>OW388080.2:17202500-19702500 GCA_936449025.2 Sarcophaga subvicina
CAGGGTTCGAGCCCCAGGCCAGACATCAAAATAAAATACAAAAAATATTTCTTCGTCGACTTCCTCTCAGCAGATTTCCTGCAAAAACTCTGAGAGTAAATAAAATTGCCATGAAAAGTTTTTCAAAAATCTGTCGTTCGGAGTCGACTTTAAACTGTAGGTCCCACCACTCATGTATAAAAGTAACACACACAACATAAGTCGTGTGAGAAACTAGGTCGTAATCCTGACTGACTGTAATGACCAATTATGTATGTATGTGTCGTTGGTGTCCAGATCATCCAAATCGCCGTAGACAGCGATAGCTGGGCCAACTCGTTCTCAAAAAATACTTGGGATCTATTGAAAATTTGGGCCAACGAGAAACTGCACGATGATGTCGATTTTGTCAAAAAAAAAAATCATCTGTTCGGATGAAGCTTATTTTTATCTTGGTTAATGAGCAAAATTGATGTATTTGGGCTCAAAAATCCACACATGGTCTTACAGAAGCCAATGCACCCATTACGAGTGGCTGTTTGATGCGCCTTGCGGGGCGGAGGCATCATTATCCCATATTTCTTTGAAAATGTGGACGGCGCAACCATTAGGGTCAATGGAGACATCTACCGATCTTCATGGTATTGATGTGACCGATGTTTGGTTTCTACAGGATGGTGAAGCTTAACAATCACCTTATGCCACAATTGATTTATTGCGTCAAACGTTTGATGGCCGTTTAATTAGCTGAAATGGAGTCAGTTGGCCGCCAAGAACCTGCGATTTGACACCGAAGGGCTATTTTCTGTGGGGCGCCTGTAAAAGAAAAGTGTTATGCCGACAAACCAGACACATTTGAGCGTTTGAAAGTCAGAACCGAGAAAGTCGACCTCACACACTCGAAAAAGTGTACGAAAATTGGTCCTATCGAATGAAGTACTGTGGGGCTAGCCACGGCAACCATATGAATGAAATAATATTCCAATTCTAACCGGAACAATTGTACTTCACAACAAAGAAATAAATTTAGGAAATTTAATTTAATAGCACCATTAGCCCAAGATCTACACTAAATAGGAACTTTTTCGGAATAGATTGGAGTCTCAAATTCAACAGTTTCGTCTGTTCACGTACCCATTCATGTAGAAATGAGCCTCATCACTGAATACCAAGTTTCGATGATAATTAGTGTCAATCGCCAAGTGATCAAAATTCCATTCAACTAATACATGTCGTTGATTTTGGCCTATCTATCTATCCATGGTGATTTAGTAAAACATACTAAATAAATAACAACTAATTTGACTGAAGTAGCTTCAACGAGATGGCGATTAGCACTTCAATAACATGGGTGTCAGCAACTGCCAAAGTTCGAAAATTTTTTTTGAAGATCCTGTACCTTGCCTTCTAGAAGCGCCAATCCACTGAGACCTTATTATATATTCCACTGTCGTCAACCTCTATTGGGTATTCCTATAATAACTCCTCTAATCCTATTGCTCTGACGTACTTCAGGATGCTTCTCAACGTCAACATAGACATTTCCCTGACTGGAAAATTATATGCTCCCATGTGTTTTTTCGAGGACGCATTAGAAGTCGCATATCACTGCCACCTTGTGCTGTCCTCAACCTATATTGGATATCCATATAATGTCTCCTCTAAGCTTATTCGGCTGACTAGTTTCAGAATGCTTCTCGATGTCAACATTGACATTTTCTTGCCTGGCAAATGATATTCCCCCCTGTATTTTCTTTGAAGATGTATTAGAAATCCCATAGCACTACGATCTTATGATATATTGCACTGTCCTCAAACTCTTTTGGGTATCTCTTCAATGTCTCCTATAAACCTATTGCTCTGACGAACTTCAGGATGCTTTTCGGTCTCAACATGGACATTTCCCTGCCCAGCACGTGAAATGCAGCCGGGTGTTTTCTTCGGGAGTACATTAACGGCTCACAGGTCTCTAATCTCTACACATTGATTTTGGAGAAGGCCGAGTGTTGTTTAAATCTTTTATACCCCAGCAAAAGGTCGGTTAAGAACCTCTGGTTGTCTTAGATTATCTCCTGCTATTGTAATTACTCAACAAAAGTTTAGATTGCCTCAAACCCATTTGGATTGAAAAAAGTCTTTGCCTCCCTAAATTTTCCTTTCGCTAAGTACGCTCTTCTAAACATCTCTTCGCACTCCACAGAAAGGTTTTGGCCCCATCAGCTCTCCTCCTCGCAATCTAGTCTGCATGTTTATTGTTGCCAATTCCCCAAATACTTGACAGATGATGATAGTCTTATATTCCCTAATCAGCTGGTTCAGCTTCCTTCTCTAAATTTTTCCTTTCGCTAACTATACCCTTACAAATATTTCTTCGCACTCTTTAGCAAGGTTTTGACTCCATCTGTGATGTAAAGATCTCCTAATCGCAATTTTATCCGTCTGTTTATTCTCGCTAATTCCGCAATGACTTGGCAGAAGAAGATAACCTTATATTCCTTAACCAGCTGATACAATTTCCCCAGACAATTCCATACTATTTTCGAGTGAATGTCATAAGAACCAAGTGCTCGGATGGTGGCCTAACTGTCAGATAGTATTACTTTTTGCCTTTTGTGGCTCATTTTAAGTTAAATTGAGCACATCTTTCGATGACATGAATTACCGTTTGCAAATTGTATTCGAGTTTCCCTATGGCCACACAATATTTAACTCAGGAGCCAAAAACACTCGCTCATGCTCCATTTGTATGCCACCGAATAGTGCCTTGTCAAGAGAGCATGAAGCCAGTAGGTTACTTTTTTACTTTTAAGAGGCAAATGCTTGAATGGGGGTCCGACAATCAGATAGTATTGCTATGTTCTGTCTTTTGTGGCTCCTATCCAAGTTGAATTGAGCACTTCTTCCGATTGAAATTGGAAATTGTATACGAGTTTCTCTATGGCCGTGGAATGTTTCACTCAACAGCCAAAAACTCACGCTTATGCTGCATTAGTATATGGCAGAATAATTCCTTTTTAAAAGAGGAGGAAGCCTATAGGTTACGAGGTAAGCCCCATTTCAAAGTATTTGCTAAAATCATAGACTCTGTTGGTTCTATGAAGGGGACACTTGTCTGTCAGCCACTCTATTTGTTAGGTTTTTGCTAAAACTCTCATATTAGACTTGTTTTCCATTACACCTATCCATAGTTTTCGAAGACCTGATCGTCTCTACCATGTGCAGCGGACTTAAGTCCAACAGAGACTCTAGCGCCACTAGGGCACAGGTTTTCTAGTCACTAGTCTATCTTGCTCAACTCCATTTGAGCTGTATTAAGATTTGTATTAAGATTTGTACTCAAACAATGTCCCCACATGCCCAGTATTGGTCTGACCATTATGGCATACACCCAGTAATGCTGGGTTATATCACCAGAGAATGTAGTGTCCGCCTGTTATTTTCTAAAGAGACAATTTGATTGGTAATATCCAATAGCTTCTTGGATTCTTTAATACTCAACTGACCATCGAATACTCTGAGGTTTCCATTGTCCACAACCGAAAACAGTGCATCACAGAAGTCAGCCCAACAGCTGTTACGGAGTAATGAAATGTAAACTGAATTCTGTTACCTCCTATGAATATGAATAGAGCCCAGTTACGAACCTCTTTTTCCTAAACTTTAATGGTGTAGACTCTATTAAAACCTATCTTGTGGTCTAATTTAAGGATTTGGTCACCTAAGATGACTTTTGAATGAAATTCTTTGAAATTTTTGAATTTAAATAAGCGATTATCTCGCGTGTTGTGCCGTAAGTCAGCGCCTCATTAGCTCGAAATTAAGCTTAACGAATACAATACAAAGATCATCTCAAACCCAATATACTCATCACCATCACGTACAAGTGCTGTAAGGTATAATGCGGACGATAACAATGAAAATAAAAAGGAAAAGAAGAGAATTTCTTATTAAACAATTATGTTTCTTGATGTTGTTGTTGTTGTTCTTGTTGTTGTACATTTATGTAAACATGGAATGAAGAAAATTACAACAAAAACATTTACAATCATTATGAATCATACAACCACTACTACTATTATTAGTGTTGTTGTTATTTTTGTTTTATCTTTCAACTCGCGCTTAAAGGGAAAAACAATTTAAAAGTCATTCCAGTCATGTTAACCCTAGAAAGCATACACCAATAGTGGTGGGGGTTTACAGGTGACTTTAAAACTTGTTCGGTTCAAAGCTAGAAAATTTAAATATTTCGTTATCGTTTTAGAATTTATTTCAAGCATGTGCTCGTTGTAGTGTAATAGACCAGAGTCTCTGGGGGAAATCGAACCCACTATCCTCACACAAATAGTTTAGCACACTACCCACTAGACCTTCAGTCCCCCATATCTTAGAATTTATTGTTTGTCTTCAATGGATGTTTCAACTCCCTATCAGGCACTTCAACGACAAAGAGATTAAACTTATCCTCGATTAACTTATCCTATCAATATAACGAAAATACCAAAGAAATAGCTTTACGATGAAGACAACGTGACTCATCCTCAACTTCAGATACAGAATAGCCCAAAAATCGTGAGAAACTTACGGAATATACACTCATCAATACGACGAACATACCGAGAAAATCGTTTTATGATTCAAATCATGTGACAAACAGAGATCAGCAATCAATCGCTTTTTCGCTACTCATAAGTACTCATGAAATTTTGAGTATGAGTGAGTCAACAGTATTCAAATCCAACTACTCTGATTCATTCGTATTCACTATAACTTTGATTTATAAGTACAGGTTGCAATGAGTATGAGTACAACGTTGACATCAAACTCATAAAATTCGAACTATGTTTGATTCATACGCCTACTCATTCAGATTCATAAATTTAGAAAAATACTTATAATACTCATAAATGATTCGAATCATTCGTCAAAATTTACAGTCTTAGTAGTTGTTGCATTTACAAAGAAAGAAGAAAGAAAAGACAAAGACAGCAAGCAGAGCAAACACACAACCTTCTTGTGAGTATTGTGGTGTTCGTACGCGAATTATACTTATTTTGTGATTCGTGTATACGATGAGTCATGGAGAGTCGAAATCAATAACATCATGCATATTGTTAAGTATGAGTACCATGGGTATTTCAAACTTTGAATATGAGTAGTATGAGTATGATATTAAAATAAGTATGAATGCATATAAATATCAGAAATATTAAGTATGATTCGAACCTACTTATCGTTTTGAATACTCATTGCTGACCTCTGGTGACAAAGTCCGATGTGACATCTTTTCAGAACAACTAAATCTTAGATTGTCCCTTGCACTACCCGACTTACTTAATTTGTCAATACAACCCATTAGCCAGGATTACAATTCAACTACTCACACCACTCATGTTGTGTTACAGATGTGTGAGCTGGACAGGCTCTTCTCTAATAAGCCAATGCATAGCCTTCTAGACTATGGCTACAAACCCTTAATCAGGTTTAAAACCTAGCTTCTCACATCATTCATGTTGTGTGAGTTAATTCCATCCATGAGTGGTGGAACCTGCAGTATAATTTCGGCTCCGGATTTTTGAGAAACTTTTCACGGCAATTTTATTTTACTTTACGAGTTTTTCCAGAAAACTGCTGAGAGAAAGTTGCAAAAGAAAACAATTTCTTTTTTTATATTTCGCTTGTTTGAGTAGCCTGAGCCAGGTGTTGAACCACTGGCTCTCACCTAATAAGCCAACACACTACGTACGAGGCTAGGAGTAAAAAATTTAAAAAAAAATAGATTTACACACCTCATCTAGGATTTTCCAGGAACCCAAATGTCTCTAGAGTGGATAGGGAGAAATTCAAAGATTGCCCTAAAACAGGTTCCGGGAGACGGGTACATTCATTCAAGAGGACTACAACCGAAAATTCAATTGAATTCATATGTTAGAACCTGGCCAGAGCCCATCTAAGGAACCATATTGCAGATATAACAGCCTATACATACATACATACATAATTGGCCATCACAACCCTTTAATCAGGATTACGACCAAGCTTCTCACACCACTTATGTTGTGTGCGTTAGTTTTTATACATGAGTGGTGGGACCTACAGTTTAAAATCGACTCCGAACGACAAATTTTTGATAAACTTTTCATGGCAATTTTATTTACTCTCAGAGCTTTTGCCAGAAATCCGCTGAGAGGAAGTCGCCGAAGAAATATTTTCTCATATTTCGTTTTAATGTCTGACCTGGGGTTTACGCCGAGGCCTCTCGTCTAATAAGCCAACACACTACCTACTAGACCACGGCGACTTCAAATACATATAACAACCCATACCGATAGGTTTATGAAAGTGTGAATTCTATTTAGAAAGTCACCGTCATCAAGTAGGTAGCCTGTTGGGTTATTTAATGAGAGGCAGTGGTTCAAAACCCCAGTCAGGCATCTCCAACTAATTTCTTTCGGCAACTTTCTCTCAGCATTTTTTTGCCAAAAACTCTGAGAATAAATAGAAATTGCCATGAAAAGTTTTTCAAGTCTATTGTTCAGAGTATACGTTGACCTATGGGTTCCGCCACGCATGTATAAAATTAACACACGCAACATGAATGGTGTATGAAGCCAGGTGGTAATCTAGACTAAGGAGTTGTGTGGTGTGAAAATTGATCAAAAAATAAAGTGTTATTTTCAGGCCTACGCTCACATTTCTGTTACGTACTCCAGGGTTAACACCGCTCAAGCCATTGTTAATGTAGAGTTTGATATCGCCGTTGTTGTTATTGTTGTAAAATGTTTGTTGTCTTTCTAAACATTTTATTTTTATTACAATTTTTTATTTCATTCTGTTTTACTATATATTTACAAGACATTAAAATCTTTTTTTCTAAGACGCCCTATAATTTCAACACAGACAGTAAGAATAACAAGTGAATGTTTTCCCTGGTCTAAGAATGGTTTTCTACGTGTTTAGTTTTGTTGGTTAAAAACAAGATTGTTTGCTTTTAAAGTCAGACAAATGGCCTGAAAATCGAGTTCTTTAAAATAAATCTATGGAGGGGCGTTTAAGTGAATGCATTTCGCCTTTCACTGCCAACAAGACAGTCACGAAATTTAATTTCACAATGGAAGAATAAAACTTTTTAAACGAAATTTACTGAATTTCTTCTTTTTTTTTTGTTTTTTTGTGAAAGTGCAACGTGGTTTTTTAAATTCTTCATTATCAACTGTTGTTGAATTTTATTCTTTTTCTTCTTTTTTTGTTTTTATTTTAATTTTAAGTGGTTCTGTATAGTGTCTGCTGTATTTTTTTTTTTCGATTAAAAGTACATTTCTTGACTTTATTTTCTTCATTTCATTTCAGTACGTTTTTTTCTTCAAAGCATTTCCATATTTATGCTTGCATGTCTCTCTCTTTGTCATGATGAGTAATTTGTTGACTTTAAAAGGAAAATCACAAGAATAAAGAAAGAAAATTTTTAATTGATTTAAACCATAATAAAAGACTGAAGTTTAATGCATATGAATGAAAGGATTAATGGATGCATGAGATATTGAAAAAAAAATCCATTTTAAAATAAATTCTTTTCATTATATTCTCCTTGGTTTCCTTGATTTCATACTGGCAACATCAAACATTTACTCTGGAACAGAAATCAGCAATGAATCGTTTTTTGGCTACTCATAAGCACTCATGAAATTTTGAGTATGAGTATGATTCATTCGTACTCACTACACCCTTGATTTATAAGTACAGATTGCAATGAGTATGAGTACAACGTTCACATCAAACTCATAACATTCGAAATATGTTTGATTCATACGCCTACTCATTCAGATTCATAACTTTAGAAAAATACTTATAATACTTATAAATGATTCGAGTGATTCGAATCATTCATCAAAATTTACAGTCTTAGTTCCTGTTGCATTTACAAAAAAAGAAGAAAGAAAAAGACAAAGACATCAAGCAAAGCAAAGCAAACACACAACCTTCTAGTGAGTATTGTAGTGTTCGTAGGCGCATCATACTTATTTTGTGATTCTTGTAAATGTTGAGTCATGGACAGTCGAAATCAACCACATCATGCATATTGTTAAGTATGAGTATGATGAGTACTTCAAACTTTGAATATGAGTAGTATGAGTATGATATTAAAATAAGTATGAATGCGTATAAGTATCAGAAATTGTGAGTATGATTCGATTCTACTCATCTTTTTGAATACTCATTGCTGATCTCTGGTTCGTACGCGAATCATAATTATTTTGTGATTCTTGTAAATGTTGAGTCATGGAGAGTTGAAATCAACAGCATCATACGTATATATAAGTAGTATGAGTATGATATTAAAATAAGTATGAATGTGTATAACTATCAGAAATTATGAGTATGATTCGATTCTACTCATATTTTTAAATACTCATTGCTGATCTCTGCTCTGGAACATGAAGAAAAAACAAGAAAACCAAAGAACTCATGGCAAACAAATTTCAAATTTCAACTGCAAAACTACATTGAAAGACCGCAAGAGATATAAAAGCAATGGATAACAATAACAAATCAACATTTAGTTTCTAGAAGTTGCCAGATCGAAAAAAAATTAAGTATATATAGAGCAACAGCTTCAGTAAAAATGCCTGTCAGTTCTAGTGAAAATACGCGCGTGTAAAGACTCTTGTATCACGCTCGGGAAACTCTGAGCGTTCTAGTAAAACCACCGCGAAAGAAAATTAAGAGTTCGGCATTGTTTTTGCTGCTCTGTAGTATTCGCCGTTTAATGCTTTTCCTTTACAAAAAAAAAGTAATTAAAAGTAGATGTCAACCCGAGTTGATAGACATAGTCAGGTCAAACTTAGCCCATTAGTCAATACAGTTATATTACACACATACATATATACATAACTGGTCATTACAACCCTTCAGTCAGGATTACGATTTAGCTTCCCACATAACTTATGTTGTGGGTGATAATTTTATCCATAAGTTGCAGGACCTACAGTTTAAAGTAGTCTCCGACAGAACGACAGATTTTTAATAAAAAGTTTCATGGAAATTCATATTTATTCTGAAATTTTTTGCCAGAAATCTGCTGAAAGGTAGACGCCGAAAGAAATATTGTTTCACACTTAGTTTCGTTGGAGATGTCTGACCTTAGATTGAACTGTGGCCTGACGTCTAATAAGACAACGCACTACCTACCTATTAGACTACAGCGACTTCAAATACCGCTATATCATTCTACCCTTATGAGAAGCTGCTTAGTTTGTCGCAAAGAAAAAATTTGATCGACCGTTATTAAGCCGCCTAGTTGAAGCTTACTTTCTTCTCTTACGATATAACTCTGAGTATATATCCCACAGATAAAGAATAAATTCCTTTTCTACCTCCTTTTTGAAACTCCTGCTATAGTTATTGTTGCAAGAGCACCATCAATGTTCTGCGCATGAGTACTTAGAATACAATCCAGTAATAATTATAGCAACTATACTCAGCCTTCTTTATCTGAATTTAGCCACAATCGCTTTATTATCTTGCCCGGATCTGAAACTGTCTAAGTAGCGTTTACCGGTCTATTACTACACTCTCAATAATAAATATGCACGTTGTCAATCGAATACCCAATGTAAAGAATCTGGGTGAGAGTTCAGTGTTTGTAGCCCAATCGTATTAATAGGTTTCTGTATGTCACCGTTAAGAAAAATCACCTCCTGTAAAAATGTATTCAGTGGTAGTATTGGAAGCCGCCATAGCCTAGTAGGTAATGTGTTGCCTTATTGAGGGTTCACCCCCTGCACATCTCGAGAAAAAAGAAATTTAAAAAAATATTTCTTTTGGCAACTTCCCCTCAGCAGTCATCTGACAAAAACTCTTAGAGTTAATAAAATTGCCATGAAAAGTTTCTCAAAAATCTATCGTTCGGGGTCGCCTTTAAACTGTAGGTCCCGCCACTAATAGATAAAATTAACACACACAACATGGGTGATGTGGGAAGCTAGATTATAAACCTAACTAAAGCATTGTAATGACCCATTAAGTGAGTAATTAAGGTTATATTACTCATTGACTGGTGTTCATATAATGTTTGTTCTTGGTGATACTTTTAGGGCCACTATTACAACTTGACTTTAATTAAAGGGAGGATTTTAACTGGCATATAAATTATTTTTCATTATTATGAGTGGCCAATAAGCTAGAAGTCAGCGTTAAGCTAAAGGGTGGATCATCTTACATTTAACTTTTAAAGTTAAGTTTATGTTTGAACTTGCCATATTATATATTATTTTCAATATGGCAACTTCAAATATAAACAAAATAAGCAAATACAACAAAAAAGAAGCCTTTTGTTGTCACTGCGTTTAAAAAAACTTGTTTAATTCAGCAGTGTTATCGACATTGCTTCGGCACTGCCATATTTTTGAAAAAATTAACTTTATTTTATCATTAGGTTGTAATAACGCAAAGAAGTTAAAGATGACTTTAAAGTTCACTTTAGCTAAAGTTATTCTTAACTAAACCCAACTTTAGCGGGAAGTTGTAGTAGTTATTTTATGAAACCTCTGCTAATCGAGTTCTTGCATTCTTGCAATACAACAGAATGGATGTTCGTGCTAATTAGCAAGGGTGCGAGTTTTGGGTATAATACAGCAATGTAATCTCATTGTACGATCTCAATGTCTGTCCCTGTCCTTCTTTTCAGTGTGGTCAGTATAGATGTCGTACTGGGTTGTTCCTTAGTGTGTAATACTATGGCCTTTGACCAGAAGCAACATATTATAAGCCGTAAATGATTTGTGTTAAGAATTCATGAAGTCATGAACTTTAGAGAACTTTTCAGCATTGATTACAACTCATGTGATCTTTCATTCTTAATAACGCTGAATGTGAGTGGCAACCAGTTATTCAATAGACGCAGAGTGGTGTAGTGTATTAAGTTATTTGCATTGTGTCTACTAAAATTTTATTTTCTATTACAACGGCTACTAATCGCTAAACAAGTGATTTACAAACGCATTGTGTGCATGCATTAAATCTTTCAAAAATGATTTGCATTTTCACTATTGATAACTGATTAAGGTTATACATTTAACATTTATACAACAAACGTCTGATTACAACATTTCACAATTTAGTCATAAGTTTTATATCGGGTTTTTCATTAAGCATTTCTTATTTTTAAATTAAAATAAGACACTTTGTGAGATACCATAGAAATTTTTTATTCGTTTGAAGGTCTTATTGACGCTATTATGTATGGAATATACCATCGTTCACAATCCTTCACATCGTCTCTGGTTAGAACACATCCGAAATTTTCAATTCTACATAACACTGGCGCATCAATCATTCTCAACTTGAACGCTGGCGTGGGTTATGTTGCCTTTAAGGCTCACTGTGGTTATGCTACTTACACCTCCTACTTAACAAAATCCTACAAGAAAAATTCTAACAGGAACAAATCACACGATCTCGGTATCACCTCTACATGCGATGACCATGCCTTTAAATCGCTCGTTCACAACATTAAATGAGGCTTTCGCTGTCCAGTTGAATCCATTTCGTTACTGTTCAGATCATCGAATTCAGACCAAAGGAAGTTCATAATCAGTGACCTAAAGCGAGCGTCGTTGGCAGTGTTGGCCTGGCCAACGTCGTTTTCAGTGAAATGTGGACTGATGATCCGTCAACCTAAAATTCACACCAAACAGTGATTTTTCGGCATGCATTGTACGATCTTGGATCTTATGTACATACATACATACATAATTGGTCATTACAACCCTTCAGTCAGTATTACGACCTAGTTTTTCACACCACTTATGTTCTTTGCATTAATTTTATGCATGAGTGGCGGGATCTACATTTTAAAGTCGAATCCGAACAACAGATTTTTTGAGAAACTTTTCATGGCAATTTTATTTACTCTCAGAGTTTTTAGCAGAATTCTGCTGAGACGAAGTCGACGAAGAAATTTTTTTGTTGGAGATGTCTGACCTGGAGTTTGAACCGTGGCCTAACGTCTAATAAGCCAACACACTACCTACTAGACTACGGCGACTTCAATATGCGATAATTTTGTTTGTTCATCCACCGCACTTTTACAACTGCTCCAGGACCCATTTATCGAACACACATCGTTGTTTACAGTGGTTTACCTTAAGTTCCTCGGTCCTTTAAATTTGGTACGGATACAGGCCCTAGTCAGAAGGCAAAATTCGAAAAGTTGTGGCTTCCGAAAGAGCGAATTCAGTTTTTCCTTCACACTCCCACGAACAACGGTTATATTTTCGGAGAATTTTGTATTTCATCGACGTATATGTGTTTGTGAATAGTTTACTGAACAAGGGGATTCAATCTTATGCAACACATTGCTAGAAGACTGCTTTTTTTTTGGGGTTGTGAACCACGGTTTCGCTTTCTAATAAGCCAACTTACTGCCTACTCGACTACAGCGACATCTAGTTAAGGAATGAGACTGCACGCGAGTATTGAATTTGGGAAGTAATTAAACTCGTGCTGTGAAATTCTCCATTGGAAGCCATTATCATGCGATTTCACCCCATTAGATTAGTAAGTGTGAGCTGAGCGTAAAATAACTCTTCTACAGAGACATGACGGCAGCAATTCCAAACCTGTAACCCTCTTGGAGCACTATGCCAATATTGGAGGCAAAATTCGCAAGAAATAATATTTAAAAATTTGTTGACAAACATTCATTTATCCCACCAAGTAATTTTTTTCTAACTTTGCTGATTTTCTGTGGGTCTTCTTTCAAAAACTAAACGATGAATAAGCCAGACGTTATAAAATATTTTGTAGACGGACTCTGTAACGTCTTTTCTTTACATCAGAGATCAGCAATGAGTATTCAAAAAGATGAGTAGAATCGATTCATACTCATAATCTCTAATACTTAAACGCATTCATACTTATTTTAATATCATACTCATACTACTCATATTCAAAGTTTGAAGTACTCATCATATTCATACTTAACAACACGTATGATGTTGTTGATTTCGACTGTACATGACTCAACATTTGCAAAAATTACAAAATAAGTATGAATCGCGTTCGAACACTAAAATACTCACTAAAAGGTTGTGTGTTTGCTCTGCTTGGTGGTCTGTCTTGTTTGCTTATGTGTCTTTATGAGTATTATAAGTATTATAAGTATTTTTCTAAATCTATGAATCTGAAAGAGTAGGCTTATGAATCAAACATATTTCGAATGGTATGAGTTTGATGTCAACGTTGTGTTCATACTCATTGCAACCTGTACTTATAAATCAACGTTGTAGTGAGTACGAATGAATCAGAGTAGTAGAATTTCAATATTGTTGACTCACTTATATTCAAAATTTCATGAGTGCTTATGAGTAACGAAAAACGATTCATTGCTGATCTCTGCTTTACATATAGTAGGGTGTTCTAAATCTAAGAACATAAATCATTAAAAAAAACACATTCACACCTTTAACGTGTAATAAAAGGTTGTTAACAAATTATAAATTATGTTTTTCAAAACAAAAAAATCTCTTCTATTTCTTAAGAAATCGTTATAGACAATGGGAAAGACAAATAAAAAGTTTTTTTTTTAAATTTAATTTCTTTTTATTACCTTACAAGTCATAGAACGGACCTTGATCATAGACTTTTGCGTCTTTTTCTTTTAACAATAACAATAAAAATAACAGTGTAGTAATAATATTGTAAGAAAACAAAAATTTTAAATAAATTCTTTAACTTTTCTTTATACAAATATTCCTACAAAAGAAATTACACGCTCACACCAGTAAAGTAATAAGAAATTTCAATCACGTCTCCTTTTGTACCGTCTAAGTAGTTTAAAACCACAAACAATGTTCCGTTAAAAATTAATCAAAACAAACAAAATTGGGAATAAAAATAAAACAAAGAAATAAAAACAATTAAAGAAATAAATAAATAAATAAATATGTATGTATGTATATAAATAAAATGTTTATTTGAACAGCGTTAAAAATATTCGTGTGCTATTTTGCTTTTTTATTTTACAAAAGACTGCCCAGCTTTACAATTCAGTTCTTCAAGCTCAGTCATACCTACCACAGGGGTCGTATTAACCACTGGATAGAGAGGAAATTTGGTGAGGTTAACTACTATTTGACACAACTGTTATTCGAACACGGTTACTCTTGTAAGTACCTGTTTAAAATGGGGAAGATGACACGACCAAATTGTATCCATGATGATGCGTCAATTGATGATGTGGAACACTCTTTCTTTCATTGTGAGATTTGGAGATTGGAAAGAAGGAATCTTGAGGCCAAATTCGGCGTCTGTACTGTCGAGAACTTCTGCGAAGTAATTCTAAACAGCGAGGAGAATTGGAACAGCATAGCCAGTTACACTGAGGCCTTACTGAAATCAAAGAAGATTGACTTGGATGACAGAATTAGAATGGATGTTAAGACACCTTTTCGGATTTTGTTGCGCAGTCCGGACGCGGATATGGATATAAAGGGGCCAAATGGGCAGACGAACTCCACTTCGAAGTAATACCACAGTAGTTCCGGAGCGGGCACAAAGAGTCCAAAAGAGGAGGGGGAGATTTAGTGGGTGAGGGCCCCACACACGGGTGACAGTGACGACTCCCCCTATGGTGCGGTTAGGTACATTTACTCCTCAGCGTAAAAAAAACTACAGGGGTCGTTATTCGCGGTATAAACAATTTGATTTGATTTAAATATTAAAAAAATATTTTATTGATAGAATAGGTTTAGGTTTAGATTAGAGGACATGCACTTGCCAATTGAGACAAGTACAGTACAGAGATAAGGAAAAAGGAGAGCAATTAGGAAAGGGAGGTCATTGTGTTATGGGTAGACACGCGGAAAGGATGCAGCTCCCATTTAACGACTTCTGCCGTGGGAGCAGATCCGCTGAGGAAGAGCAGACTGTTATGCACTTTCTTTGTCAATGCCCATCTCTTGCAAGGTACAGATGTAGGTCATTTGGCTCTCCATTTTTTTGTCAGCTTGACGAAGCTATCATCTATTGATGATACATAGCTTCGTTTATCAAACTTTCTGGCTGATTTTCCAGCGTAGGGTAGTCGTGCTTTTGATGTGCAGCCCTTGCGCTGACCAACTTCTTCCTCTTCCCTGGTTTTAGTAGAACTTAGTCGTTACAGAGACTGCTTTCACTTGTGGCGTCACAACGGGCCACTATGAGTGCTCAATTAATCTTTTTGATATCAGAGCTACCACTCCGACCTCAACCTAAACCTATGAAAGGAAGAATGAGAAAGCGGAGGAATTACACAGACTAACACAACACACAAGAGAGCGCAACTACAACACTATTGAAGTCCCAGCACTTCTCAACCATCTCAAACTAGTAATGAATCAATGGAGAGCCTTTATGTCTGCTCTCGACACAGAATTCAAACCCTCAAAGAAGCCTGCCATGGGTCTTCAAGCTCAACCTACCAAGGGCTGAACAGTTACAGAGGAGGTGTTCGCTAGTCTCCAACTTCTCCTCGGATGTTCCAGATCCTTGTCAGCGATCTAATCTCGCAGTTCCCTGTAATAAACACAATAACTAAGCTTAATCTGACCTTATCCAAGGCCATCAGGCAACCTGTTCTTACACTGTCTATAGCAGGCCATACACACCTTGAAACACAACAACCCGATCCAGTTCCCCAACGCCTCTGCTGTTCCCCCTAACCCATTCATTGATGAGGCCGTAGAGGTGGCAGATTGAGGAATCAGAACCAACTATCACATCCCCCTCAGAAAGTGAACCTAATCTAGCGGGAGCATACGCCGTATAAACCGAGTATTGCGCTATGACCCGGAACCCATCATAGATGGATTCGGTCTGGTCCAAAAGTCATTAGCGATTAAAAATACCTAGTATAACTACCGAGCTTTGGAAAGCTCTGTACTATACGGCGTGTAATAAAAACTTCCCAGTCAGTGTAAAAATAACTAGTATAACTACCAAACTCTGGAAAGCTATGGCCTATATGGTGGGTAATAAAAACTTCTCATTCATTGTTTTCCAAATAGTTTTTGATCGGCACCGGAATATGTGGCGAGACAGCCAGCAAGAAAAATTACGGCCTCTCGTCTGATTGCATACTGACGGAAATTTTCGGCCATTGCTTGCTTCAAATGAATACATTGTTTTCTATACAGATCAATCTTCTCGAGATAGCAAAACTTTGGATGTCGCTGTTGGAAGTCCCGATATAAATAGATTGTCTAAACTCGTCCATCACACAATACCGCGTACGTAACATAAAAGCAGGCTGCAGGCCAAACAAGCACCCATTTTTTTATTAAATCGTCACATTAAAAGTCGTCAAACCCAGTTCATACGTTGTTGCAATACTTCAAGGTGGTGGGAGCCTTAAACGTAATACATCAAAGTACTCAGTGTCGTATTGGATTGTTCTTTGGTTTGTAGTACTAAGTAGCACAGTATTATGGCCTTGGACCAGAAGCAACAAATTATAAATCGTCGATGAGGGTTATTAAGAACGAATCGAACCAATGTCGAAATAAAAGGTCTTTCAGAAGGAACAAAGTCTCGGCTATACGGCGGGTGAGATAAACTGTCCCAACGACTGTTTTACAATAGGTTTTTAACCGGCTCCGCAATGATTGAAAATTACGGCCTCGTGTCTATTTCCATAATTTTGTCTGCCGTGATAATGGATGAAAAAATTCTGTTCCCACCAAGTACAGAGCCTTATTTTGGCTCAATGGATATTCTGCTTGACCGTAGATTTTGCTTGTTGTCCGCGCTTCAAATAAGGTTTCTTGCCCTTGGAAATGTTCTAAGGAATCTATTTCTCGGCGACAAATCAATGCAAAATTGATTTCTTTTCTAAGCGATCAAACAGCATATCAGACATGTAAAATCGTTTTTTAACATCCCTCGGATTCAGCACATATGGCACCCAATTTTTTACTTTTGAATGAATCCTGCTGCTGTCGAACGCTTAATAATTAAGCAAGCTCTTCTTGCATCTGACACAAATCTTGATCGAGAAATGTTTTCATTTTATGGTCTTCAAACTTTTTTGGCTGTCCCGGTCGCTCTTTCTTTTTGATGCTAAAATCGTACTTTTTGAAACGCCTAAACTACTCGCTACATTGTGTTTTTCATAGAGGGTATCTACTCACCTTGCAATTTCACTTGCACTTGCAGTTTTCTCTGCAAACAAGTGAATCAAAAATATCAAGAAATGTTTGCAACGGTATGCTCAGCGAAAGGAAGTGAAACCGAAAGAGAAAGAGAAAATCTCATCGTGGTCTAGTCTACCACAGTTTGCATTAGCATTGGTGTTTGCTAACCATCGACCAAATATGAACACCATACAGCATGGTTGGTTCCCACACTGCACGATGCATCCAATGTGTGAAGTCTAGTGTAATCCCTTAAATCTGACCCATTTTCAAAGGTGTAAATTGCTGTATGAAGTCGCTGTAGTCTAGTAGGTTGTGTCTTGGCTTATTGGACAAGAGCCCATAGTGCAAAGCCGAGCTCAAACATATCGAATAAAAAGAAATGTGAACAAATATTTCCTTCGCCGATTCTGGCAAAAACTCATGAAAAGTTTTTTAAATTAGTTGTGCAGAGTCGACGTTTAAATGTGGACTCCGCCACTCATGAATAAAATTAACACACATACAACATGGTTGGTGTGAGAATTTAGGTTGTAGTCCTGACTAATGGTTTGTAATTACCATTTAAGAAAATATTGACATGGGCCCTGAAGACTTGCACGACTCAACTGAAGAGACAGATGCTGTAAATGAATCATTAGAACACTGGAAAAGAATTGCCTTTGTTGACATCGTGTAACAAGCTGAAGCTTGTCAGGGCAATAGGGGTTCAGAAGACATTGGAGAAATACCCTACATAGACAACAAAACGATGCTAATTTCACTTAAAAGTGTACGCGTGAGTAAAACCTTAGTTTCGTGCAATCTTAATGGATTTCTTTGATTAATTAATAACCGCTGATAAAATCTAATCCCATTATTTCGTAATTAACTAAGGCCATGAGAAAAGATTAAGAATAAAGACAACATTTAAAATAAAACGTTGGTGAATACGGAATGCCTTCAGGTATCAATTAAATAAGTTGAAGACACAATGCGACCGAAAAACTTTTTTCAATCTGCAAACAGATGTTTTGATTTCCATTTTCGACAGCCATAAACTCGGCATGATTCATTTAATTTTAGAAATACTTCCTCATCATTAATGTTACCAAAAAGAAAAAACGAAGAAGTCTGATAAAAAAATTTCAAAACGGAAAACATAAAACCGATTTTAAATATCAATTTGACATGTTAATTTATTTGATTGTATTTGTTGTTTTTTTTATTTTATTTATTTTTTATTTTTTAATAATTAATTAGCAGATCAGTTAATTCCATAAACAAATTTATGTTGTCAGCATAGACTTAGACTTCTTCACGTTCTTCTCTGTTTAATACAGTTTCTGTGAAATGAAATATTTTTTGGGTTTTTTTCTTCAACGTTTAACCTTAAAATCAGCGTTCGCTGCTTATTTTTGTTTTCTTTGCTACTTCAACCATGAATGAAAGTTGCGTTAATAACGTGTTTTGTATCAGACACTTGTGGTTTGAATGCATTTCGTTATGAATTTGAATAATTTTTCAAAAACTATTCACTTTGATTTCAATGCGCACGCGTTATCGATAAATTACTGAAAGCAGTAAGTGGACTAAGCGTATTTTTGTTTTGCTTTTGTTTTATAAAAAAAAACGAGTTTTTTTAATCTTTTAAACACAGTCTCAGTATTTTTCTATTTCCATTGTCTTTCTTTCTAAAATATAAATTAAAAATTCATTCAGAATGGAAACTTTTCATTAAAGACTATGCCAGAAAAAATTAGGGCAATTACTTCTCTTTAAATAGGCTCTTTATTAGTTCCATGACAGCTATCGATAACTATGGTTTGACACTTGAGAATATCAAACACTGTTAATATTTCTGTCTTTCTTTTTAAAAAAATAAATTAAAAGCTCATTAGAATGGAATCTTTTCATAAAGACTACGTCAGAAATAATTAGGGCAATCACTAGGCTGTTTTTTAGTTTCATGACAGCTATCGATAACTATGGTTTGACACTTGAGAATATCAAACTTACTTACTTACTTCATTAGCCATTACCAACCCGATTAACGGATTTCGGCCTGCCTTAACACATCCTTCCAGGCGCCTCTACTTCTTGCGCGCCTACGCCAGTTGCTCACACCAATCGATGACAGGGCATACAAGGTCATCCTCTCCGCCGACTTCCACAGATCCCCGCATCAAATACCCGTCTCGACGGAGCATCCTCCTCCATTCGAACGACATGGCCGAGCCAGCGCAGCCGTTGGATATTAATACGCTGCACAATGTCTAGGTTAGGTTAGGTTAGAGGACGTGTACTTGTCAATTAAGACAAGTACAGTACCCGGACGTCGAATTGACCCATTGTACAACGTCCTAGTTTCTCACACCACTTATGTTGTGTGTATTATTTTTATACATGAGTGGTGGGACCTACAGTTTAAAGTCGACTCCGAACGACAGATTTTTGAGAAACTTTTTCATGGTAATTTTTATTTACTCTCAGAGTTTTTGCCAGAAATCTGCTGAGAGGAAGTCGCCGAAAAATACTTTTTGTATTTTGTCTTTGATGTCTGGCCTGGGGATCGATCCCTGGCTTTTGTGTCTAATAAGCCAACACACTACGTACTAGACTACGGCGACTTCATACACAACGTCTATGTCGTTGAGGAGCTCATATAGCTCACTGTTGCAACGGATGCGGAAATCATCGCAAACTCGCACTGGACCGAAGATCTTACGTAGGACATTTCTCTCGAATACCCTAAAGGCTGCTCCATCAGTGCTTAATAGGGTCCATGCCTCTGCGCCATAAAGAAGTACGAGTAGGATGAGTGTCTTTTAGAGTATTAGTTTTGAGAATATCAAACACTGTTGATATTTCTCTTCAGTAAGTTTTGGCTTATTTAGATTCTTATTTAATTGTTCATTAAAATCCCTTAGTCAGGACTACAACCTAGCTCCTCACGATGCCAATGTTTTGTGATAATTTTATCCGTGAGTGACGAGACCAACAGTTTAGTGTCGTCTCCGAACGACAGATTTGAGTAACTTTTCATAGAATTTTATTTACTCTCAGAGAAATATTTTTTCTACTTTCGTGAGGTTTTAGTCGGGTGTTGAACCACGGACACTCGTGCTAACACACTGCCTTCTAGACTACGGCGACTTTATAAATCATTTAACGGCATGAAAATGCTTTCCAATTTATGGTGAACGTAATCGGTTTCTGGCAAAAACTCTGAGAGTAAATAAAATTGCCATGAAGAACTTCTAAAAAAATCTGTCGTTCGGAGTCGACTTTAACATGTAGTGCCCGCCACTCATGTAGAAAATTAACGCACACACCATAAGTGGTGTGAGAAATTAGGTCGTAATCCTGACTCAAGGGTTGTAATGACCAATTATATATGTATGTATAAGCCATCAAGATGGCTCTTGGCCAACTAAAGAGCATAAGTCAAGCAGAGCCACCTGTTTGGAAAGTATAGGACGCAATGAACGAAGTTGTTCAACACTGTAAACGCATTTCAAAAATGTTGGCCTTGACATCAAAGACAACACCAAGCATCCTGGGCAGTCAAAAAAATGTACATTGGAAACATCACTTGACCACGACTCGTATCAAATGTAAGAAAAGCTTGCATTATCATTAGGCGTGAGCAGCAATATTCATGCAAAAGTGAAGAAATTGGTTGTCACGCGAATTAAAGACGAGAGACGTTATAAAACGATTTTGCTTGCTTGAAATACTGTTTGAGCGCTTAAAATACGAACCATTTCTCCATCAAATTATCACTGGAAATTATAACTGGAATACGACAACACAAAGCGCGTAAAATCGTTTGTGAAGAGTAGGCAACGAGCAAAATCTACAGCCAAACGGAATGTTCATAAAGCCAAGTTAATGTTCTGTACTTGGTGGGATTAGAAGCCGAGGTGACGCCTTATGAGCTGCTAAAACCGACCCAAACTCTTACGGGATACCCGTACAGACAACAATTATTCTTTTGAAGCGATTATTGGCTGAGATATGTCCAGCAAACAAGCTCCCATTATGTTTTATTAAATCCTCTCATGCAAAGTCGTCAAACCCAGGTCATACGTTGTTACAATACGATACGACAGGATGGTGGGAGCCTTAAACGTAACGAAACATCAAAGTACTCAGTGTCGCATTGGATTGTTCTTTTTTTTTTGTAGTACTAAGTATTATTTATTGTGGTATTATGTATTATGGCCTTGGACCAGACGCAACAAATTATAAATCATCGAGGGTTATTAAGAAATTCAACCAATGTCTGATACCCTCCACTGAAGTCAATCGCATTCCAGTGAGATCGTTCTGAATTGGTCGAAATAAATGGTATTTAAGAAGGAACAAAGTCTCGGCTATACGGCGGGTGAGAAAAACTGTCCCAACGACTGTTTTACAAAAGGTTTTTGACCGGCGCCGCAATGATTGAAAATTACGGCCTCATGTCTATTTGCATATGCTTGCCTGTGCAGATCTGCCGTGATCCTGAATGGTTTAACAGTCACGAGACCATAATTTACCATCATTATAACGCTCCGTCAAATACTGCGGAGCCGATCAAAAACTATTTTGGAAAACAGTGGATAAGAAATTGAACTGCATCCGCCGTAGAGCTCAGGCCTTGTTTCTTTTGATTAGTAACTGAAATACGCTGGAATACGCTCCACTTTAGAGCCGGGTGTCAGAAATTTGTGTAATTGTTCCCAGGCTTCAAAAGCGTTGCATTTTTGCTGCTCGTCATTTTTTGCTAAGAGTTGTTGTGGGTAATTCTTTTGCTGCCCAGCATTCCTTTTTTTTTGCTGCCTATTTAAGGGTAGAATACGTAGTGTATTCCCACAATATCGATCATCCATCCCAGACAATAGGGTCTACCTTAAAGAAAAACCCCTTATAAGAGTACCGTGTTATAGGGGGGATTGCTGTTTGTAAATACAACAAGCGTTGTTGTATACGAATGAACGAATGAGTGAATGAATGAAAATGTTTCTGTATGTCAAGACAGTTTGTTTTTACAAAACCAATGACAGGTGTTTTGGAGTTTTTTTAAATTTTTTTTTCTTCTGAGTTTAAGTTTAGTTTCACAAAGTTTGCTTAAAGTTTTGTGTATAAGAGTTTCTGAAAGTTTGTTTTGTTTCTCTCTCTCTTTCTTTTATTTAAAGTCAAGTTTATGTTTGACAAGTTTTCAATGTGGGCTTTCAAGTCTGACTTTTATAGTCTGTTAAATGGTGTTTTTATGTGGCAATACTTACACATTCGTTAAGTTTTGAAAAGCTTTTTGAATGAATATTTATTTAACCTTTACACCCTGACGGCTGACAATGCTAGTTGAAATTGAAAACTAATTTAAGTTGTGGATTGTAAAGCAAAAATTTTATTTAATTTTACTTTTCTAATATTTAAACGCTTTCAATGCATAAAATCTGAGAGAAAATGATTTGAGATGAGAATTGTGATACCTCTTTAATAATTACAGCCCTTTAGTTAGGACTACAACCTACACTCAGCCACAAAAGTACACATACGGATAACAAATTTCAGAAATTGTTTAACCAATCCGTTTTCGTTGAAAATATTTATAATTGTCTGACATCTTTCTTCGATTTTAAGACGGTCTTTTGCATTGGTTCAGAAGTTTGTGAAATTTCAGTTCAATTCAGTTGAATTTCAGAAATTTTCTAACCAATGCAAAAGACCGCCTTAACATCAAGAAAACTATAAAGATTTTCAACGAAAACGGATTGGTTAAAAAATATCTGAAATTTTTTAACCGTATGTATATTTTAGTAACTGTGTGTAGTTTATTACACCACCAATGCCGTGTGTGTTAATTTCTTCTATGAGTGGTGGGAGCTACAATTTGAGCGCTGAAAATTTGAGAAACGTTTCATTTTATTTCACTCTCAGAAGTTTTTCCAGAACTCTGCTGAGACTTCGGTCTATATTTCTAATAAGCCAACACACTGGGTGCTAGACTACAGCGTCTATTCTGGTTCAAAAACCAGCTCTGACATTACTCCAAAACAAAATATCATAAAATATTGCTTTCGGCAATTTCGTCTTAGTAGTCTTCTGGCAAAAACTCTGAGAGTAAATAAAAATTACCATGAAAAACTTTCTCAAAACTCTGTCGTTCGGAGTCGACTTTAAATTGTAGGTCCCACCACTCATGTATAAAATTAACACACACAACATAAGTGGTGTGAGAAACTAGGACGTTGTACAATGGGTCAATTCGACCTCCGAGTACTGTACTTGTCTTAATTGACAAGTACACGTCCTCTAACCTAACTGCAATCCTCTAACCTAATATGCAATCTAGGAAAAGTTGGTCTATCAAGGTGTAATAACTCCACAATGTAATGGCGAGTCTAATCGCCTAAATCCTACTCATGGTTCTCTTAGAAATGTGAAATACCGTATGCTTTCTCCGTAATACTCTATAAGAGTTTGGTATCTATTAAGGAAAGGCTGTCTAATGGTGGTTGACCGTGGTTCCAACCAAAGGTGGGCCAACTTCAACAAAACGTAATATTAAAAAATTTTATTTTAGGCGACTACCTCTCAGTACTCTTCTGCTAAAAATTCTGAGAGTATATAAAATTGCCATAAAAAAATTCTTTGATCTGTCGTTCAGACTTGATAGTAAACTGTAGGTTCCGCCTCTTATGGACAAAAATTAACACACACAACATGAGAGATGTGAGAAACTACGTTGTAGTCCTGACCAAAAAGTTGTAATAACAAATTAAGTAAGTAAGTAAATAATGCCGTAGTTGAAGTAGAACTAGTGATCAAGCCAGTTAAATCCGTGACATGTCAGTGTCTACAATGGCATTGGTGTTGGCACACCTTTGTCCAAACGTAAACACCGTACAACATGTGTGGTTTCGTTAGTCCACTATAGATCCAATGTGTGATGTCGAGTGTAATCCTTGAAATCTTAATCACGGTTCTTTCAAATGTGTAAAATGCTGTATGAAATCCCGTAGTCTAGTATGTAGTAGATTGGCTTATTAGACATGAGACCACAGTTCAAACCCCAGGTCGGACAACTCCAACAATCGTCATATTTCTTTGGCGACTTTCCCACAGCAGATTTCTGGCAAAAACTCTGAGAGTTAATCAAAAATTTCCCTTGAAAAGTTGCTTAATAAAAAAACCTATCGTTCGAAGTCGACTTTAAACTGTCAATTCGCGCCACTCTTAAATAAAATTAACACACACAACATAAGTGGTGTGAGAAACTAGGTTGTAATCCTGACTGAAGGGTTATAATGACCATACAATGTATATACAGTGAGCGCCATAAGTGAGTCAACAGTTTTGTTCTTAAGTATATAAAAAGTTTCTTTATCATGAATTGTTGTTTTTGTTTTAACATTTTATAAGTAATAAATAAACGTTGTTATTTTTGGAAATTTATTCGACTATTCTCATTTACTTTTCGCGCTATTCTAAAAAATGAATTATTTTAGTGGTGTTCACTTTTGACGCTCAGTGTATGTAAAATGCTGTAGTCAGTCAAATATCTGTTCTACAAGTCAGGTTAGTTTATCACATAACAAATGTATTGTACTGGTTTTGCAAGAATTAACTTCAAGTTCACTAACCTAAACCGATACAATATTCATGGGATAAAATTTAATTTGCCAGATAATGTTTTTGGGCTTATAACATATGTAGACATGTCTTTGTTGTTAGGCTATTAAAAACAAAGGTATTGCATGAGTTTAGGGACCCCGAACTCATGGCTGTAAACCGATACAATATTCATGGAAAAATTTCGATTTGCTAGCTACTGCTTTTGGGCCTATAACAGACGTAGAAATGCTGCCTAAGGAAATAAGCCACATAAACAATCATATAAAAACGAAAATAACATTTAGGGCCATTATTACAACTTAACAAAAGGGAGGATTTTAACTGGCAGATTAATTGTTTTTCTTTATTATAAGTGGACAATATGGTAGAAGTGAAGTCGCCGTGGTGTAGTAGGTAGTGTGTTGGCTTACTATTCGTAAAGCCCGGGTTCGTATCCCAGGTCAGACATCAAAAATGAAATATGAAGAAAAAAAATATTTCTTCGGCGACTTCCTCTCAGCAGATTTCTGGCAAAAACTCTGAGAGTAAAATAAACTGCCATGAAAAAGTTTCTCAAAAATTCTGTCGTTCGGAGTCGACGTTAAACTGTAGGTCCCGCCACTCACGTATAAAATTAACGTACACAACATGAGTGGTGTGAGAAGCTAGGCCGTAATCCTGACTGAAGGGTTGTAATGGCCAATTATGTATGTATGTATGGTAGAAGTGAGCCTTAAGCTAAATGGAGGATTATCCTACCGGTAACTTTTAAAGTTAAGTTTATGGTTGGACTTGCCATATTATATCTGGTCCGCCATCTAACGTTTTTTTTTTAAACTAGTGCTTATTTCGTGAATGGTAACACTTAGCTCATGTCTGATTTGACAGATAATTAGTTTTATCCTTCCGCTGAGCGAATATGGTTGTGTATACGCTTGAACAACGCTGGGAAATATTGCGACATTACTTTGAAAATCATGGTAATGTTGCAGAATGTGTGCGAAAATTGCGTAAGGATTTTGGAAGAAAAGAAGCACCGTCAGCTCCTTATGCTCGTTATCTTGTGAAAAAAGTGAAAGAAACTGGCATTCTCATCGATAAACCAAAGCGTGAAAAGCCAAAAACAGTGCGTATACCCGAGAACATTGCTGCTGTGGCAGAAAGTGTGCGTGAAGCGCCATCAACATCAATTCACCGTCGTTCTCAACAATTAAACATTTCGGAGACATCATTGGGCCGAATTTTGCATAAAGACCTTGGTATGATGCCATACAAAGTCCAATTGGTTCAGGAGTAAAAGCCAATTTACCATCCAATGCGTTTTCGCTTCGCTAAGTGGGCCTGCGATCGACTTACAGAAGATGCCGATTTTGGCAAAAAAATCATCTTTTCAGATGAAGCTCATTTTGATCTTGGCGGGTATGTAAACAAGCAAAATTGTCGCATTTGGGGGACAGAAAATCCGCACGCATACGTTGAAAAGACGACGCACCCAAAACGAGTCACTGTTTGGTGCGGATTTTGGTCCAGAGGTGTAATTGGGCCATTTTTCTTCGAAAATGAGCAAGGAGTGGCCGTTACAGTCAATGGCGATCGTTATCGGGCCATGTTGAACGAATTTTTGTTCACAAAAATTGAAGAGGAGGAAATTGGCAACATTTGGTTTCAACAGGACGGCGCTCCGTGCCACACAGCCGAAGCTACACTCGATGTTTTGCGCCCTGTTTTTGAAGATCGCATTATCAGCCGCAGAGCTGATGTCGATATGTGTTACGCCGACAAGCCAGAGACAATTGACTCTTTAAAGGACAATATTCGTGAAGCCATTGGTGAAATACAGCTGCACACAGTCGATAATGTGCTTAAAAATTGGACCGATCGTGTAGGCTACTGCATGGCCAGCCGAGGCAGCCATTTGAATGAAATTATTTTCCATTATTAACCGGAAAGATTGTACTTTCAAATAAAAAAAGAAATTTGAGAAAATATTCAGTAGTTTTTTTTTTTAAGCATTTTCAAAAAAAGTTATTTGGCGGACCCTTTATGTTATTTTCAATATGGCAACTTCGCTGCTACTGCGTTTTAAAAAAAATTTGTTTAATTGAGCAGTATTATCGACATTACTCCGGCACTAACATATTTTTGAAAAAGTTTACTTTATTTTATCTGTAGGTTTTAATAACAAAAAGAAGTTGAAGGTGACTTTAAAGTTCACTTTAGCTAAAGTTACCTTTAACGAAACCCAACTTTTACGGGTTAGGTTAGGTTAGAGGACGTGTACTTGTCAATTAAGATAAGTACAGTACCCGGAAGTCGAATTGACCCATTGTACAACGTCCTAGTTTCTCTCACCACTTATGTTGTGTGTGCTAATTTTAAACATGAGTGGTGGGACCTACAGTTTAAAGTCGACTCCGAACGACAAATTTTTGTGAAACTTTTTCATGGCAATTTTATTTACTCTCAGAGTTTTTGCCGGAAATCTGCTGAGAAGAAGTCGCCGAAGGAATACTTTTTGTATTTTGTCTTGATGTCTGGCCTGGGGCCCGAAAACTGACTTTTCGTCTAATAAGCCAACACACTACCTACTAGACCACGGCGACTTCTGGTCCTTCGAGCCGGATATATGTATATAAAAAACGAAAATAACATTTAGGGCCATTATTACAACTCGCCGTTAACTAAAGGCAGGATTTTAACGGGCAGATAAATTATTTTGCATTATTATGAGTGAACAATATGGTAGAAGTGAGCGTTAAGCTAAAGAGAGGATCATCCTATCGGTAACTTTTAAAGTTAAGTTTATGGTTGGACTTGCCATATTATATATTATTTTCAATATGGCAACTTCAAATATAAACAAAATGAGCATATACATACAACAAAAAAACGAAGTCTGTCGTTGCCACTGCGTTAAAAAAACTGGTTTAATTAGGCAAACATTGCTCAGGCACTAACATATTTTTGAAAAAGTTTACTTTATTTTATCTGTAGGTTTTAATAACAAAAAGAAGTTAAAAATGACTTTAAAGTTCACATTAGCTAAAGTTAACTTTAACTCAAACCAACTTTAACGGGAGGTTGTAATAATGGCTCTTAAATTGTTAAAGACTTTATCAAACGTATAGAAAATACGTCATATGTCCTCTATGTGGAAGACATACACTCATTATTAAGATTGTCTTATTACCAGCGAAAAACATTACCAGAGAAAAACATGTGTTCAGTCAACAATTAAGCAAAACATTGCAAAATTTTATCACAAAGGAAAGAAACAATCGAAGCAAATCATTTAAATAAAAAACAAAATGAAAACAAAAGAAAATACAAAAGCAGAAATTAATCAGCAGGAGCAAAGAAGAAGAGAAGAAAATTTTCTAAATTACTTTGAGCTCTACATCGTCTACAACAAAGGCCCTCTCTCTCTGAACACACACAGTGTACTTTCAATGCTTTTATTTGTATTTGCTGTTAATATAGGATTGTCTATAAATTCATATATGTATGAGAGTGTGCCTGTATATGTGTATGTATGTCTGTGTATGTATTTGGCTTTGGTTTCGTAATCGTTTAGTTCATAAATTGCTAAAGCGTATAATTCATTTTCTCATCCGTTTTCATTTTGACGCTATTGTCTAAAATAATCTACGACAAAAGAGCAAAGCTTAACTGGGTAAAATAAAACAAAGGGATTCTCTTTCTGTACACGTATGTATATGTGTGTCACACTCTGGCACTATCTCTCCCGCTCTCTCCCTCTCAGCCACTGTTTAAAACAACATTCGTTAGTTCCCATTTACAGGACAGAAAACACTTGCACTTGCACACACACACACAGAGAGAGAGCGCGCGCAAAATTGTAATACGTTCACTCATATACATACATACATACATACATATACATGCTTACATACTTACACAGACAACTAATACTATCATCTCTAAACTTTATAGCTGCAGCAATTGCCGCACACAAGACAGTACAAATAAAACAAACAACAAAAAAATTGTAAAGAAGAGTACGAAATAAAACGTTGGCATAGGAAAAACGCCAAAAAAAAATAAGCGAGACTACAACAAAACTATTAAAAATGGTTTTCAATGTGTTGCCACAGAAATGTAGTGAAAAGAAGTAAAGAAAAACAACAACAACAAAAAAAAGAAATTGTTAAACGCTGTTGTTAAATCTAATGCATGTTAAAAGTGTACTTCCCAACCTCTCTTCATACGCTCATCAACCATATTTTAACCACTTACATACATATACAATGCCTTATACAGTGGGTATCATATGTTAACACCACTGGCAGCTATTCCTGGTTTCAGCTGAAATATCTGAAAAGGTAGAAGTACAGATTTTCCAATCTGCCTTGAAGACTCCACGCAATAATTTGTGCTCATTATAATCCATTTGTCTATAGCTCAGTCTATAAGACTACCAGACCACTGCAGTCTCTTTCAGGCGGAGGTGGTGGCCATACAGGCTGCGGCGAGTATTATTGGGGATGGAAGGATCTCCAAGCGGAGCGTCACCATGATTTCTGATAGCCAGGCGGCTATCAAGGCTCTGAGTTCTAATGTGATGAACTCCAAGACATGACATCACATATGATATCCATATCGTATGGGTACCTGGGCGCAGTGGTATTCCGGGTAACTGTAGAGCTGATGAACTTGCCAGGCGCGGCACGACCAACGAACTCACCGCAGAGTTCTCGAATCTGGGCATACCTATGAGGACCTGCAAGCGATAATGCGATCGTCGATTCCGTCAACGACAGGTGAGCGGCCTCGGACACGGGTATAACGGCTCGTAAAATCTGGTCAAGGCTGGATGAGGGGCGCACAATGAGTCTACTTAAACTCCAAAGAGGCGCGTTCAGTGTAGTTGTCGGTGTCATTACGGGGCATTGCATTATGGGTACGCATGCGAGGCGCATTGGTCTTGGACACATTGCTAACGACTTCTGCAAAAGCTGCAGAGATGAGGAGGAATAGGAGACTGTCCCTCATCTGCTGGGTACATGCCCGGCTCTATGCCAAAGGAGAAGGAAGTACTTGGGTACTTACTACATGGATGATCTGGAGGAATTGTCTGGGATTGACATTGGCAGCCTGAATCGCTTCATCAGGAGCTCCGAATGGTTTCGGGACTCTCAGCGAAACTGCCAATAGCATAGTGTCCCCATCGAATTCCAGTTAGAATGCAAACCCTTCACTTGCCAAACTCAAGTAGTTTCCTTGTTTTCAAGTATGTTGGACCACCCACGGTTTGTTGAATTCCATGCTGCTTTTTCCAATTTGAAAAAGTATTCTTATAAGGGCGCCTCCTCATCAAACATCTCCGATCCCTTCCGTGCCAGTTCGTTCGCCTTTTCGTTTCCCTCTATGCCACAGTGGCCCGAAACCCAGTAATGATTGGTGTTGTGTAGACGAATACGGAAGTTGAGAGTCCATGCAACTCCTGACGCCTTTTGATATGACAAGATGGGATCCCAGCGCTTTGTTTACTGCTTGACTATCCACACTTATGATTAAGTTCGAAGGAGGTAGATCCCCAGTTTCAACCTTAAGTGCAGCTTACTCAATAGCAAAAATTTCCGCCTGAAATACGCTGACCTAGTTAGGTTATCTGTATGACAGGTTGAGTGCCAGTTTATCAAAATAGATCCCAGTTCCAGTTCCACATTCGATTTTTGTGCCATCGGTGAAGATCGTTATATCACTGTCACCGATGACAAATTCAGCAACCCAATCTTCCCGTATGACAGTGCGAGTGTGTATGAGATTTATGTGTTCCTAGCTCAATTAATATGAACATCATCCATAAGCGGCAGGACCTACAGTTTATAGTCGAATCCCAACGACAGATTTAAGAAAAAATTTTCAAGGCAATTCTATTTACTTTCAGAATTTTTGCCGTAAGACTACTTAGACAAAGGCGACGAAACAAATATTTTTTCCGGGTAAAGGCGTGAAGCTGTTAATGAAGTGAAGCACCCATCCTTTGTACCCAAAACTAACCGAGCTCTTCTCTTTTCTCCGACTGTTCTTCACTTATTTATTTATGTCTTTGAAATTAGGATCGTACGTATGATAGTCTCTTTCACTTGTGAACGCCACTGTATCGAATGCATGTTACTCTGCCTATGTATTTGTAAGTGTCTGGTGTAAATAATATTTATTGTAGGGAGAGAGTATCAGTGACTCTATTCCGTGTAATGTGTTACACCCTACACCCATTACTCTTTGGATTTAAAGTAACAAACACTTCTTCATATTAGGTTAGGTTACGTCGGAGTAGTAGCTCTGATATCAAAAAGCTCACTTGAGCAAGCATAGCGGCCAGTTGTGATGCCACAGTTGAACGCAGTCCCTGTACTGACCAAGTTCCATCAAAATCAGATAAGAGGAAGGAGTTGGTCAGCGCAAGGACTGCATATCAAAAGCTCGACTACCTTACGCTGGAAAACTAGCCAAAAAGTTTGATAAACGAAGCTATATCCTTGACATCAATAGATGATAGTAGCTCCGTCAAGCTGATAAGAAATGGAGAGTAAAATAGTTTATACCTGTACCTCGCAAGAGATGGGCACTGACAAAAAAGTGGGTAACAGTCTCCTCTTCCTCAGCGGATCTGCACCCAAGGCGGAAGTCGTTAAATGGGAGCCGCATCCCTTCCGCGTATCTTCCCATAACACAATGACCTGTAAGCAAAGCCGCTGTGATTGAGATGATGCCACGACCGAGTCCAAGTCCAACTGGTTGGTACGCCCTCTATCCATCAGGGGCCAGGTGAGTCTGGCGGTGGAGCAGGACTCCTCATTGATCCAGGATAGGTTGCCGTCTAGAAAGAATTTCCGCCCAATGGCCAAATTGACCGAGGCGAGTGGCATACCCAAGTCAACTGAAGAGGATTCCCGAAGGAGTGCTCATCGGCCCTGCAGTTTCCCAGAATGTTACTGTGCCCGGAGACCCACACCATTGAGATCCGGGCCGATCATATTCTTTGAATATATTTTCTATACAACGTCGTTTATCGCCCCTAGCAATGTAACTTCAGATCGAATAGCAATTTTTGGCTGTAATTACATCAAATATATTTATATCCTCTATTAACCATATGAGAATTATTAGAAAAGTATTATAGAAGAAATCTAATTAGCAAATAAAAATTTCATTTTACAGTAGAGTATCATATAACCGAATTTTATCTACCCTAACGTTTGAACGTTTATTTTTTATTTCAATTCATTTCTTTCTCTTTTTTTCAATTTTTTTTAGAATTTGCGGTCAAACTGGAAGCAACATCGTTTGGGGATTAAGTACTTGCATTTAACCACTTTGTATGTATGAGAATAAATGTATTTTATTCAGCCATTTTTTTCTTTATTTTCTACACTCTCTCTGCTACCAGTTCTTCGGCACTTTTCTTTTTTTTTTGTGTAAAATATCTCATCTTAATGGCTAACAAACAATTGATGTGTATGAGTATAGAAGGCAGTCATCTAAAGAAGTGCAATCGTTTCGAAATTTTAAATTAAAGACTGACTTAGATGGTAGTTTTCAAACTTATTAGCCTCACCATACATGCATTACAACGCTTCAGTCAGGATTACAAATTAGCTTCTCACACCATGTGTGTATCAGAGATCAGCAATGAATCGCTTTTTGCGCTACTCATAAGTACTCATGAAATTTTGAGCATGAGTGAGTCAACAATATTGAAATTTAACTACTGATTCATTCCTAGTCACTACAACGTTGATTTATAAGTACAAGTTGCAATGAGTATGAGTACAACGTTGACATCAAACTCATAACATTCGAAATATGTTTGATTCATGCGCCTACTCATTCAGATTCATAAATTTAGAAAAATATTTATAATACTCATAAATGATTCAAGTGTCTCAAATCATTCATCAGAATTTACATTTAAAAACAAAGTCAGCAAGCAAAGCAAACACACAACCTTCTAGTGAGTATTGTAGTGTTCGTACGGGAATCATACTTATTTTGAGATTCGTGTATACGATGAGTCATGGAGAGTCGAAATCAACAACATCATGCATATTGTTAAGTATAAATACGATAAGTACTTCAAACTTTGAATATGAGTAGTATGAGTATGATATTAAAATAAGTATGAATGCGTATAAGTATCAGAGATTGTGAGTTTGATTCGAATCTACTCACTGCTCATCTCTGGTGGGTATTAATTTTATTCATGAGTGGCGGTACCTATGGTTCAAAGTCGACTACGAACGACAGATTTTAAAGAAACTTTTCATGGCAATTTTATTGACTCCCAGAGTTTTTGGCAGAAAGCTGCTTTTCATACTTCGTTCTGTTTTAGATTAGCTACGTAGGATTAATTTGAAGTTAGCTACAAAAGTTGTATTCTTTTTTTTTACAGTGAATGTTATGTTAACAGACACTGTTAAGTTAACATAAGACAAAAATTTGGAAAAGGGGGGAAAGAAAATCAATTAAAAATCGCAAGTAGTCTTGACTAGTCGCCGTAGTCTAGTAAGTAGCGTGTCGGCTTATTAGACGTAAGGCCACGGTTCAAACCTTAGGTCAGACATCAAAACTAAATTATAAAAAAATATTTCTTCGGTGACTGCCATGAAGAGTCCCTAGGTCCCGCCGCTCATGTATAAAATTAACACACACAACATCAGTTGTGTGGCAAGCTAGGTCGAAATCCTGACTGAAGGGTTGTAATAAATGGTCATGTTTGTATGTATGCGCTCCATATATTGGGAAAAATTCGATAAGATTTAAAAACTGCGGTTTTCTGGCCTAGTGGGCTTGATGGCCATTGTGTCAAGGATTCTAAAACAGTTTTAATTATCATCGAGTAACCCTTGGGATCAGAGATTTAACGGACGAAGTTAACTTTTTTATACGAGCAAACAAAATTCTCTATTAAAATCGAGAAAAATTCGATCAAATTTAAAATTGTGCGGCTTTCTGATCTATTGGTATGGATAAATATTGGATCAAGAATTTTTTTTTTTCGAAAGTCCCCGGCCTCAGACTAACCCACCATCACCCGACCGCGGAGGGCTCGTCCCCATTACGTAGGGACACCTACACACTACAGTCCGGACTGTAGCGGGTAAGGGAAAAGTAATGGTAACGAGAACACAAATCAGCTACAGAACTTAATCACAAGCTGAATAAAGTTACCTTGGGATCGGAGATAGAGCCGACAAAGCTAACTTTTTTATACTGTAATAGCGTCATTTTTAAACTTACCACAATTCGTTCACCCCATTAAGCCAATACGTTTCAAGGCAGTAAGGAACTGATACTAACAAGGGAGTCGTTTGGTCTCTGCCATTTAGACTACTTTTTTTACGACCAAATTTATTTTGCTACCAAATTTATGAAAACTGATGTTAAACAGGCAAAGTTATAAGAGTTTACATTTAACTTGTTTAACTATCATTAAGTTGGCGTGGCAAAAACTGTAAAAACTTTGCTTGTGCAGCATCATATGTCATAAATTTGGTAGCAAATAAAAGCTAAGAACTCGGACTTTCATCGTATATTAGTTGCCACACCCACTTTTCTTCTTATTTTTCTTCGAAACATGAAAAGTTATAAGCTAATACATTTAATCTATCTAAAAATGATTCAGTGGGCGTGGCACTACTGGGTGTTAAACGAAAATGTAAGTTTAGGTCCTTAGCTTTCGTCTGTTATCAAATTTATGACAATTGATGCTTTATGAGCAAAGTTTTCAGCATTCAAATTTAATTTTTTTAATATCCATAAGTGGGCGTGGCAATAATAACATCTACTATGTGAAAGAACACGTTTCTACCTTTTATTTGACACCAAGTTTATAAAAATCAGTGCCCTACTTACAAAGTTATAAGAAGTTAAAGAAAATACTTTCAAATCCAACAACAAAAATTTTTGTGAAAATTTCATTTCAAAAATTTGGTGTTTCTACCAGGCGCACAGAATTGTGTAGCAAGGAGTTGTTTGGCAAAGTATTTTCTTTAACTTCTTATAACTTTTTAAAGAAGTCAGCAATTTTTATAAAATTGGTATCAAATGAAAGCTACAAACGTGAACTTTCATTCTCATTGTAAATATTACAAAGTTGCCACGCTCACTTTAAGATGTTTAAGCCAATTCAATGTAAACTCTTATAACTTTGCCTGTTTAGCATCAATTTTAATAAATTTCGTAGCAAAAGATAGCTAAGAACCCAAACTTAAATTTTCTTGTATCATCCAATAGTGCCATGCCCATTGAATCATGTTTAGATAGATTAAGAATAACTGTAGACGATGGGTTCGAATAGAACTCTGGCATTTTTGTGATACTAAATTCACGTCCCTAATGAACATGCCCTCTTTAGATTTTTAATGCAATTGTAAAAAACTGATGTCTTAACAGAAGAGTACATGTATATTTATGTATGTAAACGACTCCATAGATGTATAAGAAATTGCATCTTACGCCGAAAGTTAGTACCGAGATTTTTTTTCAGAGACCGGGCGAACAGAACTGTTAACTACATTGGTAGCTGGCTAACTGGATAGCTGGGAGCTGTCTAGCTCTGTAGATGGCTCACTAGGAAGCTGGCTAGCTGGGTATATACAAATATACATACAGTGGACAGCAAAAGTCTTAGTACTTCAATATATTTCGAAAATTTCATGAATTTTAACCAACAGTTTGTATACAAAAATTAATGTTTTTATATTTATTTTATTAATTTATTTCTATTTTATTGTAAAACAAATAATTTTTTAATGTTTTTCAAAAACAAGAGAAAAATAAGGAAAAGTTTCAGATGACTTCATAGGTACCCCCAAAGGGGAACCCTGAGTAAATTTTAAATTCAAAGGTCTAATATATGAAAATATTATCCCTTGTAGTAGAATATCCCTTAAGGTCAAGCACTCCATTTAACCCATTTGGAATTGAATGTACAAGTTTTGTTTAGTGTTTTCTGGTGGCACCATGAGCAAGTTTTTCGGTTGACCTTTGTTTGAGGTTTACCATTCTTTCAAATGATATCTTAAATACTGTCTTGAAGTCATGTCGGGACTTTGTGCAAGAGTATTAAGCCTGTTTGGCCTTTTTAGTCAAAATATATTATAGTACTAAGGCTTTTGTTGTCCACTGTACATATTTTTATTACTCAAACTTTTATTTCCTACAGTATATGTATATTTCAATAAATGTTTCTTATTTTTTGTTTTTTTTACAGAAATACCATGCTAAACATGTGTGAAATATTCATCGTTTTCGGAAAAGAACTCATCTGCATTGAGAAAAATACTCATGAAGACCACTTTTTTATAAACACCAACGGCATTACACATCATAGAAAGCAAAATACATCACAAAGCACTAAACCTAACGCAGAAATTTAAGTTATCTGATGAAAAAACCTAAATTGAATTGATTGATAACTAAATTGAGTGTCACTAGCCACATATGACATGACATGACTATTATCATCGCCATTATTACTGCGTACAATAAATATGCAGCAGAAGAACAGAAGAACGTATAATCACTGTCAAAACACAATACAACCAGTCTTTAGCGATGAAACGCGATCTACAAAAGGCAGCTTTTGAATTTATGTCTGACTATGCGATGGGGGCTTATCCAGATCGAGGAAGATATACAATTTCAGTAAACAATAAATCGGTTGCAGCATATCCGAAGCAATAGTTTTTATTGTAAACAAAAATTATTCACATCAACTGTCCATCAAAGGCATTATATTTAATGACAAGCAGAAGGTTTTTTAAAGCTTCAGATCTAAATCGGCATTGGTGAACCTCAGCGCATCTTTATCAAAGAGTTGACAATAATTTTGTATTGGATATGCTGTCATTAGACCTTGGATATCCTTCAGCCAGGATTACGGCCTAGCTTCTCACACTTCGGATATCACTTGTTTTAATAGGAACACGCTTTGGGCCAATATATACACAGATTTTTCCCATATTTCTATTTTAAAACGAACGCTAGTTTATGCAAAACAGCTTAAGTATATTTGAGAATATATATGTATGTATGTATATATAGACTTAAAATTGTTTGCCTTATAATGTCAATTTCAAAAAGAATAACCTTTTGTGTTTATTTTTAAACTTTATTTGTTTTATTTCTATTATAAATGATAGAATAAATTAATTAATTATATAATATTATACAACAATAGTAAGCATTAGCATTTAATAAAATATAAAAATTCAAAAAAAAATACGATTTTATTTCATTTTTTTACGAAATAAGGGAAAATATTCTTACACCTACCCAGCAACGCTCAATGCTTTTTTTCTTCTGTTGCTCGCGCTGAAAATGAATTCAGTTTCAAATACGCACAAATTACCAAGCGAACAGAAATACACGTAGGGACACCAAAAATCGTATAATTTCAACACCCAACGATTTTTGAGTGCAAACTTATATTGCTTGGGGTTTATGTGCACTGGCCAACAATTAAGACTTAATCCTATATTATAGTCAGTACGTGGCTTTCAGTTTGATATGATTTGGCTGGTGTGCTACATTTTCCAGATGCACCGGTATGAAATGAGCGTTTTTTGGAATACTAAAACATATATTTTTAATGCAAAGTAATACACATTTCATTCAAAGTATTAATTATTAGTATTTATTATTAGTATAAACATGATTCAGTGGGCGTGGCACTACTGGGCGTTAGGAGAAAATATAAGCTTAGGATCTTAGATTTCGTTTGCTCCCAAATTTGTGATAATTGATGATTAACAAGCAAAGTTATAAGAGTTTACTTTTAATTTGCTTAAATAACTTAAAGTGGGCGTGGCAAAAATATTATATATTTTTTCTGTCTCAGAAAGCTGATGTTTTTTCCAGTCGCATAGTGAAAACAGATTGTCATTAGCTCTTATAGTTTCCGAGATATTCGCAAAAATGTAAAATTGTTATACGGTTATACATGTGCGTGTGTGGGTGTGTATGTCGCAAAATGTTTTCAAATTTTCATTCAAAAATTTTCGGCCGTTACCAGGCCAACAGAAATCAGCAGGAAGTGTTTTTTGTTAAACAATTTTACAATTTTGCTTATAACTCGGAAACTATAAGAGATAGCGACATTGGGTTTTCGCTATACGATAGAAAAAAACATCAACTATTTAGCAAAATTTATTTCCGCCCACAAATGCCACGCCTACTAAGAAATATATTGCGTTTTTATATATAAAGCCTTATATTTCAGACGGTATTTAATATTTTTAAAAATTTATTTCTGTCTAAGAAAGCTGATGTTTTTTCCAGTCGCATAGTGAAAACAGATTGTTATTAGCTCTTATAGTTTCCGAGATATTCGCAAAAATGTAAAATTGTTCTACGGTTATACATGTGCGTGTGTGTGTGTGTATATCGAAAAATGTTTTCAAATTTTCATTCAAAAATTTTCGGCCGTTACCAGGCCAACAGAAATCAGCAGGAAGTGTTTTTTGTTAAACAATTTTACAATTTTGCTTATAACTCGGAAAGTATAAGAGATAGCGACATTGGGTTTTCGCTATACGATAGAAAAAAACATCAGCTATTTAGCAAAATTTATTTCCGCCCACAAATGCCACGCCTACTAAGAAATATATTGCGTTTTTATATATAAAGCCTTATATTTCAGACGGTATTTAATATTTTTAAAATTTTTTTCTGTCTAAGAAAGCTGATGTTTTTTCCAATCGCATAGTGAAAACAGATTGTCATTAGCTCTTATAGTTTCCGAGATATTCGCAAAAATGTAAAATTGTTATACGGTTATACATGTGCGTGTGTGTGTGTGTATGTCGAAAAATGTTTTCAAATTTTCATTCAAAAATTTTCGGCCGTTACCAGGCCAACAGAAATCAGCAGGAAGTGTTTTTTGTTAAACAATTTTACAATTTTGCTTATAACTCGGAAACTATAAGAGATAGCGACATTGGGTTTTCGCTATACGATAGAAAAAAACATCAGCTATTTAGCAAAATTTATTTCCGCCCACAAATGCCACGCCTACTAAGAAATATATTGCTTTTTTTATATACAAAGCCTTATATTTCAGACGGTATTTAATATTTTTAAAAATGTTTTTCTGTCTAAGAAAGCTGATGTTTTTTCCAGTTGCATGGTGAAAACTGATTGTTATTAGCTCTTATAGTTTCCGAGATATTCGCAAAAATGTAAAATTGTTATACGGTTATACATGTGCGTGTGTGTGTGTGTATGTCGAAAAATGTTTTCAAATTTTCATTCAAAAATTTTCGGCCGTTACCAGGCCAACAGAAATCAGCAGGAAGTGTTTTTTGTTAAACAATTTTACAATTTTGCTTATAACTCGGAAACTATAAGAGATAGCGACATTGGGTTTTCGCTATACGATAGAAAAAAACATCAGCTATTTAGCAAAATTTATTTCCGCCCACAAATGCCACGCCTACTAAGAAATATATTGCTTTTTTATATATAAAGCCTTATATTTCAGACGGTATTTAATATTTTTAAAAATTTATTTCTGTCTAAGAAAGCTGATGTTTTTTCCAGTCGCTTAGTGAAAACAGATTGTCATTAGCTCTTATAGTTTCCGAGATATTCGCAAAAATGTAAAATTGTTATACGGTTATACATGTGCGTGTGTGTGTGTGTATGTCGAAAAATGTTTTCAAATTTTCATTCAAAAATTTTCGGCCGTTACCAGGCCAACAGAAATCAGCAGGAAGTGTTTTTCGTTAAACAATTTTTCAATTTTGCTTATAACTCGGAAAGTATAAGAGATAGCGACATTGGGTTTTCGCTATACGATAGAAAAAAACATCAGCTATTTAGCAAAATTTATTTCCGCCCACAAATGCCACGCCTACTAAGAAATATATTGCGTTTTTATATATAAAGCCTTATATTTCAGACGGTATTTAATATTTTTAAAAATTTTTTTCTGTCTAAGAAAGCTGATGTTTTTTCCAATCGCATGGTGAAAACTGATTGTTATTAGCTCTTATAGTTTCCGAGATATTCGCAAAAATGTAAAATTGTTATACGGTTATACATGTGCGTGTGTGGGTGTGTATGTCGAAAAATGTTTTCAAATATTCATTCAAAAATTTTCGGCCGTTACCAGGCCAACAGAAATCAGCAGGAAGTGTTTTTTGTTAAACAATTTTACAATTTTGCTTATAACTCGGAAACTATAAGAGATAGCGACATTGGGTTTTCGCTATACGATAGAAAAAAACATCAGCTATTTAGCAAAATTTATTTCCGCCCACAAATGCCACGCCTACTAAGAAATATATTGCGTTTTTATATATAAAGCCTTATATTTCAGACGGTATTTAATATTTTTAAAAATTTATTTCTGTCTAAGAAAGCTGATGTTTTTTCCAGTCGCTTAGTGAAAACAGATTGTCATTAGCTCTTATAGTTTCCGAGATATTCGCAAAAATGTAAAATTGTTATACGGTTATACATGTGCGTGTGTGTGTGTGTATGTCGAAAAATGTTTTCAAATTTTCATTCAAAAATTTTCGGGCGTTACCAGGCCAACAGAAATCAGCAGGAAGTGTTTTTCGTTAAACAATTTTACAATTTTGCTTATAACTCGGAAAGTATAAGAGATAGCGACATTGGGTTTTCGCTATACGATAGAAAAAAACATCAATTATTTAGCAAAATTTATTTCCGCCCACAAATGCCACGCCTACTAAGAAATATATTGCGTTTTTATATATAAAGCCTTATATTTCAGACGGTATTTAATATTTTTAAAAATGTTTTTCTGTCTAAGAAAGCTGATGTTTTTTCCAGTCGCATAGTGAAAACAGATTGTCATTAGCTCTTATAGTTTCCGAGATATTCGCAAAAATGTAAAATTGTTATACGGTTATACATGTGCGTGTGTGTGTGTGTATGTCGAAAAATGTTTTCAAATTTTCATTCAAAAATTTTCGGCCGTTACCAGGCCAACAGAAATCAGCAGGAAGTGTTTTTCGTTAAACAATTTTTCAATTTTGCTTATAACTCGGAAAGTATAAGAGATAGCGACATTGGGTTTTCGCTATACGATAGAAAAAAACATCAGCTATTTAGCAAAATTTATTTCCGCCCACAAATGCCACGCCTACTAAGAAATATATTGCGTTTTTATATATAAAGCCTTATATTTCAGACGGTATTTAATATTTTTAAAAATTTTTTTCTGTCTAAGAAAGCTGATGTTTTTTCCAATCGCATGGTGAAAACTGATTGTTATTAGCTCTTATAGTTTCCGAGATATTCGCAAAAATGTAAAATTGTTATACGGTTATACATGTGCGTGTGTGTGTGTGTATGTCGAAAAATGTTTTCGAATTTTCATCCAAAAATTTTCGGCCGTTACCAGGCCAACAGAAATCAGCAGGAAGTGTTTTTTGTTAAACAATTTTACAATTTTGCTTATAACTCGGAAAGTATAAGAGATAGCGACATTGGGTTTTCGCTATACGATAGAAAAAAACATCAATTATTTAGCAAAATTTATTTCCGCCCACAAATGCCACGCCTACTAAGAAATATATTGCGTTTTTATATATAAAGCCTTATATTTCAGACGGTATTTAATATTTTTAAAAATGTTTTTCTGTCTAAGAAAGCTGATGTTTTTTCCAGTCGCATAGTGAAAACAGATTGTCATTAGCTCTTATAGTTTCCGAGATATTCGCAAAAATGTAAAATTGTTATACGGTTATACATGTGCGTGTGTGTGTGTGTATGTCGAAAAATGTTTTCAAATATTCATTCAAAATTTTCGGCCGTTACCAGGCCAACAGAAATCAGCAGGAAGTGTTTTTTGTTAAACAATTTTACAATTTTGCTTATAACTCGGAAACTATAAGAGATAGCGACATTGGGTTTTCGCTATACGATAGAAAAAAACATCAACTATTTAGCAAAATTTATTTCCGCCCACAAATGCCACGCCTACTAAGAAATATATTGCGTTTTTATATATAAAGCCTTATATTTCAGACGGTATTTAATATTTTTAAAAATTTTTTTCTGTCTAAGAAAGCTGATGTTTTTTCCAATCGCATGGTGAAAACTGATTGTTATTAGCTCTTATAGTTTCCGAGATATTCGCAAAAATGTAAAATTGTTATACGGTTATACATGTGCGTGTGTGTGTGTGTATGTCGAAAAATGTTTTCGAATTTTCATCCAAAAATTTTCGGCCGTTACCAGGCCAACAGAAATCAGCAGGAAGTGTTTTTTGTTAAACAATTTTACAATTTTGCTTATAACTCGGAAAGTATAAGAGATAGCGACATTGGGTTTTCGCTATACGATAGAAAAAAACATCAATTATTTAGCAAAATTTATTTCCGCCCACAAATGCCACGCCTACTAAGAAATATATTGCGTTTTTATATATAAAGCCTTATATTTCAGACGGTATTTAATATTTTTAAAAAATTTTTTCTGTCTAAGAAAGCTGATGTTTTTTCCAGTCGCATAGTGAAAACAGATTGTCATTAGCTCTTATAGTTTCCGAGATATTCGCAAAAATGTAAAATTGTTATACGGTTATACATGTGCGTGTGTGTGTGTGTATGTCGAAAAATGTTTTCAAATATTCATTCAAAATTTTCGGCCGTTACCAGGCCAACAGAAATCAGCAGGAAGTGTTTTTTGTTAAACAATTTTACAATTTTGCTTATAACTCGGAAACTATAAGAGATAGCGACATTGGGTTTTCGCTATACGATAGAAAAAAACATCAACTATTTAGCAAAATTTATTTCCGCCCACAAATGCCACGCCTACTAAGAAATATATTGCGTTTTTATATATAAAGCCTTATATTTCAGACGGTATTTAATATTTTTAAAAATTTTTTTCTGTCTAAGAAAGCTGATGTTTTTTTCAATCGCATGGTGAAAACTGATTGTTATTAGCTCTTATAGTTTCCGAGATATTCGCAAAAATGTAAAATTGTTATACGGTTATACATGTGCGTGTGTGTGTGTGTATGTCGAAAAATGTTTTCAAATTTTCATTCAAAAATTTTCGGCCGTTACCAGGCCAACAGAAATCAGCAGGAAGTGTTTTTTGTTAAACAATTTTACAATTTTGCTTATAACTCGGAAACTATAAGAGATAGCGACATTGGGTTTTCGCTATACGATAGAAAAAAACATCAGCTATTTAGCAAAATTTATTTCCGCCCACAAATGCCACGCCTACTAAGAAATATATTGCGTTTTTATATATAAAGCCTTATATTTCAGACGGTATTTAATATTTTTAAAAATTTATTTCTGTCTAAGAAAGCTGATGTTTTTTCCAGTCGCATAGTGAAAACAGATTGTCATTAGCTCTTATAGTTTCCGAGATATTCGCAAAAATGTAAAATTGTTATACGGTTATACATGTGCGTGTGTGTGTGTGTATGTCGAAAAATGTTTTCAAATTTTCATTCAAAAATTTTCGGCCGTTACCAGGCCAACAGAAATCAGCAGGAAGTGTTTTTTGTTAAACAATTTTACAATTTTGCTTATAACTCGGAAACTATAAGAGATAGCGACATTGGGTTTTCGCTATACGATAGAAAAAAACATCAGCTATTTAGCAAAATTTATTTCCGCCCACAAATGCCACGCCTACTAAGAAATATATTGCGTTTTTATATATAAAGCCTTATATTTCAGACGGTATTTAATATTTTTAAAAATGTTTTTCTGTCTAAGAAAGCTGATGTTTTTTCCAGTCGCATAGTGAAAACAGATTGTCATTAGCTCTTGTAGTTTCCGTGTGTGTGTATGTCGAAAAATGTTTTCGAATTTTCATCCAAAAATTTTCGGCCGTTACCAGGCCAACAGAAATCAGCAGGAAGTGTTTTTTGTTAAACAATTTTACAATTTTGCTTATAACTCGGAAAGTATAAGAGATAGCGACATTGGGTTTTCGCTATACGATAGAAAAAAACATCAATTATTTAGCAAAATTTATTTCCGCCCACAAATGCCACGCCTACTAAGAAATATATTGCGTTTTTATATATAAAGCCTTATATTTCAGACGGTATTTAATATTTTTAAAAAATTTTTTCTGTCTAAGAAAGCTGATGTTTTTTCCAGTCGCATAGTGAAAACAGATTGTCATTAGCTCTTATAGTTTCCGAGATATTCGCAAAAATGTAAAATTGTTATACGGTTATACATGTGCGTGTGTGTGTGTGTATGTCGAAAAATGTTTTGAAATTTTCATTCAAAAATTTTCGGCCGTTACCAGGCCAACAGAAATCAGCAGGAAGTGTTTTTCGTTAAACAATTTTTCAATTTTGCTTATAACTCGGAAAGTATAAGAGATAGCGACATTGGGTTTTCGCTATACGATAGAAAAAAACATCAATTATTTAGCAAAATTTATTTCCGCCCACAAATGCCACGCCTACTAAGAAATATATTGCGTTTTTATATATAAAGCCTTATATTTCAGACGGTATTTAATATTTTTAAAAAATTTTTCTGTCTAAGAAAGCTGATGTTTTTTCCAGTCGCATAGTGAAAACAGATTGTCATTAGCTCTTATAGTTTCCGAGATATTCGCAAAAATGTAAAATTGTTATACGGTTATACATGTGCGTGTGTGTGTGTGTATGTCGAAAAATGTTTTCAAATATTCATTCAAAAATTTTCGGCCGTTACCAGGCCAACAGAAATCAGCAGGAAGTGTTTTTTGTTAAACAATTTTACAATTTTGCTTATAACTCGGAAACTATAAGAGATAGCGACATTGGGTTTTCGCTATACGATAGAAAAAAACATCAATTATTTAGCAAAATTTATTTCCGCCCACAAATGCCACGCCTACTAAGAAATATATTGCGTTTTTATATATAAAGCCTTATATTTCAGACGGTATTTAATATTTTTAAAAAATTTTTTCTGTCTAAGAAAGCTGATGTTTTTTCCAGTCGCATAGTGAAAACAGATTGTCATTAGCTCTTATAGTTTCCGAGATATTCGCAAAAATGTAAAATTGTTATACGGTTATACATGTGCGTGTGTGTGTGTGTATGTCGAAAAATGTTTTGAAATTTTCATTCAAAAATTTTCGGCCGTTACCAGGCCAACAGAAATCAGCAGGAAGTGTTTTTCGTTAAACAATTTTTCAATTTTGCTTATAACTCGGAAAGTATAAGAGATAGCGACATTGGGTTTTCGCTATACGATAGAAAAAAACATCAATTATTTAGCAAAATTTATTTCCGCCCACAAATGCCACGCCTACTAAGAAATATATTGCGTTTTTATATATAAAGCCTTATATTTCAGACGGTATTTAATATTTTTAAAAAATTTTTCTGTCTAAGAAAGCTGATGTTTTTTCCAGTCGCATAGTGAAAACAGATTGTCATTAGCTCTTATAGTTTCCGAGATATTCGCAAAAATGTAAAATTGTTATACGGTTATACATGTGCGTGTGTGTGTGTGTATGTCGAAAAATGTTTTCAAATTTTCATTCAAAAATTTTCGGCCGTTACCAGGCCAACAGAAATCAGCAGGAAGTGTTTTTTGTTAAACAATTTTACAATTTTGCTTATAACTCGGAAACTATAAGAGATAGCGACATTGGGTTTTCGCTATACGATAGAAAAAAACATCAGCTATTTAGCAAAATTTATTTCCGCCCACAAATGCCACGCCTACTAAGAAATATATTGCTTTTTTATATATAAAGCCTTATATTTCAGACGGTATTTAATATTTTTAAAAATTTATTTCTGTCTAAGAAAGCTGATGTTTTTTCCAGTCGCTTAGTGAAAACAGATTGTCATTAGCTCTTATAGTTTCCGAGATATTCGCAAAAATGTAAAATTGTTATACGGTTATACATGTGCGTGTGTGTGTGTGTATGTCGAAAAATGTTTTCAAATTTTCATTCAAAAATTTTCGGCCGTTACCAGGCCAACAGAAATCAGCAGGAAGTGTTTTTTGTTAAACAATTTTACAATTTTGCTTATAACTCGGAAACTATAAGAGATAGCGACATTGGGTTTTCGCTATACGATAGAAAAAAACATCAGCTATTTAGCAAAATTTATTTCCGCCCACAAATGCCACGCCTACTAAGAAATATATTGCGTTTTTATATATAAAGCCTTATATTTCAGACGGTATTTAATATTTTTAAAAATGTTTTTCTGTCTAAGAAAGCTGATGTTTTTTCCAGTCGCATAGTGAAAACAGATTGTCATTAGCTCTTGTAGTTTCCGTGTGTGTGTATGTCGAAAAATGTTTTCGAATTTTCATCCAAAAATTTTCGGCCGTTACCAGGCCAACAGAAATCAGCAGGAAGTGTTTTTTGTTAAACAATTTTACAATTTTGCTTATAACTCGGAAAGTATAAGAGATAGCGACATTGGGTTTTCGCTATACGATAGAAAAAAACATCAATTATTTAGCAAAATTTATTTCCGCCCACAAATGCCACGCCTACTAAGAAATATATTGCGTTTTTATATATAAAGCCTTATATTTCAGACGGTATTTAATATTTTTAAAAAATTTTTTCTGTCTAAGAAAGCTGATGTTTTTTCCAGTCGCATAGTGAAAACAGATTGTCATTAGCTCTTATAGTTTCCGAGATATTCGCAAAAATGTAAAATTGTTATACGGTTATACATGTGCGTGTGTGTGTGTGTATGTCGAAAAATGTTTTGAAATTTTCATTCAAAAATTTTCGGCCGTTACCAGGCCAACAGAAATCAGCAGGAAGTGTTTTTCGTTAAACAATTTTTCAATTTTGCTTATAACTCGGAAAGTATAAGAGATAGCGACATTGGGTTTTCGCTATACGATAGAAAAAAACATCAATTATTTAGCAAAATTTATTTCCGCCCACAAATGCCACGCCTACTAAGAAATATATTGCGTTTTTATATATAAAGCCTTATATTTCAGACGGTATTTAATATTTTTAAAAAATTTTTTCTGTCTAAGAAAGCTGATGTTTTTTCCAGTCGCATAGTGAAAACAGATTGTCATTAGCTCTTATAGTTTCCGAGATATTCGCAAAAATGTAAAATTGTTATACGGTTATACATGTGCGTGTGTGTGTGTGTATGTCGAAAAATGTTTTGAAATTTTCATTCAAAAATTTTCGGCCGTTACCAGGCCAACAGAAATCAGCAGGAAGTGTTTTTCGTTAAACAATTTTTCAATTTTGCTTATAACTCGGAAAGTATAAGAGATAGCGACATTGGGTTTTCGCTATACGATAGAAAAAAACATCAATTATTTAGCAAAATTTATTTCCGCCCACAAATGCCACGCCTACTAAGAAATATATTGCGTTTTTATATATAAAGCCTTATATTTCAGACGGTATTTAATATTTTTAAAAAATTTTTCTGTCTAAGAAAGCTGATGTTTTTTCCAGTCGCATAGTGAAAACAGATTGTCATTAGCTCTTATAGTTTCCGAGATATTCGCAAAAATGTAAAATTGTTATACGGTTATACATGTGCGTGTGTGTGTGTGTATGTCGAAAAATGTTTTCAAATATTCATTCAAAAATTTTCGGCCGTTACCAGGCCAACAGAAATCAGCAGGAAGTGTTTTTTGTTAAACAATTTTACAATTTTGCTTATAACTCGGAAACTATAAGAGATAGCGACATTGGGTTTTCGCTATACGATAGAAAAAAACATCAATTATTTAGCAAAATTTATTTCCGCCCACAAATGCCACGCCTACTAAGAAATATATTGCGTTTTTATATATAAAGCCTTATATTTCAGACGGTATTTAATATTTTTAAAAAATTTTTTCTGTCTAAGAAAGCTGATGTTTTTTCCAGTCGCATAGTGAAAACAGATTGTCATTAGCTCTTATAGTTTCCGAGATATTCGCAAAAATGTAAAATTGTTATACGGTTATACATGTGCGTGTGTGTGTGTGTATGTCGAAAAATGTTTTGAAATTTTCATTCAAAAATTTTCGGCCGTTACCAGGCCAACAGAAATCAGCAGGAAGTGTTTTTCGTTAAACAATTTTTCAATTTTGCTTATAACTCGGAAAGTATAAGAGATAGCGACATTGGGTTTTCGCTATACGATAGAAAAAAACATCAATTATTTAGCAAAATTTATTTCCGCCCACAAATGCCACGCCTACTAAGAAATATATTGCGTTTTTATATATAAAGCCTTATATTTCAGACGGTATTTAATATTTTTAAAAAATTTTTCTGTCTAAGAAAGCTGATGTTTTTTCCAGTCGCATAGTGAAAACAGATTGTCATTAGCTCTTATAGTTTCCGAGATATTCGCAAAAATGTAAAATTGTTATACGGTTATACATGTGCGTGTGTGTGTGTGTATGTCGAAAAATGTTTTCAAATATTCATTCAAAAATTTTCGGCCGTTACCAGGCCAACAGAAATCAGCAGGAAGTGTTTTTTGTTAAACAATTTTACAATTTTGCTTATAACTCGGAAACTATAAGAGATAGCGACATTGGGTTTTCGCTATACGATAGAAAAAAACATCAACTATTTAGCAAAATTTATTTCCGCCCACAAATGCCACGCCTACTAAGAAATATATTGCGTTTTTATATATAAAGCCTTATATTTCAGACGGTATTTAATATTTTTAAAAATTTTTTTCTGTCTAAGAAAGCTGATGTTTTTTCCAGTCGCATAGTGAAAACAGATTGTCATTAGCTCTTATAGTTTCCGAGATATTCGCAAAAATGTAAAATTGTTATACGGTTATACATGTGCGTGTTGTGTGTATGTCGAAAAATGTTTTCAAATTTTCATTCAAAAATTTTCGGCCGTTACCAGGCCAACAGAAATCAGCAGGAAGTGTTTTTCGTTAAACAATTTTTCAATTTTGCTTATAACTCGGAAACTATAAGAGATAGCGACATTGGGTTTTCGCTATACGATAGAAAAAAACATCAGCTATTTAGCAAAATTTATTTCCGCCCACAAATGCCTCGCCTACTAAGAAATATATTGCGTTTTTATATATAAAGCCTTATATTTCAGACGGTATTTAATATTTTTAAAAATTTATTTCTGTCTAAGAAAGCTGATTTTTTTTCCAGTCGCATAGTGAAAACAGATTGTCATTAGCTCTTATAGTTTCCGAGATATTCGCAAAAATGTAAAATTGTTATACGGTTATACATGTGCGTGTGTGTGTGTGTATGTCGGAAAATGTTTTCAAATTTTCATTCAAAAATTTTCTGCCGTTACCAGGCCAACAGAACTCAGCAGGAAGTGTTTTTTGTTAAACAATTTTACAATTTTGCTTATAACTCGGAAACTATAAGAGATAGCGACATTGGGTTTTCGCTATACGATGAAAAAAACATCAGCTATTTAGCAAAATTTATTTCCGCCCACAAATGCCACGCCTACTAAGAAATATATTGCGTTTTTATATATAAAGCCTTATATTTCAGAAGGTATTTAATATTTTTAAAAATTTTTTTCTGTCTAAGAAAGCTGATGTTTTTTCCAGTCGCATAGTGAAAACAGATTGTCATTAGCTCTTATAGTTTCCGAGATATTTGCAAAAATGTAAAATTGTTATACGGTTATACATGTGCGTGTGTGTGTGTGTATGTCGAAAAATGTTTTCAAATTTTCATTCAAAAATTTTCGGCCGTTACCAGGCCAACAGAAATCAGCAGGAAGTGTTTTTTGTTAAACAATTTTACAATTTTGCTTATAACTCGGAAACTATAAGAGATAGCGACATTGGGTTTTCGCTATACGATAGAAAAAAACATCAGCTATTTAGCAAAATTTATTTCCGCCCACAAATGCCACGCCTACTAAGAAATATATTGCGTTTTTATATATAAAGCCTTATATTTCAGACGGTATTTAATATTTTTAAAAATTTATTTCTGTCTAAGAAAGCTGATGTTTTTTCCAGTCGCATAGTGAAAACAGATTGTCATTAGCTCTTATAGTTTCCGAGATATTCGCAAAAATGTAAAATTGTTATACGGTTATACATGTGCGTGTGTGTGTGTGTATATCGAAAAATGTTTTCAAATTTTCATTCAAAAATTTTCTGCCGTTACCAGGCCAACAGAAATCAGCAGGAAGTGTTTTTCGTTAAACAATTTTACAATTTTGCTTATAACTCGGAAACTATAAGAGATAGCGACATTGGGTTTTCGCTATACGATAGAAAAAAACATCAACTATTTAGCAAAATTTATTTCCGCCCACAAATGCCACGCCTACTAAGAAATATATTGCTTTTTTATATACAAAGCCTTATATTTCAGACGGTATTTAATATTTTTAAAAATGTTTTTCTGTCTAAGAAAGCTGATATTTTTTCCAGTCGCATAGTGAAAACAGATTGTCATTAGCTCTTATAGTTTCCGAGATATTCGCAAAAATGTAAAATTGTTATACGGTTATACATGTGCGTGTGTGTGTGTGTATGTCGAAAAATGTTTTCAAATTTTCATTCAAAAATTTTCGGCCGTTACCAGGCCAACAGAAATCAGCAGGAAGTGTTTTTCGTTAAACAATTTTTCAATTTTGCTTATAACTCGGAAAGTATAAGAGATAGCGACATTGGGTTTTCGCTATACGATAGAAAAAAACATCAGCTATTTAGCAAAATTTATTTCCGCCCACAAATGCCACGCCTACTAAGAAATATATTGCGTTTTTACATATAAAGCCTTATATTTCAGACGGTATTTAATATTTTTAAAAATTTATTTCTGTCTAAGAAAGCTGATGTTTTTTCCAGTCGCATAGTGAAAACAGATTGTCATTAGCTCTTATAGTTTCCGAGATATTCGCAAAAATGTAAAATTGTTATACGGTTATACATGTGCGTGTGTGTGTGTGTATATCGAAAAATGTTTTCAAATTTTCATTCAAAAATTTTCTGCCGTTACCAGGCCAACAGAAATCAGCAGGAAGTGTTTTTCGTTAAACAATTTTTCAATTTTGCTTATAACCCGGAAACTATAAGAGATAGCAACATTGGGTTTTCGCTATACGATAGAAAAAAACATCAACTATTTAGCAAAATTTATTTCCGCCCACAAATGACACGCCTACTAAGAAATATATTGCGTTTTTATATATAAAGCCTTATATTTCAGACGGTATTTAATATTTTTAAAAATTGTTTTCTCTGTAAAAAAGCTGATGTTTTTTCCAATCGCATGGTGAAAACAGATTGTCATTAGCTCTTATAGTTTCCGAGATATTCGCAAAAATGTAAAATTGTTATACGGTTATACATGTGCGTGTGTGGGTGTGTATGTCGAAAAATGTTTTCAAATTTTCATTCAAAAATTTTCTGCCGTTACCAGGCCAACAGAAATCAGCAGGAAGTGTTTTTTGTTAAACAATTTTACAATTTTGCTTATAACTCGGAAACTATAAGAGATAGCGACATTGGGTTTTCGCTATACGATAGAAAAAAACATCAGCTATTTAGCAAAATTTATTTCCGCCCACAAATGCCACGCCTACTAAGAAATATATTGTGTTTTTATATATAAGGCCTTATATTTCAGACGGTATTTAATATTTTTAAAAATGGTTTTCTGTCTAAGTAAGCTGATGTTTTTTCCAATCGCATGGTGAAAACAGATTGTCATTAGCTCTTATAGTTTCCGAGATATTCGCAAAAATGTAAAATTGTTATACGGTTATACATGTGCGTGTGTGGGTGTATGTGTCGAAAAATATTTTCAAATTTACATTCAAAAATTTTCGGCCGTTACCAGGCCAACAGAAATCAGCAGGAAGTGTTTTTTGTTAAACAATTTTACAATTTTGCTTATAACTCTGAAACTATAAGAGATAGCGACATTGGGTTTTCGCTATACGATAGAAAAAAACATCGGCTATTTAGCAAAATTTATTTCCGCCCACAAATGCCACGCCTACTAAGAAATATATTGCGTTTTTATATATAAGGCCTTGTATTTCAGACGGTATTTAATATTTTTAAAAAATATTTTCTGTCTCAGAAAGCTGATGTTTTTTCCAATCGCATGGTGAAAACTGCTTGTCATTAGCTCTTATAGTTTCCGAGATATTCGCAAAAATGTAAAATTGTTATACGGTTATACATGTGCGTGTGTGGGTGTGTATGTCGAAAAATGTTTTCAAATTTTCATTCAAAAATTTTCGGCCGTTACCAGGCCAACAGAAATCAGCAGGAAGTGTTTTTTGTTAAACAATTTTACAATTTTGCTTATAACTCGGAAACTATAAGAGATAGCGACATTGGGTTTTCGCTATACGATGGAAAAAAACATCAACTATTTAGTAAAATTTATTTCCGCCCACAAATGCCACGCCTACTAAGAAATATATTGTGTTTTTATATATAAGGCCTTATATTTCAGACGGTATTTAATATTTTTAAAAATGGTTTTCTGTCTAAGTAAGCTGATGTTTTTTCCAATCGCATGGTGAAAACAGATTGTCATTAGCTCTTATAGTTTCCGAGATATTCGCAAAAATGTAAAATTGTTATACGGTTATACATGTGCGTGTGTGGGTGTGTATGTCGAAAAATGTTTTCAAATTTTCATTCAAAAATTTTCGGCCGTTACCAGGCCAACAGAAATCAGCAGGAAGTGTTTTTTGTTAAACAATTTTACAATTTTGCTTATAACTCGGAAACTATAAGAGATAGCGACATTGGGTTTTCGCTATACGATGGAAAAAAACATCAACTATTTAGTAAAATTTATTTCCGCCCACAAATGCCACGCCTACTAAGAAATATATTGCGTTTTTATATATAAAGCCTTATATTTCAGACGGTATTTAATATTTTTAAAAAATATTTTCTGTCTCAGAAAGCTGATGTTTTTTCCAATTGCATGGTGAAAACAGATTGTCATTAGCTCTTATAGTTTCCGAGATATTCGCAAAAATGTAAAATTGTTATACGGTTATACATGTGCGTGTGTGGGTGTGTATGTCGAAAAATGTTTTCAAATTTTCATTCAAAAATTTTCGGCCGTTACCAGGCCACCAGAAATCAGCAGTAAGTGTTTTTTGTTAAACAATTTTACAATTTTGCTTATAACTCGGAAACTATAAGAGATAGAGACATTGGGTTTTCGCTATACGATAGAAAAAAACAGCAGCTATTTAGCAAAATTTATTTCCGCCCACAAATGCCACGCCTACTATGAAATATATTGCGTGTTTATATATAAAGCCTTATATTTCAGACGGTATTTAATATTTTTAAAAAAATTTTTCTGTCTAAGAAAGCTGATGTTTTTTCCAATCGCATGGTGAAAACAGATTGTCATTAGCTCTTATAGTTTCCGAGATATTCGCAAAAATGTAAAATTGTTATACGGTTATACATGTGCGTGTGTGGGTGTGTATGTCGAAAAATGTTTTCAAATTTTCATTCAAAAATTTTCTGCCGTTACCAGGCCAACAGAAATCAGCAGGAAGTGTTTTTTGTTAAACAATTTTACAATTGTGCTTATAACTCGGAAACTATAAGAGATAGCGACATTGGGTTTTCGCTATACGATGGAAAAAAACATCAACTATTTAGTAAAATTTATTTCCGCCCACAAATGCCACGCCTACTATGAAATATATTGCGTGTTTATATATAAAGCCTTATATTTCAGACGGTATTTAATATTTTTAAAAAAATTTTTCTGTCTAAGAAAGCTGATGTTTTTTCCAATCGCATGGTGAAAACAGATTGTCATTAGCTCTTATAGTTTCCGAGATATTCGCAAAAATGTAAAATTGTTATACGGTTATACATGTGCGTGTGTGGGTGTGTATGTCGAAAAATGTTTTCAAATTTTCATTCAAAAATTTTCGGCCGTTACCAGGCCAACAGAAATCAGCAGGAAGTGTTTTTTGTTAAACAATTTTACAATTTTGCTTATAACTCGGAAACTATAAGAGATAGAGACATTGGGTTTTCGCTCTACGATAGAAAAAAACATCAGCTATTTAGCAAAATTTATTTCCGCCCACAAATGCCACGCCTACTAAGAAATATATTGCGCTTTTATATATAAAGCCTTATATTTCAGACGGTATTTAATATTTTTAAAAATGGTTTTCTGTCTAAGTAAGCTGATGTTTTTTCCAATCGCATGGTGAAAACAGATTGTCATTAGCTCTTATAGTTTCCGAGATATTCGCAAAAATGTAAAATTGTTATACGGTTATACATGTGCGTGTGTGGGTGTGTATGTCGAAAAATGTTTTCAAATTTTCATTCAAAAATTTTCGGCCGTTACCAGGCCAACAGAAATCAGCAGGAAGTGTTTTTTGTTAAACAATTTTACAATTTTGCTTATAACTCGGAAACTATAAGAGATAGCGACATTGGGTTTTCGCTATACGATGGAAAAAAACATCAACTATTTAGTAAAATTTATTTCCGCCCACAAATGCCACGCCTACTATGAAATATATTGCGTGTTTATATATAAAGCCTTATATTTCAGACGGTATTTAATATTTTTAAAAAAATTTTTCTGTCTAAGAAAGCTGATGTTTTTTCCAATCGCATGGTGAAAACAGATTGTCATTAGCTCTTATAGTTTCCGAGATATTCGCAAAAATGTAAAATTGTTATACGGTTATACATGTGCGTGTGTGGGTGTGTATGTCGAAAAATGTTTTCAAATTTTCATTCAAAAATTTTCGGCCGTTACCAGGCCACCAGAAATCAGCAGTAAGTGTTTTTTGTTAAACAATTTTACAATTTTGCTTATAACTCGGAAACTATAAGAGATAGAGACATTGGGTTTTCGCTATACGATAGAAAAAAACAGCAGCTATTTAGCAAAATTTATTTCCGCCCACAAATGCCACGCCTACTATGAAATATATTGCGTGTTTATATATAAAGCCTTATATTTCAGACGGTATTTAATATTTTTAAAAAAATTTTTCTGTCTAAGAAAGCTGATGTTTTTTCCAATCGCATGGTGAAAACAGATTGTCATTAGCTCTTATAGTTTCCGAGATATTCGCAAAAATGTAAAATTGTTATACGGTTATACATGTGCGTGTGTGGGTGTGTATGTCGAAAAATGTTTTCAAATTTTCATTCAAAAATTTTCTGCCGTTACCAGGCCAACAGAAATCAGCAGGAAGTGTTTTTTGTTAAACAATTTTACAATTGTGCTTATAACTCGGAAACTATAAGAGATAGCGACATTGGGTTTTCGCTCTACGATAGAAAAAAACATCAGCTATTTAGCAAAATTTATTTCCGCCCACAAATGCCACGCCTACTAAGAAATATATTGCGCTTTTATATATAAAGCCTTATATTTCAGACGGTATTTAATATTTTTAAAAAATATTTTCTGTCTCAGAAAGCTGATGTTTTTTCCAATTGCATGGTGAAAACAGATTGTCATTAGCTCTTATAGTTTCCGAGATATTCGCAAAAATGTAAAATTGTTATACGGTTATACATGTGCGTGTGTGGGTGTGTATGTCGAAAAATGTTTTCAAATTTTCATTCAAAAATTTTCTGCCGTTACCAGGCCAACAGAAATCAGCAGGAAGTGTTTTTTGTTAAACAATTTTACAATTGTGCTTATAACTCGGAAACTATAAGAGATAGCGACATTGGGTTTTCGCTCTACGATAGAAAAAAACATCAGCTATTTAGCAAAATTTATTTCCGCCCACAAATGCCACGCCTACTAAGAAATATATTGCGTTTTTTTATATAAAACCTTATATTTCAGACGGTATTTAATATTTTAAAAAATATTTTCTGTCTCAGAAAGCTGATGTTTTTTCCAATTGCATGGTGAAAACAGATTGTCATTAGCTCTTATAGTTTCCGAGATATTCGCAAAAATGTAAAATTGTTATACGGTTATACATGTGCGTGTGTGGGTGTGTATGTCGAAAAATGTTTTCAAATTTTCATTCAAAAATTTTCGGCCGTTACCAGGCCAACAGAAATCAGCAGGAAGTGTTTTTTGTTAAACAATTTTACAATTTTGCTTATAACTCGGAAACTATAAGAGATAGCGACATTGGGTTTTCGCTATACGATGGAAAAAAACATCAACTATTTAGTAAAATTTATTTCCGCCCACAAATGATAAAATGATAAAGAGTTATAAGAGTTTATATTTAATTTGCTTAAATATCATAAAGTGGGCGTGGCAAAATTTGTAATATTTACAGTGAGAATGAAAGTTTACGTTTGTAGCTTTCATTTGATACCAATTTTATAAAAATTGGTGCATTCGTTAAAAAGTTATAAGAAGTTCAAAAAAATACTTTCACATCCAACAACAAAAAATCCCAATGAAAATCAATTGAGTTTCAAATCTGAAGAAAATACCAGGCGAACAGAAATTTCAGGAGGCTGCTATAAAATATAAATATTATAAAATGTTGGAGTCGCCCTGTTATATGCGGTTTTTTCAAGATTTAGGTCTGCTTTTAGGATGACAAATATAAACCATATACACACGCACTCTACAATGACGAGGTACCCAGTTTAACTTTCTGATATACCCTAAAGTATACTTGAAAACTGTATGACTGAGAAATATAAGGGATAACTGGGTGACTCTTTTTTACTTTAATTTTTAAAATGGAGATATATTTTCAAGATGAAAAGTATAATAGACATACACACGCACTCCTTAATAACCGGGTGGTCAGTTTAATTTGTGCGTGTGTATGTGTGTTATTTTGTTCATCCTAAAAGTAGACCTAAATCTTTAAAAACCGAATATAACAGGGCGATTCGAATAATTATAATATATATTTTTTTATAGTAGCCTTCTGAAATTTCTGTTCGCCTGGTATTTTCTTCAGATTTGATACTGAATTGATTTTCAGCGCGAGCAACAAGAGAAAAAAAACATTGTGCGTTGCTGGGTAGGTGTTAGAAAAAAGTGTAATTTGAAATTTTCGTAAAAAATGAAATAAAATCGTATTTTTTTAGAATTTTTTATATTTTATTTAATGCTAATGCTTACTATTGTTATAATATTATATATTTAATTAATTTATTCTATCATTTATAATAGAAATAAAACAAATAAAGTTTAAAAATTAACACACAACAGGATATTCTTTTTTATAATTGATATTATAAGGCAAACAATTTTAAGTCTATATATACATACATATATATTCTCAAATATACTTGAGCTGTTTTGCATAAACTAGCGATCGTTTTAAAATAGAAATATGGGAAAAATCTGTGTATATATTGGCCCAAAGCGTGTTCCAATTAAAACAAGTGATATCCAAAGTGTGAGAAGCTAGGCCGTAATCCTGGCTGAAGGATATCCAAGGTCTAATGACAGCATATCCAGTACAAAATTGTCGTCAACTATTTGATAAAGATGTGCTGAGGTTCACCAATGCTGATTTAGATCTGAAGCTTTAAAAAACCTTCTGCTTGTCGTTAAATATAATGCCTTTGATGGACAATTGATGTGAATAATTCATGTTTACAATAAAAACTATTGCTTCGGATATGCTGTAACCGATGTATTGTTTACTGAAATTGTATACCTTCTTCGATCTGAATAAGTCCACATGACATAGTCAGACATAAATTCAAAAGCTGCCTATTGTGTATCGCGTTTCATCGCTAAAGACTGGTTAGATTGTGTTTTGACTGTGATTATACGTTCTTCTGTTCTTCTGCTGTATATTTATAGCACGCAGTAAAAATTGTGATGATAATAGTCATGGCATACGTGGATAGTGACACTCAATTTAGTTATCAATCAATCCGATTTAGGATATTTCATCAGATAACCTAAATTTCTCCATCAGTTGTAGTGCTTTGTGACATAATTTGCATTCTATGAATTGTAATGCCGTTGGTGCGTATGAACAAAGTGGACTTCATGAGTGTTTTTCTCAATTCAGATGAGTTCTTTTCCGAAAACGATGAATATTTCACACTTGTTTAGCATGGTATTTCTGTAAAAAAAAAAACAAAAAATAAGAAGCATTTATTGAAATATGTATTGTAGGAAATAAAAATTTGAGTAATAAAAATATGTACAGTGGACAACAAAAGTCTTAGTACTCCAATATATTTTGACAAAAAAAGTCCAAACAGGCTTAATACTCTTGCACAAAGTCCCGATATGACTTCAAGAGAGTATTTAGGAGATCATTTGAAAGAAGACGTAATCGATAAACCTCAAACAAAAGTCAACCGAAAAACTTGCTCATGGTGCCACCAGAAAATACTAAACAAAACTTGTACATTGAATTCCAACCGGGTTAAATGGAATGCTTGACCTTAAGGGATATTCCACTAAATACAAGGATAACATTTTCATACATTAGGCCTTTGAATTTTAAATTTACTCAGGGTTCTCCTTGGGGGTACCTATGAAGACATCTGAAACTTTTCCTTATTTTTCTCTTGTTTTATGAAAAACATTAAAAAATTATTTGTTTTATAATAAAACAGAAATAAATTAATAAAATAAATATAAAAGCCTTAATTTTTTTATACAAACTGTTGGTTAAAATTCATGAAATTTTCGAAATATATAGGAGTACTAAGACTTTTGCTGTCCACTGTATGTATATTTGTATAAACCCAGCTAGCCCATATCCAGCTTCCTAGCGAGCCATCTACAGAGCTAGACAGCTCCCAGCTATCCAGTTAGCCAGCTACCAATGTAGTTCAGTTCTGTTTGCCCGATATCTGAAAAAAAATCTCGGTACTAACATTTGGCGTCAGATGTCATTTCTTATAAACCTGCGTGGTGGTTTATATACATAAATCAACATGTACTCTGCTATTAAGACATCAGTTTTTTACAATTGCATTAAAAATCTAAAGAGGGCGTGGCATTAGGGGGCGGGGGTGAATTTAGTATCATAAAAAAGCCAGAGTTCTATTCGAACCCATGGTACACAGTTTTTCTTTAGGCTGCTTGAAACAACGAAGTTATAGTCATAAAACCAAAATCATTTGTAAGAAAGTCCATGTCCATAAACGGCCGAATTAGTATGTATAAGAAATGACATCTGACGTTAAAATATTACCAGCGATATTTTTTTCTCAGATACCAGGCGAGCAGAACTGTGTAGGAGGTGGTTTTCTTACAAATGATTTTAATTATTGTGAACCACGGGTTCGAATAGGACTCACGCCCCTAATGCCACACCCTCTTTAGATTTTTTGATGTAATTTTAAAGAACTGATGTAAACGACTGCAAATTTTGTTTGTGAAAAGTTGACGAGTAGACATTTGAACGCGGTTTAGTAGTGAATCTTGAAAAACAGACGTGGTACTTTCCACTAGAAGGTATAAATCGCCACCATTGCGATAGAGAGACGGATCTCAAACCCAAGGAGGAAGTGTACTTCTTATGACTTATTCTGAATAGAAAAATGTCCTAGAAACCAAATATACTAAACGGAATGTAACAGCCCTTCATTGCCCTCTATGATTGTAACAAAGTATTGAGAAGGTTGGACGACTATTTGCATCTGTACAGTGGTCAGACCAATTTTAGATTACGTATGTATAGCATGCAGACAATCACAAGGCAGAACAAGTAACTTGAACATGATATGGTGAATACCATAATTAGTGGCACTTTGTTTTCTGCACTTACGTTGGCGCTGGAGATATGTTATGCTTCTTTGCTCTGGACCTTTGCGGTAAGGATTTAGCACCTAAGTAGCAGTGAGTGAAAAAGTCGCTATAGTCTAGTAGGTAGTGTGTTTTATTATTAGAGGTAAAGCCAGGGTTCGAGCTCCAAGCCAGACTTAAAAACAAAATACAAAAAGTATTTCGTCGGCGACTTCCTCTCAACAAATTTCTGGCAAAAACTCTGAGAGTAAATAAAAATTGCCATGAAAAAGTTTCTCAAAAATCAGTCGCTCGGAGTCGACTTTAAATTGTAGGTCCCGACATTCATGTATAAAATAAACACACACAACATAAGTGGTGTGAGAAGCTAGGCCGTAATCCTGACTGAAGGGTTGTAATGGCCAATTATGTATGTATGTATGTATGTAGCAGTAAGTGACTGGACTGTGGTGTCATCATATTGGACACTAAAAAGCTTAAAGGAGTTTAGAAGAGTATTGACTACATAATAACGCACTTTGACTTCTCAAGGAAGTAGAAAACAACATGCCTGAAAGAGAGCATTGGGGAGCGACTCCGATCGGATTTACATTTATGGTCCCAAACTGGAATGGAATGGAATATGCACACAGGAATAAGGATTGTTAAGCATAAAAATATCCCTGTGGGGCTAGCAGACAACTGTCGCAAGAGATATCAGAATGGGTGTCGGGTCATCGAGATATTTTAGAAAACTATAAAGGGGATGAATTGACTAGGCGCGGCACAATCATCAAACTTTACGGAACCAAACTTTACGGATCTGTGAGCCTACAGTTGATAAGCAGTTATAGATTTTATCCATGCCGTATGGAAAGCTTCGGATGTGTTAAGAACAGCCCAGAATATTTAATTAAAGCTATATAGATAGCGGATGGCAAGACTGCTTTGTTAGAAGCTTAAATTTTTTTTCCGAGTCTACGGGAAATTAATGACTGTGGTATCACAATGAATCTTATATTATTTCTTTATCACACCTGAAACTCGAGTAAAAATAAGCTAAAAACAAACAAGATAATAACAAAACATACACATTGTACGGTATATCGAATTAGACAAACAAATTCGTAGGAATTTACAAGAATAGAAACAAAACAAAGGTCGCAACTAAAAACAAAAATTCCAGAGAAAGATCGTAAAGTTTCAAGGCATGAAATTAAAGGAGTATCAAACAAACAAGACAAAAACAAAACGTACACATTATACGGTATATCGAATTAGGCAAACAAATTCGTAGGCATTTACGAGATTAGAAACAAAACAAAGATCGTAAATAAAAACAAGAATTCCAGAGAAAGATCGTGAAGTTGCCAGACATGAAATAAAGGAGTATAAAACAAACAAGACAAAAACAAAACATACACATTGTACGGTATATAGAATTAGACAAACATATTCGTAGGAATTTATGAGAATCGAAACAAAACAAAAATCGCAAATAAAAACAAGAATTCCAGAGAAAGACCGTGAAGGCAACAGACATGAGATAAAGGAGTGCTACTATGGTCTCAATGGATAATTGAGTAGCAGAGAAGTCTCTAGTACGACAAAACTAATACTCTACAAGACGCTCATTCTACCCGTGTTTCTTTATGGTGAAGAGGCATGGACCCTATTAAGCACTGATGCAGCATCCTTGAGTGTGTTCGAGAGAAATGTCCTATGTAAGATCTTCGGTCCAGTGCGAGTTGGCGATGATTTCCGCATCCGATCCAACAGTGAGCTGTATGAGCTCCTCAACGACATAGACGTTGTGCAGCGTATTAATATCCAGCGGCTGCGCCGGCTCGGCCATGTCGTTCGAATTGAGGAGAATGCTCCCGCGAGACGTGTATTTAATGCGGGGATCTGCGGAAGTCGGCGAAGAGGACGACCTTGTATGCGTTGGAAGAAAAAAATCGAGGAAACCCTGTCATCAAACCTAACCTATTATACGGTTTTACTTTTTGGTGGACCGCTCTGAACAAACAACGCAACGTCAGACTTCTTGACAAGGTTAGGAGGTCTGCGGCCATCTACATAACCGGTGCTCTGCGCACCACCCCGACTAAGGCCATATACGCAATGCTCAACTGGCTTCCTACTGAGCTTCTCGCTAATCAGGTAGCCAAGTTTGCTGCGACTAGACTTAACGCCCTGTCTCGCTGGCGCATTGTACCTTCTGGACACTCCACTATTTTGGAGGTTGATCCCGCTACCCCTGTAAACTTTGATTATCTTCCTGCGGAGTATTGTCTGGATAGGGGTTTCCACTTTCTGATTCCGGGCAGGGACGACTGGGATTCTAATATGGTCGTGCACCCGGAAGACCTTGATATGTACACTGATGGCTCAAAGCTTGACAATGGTGTTGGAAGCGGAATCTATTCTGGGAAACTGGACCTGAACATTTTTCTACGGCTGCCGAACTACTGTAGCGTGTTTCAGGCGGAGGTGATGGCCATTTACCGGGCCGCTCAATAGATCCTCGTTAACGGTGCTCCTTTCACCCGCGTCTCGGTCTTCCCCGACAGTCAGGCCGCCATAAGATCTCTGTCGGGTTTTGTGAATAACTCCAGAATCGTTGGGGAATGTCGCCGCTGTCTCGACCTTCTTTCTGAGCGCTTCAGCGTCTCGCTGGTCTGAATCCCTGGGCACAGTAATGTTTTGGGGAACTGTAGGGCCGACAAGCTCGCCAGAGTTGGTGCACTCCTTCCGGAATCGTCTTCGATTGCCTTAGGCATGCCACTTGCCTCGTTCAAGTTGGCTATTATGCGGAAATTCTTTCGAGACGCCAACCTATCCTGGGTCAATGAGGAGTCCTGCTCCATCGCTAGACTCACCTGGCCCTTGATGGATAGTAGGCATACGAACCAGTTGCTTGGAGTCGGTCGTGACATCGTCTCGATCACAGAGGCCATGATTACGGGCCATTGCGTTATTGGCAGACACGCAGAAAGGATGCGGCTCCCATTTAACGACTTCTGCCGCGGGTGCATATCCGCTGAGGAAGAAGAGACTGTGATCCACTTCTTCTGTCAGTGTCCGTCACTTGCTAGGTGCAGGAACATATTATTTGGCTCTCCGTTTCTTGTCAGCATGTCGGAGCTATCATCTATTGACATCAGGGATATAGCTTCGTTCGTCAAACTTTCTGGCTGGTTTTCCAGCGTGGGGTAGTCGTGCTTCTGATGAGCAGCCCTTGTGCTGACCAACTTCTTCCTCCTCCCTGGTATTGGTGGAACTTGGTCAGCACAGGGACTGCGTTCACCCGTGGCATTACAACGGGCCGCTATGCGCGCTCAAGTGAGCTTTGTGACATGATCAAAGCTACCACTACGACCTAACCTAACCTAACCTAACCTGTCATCGATTGGTGTAACCAACTGGCGTAGGCGCGTAAGAAGCAGAGGAGCCTGGAAGGATGTGTTGCGGCAGGCCGAAATCCGTTAATCGGGTTGTTAATGGCCAATTAAGTAAGTAAAGTAAGTAAGATCTAAAGGAGTATAAAAATAATTTAGAATTATGCCGCCAGTTAGTTAATGAAGCAACGAGAGTTGTACTAAAAATGTGTGTTCAAAACAAAGGTTTTGAAAGCAGAAAGTTTGATGTTTGTTTGGTAAATTTTTTAAGATTTCATTCCTTTCATTATCAGCCATTACTTGATGGTGTATACCTTTAAAATCGCTTGCTTTACTGCCAATATTGAAACTAATACTTCCAAATAGAAAAGAAAAAATATCAAAAGCCAACTGTTACGGTACGGAACACCAATTGCGAAAGCACGTTTTTCCTTTGATTAAGGATATTAGTGGGAAATAGAGTTGAGTTTTTTTTTCGTTTTGTGCAAACCATTTAAAGGAGAATTTTATTTTAAATTTGGAAAATAAATTCCGCACTTGAAATAGAAACTAAACGAAAACGAGTAACGAGTAACAATAAAAACGGATAATCGCTAAACAAGATGTATGTGTATCGTTGCCTGGCTTTAAGTCTGTATATGTGCCAATGTGCAATACAAGTTGTTGTTAAATTATCCTTGTCGTTTAGATTGGTGGCAAAGCTTTACTACTTTACTGGCCCCCGTGTATCCATGTTGATGTTAATAATGCTCGTTTTATTTTATTATTTGACTGGTCGGTCGAGTCTAGTCTACTGCTGAAAGCAGCTAAAAAAGCAGGGGGTAAGGATCAACAAAAAACAGAAAAAAAAAAATATAAAATACTGGCAAATAAAATGCAGGACACAATAATAAAAAGAAGTTAAAACTAAAGTAGTAAATAAAAACAAAAGAACAGAAAAAAACTACCAATAAAAGGATTCTTTGTTTCAGTTTTATTGCTTTTGATGTTGTTGTTGTTGTTTCGTTATCGCTAAGGATATTGTTTTAAACAGTAAATAGCTTTCAGTAGAACAATAATAATAACAACAACAACAACAACAACAACAATTTTATCTAATGATGATGTTATTATGGAGTTTATAAATCAATCTTCTATAGAGGGCAACATTTTTTTTGGGGCATTTCCTTGCACCCTTAACTTGCCCTTTTGCTTCAGGAGTAAAGAAAAAATAAACATGGTTTTGCTTTCATTTAAGTGTTGTTGTTGTTGTTGGGTATCTAAATTGTAAGCTCAGAGATAAATATTTTCAATTGGTATTTACGTAAATAATTGTAACGCTATTCAGTCAGCTTCTATTTTAGTTTTTTTTTTTGAACATTGACATTCAAAAAGGGTTGTGTTCTTCTATTAAGTAGGATAAGTTATAATAACACACTCAATTGCTATACACTTACAATAAGTATCCCTTTTTTGGGGGGGTTTAGAAATTTATGATCATGTACCTAATCCATGACACCCCTGGGTGTATTAATTAACAAACAAACAAAAAAGAAATAAAGTTTCTTTCGATAATATACCGTTAAATGGTTAAAGCATTCATTTGAAACAATAAAAAATAAAATAAAGTTTTATTACATGGAAAGGGTCCCATAGATAAGGGAATAAATTACCGAGTGTCAGATAATAAAACAGATAGTTTCCTATGGAGAATCCACATGTAAAAGGCATACACCTTTCTTCTTCATAATTTTAAAACATTAAGGTGACCCTTACTTATTCCGCAAATAAAACAGGTGTTTATAGGGCAAGAGAAGTCCTATAGGGTGGGCCATAAAACAAAAACGGTTTGAAATTTTGCCACAATTTTTCTTTTGTCTTAAAGTACAATTGTTCCGGTTAGAAATGAAATATTACACATATAATGGGTGATTTTTTAAGAGCTTTAGGAAAATGTTTCAAAAAAAAAACACATAAAATTCAGAAAAATGCTTGAAATATTTACTTGAATCGATAGTACGGTCCATATAATTTAATGTTTGAAGATTATTTCATGCAAATGTTGACCGCGACTGCGCCTCAAATGGTCCATCCGCTTAGTCCAATTTTGGCATACTCTTTCCAACATTTCGGCCGGTATCTCACGAATAAATGTTTCAATGTTGTCTTCCAATGCGTCAATTGAAGCGGGCTTGTCTGTATAGACATGAGCTTTAACATAGCCCCACAAAAAATAGTCTAAAGGCGTAAAAAAAGTTGGATATCATCTCACGGTAGCGCTCACCATTCACAGTTACGTTACGATTCGCAGCATCTTTGAAGAAGTACGCTCCAATGATGCCACCAGCCCATAAACCGCACCAAACTGTGACTTTTTCTGGATGCATTGGTAGCTTTTGCAATGCATCTGGCTGATCTTCACTGCAAAATCGACAATTCTGCTTATTTACGTATCCATTCGTCGCTGAACACAATTTTTCGATAAAGGACTTTCTTAACAGAGCACGCATTTTGATAATAAAATTCAATGATTTGCAAGCGTTATTCGTTTGTAAGACGATTCATGGTTAAATTATAGACCAAACTGGAGATGTTTGACAGTGAAACAAAACACGAAACGTGCGTGATCTGTTTAAACCAGTGTTGCCAAAAAAATAACAGCTAAAAATCACCCGTTAATTGGCCATTATAACCCTTCAGTCAGGATTACGGCCTAGCTGCTCACATCACTCATGTTGTGTGCGTTAATTTCATACATGAGTAGCGCGACCTACAATTTAAAGTCGACTCCGAACGACATATTTTTGAGAATGAACCTTTTTAATGGCAGATTTATTTACTCTCAGATTTTTTGCTAGAAATCTGCTGAGAGGAAGTCGCCGAAGAAATATTTTTCATATTTCGTTTTGATATCTGACCTGGGGTTTGAACACGGGCCTTACGCCTAATAAGCCAAAACACTACCTAGAAGACTACGACGACTTCCAAGATTAATATTATCAAAAATCAAGTACTCCCACTTATTTAGGAAAAGAATGGATTTGAATTAAGTTAATAACACAGCCCTGCATGGGTGGGTTTTGCAAATAAGATGGATCCAGGTGTTTCCGGAGTCATTTTTCTGAACACGAATTTGTGTTCAAAAACTTTCCATCACGTCAGGTTTTCGAAAAGATTAAATAATTCAAAATGGCGGATCGAATATGGCGGTCGAAGTTTATAAAAATTAATCAGATTTACTTGACCGCCATATTGGATCCGCCATTTTGAATTCTTTTAATCTGAATGAAGATCTGTAATCAGTGACCCCAAAAACCACTGAGTAACAATTTTCAAGTAAATCTGATTAGGTTTTAAGGGCCTCCTAAATGTGTTTCTTTTTCTCTTGCACCCCTTAAAATAAACTCACCCCTACTTTAAGGATGCATGCAATCAATTTGACTTTGGGCTCATTTTAAAGAGCAAAGATCAATTGGCAATAGCGATGGTTCTAGCACGCCAGTGTTTAGCTCTACAATTTTTCAAAAATGGCCAAAACCCCTATTTTTAGGTTTTTTTGAAAACGTGACGTGATGGAAAGTTTTTGAACCCAGATTCGTGTTCAGCAAGCAAAATGTCTTTGGAAACACATGGAACCATCTTATTTGCACAAAAAAAAAAAATCCAAATTTGCAGGGCTGTGTAATTGCTCCAGAGCCTATTCAGCGAACACATATTGTTGTCTATGTTCGTTCAAGGTGATTTGATGAGACAGACTGAATGTATGGTAACGAATTTGATGGTCTTCATCAACTGTCAAAGTTCGGGAGTCTCTATTTGGAACGCCCTACTTATAAGCTGAGGATTAGTGCAGGTACTTATCCTTTCTGATTAACTCCCTAAAAGTCACATGGGCGTCCTTATTTCTTTACCGTGACATCTTTCAGGTACAGTGGCTTTCATCTGACAGCCACTCCGCATTAATAAACAAACTCATTATGAGATTGCAATCGATGGGCAGGATATTACTTCAAGAAATTGATTGTTTGACAGCAACTAGAACAATTCTGCCTAACTTCTTTAGCAGGGGTACATTATTCTTTTTCATCGCTGTTATATTCATGGGGATTTTATATGGTAAGGTTACGTATCTTCATCTGTATCACAGATCAGCAATGAATCGCTTTTTGCGCTACTCATAAGTACTCATGAAATTTTGAGTATGAGTGAGTCAACAGTATTGAAATTCAACTACTCCGATTCATTCGTACTCACTACAACCTTGATTTATAAGTACAGATTGCAATGAGTATGAGTACAACGTTGGCATCAAACTCATAACATTCGAAATATGTTTGATTCATACGCCTAGTCATTCAGATTCATAAATTTAGCAAAATACTTATAATACTCATAAATGTTCATCAAAATTTACAGTCTTAGTTGTTGTTGCATTTACAAAAAGAGAAGAAAGAACACAACCTTCTAGTGAGTATTGTAGTGTTCGTACGCGCATCATACTTGTTTTGTGATTCTTGTAAAATCTCTAAATCAACAACATCATGCGTATTGTTAAATATGAGCACGATGAGTACTTCAAACTGTGAATATGAGTAGTATGAGTATGATATTAAAATAAGTATGAATGCGTAAAAGTATTAGAAATTATAAGTATGATTCGAATATACTTATCTTTTTGAATACTTATTACTGATCTCTGCTTTGAACCTCATTAGCAGGGGTACATTATTTTTCTTTATCGCTGTTATATTCATGGAGATTTTATATGATGTGGTTACTTATCTTCATATGTACATATGTTACGTTTATGAACGTAGGTTTATGCTTAAAATATTTATTAATGAAATTGAAATAAAAATTCTATTAAAATTAAAAATTTTTTGTTATCATCATCAAAGCAAATATTGGTAAATCGCTAGTCATCACTAACGTCAAAACTATTTTTAATAAAAACCCAACAATTTTAGCCATTTTTGGAGATTTACTCGCATACTTCCTTTAAAACAAAAAAGTCTAAATATTAATTAATTACGAGAATATTAAAATAAATATTCAAAAAAAAAACAATAACAATAACGAACATAATGCAGAACCAAAAATTTATGAAAATCAGTGAGAAAAAATAAAATAAAAAAAATATTTTTTTTTTATTTATAAAATCAATTAAAAATAGTTAGTCAAGCCAACTGTAAAATACTTTATATCCTACAAAGAAATTTTTAAAATGAGTGGCGGCACCTACAGTTTAAAGTCGACATATTTCGTTTTGTTGGAGATATCTAACCACGGGCTTGAGCCGAGACCTGATGTCTAATAAGACAAACTAGACTACGGTGACTTCATACCGCTTAAGTAAGAAAACAAAATATTCCCCATCTGACCACCACGACTCTGTTGACAAGCCATTAGGTTAGATAAGATGGCGGACCCCTTAAAGTAAGAGTTCCGACTTAGACCAGCATTTCGGAACATTGTAATGCCACAATCAATTCTACCCGATGATCAAAGAATTTCTTGAGAAAATCAACCCGAGCAGCAATCTTTATATTTAAATCCTTATATTTAAAAACTCTGTCAAAGCTGTCAAAAAGTGAGAGGTCAAAAACCACAGTCTCTTCATGGCAAGAACAGGACACTGACACATGATGTGAAAGGCAGTCTCTGCCTTCTTCTCAGACCCTCAACTCCTGTTGGAGTCATTTGCTGGAATGCCGAATCTTTCGGCATGCCTACCAAAAAAACAGTGGCCTGTAGGAATCGCTATTGTGATTGGAAGGCCACAGAAATGAGTTGATCCTCTTACTATCCATATGTGTCCAGCAGAGTTTAGCAATATTTCACGTGTCCTATTGCTCTCATTACTGACGACGAATTTGAACGACAGGAATGATATCCACATGATATCCAGGGGCATCTAATGCATTCCGAAAAAGTCACTGTTTGGTGTGGGTGTGATATAGGTCCATATTTCTTTGAGAATCTTCTCACGAGAAAATTGAGGGCAAGATCAATTCACGCGGAGCTGATGTGAATTTTCCATCGAGATTGTGCAGTTTCACGCCGTTTAGACTTTTTCTTGTGGATAAGCCACAAACCCCTTAAAATCAACATAACCCATGCTATCGGTGTAATTCAACCTGAGTTATGAGTCATTGAAGATTATACATCCTGAATGTGCCGAAAAGAACCAGAGGCGAACATTTGAACGATGTTAAGTTCCACATATAATGGCATCAACCGGTCGTATTTCAAGTCTCATTATAATACCATAACGCCTTCGTATTCTATATGTAGTACTGCAGCGTATATTAGAAAGATTCTAACATTCCAATGTATGTTTCTTGGCTTGAGACCCCATTTGAACCCACATGCGACAGGTGCTGTTTTGAATAAAAGATTTACCAAAACCAAGAAAACACCAAATTAGCTGAAGACCATAACTAAGGGTAAAAGTGAATCGATAAGATAATTGCGGTTCATATAAGAACAATGCTTTAGTCAGGATTACAACCTAGCTTCTGACAACCGTAGTTGTGTCTGTTAATTTCATCCATGCCGGGACCAACACTTTTAACGTCGACTCGGAACGACAGATTCGAGAGACTATTCTTGCCAATATTACATATGAACTCTTAGAGTTTTTGCCAAAAGACTGCTGAGAGGAAGGTTAGGTTAGGTTAGGTTGGAGTGGTAGCTCTGATATCCAAAAGCTCACTTGAGCACGCATATCGGCCCGTTGTGACGCCACATGTGAACGCAGTCCCTGTACTGACCAAGTTCATCCAAACTAGGAAGAAGCTGGTAGCACGACTACCCCATGCTGGAAAACCAACCCGAAAGCTTGATAAACGAAGCTATATCCTTGACATCAATAGATGATAGCTCCAAGAAGCTGACAAGGATTGGAGAGCCAAATAACTTATATCTGCACCTCGCAAGAGATGGGCATTGACAAAGAAAATGGATAACAGTCTTCTCTTCCTTAGCGGATCTGCATCCACGGCAGAAGTCGTTAAATGGAAGCTGCATTCTTTCCGCGTGTCTTCCCATGACACAATGACCTGTAAGCACGGCCACTGTGATCGAGATGATGTTACGACCAAGTCCAAATAACTGGTTGTTGCGCCTTCTATCCATTAAGGGCCAAGTGAGCCTAGCGGTGAAGCAGGACTCCTCATTGACCTAGGAAAAGTTGGTGTCTCGAAAAAATTTCCATGCGACGGCCAGTTTGAAAGACTGGATTCCGGAAGTAGTGCACTAGCCCTGGCGAGTTCGTCGGCTCTACAGTTTCCTGAAATGTCATAGTACCCGGGGTCCCAGATAAGATTGACACTGAAGCGCCCTGAAAGAATGTTGAGACAGCGGCGACATTCCCTGACGATCCTGGAGTTATTCACAAGGTTCGACAAAGATCTTATGGCAGCCTGACTGTCAGAAAAGATCGAGATGCGGATGAAAGGAACACCGTCGGCAAGGATCCATTGAGCGGCCCGGTAGATCGCCATTACTTCCGCCTGAAACACACTGCAATAGTGCAGCAGCCGGAGTGAACTGAGAGGAAGGAAGCGAAAGAAATATTTTTTTCATATTTAGATTTATTTAAGATATTTGAGCTGGGATTTGAACCACGGGCTCTCGTCTACTAAGTTAACATACTGCCTAACAGATACTATAGTCCCAGATAGAGCCCACCTAATCATACAATATAAACAGAATGCACTACCTATGGTAGTGTAGCGTTGATATACATATAAAATTTAAATTATTTTTATAGTACGTACGTATATGTATATATGTATGGTAAATAAAGAGAATTAAAATTATTATATGAACACACAAAAATAAGTACTTATATATGTATGCATGATTTTAATTTTGATTAAACGCCGAATCTGCAAACACAAAACCAATACAAAACGTATGTATATTTCTCGCTCTCATAATGAATCATTATGAATGCGTTGCACGATCAAATGAAACACTTAAAATGAAATGCCGGAATCCAATTGTACATTTAAAAATATATGTACAGATATATAAAGCGATATAAGTATGGGCGGCGAGCGGCTTGTGGTTGTGGCGGCTGGTGACGAACTCTACTAAACAGATATGAAAACAGACTACTAACCCAACAACCATCACCTACCGTTTAGCATAGATAGTGCTTAACTGTATTTAAGCAATGGCGAACGAGTGCGAGCAACACTACCATTTTTTTTGAATGGGAATTTATGAAAATTTATTTCTCTATTTAACATTAAAATATGAAAACCAGTTGCAAAATATTTATAGAAAATGAATTTAAAAAAAAATTAATTAAAAATTCCATACGAATAGAAATAGGTGCTCGCTGGTATCTGGTTGTGTATGCGATGATTTAACATAAATCAACACATTTTCATACATCATTCAATTAATATTATAAACAATATTGGTATTGATACGATAACATAAATAGAACACAGTAATAATAGAACACTGAGCAATTGATTTAGAATTTTCACAAATATTATCACGCAGTAGAGTAGAACAAACAGGTTTTAATGGGTTTGACATAAAATTCGGTGGTACTGTGGTTTCATTATGGGCCAAGTGCTGCAACGAGCTAGATTTTATGATTTAAAGTACTCACCACATTTGAATAGTTTTTGAAAATTTGCCGCCAAGCGAAGCTGGTTAGTTGGTACCAAGCTTGGCATATCCCATTAGTTTTAATCGCAAAAGTTTGCTTACATCCTCACTTTTCGCCGCATTATTGGGGCTGTGTGTTGGCTTACTAGACAAGAGCTTCGAGCCTAATACGAATATGAAAAATAATATTTCGTTCCTAGCCCAGACATTAAACAGTTTAGCTGAACCTACCCACACGCTCTTCATAATTTCATAATTGGTCTTTACAACCTTTCAGTCAGGATTACGACCTAGATTCTCACAGCACTTATGTTGTGTGTGTTTATTTTTTACATGAGCGGGGAGACCTACAGTTTAAAGTCGGTTCCCAACGACACACTATGTGGCATTTACCCTGAAAAACTGGCCAAAAAGGCAAAAATGAATTTAAAGAAATTTAAGAAACTGAGTATGCAGTTCGATAGACAACAAAATAGTAAATGCATAACATAGTGAATTTTCACGACTTTAAGTTGAGATTTGTAGATTTGAGACGATGTCAAAGTCAGGAAAGTCAAGAAAATTAAATGGTGTTTTTTGAAATTTTAATAGTTTTATATGATATTTTTTTGTGGCTAAACGAATAGAGGTTTTATATTGATTTTTTTATTTGAAAGGTATGAGCAACTGCTACTTTCAGTTTTTTTTATATACATATATCTCATATATTAATGTTAAAATTATTCCTTCAAAATTTAAAAATAATAAAAATTTCACATTTTTTTACCCTCCCTAAAAAAAAGATAAGGATTTTAAAGGTGAAAGTAGTTTTTAGTAGTTTAATGTTATATACCACAAGAAAATATGAACTCTCTACATTCAGGAACAAAAAAAAAAGTTTGCGCAAAATTTCGCAATTATTTTTGGCGATTTTTTGAAAATTTTACTTTTTTTTTGAAAAATTAAAAAAATTAGACGCAGTGTAATAAAGCCATAGGCAATAAAGCCATATGAACTTAATCCTCAAATGAATGCGAGGTAATTTAGTAGAAGCGATACCAATCGAGATGTCCTGAATAGGTTACTTTTAAGCAGTGACCCTTTTATAAGCTGCAGTACACAAAAATCGCAAAGGAATAGAAAAGCATTTTCATCAGATACTATTAAATTGCTCCTTCCTGACATTAATGATGAAAATGATAACGATTTTAACGATTGTAGTTAGTTTACCTTTTTAAGTATTTTTAAGTTAAGTATTAAATAATGTAAAATAAATTTTATAAATAAATATTAATTATCTTAGAAGTTTAAAAACTTAATTACATATGTATATCGACTATTATAACAATATGAGATGTATGTTAGATTTTCTTAATGGACCGTATGTGATACCTAGGGGCACTTATGATCCGATCATAATAAAATGTGATCATAAATGATTCACATTCATATTAAACATGTTCATGTCGAATTTCATCGCGGTAATAAAATGTTTAAGCCAATTATAATTGTTAAACCTATTTTCTTAAGGGGCACTATTTTGGACCCCGGGGCAATTATGGACCGACCATAACAAAATTTGGTAATATGATTTAGTTTTACAAAATACACGTTCATACCGAATTTCATCACGATACCGATGTTTTTAAGCCATTTATAAGCGCAAACGTGAATTTCTAAAGGGGACTTTATATGGGGACCAGGGTCAAATGTGATCCGATTTTCACCAAACTTTACACCATGATTTTTTAGTACAGAGAACTGATCCATGCTAAATTTTATCATGATTGTTGCATAATTATCATAATTATGTGTAAATAAGTGCAATTTCGGGGGGAATTTGTATGGGGGCTAGGCGAAATCACGGACCGATTTGAACCAAAATCAGTTGGGTTCATCCTTGGGCCTAATTATCACTAACACTATCAAAAAATTCCAGCTATTAACTCATAAAACACTTCTATTAATTTTGGCCAGGTTTTCAGGCAAAATGCCACATAGTGCGACAAATTTTTGAGAAACTTTTCATGGCAGGTTTATTTACTCTCAGAGTTTTTGCCAGAAATCTGCTGAGAGGAAGTCGCCGTATAAATATTTTTTCACATTTTCGTTTTGATGTCTGATCTGGGACTCTTATCACATATTAATCCACTCCGTGTACCACAGAAGTAAGCTTTTGCGGCTATGTAGGCCATTATGTAGGCAATCGTAGTTACTTGTACCCTGCAGTTTAGTTCATAGAGCTCACTAAACCTGAATCATTCAGTCTAAATAGGCTTTTAAAATGTCCTTCGATAATCGAAATTTTTTATTTGTTTCAATGATATCCGCCACGTCTTCTCTAGGTGAAGCGCATGCAGTTTTCCATAACTCTGGCGCATAATGTTAGCTCAGAGGACCACAGGTTTGCGGCTTATTTGCATACACCTGCGACTTAAGGAAACCACACAAAGAAAACTCTAAGCGGGCTATATCGCTATATCCCATTCCAATAACTCAACATATTCCCTGCCAGTCAATTGGCAACAATAACAACAATACAATAGTTCAACAAACTTAATTTTAATTAGTAAGCAATATAAACAGTTGCAAAATTATTAAGTTTGATGAACTACATATTGTTCATAGTCAGCAATAAATTATTATTTTTCTGGAACGTATTTATTTCAACAAACGTAAGCTAAATATAATAATATTAAAATTTATAAATATTGTAATTACTTTTAAGTTTAGTTTTAGTCTTGGTTTGAAGATCAATAAAATAAAACAATAAAGAAAAAGAAAAAACAATATAAATTGTTTTTTTTATTTTCAATGAACCCTCGGACGTCGTAATTGGCGCAGTCGGTATAAATGAACATAGTGACACTAAAGTGCACAAAAGAACAAAAAATAGTCTAAAGACTTTATAGTGAAAAAAGGAAAAAAACACATAATTAAATTAAAAATTGTGTAAATGAATCTAGTGACACAAAAGTGCACAAAAGAAAAATAATTTTTTTTAACAAAAATAGTCTAAAGACTTTATTTTGTGAAAACAAAACAAACAAAAAACAACACACAAAACAATTAAATTTTGTGTAATTGTGATCGATTAATAAATACTACATATAAAAGTAAAAACAAACCAAAAACAGATAATGTCCGTCGAAAATCAATCAACAGTTCTATCCGGGTCCGACCTTCTGAAAGAAGCGGCCCGCATCAAAGAGTTCCATGGTACAAAAGAATATGATTTGTCGTCTTTCATCAGAGAGGTGGAAATAATATTGCCATTGTTCAAAGGAAACCCCACCTTACAGCAGTTTGTGTTCGAAAGGTACATCAGAAACAAAATTCAAGGACCAGCCCTACAAGTAGTAAGAGCTTTAGGATCAGACACAACATGGACCCAAATTAAAGAGGAACTTGTCAAGAATTTTGGAGTTAAGGAAAGCTACCACAGTCTCTACCACCAGGCTATTAACATGAAAAACAATAATGTAAGTGAATATTTTAAGAATCTTAGAAATATATTAGATAAGTTAAATAATAAATATGAATTCGATATGAATAAACCTCAAGAGTTTTCACCTCCTACTAATGAATCAATCATTCTTAAGACATTTTTGAACGGAATTCACCCAAGCTTATCTAGCATAATTTATAGTAGAGATATATCCACACTTAGGGAAGCTTATTACGTTTTAGAAGAGACAGGAATACTAAGACAATATGACAATAGATTTCCAAAATATTCATATACACGTCAACAATACCAACAACAAAGACACTATAACGAAGACGGACAGAACAGGACACATCAACAAAAACATACATATCAAAGACAACCATTTCAAAACTCATATAATTATAGTCCTTCTCCAATTAATCATAATATTAATTCTAATCAGTCTCGACAAAATCCTTTTAACACAAACAACACTCAACAATCCAGACGTAGCCAATATTTGAACCGAACTTTTGGTCATACTAACAATGGGCCTACTCCAATGGAAATAGACCATATTGAAAACGATAGTACACAGGAAGTAAATTTTCAATGTCATGCCCAAAAATTCGTTTACCGATAGTCGAACTAAAAATAGGAAATACAAACCTCAAATGCTTACTTGACACAGGATCAACAACCTCTTTGCTTAATAAAAATCTACTACCTGAATTTAAAAGAACAAAATTAAAGAAACCAATATTTTTTAATACAATAAATGGAAACTTTTGTATCGAGGAGGAGGTTATTACACCTCTTCCCAAAGAATTTAAAGAAGACAATCTGATGTGTTGGAAATTGACCAACTTTAGTAAGAAAAATTTCGATGGTTTAATAGGGCAAAATATATTAAAAGCCTTTTCTGCAATTATAAATCTCGAGGAAGACTTTCTTCAAATAAATGGTAATAAAATCAAATTTATAGACTCCTGTCCATATAGCCCAGAAGAAATTCAAACTTTAGAAGTGCAATCAGAAAATATTTTAGACAAATTAAAACGTGAAGATATGAATAAAGAAGAGGAAAAATTTTTAACAGAACTTATTTCAAAAAATTCTGACCTTTTTTTCCAAGAAGGCAACAATCTGACCCACACTCATGAAGTACAACATGAGATCACAACAACTATCAACAAACCTGTATATTCTAAAATATACAGATATCCTCAAATACATGAAGAAGAAATCAATAGGCAGATGCGAGAAATGTTGGAACAGGGAATAATTAGGGAAAGTTTATCTCCATATAATTCTCCTTTATGGATCGTACCCAAAAAATCGGACAATTCGGGAAAGAAAAAGTGGAGAATCGTAATTGATTACAGAGCTCTGAATGAAATAACTGTTAATGATAAATTCCCTATCCCAAATATTGATACCATGTTAGAGAAATTAGGTCGAGCACAGTATTTTACTACGCTTGATCTAGCCAAAGGCTTTCACCAGATCCTCATAAAAGAGGAAGACAGAAGAAAAACAGCATTTTCTACACCACTAGGACATTACGAATTTGTGCGGATGCCTTTTGGATTAAAAATGCACCTGCAACATTTCAAAGACTCATGAATTCAGTACTTAGAGAATATATCAACAAAATATGTGTAGTATATCTCGATGATATTTTAATTTTTAGCAGTACAGTACAGGAACATAAAGATAGTATACAACGAATTTTCAATGCACTTAGAAAGCATAATCTTAAGATTCAAGTTGATAAGTGTAAATTTTTTGCAAAGTCTACCGAATATCTAGGACATATCCTTACTACTGAAGGGATTAAACCTAACCCAAATAAAATTGAAACTATTCAGAACCTGAAAATTCCTGAAACTCAGAAACAGATAAAATCATTCCTAGGCATAACTGGCTATTATAGGAAATTTATTAAAGATTATGCCAAAATTGCGCATGGTTTGACAAAATATTTGAAAAAGGATACGAAAATAAATAAAAATGATCCACAATATACAGATGCATTCTACAAACTTAAAAGATTGTTAATCAACACACCTATACTTAGGTATCCAGATTTTAACAGAAAATTTAAATTAGCAACCGATGCCAGCGAATTCGCAATTGGTGCAGTGCTAACACAGGATAATCATCCTATTAGCTATGCCAGCCGAACTCTAAACGAACATGAAAGGAAATATTCCACAACTGAGAAAGAGTTGTTGGCCATCGTTTGGAGTGTAAATTACTTCAGGCCATACATATATGGAAGGAACTTTGATCTCATGACAGATCACCAACCACTAAAATGGCTTCAAACAAAATATAAAGGAAAAGACATAAACCCTAGACTTCAACGTTGGTTACTTAAACTTGGCGAATATGACATCAACATTGGGTACATCAAGGGCAAAGAAAACACTTTGGCCGATTTCCTTAGCAGAATCAATGCAGACACAGGAGAAATTTGCGCAGTAGATGACGACACAGCAGACACAGATTTAGACAACTTAAGTACAGCCGCTACTATTCACTCCCAAGAGGAAGAAAGAAATGATCATTTTCCCATATTAGATTTAGTTGTTAACCGTTTTCACACCCAAATAATATTAACGGAAAGTAAAACAGAGGAAATTAAAATTGTTGATAATAAAAGAAAAATTTTTGTAAGCCTAGACGACATTGAAAGTGGTTTCATGTCGGACATTTTTAGAAGATATATAAAAACAGGAAAAGTAGGAATATATTCAGGTATTTCAGATTCCGATTACAATGTAGTCCAGCAAAAACTTATAGAGTTATTTAATACAAGCGTAAAATTCTATAGATGCTCATACTATGCTAAAGATATGAGAAATGAAGAAGAAGCTTTCAGGTATATTCAAAAGTATCACAAACAAGAGACTGGTCATGCTGGGATAAATGAAAATTATCAAGGTTTGAAAAACAAAATATACTTCAAAAATCTTAAAACTCTTATTCAAAAATATATAAATAATTGTGATATCTGTTATAGAGGCAAATATGATAGAAAACCATATAAACCAAAATACTTCATTACTGAAACTCCCACGGATACGAATGAAATAATACATATAGACACTTACGTTATTAAAAAACATAGTTTTCTAATCATAATAGATAAATTTTCCAAACAAGCTACCACCATTTATTTAGAAGACAGAAATAGCATAACACTTATAGAAAAACTTCGTTTATATTTTTCTCTCAACTCAAAACCAAAATGAATTGTTGCTGATAATGAATTTAATTCGACAAATGTAGAGGACTTTCTCAGACAAGAAGAAGTAGAAATTCATTTCACAAAACCAAACTCCCATACAGGAAACGCAGACATCGAAAGATTTCACAACACCTTAGGAGAACGATTTAGAATGCTAGAAATAGAAAATAAAAAGGCAAATCTGCATTTAACAGTCCAGGAAAAAGTATACAAGTGTACTGAATGGTACAACAAATCTATCCACTCTGTAACCAGGGAAAGACCAATAGACATAGCAAATGGAAAAATTGAAAGAAATAAAATTCACAATTTATTACAAACCACAAAAGAAAAAAATTTTGAGATTTAACCTTAACAGGGAAGAATATCAGAATACGAATCAGGAAGGTTATGTAAAAAATTATAAAGCTGTTAGACACAAACAGGAACATAGATACGTAAAGATGAAACCAGAAAATATTCATCCAACAAATATAAAAAGAACTACCAAATTTTCAGGTACATATAACGCTGTTAATGACAATAATAATGACGCTTTTCGCTTTGAGCAACACCACTCTAATTGTTGAAGACATCAATAACAACAATGGTTTCGCAGAAATTGCATTAGAGGACGTGGACATAACATACAGTTATAATACTATTTTACACATCATTGACCCTAGAGAAATTCCGAATATTATAGAAGAACTAGAGGAAAATACAAAAGCAATCTTAGATAAGAATGACAAACACTTTTTGAATATGGAACTATTAAAAGCAAAATCGAAACTTCAAACTATAATCCCTACCAGACATTCAAGAGGATTAATTAACTTCGTAGGTATCGGAATGAAATGGTTATACGGGACAATGGACGACTTTGACAGGACAGAAATAGAACGACATTTACACACAATAGATAATAATAACCATGCAGTAATAGAAAATCTTAATAAACATATTGAAATAAACTACATATTCAATGAAACAGTTTCAAAGCTAAAAGACGCAATAGAAAGTGACAGAACACAGATTAATTCAAAATTGAATCAAATAACTAAGAATGATGAAGAACTAGAAAATAAGCTTATATATCTAGATTTATTATTAAAAATTAAAATTTTGTTAGATAATATTGAACACATACAGAACAACCTTGTAGCAGCAAAAACAAACACTATAAATAACAATGTACTAACAAGTGAAGAAATAGCTCGTTATAATATAGATCTTTATAAAATGCAAAATACCAAATTAAGTGCAGCCCAATACAAAGAAAATAAAATTATTTTCGTAATTCAAATACCTAAAGATATACGAAAAATAAAAAGATCATTTTTTATCCCTATACCAAATGAAAACCAAGAGGAACTTATTTTTAAAAATAAAGAAATATTAAAAATAAATAACACAATGTATGATTTTACTAATGAAGTAAAAAGAAGCAATTTAAAAAAATCTAACCTTTGCATTTTTACAAATAATTGTCTAAGAAAAAAGAATAAACAAATAGAAACTGTAGAAATAAAACCGGGCTTAATAATCATAAAAAATCATGTAAACTCCATAATTAACAGTACTTGTAACAATAGAAAATTTAATCTGAACGGAAATAAACTCATAACATTCAATGATTGTAAAATAGAAATAAACGGAGATTTGTATTGTAATTTCGATGATAAATTTGAACAACATTTTCTAATTAATAATAACTTTAATATAAGTAATATCACCTCTCAGCTAACGTTTGATGAAATAATATCGAATCAGATCAAAAATATTCAAAAAATTGAAGAATTAAAATTTCAAAAAATACAACTACACTTTTAATGGCCTCGCTTTGATGTTCAGTCTACTAGCTCTAGGCATAGTAGTGATATTTTGCATTTATAAAAAATAAAAAAGAATAAAATAAAAATAATTGAAAAAACTCAGGAGAGTTTTCAGTCAAACGGGGAAGGAGTTATGTCAACCTCCCATTCCAATAACTCAACATATTCCCTGCCAGTCAATTGGCAACAATAACAACAATACAATAGTTCAACAAACTTAATTTTAATTAGTAAGCAATATAAACAGTTGCAAAATTATTAAGTTTGATGAACTACATATTGTTCATAGTCAGCAATAAATTATTATTTTTCTGGAACGTATTTATTTCAACAAACGTAAGCTAAATATAATAATATTAAAATTTATAAATATTGTAATTACTTTTAAGTTTAGTTTTAGTCTTGGTTTGAAGATCAATAAAATAAAACAATAAAGAAAAAGAAAAAACAATATAAATTGTTTTTTTTATTTTCAATGAACCCTCGGACCTTGTAATTCGCGATCTTGTTGGTAAGTTCACATCACCCCCATGTGAGATGGCCATGCCATCAAATTGCTCGTACAGATTAGCCAGTGTGGCATTAGCGATACAACATGTCTTCGGTGACCAGATCACTAATTCAAAAGTAATTACTAATCTCAGATATAAACCTTAGAGATATACAAATCGATGACGCCGTCAACCCAAATTAAATAGTGACTAGGATGTATTTGACGCTCTTAGACCTCACGTTCCGAACTCTATCATTTTATTAGTTCTGAAGACGATTTTTTCGAAAAGAGCGCAGCATGTTGCCCATACAGAACAGCCATACTATATACGTACATAGCTATTTGGCAAAACAGACAGATTAAATGACAACTAATTTGACAGATTTTTTCTTAACAGAATGACCGATGACCAACTTCTTCTAAAACTTGTCATTTGTAAGTTTGTCACTCATATAGAAAACTGATAGGTGGGTGGTATAAGTACTTAAGCCATAATCCTGTCTAATGACTTAATGTGTAATCTTTTTGGAAAAGAGTGATCTTTCTGTGATACATGAAGAGCCAAAAACAGATATTGGGACAGGAGCGGAAATTTTTGGTCCCAGAGGTAACCATTTCGAGCCTTTGGAGAATCTCACAAGGAGTCTTACACGCGAAAATCTAAGCCATCGAAAGATATGTTCAATTCAACTACGACAAAGGACGGCAAATACATGACAGTCAGGTGGCCGTCCTTACTCGGCTCTTATGAGATTAACTCGAAAATAGTATGCAACTCTCTGGGGAAACTTAAGCAGATGACTACCAGGTCATGAGGGAATTCACGGCAATAGGCAACTTTCAAGGAGGAAAACTACCACGCCTCTGGTGGGATTAGAACTTTCGTGAGAAGTGATAAGAGATGTTTGGAAGTGTATACTCAAAGAAAGGTAAGAAATAGAAAAACAAAGGTCCTCCTCCTGAGACCAAATGGTTTTTGAGGCAATCTAAAATTTTATTTTTTAAATATAATTTCAGGAGATTTGAGTCATGTAACACACTATCTGGGAATAATCTAAAGTTAGTAACCAACCTTTTGACAGAGGACTGTAGGCTCAGGTTACACTTATTCAGAATGGGGGTTATTGCGAGCACACATACATAACATACATTATTGGTCATTACAGCTCTTCAGTCAGGATTGCGACCTATTTTCTCACACCACTTATGTTGTGTGTGTTAATTTGTATAGATGAGTAGCGGGACCTACAGTTGAAAGTCGACTCCGAACGACAGATTTTTTGAGAAACTTTTCATGGCAATTTTTATTTACTCTCAGAGTTTTTGCCAGAAGTCTGCTGAGAGGAAGTCGCCGCAGAAATAATTTTTGTATTTTGTTTTGATGTGTGGCCTGGGGCAAGAACCCTGGATTTACGTCTAATAAGCCAACACACTACCTATTAGACTACGGCGAATTCAATATTGCGAGCACAGCATTTGGATTTTGAGAAGATGAGTATGAATTATTGAAATATTTTCTAGAAATCCTTGGGACATAAATGTATCCCAGAAGGAAAGGTCTAAGTAAATATCAGATGCTAGGCAGAGAATTCTCATTGTAGACACGGGGCAGCATTCTGCAGTTTATCAGGCTTGAAGAAGATATTACAGGGATACGCTATACAGATGGGGGTGAAGTAAAATAGATCGTGTGGTCAAGGCAATTATAATAATAATAACGGTTTTTGAACAAAAAAATGTCACAAGCTATACAATCCCACCGATTTTAACTCAATTGGGACATAAATGTATCCTAGAAAGAAACACCTGAGTGGATATTTGTTGCCAAGCAGAATATTATCATTGTTGACACTGAGCAGCTTATCAGGCTTGGATAAGATATTATAGGGATGCGCTATTAAGTTGAAGGGAAGTACAATAGAACGTCAAAGGTCACGGCAATAATAATCATAACAACGATTTTTGAATAATATAATGCTGCAGGCTACATAACTCCACCGATTTTATTTTTATTGCATGAAAAGTTTAGCTTTTCGGTGACATCAATTGACCACCAAGACTATGTGATAATCCCTTATCGGTTGAACATTTTAAAACCAAAATTTGCCATTTCATACATAACATACATAATTGGCCATTACAACCCTTCAGTCAGGATTACGGCCTAGCTTCTCACACCACTCATGTTGTGTGCGTTAATTTTTATACATGAGTGGCGGGACCTACAGTTTAACGTCGACTCCGAACGACAGATTTTTGAGAAACTTTTCATGGCAATTTTATGTACTCTCAGAGTTTTTGCCAGAAATCTGCTGAGAGGAAGTCGCCGAAGAAATATTTTCTTTTTTTTCATATTTCATTTTTGATGTCTGACCTGGGATACGAACCCGGGCTTTACGAATAGTAAGCCAACACACTACCTACTACACCACGGCGACTTCAATTTGCCATTTCATTGCCGATATATCGCCAGTGGGAAGTGTGTTAAAAAAGTAAATGAAAACTAGCTCAAAAGGATCGACTGCTGCAACCAATCTAAAGACAGTTATTTAAACGACGTTGACGGGCGTTTAATCATACTTTTAAAACCGAAAACTTTTTATAAATACTGGGAAATTACTACCAAAGCCCATTCTTATTCTTACCGAATTGTTAGACAAATTCCATGTTGCAAGTATCGGGTCCACCATCTAACGTTTTATTTTCAACTAGTGCTCATTTCGTGAATAGTAACACTTAGCTCATGTCTGATTTGACAGATAATTACTTTTATCCTTCCGCTGAACAAATATGGTTGTGTATACGCTTGAACAACGCTGGGGAATATTGCGACATTACTTTGAAAATCACGGTAATGTTGCAGAATGTGTGCGAAAATTGCGCACGGATTTTGGAAGAAGAAAAGCACCGTCAGCTCCGTATGTTCGTTATATTGTGAAAAAAGTGAAAGAAACTGGCATCCTCATCGATAAACCAAAGCGTGAAAAGCCAAAAACAGTGCGTACACCCGAGAATATTTCTGCTGTAGAAGAAGAAAGTGTGCGTGAAGCGCCATCAACGTCGTTCTCAACAATTGAACATTTCGGAGACATCATTGAGACGAATTTTGCATAAAAACTTTGGTATGACGCCATACAAAGTCCAATTGGTTCAGGAGTTGAAGCCAATTGACCATCCAATACGTTTTTGCTTCGCTAAGTGGGCCTGCGATCGACTTACAGAAGATGCCGATTTTGGCAAAAAAAAATCATCTTTTCAGATGAAGCTCATTTTGATCTTGGCGGGTATGAAACAAGCAAAAAAAGCATACATTGAAAAGCCGACGCAACCAAAAGGAGTCACTGTTTGGTGCGGATTTTGGTCCAGAGGCATAATTGGGCCATTTTTCTTCGAAAATGAGCAAGGAGTGGCCGTTACAGTCAATGGCGATCGTTATCAGGCCATGTTGAACGAATTTTTGTTCACAAAAATTAAAGAGGAGGATACTGGCTATATTTGGTTTCAACAGGACGGCGCTACGTGCCACACAGGCGAAGCTACACTCGATGTTTTGCGCCCTGTTTTGAAGATAAATGTTACGTCGACAAGCCAGAGACAATTGACGCTTTAAAGGACAATATTCGTGAAGCCATTGGGGAAATACAACTGCACACAATCGATAATGTGCTTAAAAATTGGGCCGATCGTGTAGGCTACTGCATGGCCAGCCGAGGCAGCCATTTGAATGAAATTATTTTCCATTATTAACCAGAAGGATTGTACTTTCAAATGAAAAAGAAATTAGAGAAAATATTCAGTAGTTTTTTTTAAAGCATTTTCAAAAAAAAAAGTTATTTGGCGGACCCTTTAGTATTTACAACTTTCCCAACCTTCATGCTAATGTTAGAATTATTTAAACAGTGGTTAAAACATATTTACAATAAATTTCATCCAAATATAAATAAATCAAGATACATTACCTTAACGTACACATATCTAAAGGATTTTTATAAATCCTTAATAGCCAAAGAGGTTAACGTGAAACAAATCTAACAAACGAAAGTAAGCAGCAAAAGTGATGGGTCACACAAGTTAATGCTAATGAATTACAAACGATTTGATTTTAATACAATTCCGAGATACATTGTTTTTTCCTTTTGCTTTTATGTTGTTATTGTTGCTGTAAGAGAATACACTAGGGTTGTCGTATTCGTCAAAGAATAATACGATAAAATATAATCGTTTAAAAATTTCAATCTGCGTGGACAAATGTTTATTCGATTAACAGGACACATAAAAATCGATTTTAAACAATTGAGGTGCAGAGTTCATTGGATAAAATAAAATAGGGTGGGCCATCTATTGATATAAAATTTGAATAGTCCTACTGGACTACGGCGACTTCTCACGAACATCTCTGATAGGAATTTTTGATAAAGATTTGAATTTACTGGTTTAGAAGTTTCAATAGACTCAAGAGCTGAATGTCAAGAGCTATGTCAATACGCTGAATGATTAGTTTTGGAGATATAGAAGTGAGTGAAAAGAAAATCGTTCTTCATCTCAGTGGATTCGATAACAAACAGAATTGCCGCATTTGATACATTCACAAAGACTGACTGTTTGGTATGTTTTAAGGGCTGGCGGTGTCATCGGAACGTACTTCTTAGAAAATGAAGTCAGCAGTTGCTGTGGATGATGTTCGCTATTGCTAGACGATTACTTCTTGAACTTGAGAATATGAACCCGGACGATATGTGGCTTCAACACGATGCTGCCATTTTCCATTACAGCCAACGAAGCAAGGGCTCTATTGTACGATAAATTCAGGGGCTGCGATATCTCACGTACTTTTTTACTTGAATAATTTACCATTAACAACTCGTTTTTCCTGCCATACGCCTCTGCTTCTTGCATGCCTTTCGCTGGTGGTCTCACCAATCGATAACAGAGCTTCTTCATTTTGGTCCTTCCAGCCTAGATAATGTCGGCTTCTTAGCCGCATTGCCGGAACATCCTTTTCCATTCGAACGACATGGCCGATCCAGTACAGCCGCTGGCTGTAAATGTGCTACACAATGTCCACGTCGTTAAGGATCTCACACAGCTCATTATTAGATTGCACAGGACCGAAGACCTTATATAGAATTTTTGCCTCGTATACTCCTAAGACTGCTGCATCGGTGGTTAACAATTTCCGTGCTTCTATGCCGTAAAAAAGCAATTTCCTCACGTCCTGCTCGCCATGATCATGCGAATTACCACCGTTGAAGATCTCTCTTTGGGGATATTTAAAAAGAAAAGTGTACGTTAATAAGCCAAGAACAATTCAAAAAGCTACGAGATGAGATCTCTGGATATATTGAACCTCTAATATCACAGTTCAGAAGCGCTTGTTGAAGCATTTTACTCAAAACGAGTCATTCAAGTTCTATGATAATTCCTTAAATTTTTATTCGAATAATATAGATTCCCAAATAACTGGCAACCCTAATTAATATATTCTGGAACATATATGAACATAGCGTTTCATACAAATGCGCACCCTCATTCACATTACCGTTCGCATTCCCATTCGCTTTTTGCCAAAGTTCACGCACTAAATGGCAAAACAAAAGTCAACCGTAATGCGACTGTAACCCATAAATCTTTTTCTTCTCCGAAAATGCCACTTTTATTCGTATCAAAATGTATGTTTATTTACGACTACATATAGTATGCTTGCAAAAGGTATGTAAGTGTGTAGCACTTTTTCGAGGTTTTTTTTTGGGGGGGGGGGGGGGAGGGGGGCATAACATATTAACAGGAAAATTTATTGATAAAACAGAATGATAGTGAGAGTTTGTAAAAACAAAACCATGACCACAACTTTAATTAAAGTTTTACGTGTGTGTAGGTCGGTCGGTACACAGAAAGAAACTTGAACGTATTGAATTTTAACTACGATTTTGTGGTTTTAATTTAAAAAGAGAAAAAAACTAAAAACAGGTTAAAGGTCATAAAATTTAATGAGCACCTTAGTTTTTGTCAATATTACTTAAATAAACCAGAGAGATGAACCAGTGGTGAACCAGTGATGAACAATATAAAGAATAAGCCTTTGAATATTGGCCTGCAATGCTTTAAGAGTTGTTGGTTTATCAGCCACACTCAGAGACCCATAAAAAGTAAACAAATGAGCTGGAGCACTGTTGAAAAAAATTTTTGTCGTCAAATTGAACAACTTAGAATCGGTATTTCGTCAGCATTTTGAAGATTACGTTCTGCAGCAACAATTTACTCTTCGGTACGCAATCTAAGATTCAACTCTTCGAGGAGATTTCCACTTTCGTGTGTTCTGGATCCATCATTGAATACTCAGATGATGCTTCCTAGGAGGTTCAAATCATTGTCATTATTTTTTTTTATATAAAACCATGTTCAGGTATCTTTAGACAATGCCTTAAGAGATGTAGTGCCAAGAGCATCTGCTATCTTTATCACCACTACTGTTATGCTACACTAAAAAGCTGGTTATTCTTCTGTAAACCTAACTATTAAGCTGATGTCAGTCATATGGCCTACAATTGATTTGCTCTACAAAATGATTTCAAGATATTTGTCGTTATTAAAATTTTAAGAGCAACTTCGTTGGGACTAGAACTAGCGGACTGAGGGATTTTGTACCTCCGCGTTAATAGATCTGTGTCCGTGTTGGATTAACAAACTGTCCACATTCACTGTAACGCTTATTCTTTAATCAAAGAAGTCGCCATAATCTAGTAGGTAGTGGGTTGGCTTATTAGACGTGAGTTCGAGGTTCAAACCACAGCTCAGGCAGCTCGAACAAATCGAAATATAAAAAGGACGACTTCCTCTCAGTTGCCTTCTGGCAACTCTGAGAATAAATAAAATAATTGCTATGCAAAATTTCTTAAAAATTTATCATTCGGGGAGGTTCCGCTACTCTTGGATTAACACAATGTGGGTGGTGTAAGAAGCTACGTTGTAACGCTGCCCAATGCGTTGGAACACTCAATTAAGTAAGTAAGTAAAGTGATGTCCATCCCCTGGGTTTGTGAACTCGGAAACATTTCAGGTGTCCAACAAATACGATAACACCAGTCCGAGTTCAAAGGCACTGAGACAAAATCTTGTACAAATGTACGGACCTTTGCTCAGGCGGGGTTTTCTTATGAAAACTTCTGAACAAGCAAAAGCTTCAAAGAGATAGAAATATCGTCGATAATCGATATTACTGTTGAATTCGCCTGATATCCAGTACGGAGTCCATAATCTCCGACATGCTACAAGGCATATGTAGGTGTTCCGATTGCCTCAGTTAAACTAGGTATTCTCCTCTTGTTTTACAGGGTGGCTCAACTTCGTTGGCAACAGGAGTCTATGTGCATTATTGTTGAATTCTGCTGGCCTAACACACATACATACATCGGTTCCGGACAACGGGGCCTGGAAGGGTGGTGTGACCCACCTGTTTAGAGACTCCGTACAAATTTACGCCGATGGTTCTAAGCTGAACGGAGCGGTTGACAGTGGAATTTTTTCGGAATCGGTTGGAATAGCGCAGTCTATAAGTCTACCAGACCACTGCAGTGTCTTTCAGGCAGAGGTGGTGGCCATACAGACTGCGGCGAGTATTATTGGGGACGGAAGAGTCTCCAAGCGGAGCGTCACCATACTTTCTAATAACCAGGCGGCTATCAAGGCTCTGAGTTCTAATGTGATGAACTCCAAGACGGTGTACGGCTGTCGCAGATATCTCGACGAGACAGCGGAACAATATGTCATCCATATCGTATGGGTACCGGGGCACAGTGGTATTCCAGGTAACTGTAGAGCTGATGAACTTGCCAGGCAGGGCACGACCATCGAACTCTCCGATGAGTTCTCGAATCTGGGCTCATAATTGATAATGCGATCGTTGATTCCGTCAACGACAGGTAGGCGGCCTCGGACACGGGTAGAACGGCTCGTAAAATCTGGCCAAGGCTGGATGAGGGGCGCACAATGAGTCTACTTAAACTCCAAAGAGGCGGGCTTAGTGTAGTTGTCGGTGTCATTACGAGGCATTGCATTATGAGTACGCATGCGAGGCGCATTGGTCTTGGACACCTTGCTGACGACTTCTGCAGAAGCTGCAGAAATGAGTAAGAGGAGGAGATTGTCCCTCATCTGCTGGGTACATGCCCGGCTCTTTGCCAAAGGAGAAGGAAGTACTTGGGTACTTACTACATGGATGATCTGGAGGAAATGTCAGGGATTGACATTGGCAGCCTGAATCGCGTCATCAGGAGCTCCGAATGGTTTCGAGACTAGGGGATAACGGATGACTGTGGTAGCACAATGGGCCCAATGCGGCCTAAGTGAGTCTATCCAAAAGTTTTTCTTGGATGGGCAGCCACCTCTACCAACCTACACACATACATAATTGGCCATTATAACCCTTCAGTCAGTATTACGGCCTAGCTACTCACACCACACATGTTGTGTGTGTTAATTTTATATATGAGCGGCGGGACCTACAGTTTCAAATCGACTCCGAACGACAAATTTTTGAGAAACTTTTTCATAACAATTTTCTTTACTCTCAGAGTTTTTGCCAGAAATCAGCTGAGAGGAAGTCGCCGAAGAAATGTTTTCATTTTGATGTCTGACCTGGTGTTTGCATCGAGGCTTTACGTCTAATAAGCCAACATACTACCTACTAGGCGACTACTATGCTGCTGGCCTTGAATCGATAAAAAGAGAACTTCTGGTTATCAGGTTAAGTTAGGTTAGAGGACGTGTACTTGTCAATAAAGACAAGTACAGTACCCGGAGGTCGAATTGACCCATTGTACAACGTCCTTACGGAGGGAAAGGATTAAAAAGGAGAGGATGTAGGAAAGGGGAGAATTGGACGTGGAGGAATTACACAGATAAGACACAACAAAAAGGGGAGGACGCGATTGCACTGATGAAGCTCTAGCGCCTCTCAACCAGCCTAAGCCACTAATAATTCTGGTTATCATCTGTCCTTAAATTACATTTCCATCCACCGCATAATTATAATTCTCACTGGGCACTGGGTTTTATTGAAAGGAAGGACGATAGACTTTCATTCACTTAAATGTATTCTGAAGGTGCTGCGGGTCTGAGCCGGCCATCTTTCACATCAGTTAGCAGCACTTCGCTATTGCCATGAAGTGGCGTTGGTACTTAATCTGTAATTTTCTGCCATCTTTGATTGATGTCTAGAATATCAAGATTTATTTTGAAATCGAGTCGGTTTCCTACAGGGAAAGCGTGATCAACGGGCCTGTGGGAAGACATTGTCCTTCAAGGAAAGTTCACCCACCACCTTATCTAACCTATCCTAGTCTAACATTGTGTTCTAATGTCACATTTAAAGCTCATGAGCTTATTCCCGATTTTTCTAGGTCATCCCTGACTGACACTGAAAATAAATACACACTTAATCTACACACTCTACCAACGATTTCTTCATACAGAAATCTCTGTAGATTTTTGTGGTAGACATTGTCCTTCAGGAAAAGTTCACCCACCACCTTATCTAAGCTATCCTAGTCTGACATTGTGTTTAAACTTCATGAAGTTATTCCCGATTTTTCTAGGTCATCCCTGTAACACTCTACAACAATCGACACACTCTACCAACGATTTCTTCATACAGAAATCTCTGTAGATTTTTATGGATATCTATAGTGCGCAACAACATGATACCCACACCTGGCTGCAACCACTAGATTGAAAGGTATTTCACTACAGTTTACCACAACTTTGTTTAACCATAAAGGTAGACAAAGTAAAACTGTATATGTGTATGTGTATGTGTATGTGTATGTATATGTTTGTATATGTTTATTTCCTTCTGCATAAAAATATCCTGGTAAAACATGGAGAGGGGAGAGGGAGAAAAAATAATAAAAATTTTGTTTAAACGTATCCCATAAAAATCACAGTTACGCATCACTGTTTATTTTCTTTTTCACTTTCAGGCAATAAGACCGGCTTTTAATAGGTCCCATACCACCATACCACCCAACCAACCACCAGTAAGTGACTGGGTTCAATGCGTGTTGGTTTTAATATGTATGTAAAAAGGTGTACGTACACAGCAAGGTGTGTGTTATGTGTTGTATGAGTCTGTGTTTAAAGAACCTTAACATTGGTAACGTAAATCAAATGGCCGACAAAGATACTCATCCACTGTTACGCCACTAACCACCACCGACCATCGAGAAGAGGTTTTTCATTTTGCCCATTAATTTTGTGTGTGTGTGAAAAAGTAGGAGATGCATGCAACATTTAATTTGTATTTATTGACTTTTAATTTTCACCAAACGATTCCACATGTAATGACCACCACCACCAAACAATGTGATGTGAAGAAGACCGTACGGACAAACTTGCAGATGAGCGAGCTTTATGGTTTTGTTGAACATTAAAAGAAGTTAAATAATGATGGTATCAACCAATTAAGATAAAGTTAAAGGCGTTAATTGGTAAAATATTTAAGTATGTACCTGGTTACAAGTTATTAAGTGTCTTTATTTATGGAGGGGACAACAAAATAAGAAGCAACCACAAAAAGGTGTCTAAAACTTCATTTTTTTTTTCAAAGTAAAAGTTACGAAATGTTTGGCGACTTCCAAAAAGCCTTCGATACCATCAAACGAGCTGCTATATGGAAAGCATTGTATAATAAAGGAGTACCCCAGAAAATAGTCAAAATAATTAGAGCTATGTACGATAACGTCGAACTCTCAGTTCTTTACAACGGCAACATCAGTCAACCGTTTCAACCAAAAGCTGGAGTCAAGCAAGGATGCCCACTATCACCTCTGTTATTCACCATCGTGCTGAATGAAATCATGAGCGAAGTCTGTTCAAAGAGAAGAGGAATAACATGGAGTCTCTCACGCCAACTCGAGGATTTGGAGTATGCAGATGATATCTATCTACTCTCGCACAAGTTCTCCAACATGCAGTCAAAGCTCGAACACCTGGAAAGATTGGCTAGCAACGTTGGACTTGAGATAAATATCAAGAAAACCACAGCCAAGAGAATTAACAACACTAGCACAGAAAACATCATGCTACAGGGCCAAATAGTCGAGTACGTCGATAGCTTCTGCTATCTAGGTAGTACTATGACAACAAACGGCGGCGCAGAAACAGACGTAGATAACAGACTCAGTAGAGCGAGACCAGCATTCGGGCGACTGCACTCCGTATGGAGAAGCTCATTTATATCTAGGCGTACTAAGCTAAGACTATTCAACGCTTGTGTGAAGTCAACATTACTATATAGTAGCGAAACTTGGCTTATATCTAACACCATCACGCAAAAACTTCAGGTATTCATCAATAAATGCCTGAGAATAATATGTGGAATATTCTGACCCAACACCATCAGCAAAGCAGATCTCTGGACCCTTACAGAGGAGGAACCCATACAGAAGCAGATCAAAAAGAAAAAATAGGGGTGGATCGACTATACATTGAGAAAGAAGCCCGACAGTCTTACAAGAATGGCGCTAGAATGGAATCCCCAGGGCTCAAGAATCCATGGCAGACCAAAAAACACCTGGAGATGCACGGTCCGTTAAGAACTAAGACTAAATGACCTGACATTTGAAGGCGCAAAAACACAATAGCGGCGAATCGTGTCAGATGGAGATGCCATATGCTCCCGACAGGGGTAAAAAAAGAGCAAGATGAATTTGGTGGTATTAAATGTGCAGCAATGCTCCAAATAGGACTAAGAGTGCAGGGTAATATATTTGCTTATTTTACTCCTACAAGGAGCAAAAATTTTTCTAATATTCTCGAACTGATACTCCCTCTTGAAGCTCATTTCAAAGCAGCTGTAAGTGGAAAGTCGACGTAATCTAGTACGTAGTGTATTGGCTTGTTAGACGTAAGGTCACGGTTTGAACCCCAGGTCAGACAGCTCAGGCTTCTCCAACAAAACGGAAGATGAAAAAATATTTCTTCGACGACTTCCTCTCTGCAAATTTCTGGTAAAAACTCTGAGAGTCAAACAAATTTGCAATGAAAAGCTTCTCAAAAATCGATCGTTCGGTCCCGCCACTCGTGTATAAAATTAACACACACAACGTAAGTGGCTTGAGAAGCTAGGTTGTAATCCTGACTGACTGGATAGTAATGTCTAATTATGTATGCATGTAAGTGGGATACAAAGGCTTCATGTGTGCGATGACCTGCCCATAAACATCTTGCTTTCAGGATATTGTTGGATTGTTTACGTATGTCCACTCGATTTTACTTTAGTTTCTGTAAATAATTGGAAAAGTCTTGGATAGCGAAAACTAGCTCAAACACACTCTTCATTTCGGTAGAATAAAGTGCAAGGACTCCTAGATTTATAAGATAGGTGCGAACAGTTCAACGTTATTTAATGGAAAATTTCAGAGAAAAAACCGGTTGCAGACTGACTTTACCATTGAATTCCAGTGATAGTCAAGGCAACTTGGAGAGCCGTATGTCAACACACGATTGTGTAACAACATTGTTTGCCCCAGTTGCGGAGCAGAATACATCAGAATAAATTGATATGGGATTCTTCAACAGGTTCTCCAACCGAACTTTGTCAACAATCTTTTTGAAACCAAATTTGTCAAATTACTTATCAGTTAGTCAGACCGTTTTCTCAAACCACCATTGACGGATACACCATCCATTAAACACGTGCAAATAATGAAATTTTTTTCATCGAAATAGGTATTCTGTTCGGAAACTATTCGAGTCAACGGAACGTAAAGTCTGTCGAAAATATCGCGCTGTCCGTTAGAGCGTGCAAGAAAAACGCGTTGTTCACAAGAACTCGACCTTTCGCTAATCACAACTTCGCGAAATTTGTTTCGCAACTTGTACCTGCACCCGTACAAAATTCCACTGACTTAGTAGCTGACAGTTAATGATCCTTAAATGAGCAGAGATGCCGTGCAGGACATTTGAACGATGTTATATTCCTCACATAATGGCGTTTTAAACGAATACAAAATTTCGATGACTCAAACACAGGCTCTGTTTTATTTAAATTTAAAGATAGGAAGTGTTCAAAAGACCGATTCACCATAGTCGAGGACTGCCAAGAAGACTACGTTGATAGATTTTTCATTCAAAATCAATGTTCAATTTCTCTTTATCAGTGCAGAACATTTCTGTTTTCTGCTCGAAAAACTGATGCAACTACGTTTGCAGTCCTCTGCTGAAACCACAAACAAATATAATCTAGAGATGTTATATACGAGCTACATATATGGTCTTATGCATCAACATTTCCTAGCCGAGCTCTTTTTATTTCTGCCGGGTCATCAAAGATATATGCGATCCGGCGTTAACAAGATGGTAAGAAACACCTCTTCTGGTGTTCAATTCTAAACATTTTTATCTGATTGCTGGCTTCAATTCTTTTAATTGTTGACAGTAGACGTCAGAATCAGCCGTATTGAAGAAGCTCACTTTAAACAATTTGAGCTAAGCTAAGCTGCATTACCTTTCTTAGGGCCATTACTACAACTTGCCGTTAACTAAAGGGAGGATTTTAAAGGGCATATAAATTGTTTTTCATTATTATAAGTGAACAATACCTTTAACTTTTAAAGTTAAGTTTATGTTTGAACTTTCCATATTATATATTATTTTCAATATGGCAACTTCAAATATAAACACAGTGAGCAAATACAATAAAAAAAAAAGAAGCCCGTCGTTGCCACTGCGTTTAAATAAAACTTGTTTAATTTGAGCAGTGTTATCGACATTACTCCGGCACTGCCATATTTTTGAAAAAGTAAACTTTTTATCATTAGGTTGTAATAACGAAAATAAGTTAAAGGTGACTTTAACGTTGACTTTAGTTAAAGTTACCTTTAACTAAACTCAACTTTAGTTAAAGTTACCTTTAACTAAACTCAACTTTACCGGCAAGTTGTTATAATGGCCCTTAGTGTGAATTCTGGCTTTGTCATCGTTGATAAACTTTATCTTGCTTCTTTCATCATATTTTTCGCACCTTATTATGGTGTGTGATCCACTTTTTATTGGCCATAATAGTTCGCTTTAGAAATTACGATTGTGTTACGCTTAAACAGTGCATCAGAAATGCAAATTCAGTTCATTAAACTTTTCATTGGATTTGATATTTGATAACTGGTTAGTGCTGTATATGTCTAGTTCTGCAGCAGTGTCAATGCTATTACATGCTGGTCTTTTTCAATGTTTTCCATAATTTTATCAAATTTTTTTTTAGAGCGGGGGCATCAAGTAAAGCTTAAAGTAATCCAGTTTGAATAGAGAGAACCATCATCCATAAATGGAAAGAATTCAAATATAATTGATTGCGGGCAGATTAACCATAAATTTTCATTTAATATTCTGTATTTTATGAATGAATTTTATATGCAATCAATATTGCTTAAAGGCAGCAACAAGTTCACAGTCATAGACGTTTGTTTGACCGGAGCAGTTTGTTTTCTTAGTTATCAGATTTGTTTTAATTTCAAATTCATAATTTTTACTAACCAAGCAAGCTGTTTATTTATTAGCATAAACAATTAAATAAAACTCAATTCTATTTTAAATTGTTATTAAACAATTCATAAAAAAATTGGAAAATTACTATGCAAACGTTTGAAAGCAGTTCTACCGCATATACTCCCACAGTGTATCATAGTTAACTGAGAGTTAATTTTCTTCCATCTAATCAATGGGACAGCGCTTAAAATAAGGGCTCCAGATCTCGTTGTAAGTAGAAAGTCAAGGTTTTTCTTTATTTCTCGACATGATAAACTATTCTTAGTAGAAAAATTATGTTTTTGTCGGTTTTTTTTCTTTTGGATTTTTTTCGTTGAAGTTTTAATTTCATAGGTTATTAATAAATACTTATTAAAGCCCTTTTCGATGTCATTTAAACGCCTTTGATCTATTATAATTCGTTAGTTTTTTATCTAAAAAATTAAAATTTAATTCAAGCACTTCTTCAATACTGCGGTCAAACGAATGTTTTACTAAAAACAGCCACAAATTCACAAATCAGTAATTATTCTAGTTTTGTTTACTAAGCTTAGTAATTTCGGGTCTTTTAGTAAAGGCTTCCTAATTTTAATTTTAATTATTGGTTTAAAAGACATATTGATGCCAATATAACATTGTTCAAACGACAGCCACGGCTCCTCTGCATGGAGCGCATATGAAATAACCAAATTTCCATGATTCTTGCACAACCACTGTGGTTTGTGGCGTATTTATATGCATCTGCAACAACCATAGAAGAAAAACTTTAATGGGGTCAAATCGTACAATCTCGGTAGCCATTTCCCATCACCTTCAAGTAATACTATGTTCAGACATGCACTTCTATTGAGCCAATATTCGATTATTTGAGAACAATATTTTAAGTGTTCAGACATAATAATATACGCAGTTCAGCTGCTTATTCAATATTCCTTTGACAGGTGGTTGTTTCAACAACATTATTTTTGTTTTGTTTTTTTTTGTTTGTCGTTGTTGACATTTGAGTTGTCAAATATCAATAGAAAGTGTTCGGAAAATTGTAATATGCTCACTGAACGTACTTATGACAGTGTTGTATTTCAAGTTTTAATCAATATTTATTGAGCAATAATTAATTGACACATTATATGAAATGGAGTAAACCTCAATACTCAATATAAGTGCATATCTGAACAGAGTATAAGATGCCCCACGCCCACAAATTGCTGGTGCAGAATATGCAATGGCGCTTGACCTGTGTGGCATGTTGCGCTATCCTATTGGAACCATATTCTGCTGGTGTTTAGATCGTCATATTCTAGCCAAAAAATTTTGGTAATTATGCCCTCCGTTAATAGTGATGGTCTGGCCATTTTCGTTCTCAAAGAAATATGGATCGATGATGCTGCCAGTAAACCATCCTTATCAACAGCATGTTTGAAAAGGTTTTACTTGCTTCCATTTGCACCTATTCATTCAGAATAGAGACTCATCACTGAAGATGATATTAAGCTGACAATTTGGGTTAATTGTCTACTGCTCCATAGCCCATTTAGCGAACACATGTTAAGTGTGGTTTGCAAAAGACCAAGAGACCTTGAAAGCGATGCGAAATCAATTGCCTTGGACTTCTTTTCATACTCCCACGGGCAGCCCTTCAAGCAGGATTACGACCTACACACAGTTACTAAAGTATACATACGGTTAACAAATTTCAGCAATTTTTTAACCAATCCGTTTTCGTTGAAAATCTTTATAGTTTTCTCGATTTTAAGACGGTCTTTTGCATTGGTTAAAAAATTTCTGAAATTGAACTGAATTGTGGCCCTGCACAGGCCCACAAAAGTATACATCCAATTAACAAATTTCAAAAATTTCTGAACCAATGCAAAAGACGGTCTTCAAATCGAAGAAAGACGTCCGACAATTATAAAGATTTTCCACGAAAACGGATTGGTTAAACAATTTCTGAAATTTGTTAACCATATGTATACTTTTGTGGCTGAGTGTATCTTCTCACACCAAATGTGTTGTGTTTTCGTATACGTTATCTGCCATTTTCCAGCCGAATGCCATAGTCATACTGAAAGCCACACGTTAATTGTTTTCCCCGACAATCTCTTAATTTACTAGAATAACGAGGCTACGATTAGTTCACAAGAATGAGTTCGTTCTCATCAATGGATGCCGGGGTTACTCACAGCAAAAGTTTTGGATCATGGGACAGAGCTCAAAATCTCCGGCAAGTTACAGGACATAAAAGTTCCGATTTCCTCTGCTGAAGTGGATATTTTTCGTTTGTTTTACAGGAAGGCTCAACATCACTTTCAGTGTAAGGACATGTGCAATACTTCTAGATTCTGCTGGACTGATATGGATGAAAAGAAAACTGGTTGTTATCTGTCCTTAAATGCATACATTCATACATAATTCGCCATTACAACCCTTCAGTCAGGATTACGGCCTAGCTTCTCACACCACTTATGTTGTGTGTGTTAATTTTATGCATAAGTGGCGGGGCTTACAGTTTAAAGTCGACTCCGAACGACAGATTTTTGAGAAACTTTTTCATGTCATTTTTATTTACTCTCAGAGTTTTTACTAGAATTCCGCTGAGAGGAGGAAGTCGCCGAAGAAATACTCTTTGTATTTTATTTTGATGTCTGGCCTGAGGCTCGAACCCTGTCTTTACATCTAATAAGCCAACACTTTAAAGTCAACTTTAACTTCTTTTCATTATTACAACCTACAGATAAAATAAAGCAAACTTTTTCCAAAAAAAATGTGGCAGTGCCGGAGCAATGTCGATAACACTGCTCAATTAAACAAGTGCTTCAAAGATACAGTGACAACGACGTGCCTTCTTATTTGTTATAAAATTTGTGTGTTGAGGCTTTAGCTTTTTTATTTTAAAATTCATTTGATTTGAAAAACTATTAATATATTAACGTTTGGACCTGAACATTTCTCTCTGTCTGCCGGACTACTGCAGCATGTTTCAGGCGGAGGTGATGGCAATTTACCGGGCCGCTCAATGGATCCTCGTCAACGGTGCTCCTTTCACTCGCGTTTCGGTCTTTTCTGATAGTCAGGCCGCGATAAGATCTCTATCGTGTTTCGTGAATAACTCTAGGATCGTTAGAGAATGTCGCCGCTGTCTCGACTTTCTTTCTGGGCGCTTCACCATTGTCTCACTGGTGTGGGTCCCCAGGCACAGTAACACTCCGGGAAACTGTAGGGCCGACGAGCTCGCCAGAGCTGGTGCGCACCTTCCGGAATCCTCTTCAATTGAACTGGGTATGCCACTTGCCTCGGTCAAGTTGGACATTGCGCGAAAATTCTCTCGGGACGCCAACCCATCCTGGGTCAATGAGGAGTCCTGCTCCACCGCTAGACTCACCTGGCCCTTGATGGATAGAAGGCGTACCAACCAATTACTTGGTCTTGGTCGTGACGTCATCTCAACCACAGTGGTCGTGTTTACAGGTCATTGCGTTATGGGTAGACACGCGGAGAGAATGAGGCTCCCATTTAACGATTTCTGCCGTGGATGCAGATCCGCTGAGGAAGAGGAGACTGTTATCCACTTTCTTTGTCAGTGCCCGTCTCTTGCTAGGTGTAGATATAGGTTATTAGGCTGTCCCTTTCTTGTCAGCTTGACGGAGCTATCATCTATTGATATCAAGGATATAGCTTCGTTCATCAAACTTTCTGGCTGGTTTTTTGATGTACAGCCCTTGCGGTGACCAACTTCTTCCTCTTCCCTGATTTTGGTGGAACTTGGTCAGTACAGAGACTGCTTTCACCCGTGGCATCACAACGGGCTGCTATGCGTGCTCAAGTTAGCTTTGTGAAATCAGAGCTACCACTCAGACCTAACCTAACCTAATATATTAACGTTTATTTTGTATGTTTATATTTAAAGTTGCCACATTGAAAGTAATATATATAATATGGCAAGTTCTAAGATAAAGTGAACTTTAAAAGTTAAAGCCAGGATAATCTTCCCTTTAGCTTAACGCTCACTTTTATCTTACTGTGTACTCATACATACATACATAATTGGTCCCTACAGCCCTTCAGTCAGGATTACGGCCTAGCTTCTCACACCTCTCAAGTTGTGTGCCTTAATTTTATACTTGAGTGCCGAGACCTACAGTTTAACGTCAACTCCGTACGACAGATTTTTGAGAAACTTTTTCATGGCAGGTTTACTTACTCTCAGAGTTTTTGCCAGAAATCTGCTGAGAGGAAGTCGCCTAAGAAATAGTTTTTTCATATTTCGTTTTGATGTCTGGCCTAAGGCTCGAACCCGGGCTTTACGTCTAATAAGCCAACACACTACCTACTAGACTACGGCGACTACACTACTTTGTACTCATAATAATGAAAATCAATTTATCAATCAAATCAAAATTATCTGCCTTAGTAGTATAAAGCTGAATAGAAAATAAGAAACTGGGTAAACTGTGGTTTAGAATACCACTTACTATATGGAATCAAGTTCGTGTGTTGTTTTTTTTTTTTTTGCTGATCATTGTCTCAGAATTCTAAATATTATGTTGACACGCAAAAATGTGCCATAAAATAATGATACGTTGAAATACCAGTTCATAAATCCAAATTCCCTGTATTTTTCTATGTCTAAATGAAACAGAATTTCATAAAAAAAAAAAATAATTCCAGTTTTTTGTTCTCACTTTCAATATAAAATTTATGACCTTTAATATTCATTTATCGTCTGCCATAAATACAAGATATTGTTGTTTTTTTTTATTTTATTTTTTTTTGGATTTGGAGTCCAACTTCTTAAAATACAAGTAAAGAAGAAAAAAAAACTTAACTAAACTAATTAAATAATAACAAATAAAAAAAACGTATGTATTAATAAAACTAAATGATTACTAACGTGATGGCTAAGATTCTGTACCAGTTTGCCTTCTAAAGTTCTTTTGTATCACAGCTATTGAACTCATATTTAATACCCCCCACTTAATTTTTATGTGATACTTGTATTGTATTTTGAAAATTTCCATACAAAAAAATAAAAAATATGACAACAACAACAACAATATCAACTTAAAAAAAATACAAATTAACATTAAAATAATAAGAAAATAAAGAAAAACATGCACATATGTATGTATTGCTTTATGCCATCTCATATGTAAATATGTACATAACATCTCTTAACTAAATACAGAGTCCAAGTCCAAGTCTTCAAAGTAAAACAAAGCATCTTACCAACAGCAAAATAGATTAAGATTCTCAAAACGAGCTTAAACAGTGCTTAGACACACCAAAAATAGTTGACTGTTGTAGACAACAGTAGAGCCCAGCATGGATTACTGACAACTTACTTGACTTACATATCAATTAATACGCACACACACACAGTGCTTTTCATATTTCGTATGTAAGACGCTAATGAGCGACACTTTGTTGTCTATTTTAAATAATTTTTCGTTTTTGTTCAATTTTAATTAAAAAATTCTACTAAAAATACATTTTTGAATTGGACATATCGATAGTTGATAGACGGGCCAGCATGCTGCTCATGCTCATATTAATGTGTTCATGCTGACAACTGCTTGTGAGATTTAGAAGCGTGCTCATAATTTGCAATGTAAAAATTTATTATCTGAAACTGGTATTAGCGTTGGGAAAAAGTAGTTTCGTTAAGTGGCACACTAAGGCCATATAGGACCAATTGTGGTACTACATACATACATACATACATAATTGGTCCCTACCAGAGACAGCAAGCAAAACAAATACACAACCTTCTAGTGGGTATTGTAGTGTTCGTATCAGAGATCAGCAATGAATCGTTTTTTCTCTACTCATAAGTACTCATGAAATTTTGAATATGAGTGAGTCAACAGCATTGAAATCCAACTACTCTGATTCATTCGTACTCACTACAACATTGATTTATAAGTACAAGTTGCAATTAGTATGAGCACAACGTTGACATCAAACTTATAATATTCGAACTATGTTTGATTCATACGCCTACTCATTCAGATTCATAGATTCACAAAAATACTTATAATACTTATAAATGATTCGAGTGATTCGAATAATTCGTCAAAATTTACAGTCTTAGTTGTTGTTGCATTTACAAAGAGAGAAGAAAGACACATAAACAAAAAAGACAAACACAGCAAGCAGAGCAAACACACAACCTTTTAGTTAGTATTTTAGAGTTCGAATGCGATTCATACTTATTTTGTGATTCTGGTAAATGATGAGTAAAGGAGAGTCGAAATCAACAACATCATGCGTATTTTTAAGTATGAGTACCATGAGTATTTCAAACTTTGAATATGAGTAGTATGAGTATGACATTAAAATAAGTATGAATGCATATAAGTATCAGAAATTATGAGTATGATTCGAATCTACTCATCGTTTTGAATACTCATTGCTGACCTCTGGTCCCTACACCCCTTCAGTCAGGATTACAACCTAGCTTCTCACACCACTTATGTTGTGTGCGCTAATTTTATACATTACTGGCGCAGGACCTACAGTTTAAAGTCGACTCCGAACAACAGATTTGTGTGAAACTTTTTATGGTAATTTGAAATCTGTTGAGAGGAAGTTGTTATCTGACCTGACGTTTCTCAATTCTCAGAAGATAGTCCATATTCAAGTCTACATACATACATAATTGGTCCCTACAGCCCTTCAGTCAGGATAGCAACCTAGCTTCTCACACCACTTATGTTGTGTGTGGTAATTTTATATGGTGGAACCGACATTTTAAAGTCGACTCTGAACTACAGATTTGTGAGAAACTTTTCATGGCAATTTTTTATTTACTCTCAGACTTTTTGCCAGAAATCTGCTGAGAGGAAGTCGCCGAAGAAATACTTTTTGTATTTTGTTTTGATGTTTGGCCTGGGGCTCGAACCCTGGTTTTTCGTCTAATAAGCCAACACACGACCTACTAGACCACGGCAACAAATTTTCAATGTCAATAGTTGACAGTTTCTCCAAATCATTCATACAGTACAGTGCTGGGCATGTACCCAGTAGGTTAAGAATTGTCAGCTGTTCTGCCTCATCTCTACAGTTTCTGCAGAAATGCTTTGCTAGGCGCTGAAGACCAATAGGCCTCGAATGCATGTCCATTATATAGTGCCACGTACTGAACTGGAGTTTAAACAGACTTTTCGTGAACCCTCTATTCAGTTATGGACAGAATTTCTAACAAAAGCAAATGGCACAACCTCGGAAGCCTCGCTCGCGCTTTGCCAAGCGCTATAGTGCCACCTACCGCACCCCGTAACCACACTGAGCGTAATGCTTAGAAGTTTAAACAGAACTTGCGTGAACCTTCTATTCAGTTATGGCGAGAATTTCTAACAAACGCAAATGGCACAATCTCGAAGGCCTCGACGTGAGATGACCATGTGCCGAAATCGTTCTTGCAGAACATTCAATGTGTGACACGTAGTGCTGTATTGTGAAAGCTATATGTCGCTAGCGTCCAGATCATTCAATTTAGGCCAAAAGAAGTTGGTAATTATGGACCTAGACTGCTTGCCGTTGTCTGTGAAGACCTTTCCAAACTAGGACTCCAACAAATATGAGCCGATAAGGCCGGCCATGCCTCAATTGTAGTGAAGACTTTCCGCAGAATATTATGATTCGTTACCAACTGCTTCAGAGCTCATTCAGCAAATAAACGCTGTGATTTAGTTGATTCGGCAAAACTGAGTATACAAATGACAACTAACTTGGTGTAGCACCAACAAGATTGCTGTTATCAATTGCCGAAGATCGAAAGTCACTGTTGGAAGACCCTAAATAATTAACCAGGATGTGTGTATGCCTTCCTGCAACTGCAGCGTGTTCATAGTACAGGTTGAGACAGAATGTAACTACTTTGAGCCTTAATGCCATTAACTTAGACCTCTACTTAAGCAGGAGGGCAGAGTTGAGTCAGTTGAGTGTAGAGGATACAATAATGCCTTAGTTAAAGCGAATTGTTACTGGCGATTACCAACGGATTTATTTTCAGAATCCTAAACGGAAAAAATCATGGGCTAATTCGAGACAAAGATCAACTACGGCTGCAAAAATAGATATGTAGATCAAATCGGCAAGAAGTTAATACTGTGTGTCTAGCTGAATCAGAAAGGTGTGGTGTACCATGAGCTCCTAAAACCTAGTGAAACCATTAATGCAGGTTGCTATCGACAACAAATGATCAATTTGAACATTGTAGAAATTAAAAATGATCAGAATGGGCCACAAGACACGTAACAAAGTAATTTTACAATATGCCAGAGCTGCTGTCCCACGCACCAAATTTATTACATTTGGCTCTTTACGACTAATGTTTGTTTTCGTTTGGAACACGCATTGACTGAGTAGCACATCGATTCCTTTTAGGAAGTCTGGTGACTATTTCGTCTAGGTTTAGGTCGGAGTGGGAGCTCTGATATCACAAACCTCACTTAACCATGCATAGCGGCTCGTTGTGATGCCACGGGTGAACGCAGTCCCTGTACTGACCAAGTTCCACCAAATTCAGGGAAGAGGAAGAAGTTGGTTAGAGCAAGGGCTGCACATGAAAAGCACGACTACCCTACACTGGAAAACCAGCCAGAAAGTTTGATGAACGAAGCTATATCCTTGATATCAATAGATGATAGCTCCGTCAAGCTGTCAAGAAATGGAGAGCCAAATAATCTATATCTACACCTAGCAAAGGACGGACACTGACGGGCAAATGTGTAACCAGCAATGACCACATTTCCTTTAAATAAAAAGAATTTCACTTTCCCATTGAAAATTAATGTTTTATGTTCCCAAGAAAACCCTCAGATTTTATACTGGTACACTTGGTAATGCCTTAGTTGGAGCAGAGATCAGCAATGAGTATTCAAAAAGATAAGTAGATTCTAATCATACTCATATTCTCTGATACTTATACGCATTCATACTTATTTTAATATCATACTCCTACTACTCATATTTAAAGTTTGAAGTACTCATCGTATTCATACTTCACAATACGCATAATGTTGCTGATTTCGACTCTCCTTTACTCATCATTTACCAGAATCACAAAATAAGTATGATTCCCGTACGAACACTACAATACTCACTAGAAGATTGTGTGTTTGCTTTGCTTGCTGTCTTTGTCTTTTTCTTTCTTAGTTTTTTGTTAATGCAACAACAACTAAGACTGTAAATTTTGATGAATGATTCCAATCACTCGAATCATTTATGAGTATTATAAGTATTTTTTTAAATTTATGAATCTGAATGAGTAGGCGTAGGAATCAAACATATTTCGAATGTTATGAGTTTGATATCAACGTTGTACTCATACTCATTGTACTCATACTTATAAATCAATGTTGTAGTGAGTACTAATGAATCAGAGTTGTTGAATTTCAATACTGTTGACTCACTCATACTCAAAATTTCATGAGTACTTGTGAGTAGCAAAAAAACGATTCATTGCTGATCTCTGAGTTGGAGTGGAATAGAATAAACTGGTGATCAGGACAGGTGACTGCTTGTATACACTGTATATCAGTCTGCAATGATGATATCGCTGTTTGCACACCATCCACCAAACGTAAGTACTGTTAAGCGATAAAATTTTCGTGTACATATCTTAAAGGAAACTACTTTTTCTCTTACCTAACTTTGTTCATAAAGTACGAATAAATGAATATTGTTTTGGCGGTGATGAGCGGCAGCTGATATGTTTCATAAATAGTTTCTTAAGCATTTTTTTCTAAAATTTTTTTATTTGTATCCGCAGACATATAGAGAGAGAACGTTAAGTATTAACAAATAATTATGGTTGTCTTCTATACTAGCCAGGCCAGTAAATATTTGTATAGAACTAATATTTAAAGTAGTTACTGTTGTTGTTGTTATTATAAAAAGCTTTTTTGAATGCTTTAAACTACGATTGATAAGAAAATTAAACGGGAGTATAGAAAAGACTTTCAAGCGAAACACAGGTGTGTCTGGACAACATCAACAACAACTTTTGAGTGGATAATAAATAAAAGAAAACTAAATAAAGGACAATAAATTAAAAAAAATTTAAAAAAAAAATTAATTTCGAAAAACAGAAATTCTAAAAAATAAATCAAATCAAATAAAAAATAAAATAAAAAAATGATGAAATACGTGTTTGTTTTATGTATTGCCGTTGCTTTGATGCATGAATCTCAGGCCTTTAAAGTGATCACCTTTCAAACAGGTGTGTGCTTTGTTAAGTGTTAAAATATTTTGTGTTAAATTATTGAAACTAAACAAAAACAACAAAAACAAAAAAATAATAATAATTTCCCTATTTCATATAACAATTCAAGGTAACTCGGCCCCTGCCTCTGCTCCAGCCGGTAATGCTGTAAATCCCAGCGCTATACTGCAAAGTGTTCAATCTGCCCTTGCTAGTAAATTGCAACAGGTCCAGTCTTTAGTTGGTTCTTTGGTGCAACAGAAGGTTGCTCTTAAACAAAATGCTTTGAATTCATTACAAAGTACTGTCACCGGTTTTAAGAGCCAACTCGGTAGTGTAGCTGGCAACGTTCGACCCCCGTTCGTTATACGCAAACAAATCTATGTTGGTGCCGCTCCCGCTCCCGCAAAGCCAGCAGCAGCAGCCCCGGAGACCACCACTAGTGTTGATGTTGATGCTACAACAGCTTCAAATTAATTTTTAATAAATTGAATTGAATTGAATATTTTTTCTTTTGTAAAATAAACGAATTTTAGTTTTGTAAGCCTAGCTCTGAAAGTAAATACTCACACACCAAACAATGTCTTTATGTTTTAGTTTAAGACGATATATGAATAAATAAATAAATAACGAGTTCTACTCTTTTTTTTCTATTAAATTGCTTACATAATATCTTACATAGGGTCTTTCAAAAAGTAGTTTCGAGCTTTGACAGTGACATCATCTTGTTTAAGCTGCATCTGTCAAATTAGTTGTCATTTATGTGGAGATTTAGCATTCAACAGCACGTGCAAATAATAAAATTGTTTTCATCAAAACGGGTGTTCTGTTCTTGCGACGTGCCGCGGACCATTTTTGAATGAATTTGTACGTGAACATTGAATTGTCAAATTTGGAACGAGACCAATCCACATCTAATTACGTTCGATGCATACCAAACATCGCATACGTTAACAACAAATTGTTAAATTTGAGACGAGACCAATTCACATTCAATAGCGCTCAATACACCCCGAAAAAGGCAGTTTCTGCTGTGAATTTTAAGTTGTCGGCATGTACATAGGTCCGCATTTCTTTGAGGACAATGTTATTGTATCGTGTAAATTCTCCGCAATAATCAAGCAAACAGGGGATTTCCCACTCCTTTGAAGTGGCCAGAACTTTTCTGTGGAGTGGCTACGGATTTTTGAAAAGCAAAAAACCGAGGACGCTTCTAAAGGGTCCGAAAAATAACTTTTTTTTTGATAATGCTTTAAAAAAAACTACTGAATATTTTCTCAAATTTCTTTTTTATTTGAAAATACAATCCTTCCGGTTAATAATGGAAAATAATTTCATTCAAATGGCTGCCTCGGCTGGCCATGCAGTAGCCTACACGATCGGTCCAATTTTTAAGCACATTATCGATTGTGTGCAGCTGTATTTCACCAATGGCTTCACGAATATTGTCCTTTAAAGCGTCAATTGTCTCTGGCTTGTCGGCGTAACACTTATCTTTGACGGCATCCCACTTCTCAATGTATGCGTGCAGGTTTTCTGCGCCCCAAATGCGACAATTTTGCTTCTTTACATACCCGCCAAGATCAAAATGAGCTTGACCTGAAAAGATGATTTTTTTTGCCAAAATCGGCATCTTCTGTAAGTCGATCACAGCCCCACTTAGCGAAGCGAAAACGCATTGGATGGTGAATTGGCTTCAACTCCTGAACCAATTGGACCAGGGCCTTTATGCAAAATTCGTCTCAATGATGTCTCCGAAGTGTTCAATTGTTGAGAACGACGGTGAATTGATGTTGATGGCGCTTCACGCACACTTTCTGACACAGCAGCAATATTCTCGGGTGTACGCACTGGCTTTTCACGCTTTGGTTTATCGATGAGAATGCCAGTTTCTTTCACTTTTTTCACAAGATAACGAACATACGGAGCTGACGGTGCTTCTCTTCTTCCAAAATCCGTACGCAATTTTCGCACACATTCTGCAACATTACCATGATTTTCAAAGTAATGTCGCAATATTTCCCAGCGTTGTTCAAGCGTATACACAACCATATTCGTTCAGCGGAAGGATAAAACTAATTATCTGCCAAATCAGACATGAGCTAAGTGTTACCATTCACGAAATAAGCACTAGTTGAAAAAAAACGTTAGATGGCGGACCCGATAAAACCTACAAGTGAATTTGATGCAAGCAAACTGTTGTTTAGATGCAACAACCTTAAGAGTATTCGAGAGTAAAGTCCTATGTAAGATCTTCGGATAAGTGCGAGTTCGTGATGATTTCCTCATCCGACCTAACAATAAGCTGTAGGGGCTCCTCTACGACATGGACGTTGTAAGGCATATTAACATCCAGCGCCTACACTGACTCGGCCGTGTCGTTTGAATGAAAGAGAACGCTCCGGCTGGGCGTGTATTTGATGCGGGGTTTTGCAGAAGTCGGCGAAGAGGACGACCTTGATTGCGTTGGAAAGACCAAATCGAGGAAGACCTGTCATTGATTGATGTGACCAAATGGTGAATAAGCGCAAGAAGCAGAGACAGGCCGAAATCCATCAATCGGGTTGTTAATGGCCAATTAAGTAAGCACAAGTTTTGTTAGGAAATTATAGGAATAACGTGAGATTCGTAACCATTATTTTTACAGGGCACTGTCAGAGTGCAGTTATTTAGATTGGGGTCATCTTAAGTGTGAGCACAATCAGGTCCACAGGAGACGAGGGGGGGATTTAGTGGGTGAGGGCCCCACATACGGAGGATGTGACGACTTCCTCTATGGTGCGGTTAGGTACATTTATCCCTCCTCGGCGAAAAAAAAGGCCTACATATATGAGATTTAATTATGAGAACAATATCTTGAAACCTGGAAGGCTTCAATATATCCCAGATGGAAATGTATATACCAGGTTTTTTGGCACGGAATTGACATTGTTGGTATTGAGTTGACAGGGCATTGTCGCCTTACAGTACATTTATATAGATTGGGGGTCTTCTCGAACCTAACAAATAGATTCTGTAACGAATGAATTATTACAACTACTTGTTGGTACCTGTGAGGCATTAATATGTTCCAGAAAGAAATGTACATACGAGCTGTTAGACAGAAAATTGTCTTTGTTGACACCGAACAACATTCTGAATTTTGTCAGAGCAATATGCTTAGAGGAAGCACTACAATAATACCCTACAAAATATTAGTGTAATATAGTAGATTGTATAGATGCAATACTTAGGCAGCTCTTCATGACAATAATAATATTCAGCCAGTGACATAGGGCCTACGTGGTTGTACTGCCAAAAAATGGTATACCCCTGACATAGGTATTACCGAAATACAATCGCTATCTCTAAATATCTGCGTAATTTAGTTTAGCAGAATAAGAAGCAGAAATATTATTAGAAATGAAAGATCATTGACCAGGAGACACTCCTCGGGTTTATATATTTATATCTTCTGGATGTACCAATTGGCAGCATTGCATGTTTCGCATCCTTTATGTTGTCCACCTTAACGTAGGAGTAAAAAATGTTTATCTAGTACACTGCGAAAATGGAGTTGATTTCCATACAAGTTTTATAAGATTGTATGTTTGGCTACGGTTCTCAATGTCCTCACTCTATTTACAAGTTTCGAGATCATACTTCCTCGAAACCTGATCAACATTCTGCATCCGTTTACCGCCTGTAAGCTAATCGTCAATTGTAGAGCTTATACTAGGGATTTGGAGCTTGAAAATAAAACCACTTCCTCAATTGTTTCAACCAACCTATGAAGATTAGTAACTACGCCCGAAAATTTCTTGATTTACTCGGACAGCCAGACTGCGATTAAGTCTTTAACGAACGTAGTTTCAACATCAGTCATTGTCCATGAATACCAAGGATTCCTGAGAGAAATTACGAATCATTCAAAGGTAACTCTTATATGAATTACGGAACATAGGGATATCATTGAAAATAGCATTGCGGATGAGCTGGCCAGAGTCAATACGGAGCTCGCAATCTCCGACATGTTACAAGGCGAAGCTATTCCGATTGCTTCAGTTAACTTGAATATTATTATTATATTTTATTACAGAAAAGCTCAATCTCGTTGGCAGCCAGACGGTACACGCAATATTGCTAGACTCTGCTGGACGCGTAGGAATAAGAAGAGGGCAAGATTCATTTTTATCCTTAAATGGCACAGTCATCCATTGCACAATAGCGATTCTCACGGGCCACTGTCCTTTTGGTAGGGATGCGGAAAACTATGCATTCCGCCAAATGACTTTTGCAGGTACTGTAGGTCTGAGGAAGAGACTGTTTTTCAGCTGTTCTTGTCATAAAGAGAGACGGAGGTTTTGGATCTCCAACTTTTCAGACATCTTTGATCGAGCTCTCTAATATAAAGATTGCTGCAATAGTAAGATTTATTTTGGACTCGGGTAGTTTCCACTAGGAAATATTTTTTCACGCGGGTAGAATTGATTGCGATATCACAATGTGACTAAATTCTGACCTAATTGGGACTGTTTCCTTAAGGGGGGTCCGCCACCTTACCTAACCTAACCGAGCTATGCCCGAAGACAGATACCATATATACTACGTTAAATAGAATGAGAGATAGTGCACAAGCTTGACGAATCTGCTTTATACTACATACTATGGAAACACTCAACAACTAAAATAACTTTAAGATACACTTGTCTACATGTCTATGAGAGAATTAATTGAGCTTCTCGAAAGCCTTTTGCAAATCAATTAAGGCGACAACACGAAAGCTGTACAAATAGTCAAATAGTATGGGTTGGAATCCTGCTTTCTTTGGCCTCAACGCTGAAGTAACCGGGTGATTTTTTAGCTGTTACCTTTTTGGCAACACTGGTTTAAATAGCTCACGCACGTTTCGCGTTTTGTTTCACTGTCAAACATCTTCAGTTTGGTCTATAATTTAACCATGAATGGTCTTATAAAAGAACAACGCTTGCAAATCATTGAATTTTATTATCAAAATGCGTGCTCTGTTAAGAAAGTTCATCACGCGCTTCTTCCATTTTATGGTCAGTTTAATCGACCCACTGAAGCGGCTATTCGGGCTATTGTGACTAAATTTCGCACCAAATTTACATTGTTGGGCATTAAACCACCAACACGCTTACGTAGAGTGTGAACTGAAGAAAATATCGCAGCTGTATCGGCCAGTGTTAATGATGACCATCAATTATCGATTCGTCGCCGTTCGCAGCAATTGGGCCTCTGTTACTCAACAACGTGGAAAATTTTGCGGAAGGATTTATGTGTGGAGGCTTTCAAAATACAGCTGGTGCAAGAATTGAAGCAGAACGACCTACCACAACGCAGAATTTTTGGTGAATGGGCTCTTGGAACGATGGCCGAAGATCCACTTCTTTATCGAAAAATTGTGTTCATTTTTGGCTCAATAGATACGTAAATAAGCAGAATGGTCGATTTTGGAGTGAAGATCAGCCAGAAGCATTGCAAAAGCTACCAATGCATCCAGAAAAAGTCACAGTTTGGTGCGGTTTATGGGCTGGTGGCATCATTGGACCGTACTTCTTCAAAGATGCTGCGAATCGAAACGTAACTGTGAATGGTGAGCGCTACCGTGCGATGATATCCAACTTTTTTTTTGCCCAAAATGCAAGAGCTTGACTTGCATGACATGTGGTTTCAACAAGACGGTACCACATGCCACACAGCACGCGTAACAATGGACTTATTGAGAGACGAGTTCGGTGAACATTTTATTTCACGTTCGGAACCGGTCAATTGGCCGCCTAGATCGTGCGATTTAACGCCTTTAGACTATTTTTTGTGGGGCTAGCTATGTTAAACCTGATGTCTATACAGACAAGCCCGCTTCAATTGACGCATTGGAAGACAACATTGAAGCATTTATTCGTGAGATACCGTCCGAAATGTTGGAAAGAGTATGCCAAAATTGGATGGACCATTTGAGGCGCAGTCGCGGCCAACATTTGCATGAAATAATCTTAAACATTAAATTATATGGACCGTACTATCGATTCATATAAAGATTTCATGAATTTTTCTGAATTCTATGGTTTTTTTTTGAATAATTTTCCTATAGCTCTTAAAAAATCACCCATTATAACGGAAACTACAAATTTTTAGTTGCTAGCTTGCAATGCAATTGAGTTCGGTTGCGCGGTTCATAATAGGCTTTCTATCAAGTTTGAGAATATACGGCATAGTACAGTTACTCTCATAACATATGGCGAAAGTGGATGCCCTTGTATTTCAATTAATAAATAAATACATAGCGAAAAATATTAATTTTCTCTAGAATGAAAATGCTCTTCAAGAATACCTTTTTCTCTCCTTAATTCCACATTCCGCGAAATACTTAGCTTAATAGCCAATATTTAACCCAGTGTTTGCAAATGATATTAAATTTCATTTAAATTTCTGCTTAAAATCTTCAGATGTTAATAATTCCTAGTAATTTCCATTGTTAACACAGAAAATCAATGATAAGTTGCATTGAATTGAATAAAATTGCTTGCAACAAGCGCTCTCAAATGGCAACTTGTGTGATTAGAAATGATTACAGATGCTGTTGCAGATGTTGTCGTAACAAGACTACTTACTACATGGCAGCATTAATAATGAAATTAAAAAACAACAACAACAACCCCTTCAAAAACAACATGCAGCGAAAATTGAAGAACATAATGCAACGTAACGTAAATGGTGTTGTACAATATAATTTTGTATGTTGTTGTTATTGTTGTCACCTTATCGATAATAATGATTAACATGACGACAAAGAAACTGACTGGATTTACGGACACTGAAAGAAAATACAGTGAATTCGCGAAAACGTGAACACTCGAAAGTGTGAACGTCTCAGAAACGTAAACAAATTTATTTTTCCACAGAGTATTTTAAAACGTGTACAAAATCTGAAAACTCTAAAACGTGAACCTTTTTTTAATTTTTTTAATCTGTTTTTAAATTGGCAAATTCCCGAACTACAGTTTATTAGTTTGTTGATTTATTTTTGAACTTCTTTTTCATTGTACTCGTTTATGTATGCTTTGATCTCTTAGTTGCCTAAAGTGTTAACTTTAAAAGATAAAGAGGATATCCTTGAGTTATTGCAAAAGGGTTATAGGGTTAGTGGCTTGGCAAGAAAAAAAATTTCTTCTATTAAAAAGAAAAAACGGGAAATTAATAATCGTGTAAATAATACACTTTATGGCACAGGAAAGCGTAAAATATTACGTGCATCTGAATTTCCAGCAATGGAAAAAGTCTTAATAAGTGGTTCCTTCACATGCGAAACAAAAAAGTGGACTGATGTTAAAAGCCAAAGCTTTAAAAATTCACGATCAAATTAAAGAAAATGATTGTGGTTTTAACGTCAGTGACGGATGGCTTCATAAATTTAAGCAAAGGTTTGCTGTTCGCCTTCTTATAATTTCCAGAGAAAAGCTTTCTGCGCAGCCGCAACTTGCTGACCCATTTAAGGAAAACTTAAAAGCAAAAATGGAAGAACTCTCTCTTTGTGAAGATCAGCTTTATAATGTTGATGGATGCGGGCTATATTTGAAGTAGTTGCCAGATAAAACATATGTGTCATCATTGGAGAAAAGTGCTCCAGGTGCAAGGATGGAGAAAAAATGATTAACTTTCATGGGCTGTTCGAATGCGTCGGGAACTCACGAACTTAATCTACTGGTATTTGGAAAATCTAAAAATCCACAAAGTTTCAAAAACTTTACTTGTCCAGTGAATTACGAATTCTCCAAAACAGTATGGATGACATGTAACATTTTTTATGGCTGGTTTCATCAATGTTTTGTTAAAGAGGTGGATTTCAATTGACAAATTTGAAACTGAAAACTGAATTTTTGGCTTTAGGTTACTGAGTTCTTGGCTAATTGATAAAAAAAATTTATTTAAAATAGTGTTTAGCATTTTTACTTATTAAAATATAATTTTTCATATTAAATGGGGTCATTTTTTGTTTTAAATTTAGGTACTCGATAACGTGAAAAAACTCGAAAATGTGAACTGCCTTGGTAAAAATTAGTTCACGTTTTCGCGAGTTCACTGTATGCAAGAGAAATTTTAGAATTTCAAATCAAAAACGAACAATTTTAATCACATACGCTGAGCACCTTAAGTATAAAAAAAAATTCCTTTATCATGAATTGTTGTTTTTGTTTTAACATTTTATAAATAAACGTTTTTATTTTTGGAAATTTATTCGACTATTCTCATTTACTTTTCTCGCTATCCTAAAAAAAATAAATTATTTCAGTGATGTTTACTCACTTCTGGCAGCTCACTGTATGTACATATATACAGTGGTGGCCTTATAATTAGAAACGAATTAGAAACAGAGAACTCTGTTCCAGAAACATCGTTTCTAATTATAAGGCCACTACTGTACCTAATTAGTTATTACAACCCTTCGAGTTAGAATTACTACCTAGTTCCTCTCACCATGTTGTGTGTCTTAATTTTATATACGGGGTCCCACCACTACAGTTTAAAGTTAACTCCGAACAACAGATTTTTTAGAAACTTTTCATGGCAATTTTTATTTTGCTGTCACAGAATTTTTGCCAAAGGACTGCTGAGAGGAAGTCGTCGAAGATATATTTTTTAACTCATATTTCGTTTTGCTAGAGATATCTGGCCTGGGGTTTGAACCGTATTCCCCACGTCTAATAAGCCAACAGCAACAACCTACTAGACTACGGGGCCTTTTAATCAGTTGCCTTTAATTTTGTCTCAAAGAATTCAAAGGCAATGAAATATTTTTTTAAATTATTGGGAATCGGTTATGAACACATTTTCAACACGACATGTGACTGGCCGGCCGGTCTGTGAAGACAATGATTTTTACTGTGTTGCTTTCTCCAGCTCTTCTGAACCATTGCTTGTTTTTTTTTCTTTATCATCATTGATAGCAACAGCGATGAGGACAACGACAACAACAGTGATAAAAGACTACAAACCCTTCTTATTTGTTCTTTTTTTCCATTTTCTCTATCAATTTAGTTGCAAGTAATATTGAAAGTCTGTGTTATAAGGTTGGTATACTGCTATCGATGCTGTTTATACGCCGTTGACCGTTTTTTGTGAGGAACATAGAATGTGAAATTGTAAATTGTATCCTGAATGGGGAAATTTGGTTGAAAATGGTTGTTCCATTCCAGCAACGTACTGCACCCATTTTACAATCATAATCGTTACCAGTCTGCCGAGAGGATTATTTGCAATTTGTTGGATAAATTACATGCCACTTACTTATTTAATTACTCACTTAGTGAGTCATTGCAACTCATGAATTAGGATTACAATCTAGCTTCTCAAGTCGCCATAGTCTAGCAGTTAGTGCGTTGGCTTATTAGACATAATAATGGGAACAAACCCCAGGTCAGACATCAAACCGATAAAATATAAAAAAACTGACTTCTTCTCAGCAGATTTCTGGCAAAAACTCTGAGAGTAAAATCAAATTGCCATGAAAAGTTTCTCAAAAATCTGTCGTTCGTAGTCGACTTTAAACTGTAGGTCCCGCCACTTATGTATAAATTTAACACACACAACATAAATGGTGTGAGAAACTAGGTCTATAATCCTGACTGAATGGTTGCAATTATGTATGTATGCATCTAGCTTCTCACACAATCCATATTGTGTGTGCGCTCGTTTTGTCCATGAATGGCGGAATCCATAGCTTAACGTCGACTTCAAATTTAGGAAACTTTTCACGACAATTTTATTTGCTCTCACAGTTTTTGCCAGAAGACTACTAGAAAGAAATCATATTTTTTCATATCTTGTTTTGTTAGAGATATTTGAGCTGGCCTTTGAACTGCGGGCTCTCGTCTAATAAGCTAATAGACTACCCACTAGACTATAGCTAAAAGCCACCATACTTTCCGATAGCCAAGCGGCCATCAAAGCATTGGATCCTAGTGTAATAAACTCCAAGACGATGTACGACTGTCGCAGATGTCTCAATGAGATGGATGATGTTTGTATCACATGGGTACCGGGACATAGAGATATTCCCGGCAACTGCAGAGTGGATGATTTGGCCAGAAGGGGCACGACCATCGAACTCTCTAATGAATTCTCTACATTGGGGATCCCTTTGGATACCTGCAGGCTTATAATTGACAATGAAATAGTGGACCTTGTCAACAGTAGGTGGGCGGCTTTGGATAATGGCAGAACGGCGCAAAAATTTGGCCAAGGGTGGATAGGAGGCGCACGGTGACTCTACTTAAACTCCAAAGAAGCAGGCTCAGCGCTGTTATCGGGGTTATTACGGGTCATTGTATTATAGGAACACATTCGAGGCGTATTGGTCTTGGACACCTTGCAAATGATTTCTGCAGAATCTGTGGAGATAAAGAAGAAGAAGAAGAAACTATTCTTCACCTACTGTGCACATGCCCGGCACTTGATCAGAAGAGAAAAAGACACCTGGGTGCCTACTACATGGAGGAGCTAGATGAACTGTCATGCGTTGATATTGGCAGTCTGAGTCGCTTCATCGGAAGCTCCGAGTGGTTACTGGAATACGGGAGGATGTGAAACTGTGTTATCACAATGGGCCCTGTATGCGGCCTAAGAGTGTCCGTTCATGACTCCATCGAGGGGACAGCCACTTCTACCTACCTATCTACGTAGACAACAGCTGTAACTTTGACTTGGAGAATAAGTTTCAAGTAAAAATTTCAAAGCAAGGAGTTAGAAAAACTACAAAAATTAGAGTCCACTGGTTCACAAAAAAATCAATCAACACCCGGCTTCGAAGAAATGCAAGATGTTCGAAAACATCGCTGCTGTTCATGTGCATAGAGTGCATTAGAATCCGAGATAGTCGATATTGAGCCATTCACAAGAACTTGGGCTTTAGTAGATCACAACTTGGCCAATTTTGCAAATTCTACTAAACCAGGAACTGAAGGTAAACGAGCAGAGACAATAACATGTGTTCTCTGAATGGGCGCTGGAGTTGTTGGCATCAATTTTTTGGCATTATCTCACTCTCTCTTTTTTCTATTTAAATTTAAAAATATGAAGCACATAATTATAGACCCGCTATAATTAGCCAAGGCCAGCTTTTTGATTTTCAAAATTTGTTATCAAATTAGATCCCGACAAGACGACATCAGCAAGGAATCGTTTTTTCGCTACTCATACGTACTCATGAAATTTTGAGTATGAGAGAGTCAACAGAATTGAAATTCAACTACTCTGATTCATTCGTACTCATTACAACATTGATTTATAAGTACTACAGGTTGCAATGAGTATGAGTACAACGTTGACATCAAACTCATAACATTCGAAATATATTTGATTCATAAGCCTACTCATTCAGATTCATAAATTTTGAAAAATATTTATAATACTCATAAATGTTTCGAGTGATTCGAATCATTCATCAAAATTTACAGTCTTAGTTGTTGTTGTATTAACAAAAACTAAGAAAGAAAAAGACAAAGACAGCAAGCAAAGCAAACACACAATCTTCTAGTGAGTATTGTAGTGTTCGTACGGGAATGAGTACCATCAGTATTTCAAACTTTGAATATGAGTAGTATGAGTATGACATTACAATAAGTATGAATGCGTATAACTACCAGAAATTATGAGTATGATTCGAATCTGCTCATCTTTTTGAATACTCATTGCTGATCTCTGATCCCGACCGACAGATTTGAGAATGGAAAAGTCTCTTGACTCTCGTCTAGTAGACCAATTTACTGTTTATACTATGTATGTATACAGAACACCAATTAAGATGTGCATCGAAACTAATTTTTATTAAAATTTAAAAGTACACACCAATTTAAAAAGATTTAAATGATTTCCAAAAGATTTCCCATCTCTGTTATAAATAATTGTCTCTTATGTAAGTTTTAGAAACAAAATAACAACAACAGCAACTAAATGCATGTTCATAAAAAGGACTCTCTCATGTCGTACAACAACGAAGCCAAAAAAAGAGGTTGCAAGAGGTCATCTCCAAAGTCCATTTATTTGCACAAAAAAAAAAAACAATTTTTGTTGGAGTGCCTATACGACATTGTAAATGTGTAAACTACAGTTAATACTCTCCATTTCTCATAATACACATACGCACGTACATAAGAAGGATATAAAAAAAGGGGAGAATTCACACATACACAAATACGCAGTAATGTTTCTGTGTAGTTTTACAATGAAAGTATAAGAAGAAAAAAAAAATACAAGGAAGAAAGGTACAAAGAATTAAGACCGACTATAGGAAGCCTTAACTCGTTGGGTCATTGGCGTCCAGATCATACAATTCAAGGCAAAAGAAATTGGTAATCAACTAACTAATGGGTGTTTTTTATAGAGGTATAGAACTTTAAGTTGGCATTACTTTTCAAGATGGCGACCGATTTAACAGCTGTCAAGTGATTTATTCTCAGTTTGGTTTGGCAATTCATCATGAATAGACTCACGCCTGAACAACGCTTGCAAATAGTGCAATTTTATTTCGAAAATAATGGTTCTGTGCGGAAAACGTATCGCGCACTACGTCCATTTTATCGTCGACAAAATCGTCCATCAGAGCAGTTAATTCGATTAACCATGGAACGTTTTCGCACCACGTTTACTCTTATTGATAACTCGCGTCCCCAAAGACGCTGTACGGTGCGTACAGAAGAAGCTATTGCTGCTGTAGAGCGTGGCATTGAGGAAGACACGAATGAGTCCATCCGCCATCGAGCACAGGAATTGGATCTGTGTCCATCCACTTTATGGAAGATTTTGCGGAAGGATCTTGGTTTGCGTGCTTACAAAATCCAACTCGTGCAAGATTTGAAGTCAAACGATCATCATGTAAGGCGTAGATTCGTCGAATGGGCCCAAAACGAGATTACCGTTGTTCCCGATTTTCATAAGCGAATTTTGTTTAGCGATGAAGCGCACTTCTGGTTAAATGGCTACGTCAACAAACAAAATTGCCGCATTTGGAGTGAAGGTAATCCTCAAGTGTATGTGGAAACACCGTTATATCCAGAAAAACTGACTGTTTGGTGCGCTTTATGGGCTGGTGGAATCATTGGTCCGTACTTTTTCAAAAACGATGGTGGCCAGAACGTTACACTCAATGGTGATCGGTATAGAGCCATGATTACTAACTTTTTCATTCCTGAATTGAATAACCATGATGTCCAGGAGATGTGGTTTCAACAAGACGCGCAACATGTCACACAGCTCGTGCCACAATAGATTTATTGAAAGACTCGTTTGGTGACCGCCTAATTTCACGTTTTGTACCTGTGAATTGGCCTCCAAGATCTTGTGATTTAACACCGCTAGACTACTTTCTGTGGGGCTATGTAAAGTCATTGGTCTATGCGGTAAAGCCACAAACGCTTGACCATTTGGAAGACAACATGCGCCGTATTATTGCCGATATACGGCCACAAATGTTGGAAAAAGTCATCGAAAATTGGACGTCCAGATTGGACTACATCCGCGCCAGCCGTGGCGGTCGTATGCCAGAAATCATATTTAAAATGTAATGCCACAAGATTATCTTTCGGATAAATAAAATTCATGTCAATCGAATAATCCATCGTTGTTTTATTGCAACTTAAAGTTCTATACCTCTATAAAAAACATCCTTTATAATGCTCGTCACTGACAGGATTTGGTATGACAAACATTGCTTTCAAAGAAATATGGACCAAAGACGCCGTTAGCCCACAAAATCTAAACCAAACAGTGAGTTTTTCGAGATGCATTAAAGCCTGCCGCCATAGTCTAGCGTGTTGGCTCATTAGACGTTAACCCAGAGTTCGAGCCCCAGGCCAGACAAAATACAAAAAGTATTTCTTCGGCGACTTCCTCTCAGCAGATTTCTAGCAAAAACTCTGAGTGTAAATAAAATTGCCATGAAAAAGTTTCTCAAAAATCTGTCTTTCGGAGTCAACTTTAAACTGTAGGTCCCACCACTCATGTATAAAATTAACACACACTACATAAGTGGTGTGAGAACGTGAGAAAGACGTTGTATATATATTTATAATGCTAGTCACTGACAGGAATGGTCTAACAAACATTGCTTTCAAAGAAATTTTGACCAAAGACGCCGTTAGCCCATAAAATCCAAACCAAACAGTGAGTTTTTCGGCATGCATTGAAGGCTGTTGAATCTTATCGTTTTAAATTCAACATGTCCTGAGCTTCCTTGAGATAGTTCCAAATTCCATTAGGGTCTTCGAGTGTCCGATATTAGATTTGAATAGTCTCAGTCTCCCAGAGATGCCGACTAATTTTTGTTCCAAATTTTGTTTGTTTACGTACTCATTCCTCCAGAAATGCGCCTCATCACTGAAAATGACTTTTCGTCAGTTGCTTAAGAGTGCATTCAGCGAACACACACTGTTGTGAATATCAGTCCCTGGCGATTGGCAAAAGGGGCCGAATAAATAACAACTAATTTGACAGATGTGGGTTCAACAAGATGACAGTTATCATTAGTCAAATTTCAGAAGTCCCTGTGAGGAAGCCATATACTTAGAATCTATCTTAAGAACCTGAAAATACATTTAACGGGTCGCTAACCTCTCGGCATACACGAGAAAAGGTTTCTATGACGACAAAGAAGGAGAGAGCACTGAATCTACGGAACCTAAGATGTAGGATTCTTCGACATCCAGAATTTAAAAATAAAGCTTGTCTAGGCAGACACTTTCATTAAATTCTCATAGTGGTAGTGAAACGATGTCAACCGGGAATTATAGTCGTATGGTAGAATGGGTACAATAGCATTACAACTAAGCTTTTATATCGGGTGGGCCATCTATCGGCTTAAATTAGAACTATCGATTATTTCGAATCTGGCAATACTTACGTCATTCTATTCTATCACAAAATTCAGTATATTATCTCCATTGAACGTAATGAACCGATTAATGCTTGAGCAACGTTGGGGTTTATTGGAAATTTACTACCAATACAAAGACAATTGGTCGGAAATTGCACGAAAATTTGGTTCAAACTATGGTCGCAAAGAAGGACCAACAGTGCTCGGTATTCGCAAGTTTATTGCTAAAGTTCGTGAAACTGGTTTCATTGTTGATGCGGCAAGACGTGAGCGTGCTCGTACAGTGCGTACACCCGAAAATATCGAAGCTGTTTTTTTTTTTTTTATGTCTTGAGCCGGAGGTGGGAATCTTCGAAAGACACTTTTGTTCCAACAAAAGAGTGCACGATTCACCATCACTGGTGCCTACGTACTAAACCCACCCCCTACACACTTCAACCACTCTCCACCCGCGGGACTGCCGTAAGGTATTACTTCGCGGAGGGCTGGTTAGCTTGAAAGCTTTATCACGTTAATTCAAATTTCGCCTCCGTTCCTCCAGTCTTCGGAGTACTATCAAAACTTCAGCCATTCTCTGGCTATATTGACTCCATAGAATCCTACAGTTCAACAGCTCTTCCATTAGCCGGTTTGGTTCCAAATTCGTTTCTCCCGGCCATCTAAATCTGGGAGAGCATATTAGAATATGCTCCGCATCTTCCTCCTCGTCTACACAGTTTGGGCATATAGGAGAAGTGTCATGACCAAATCTGTGCAGGTACTAATTCAACGCGCAATGTTCGTTCTTCATCCAAAGGGTTACATCAGGGACAAGACGAAATTTCCATCTTCCCTTTAGACTGTTCTCCCATCGTGACTGCCATTTGTGCATGGAAGTCCTTCGTTCCTCCGCTTTTATAGCCGCTATTTGTCCCGGGTACTCGAGACGGCGAAGGTAGATCCTTCTCATCTCATCCGTCAGTATATCTATTGGTATTGTCTTTGCCAATACCAAAACTGCTTCATCAGACACTGTCCTGAAGCCACTTATCCGTCTAATCGCGCTTAGACGATACACCGAGGACAGTATCCTCCTCGTCGTCCCCACTGACAGTGCCTCCGACCATATTGGGCAAGCATACAGCATTATCGACGTTACTACCGCCGAAATTATTCTCCTTTTAAATGGACCTGGTCCTCCAATATTTGGCATCATCCTCGCCAGTGCTCCCTGTGTTACAGATGCTTTTTCACCGATGTATTTCACGTGCTCCTTGAAGTTTAACATGTCGTCGGTAATCACTCCCAGGTATTTTATCGCCCTCTTCGATTCGATCCTTGTGCCTCCAACGGTCAATTCCATCTTCTCCACTATCTTCCGGCCGCTTATCAAGACGGCCTCCGTTTTATGTGCAGCAAGTGTCAAACCTGCCTCATCCAGCCATGCTCCAACATTTCGAATCGCTGTGTTCGTTTTCTCCTCTATTTCTCCTACCGTTTTAGCTACCGAGACTATGGCAATGTCATCTGCAAAGCCCACAATTGTAGTCCCGCTTGGCAATCGCAGTCGAAGTACTCCATCGTACATAATGTTGCATAGTAGTGGCCCAAGTACGGAGCCCTGAGGGACTCCCGATGTCACTACGTATTCCTGCTCTCCTTCATCCGTATCCGTATCGAAGCTGTGACTAAGAGTGTGCGTGAATACATCAACTTGTCATCATTCTCCAGAATTGAATATTTCACGCACGCAGTTTATTTTGGGAAAATATCTCGGTACAATGCCTTACAAAGTGCAATCGGTTCAAGAGTTGAAGCCGCATGACCACCCGCTTCGTTTTCGCCTCGCTAGATGGGCCAACGAAAAACTGTACGATAATGGCGAATTTTCCAAAAAAAAATCCTCTTTTCGGATGAAGCTCATTTTCATCTTTGTGGTTAATAACCAAAATTGCCGTCTTTGGGGCTCAGACAACCCAAACGTGTTCTTCAATGCATCCTTTACGAGTGCCTGTTAGGTGCAATTTGTGGAGCGGAGGCATCATTGGCCCCTATTTCCTTGAAAATGAGGACGTCGCAACTATTACGGTTAATGGAGACACCTATCGCCACCATGATAACCGATTTTTTGTAATCGCTCTTCAAGGCACTGTTATGAACGATGTTTGTTTTCAACAAGATAACGCAACTTGCCACTCTTCTTATGCCACAATCGATTTATTGCGTCAAGCGTTTAATGGCCGTTTTATTAGATGAAATGGTGATGGCAATTGGCCGCCAAGAAGTTGCGATTTGACAGCGTTAGACTATTTTCTGTGGGGCGACGTTAAAGAAAAGTGTTAGGCCGACAAACCAGAGGCAATTGAGCATTTGAAGGTTAACATTCGTGATGCCATTGCCGAGATACGACCCCTAAAACATGAAAAAGTGCACGAAAATTTGTCTGATCGAATAAGGTACTGTGAGACCAGCCGCGGCAGCCTCTTAAGCTATTCTTAAGTCGACTTTAAGTTATCCTGCTAATATATTTTCGATTCAATATCATGCCTTATCATAAATTTCATTAATCTGTACAGAGTCTGAATTTTTAAGCCAGGTTTGCTGAGAGAAAATATTCTCAGGTGGCAAGGGAAAGAATCAACCCAGTCACAGTCAAGAAGACTTAGTTTTTATTTCCTTTTGATTTAGAAAATAATTCTGAGTCCATTGCTGTAAAAGGTGCGTCCAAAATGCAGCTACCACCCGTAGTGTTGTAGAGAACAAACAACGAAAATGTTGCATTGGTGTCTGTGCCTGTATAAGTGCATGATGCTTGACTTGGCCTATTTATATGCTAATTGAGTGGTTGTTGAATTGCACAGATATTCCTCGCACACATACACATACAATTGGGCATTCTGTTATCATAGAAGAGACAAATATTTTTGCATAAATATTTTGGTTTTAAAAGAAAATTTAAGACAAACATTTTGTACATATTGTTGTTGTTCTTGTTGTTGTTGTTGTTGCTGTTGTTATAATCACTTTTCTATTCTTGTATACATTTACATGCTTGTGTGTTTCATAAAATAGCCCAAGATAATTGGCTTTTATCAAAGAGAGAGAGAGAGAGAGAGAGGAAGAGAGTTAGAGAGAAACGTAACTGACTTGCATCATCACTATCCTTTTAAAAATATTTGCCGGAAAAAAATTTCTGAATTACAAAATAAATCCTTAAACCAAACATTATATGCTACAAAAGGACTTTAAGCCTGTGTATGCGTAAAACTCCTTATATAATAAATATAAATATCACACCTTACCTAACTTTTATATTCCCCTACATTCTCTATCACTCTCTGTCTCTCCGTTTCCTTGTTTTCTTTGTATTTTATTGTACACGAAACAGGCAAAAATCATTTTGAAGTGTAGAAAATTGAAAGAAAAATTTGCATATTGTTTGCTAAACGTAGTAATGTTTAGTTTTTATTTTTGAAAAATTTTATTAAAATTTTTTTTATTTAATCGGCTTTAAACAATGTTTTAAAATACTTTTTAAGCTACTTATGCTGATGAGATTTTGCTGAAATAATAAAGTGACTTGATTTTTTTTATTTCTCTAATAATTTTTTAATTTGTCCTTTTCAATATAGTCTCGCTTAGATTTAATAACTAACCACACTTCTGATTGTCTTTCTTCATGAATCTCTTTAGTGTTGGGCAAAGCGAAAACAAAAAATTTGGAAAATATGTCATCTGAAGTATAACTAGGGTGTAGTTTTTGAATAACAAAACAATCACAAGCAAAGATGAGAGTTGCTGAGAGTTGCATAAGTTCATGACAAAACCTTTGAAAAAGGTGAGGCTAATAAACCTGAGAACTATCGCTCAATAGCAATATGTTCCGCACTTTCTTAAGTTATGAAAGCATGATAAACAACCATCTTGTGAAATATCTAGAGTTCAACAACCGAACTGCCTTCACGGTTTCCATAAAGCCCGTTTTACTGGTGACCTGTTAGCGTTGCTCTCGGAAAGATGGAACTAGTCTATACGCCAATTTAGTAAGAACAAGGTTGTGGCTCTAGATATTTCCAAAACATTTGATAGTATATGACACGCTGCACTTGTTGATATATGTACATATATCGATATATGTACATACATATATGTACATACATATATCGATATATACTCAGCCACAAAAGTATACATACGGTTAACAAATTTCATAAATATTTTAACCAATCCGTGTTCGTTGAAAATCTTTATAATTGTCTGACAACTTTCCTCGATTTTATGACGGTTTTTTGCATTGGTTTAGAAATTTATGAAATTTGCTAATCGGATATATATTTTTGTGGACCTGTGCAGGGCCACAATTCAGTTCAATTTCAGAAATTTATTAACCAATGCAAAAGGAAAAAAAATCGAGGAAACTATAAAGATTTTCAACGATTGGTTAAAAAATTTCTGCAATTTGTTAACCGTAAGTATACTTTAGTAACTGTGTGTACGTACATATATATCGACATATGTACATACATCGAGCTTTCTCGGAGATCGTACCATGCGGGTTGTTATAGATGGCATCCCATCGGATCTCTCACTCTATTTACATACATGCATAATTGGCCATTACAACCCTTCAGTCAGGATTGCGGGCTAGCTTCTCACACCACTTATGTTGTGTGTGTTAATTTTAGACCTGCAGTTTAGAGTCGACTCCGAACGACAGATTTTTGAGAAATTGTTCATGAGAATTTTATTTACTGTCAAAGCTTTTACCTGAAATCTGCTGAGACGAAGTCGAAGAAGAAATATTTTTTCATATTTCATTTTGATGTCTGAGCTGGGGTTTGAACCGTGGCCTTGAGCCAAAAAAGCCAACAGAGTACTTACTAGACTACGGCGACATCACTCTATTCTTATTTTAATTAACGATCTTCTTTCTTTAACTTCTAGTTCTATCCGCTCGTTTACAGATAACACCAAAATTTGTCATTTCTATTCTTTTAATGGTAGCCCGAGCCCTTTGGAAATTGAGGCGAATAAACTTAATGTGAATGAAACTCTTACATTCGAGCTAATGTCAATTTTCGAGTAGGGACATATGAATAGGGTTGATTTTAATTTTTCAAATGTCGAAAGCAGCATTTAAGTGCCCTAATTTCTTAAGACGGTGCAAGAAATATTTCATTTCATCTAATCTCCTTACCACTTACACCACTTATATCCAATCGAAAATGGAATACAACCCTCAAGAATAGGCCGATGCCTCAAAGTCTATTTTCAAGCTTCTCGACCGCGTACAGGAGAGAATGAAGATGCTCATAAATGACAGTAGGGTATCCAGCTCTATTTATTTATTGGATCGTCGTCGCAATGTGGCATATGCTTCACAGTTCTACCGCTGCTACAACGGATTTTGCTCTAGCGAGATAAAAGAACTTTTTCCGGAACTATCCGCATGAGAACTCCATACATGCAGAGGTAATCTAATGTCCGCAAACACTACTTCCTCTGTCCTCATTTTCATAACCTATTTTCCTAATTCCAACACAATGCACTGCATGAGTAGGGGTCATCCCCTGAGTGTTGGTCTTGTAAAGAAAATGTTTTCCCTTTTTTTACAAGCATTTTTCAGTATTACTTCTTGCAAACTTGAATTAATCAACAAGAACGCAATACAGGACTGGCCCGAAAAGATAAAAATTCTGTCGAATACTGACACCGTGCTAATTGAAGAATTTGTTCCACTATAAACGCTATGTTCTTGTCAGGCATTCTTGTTGAAGCAGATCAACTGCTTTATCAGTTGCGCATAGTTTATTTAGCTCTTATATTAAGAGGTGTCTTGTATTATTTTAGGTTAGGTTATTTGACGGACCCCCCCCCCCATTACGACACCACAAACAATTCTACCCGGCGGTCTAAAATTTCCTAGAGAAAACTAACCCGTCTCCAGCAGCAATCTTTATATAAGAGAGCTCAGTTAAAAATATCGGAAAGTGAGAGGCTTAAAACCTTCGTCTTTTTATGAGAAGACCAGGGTACGAACACATGAGGTTAAGGACTGTCTCTTCCTCCTGCTCAGACACATAGATTATGAAGATAACATTTGCCAGAATGTCGAGGCACGCAATTGTGCGATAGATGTCCATGCGATTTAAGTAAAGAAGTGATTCAGTTAACAGAGTCTAGCAATATTGCATGTACATGCTGCCAACGAGAATGAAGCTCCTTATAATAAGTGCGGATAATATCTAATTTAACTGCAGATGTTAGAATACCTATGCCCTGTAACATGTTGGAGATTGCAAGCTCCGTACCGACTCTGGCCAGCTTATAGGCAATGCAATTTTCAATAACGTCCTTAAGTTCCGAAACCAATAAAGAGTTACCCGGAAGAGTTACATTTGAATAATCCAAAATTTCACTCAAAAGTCCTCGGGATTCACGAACAAAGACGGACGTTGCTACTACATTCGTTAGAAACTTATCGCAGCCTGGCTGTCCTAGTAAATCAACAGATTTTCATAGAAAATCCCGCCACTCAACAAGCTTTACGCCGCTTTCACTTTAACTTTATAACCCTTGTACCACACCCACCCTGCCACTCATCTTTGAGACAGCAGTGTAACCTACAAGGGTACCATTTTGAGCCTCCGGATCTTCAGACCAGAAGTCCCTGGTTGTAATTCTAAAATTGAATGTTCCATTCAGAAAGTTGTAAGGAATCATATAATCGATACTTATGTGCATATACTCGTATCTTCCCAGAAAAGCAGCATGTCAGTAGTCCAGATTCAGCCAGGATTCGACTGCATTAAGTCTTACTTGCACCATTTCAGCCCTCTGCCGCAATAGAAGATCAGGGGGGAGACAATTGAGTATAGCAACTAATGCCTTGGTTGGAATAGAACACAGCGTAGTAGTGCTCGCTGCCTGCGTACTCTGTCTATCACAGTGGCATTACTGTTGATACACCATCCACCAAACATGTACCAGTAATATGTTTCTTAAGTTGTGTTGATTTGTATTCGGAGTCCTGTTAACAGCAGCAGCAGTCGGTTAATACCTATCTAGTAGGTATTGAGTTGGCTTATTAGCATAGCTGCCAGATAGATGAGGCACCAAATCGTCAAATATTTGAGAAAAAATCGTCAAAATCGTCAAAGACGTTTTTTGAAATCGTCAAAAAATCGTCAGAAAAAATAAATAAATTAAAAGTTTTTAAAAACTAAAATTATTTCTATTGCAGTAAAACATATAAAGTCAATGTATGTATGTACATATCTGAGTTCAAAAATGAAACATTTAACAAAAAATTTATTGGAAATTAAACCTAGCATCCCTCATCTTCATTTATTAATTTTTTTTTTCAAAAATGTAGAAATATTATATCATTTTCAGGAAAAAATTGGTTTGAGGTTTAAACAATCTATCCCAGCGTTGTTTATTGACACATAAGCGCAGCAATAATATTGCATCATCTTAATTTATGGGTGGTGTAAATATTAAGAAGCCAGAAACTCTTAACATTCTGAGCATGAAAATTCAGTGTAATGTTGGCTGCAACCGAGACATTTTTCAGTTCTTTCAGTTCCTTCTTAAGATCATATCATCTGATCTTACTATTTACATATATACATAACATAATTGATCATTACAAACCTTCAGTCAGGATTGTGAACCTAGTTTCTCACACCACTTATGTTGTGTGTGTTAATTTTATACATGAGTGGCGGGACCTACAGTTTAAAATCGACTCCTAACGATAGATTTTTGAGAAACTTTTCATGGCAAGTTTTATTTACTCTCAGAGTTTTTGCCAGAAATCTGCTGAGAGGAAGGCGCCGAAGAAATCCTTTTTGTATTTTATTTTGATGCCTGGCCTGGGGCTCGAACCCTGGCTTTTCGTCTAATAAGCCAACACACTACTACTATCTACTTACTTTTACTATTTACACTACTTATTTATACTATTTATGAGGTCGTCTATTTTGAGGTTTCTCGACCGTGTACAGGAGAGGAGAGACCGTAGTAGCTCGTTAATGACGGTAGTGTATCCAACTCCATTCAATCATTGGTGCGTCGTTGCAATGTGGATTGTGTTTCACTGTTCTATCATTACTACAAAAGGATTTTGATCGAACGAAATAAGGGGACTTGTTCCCGAAAATCATATATTCCTAAATAACGCTCGTCTTTCTCGGCCAGGACATCCGCATATGGTTGATTGCCAGTAGATCGCACTCTGCATTACAGAAAAAGTACGTTTCTTATTCTGATTATTCGTATGTGGAACTCAATTCCTGCAGAGATATTTCCTGTTACTTATGGTACAAAAATATACAAGCCTAGTGTCCATAAAAACTGTTCTCTCTTTCCTTCTTCCCATAACATATTTTAATAGTTCCAAACACAATGCCATCCATCCCCTGAGTGTACGAAACAAAATAACAGCGCTTGCCTTTGTTCTTCCGATTGTAATATTAGAAGCTATACTCGAATTTTTAAAATTGTCTGCAACAACAAGTGATAAAATACGAGTTTATTCCCAAATACGAGGTTATTTGGGAGTTTTAATTTTTTTGGAATAAAATACAGAAAAATCATCTCAGGTATTCGAAAGTAACTTAAAACTACAATACTTTACTCCTTTTTCTTACTAACTAACATAAATTTCCAATAATAACAATTGCAAAGTAAATACAAAGCTTAAAGTGGCTTTTAATGTACTAAAGTTAGGAATATGATGTAAATTTTTAATTTCTAAAAATCGTCAAAGTAAGGGCATAAATCGTCAAATCGTCAATATGATATTTTTGGAGCTCAAAATCGTCAAAATGACGATAAATCGTCAAATCTGGCAGCTATGCTTATTAGACGTGAGGCCACGATTCAAATACCAGGTGAACTATCTCCAACAAAAAACAAACGGCGACTTTCTCTCAGGAGTTAATAAGATTGTTCGGAGTCGACGGTGGTGTGAAAAGCTAGGACTGAAGGTTTACAATGACCAATTATACATGAATGTATTAAAAGTTAGTCTAATTTTCCCCAAAAAAACGCTCATTTCATGCCGGTACACCTGGTATCCCACTGCTATTGTTAAAACCTAATTTCCGTAACCCTTGTCCTTTTTAATTTATGTTAAATTATTTAAGTTTTCGATTATTTTTTCTTAAATTCTTCTTATTTCGATAACTATTACAGAATTAGAGCACACAACTTAATATGTTGTTAAGATATTCTTCTATAATATGGGAATGAAGAAATTAAGATAAAATAAAAATATTCTACTTAAGTTGCTACCATTTGTTTAATATTTATTTTTATTGTAGAGATATGAACGAATTTCCAAAAACGACAAAATTACCAATTTTATTTGACCAATAAACATTATGATTATGGCTGTAATAAACACAAAATATTTGGAAATTTTATTCGTTGAGATTTTTTTGATTGTGATTGGAGATAATTTTTTCAAATCATAATCAAATGAAATTCACATTTTCCTTTACATCAAGATTACTTATTAAAAATCTTTTAATACCGATGATAAGCAAATGATTTAATGCCACTTCCATTTGGTACATAATTAAGTATGTTGTTAAGCAGCAGAGGCATAGCAAGGACAACAGGAGACTGTTACAGTTGATGGTAAATTGTTTCACCAGTCGAGAAGAGAGAAAGGATACAATGATGTCATTTGTATTGGTAAAATACTAACAAATAATGATGCACAGATTATGAAACTGGCAATAGTATTTCGAAGATATCAGTTACGCTACCATAGATGCATTTGATGCAGAACAAGAAGAAATTCAAAAGTATAGGCCTGCAGGAAATGTCTTAAGAATATCAATAATTCAAGATTATATTTACTATGTTCAGATATGCAGTTTTATTGAGTCAATATTCGGTTTATTGAGTACAATATTTTAAGTGTTCAGACATAATAACATAAGCAATTCAGTTACTTATTCAATATTCATATTGGTTTTTTTTTGTTTTGTTTTTTTTTTATTTTTTGTTGTTGACATTTGAGTTGTCAAATATCAACAGAAGGTGTTCGGTAAATTGTAATATGCTCACTGAACGCACTTATGTTAAGTGCTGTATTTTAAGTTCTACTCAATATCATAACAATTTGCGTATTTATTGCTCAATAATTAATTGAAACTTTATATGAAATATTGAGCTCAATAATGGCGTGTATTGCGATTTACACAATAAAGTTGCATATCTGAACACCGTATCAGCCTTCAAAGTAAAATAGTGAAAAATCTCCAAGCCATACAGACAGATCGATCAGAAGTTGAGCAGATCAGGCTATAATACTATGTTCAGACATGTACTTTTATTGAATTAATATTCGGTTTTCCGCCGAGCTGTTGCGGTTAGTAGGGAATATTTCTGACTCCAAAGTGGCTTCTCTCAGAAGGATGAGAAAGAAAAATTTGATAATACCGCATAGCTTGCAGAAAAGAAAGCTTTTGCTTATGACACTGTTAGAGGAAAATGATACTCAAAGGTCTTTATTTGTTAACTGCTGAATACGTCGTATTTTCAAAATATACGGGTCAGTTAACATATTCTGCATAAACCCGAGAATGAAATTGCGAGAACTGTTATAGATTATCAGTCAAGACCTAGAAGGTCAGCCATACTTAGAGAAGACAGGTAGAAACAGAAGCTACTTTCTTCAGAGCAGGAACTGGATTCCCAGTAAGGGTATTATAAATAACTTTTCGAAATAAATTAGAAATTATCATCAAACAACATTGGGATCGAAAGGGTTAAAAATTAAATACGAAATCAAGTCTGTGATGTTATTAAAATTCTTTTTTATTTGACATCAGTTGGAAATATTTTCTCATCCCTTTCTGCTGAGCTTCCATTTTTTGTTTGCCGTTGTTTTGTTTTTGTTTGTTGTTGACATTTGAGTTGTCAAATATCAATAGAAAGTGTTCGGAAAATTGTGATATGCTCACTGAACGTACTTATGACAGTGCTGTATTTGAAGTTTTAATCAATATTATAATAATTTTCATTTTTATTGAGCAATAATTAATTGAAATTTTATATGAAGTTTTGATCTCAGTAATGGCGTTTATTGCGATTTACGCAATAAAAGTGCCTGTCTGAACACGGTATAACACAAATAATAAACAATATGAAAATATATTCACACAACAGAGTTTACAATATTCAAAGCGGACTTTATACATGTCATCTCTGTTGTACGGTAATGGAAGCTGATGGACGGATGGTTTCAGTACAAGACTTCATTTAGACGACAAAGATCCTACAGTTTACAAGTCTAGGGATGTTTAGGCTTACCCTTGTAAAGGGTTTTTCATTAAGCTTTAAATTTAAATAAAACAAAGTGTGTGCGACTTACCATCAAAATTTGTTGTCAGTATGAAATTCCTACGGCTGCCATTATGTGTGGAATGTATTTGCGTTTGAATGATTGGATGAATCGGTATCCGCAGTATTTAATTTTCCATTACGGGATGAATTTGGTGGCCATTACACTTCAGGTGGTCATGGCCTAAAATCTGACTTGAAGAATATTTAATGCGGTATGAATTGTGTGCCGAATAGCGTCTTCCTGTTGTGTCCACATATCGTTTGGGGATATAATGTTACTGCTTGCCGTTGACAATGATGACCGATCAACACGATAGAATGACTTTTTCAGTGTGCTTTGGGAGCTCTTGGATCTTATGTGGATTAGTAATATTCCAAATTAGAAAATTTTGTTTCTTGACATCACAACTATAGCTATACTATATGACGTTATTATGTAGTGCGGTCATATGTAGTGCGGTCACATCAACTGTCTCTACAAGCACTCTCGAACAGCACCGATGTTTTCGGCAAATCTTGCTATTGGCCGACGTGCGAACGTTGATCAGTCGTTTGCTGAACCGGTAGACTCGAATTTATCCACCACACTATGAATAGACCACTCAGTAAAACGAGTTTGGTGATCTGAAATGAAATAATTTTAAAATTTGTATGATTTATTAATGGACCAAAATGGTATAAATTATATAGGATAGATAGAAATAGCAAATTTAAAACAAAACTAACGTTTATGTAAATATGTTGTAGTTTGTTGGCTTATTAGACGTGAGGGCACGGTTCAAACCCCAGTTCAGACAACCCCAACAAAACGAAAAATTTAAAAAATATTCCTTAGGTGACTTCCTCTCAGCAGATTTCTGGCAAAAACTCTGAGAGTAAATAAAATGGCTATGAAAAAGTTTCTCAAAAAAATCTGGCGTCCGGAGTAGACTTTAAACTGTAGGTCTTGCCTCATGTATAAAATTAGCACACGAATAATAAGGTCGTAATCCTGACTGAAGGGTTGTAATGATCAATTATGTGTGAATGTATATAAAGGGTCCGCCAAATAACCTTTTTTTTTAAATGCTTTAAAAAAAACTACTGAATATTTTCTCAAATTTCTTTTTTTATTTGAAAGTACAATCCTTCCGGTTAATAATGGAAAACAATTTCATTCAAATGACTGCCTCGGCTGGCCATGCAGTAGCCTACACGATCGGTCCAATTTTTAAGCACATTATCGATTGTGTGCAGCTGTATTTCACCAATGACTTCACGAATAATGTCCTTTAAGGCGTCAATTATCTCTGGCTTGTCGGCGTAACACTTATCTTTGACGGCACACCACAAATAATAGTCCAACGGTGTCAAATCGCAGCTCTGAGGTGGCCAAACGACATCAGCTCTGCGGCTGATAATGCGATCTTCATAAACAGTGTGCAAAACATCGAGTATAGCTTCGGCTGTGTGGCACGTAGCGCCGTCCTGTTGAAACCAAATGTTGCCAATATCCTCCTCTTCAATTTTTGTGAACAAAAATTCTTTCAACATAGCCCGATAACGATCGCCATTGACTGTAACGGCCACTCCTTGCTCATTTTCGAAGAAAAATTGCCCAATTATGCCTCTGGACCAAAATCCGCACCAAACAGTGACTCATTTTGGGTGCGTCGGCTTTTCAATGTATGCGTGCGGGTTTTCTGTGCCCCAAATGCGACAATTTTGCTTGTTTACATTCCCGTCAAGATCAAAATGGGCTTCATCTGAAAAGATGATTTTTTTTTGCCAAAATCGGCATCTTCTGTAAGTCGATCGCAGGCGAAGCGAAAACGCCTTGGATGGTCCATATTCGTTCAGCGGAAGGATAAAACTAATTATCTGTCAAATCAGACATGACTTAAAAAAAACGTTAGATGGCGTACCCGATATTTAGAAGGCCTTGTAAAGAAAAAGAGGTATATGCGAGAACGCTAAACTCTTAATACTCCACAACGGGTATATCAGTCAAGAACTTAATAAAGTCTCAGCTATTCACCATCGTGCTGGTATTACGAGCAAAGGCAAGATCTCCAACATGTAAGCAAAATTTAAAGACTTTGCAAGATTAGCGATTAAGGAAGAGAAAGGCTGTCTTCCAAAATGTATCAATACAAAGTTTGTATGCAGTTCTACTACTGTATATAAACTATGTAGATATGCAAAGTTACCAAACAATGCATCAACTATAAATCCGATGCCTGATTGCTTTTTGACTGCGTTAAAAATACACATTGAAGACGTTTTGAAATAGTATACATCGTATATATTTTGTACAGCGGCATTATGAAACACGATACTTTGTTCAAACACAAAGTAACTAACATTTTGGAAGGCAGCCATACAAAAAAACTTTGGTTCTTATTCTTTTGTTCTTATTCTAGTTTCTTGTTTTGAAATTCCCATTTGAAAATTATTCTTCAAAAGATTAAAGGATGTAAAGAAAGACCAACCTTTCCACAACAGATGTCAAGACAAGCAAAACTACATTTATTTTTAGAGTGTAATTGTCGATCACTTATATCAGAATCTCAAATCTATTACAAACGTGGTCATAGAAATACTCCTCGGAACTGCTGGCTGAATTGTATCCATTCTGTGGTTACCAGTATGGAGTGAATACTGATCTTTCAAAACACCCGCGCCTATGCTTGTCATATACCACTGATTAGATAGATTTCCTGACCCATTGAAGGCATTTTTACTTCTGCTAAACACATTATTAACAAAGACGGACACCCTGAGGGTGGTGCAACCTCACATACAGTGGTGGACTTATAATAAGAAACGACTTAGCAACATGTATGTTTGTTAATTTGTTTTACAGTTTTCACTGTGTACCTGGGATCAAAGACTTTGTTTGGAGGACGTCTTACATACGTTTTTCCATCAGATGGGAACAAATTAAACTTAGATTCGTCACTCCAGAGAACTCTGTTCCAGAAATATCGTTTCTAATTATAAGGCCACCACTGTATATGAAATTTATTTTCCATTTCATGAATTACTCAAAAAAACTTATTTGAAAAGAAAATCACCTCCATTAAATTACTGAAGAGATAAAAACGAATTTCTGTTTTTCCTGTTGTCATAAACATGGTATAATTTTATTAAATTATAATAAAAAATATTTTGAAATGAAAGAAATAATACAAGGTGGCTCAATAGAAATTTTATGTTTAGTAAACCATATGTCTTTCCATATTTCAAAATACTGTCGGGTAATGTTGCCTAAAAGAAAAACGGTGGCAATTCTTGATGACGGGTTTCTACACACCCAATTGGTCATGACAATCCTTAAGTCAGGGCTACAACCTAGCTTCTCACACCACTTAAGTGGTGTGTGTTAATTTTATACGTGAGTGGCGGGACCTACAGTTTAACGTCAACTCCGAACGACAGATTTTTGAGAAACTTTTCGTGGCAAATTTACTCTCAGAGTTTTTGCCAGAAATCTGCTGAGAGGAAGTCGCCTAAGAAATATTTTTTCATTTTTCCTTTTGTTGGAGATTTTTGATCTGAGTTTTGAAACGTGGCCTTACGTCTAATAAGCCAATACACTACCTACTAGACCACGGCGACTTCGGAACGGCTACTTAAGTGGTGTGTGTTAATTTTATACGTGAGTGACGGGACCTACAGTTTAACGTTGACTCCGAACGACAGATTTTTGAGAAATTTTTCGTGGCAAAATTATTATCAGAGTTTTTGCCAGAAGTCTGTTGACAGGAAGTCGCCGAAAAAATATTAAAATATTATTTTGTTGGAGATGTCTGATCTAAGGTTTGAACCGTAGCATCACGTCTAATAAGCCAACGCACTACCTACTAGACCACGGCGACTTCAGAATGGCTATTTAAGTGGTGTGTGTTAATTTGATACATGAGTAGCATGACCTACAATTTAAAGTCGATTCCGAACGACAGATTTTTGAGAAATTTTTCGTTGCAAATTTCTTACTCTCAGAGTTTTTGCCAGAAATCTGGAGATGTCTGGTCTGAGGTTTGAACAGTAGCCTCACGTCTAATAAGCCAACACACTACCTAGTAGACCACATACATTACATAATTGGTCATTATAACCCTTCAGTCAGGATTACGACCTACAGTGGGGTGCACAAATGAGTATATGTTTGTACTCTGAGCAATTTTAATTGCATAAAAGTAAAAGTGATAAAGCAATTCAAAAATAGTTTTCGCTTTTAATTTAGTATTTGGTATTTAATCAAATAATATAAATTTCAAAACTAAAATGATCAAATTCTAAAAAAAAACAATAAAGAGGAAAATAACTCGGATGTACTCAATTTTGCACCATTCCAAAATTTTAGAAAATACGAGTATTTTTAATATTTAGTCCAAAGACCCTTGTTATGTAAAATCTCATTTACGCGACTTGGCATGCTCTCCACCAAATTCTCTATCATTTCTTTTGGAATATTTGTCCATTCCTGATGAATCCGTTGCCAAAGCTCATCTAAATTAGTTGGGGCTGGTCTGTACTGTCTCAACCGTCTCTTCGCGATTGACCACACATTCTCAATCGGACTGAGGTCGGGACTTTGTGCTGGTCACTGCACTAATTGCATTCTTTAACGATTTTGGAGGTGTGTTTGGGGTCACCATCCTGCTGGAAAAGTACTTCTTACGCAGGATAGGCGATCAAAATCGAGAAGATGGGTCTGCAAAATTCTCAAATAATTTTTTTTTTTCATAATGTTATTGATTCTTTGCAGTGGTCCGAGATGCCATCATGTAAAGCAACTCCATACAATGACATTTCCTCCACCGTGTTTCACCGTTTTCTTAAAATGGTGTCTGTCAATTCTTTTGCCAGCAATATTGCTTACCATTGGACTGAAAGATTCGTCTGACCAAATCACATGTTTCCAGTCATCCACTGTCCAATTTCTGTGTTCTCTGGCAAACTTTAACCGTGCCTTTACATTTTTAGCCAAAAGTGCAGGTTTTTTCTCTTTGACTGCTGAGGTATAGCCAATATCTTTAAGAGCTCTACTTGCCGTCCATCGACTAACGGTTTCCCCGATTGCAAAAAAAGCTCCTTTTGGTGTTAAAAATATGTCCCTAGTAAGTAGTTTTTTACGACCTCTGTCTTGAAGCTAGGGAACAACGGACCGTTTTTGGACTCTGATGACTACTGACTGACTAACTCCAAGCTGTTTACAAATTTCCCTGGTAGAATAGCCACTTTCAGTCAAAGCTATAATACTATCCTCAGTTGATTTTGAGAGTTTCTTCATTTTTTAATAGAAATTGATTTTTGTTCGATAAGTTGCAAAAAATATTCGCTCAACGAGATTAAGTAATTAATATTTAAATAATATTTTCTTAAAAAGTCAAAGTAGTGCAAAAACATGAAAAAATAACGATAGTTTTTGGATTCGTTTTTGCAAACATATCATAAAATGGATGCGTACAAATTTGAGTACATGCGAGTTGATTTTGCTTCGTTTGTTTTTTTCTTAGGGCTTGATGATTTCTGTTTTAAATTTTATATTATTTCGTTAAGCACTAAATGCTAAATAAATGACAAAAAACTTTTGAAGTTTTTTTTTAATTACTTTTAGTTTTATTCAATAAAAAGCATTCAAAGTACAAACATGTACTCATTTCTGCACCTCAACTTCTCACACCACTTATGTTGTATGTATAAATATTATACATGAGTGGCGGGACCTACAGCTTAAAGTCGACTGCGAATAACAAATTTTTTAGGAACTTTAATGGCAATTTTTTATTTACTCTTTTACAGTTTTTGGCAGAAATCTGCTGAGAGGAAGTTGCCGAAAAACATTTCTTCACATTTTGATTTGCTAGAGATGTCTGACTTTGGGTTTGAACCGAGGCCTCATGTCTAATAAGCCAACACACTACCTACTAGACTACTAAAAAACACCTTTCCTACAAAATTTTTCTTTTGCTACACTGTGTATTTGTAAGAAAAATAGATGAATAGATGAATAGGAAAAACTGCTTAACCCAGTTTTCTTTTCGCTTTATAAGAAGCAACATCTTCTTTTAACGTTATTTAGACAATAAATAGAATGCCGGGTTAAGTGGGTTTAAAAACACACACGTACTGCGCTGCAAAGTGAAAGAAGACCACAAATAGTAACGTTCTGTGAATAAATCCTTGTAAAAAGATTTCCTTCGGTTTTTCATTCATAACGAATATCTCTCTCTAATGATGGTGAGTGGTTTGTTTTTGTTTTTTTTATTCTTTATATGAATACCACTTACACTTAAAGAAGGAAGAAAAAGAGAATTTCTTTTGAATTTTTTTTTTCCTTTTTTTTTCTTTTTTTTCATTATTTTTATGAAAATTAAGTTGAGTTGAGTGCAAATTGACAATGTGACAGATATTACAAGTAAAGTTAAAAGGAAGAAAAAACCAAAAAGAAAATAAAGAAGAAGAAAGAGAAATGAAAGAAAAACCTTCATTGAATGCAAAATAAGTTAAACTACCACCAGCCTCCTTAGGTAAAAAAGGAGAAAGGAGTTAGTAAAAGGGGCAAAAATATGTTTTTTTTTTTGTTTTTTTACGAAAATAAAATTGAGTGTTAAACTGACCCCATAATCAAATGTTGTCACGCATTGTTTGCATAGGATGTCTCTGGCATTGCCTTCATTTTTTCCAATATTTGTGTTCTTTTATTCCAATTTTTCTTTCTTCATTTTTTTTATTCTTTTTTTTTTCTCCAAATTAAGGTAAATTGCTGGTTACTTTTTTTATTTCCTTAAAGTTTTCTTTTTCTGCTTGGTGAAGCAAATATTGTTGTCCATCCCGAATCATTTTAATATTTTTTGTTTTTATTGTTTTGTAATACTTTCAACATAGTTTTTATGAAGTTATTGTTATGGACGACATACAAGTTATTTAACTGATTGGCTTAAATGCAAATGTGTCAACATATCCCAGCTTAAAAGGAAATCAAATCAAATGCTTTCATATCTTTAGCATTTCCTAGAGATTCTACCAGCTGTACCGGTATGAAATGAAAAACATTTTCTTCAAAGCATAACCATAGGCTGGCTTCACATGTTTTTCATCTTATAAGCAGTTTGTGGATTCCACGTTTGTATTTTGAAGCAAACTAATTAGTCACTTAATTTTCCACTTCCTCGTAGAAATCAAAGTGTTACTCAGCCAAGGCGTACCCCATTGATAAAAGCAAATAGTAATCGGAAGGAGTCAAGTGTATTGAATATAATGTGTGGGGTAGAAGCTCTCACTCTAATACTTTGGTTGTATACTGAATCAACTTTCCCTTGTGTGCGGGTGCATTATCATGTTGCAAAGTTAACTTGGAGGAGTGTCTTGTGGCCTATTATAATTGCCTATTCAAAGCATGGTTTAAATTTATCACTTGTTGTCGGTAGTTAACTGCATTAACCGTTCCACTAGATCTTAAAAGCTTGTGCTTCTGGTCCCACCAGCCATACAGCATTGTCTTCCTAACGAATCGATCTGGTTTAACAGTCAAAGTTTATCGTGCCGGATTAATCCATGATTCTGAAAATAAATCCATTTCTCATCGTCAAATTTCATTGAAAGCCGCCGCAATACATAGGCAAACATTGTCTTGATAGAAAATTACGGCTTCGTGTCTGGTTGCATATTCAAGGCGTTTTTCGGCCAATGCCCACTTTCAAGGTAGTGCGGTGACTTACTAGACGATCAAAGCATGGTTTAAATTTATCACTTGTTGCCGGTAGTTAACTGTATTAACAGTTCCACCAGGTCTTAAGAGCTTGTGGTTCCGGTCCCACCAGCCTTGTCTTCACAGCATTGTCTTCCTAACGAATCGATCTGGTTTTACAGCCAAAGTTGATAGTGGCGGATTAACCCATGATTTGCCAGTAACAATTCGATGCAACACTAATTTTCTATCGTGTCTTTGAAGTAAAATTTCACAAGTGGTTTTTCGCCATTCCATCTGTCTGTCGCTCAATACATGTGGCACTAATTTTCCAGATTTTTTGATTTTTCCCATAACTTTTGGACGGTCAGAAACTGCTTGTTGTGTGACATTTAATATTTCGGACATTTGTTTCTGACTCAGAGAGTGATCACCATCCCATATTGTTTGCAATTCGGCGGCTTCAAACTTTTTTCGGTGGTCTTACACGTTCTTCATCTCTTACATAATAATTGTTATCTATGAACAATCGAAACCATCTCCTACATATTGCTTCCGATAGAGCATGATCACCTTCAGCACTTTTCTTCAAACTTTTTTGGTGGTCCTAAACCGTACAAAACTATTTTCCACATGTTACTTCTGATAGAACCTGATCTCTATACGCCTCAACAAGCAGTCGATGTGACTTTTCAGCACTTTTCTTTAAACAGAAAAAATTTTTTTGAAAATAACCCAGAAAAGGAGAGGTACTCTTGAAGATTCTTTTGTGAGGAAGTGGAAGAATCCAATGAAGCTAGCTGACTTCACAAACTTCTCACAACGTCTGTTTTTAGATGTCTCGATAAGCGCAATGTAAGTGAACCTGTTATGAAGGAAGAATCATTACAGCCTCCATTGTTGAGGCTAATATGGCAAGAAAAATAAATAGAAACACAGCACAAGGAACTGCTCTCTCACCATTACTGTAGAATATCGTTGTAGAGGGCCTGTTGGAAAAGCGACAATAATGTTGTTTTAAGGTCTACGGTTATACGAATGATAAGATTTTGATATGCACACTCTCTATCTGTCTATATTTGAGTTACAACCAGGCCCTAAAGTTTACAACTAAATAGTGCTCATGGTGTGGTGTAAGTGTTAATCCTTGCAAAATAGATTGTGTGCTCTTTACGAAGCGATATAAAACTTAACGATCATCAACAGAATTTAACTGTAAAGTCTTTAGGCGTTATTCTGGATCCCAAAATTTCTTGGAAGGACTACATAACTGAGACTGTAGACAAGATCTGGGACTTTTGATCCGCACTCTCGTACTGGGTCTAAAACATAGTTTACCATTTCATAGCACAGTTGTGCAAAGAGAACTCACACGCATTCTTGTGTTTTTTCATTTAGTTGTCGATCAGACTGCGACAAGCACACATGTGCGGCGGATGCTTTATCATTTTATTTCAGAATAACACTCGAAGAATATTTTGTGTTAAAAATGTTGTCATTAGCTGGGCGTATTTCATTCTTTTATTTTGTCTCATAGTATAATTTTTTTAAATGCTTTGGAATGCTCGTTTTTTTTTTCTTTTAATAACAAATGGTTTTTTTATTCTTTTTATTTTTCTAAAAAACATGGCCTAATTTTTAAGCCAAAGATGGATAGCTTTGTGTTCTTTTAATAATAAAATGGATTTTTTATTTTATTTTTATTTATCTAAAATTGTTAAGCCAAAGATAGACGGCTTTACATATGTATGCTGATGAAATGAAAATAAAAATAGCGTATATTACTAACACTTTTCTATGGCTGTAAATAAATAAATTCTCTCAACTTATTTTCTCTCTCTTACTCACTAACACATAACCAAAATTTTTTTGACGAACCCTGGTCTAAAAACGCATGGTGAAGCTATGCTTTATGGTATACAAATTTCATTGCCCACTGATACACAGACTAAGCAGGCAGTCAGTTATCCTAAGCACCAGTACACTCTGGTCCACTTCAAACTAGGCATTATTTGCAATACTAAATTAGCTCTCCTCTGACGTTCTACTAAAGCAGAGGACTTATTTGATGGTAGAAAGGCGCAATAAAGTTAAATCCTGGGCCACACTGGGCTAGAGATATGCTGCTATTATGGGAAGGCATAGTCAATTATATACATACATACATACATACATACATAATTGGCCATTAGAACCCTTCAGTCAGGATTACGGCCTGGCTTCTCACACCACTCATGTTGTGTGTGTTAATTTTATACGTGAGTGGCGGGACCTACAGTTTAACGTCGACTCCGAACGACAGATATTTGAGAAACTTTTTCATGGCAGTTTTTATTTTACTCTCAGAGTTTTTGCAGAAATCTGCTGAGAGGAAGTCGCCGAAGAAATATTTTATTTTCATATTTCATTTTGATGTCTGACCTGGTATACCAACCCGGGCTTTACGTCTAGTAAGCCGACACACTACCTACTAGATCACGGCGACTTCAAGTTCGATTATATAGTTCCTTATAACTTTCTTAATAAAACTTTTTAGAATTCTAACTGTAAATCGCTGTAGTCTAGTAGGTCATGTGTTGGCTTATTAGACGAGAGTTCATGGTTCAAAGCCCAGCTCAGACTTTTCCAACAAAACAAAATACGAAAAGCAATTTCTTTCTGCTGGCAAAAATTCTTGAGAGTAAATAAAATTGCCATGAAAAGTTTCTGAAAAATCAGTCGTTCCTGCGTCGACTTTAAACTGTAGGTCCCGCCCCTTATGGATAAAATTAACACACACACAACATGGATGGTGTGAGAAGTTAGATCGATATTCTCACTAAAGGGTTGTAATGATGAATTAAGAAGAGTAAATAAAATTACGATGAAAAGTTTCCCAAATCTGTGGCATACAGACTTATAAGTAAAAATTAACACACATACAACATGGGTGTTATGAGAAGCTAGGTTGTAAACCTAACTAAAGAGTTGTAATGACCAATTAAGAAGAGTAAATAAAATTGTCATGAAACGTTGCCCAAATCTGTCGTTCAAAGTCAACTGTACGCCACTAATGGGCAAAAATTAACACACAAAACATGAGTGCTGTGAGAAGTTAGGTTGTAACCCTGTCTAAAGGATTGTTGTAATCAACTAAGTAGGTCGAATGAGGTTAAGGGTTGAAAATCTGCCTTAGAAATACAAAATTAAAGCTTCAAGGAAATTGAAATGAAATTATTTATGAATATTTTTAGCAAACCTTTTACGCTTTAGATGAGAATGGTGAAGACTGGTCTTGGGATAAATATAAAGCAATGGCTTAGAAATGTATCATCATAACGATTAGGGATTACCTACCAGAGCTCAGCAATGAATCGCTTTTTCGCTACTCATAAGTACTCATGAAATTTTGAGTATGAGTGAGTCAACAGAGTCCAACTACTCTGATTCATTCGTACTCACTACAACATTGATTTATAAGTACAGGTTGCAATGAGTACGAGTACAACGTTGACATCAAACTCATAACATTCGAAATATGTTTGATTCATACGCCTACTCATTCAGATTCATAAATTTAGAAAAATACACTCGAATCATTCATCAAAAGTTACAGTCGTAGTTGTTGTTGCATTTACAAAAGAAGAAGAAGGAAAAAGATAAAGACAGCAAGCAAAGCAAACACACAACCTTCTAGTGAGTATTGTAGTGTTCGTACGCAAATCATACTTATTTTGTGCTTCGTGTATACGATGAGTCATGGAGAGTCGAAATCAATAACATCATGCGTATTGTTAAGTATGAGTACCATGAGTATTTCAAACTTTGAATATGAGTAGTATGAGTATGACATTAAAATAAGTATCAGAAATTATAAGTACGATTCGAATCTACTCATCTTTTTAAATACTCATTGCTGACCTCTGTTACCTACACTGCTCTGCTATGAAATTAATCCATTCATAAACTACTTTATACGTAAAAGTATCGTGCGCTCACAGTGAACTAAAACTTTAATTAGAAGCATTTTTGAAATGATACCCTAGACATTGAAGTTATTGTGCATTTTTCTCAATTTCATATTTTGTAAAATGCATAAATGCGAACTCAACTTTCATTTTCTTTTATTTTTTAAGTTTTTTTAATTTTTGCTTATTTTAAATACCCACTCATAATGCTCTTTCATTTTCATGTTAATAGTTGATGAGTTGGGGTTTTCATTTTTAATTTCTTTTTTTTTTTTGTTCAAATTGCAGCTTCTTTCTGTTTCGTTTTCGTTATTATTATCATAGAGAGTAGATTATAAATGAAAATACTTCTTAATTTTTATGCATAAAACGTTTTGTACCCTTAAGAGTTACTCTCATAATTGCTAATAGCCACAAAGAGCAAAAGATTAAAAAATGTTGCACTTCACTAGTTAGAATGCAAATTTTAGTTTTCATTTCTCTTAAATAAAAGGTTAGAGTATCAAATATAAAATAAAATTTGATAAATAACAATAATAAGGTGTATTAAAAAGGAAACGTCGTCGTCTTTTAATGGCAGTCAGCGGGTGAAGTAAACCTAGCCATCAACCAAATAAATTTTGGCAGCCGCCGCAATATGTAGCCGAGCATTGTCGTGATAGAAAATTACGGCCACATTGCATTTTCAAGGCGTTTTTCGGCCAATATCCACTTCCAACGAATTATTTATTGTTTGTACAAAAACAATCCCTATTAGTCTGGCCCTAAATCGTCGTAGTCTAGGTGGCTTACTAGACGTGAAGGCATGTTTCAAGCATCCAAATGACATTGTTACAAAAATGGAAATGGTGTTACATTGTTTAACCTTAAAATGATAAACAAAAGCTACAAAAACAAAAACAATAAACTTGTTTACATGATAAATAAGTAAACAAAAAAATTCTAACAACATCAGTAAAAAAGGGGAATAAACAAGTAAACAAAAACAATGTAAACAAAATACACTTATGGAGAAGTCGAAAAGACGAAGCCACGAACATTCGACATCAAGATCATTCATCGACTGTTTACCTTGGCATATAAAAGGCAAGGCAAAGCAGGCAACGGAGTTAGAAAACTTCAGTCAGTCTTGTGTGAAGACGCGTTGCGTGTGAAGAGAATAATCGTGGTTTGAAGATGTCCGTTATAAAGATCTTGTTAGTGGTTACGCAAAGAGTGTAAAGAAAAATAACAAACAAAGCAATTGTTGTTGTTCACATCAAGTTGTGAACAGTGGAACACAGAATTATGCTAACAATAAAGAATTTATCTAAAACTAAACTCAAATTTATTTTTATTTTATTTGCAATATACGAACATATATTTTAAACGTTCTTAAAAGGGTAAAAACGTAACAATATATAAAAAATATATTTCTTCGGCGACTTCCCCTTAGCAGATTTCTGGCAAAAACTCTCAGAGTAAATAAAAAATTGCCTTGAAAAGTTTCTCAAAAAAATCGATCGTTCAGAGTCGACTTTAGACTTTAGTCCCCGCCCCTAATGGATAAAATCAACACACGCAACACTAGTGGTGTGAGAAGCTAGGTTGTAATCATGACTGAAGAGTTGTAATGACCAATTATATATGTACTGATGTTAAACGATTTATGATGACTTGCCAAACCAACATGTCGAAAATCTCAACAGAATTGTATGTTCCCCATATTCAAGTGGTTGTGTGTTGGTTTACTGCACGACATTCCGTGAATTCAAACCTGAGCTCTCACATATAAAAGAAAATGGAGAACGTGCAGATATATTCCATACAGCGGCCTATTCTCCACAGTCAGCTGACAAAAGCTCTTGAGAGTAAGCAATTGCGTCAAAAAAAACTTCTTGAATCTGTTATACGGAGGAGACATTAAACTAAAGACGTTGTTACTGATGGATAAAATTGAAACACACAATATGGGTAGTGTGAGAAGCTAGGTTCTAGTCTTAACTAATGGGTTGTATTGACCATTTACGTATGTATGTATGTACATATATATGTATGTATGTACCAGCCTTTGCAATTGCGTCTCCGTATCTTTTGACAAGGCATCACTGTAGGTCTAGGTATAGGCCAGAGTGGTAGCCTTGATGCCAAAAGCTCACTTGAGCAAACATAGCGGCCCTTTGTGACGCCACAGGTGAACGCTGTCTCTGTACTGACCAAGTTCTCCAAATCAGGGGAGAAGAAATTCGTCAGCGCAAGGGCTGCACATTCCAAAGCACCACTGCCCTACGCTGGAAAACCACCCCGAAGATTTGACAAACGAAGCTATATCCTTGACGTCAAACGACGATAGCTCCGTCAAGCTGACAAGGATTGGGGAGCCAAATAGCCTATGTATATCTGCACATCGCAAGAGATGGGCATTGACAAAGAAAGTGGACAACAGTCTCCTCTTCCTCAGCGGATCTGCACCCACGGCAGAAGCCGTTAAATGGAAGCGTGTCTTCTCATAACACAATGACCTGTAATCACGGCCACTGTGATTGAGATGATGTCACGACCAAGTCCGAGTAACGGGTTGGTTCGCTTTCTACCCATCGAGGGCCAAGTGAGCCTAGCGGATTACTCCTCATTGACCCAGGATAGATTGGAGTCTCGAAAAAATATCCGCGCGATCACTGTAGGTAGAAGCAAAATACATTTGGATTGGCGATCATTTCGAACACAGCATGTAGAATGAATCATTATGCTTGCATCACTTTATTAGACCCTTACCGGGAAACTGTCAACATCACCTGTAACTGGAATAGTTACAATTCCATTAGTGATCAAGTTCTTGTACACAATCCACAAGCACACTCTCTATGCAGTTAGCGATATGGTACTGTAACCGGCGGCAATTATGGAAGTATAGAAAGCGATGTTGGCGATAAGGGACACACTGGAACCGAGGACAAAAAGCATGGAGCACTAATTTTTCTCATTTTATGTAAACTTCACAATAATAGTAATAATTCTCCTTCAAATAAATTCACTTATCCTTACGCGAAAGTTTATTTCGTTTACAATTCTGTTGCATTTCATATTCATAAGAATTTTCTGGTACTTTAATGGCATAAAAATATTTTCTTTTTTTTCGGAATTTCTCAAGTCATAAGTGAAAAGACGAAATGAGAAATTCCTTTTTAAGTAGGGCTGGTTGTTTTCTCCTTTTTTTCTGTCTCTCTCTCTCTTAATACCTGTTAAAAGAACGCTTTTTATCCTTAATTTCAACAGCGAAATAATGCAAGTGGTAATAATTATTTATTGATATTGATTTCGTACCTTACTTAATGCATCCTTTTTATTAATAATTCTTTTTCTTTTTCTTCTTCCAGCCAACTCTTTTATTCTCAGCACACGTACGTACTTCATATTTTATGCCATTTTGAGGCGAATAAGGAAAAAATTTATTTTCCTTCAAGTCGTATTTACGAACACAACAACAACAACAATAAATTAAAAAAAACACTGGTCAACAACAAGGAATGTTTTCTTAAACGTTATATGACAGTCCTGCCACTGGCTATTGTAAAGGGGAAGTTTAACCCACAAGCCTCCTATACGGTGTTGCCTTCTGGTGGACTGCTCTGGACAAGCTGCACAATGTCAAACTCCTTGACGGAGTCAGAAGGTCCGCAGCTATTCGTATCACTGGTGCTCTAAGCACCGCCCCCACAAAGGCCTTGTTCGCAATGCTTAACTGGCTTCCTACTAAGCTCCTCGCAAAGCAGGTCAAGAATCAATGCCCTGTCTCATTGGCGCATCGTCCGCTCTGGTCACTCCTCTATTTTGGAGATTGATCCTGTGGCCCCACTAGATATCGATTATCTCCCTGTGGAATACTGTTTTGACAGGGGTTTAAACTTCCTGATTCCGAGCAAAAGCGACTGGACCCCTGACACGATCGTCCCCGTCCGGGACTCCTGAATGTGTATACCGATGGCTTCAAACTCTATGGCGGGGTGGGTAGCGGAGTCTTTCCTGGCAGATTGGACCTGAATATTTCACTATGGCTGCCCGACTATTACAGCATGTTTCAGACGGAAGTAATGGCCATTTGCCGGGCCGCTCAATGGATTCTCGCCTACGGTGTTCCTTTCACCTGCATCTCGATTTTTTCTGATAGTCAGGCTGCCATAAAAACTCTGTCGAACGTTGCGAATAATTCTACGATCGTCAGGGAATGTCGCCGCTGTCTCAACCTTCTTTCACGTACCCCAACACACTGCCTAGTAAACTACGGCAACTACAGAACAACGGTTCCAAATTATGCATCAATTTGATTTCAAATCAAATCTGTTTGTGAATACCACAGTAGAACACTTGGACCGCTCAATGGTTCCTCGCCTGCGGTATTCCTTTCACCCGCATCTCGATCTTTTCTGATAGTCAGGCTGCCATGAGATCTCTGCGGAACGTTGCGAATAATTCTAGGATCGTCAGGGAATGTCGCCGCTGTCTCAACCTTCTTTTTAGGCGCTTCAATGTCACACTTATCTGGGTCCCCGGGCACTGTGACATTCTGGGAAACTGCAGAGTCGACGAGCTCGCCAGAGCTGGTGCACTACTTCCGGAATCCTCTTCAATCGACTTAGGAATGCCACTTACCTTTTTAAGCTGGCCATCGCGCGAGAATTCTGCCGAGACTCCAACCTATCCTGGATCAATGAGGAGTCCTGCTCCACCGCTAGGCTCACTTGACCCTCAATTGATAGAAGGCGCACCAACTAGTTACTTGGACTTGGTCGTAACATCATCTCGATCACTGTGGCCATGCTTACAGGTCACTGTGTTACGTAAAGACACGTGGAAAGAATGCGGCTCACATTTAACGACTTCTGCCGTGGGTGCAGATCAGCTGAGGAAAAGGAGGCTGTTATTCACTTTCTTTGTCAATGCCCATCTCTTGTGAGGTGCAGATATAAGTTATTTGGCTCTCCAACACTTGTCAGCTTGACGGAGTTATCGTCCATTGATGTCAAGAATATAGCCTGGGGTAGTCGTGCTTTAAAGTTGCAGCCCTTGCGCTGGTTCGGAGGAACCTGGTCAATACAGAGACTGCTTTCACCTGTGGCGTCACAACGTGCCGCTATGCGTGCTCAAGTGAGCTTTTGATATCAAAGCTAATACACTAACCTAACTCACAAAACATATTGGCATAGAATTGAAATCTATATTCAAATAGGAATGTTCGCTATCCTTCCCCATTTGTATGGAAACATATTAAATATTGTTATTTAACGTTTGTTAAGCATAAGTAGGTATTACTTAAACTGTAATACTTCATTAAAAATTATTTTTATGGTCAAATATACGAAATTTATGTGAGAATATCATGGCCATTGCAATTGCAATTGGAATCGTATCGTAAATGAACATGTGTTCCATGCATGTTTCATAGCATTATTGGTGCTTAAATGCAGCCTGAAGGAGGTTTCCAACCAAGCGATTTTATTTCAATAAGAAAACAAAACGAAAAAAATGCTAAAAGGCAATCAGAAAACCAGAAAACATCTGAAAATATTGAGTAAGGAGCATGAAATCCTTAAAAGCGAATCATGAACGCCCAAGAAAGAAAACTCTGCTGATAAATAAGAAATTTATGACGGCAATAATTTCTCATTAATTTGAGAAACAAAACAAACAGAAAAGAAAAGTTAAATTAAAGATTTTTAATAATTTTGTTAAAAGACATTAAGTTTCAGTTTTTGTGTAAATCTCGAGATTGGAGTTTTTCTTTTCTAAAAATGTATACAACTTTGTAATCAAATCAATTCTATTCTAAGGGGCCTAGGTTTTTTGGTTTTCTTTAGATAAAAGGAATCATCAAGCCCTAGTTTGAGAGGATTATGAGTATGGTAGCGCTCATGAAAACAGGGACTCGGGACTCCATTGTCCAAGGCTACAACCAGACATTTATTTATTTATTTATTAGTTACAATACAATTGCAATCACAAATTATATTTAATTATATATGAGCTAAGTAACTAAGTAACAGAGTCTCTGGTGGGAATCGAAGCCACGACCCTCACGCTAACAGTCTAGCACAATACCCACCAGACTACCAGGGCACCCAATACTACCAGACATATTGGCGAAACCAGTTGCTGCGCATGGAAGCATGGAAGTACAGAAGCTATACATACATAATTGGTCATTACAACCCTTTAGTCAGGATTACAAACTAGCTTCTCACACCACTAACGTTGTGTGTTTTGATTCTATAAATGAGTGGCGGGGACCTACAATCCCGAACGACAGATTTTTGAAAAACTTTTTCATCTCAATTTTTATTTACTCTCAGAGTTTTTGCCAAAAATCTCTTGAGGGGAAGTCGCCATCTGACATGGAGTTTGACGTCCCAACAAACTGCCTAGTAAACTATGGCGACTACAGAACAATGGTTCCAAGTTATGCATCAATTCGATTTCAAATCAAATCTGTTTGTGAATATCATAGTAGAAAACTTTGTCCATTTAACGGTCAACATAATCGCCCTAGTGAGCGGGCAATCCCGCACTTTACAAGGAAAGTACAGAAGTGTACGTATTGAAGAGAATATTTCTGTTGCAACAAAATGTCTTGAATATTACGATGGCTTTGAGAACCGCTATGGTTTATGACTTAAGAAAACCACAAATCGTATGGTCTCGGTAGCCAGTTCACATCACCTCCACGTAAGGTACTCATGTGTTCACATCGCTCGTGCAGAATATCCAATGTGACATTAGCTGGAATTCCTAAAGTTATTAATCGTTCCCGCACTATACAAGGCAGATACAGAAGAACTATACGTACCGAAGAGAATATTTCTGTTGCAGCAAGAAGTCTTGAATGTTATGATAGCTTTGAGAACCGCTATGGTTTATGACTTAAGAAAACCACAAATCGTATGGTCTCGGTAGCCAGTTCACATCACCTCCACATAAGGTATCCATGAATTCAAATCGCTCATGAAGAACATTCAATGTGATATGAGGTGCAATTCTTAAAGTTATTAATCGTTCCCGCACTATACAAGGCAGAACAGAATATTCTTGTGGCAGCGAGAAGTCTTGAATATTATGATGGCTTTGAGGATCGCTTTGGTTTGTGGCTTAAGAAAACCACAAATAGCACGGTCACGGTGGCCAGCTTACCTCACCTCCACGTAAAGTACTCATGTATTCAAATCGCACGTGCAGTATAGCCAATGTGACATGAGTTGTGACGCATGTAACGTTGTGCTATTGAATCCACATATCCTTGGTGTTCAAGTCATTCAATTCAGGAATAAAAGAACATGAATGACGCACTCACGAGTGACCTGATAACAATCTCTGAGTGGGGCCGCGCGAACAGGGTCGATTTTAATGCGCGCAAGACCGAATGTTGTTTTTTGACACACCGGCGTGATGCTGGTGCTGGTGTTCTGTCATCTGTTTCTATGGGCAATGTAAATATTGATGTTCTGGGCAGCAGAATTAGTTGTGATGCTCGTTGGAATGATCACATTTTTCGAGTGTCGAAGGAGGCATTCAAGTGCCTTGGTTTTTTAAAACGGTGCAGAAAATACTTCACTCCATCCGACCTTCTTGCTATTTACAGGACCTTTATCCGACCTCGGATGGAGTACAACGCTCATGTATGGGCCGGCGCTTCAAAGCCTATTTTGAAGCTTCTCGACCGCGTACAGGAGAGGGCGAAGGTGCTTATTAATGGCAGTAGGGTATCCAACTCTATTGATTCGTTGGAGCATCGTCGCAATGTGGCGTGTGTTTCATTGTTCTATGGGTACTATAATGGGAGGTGTTCTCGAGAGATAGGGGGCTTGGTTCCCGATAATCACATATTTTTACGTGGTACTCGTACTTCTCGCAGAGCACATCCTTTTGTGGTTGATTGTCCAGTGAACCGCACAATGCATTACAGGGAAAATTCATTTTTTGCCTGCAATGCTCGCTTGTGGAATGATCTTCCTGCGGAAGTTTTTCCCGTCAGTTACGATATTGGTAAGTTTAAATCAAATGTCCACAAACCCTACTCCCTCTTTCCACCTTCCTATAACCTATTTTCCTAAACCTGCATAATACACTGCATGAGTAGGGGCCATCCCCTGAGTGCTGGTTATACCAAAAAAAAAAGTTAGGCATCGATGGCCTGGCAACATTGTTCTCAAAGAAATATGAATTGCTGATGCTGACAGCGACTTTTTGGATATGCATTGAAGGCTCTTGAATCTCATGAGGATTGGTATCTTCTCAAATTCCATAATTTGGTTTGTTCTCATACCGGTTCATCTAGAAATCTCATGTTCCAGCGTAAATTCAGCGTCATGGTCGCCCATGGTGATTTGTTGAAACAGACTGAATGAAAACCAACTAATGCGACAGATATAGCTCCCTGTTCGAAGACCCTATATTTCACAAATTTTCTTTGCCATTAACCACGTATATTAAACTTCAAATTATGAAAACTACTTCATAAAAAACATTTAATAACAACGTTTTCAATTTGCTCCTACTTTGGCTTTTGAAAATCAACCAAAAAAAAAATTGGAATACAACGTCATAAGCATCGTCATGGCTATCTACGCCAATACTATTGATATTGCGGAAACATGTTGTCCGGCTTTCAACTTGTAATGATTCGTAACATTAATGAAATAGCAAAGTACCGTCCACAAAACAGGTTGTGTAAATATAAAAAAGAAAACATCTTTTAACTTGGCCACAACTTACCATTGGCTTTGACATCAAGAAAGAGAAAGAAAACAAACACAAAAATTTGAGTAACGATACATTGCCTCCAGAGACATTGCAGTGATGAAGTTGAAAGACATTGACATTTTACACCAAAGTCTTGAGGACTTTGTTTTTCAAACCATACCAAACCGTACATATACGCACGATATGGCCTATGCTTAGTGGTTTTGTCAGTACTTTACCGATGGACATTTTCATTTTCATTACTTCAACTGGTTGTATGTATAAGTGAAGAAGAGAATGTGGCTACGTATTGCGAGAAAACTAAACAGAAATACAATTTGCTTTGCCTCAGTATGCTTATGGTTTCATTGCTATGGCCGCCTTATGCTTTCTAGGCTTTGGTATACTATAGCTTGAGACTGAAAGGACATTTCAAAATTGTGTCAATGTTATGCGGTCGTTTTCATTGCAATTACCAATAACTTCTACTTCCACATTTCAGTTTCTTTTGGTCATGTTCCTTTAAATACGCCATAATGGTTATTATAACGAATGGGCTTTTTTAATGGCAATGCCGATGAATATGAAGAAATATAGACAAGCGTTTAAAAACATTTTAAACGCAGCGTATTCACAAAAAAGTTTGGATGGCTTAATGACTTTAAAATAAAAAATAAAGAAAATATTCAATGACAGTTTTTAGAACAAGTGTTGCAATAATGAAAAAAAATTTCTTTCGCTGACTTCCTCTCAGCAGTCTTCTGTCACAAACTTTCCGAAAAAATTAAATTCCCATGAATTGATATGACTAAGAAAGTGACCAAAGCACTCTACACCTACGAAAGGGCCGTAGGCAAAATCTAAATTTCACATACGGTCTCTATTGGGCCGTGGTGAAGCCAATCTTGCTTTGAGTTGTGCATGCCTGGTGGATAATGTGCTTGCATGAATACCACTGCCAACTGATAGGCAGAGTACGCAGACAGTCAGCTGCTCTGATCAGCACACTGTTGCACTCCAACCAAGGCATTATTTGCTGCACTCAATTGGCTTCCCTTTCACCTCCAATTAAGGCAGAGGGTTGAGTTGGTAGCCAAAAGACTCAATGCTATCAAATCCTCTGCTGTGGACAATAGGAGAACAGGTTGGCTGCTGGGCTTGGATAAGGCCAGCTTAAGGTTGGTTGTCGGTTTTATCACAGGGCACTGCGGGATTAGGTCGATGACGGAGATCTGGAACATATCCCAGCCGAACTATTGCAGGGCATGTTGTGATGAGGAGGAGACTATCGAACACCTCCTCTGTAACTGCCCAGCACTTGGCAGAATGAGGTTGAGGACCCTTGGCAGGGCCTTCTTTGAGAGTTTGAATTCTGTATCGAGAACCGACATCAAGGCTCTCCACAGATTCATTAGTAGCTTAGGCTGGTTGAGAGGCGCTAGGGCTTCATTAGTATAGTCGCGCACCCTCCGCTTTTTGTTGTGTCTTATCTGTGTAATTCCTTCACTTCCCATTCTCCCCTTTCCTACATCCTCTCATTTTTAATCCCTATATTATCCTTCCCTCTGTAAGAACGTTGTACAATGGGTCAATTCGACCTCCTAACCTATCAAATCCTGGCCCTTTATAAACTTTTAAACTAAACCTTACAACTTTCTTAATAAAACATTCGATTTTGGGATTCCAACAAGGGACTTATAGTCTGAAGATCTGGAGATTCCCACCAGCACCTCTGAGGTTGACACTGATGCCTCTAAGATTAGTGACGGGGTAGGCTATGGAATATTTATTAAGGGTTCTGATATTAAACTATCTTATAGGCTACAGTGTTTTCTAAGTAGAGGTCACGGCAATACTTGGTGATTTTCAGGATTTTCCTCAAAAACTCTTGATTTACTCTTAAAGCCCGGCTAAGATTAACTTCTTAACGAACGTAGTTTCAACGTCCTTTCTTGTCCATGAATACCGAGGATTTCTCGAAGAAATTTTAAGTCATTCAAAGGTAATTCTTGTATTGGTTTCGGGTCAGAGGGATACCGTTGGAAATTGCATTGCTGATGAGCTGGCCAGAACCGTTACGAAGCTTGCAATCTCCGACATGTTACATGGCACAGGTATTTCGATTGCTTCAGTTAACTTGGATGTTATCCACACTTATTATAGGAAACCACTCTCAATTGCTAGACTCTGTTGAACACGTATGGATAAGAAGAGGAATGTTTCACTTCAGTTCATAATTCGCATGGCGATCTATTGCACAAAAGCAATTCTTACGGCTTATCATCCCTTGTGTAGGCATATCAAAAGACTCGGCATTCCGGCAAATGACTTCTGCAGAAGCTATGGATCTGAAGAAGAGAGAGACTTTCTTTCACAGCTGAACTCTCATATAAAGATTTCTGCAATAGCAAGATTCATTTCCGATTAGGATTGGTTTCCTTTGAAAAATGTTTGACCCACGGGAAGAATTGAATGCTGACATAAGTGTGAGATCTTTCTTTAAAGGGGTTCGCCATCTTACCTAACTGCAAACATAAATAAAATTGCCATGAAAAGTTTCTGAATTCTTTCGTTCAGAGTCCACGTTAAACTGTAGGCATAGTAGATAAAATTAACACTCTTAACTTGAATGGTGTGAGAAGATGGGTTGTAATTCTGGCTAAAGGGTTGTAGTAACCAATGAAGTAAGTAAGAATTTCTTATTTCAGTATAGCAATCGAACTATACGGGTTTTTATAATTCGAATTGCATCAGATGGATTCAAACTCTATTCGTGTATATGACAATGATATTTAGAAGATAAAAGCAAAGTTTTTAATTCTTTTGGATTGTAGAAAAGCCCTTTGGAGATTTAGGCTTAATGCTAATGAATGTCTAGCAAAGCAAAGGCCTTACTACCCTGTGCTTAAGTCCAACACAGTGTCCAACTCCGCTTTAGTACAATTTTTCTTTTCCATGGTTATACCAACACACGCTAATCTCAGTATCCTGCCCACTGCATAATACTCTCTCTATATGAGCCTAGTGTATCCGTTTGTTATTTAGTGGTCCCCCCAGATAATGTGCCTCCAGTTTCCAAGATATGACCTCATTCAGAGGTTAGGTGCCAAGATGACCTAGTGTGCTGAACTTCAAGTACCGAGGCCGTGGGTTCGTTTATCACCAGAAACTGACTGATTGTTTGTCTGACATTGTATCCGATTACTCAGAAAGGAAAAAGAAAGGTGGGAATAATTACTGAAAAAGCAATTCTCAAAAATGACAAAATTCTAGTCATTAAAAATATAGTCGCGCACTACTCCTTCTTTCCTTTCTTCTATTAACTATCTTTCCTATATTCTAACACAATGGGGATAGGGGTCATCCTCAGAGTGTTGGTCTCAAAAAAAAAACCTCTTACAGAAGGTGACATTTTGCATTTCGGGAGTTTCGTTCCTCCTCTCGTGTATGATACAATTGTAATCCCCTGAATGTTGTTCTCATATATGATACTATTATGATGTCGCCCGGTATTTATCCTTAGCCCCACTGACATGCATTATTGGCTTGCAATCTCAAGACCTCTTTAAATGATGTCATATGGAACCTCTTCTAATATTCCTTTGGCTATCAGAACTATATTATCTGAATACCCTGGACAGCTGAAGTCACCGTGGTCTAGTAGATAGTGCATTGGCTTATTAGACTTAAGGCCAGGGCAGACATAAAAACGAAAAAATTAAAAAAAAATTTTTCGGCGACTTCCTCTCAGCAGATTTCTGGCAAAAACAAAATACAAAAAATTGCCAATGAAAAAATTCTTAAAAATCTGTCGTTCGGAATCGACTTTCAACTGTAGGGCCCGCCCCTCATGTATAAAAAAAAAATTAACACACACAACATGAGTGGTGTTGAGAAACTCGGTCGTAATCCTGACTAAAGGGTTGTAAAAACCAATTATGCCATTATTAGTGCCCTACTAAGATAGTGTTAACAAGAACAGACAAGCTTAATATTGATGGTGAAAGAACGGCACCTTGTAGACATTCTGTGGTTATGCGGACCCTTGTTTACTGTATTGCTTTTATTTCCAGTGCTTATAATGGGTCCGCCAAATAACTTATTTTTTTGAAAATGCTTTAAAAAAAACTACTGAATATTTACTCAAATTTCTTTTTTTATTTGAAAGTACAATCCTTCCGGTTAATATTGGAAAATAATTTCATTCAAATGGCTGCCTCGGCTGGCCATGCAGTAGCCTACACGATCGGCCTAATTTTTAAGAACATTATCGATTGTGTGCAGCTGTATTTCACCAATGGCTTCACAAATATTGTCTTTTAAAGCGTCAATTGTCTCTGGCTTGTCGGTGCAACACTTATCTTTGACGGCACCCCACAAATAATAGTCCAACGGTGTCAAATCGCAGCTCCGAGGTGGCCAAACGACATCAGCTCTGTGGCTGATAATGCGATCTTCAAAAACAGGGCGCAAAACATCGAGTGTAGCTTCGGCTGTGTGGCACGTAGCGCCGTCCTGTTGAAACCAAATGTTGCCAATATCCTCCTCTTCAATTTTTGTGAACAAAAATTCGTTCAACATGGCCCGATAACGATCGCCATTGACAGTAACTGCCACTCCTTGCTAATTTTCGAAGAAAAATTGCCCAATTATGCCTCTGGACCAAAATCCGCACCAAACAGTGACTCGTTTTGGGTGCGTCGGCTTTTCAATGTATGCATGCGGGTTTTCTGTGCCCCAAATGCGACAATTTTGCTTGTTTACATACCCGCCAAGGTCAAAATGAGCTTCATCTGAAAAGTCGATTTTTTTTTTTTTGCCAAAATCGGCATCTTCTGGTGTAGCAGTCATTTGAATGAAATTATTTTCAATTATTAACCGGAAGGATTGTACTTTCAAATAAAAAAAGAAATTTGAGAAAATATTCAGTAGTTTTTTTTAAAGCATTTTCAAAAAAAAAAGTTATTTGGCGGACCCTTTATCAATCGATTTTATGTCTTCCCGGGGTACATTATTTTGAAACTCTCTCAAATATATGCTACTTTGGACACTTTCAATGTTAAACCTACCTTTGGTGTCATAAGCATTGTAAATAACCTTCTCTGGATACCTGGACAAAATTCATAATTAGCTTGGATCCATTGAGAGTAAAAATAACTTTAAAGGAGTTCAAAATGTCCATTAGTTTTATGGCCATATTTTTTTTAACAAAAAGACTTTTAATTTAATGGCTGCAAGAGTGGCAACGTAACGGGGGAGAAAATGCATTAAAAACTTGTCATAAAAAGTAATTTGTAATACAGGATTTTAATTTGTAGATGTAAAAGTGCAAGTGTGTATGTGTGTGTGTGTGTGTTTGTTTTTGTATTGGTAAATAGTTGCTTGGGATAAAGAGCGTGTGAGTATGTAAAGGGTGTTTTTTATAGAGGTATAGAACTTTATGTTGGCATTACTTTTCAAGATGGCGACCGATTTAACAGCTGTCAAGTGATTTATTCTCAGTTTGGTTTGGCAATTCATCATGAATAGACTTACGCCTGAACAACGCTTGCAAATAGTGCAATTTTATTTCGAAAATAATGGTTCTGTGCGGAAAAATCGTCTATCAGAGCAGTTAATTCGATTAACCATGGAATGTTTTCGCACCACGTTTACTCTTATTGATAACTCGCATCTCCAGAGACGCTGTACGGTGCGTACAGAAGAAGCTATTGCTGCTGTAGAGCGTAGCATTGAGGAAGACCCGAATGAGTCCACCCGCCGAATGAGTCTTCCACTTTATGGAAGATTTTGCGGAAGGATCTTGGTTTGCGTGCTTACAAAATCCAACTCGTGCAAGATTTGAAGCCAAACGATCATCAAGTAAGGCGTAGATTCGTTGAATGGGCCCAAAACGAGATTACCGTTGTTCCCGATTTTCATAAGCGAATTTTGTTTAGCGATGAAGCGCACTTCTGGTTGAATGGCTACGTCAACAAACAAAACTGCCGCATTTGGAGTGAAGGTAATCCTCAAGTGTATGTGGAAACACCGTTACGTCCAGAAAAACTGACTGTTTGGTGCGCTTTATGGGCTGGTGGAATCATTGGTCCGTACTTTTTCAAAAACGATGGTGGCCAGAACGTTACAGTCAATGGTGATCGGTATAGAGCCATGATTACTAACTTTTTCATTCCTGAATTGAATAACCATGATGTCCAGGAGATGTGGTTTCAACAAGACGGCGCAACATGTCACACAGCTCGTGCCACAATAGATTTATTGAAAGACACGTTTGGTGACCGCCTAATTTCACGTTTTGGACCTGTGAATTGGCCTCCAAGATCTTGTGATTTAACACCGCTAGACTACTTTCTGTGGGGCTATGTAAAGTCATTGGTCTATGCGGTAAAGCCACAAACGCTTGACCATTTGGAAGACAACATTCGCCGTATTATTGACGATATACGGCCACAAATGTTGGAAAAAGTCATCGAAAATTGGACGTCCAGATTGGACTACATCCGCGCCAGCCGTGGCGGTCATATGCCAGAAATCATATTTAAAATGTAATGCCACAAGATTATCTTTCGAATAAATAAAATTCATGTCAATCGAATAATTCATCGTTGTTTTATTGCAACTTAAAGTTCTATACCTCTATAAAAAAACACCCTTTATAAGGACTTACTTATGAGACATTTCTATCAACAATAAAAACTAACACGTACACAGGCTGTAGATCCTTGTAGTCATTCATTCATTTAACTCTACCATGCCAACCATACATTCAAAGGAAGAAACTTCATTTACATTAAAATCTGTAAATGCTATGTGTGTGTGTTTGTATAAGTGTTTGAGTGTGTGCATTGGAATTCTTTATACTCAGCTTATTTTGCCAAGTGAATGTGTTTATCTTAGAAGGGTTGAATGAATGGCTGTTAGGGTGTGGATAAATGGTTAAGTCAACTGGATGGATGGCTAGATGGATGGATGGCTGGATGAATGAGTGTGTAAAGTAGCCTGTGTAGCTGTACTAAATGCAAAAGTAGTAATTCAGGTTAATGTTGGCCTTATAATTACACCAAAAACTCCATGGATATACTGGATATAAAAAGAGTTACAAGTGCAAACGATGAAATGACATGAAAAGTACACAAAAAAGACACGAAATGAAAGAAATAAATACAAAATGCAAAATGATAATGTCCACTGGCCAAGGCAAAACGAAAGAGAATCCATCAAAAAAAGTGCACAAAAAAATATAAATGAAGCTGTAAAGCGAAATCATTTTACATAAACACGTGTGTGGCATGCACAACAAAAGTCATTGTATTGTTCGTCATGTTGTTGTTACACAATTTACATGCAACACCTGGCTGCTTTTAAACAAATTGTGACTTTCTTTCATGCCTCTTTTTACTCTCGATTCTTGTTGCAAATGATGGCATAACAATTCTTCACCACGTATTACATATTCTACCCCAATGGTCTTGTTGTTAAAAGAAAATTAAAATCCATTCAATAAATACTCGTACCATCCTTTGGCCCGCAGCTGAAAGCTATAAGAGAAAAGAAAATAGTTGGCCGAACGACCACTGCCTTCATTGGTAATTAAAATAAAAATTCACATTGAGATTGTTAAGACGAAATGTTTATATAAAATAAGTCTTCAGTGACTTATGAATTGTGTACCTAGATGATCTACCTTTCAGGCTCTCATTCGTTTTGCACAACAATTTATTGCCCAAGATTCAAGCTAATAAACTTGTTTAACGTTGAAGGTCCTTTTAACTACATTAACTACATAACTTAATATTAAACATGCAGTTCAATCAAGGACATCAAGTGCTACACTGATTACTATTGAAACAAAAGTGCTCACTAGGTCTTCTGTTGAGATTACTCTTGTTGCGTGTGAAGCCTCCAAAATATATTACGTAAGCGACATAACATTACAACCCTTTAGTCAGGATTACAACCTGGCTTCTCACACCACATACGATGTGTGTGTTAATTTTTTCCATGAGTGGCAAGACCCGCGACTCGAAATCGACTCCGAACAACAGTTTTTTGAGAAACTTGTCATGGCAAATTTATTTTGCTCTTAGAGTTTATGCCAGAAGGCTGCTGAGAGAAATTCGCCGAAAAAATATTTTTTTCATGTTTCGTTTTGATCGAGATGTCTGACTAGGGGTTCGAACCACGGCCTCACATCTAATAAGCCAACACACTATCTGCTAGACTGAGGGGAAATCACCGAAAGAAATATTTGTTCCATATTTCGTTTCGTTCGAGTTGCCTGATCTGAGTTTTGAACCACGGACTCGCATCTAATAAGCCCACATACTACGTACTAAACTACGGCGGCTGTAATATTACATTTACAAACATTGTATAGGAAAGCCGCAAGGCCCCATACCCACATGGGTATGCCTATAATATCCAGATAGAAGTCCAGAAACGTGGAAAACGAAATAATAAGAGTCGACAAACTAAGCGATATACCCAGGGTAGTGTCCTTTCGCCACTAATATGCATGCTGGTTGAGGCTGAGCTCTTAACTTCTTGAGGTGGTTATCGACTGCCAAGGATATGCAGATGATAGAGTCTCGATAGGTTAAGGCAAATTTGAAGATCACAAGAAGAAGGTCTCTTCCTTAAATAAAAATATTCAACAACTAAGCGAGATTTATTAGACGTAAGGCCTCGGTTCAATCCCCAGTTCCAGCAAACTTAAATGTGAAAAACTTTTCTTCGTTGACTTCCAGTGAGCAGATTTCTGGCAAAAACTCAGAGTAAATAAAGTTGCCATGAAAAAGTTTTTCAAAAATCTGTCATTCGGAGTCGACTTTAAACTGTAGGTGCCGCCACTCATGTATAAAAATTAACACACACAACATAAGTGGTGTGAGAAACTAGGTCGTAATCCTGACTAAAGGGTTGTAATGACCAATCATGTATATATGTATGTATGTATGTGAGATAATATCACAGCAAATGGATAATAAACAGTAAATTGACATGGAGGGTTTATGTATATGGAGAGCAACTCAGGGAAGACCAGACGAGGCATAATGCATTACAAAAGGCTTGTGGAGAAATCCTGGGGTGTAATCCAGTAATTATGGACTGATTATATACCATGTGACAATTATCTGGGCAGAAAGATTAAACCTGAAAACACCACAAATGGAGTTGTTAGCATTTCAGGTTCAAGGAGAACCTTTCCTGCAGCGGCATTGAAAGCTCTGTTGGATTTATGTCCATTGTACATGGCAGTAAAGACCAAGGGATTAGGTTTATGAGAGGCAAGTTTAACATGAAATTTATTAAAGGAATTGATGGTTTTGATTGATTACTAAGGAGTGGGTTGAATGACATTTCACTCTCTAACTGCCTGCTGAACAGACGCAGTAGACTTTATGATTTTGGTATGTGCCTCGCAACGAGACTTAGCTGCAAAAATGAATGGAGTAAACTTCAAGTTGTATACTCTTGCAAAATAGGGACTATTTTGTTGTGTAGAGATAGGTCCATAACGAATCTTTTTACAGGAGCAGGAATTTTTTGTTCCATAATGAAACTAGGAAAACTCGTGGGTAGGAAAACTCGTGGGTATTTTCCAAACGAAATTCTATACCATGCAAAGCTGTGCTCAGTTTAAGTTGTTGTCAGGAGATTAACAAATTCGCCTTCCTATCACTAAACTTCAGTAAATAACTATAATTAGAAGCTCACAAATGGAAAATGTTGGTATTAAAAAATCAAGAAGATTCATCTCTTTACTGTGCATACTTTCGGTACTTTGTTAGAAATAATTTGTCCTCCATCTCCTCAGTTATACAATTTGTTATTCGACTTTAAATGTAACAATTAAAACTACTTTTTGAAATTAATTTTTCAAATTACATTTTAAACGACATTGCCGTACGAAATTTTTTTGTAGGCCAACTATACCTTTACCATTCATCCTCCATTTAACATTTTTCTGTCTTCAATGCCATTTAAGCCAGAAGAGCAATGCATATTTAATGTTGTAACAAATTGGATAACCAACTTAAGACACCCATCCTTTTGTTCTTATCCCAATACACTTCGGTCCTTATTTGTGTTTGTAATCAGAATGTTAAGTTGATTTTTTTTTTTCGAATATTTTGGTGGGTTGGTCGGTTGGTATGGTTTGGTTTGGTTGGTTGAGTGGTTCGTTGGTTTCATTTTTTTCTTTTTTTTTTGTTGTTATTTAAATTCAGTTTTGATTCCCTTGCCATCAATTCTCTTCCCCCACTTCTCTGTTGTCACTCCAGAACAGAAAAACATTATTTGTTGTGCTTGATGTTGTTACGCAAAGAGTCTTTATTATTATTGGCATAAAATTGCTATTTTGTGCCCTGATGGTCACCGTTGGCCAATGTGTAAAAGTGGTATTACATTTACTTTTACAACCACATGCACATTAATATTTTCGCCCTCGTCATCATCATCATCATCAGGAACAGCAACAGCAACAGCAATGCCATCAACATGGGGTACATGGGTAACATCAGTAACATCAGCTCCAGCATCATTCTTGTATTTCGTTCTTGTTTTTGTCAATTGTTTCCATTTTTTTTTAATTCTTTCCTCTACTGTCAGAGCATTCGTTTAAAGTTTTCTGTTTTTATTTATTTTCTGGTATGTAGGCCTATTGTATTGCTTTTATGACCCTAGATTTCCCATTTGTTACAACACCATACCAACCATAGCGCAGTAACATTGCAACATTACGTGAAACGTCACCATCACCATGATCATCATCATCATCCAACAGCCATTATTATTCCTTCACATCGTGGTCATCATGTAAGCCATCTAAATGAAGGAATGAATGAATGCGGTAGTGTTGGTGTCTCTGTATGTATATGCGTTCACAAAATTTACATTTTTAATTTAAATTTATTTATTTCTTCATTCCTTTTGAGCACTTTTTTTCGCCAATAAAATAACACGAGCTTTTATCTTTGTATCTATTAAAACCACGAAAAAAATATTTAAGAGATACAGGTACGAGGAGCAACGAAACTTATGAATATTAAACGGATCTTATCTAGCAATACTTTATCAAGCTACTATCAGTCATCAGTTTTCCAAGAAAATTGAAATTGAAGTTGCCTTACATTTTGTAACTTTTGTCAGTGGCCAGTAAATTCAGCTTCAATTTATATTGAATTCGTATGCAAACACATTTATTGACAGTAAAGGTAGAATTAGCCAAACGTTCACGCAACGAAAACAATGCAAACGCTTACCGAAATTCTATTACGGTTGGATAATCATTCCCATTGCCTATCACATGCTAGAAACGAATGCAACTTCTGTTTTGTTCCGTATACGTTCGGCTAATTCTACCTTAAAGCGGCCAGTATATCCCTCTATTAAGTGTACTTTAGACCGGAGTAAGAAAGAAATGCAACACTTTCACCCGAAGAACATATGCACCCCATAGTGATCGCCTTCAGAAATGTGCTTCAAACTCAAAGGGTAACCAGAAAAATAATGACCGATAAAGCATACAACGAATAAGTGAGCTAGAAGCTAAAAAGCGAGGAAAATGGAAGAGAGAGAGAGAGAGAGTTAACTCTTCTTCTTCTGAATTTTTCAATACAACGCTGCCAATACAACGCTGTCAATACAACAATAGGATAACGACCTAGCTTGTCGCATGGGTAGTGCGTTATGCATTAATTTCACCCAGGAATACAGCGACTTGAAGTCGCCGTAGTCTAGTAGGTAGTGTGTTGGCTTAATAGACGTAGGGCCTCGGTTCAAACCCCAGGTCAGACACCAAAACAAAAATACAAAAAGTATTTCTTCGGCATCTTTCTCTCAGCAGATTTCTAGCAAAAACTCTGAGAGTAAATAAAATTTCCATGAAAAGTTTCTCAAAAAAATCTGTCGTTCGGAGGCAACTTTAAACTGGTGGGGCCTACCACTCATGTATAAAATTAACACACACAACATAAGTGGTGTGAGAAACTCGGTCGTAATCCTGACTGAAGGGTTCTAATGACCAATTATGTATGTAAATACAGCGACTTGCAGTTTAAAGTCGACTCCGAACGACAGAAGTCCCTAAAGTTCCTACCAATGTAGATCGCACATTATCCAAAAGCGTGATATAACTTCAGATCATATTAGACAGCAAATTCAACTGGAATTTGAATACACAGTCCAGAGCAAATAAGACACAGTCCAGAGCGATATACATGAACTGAAGTATAAACCCTAATAATGTCTACTGGTTATACAATTTCGTAAACAAACCAACTCTATTCTAAAAGGCCGCAGTTTGCCGGTTGGCATTAAAGAAAAAGGATGCACGATGGTAAGTGCAATTGGGTCTACATCATACAGAGCATTGTTTACTATCCTTAACTGGCTACCACCGGGCATGTTAACGAAACAAGTGGATGCAAACGCGGCAATGAGACTCATGGGCCCCATAAGAGCATCAAAGTACAAAAACTATGATCGTGCCAAAATCTTAAATACGGTTGGTCTTAATATACCTATCGACTACACGATACCTGAACCTGCTTTCGAACCTGATATTATGGCACAGATAACGGATAGATTGTTTTACATTATCCCATTAAACGCCAATAAAGATTACACTGATGGATCCAGATCGCCAAAGAAAGTCGGAGGCGGAATCTTCTCAGAACAACTGAACATTAGATCGTCCTTTGCACTACCAGATTATTGTAGTAATTTTCAGGCTAAAATAATGGCTATTGAAATTCCTCTCTGCGAACCCACTATCAGAGTATATCGTATAATTACATACGCACATTTGCCAACAGTAAAGCTCCAAATAGATTCCTAGAGTATGTGTACATCACATCTAAGATTGTCCACAAATGCCAGGTGCCTCTGGAGATGATAGCAAGAAATTCCACGGTCATCCTCATTTGGATTCTTGCACACGGGGACATTAAATGTAACAACAAGGCCGCCAAACTTGTTAAAGCAGATACCTCGCAAAATTCAATTCAATTCCTGGATGAGATTGACACTTCCCTGCAGAGAGGCAAATAGTCTTATACAAACTCTATTAATAGGCAAAAATTAGATGGGATTATGAACCCACCAGACAGATATGGCCCGACATGGATGTATTTAGAACAGAACTTGCATTGAACCTTTCAAGATTCCATCTAACATACCTCATAGCAGTGATAACGGGACACTGAGCTCTGTGTTTTCACGGCAGAAGACTGAAAATATCTCCAAACGAATTCAGCAGAAGCTGCATTGACGAGGAAGAAGAGGAAACCACACAACATCTTCTCTGTCAAAATAGTTCTTGGACATCATCATGGCTGTGATAACGAGAAAATGGCCTCTGTGTGTTCACGGCAGAAGACTGATAATAACTCGTGACGACTTTGCAGAAGCTACAACGACGAGGAAGAAGAGGAGACCACAGATCATCTCTCGGTCAGAAAAATTCTGAGAAAAGAATTCTTGGACACCCAGAATTTATTGACAAAAATCTCTAGCCAAAGGCGAATTGAGATAAATCACTTTCATAAGTCTCTCGGGAGGGTTGAGAGATGCTAACTAGAAACTATAATTTATGACAGAATAGATAATATAGGCGTTGCAATGAAATGCAAGTAAGCTGTGCTTGTTGAAGCCGCTGTCAGTTTAACCTAGCCCATCAATCCCAGCTTTAAAACCGTTTGCTTTGACTTAGTCTTTCCGCAACGACAGGGGTGGTTGGCTCACCTCATTTAAACAGTTTCAGTATTTAATAATCTATTGATATCGCATCATAAACACGTCAAAGATTAAATATGGGAAATGATTTAAATTGCTGCACATAAAATATTAAATTTCTAACACCAGCTACAAAAAAATCAAAGGAAACACCAGCAAAACTAAATCCAATGGAAACTTAAGCCTGAAGCTGCAACAGCAACACAATGAGAAAAAAATAGAGGGGTTATCTTATGGCTACAGCAAGAAACCAGATACAAATGACCAAACGGCCAACTAACCAACGGACAACGACCGACTGAACTAAAGACATGTTACAAAATGTCAAAGTTTAGAAAATTGCAACAGATTGTTGGCCCAAACGAAATGACAAAGGCGTAAGAGGAAGAGTAAGAGTAAGAGTACATAGAAAAGAGGATAAAATGTCCAAATCTTTTAATTGTTGCATGAGTTTATTTTTTGTTTTTTGCTCTCAAAAAAAAAACGTAACACAAACTCGGGCACAAATACTGAAGCAGACACTGGTACATTCAACAACTGATGATAATGCTGATGATGAGCAGACAAAAGGAAGAAACTAAAAACAAATAAAAAACATAAGTTTGGTTGGGTTAAGACGAAACAGATGATGCCGTACTATATCTTGTTAGGAAAATGGAAATGGTGTTTTGCTTTCACATCGTATAAATTGTAAACAAAAGCTACAAAAACAAAAACCATGAACTTGTTTACACGATAAACAAGTAAACAAAAAAATTTTAACAAAAAAAAAACAATATAAAAAGGGGATAAATAAGTAAACAAAAAGGCAACAACAGCACTGCAAGGACAAACGTAAACAAAATACACAAACATGTTTAAATTTATAGAGATTTCGAGAAAGTTATTCTCCTTCAAGAGCATCCCTCAGACTGTTTACCTTGCGATATAAAAGGTAAGACAAAGCAGGCAACGGAGTCAGCAAAAAATTCAGTCCGTCTTATGCGAAGACGCAGTGTTTGATGAAAGTAATCGTGGTTTGAAGATCTCCGTTATAAAGATCTATCGAACAAATTGACTAGTAGTTGTTATTGCTTGCGCAAAAGAGTGCAAAGAGGAATAACAAACAAAGCAATTGTTGTTGTTTACGTCAAGTTGTCAACAGTGGCGCCACACAGAATTGTGCGAACAATAAAGAACTTTAATTAAAACTGAACATATGTTTATTTTTGTTTTTTGCAATCTACGAGCTCATATTTCAAACGGCAAAAACGTAACAATATTTACACTTCCTAAGTGTAGCCCATGTTCACCAGGACTTGTTTTGGATCTAAAGAAATAGATTATGTAAAGGAAGGATAGAAGGAATAGAAATTATAAGCTTAAGTCGGGTTTTAACCCAAGGATCAAACATTCCCTAGAGAAAACCAAAACGAGTCCAAAATAAATCTTGCTATTGCAGCACTCTTTATATTAGAGAGCTCGACCAAAAATGTCAGAAAATGGGAATCCAAAAACCTCCGTCTCTTTATGACAAGAGTAGGACACAGATACACTTTCCCCTTCTCAGACCCTCAGCTTCTGCAAAAGTCATTTGCCGGAATGCCTAGTCTTTCTACATGCCTACCAAAAGAACAGTGACCCATAAGAATCGCTATGGTGCAACGGTCTTCTTTTTATAAATAAATGTCCAGCAGGGTCTAGCTTTATTGCACGCACACTTTTGCAGTCAACGAGATTGAAGTCGTTTGCCAGAATGCTGAGTCTTTCTACATGCCTAACAAAAGAATAGGGGTCCTTAAGAATTGCTATTGAATGATGGATGGCCACGGGATTTAAGAATAGAAGTGAATAAGTCCTCTTCTTAAAAATAAGAGTCTAATAATTTTGCTTGTATGCTCTTGCTGCTGTCTACAAGATTGATATAAGTGTGGATAACAAGTGTGAATAAAATCCAAGTTAACTGAAGCAATCGGAACACCTATGCCATGTAATACATCGGAGATTGCAAGTTTCATACCGGCTCCGGCCAACGCATCAGCATTGTAATTTCCAAAGATATCCCTATGTTCCGAAACCCATATAAGAATTACCTTTGAATGGTCCGAAATTTCTCTCAGAAATCCTTGGTATTCATGGACTAGGACCGACTATATTCGTTACGGACTTAATTGCAGCCTGGCTGCCCGAGTAAATCAAGAGATTAAGAGGGAAAATTCCGCCATTCAGCAAGTATCGCGCCGCTTTTAAAATCGCCATGACCCCGCTTGGAAAACACTGCAGTGATCAGGCAGCTTATAAAAACGTTTAATATCAGAACTTTTAATAAATATTTCAGAGTCCTACCTATTTTTAGAAGTCGCCGTAGTCTAGTAGGTAGTGTGTTGGCTTATTAGACGTAAAAGCCAGGGTTTGAGTCCCAAGCCAGACATCAGGACAAAATACAAAAAGTATTTCTTCGGCGACTTGCTCTCAGCAGATTTCTGGCAAAAACTCTGAGAGTAAATGAGATTGCCATGAAAAGGTTTCTCAAAAAAATCTGTCGTTCGGAGTCGTCTTTAAATTGGAGGTCCCACCACTCATGTATAAAATTAACACACACAACATAATTGGTGTGAGAAACTAGGACGTTGTACAATGGATCAATTCTACCTCCGGGTACTGTACTTGACTTAATTGACAAGTACACGTCCTCTAACCTAACCCAACCTAACCTTCCTATCATTCATCGTTGAGCCATCAGTGTAAACTTCGAGGGTCCCATTTGAAAGTTTCGGATCTTCATACCAGAAGTCCTCTGTTGGAATTTTAAAATCGAAGGTTCTATTCAGAAAGTCGTAAGGAATCATATAATCGATCCTAGTGTGTCTATATCTTCCTAGAATAGTAGCATATTGCATATAGGATAGAGTGGGCCAGGATTTGACTGCATTAAGTCTTACTGCCACCAACTCAGCCCTCTGTCTTAATAAGAGGTCAGAGGGTGAGCCAATTGAATATAGCATATAATGCTAATGCTAAAGAAGTCGCCATAACCTGGTAGTTAGTGTGTTGACTTATTAGACATGAGGCCACGTATAAACCCCAGGTCAGACATCGACCAACAAAAAAGGAAATATGAAAAATTTGTTAGATATTGTGGCCATAACTGAATAGAGGGTTTACGAAAATTCTGTTTAAAGAAGTACGCTCAATATGGTTACCGGGTGCAGTATGTGGCACTATATAATGGACACTCATTCGAGGCCTATTGGTCTTCAGCGCCTAGCAAAGCATTTCTGCGGAGTCAGAAGTGCAGACTGTTCTTAACCTACTGAATACAGTCCCAGCACTGGACTGTATGGATGATCTGGAAAAACTGTCAAGTACTGGCATTGGAAATTTGTTCATTCTTCATTAGAAGTTCAGAAAAATTCTAAACAATCGCCGTTAGACGTGAGGTCGTGGAAAAAATAAATTTCTTCGGCGACTTCCTCTCAGCAGATTTCGGGCAAAACCTCTGGGGGTAAATAAAATTACCATGAAAAAGTTTTTCAAAAAATCTGTCGTTCGGATTCGACTTTAAACTGTAGGTCCCGCCTCTCATGTATAAAATTGTCACACACAACATACATAAGTGGTGTGAGAAGCTAGTTTGTAATCCTGACTAAAGACTTCTAATGACCAATTACGTATGTGTGGGGTGAATAGAGCGCAGAGTTTACATCAGTCGGCAGTGGTATTGATATGTGAACATCGTCCACCAGGCATGTACACCATTAAGCATGATTGGCTTCACCATGGCCCGATAGAGCTGGTATGTGATGGTTGATCTGAGACCCCAGATCAGGCCTACGGTCGTTTTGCATGTGTAAAGTGCTACTGTCACTTTATGAAAATAAGAGACTATACTTTCTTTCCTGCAAATAATCCATCTAAGTAGTCAAGATTATTGTCAAAAGCTTCTGCACTGTCATATGAATTAAAAGAAGAAAAATTTTTTAAATTTGTTTGAAACACCAGAGTAAACCTAACATACCTCCACCAACTATGGTAGTGTAGTGCAAGGAAACTGATGTTGAATGTTAGACATCTTGTAGATATAAATGAAAAAAAGGCCCCCAAAAAATAAAAGATTAAAAAAAGAAGAAAAAGAAGAAGAAGATGAAAAAAGTAAATTTAAACCGGAAAAACAAAGAAGCTTGTCAAAAGATCAAATAAAATACATGTTGTTTAGGCCATAAAGCCATCCACATTTACACAATTCACATCTTGTGGTTGTGTCTGGCAAATAAACTGAACGAAAAAATAAAAGGAAAATGAAAATGAAAATAAAAATGAAATTAAAAGACAAAAGACAAAAGGATATTAAAATAGAAGAACAACAAAAACTATAACAACAACAACAACTTGTGGACATGATAAAACATGCACAAACGACATAAAAAATTTAAGAAAATGGAAAATTTTTTTTTCTGCAGGAGCCAGTATAATAGAAGACAAAATGTTTTAAAGGTGATAAAAGGATTTTCTCTTAATGAAAATATGTACGCAAACGAGTAGAAAGGACAAAACAAATGCAACAACAACACTAGCAAGGATAATATTATACTTGTAAATGAAGGAAACTGGTATGATTTAACAAAAGAATTTAAAAACCTGGGGAGGATAGCTTTAATGAACAAGCAAAACAATGGGAGAAGATAGTCGTAATCTATGGTGTGCAGATGGTATACAGAAGAATTGCATTACTGACCTGGCCTGATTAAACAACAACGGCCAGACAAAACGCCTAAATGTAGTAACTTAAGGGGTAAAGGGTAATCTTTTAAACTAACATTTTTGGGATCAAAAATATTTTGATTTAATTTCAGTTCACTTCAGAAGGAAGCATTTGAAAATAAGCCACATAACCCATGCAATCGATCAAATTCAGCCTGATGTAAAACTCATAAAAAATTGGCCCTTGCGTATGAGCTCCACACAGAGATGTTTGAACGATATTCCACACATAATGGCCTCAATAGGTTTTCCAAACGAATCAAAAATTTCAATGATAGACACACTTGGTTTTATTTAAATTTAATAAAAGGTGTGTTGGCTTATTAGACGCAAAAGCCCGGGTTCGTATCCCAGGCCAGAATCAAAACGAAATATGAAAAAATAAATATTTCTTCGGCAGATTTCTGGCAAAAACTCTGCGAGTAAATAAACCTGACATGAAAAAGTTTCCCAAAAATCTGTCGTTCGGAGTCGACGTTAAACTGTAGGTCCCGCCACTCAAGTATAAAATTAACACACACAACATGAGTGGCGTGAGAAGCTAGGCCGTAATCCTGACTGAAGGGCTGTAATGGCCAATTATGTATGTATGTATGTAAAAGTCTTTTCCTGCAACAGATGCTGTAAAGATGTATACTTCTTAGAGAGGTACATACATACATATCGGGTGGACCATCTATTGGTTTAAATAAATCTATGAAATGCATCTATGAAACCTTAGACATAAGATTCTTCGACATCCAGAATTTAGGAATAAAACTTGTCTAGACAGAAAGTTTCATAAAATTCTCGAAATGGTAGTGAACCGATGTCAGCCGGGAATTAAAGTTGCATGGAAAAATAAGTACAATAGCATTTCAACTAAGCTTTTACATCGGGTGGGTCATCTATCGATTTAAATTTGAATCATCGGCTACTTCGAATCTCACAATACTTATGTCATTCCATTCTGCCACAAAATCCAGTATATTATCTCCACTGATCGTAATGAATCGATTTACCGCTTGAGCAACGTTTGGATTTATTGGAAATTTATTTCCAACACAAAGACAATTGGTCGGAAATTGAACGAAAATGTCGTACAAAATTTGGTCGCAAAGAAGGACCAACAGTGCCCGGTATACGCAAGTTTATTGCTAAAGTTCGTGAAACTGATTTCATTGCTAATGCGGCAAGACGTGAGCGTACTCGTACAGTGCATACAACCGAAAATACCGAAGCTATGGCTGAGAGTGTGCGTGAGAAACCATCAACATCAACTTGTCATCGTTCTCAAGAATTGAACATTTCACGCACCACTTTAAATCTCGGTATGATGCCTTAAAAAATTCAATTGGTTCAAGAGTTGAAGCCGCATGTCCATCCGCTTGGTTTTCGCTTCGATACATGGGCCAACGATAAACTGCACGATGATGTCGATTTTGCTGAAAAAAAAATTATCTTTTCGGACGAAGCTCATTTTCATCTTGGTGGGTACGTTAATAAGCAAAATTGCCATATTTGGGGCTCAGAAAACCCAAACGTGTTCTTCAATGCACCCTTTACGAGTGACTGTTTGGTGCAGTTTGTGGAGCGGAGGCATCATTGGCTCAAATTTCTTTAAAAATGTGGACGGGGCAACCATTACGGTCAATGGAGACGTCTAACAAACCATGGTAATCGATTTTTTGTGTCCGCTCTTCATGGCATTGATGTGAACGATATTTGTTTTCAAAATATGGTGTATCTTGCCACACATCTCATGCCACAATCGATTTAATGCGTCAAATGTTTGATGGCCGTTTAATTAGCCGAAATGGTGATGTGGGGCGCCGTTAAAGAAATGTGTTATGCCGACAAACCAGATGCAATTGAGCATTTGAAGGCCAACATTCGTGATACAATTGTCGAGATAAGACTCCATACACTTGAAAAAGTCCACTAAAATTGTTCCGATCGAATGTGGTACTGTGAGGTCAGTCGTGGCAGCTATATGAGTAAAATAATATTCCATTCCTAACCGAAATAATTGTATTACACAACAAAAAAGTAAATTTTTGGTAAAATTTTGAATCGTTTTTGTTTTATTGACCCACCCTTTACACACATAATCACTCACTACAGGATTACGTCAGGATTACGTCCTAGTTTCTCACACCACTCATGTTGTGTGCGTTAATTTTATACATGAGTGGCGGGACCTACAGTTTAAAGTCGACTCAGAACGACAGATTTTTGAGAAGCTTTTCATGGCAATTTTTATTTACTCTCAGAGTTTTTGGCAGAAATCTACTAAGAGGAAGTCGCCGAAGAAATAATTTTTATATTTTTATTTTGATGTCTGGCCCTGGCTTTTCGTCTAATAAGCCAACATACTACCTACTAGACCACGGCGACTTCACAACAAATAAATTTGGCAAAATTTTAAACCGTTTTTGTTTTATGCATTTTTAAATTTAAACTTTGAAATTGGCCACTCTTTCTAAACGTAATTGGTCATTACAACCTTTCTGTCAAGATTAAAACCTAGCTATATATGAAGCCCGATATCTCAAGTTCCAAAATTATTTGGGATATACGACTTATTGGGTTTTATTAGGGACACCTTAAGCTACAATTTTTATATAGTGGGATATGTGCAGCAAGTCCCATTTGCCCACAATATCGATAATCCTACCTTGACTATTTTCTGTTAACCACTTAACATTGCTCTGTTAGCTTTAACATTACCTCTGTTAAAATTTTTGGTTTTTGCCTTTGCTAGTTAAATTTGAATTTATCTTCACACACATCTTCTCGCTTGTAACACTACACTGCTCATAATGTCTTCAGTGTTTATTGCAGTCACTGCATTTTTTTTTTGGGAAAGCATTTTTCCCGTTGTTTTTTTTTTTTTTTTGTATGCTAACTTTGCAATTTAAAAGTCAAATAATATTTGAGAAAATAGAAAAAGCCAACAAAAGCGGCAACAACAACAACAATTGCAACAACTATTAATGCAGTAGTAATCAATAGCATCTAGAAGAACTAGCTCAGCATTGCAAAATCTAAAACCGAAATGTATGAACAACAACGATGCAATATCTTGTAACGAAAATGTATGCATGAAAGTATGTATGAACGTATGGTTGATTGTAAGACAAACTAAAAGATAAAGATAAAGATGAAGATAAGGAGAGAAACTAAAGTTGTAATTCAAATATTACAACTTACTACTGTTAAGCACACATTCATCCTTTCGATTACTGAATGAATACGAGTGTGTGTCTGTGTGTATGTACCATAATTATACATTTTGAAAATTCTTAATAACTGTGTAAATATGTACATACACACACGGAGATTATTGGCAAAAATCTTAATGCCATTTAGAAATATTTCCTTAAAGGATTGCTGCTGCAATATCTCTTTAGAATATAAGAAGAAGCAACAACAACAACAAATCAACAAACAAATAAAAGTGAGTGGAAAATGAAAACTTTTTACCTGATTAATGGAAAAGAAAATCGAAGAAATCTTTTATGAAAATTTATTTAAAATAGGTTTTTCATATCAATTTGAAGATTTTGAGTGAATTGTGTTTCAAGGTCATCAGAATTCATTTTTTCTTTTTTCATTTAAAATATGAGTTCGTAGATTGCAAATAAAAAAAAAATTTTAATTAAAATTCTTTATTGTTCTCACAATTCTGTGTGCCACTGTTTACAACCTGATGTAAGCAACAACAATTTACTTTGTTTGTTATTCTTTTTTACACTCTTTTGCGTAAACACTAACAATTGTTCGGCAGATCTTTATAACGGAGATCTTCAAACCACGATTATTCTCTTCACACGCAACGCGTCTAACTCCCGTTGCCTGCTGTGTTGTATATGACAATGTAAACAGTCAGATGAATGATCTTAGGTTAGGTTAGGTTAGAGGACGTGTACTTATCAATTAAGACAAGTACAGTACCCGGAGGTCGAATTGACCCATTGTACAACGTCCTAGTTTCTCACACCACTTATGTTGTTGTATTTTTATTTACTCTCAGAGTTTTTGCCAGAAAACTACTGAGAGGAAGTCGCCGAAAAAATGCTTTTTGTATTTTGTCTTTGATGCCTGAGCTGGGGCTCGGTGTTGTGTTTGTTAATTTTATGCATAAGTGGTGGAACCTACAGTTTAAAATCGACTCCGAACAACAGATTTTTTTGAGAAAATTTTCATGGAAATTTTATTTATTTTCAGAGGGTTTTTGTCGAAGAAATATTTGTTAATTTTTTGTTTTGTTGGAGATGTCTGTGATCTGGGGTTTGAATCGTGGCCTCACGTCTAATAACACAAAACACTACCTGCTAGACTACGGTGACTTTGACATACACGTTGTAGTCTAGTTTTGATTCATATTTCGTTTTGTTGGAGATGCCTGAACTGGGGTTTGAACCGTAGTCGCAAGTAGGGATGCAAAACGGGATTGATTTTTAAAAATCCCGGGATTTGGGAATCCCGAAAATCCCGGGATTTTGTGATTCGCAAGACGCAAGTCTAATAAGCACTAGGCTAATAACACTAAGCTACGATGACTACAAAAAAATCATGGATTTTAATCTAAAAGACTTGAATAAAATTTCTATCGCATAGTCCTCTTGTATTAGTTTCCCTTTTCGAAATACAATAATTTAACAGGCTGGGATGAGTAGAATCCTATGGGCAAATACTTTCCACTAATCCTTCTGTATTAGCCTTCTGTGAATGCTAGTTTATAAATTTAGTACAAATCTGTTGTTGTTTTTTTTTTTTCGTTTTCTAGAAGACGTCTGAACTGGGGTTTAAACCGTTGTCGCACGTCTAATACGCCAACACACTACGCTACGACGACTACAAGAAACAAATCCTGGATTTTAATTTAAAAGATTTGACTAAAATTTCTATTGCATAGTCCTCTATTATTAGTTTCCCTTTTGGAAATACAATAATTTAACAGGCTGGGATGAATTGGAACTTATGGACATATAATGGACGTTGACTTTCTACTAAGCCTTCCATATTAGGCTTCTGTGAATGCTAGTTTATAAATTTAGTACAAATCTGTTGTTGTTTTTTGTACTTTTAATGATTGTTTTTCTCTTTTCCATTTTTTTGTTGCCTGTTCTTTGCTTTTCTGCTATAACTGTAGTGAAGTGTAAAATAGTTACTAAAAACCACACATGTTTTTGCGGTTTAAGGCAATTTAAAAATAAATATAGCACTTGAACACACACAAACACATGTATGTATGTATATATAGAGAGAACTGGACCCCACAACACAACATCCAATATGCAGTTGTAAAAGCCAACAACGCTTGACCAGAGACTTTTAACCAATAAGTGTGAAAATATGTTGGAATGACTAAAGGATTTGTAAATAAAACCATAAAATGTTTAAATAACATGGATAAATAAAATAAACAACGACAACAACAACTACAACTAGAGCAAACAACAACAACAACACTACCATAAAAACCAAACAAAATACATGAAATTGCAAGCAATAATAAAAAAAATATGGTAAAAGAAAAACAACAACAACAAGAAGAAAAATAAATACCAACTTACAATAAAGTTTAGAATCCTACATTAAGTTCATCATCATTTAAGTTTAAATTTAAAACAAAAATCGCAAAACAAAACAGTTTTTTAAAAGCCTCTTTCAGAAAAAAAAATTTTAAATTCAATGCAACTCTCATAACACAACAGCAGCCATCATCATTCATTTGTATCATCATATCCTTTTCTACTTTTCATAAGCACACACACATACACACTCGTACATACTTATGTATGTATGTGGTAATTCATTTGTAGTTGTAAGCCATTATATTTGTATTTGTCGATGGCAATATTTCTATAGACGCCGTTGTTATTATTGTTCCTGTTGTGTGAGTGAAATGAACAAAAAAAAAAACAACAACAACAAAATTCGTATTGATATCAGCCGAGTGGAAGTTAAAATGCCATTGGGGAACAATCAGTAAAATGAATACTCGATATTCATCATCAATATATCGATGCCGGCAACATCATCATCCACAATAATCTGTAGCTTTAGCAGAAGAATACAGTGGCAAACAAAATTATTAGTTCTGTGTTATTCTAGACAGTACTTTATAATTAGTGAAAGCCCAAAAAAACTAGGGTCTCGCATTACTTTTGGGCATTTAACCCAGTAAAGGTTTTTAGATACAAGGAAAAAATTTGGTATTGCAGTTCAATGTGTCATAAACGTCTACAGTATACGTAAAGAATTATTACTTTAAGGGCCATTATTACAACTTGCCGTTAACTAAAGGGAGGATTTTCACGGGCAGATAAATTGTTTTTCATTATTATAAGTGGACAATAAGGTAGAAGTGAGCGATAAGCGAAAGGGAGGATCATCCTACCGATAACTTTTAAACTTAAGTTTATGTTTAAACTTGCCACATTATATATTATTTCCAATATGGCAACTTCAAATATAAAAAAAAGGATTAAATACGCCGTAGGATAGTAGGTAATGTGTTAGCTTATTAGACGTAAAGCCAGGTTTCAAACCCCAGATCAGACATCTCCAACGAAAAAATTCTTCGTCGCCTTCCTCTCAGCAGATTTCTGGCAAAAACTCTGAGATTAAATAAAATTGCCGTGAAAAGTTTCTCAAAAAATCTGTTATTCGGAGTCGACTTTAAACTGTAGATCCCGCCACTCATGTATAAAATAATGGTATGAGAGACTAGATCGTAATGCTGACTGAAGGGTTGTAATGGCCAATTATGTAGTATGTATGTATGAGTAAATACAACAAAAAAAAGAAGCCCGTCGTTACCACCGCGTTTAAGAAAAACTTGTTTAATTGAGCACTGTTATCGACATTGTTCCGTCACTGCCATATTTCTGTAAAAGTTAACTTTATTTTATCATTAGGTTGTAATAACCAAAAGCAGTTAAAGGTGACTTTAAAGTTCACTTTAGCTAAAGTTACCTTTAACTAAACCCAACATTAACTTCAAGTTGTAATAACAGCCCTAAGCCTTTTGTTTTTGGGATACAAGAATTTCGTAAAAATTTTTCTTTGATTCTTCTCGTTTTAGCTGGATAAATGCCACGGCTTCTTTTTGCAATTTTGCATGACTCTGATGCGTAAATCAGACTCAATTTGATCGATACCATGGGTTACGTTGGCTTTAAGTGCCTTGTTGCCTATTTACATACAACTGAGACTTAAGGAAATCCTACAAGAAAAAGTCTAATGATGTCCAAATTGTAGTCTCTATGTGACTAGTTCAGACCACTTTCACGTGAAATGGCCAGTCACATATCGCTCGAACATTGTGGCATGAACATTGTATGGCACGTAGCGCCGTCTGGTTTAAGCCATACGCCGTTGAAGTACAGATCATCCAATTCAAGCAAAAAGAAGTTAGTAGTCATCAATCTATACTGCTCGCCATTGGACAACCAACATCGTTCTCAAAGATATATTGACTGATCACGTCGCCAGCACAAAATCAACACCAAACATTGACTTTTTCGCTATGAATTGAACGCTCTTGAATCTTAGGTGAAAATAATAAAATAGGCCTCATCGCTATAGATGTTTTTTTGGTAACAATAAGTTTCAGTTACGAACTGCCCTAGAGACTAGAAGAATACAAATCGTTGTCTATGGCCGTTTAACTATAATCCAAGTTGTGGTCTGCGAAAGGCCAAGTTCTTCTAAGCTATGCGAAATCGACGGGCTCGGATTCTTCTGTACGCTTTGACGGACAGCGGTGATGTTTATTCAGATTTTGGGTTTCAGCAAAGCACGAGTCGATGGTTTACTGAATTAGTGGATGCAAATTTATCCGCCTCATTGCGAACGCATTGCCAGACGCACACGGCATGTTGGACGAACAGAACAGAATAAAATAATTTTTTTAATTGCCCGTGATGTTGAATGCTATATCCGTCCATAGAGATTAAGCAAAACAGACTGAATTAAGGACAGGTAATTTGACAGATGTACCTTCAATAAAGTGGCCGTTATCAGCTGTCAAAGTTCGGAAGTTCCTGTTGGAAAACACGATATACCTCGAAAAGGTGCCTTTATCTCTCTAGCTCCTGGTCACTAAAACAATTTATGGCATTGTTTTCTATTTTCTAAGAACGCCTAAGAACAAACGACTCATAAATATATGATTAGTATGATGCGGCGGGCAGAAGGAGCATGAAAAATAAAATTCCCAACCAGACTGGACGCCAAAAGCATAGCGTCACTGCGCCTCAGTGCCTCTTGTGTAACATAGTAACAAAAAACAGGCTTTGGAACTAGCGTCTGACGGAATAAGGCGCAGATAAATTCGTTATTTTACAGACAGGTAATCTGTCTTAATCCGAAGTGAAGAGAATAGGACACCAATCATATGGTGCGATTAGCGGTTTAATTTTTTCCGTAACTATCCTGTAAGCAACCCCGACAAGGGTAATATTAGAATATCTGGTATCTACTAATCGGTCGATAACCGCCACTCAAAGCCATAAAGGCTACTTAAATCTTAGTAAGTATCGGAATATTGTTTCCAAAGTCACGATAATATCTTTAACAGTCTTTGGTATAAGACGTATAATTTAAACAAGATTATCGCCAGAAAAATAAGGCGAGATACCATAAAGTTTTGTCAATCATCAGCTGGCTGACTAAAACTAGGCTGACTAGAACTTGTGAGGATTGTTACGTTTCATTAAAATAAAAGATGTTTCGATGTTAATGAACAACTGGCCGTTGAAGAAGAGATCTACCAGGCCATGGGGAAACTATTCTCCAATGTTTTTTTTTATAAAACTAACACTCAGGGGATGGCCCCTACTCAAGCAATGCATTGTGTTGCACTAGGAAAATAGGTTATGAAATGCGGGACAGAAGTCGCCGTAGACTAGTAGTGTGTTGGCTTATTAGACGTAAGGCCCGAGTTCAAATTCCACATCAGACATCAAAACGAAAATATGAAAATATTTCTTCGGCGACTTCCTCTCAGCAGATTTCTGGCAAAAACTCTGAGAGTAAATAAAATTGCCATGAAAAAGCTTCTCAAAAATCTGTCGTTCGGCATCGACTTTAAACTGTAGGTCCATAAGCTAGGTCGTAATCCTGACTGAAGGGTTGTAATGACCAATTATGTATGTAATGAAGGATAGAGGGAGTATTGTTTATGGATTATTGATTTGAGAATTTTTATAAGTGATAGGAAAGACCTCTGCAGCTAGGGAGTTCCACATACGGTTAGTCCAGCTAAAGGCAAACGAATTTGCCTTGTGAAAATAGACTTGTTCACGATTTTCGGGAACAAGTAAGTCCCTTTATCTCGCTAAAGCCAAATCTGTAGGAGTAGCTCTCCAATGTTTCATTATCTTATTAACCTTCTTGTTATCTTATGTGTGGTGAACGCATTCGAAATTTGATTTTTAATAACAATTTTATAATAAATTCTATAAATTTACAATAATTCTAGTAATTTGTCTACATACCTCGCCAATTACTGCCATTTATGTTTGCTGGGTTATCACACAATAATCCTTCCGCACGGAATGTGTAATAAAATGCTTTTTTTGCGTCTGTGTATGTGTGTGTATTGGTTGCAATACTCTTCGTATTTATGAAAAAATTCTCATTCACAACACAACAGCATCATTTGGATTTGAGTCTTGGAATTGCAACATCTGCTGCATATCGGTTATAAATTTTATGCCCACTAACGCGTTATGAACGCGTGATCAGCATTGGTTTGTATTGTTTCATAAACATTATGAGAGAACTGCATGTGTTTTATTCCTAAGAATTGTTAAGCATTAGTGAGGGACATGCTCCAGAGTACGGTTTTTACGATTTAAGCTCCCTTTTTTCTTTCTCTCTCTTTTGTTGTACTGCAAACGTTCTGTAACAAAAAAAAACAAGGAAAAATAATTTAAAAAAAATCGATAACTTTCTTTAAAATGGAGCACTCATAAAGCGAAGTAAATAAAAATATGAAAGCATTTTTATAACGTAAGCCAACACAATTAAGGATATTAATGGGAATGCTTGGATGTGGTAAAAAAAAAACCTTTTTACAAATCACAGACAAACCAATCCCTTCAGCATTTTAAAGTGTTGCTATATTCAGTAATTTAATCGTCTTTTCAAATTTGCTTTTCCACGACTACCCCATACTGGTAAACCAGCCAGAATGTTTGATGAACGAAACTATATCCTTGATATCAATAGATGATAGCTCCGTCAAGCTGACAAGAAATGGAGAGCCAAATAACCTATATCTACACCTAGCAAGAGACGAGCACTGACAAAGAAAGTGGATAACAGTCTCCTCTTCCTCAGCGGATCTGCATCCACGGCAGAAGTCGTTAAATGGGAGCCTCATTCTCTCCGCGTGTCTACCCATAGCACAATGACCTGTAAGCACGGCCACTGTGGTTGAGATGACGTCACGATCAAGACCAAGCAATTGGTTGGTACGCCTTCTATCCATCAAGGGCCAGGTGAGTCTAGCGGTGGAGCAGGACTCCTCATTGACCCAGGATAGGTTGGCGTCCCGAGAGAATTTCCGCGCAATGTCCAACTTGACCGAGGCAAGTGGCATACCCAGTTCAATTGAAGAGGATTCCGGAAGGAGCGCACCAGCTCTGGCGAGCTCGTCGGCCCTACAGTTTCCCGGAATTTCACTGTGCCCGGGGAACCACACCAGTGAGACACTGTTGGAGCGCCCAGAAAGAAGGGCGAGACAGCGGCGACATTCCCTAACGATCCTAGAGTTATTCACGAAACACGATAAACATCTTATCGCGGCCTGACTATCAGAAAAGGCCGAGACGCGAGTGAAAGGAGCACCGTTGACGAGGATCCATTGAGCGGCCCGGTAAATTCCCGTCACCTCCGCCTTAAACACGCTGCAGTAGTCCGGCAGACGCAGAGAAATGTTTAGATCCAGTTTCCCAGAGTAGACACCGCTTCCAACCCCATTATCGAGTTTAGAGCCGTCGGTGTATATATCCAGGACTTCCGGGGGGACAACTGTATTAGGATTCCAGTCGTCCCTACTCGGAATCAGAGAGTGGAAACCCCTATCGAGACAATATTCAGCAGGGAGATAGCAGGGAGTGGCGCCCTAGAAGGGAACGCAATCTACGAGTTATCTCGTAGTCGGCAGTCAACGTGTTAACGATAATACATAAATACATCACCTTAAAGCATTTTTACAAGAGGCTTTGTTTCTAGACATAGAATCGTGACAACCCTGTCATTCTAGAACCTACTACAGTAAGCCAATTACATGCTTAGCTTAAGCAAAATACTTTTCGTCATCGACTCTTGACAACCCTGTCATTGTAGAACCTGCTACAGTAGGCCAATTAGGCCGTCGAAATGTAATGTATTACATTGTTACAGTACATTTAGTTTTAACCGTCCGTTATTTTATGACGATCAAACTGCAACATGTCAAACCATCCTTCAAAGTCTTTCGGGTACAGCCCATTTAATTTTCTACCTTTTAGAGAGATTCAAATCTTTTAAATCTACTTGAGCATGAAGTAGGGCCGAATCACCCAGGTTCTAGATTCTAGACAATATGTTACCCGAGACTGTTTTCGAACAAACATACAAGCCTAACACTCTCACATGAGAAGAATGGGTTTCTGAAGCTGTCATCGATAACGCTGATGTAACGCTCTTCACCTATGGCTCGAAAATGTAATGTGGAACTGGATCTTGTGTCTATTCCGATAAGCTGGCAACTGGACGGGTCAAACGGATTACCTAACCAGGCTAGCGTATGTCAGGCGAAGATTTTTGCACGTATATTTGAAACCAGGAACCTACTTCCTTCGAACTTGATCATATGAGTGGACAATCAAACAACAATCAAAGCGCTGGACTCTCTACACCGTATACATCGACACAATACCCGCCTCTACTAGGTTTCAGGCCATTGTGGCATAAAGAGGAACGAAAAGGCGGACAAACTAGCACGGAAGAGATTGGAGATGTCTGAGGAGGAGACAATTGGGGGATATAGACGCACCTACAGAAATACTTTTTCAGATTGGTAAGAGCATCGTGGAATTCAACAAACCATTGATGATCCAACATATCAGATTGCAGAATTTCATAACTGCTGTATTCAGCAGCGGACAGCAAGAAAACCAAGCAACTACTTGCGTTCGACAAGAGAACGATTCGCACTCTGACAGGAATTCTAATGGGACACTGCGCCAATGACAATTTCGCTAACAAGCTCGGTCTGCCCCACCAGGATTACTGCAGAAGCTGTCTAGATGTGGAAGAAACAGAATCGTTACAACAACTTTTATGTGAGTACCTTGCAATTCAAAACAAACGTCATCGGTTTTTTGGGTGACTGGATGTTTGAATGTCTGGGCAAGGCGGCAAACGTGTCACTAAGGAAACTGGCAGGGGGATGGTTCAAACCCACTACTAAAGGATCAAAACAAAGGGGCTCACCTCACACTGGATAACACAATAGGCCCAATAAGTGAATTTGCCTATGAACGGCAAACTACTCGCCAGCCTAACCTAACCTAATCCGGATGAAGTGAAAATAAAAAGAATAACCTCGTATGCGAGTTTAAATTATTTATTTACGACATTTAGTTTGAAACAAATTCTTTTGTTTCCTTAGTTATTCGAGTATAAAATTAATAAATTTTAATTGTTTAAAACGAAAGGATGTTATAAAGTTTGCAACTTTTAACGAAAGTAATCGTAAAATGTATCTTTTTTTTCGGTAACGAAAAATCCCGTAGATTTAGTTAATGCTGTGAATAGAATGTAAGACACCAAGACACCAAAACAAATGAACAAAAAGTGTTACTTTGTAAGTATGTAAGAGTATGTATTATATATGTTAGTATCACTATATATGTTTATGTCTGTATATGTGCGTATGAATAATTATACAAATATAATATATAATTAAAAGTTTTTTACAGTTTAGAAAATTCATTTAAGCGGAAGTTAACCAAACAGAAAGAAGCACATTCGCATACAATGATAATCTATGTACACATATAGACTTTTTATGTCCTGCACTATCATAGCTGCTAAGTGTATAGCATCATATAATGCATTCGAGCTTAGGTTTGTAACGTTAGAAAAACAAAATGGAATCAAGTTAAGTAGTATACACTTCGTTATGCCATGTTACAATGGTGAATACAACATGTATGGTATAAATACAACATGTATGTATACTACATGTACGAATACAACATGTATGAATACAACATGTATGTATACAACATGTGTGAATACAACAGGTGTGAATACAACATGTGTGAATACAACACGTGTGAATGCAACATGTGTGAATACAACATGTGTGAATACAACATGTGTGAATACAACATGTGTGAATACAACATGTATGAATACAACATGTGTGAATACAACATGTATGAATGCAACATGTATGAATACAACATGTGTGAATACAACATGTGTGAATACAACATGTATGAATACAACATGTATGAATACAACATGTATGAATACAACATGTATGAATACAACATGTATGAATACAACATGTATGAATACAACATGTATGAATGCAACATGTATGAATACAACATACATGCATACAACATACATGCATACAACATGTATGTATACAACATGTATGTATACAACATGCAAGCATACAACATGTATGTACACAACATGTATGTGTACATACATGTGTACATACATATGTACCATACACGACGACAGGTTGAACTTCAAGGAGCACGTGAAATACATCGGCGAAAAAGCATCTGTAACACAAGGAGCACTGGCGAGGATGATGCCAAATATTGGAGGACCAGGTCTATTCAAAATGAGGATAATTTCGGCGGTAGTAACGTCGATAATGCTGTATGCTTGCCCCATATGGTCGGAGGCACTCTCCGTGGGGACGACAAGGAGGATACTGTCCTCGGTGTATCGTCTAAGCGCGATTAGACGGATAAGTGGCTTCAGGACAGTGTCTGATGAAGCGGTATTGGTGTCGGCAAAGACAATACCTATAGATATATTGGCGGATGAGATGAGGAGGATATACCTTCGCCGTCTCGAGCACCCGGGACGAATAGCAGCTATAAAAGCGGAGGAACAAAGGACTTTCATGCACAAATGGCAGTCACGATGGGAGAGCAGTCTAAAGGGAAGATGGACATTTCGTCTTGTCCCTGATGTAACCCCTTGGATGAAGAACGAACATTGCGAGTTGAACTACTACGTGACCCAGTTCCTAACTGGTCATGGGTGCTTCAGAAAGTACCTGCACAGATTTGGTCATGACACTTCCCCTATATGCCCAAACTGTGTAGATGAGCAGGAAGATGCGGAGCATATTCTAACATGCTGTCCCAGATTTAGATGGCCCGGAGAAACGAGTTTAGGAACAAACCGGCTAATGGAAGAGCTGTTGAATTGTAGAATTCTATGGAGTCAAAATAGTCAGAGGATGGCTGAAATTATGCTAGAACTCCGAAGACTAGAGGAACGGAGGAGAAATTTGACTTAATGTGATAAAGCTTTCGAACTAACCAGCTCTCCGCGAAGTAATACCTTACGGCAGTCCCGCGGAGGGAGTGGTTGAAGTGTGTAGGGGGTGGGTTTAGTACGTAGGCACCAGCGATGGTGAATCGTGCACTCTTTTGTTGGAACAAAAGTGTCTTTTGAAGATTCCCACCTCCGGCTCAAGACAAAAAAAAACAAAACATATGTACCATGCATGTTACAATGTTGAATACAACATGGGTCTTTCCATTATCAGAAAAATAAAATCGCTTGAGTAGGATTACATGCATAAATACATAGTAGGTCATTACAACCCTTCAGTCTGGATTACGACCTAAGTTCTCAAACCACTTCTGTAGTGTGTATTAATTTTTTATATGAGTGGTAGGACCCACACACAACATAAGTGGTGTGAGAAACTAGGTCGTAATCCTGACTGAAGGGTTGTAATGACCCGTGGACTTACTGTCCATAACCGATCCAATTTCTTCACATTTTTTGACCACTCTCCGAATGGTTAACACATTAGATACGCTTTCTGAATTGAAAACTTTTCGCTTGTCATTATATTTCTGTAAATAAATATTTCGTAACATTTACGTCCTGTTGCTATTGATGAATGGAAACCCCCATATAATCGGCCCTAATGTTTATTGGTAACATATAAATATGAATTTAGTGTGGCCATTGAGGAAAAAAAGGGAAATTCTTAGCTCGTGTAGGGCCTTTTTTCAAAACCCTGATATAAATAATATAAACCCTTTAAATTTAATAAAGTAAAGTGTATGTGAGATGAGTAGTTGCCGTAGTTTAGTAGGTAGTATGTTGGCTTATAAGACGTAATGCTCGGGTTCAAACCCCGGCGACTTCCTCTCAGCAGATTTCTGGCAAAAACTCTGAGAGTAAATAAAATTGCCATGAAAAGTTTCTCAAACATCTGTCGTTCGGAGTCGACGTTAAGTTGTAGGGCCCGCCACTCATACGTAAAATTAACACACACAACATGAGTGATGTGAGAGGCTAGGCCGTAATCCTGACTGAAGAGTTGTAATGACCAATTACGTATTATGTATGTATGTGAGATGGCTTAGAAATTGTTGTCAGTAATGCTCCATCTAGGATACTAAAGATATTATTGGTGTACACGGTTATTGTTTCAATAAATTTCACTCGATTGTGTTCGATTAGCAATGATTTCTCACTCTTTCAACCTAGTGCTGCCCGCCAGTATCTACTTGTTTGCAGGCGATGGTTATCAACCCAGGAGCATAGCGACACTAGCTACACATGGCCCATTACGATACCAAGTCTTTTATTTCCCTTGACTCTATCCGGAGCTTCTATGTAGTCAGGTAGGCCACCTTTGTAAAAGAAGTGCTTCCTGTTACAACGATATAATGCTAAACACCTACTCAAAAGATGGACTAGGGTTATCTACTCTTTCTCGTCTCTGTATATTCTGTGGAAATCATTGGTCGTATGATCAAGACCAAGATTAACGCGTCTCACGTGAATGCTTAGAATGCAATGTTCTGTAATAGCTCCGACAGCGATAATGGTATCCATTACTGCTGTGCCTATTCTAAGCTTGCTAGTTGAGTGCACGAGGACTTGGGTGTTGCATATTTCATAGTTTCCACGAAATACATACGTATTGATTTTTTCAAGTTTTTAAAATTCCTTGGAACTGCAACTACTTCACCATGAACTTTCTTTTTTCAATATTTGCTTCTTAAACAGTGACATACAAGGAATCGAAAAGCTAGGCGAACTGGTATGGAAGGGATCGAAGATATCTGAGAAGGAGACGATAGAGGGAATATATGCGTCCCTACAAGAATACATAAACATACATAATTGGTTTTTACAACCCTTCAGTCAGGATTACGATCTAGCTTCTCAGGCTTCTGAAGTCGTCATAGTATACTTAGTAGGTAATGTGTTGACCTATTAGACGTAAGGCCGCGGTTCATACCCCGGGTCAGACATAAAAGCGAAAATATGAAAATATTTCTTCGGCGACTTCCTCTCAGCAGATTTCTGGCAAAAACTCTGAAATCAAATAAAATTTCCATGAAAAGTTTCTCAAAAATCTGTCGTTCGGAGTCGACCTTAAACTGTAGGTCCCACCACTTATGGATAAAATTAACGCACAAAACATAAGTGATGTGAGACTCTAGGTCCCTACAAGAATACTTTTTCAAATCCGAAAAAGCAGCATGGAATTCAACAAATCGTGGGTAATCGAATATACCTGGTCACCGAATGTTAAAACTATTGTGTACAGCGGCGGACTGCGAAGGTTACTACTTCAGTTCGACAAGAGAACGATTCGCATTCTAACAGAAATTCTATCGGGACACTGCACTCTGTCTGCCTCACCTACATTACTGCAGAAACTGCCATGATGTCAAGGAAAAGGAATCGGTACAACACTTTTTACGCGAGTGGCCTTTACTTCAGAACACACGTTGTAATGGTACGGTGTGGTGGGCTGTGTTGACTACTTCATTTGCCTTCAAAATGACTCTAACCTTTAGCACGTGCTTGCTTTAAGGGTCTAGCTCGCCGGATGGGGTGGGGGTCTTGTTAGGTCTCCTTGAAACCTCACTACAAAAGAAATATCACGTGCTAACTCTTTCAGCTGTCTCAAATTGGTTTTACTTCAGATTCGGGGAAATTAGATGTTGTATTTCCATATGCCCTATCCCTACCATGTTACCATTTATCCATGGGAAATCTTTTGGTAACCCATAAACAAATCAGAAATGGTTTGGTTACATTAAGCTATTTAACAAATTTTTATTAATAATTCATATTTATCAAAATTTCAGAAAAAGGTTTTATAAAAGAATTTAAATCATGTCGAACATAAAAGTTCATTATAGTCTATAGTATAATTCACATTACAATTAATTTACAAAAAAAAATAGTACCTACAAATTTCTTTCAGTGTATCGATATCTCAGGCCTTTTAGATAATTTCTTTAAGAGTACAATAATAATAATTTTTTTTTTGTAAGAATTTAAATATTAATTACAACAACTTAAAATAAAGCTAAATTACAAATTTACGTACTTATCTATCTATGTAAGTTGCTTTTGATTCATAATTCTATTCTCTCACTCATGCTTTCATAATGTTGAAGGAGTACAAATAAACGAAAGTTCTCTTTAAGTAAGAGCTGATCAAAATGGATCAATGAAATGAGACAAAGGAAAGAATAAAATTATGAATGAAAAGTAACTTACTACAATGTAATTTTTTTTTTCTTTCTTTTTTTATATTATTTTAAACTCAAAGAAATGTGTTCGTTATTCGAAACGTGTTAAATGAGAATTATTTTATATTTATATTATATATTATATTTTTAATTAAATTACTTATTTACGACTTTTCATATTATTAATTAAGTATATATTTTTGTCTTTTATATAATTCAAATTCTTTTCTTATTCAAACTTTCTTTTTCTTTTAAGATTATTATTTTATAACGTAAACTTATCTTATCTTAGGTTAAATTGAATTACTTCATAATTAAAATGTGGTATTAAATAATTTAATTTTTTTGTTCTTTTCTCAAATATTAAGAAACTGAATCTTTCACGTGTTATGACGTAATGGGTGAATGTGAGGTTATATTCAACTTACGGTTTTCCTTTCTTTTTCCTCATACTACCGTTCTAGAAAAGTTAGCTTTCCGAGTTCGGTCCAAAGAAAAGTTAGGAGCAAGATGTCTGTTGTCCCAAAAGAAAGGTGAACTACGATGTATTTTCTCCAGGAGTAATAATGGAGTACCAGGACTTCTGTCCAATAGTAATGTGGGACCACGAGGTCTTTTGTGGATATCGGATAAAAATATCCTAGGACCAAATATTCGTTATTGTTCACCATACTCTTGATTGGAATATTTCCTTACCTTCCACAATTCAATACCAGATGAAATTATATGTATATGATGAGGTCACTTTCTATTATAACTTTTGGGATGATAATCACCGAACTTTATTTATATAAAAGCTTAACTATTCACTGAATTTTTATTTTTTTTTAATTTAATTTATTTCGCAAGAAATAGTACTTTTCACTTGAACAGTTTCTTAATCAATGAGTTGATACCCTTTAATGGAAATTTTCAATGAAGTTGTTAAGATCAACTTTGAAGAAGAAAAAAAAAAATTTAGAACAATTTCATTGATGGAATTGAAACAATATAACGGGATTATGAATGAAACCAAATTCCATTCATAACAGAACAACCTTGAAAAGGTTACATTTCATTCAGTAAAAGAAGTATGAAAAAAAAATCGACTCGTTATTTAAGAGAGGTTTGGATTTAAGAGAAAGTGGAATGATAGAAATTAGTAATTTAACAACTGTGATCACAATTTTAGCACAACCGTCACAACGTCATCGGCGTTAGGGTGATAAAACGTTTGAAGATCTGGGCGTGGTGGCTAGCGTGCCGCTGATATAACTGGACCTGGTATCACCAGGAACTCGGGGCACTAACGAATTAACCTGAACTTGTCTGTGAACGGCAAGCAACCTGCTAACCTAACCTAACCTTATTGTTAAGTTTCAAGGTCTGAAGAGAATACCTATGGTATCTATACGTACGACTGGTATATGTATGCTGATTGTTTTCTGATAGTCAGGCTGCCATCAGATGTCTGTCGAATGTTGTGAATAACTCCAGGATAGTCAGGAAATGTCGTCGCTGTCTCGACCTTCTTTCTGGGCGCTACAGTGTCGTACTGATCTGGGTCCCCGGGCGCAGTAATATTCCGGGAAACTGCAGAGCCAACGAGCTCGCTAGGGCTGGTCTACTACTTCCGGAATCCTCCTCAACCGGATTGGGGATGCCACTTGCCTCGGTCAGTGAGGAGTCCTGCTCCACAGCTAGGCTCACTTGGCCTCCGAAGGATAGAAGACGCACCTCCCAGTTACTTGGACTTTATCGTAACGTCATCTCGATCACAGTGGCCGTGCTTACAGATCATTATCTAATGGGAAGAAACGCGGAAAAAATGCAGCTCCCATCCAACGAATTCTGCCGTGGGTGCAAATCCGCTGTGGAAGAGGAAACTGTTACCCACTTTATTTGTCAATGCCCATCTCTTCCGAGGTGCAGATCTAGGTTACTTGGCTCTGCAACCCTTGTCAGTTTGACGGAGCTATCATCCATTGATGTCAAGGATATAGCTTAGTTTATCAAATTTTCGGGCTCGTTTTCAAGCGTGGGGTAGTTGTGCTTTATATGTGCTGCCCTTGCGCTGACCAACTTCTTCCCTGGTTCGGAGAAACTTGGTCAGTACAGGGACTGCGGTCACCTGTGGCGTTTTTTTTATAGCTATGCGAGCTAAAGGCTGGGAATCTTCAAAAGACATTGGTAGTCCGATCTACACAATGTGCACGATTCGCGCAAGGCTTGCTAAACGCATACGTACTAAACCCAACCTAGTTCGTCACACTTCCATTAAGTCGCCCCCCGGGACCACAATCAAGTATTACATCGGGGGAGGTAAAGATTCAGTGAGTGCTGTTATCCATTTCTGCTGTTCTTGCTCTCTCTATTATCCTCTGTCATACTAGAACTTCCTTCGCGAATAAACATACCGCGTTCCAGTTTTCACGTGATGTTAACATCAGGTTAACCTGTGGCGTCACAACGGGCCGATATGCGTGTTCAAGTGAGCTTTTGGTATCAAAGCTACCACTACAACCTAACCTATCCTAAACTAACCTAGTTAAAAAATTGTTATAAATTAATGTAATTAAGGCCCTGCATTTCTCGCCATCACCTCGATCAAACAAGTAAAACTTTATGTGTGTGTGCATACACGTGTACGTGCGTAAATGTTCTACGATTTGAAACAGAAAAATGTCATGCGAGTAAAATAAACACACACAGGAAACTTTATATAAAATATGAAAATTTTGCTAAAATTTATAATTTATGTAAAAAGTTAATATTCACACAAAAACACATACACATTTGGACATACATACATACATATGGACATATACGTATACATACTTATATATGTATATATATACTATACAGTATAATGTGTATATTTAATTAAGGCCTATAAACTGCACAAACATGCACAAACATGCACAATCATGCCTAAAAACAAAAAAAACTTAAACAAACTGAACGAAAGTATGTGAAATGGAAAAATTATTTCAAACACAAAAAAAAAAAGAAAAAAGAGAAATTAAATGAAATGGCGAGAAATGAAAAAATAATTATTTTTTAATGTTTAGTTTTAAACTGAATACATAAATTCATATCAAATGCGTTGCGATATTTTAAATTTATAAAGTAAATAATAATTAAATGGAAAAGAAATTTAAAGTCAAAAAAAAACATGTGAATGTTACAGTCTGTCAAGTTCAGTTTTACACCGAACTGTACTTTTGAAGGATATTTTTGGGAATATTTTTTACTAAAATTAGTACGACACTTAATGCTAGGAAAGATGGCTCATCCTAGATGGGACAGGGAACTGAAAACTGTGTTATAACGAGTCATTCATCACCATCCTTTTGTGCCCTTGCAAGAAGACTACCGTCTTTGATTTTGATAGAGACTGAAAAGGATAAAGTTAAAAGTGGGATTGCAAAATTTAAGAGACAAAATTCAGTCAGTCTTGTGTGAAGACCAGAGTTGCAAAACTGAAACTTTTAAATGGTACTGAATTATAACTGAAAAAGTACTTTTTTAAATCAAATAGTACTTTTGTAAAAAATACATACATACATAATGGTCATTACAACCCTTCAGTCAGGATTACGACAAAGTTTCTCACACCACTTATGTTAATTTTTTACATGGTGGTGGAACCTACAGTTTAAAGTTGATTCCGAACGACAGATTTTTTGAGAAACTTTTCATAGCAATTTTATTTACTCTCATAGTTTATGCCAGAAATCTGCTGAGAGGAAGTCGCCGAAGAAATAATTTTTGTATTTTGTTTTGATGTCTGGCCTGGGGCTCGAACCCTGGCTTTACGTCTAATAAGCCAACACACGACCTACTAGACTACGGCGACTTCTAGCTACATACATACTACGTAATTGGTCACTATAACCCTAAAATTAAGACCTAAATACATGAGTGTCGACTCCGAACGACAGATTTTTGGGAAACTTTGTCGTGGCAATTTTATTTCATCTCAAAGTTTTTGCCAGAAGGAAGTAGCCGGAGAAATATTTTTTCATATTTCGTCTTGATGGAGATGTCTGCCATTGGGATTGAATCGTGGGCTCTCATGTCTAGTAAGCCAGCACTAGACTATTTATTTATATTTAATATACAAACAGAACAAAAACAGCTGCTTCGGAACGTAACAAAACGTCACGTCGATGGAACGTAATGTAACATACGTTCGTTTGAAGAGCAATGAAAATGCTTACCGTCATTACATTACGGTTTGGCAAGCGATTTCATTGCTTTTCGTATTCTAAAAACGATGGTACGTTCCGTGGACGTTTGGCCAACCGGGACTAAAGCCTAATTCTACTTTAGCATTGAGTAGAACGTGCATTAATAGTTGAAAAGCGCAAGACATGAAATATGTAATAATAAAAAAGTACTAAAAGCTTAGCGGGGGTACTGCGGTATTTTTAAAATGAAAAAGTACTGAAAAAAGTACAAAAGTACTGAATTTTTCAACACTGGTGAAGACGCGTTGCGTGTGAAAAGAATAATCGTGGTTTAAAGATCTCCGTTGTAAAGATCTAACGAACAATTTGTTAGCGTTTACGCAGAAGAGTGTAAAGAAGAATAACGAACAAAGCAAATTGTTGTTGTTTACATCAAGTTGTGAGCAGTGGCACACGGAATTCTGCGAACTATAAAGAATTTATCCAAAACTAAACACAAATTTATTTTTATTTTATTTGCAATCTACGAACTCATATTCTAAGCATTATTAAAAGGGTAAAAACGTAACAATTGCTTTGAGAAAGGTTACCTCACAGGACAACCTAGCTTCCCAAGTGTTGATAAGCTCTCAAAGGCTTTATAATGGTAGTCTTTTTTAGTTGTGTGACTTTTTTATTCGGTTGTAACGAATTGGGATTCTGAATCAGTGTACTTAGAATCTACAGTGTCCTGTCAAAAGACCTTGTACCAATCTCAGGTTATTCCTATAATTTCCCAATAAAACTTTTGCTTGCCTTAAATTCACTTGTGGATTTTAGAAGACTCTGCCCTCTTTATATTCCCTTTTTATTGAGCATACCTTTTCAAACATCCATTCGCACTACACAGAATTGTTCTTTCCCTCGTCGCAAATTTATCTTGTTCCTCATTGCCGAGAATTCCCACATGACCTCGAACTCAACAGTGGGTGTTACTATCTTCCCTAAGCTTCACGAGATAGTCTCAAGCTATTTTTGACTCTTTTTTCAAATTAAACTGACCCCTCTTGAAACCCCAAATTATTTGGACGATTTCATTCTCTGACAAAAACTCCTATTCCAAGATCCCTTCCACAAAATAGTCTCTCTTTTAGAAGAGTATGCAGCTTTTAGATTACACTAGAGCCCCGACTTGCGTCGTTAATGGGGACCGCAAATCGAAACGACGCAAATCGAATCAACTTTTTCTATACAAATGCATTGAAATTTAATTTATTGGGACCAAGAATTCAAAATGAAGCAAAAAACTTAATATTTCGGATAAAAAAGAAGTATGAAAACATTTTTCATTATTTTCTTTAGTTCAGTAAATGTTTTTTTTAACTTAACACTTAAATTCTAACTATTAAAAGGGAAATCCCCTTTTTACATGCAAGTTAAAAAATTGCTAACGCTTGGCGTTACAAAAAAGAGGTGGCAAAAATAAAATTCTAAATATGTACCACAATACAAATAAAGGGTGTTTTTTATAGAGGTATAGAACTTTAAGTTGGCATTACTTTTCAAGATGGCGACCGATTTAACAGCTGTCAAGTGATTTATTCTCAGTTTGGTTTGGCAATTCATCATGAATAGACTCACGCCTGAACAACGCTTGCAAATAGTGCAATTTTATTTCGAAAATAATGGTTCTGTGCGGAAAGCGTATCGCGCACTACGTCCATTTTATCGTCGACAAAATCGTCCATCAGAGCAGTTAATTCGATTAACCATGGAACGTTTTCGCACCACGTTTACTCTTATTGATAACTCGCATCCCCAGAGACGCTGTACGGTGCGTACAGAAGAAGCTACTGCTGCTGTAGAGCGTAGCATTGAGGAAGACCCGAATGAGTCCATCCGCCATCGAGCACAGGAATTGGATCTGTGTCCATCCACTTTATGGAAGATTTTGCGGAAGGATCTTGGTTTGCGTGCTTACAAAATCCAACTCGTGCAAGATTTGAAGCCAAACGATCATCAAGTAAGGCGTAGATTCGTCGAATGGGCCCAAAATGAGATTACCGTTGTTCCCGATTTTCATAAGCGAATTTTGTTTAGCGATGAAGCGCACTTCTGGCTGAATGGCTACGTCAACAAACAAAACTGCCGCATTATGCCGCATATGTGGAAACACCGTTACATCCACAAAAAACTGACTGTTTGGTGCGCTTTATGGGCTGGTAGATCATTGGTCCGTACTTTTTCAAAAACGATGGTGGCCAGAACGTTGCAGTCAATGGTGATCGGTATAGAGCCATGATTACTAACTTTTTCATTCCTGAATTGAATAACCATGATGTCCAGGAGATGTGGTTTCAACAAGACGGCGCAACATGTCACACAGCTCGTGCCGCAATAGATTTATTGAAAGACACGTTTGGTGACCGCCTAATTTCACGTTTTGGACCTGTGAATTGGCCTCCTAGATCTTGTGATTTAACACCGCTAGACTACTTTCTGTGGGGCTTTGTAAAGTCATTGGTCTATGCGGTAAAGCCACAAACGCTTGACCTTTTGGAAGACAACATTCGCCGTATTATTGCTGATATACGGCCACAAATGTTGGAAAAGTCAAAATTGGACGTCCAGATTGGACTACATCCGCGCCAGCCGTGGCGGTCATATGCCAGAAATCATATTTAAAATGTAATGCCACAAGATTATCTTTCGGATAAATAAAATTCATGTCAATCGAATAATCCATCGTTGTTTTATTGCAACTTAAAGTTCTATACCTCTATAAAAAACACCCTTTAGTATACTCCTTTATGGCTCTGAAATATGGGCTTCTACTTTGAAAACTTGAACCAGAGCTAAAAAACTACTATCTGCGCAGAGGATAGCACCTTTACGGGTCGCATCCTCCTATCGCACGGTATCAACACAAGCTGCCTTAATAATAGCTGGAATGGTTCACATAGACCTTCAAGCAATTGAGCGCCAGATGATTTTGAACGCTAGACAGAGCACGACTCAGTCGCAGAGCATAGAAACGATGCAGCACGAAGTCTTCTTAAAATGGCAATTTCGCTGGGAAAAGGAACAGCATGGAAGGTGGACGTATAAAATGATTCCAGAATTGCAAATGTGGAAAAATAGAAAAAACGGCGAAGTAGACTACTATATAACGCAGATGCTAACCGGTCATTGATATTTCAGAGAGTACCTGCATCGCATGGGGAAATCTCGCTCGCCATTCTGCATCCACGAGGAGGAGGAAATGTTTGACGATGCCGAACACACTTTCTTCGGCTGCAGTCGCTGGGCCGAAAGACGTCAGGGTCTCGAGGCTGAAATCGGCATTATTAGTGCTACAAACGTCGTGCTGAAAATGACAAACAGCAGTACAATGAAGCAACAAATGCCGTAGTCTAGTAGGTAGTGTGTGAGCCTGTGCTTAGTCATCTCGGACAAAAGGAAATACAAAAAAAAATATTTCTTTTGGCGAATACCTTCCATGCGGTAGTCTGGCAAAAATTCTGATGAGTAGATATTCTCACGAGTTACATACCTCTGCAGAAGCAGTGGGTCTGAGAAGAAAGAAGAGACTATCTTTCAACTCACCAGTACCCGATTCTTGCCATAAAGAAGCGGTGGTTCGCACCCTCTTATTTGTAATCATCTAAGATTCATTTTATAGGGTCGGGTTGGTTTCTTCAAGGAAATGTTTGCTTCCCGGTTTGGCTAATAATGGTGGCATCACAATGAACCGAAGTACCCGTAGTCTAATAGATAGTGTGTTAGCTTATTAGCCGTAAGGCCACGATTCATACCCCAGTCCAGATATCTCTAACGAAACGAAATATGAAGAAAAAATATTTCTTCGGTGACTTTCTCTCAGCGGATTTCTGACAAAAACTCTGAGAGTAAATAAAATTGCCATGAAAAGTTTCTAAAAACCTGATGTCGACTTTAAACTGTAAGTTCCGCTACACATGTATGCAAAAACACACACCACATAGGGTGATGTAAGAAGCTAGGTCGTATTCTTGACTAAAGTGTTTTATTGACCAATTATGTATGCATATACAGTGCACAGCAAAAGTCTTAGTATGTACTCCAATATATTTTGGCAATTTCATGAATTTTAAGCAATAGTTTGTATAAAAATTTATAGTTTTTATATTTATTTTATTAATTTATTTCTGTTTTATTATAAAACAAAAAAATTTTTAATGTTTTTCATAAAACAAGAGAAAAATAAGGAAAAGATTCAGATGACCCCATAGGTACCCCCCAAGGAGAACCCTGAGTAAATTTAAAATTCAAAGGCCTAATGTATGAAAATGTTATCCCTTGTATTAAGTATAATATCCCTTAAGGTGAAGCACTCCATTGAACCCATTTAGTATTGAATGTACAGGTTTTGTTTAAGGTTTTCGGTTGACTTTCGTTTGAGGTTTAGCGATTACGTTACCCTTCTTTCAAATTATCTCCTAAATACTCTCTTCAAGTCATATCGGGACTTTGTGCAAGAGTATTAAGCCTGTGGGGACTTTTTTTGTCAAAATATATTGGAGTACTAAGACTTTTGCTGTGCTGTGTATTCAAAAAGCAAGAGATTTTTTTTAAATTAATTTTTGGGGTTTGGATTATTAATTTCGATTTCTTTGAGGGAAAATCTTATTAAAAATTATTTCATTTGCGTTTTAATTAAAAAGTCTGGGAAGAAAAACGAAAAAAAAATTATTGGAAATAACTGAACTTCATTGAACTCTAAACAGACACAAATTACTGCCATTCCAAGAAATTCAATTGAAAATTGAAGTGAAAAGAAACGAAAATTTTTTCCTTTGATTTTCTTTAAAAAACATTGAAAAAATTTCAAGAGACTGTTCATGCTTCATTCATGCTCTCTTTTAAAAGTTCACTCATTTATAATGGTCACGTTTGATAATATTGTTGCACTATCCCAACAACTAAGCCCATGTTTGTTTATGTGAAACGTTAAACGTTTCATTTTTTTTGTTCTTTCTTTCAGCGCAATTTGATTGGAATATTTGCGAGCTTTAAAAAAAAAGAAATCTCTCTCCCTACTCTTCTCTTCATTTCTCTTTTTAGCGGGTGTTGTTGTTAGTAGAGCACACAGGAGTCAATTTATTTAGAGCGTTTTTATTACTGTATTCTTTTGCTATAAATTTTGTAGCAATTCAGTGTGTTTTTTCTTTTTTTTTTCTTTATCATCGTTTGTATATTTGCCGTGTTAAATAAATGATGTGCCATAAATATAACAAATATCAGACTATCAACGTTATGACAGCACAATTTTGTTTATAATGGACGTTTGGCTGAAGCCTGTATTAATACAGACTATGAGTTACTAATACAGCAAATACTGTATATACGGGTATGTTTAAATAAAAGCACAGAAGGAAATCATTGCAATTCATCCGATGTACAGGGTACACCATCAATGATTAATTTTAAACCCATAATCTGTAATGTAATGTGGGGTGGCTTGGTGGTATTGACTACAACAAACCTAATTTAATTGTTCATAATTGTTTTTCGTATATTAAAAAAAATTAACAAAAACAAATACAGGCTGTTCCAACAGGGAGATCCGAACATTGACAGTTGATAACTGCCATTTTGTTGAACCTACATTTGTCAAATTGGTTGTCATTTATTCAGTCTATTTAGCCAAAACGCCAAGGGATACGCGAACACTTAAAAATCTCGAATTTGTAAGAATACCACAGCACGTGAAATCCAACTCCAGCGTCCCTTCAATCAGGATTTCGACCTAGCTTCTCACACCACTTATGTTGTGTGTGTTATATACATTAGTGAGGGGACCTACAGTTTAAAGTCGATTCCGAGCTAAAGTTTTTTAACACGTTGACTGCCGCGGCAATTTTCAGAAAACTTGCGAAAAAAAACGACAATTTGATTTTTTCACATTAGTCGGCTGTCAACTTTTCATGGCAATTTTATTTTCTCTCGGAGGTTTTGCTAGAAAACTGATGAGAGGAAATCGCCGACGATATATTTTCTTCATATGTAGTTTGGTGGAGATGTCTGATCTGGTGTTTGAACCGAGGCCTCATGTCTAATAAGCTAACATACTACCTACTAACAACTAGACAACGGCGACTCTCAAGAGCGTCCAATGTGTCCCCAAAAAGTCACTCTTTGGTGTGGATTTGAGTTCATATTATTTTGAGAAAATCGTCGACGAAATCCAAACAGGTCGATGATTACCAATTTCTTTCGGATGATATGGACGCCAACATGCCACTTAGCTCATATACGTTTGATAAGTTGGATAATCTGCACGAGCGATTTAAGAACATGGACATCTCACATGGGGGTGATGTGAGCTACCCGCCAATATCACACGGTTTGACCCCATTAAACTTTCCTTTTTTAAGTCACATAGGTGTGGAAATAAGTAACAGACACAGTGACACACAGCCCACACTACTCATGCCAACGGTCAAATTCAGTCTGATTTATAAGCCAGAGTCATTGAAAATTTAACATCTCAGCTCTGAAAGTCGATGTTCTATTTCACACATAATGATCCCACTAGATTTTTAAAAAGAATAAAAGAGTCCATGATATCTCACACGCCTTGTTTTATTTAAAAGACCCGATGTAGGTTAGGTTAGAGGACGTGTACTTGTCAATTAAGACAAGTACAGTACCCGGAGGTCGAATTGACCCATTGTACAAGACCCGATGTATCCCGCTCCTAAAAATTTTCAATTTTTGTCTTATGATCCTCTATATGCCATAAACTCTACAGATCGCATTAGCCTGTTGTGGTTACCAATTACTTTCGCGTCCTTCTTAAAAGCTACGAAATTAGAAGGCATGTCCCTCATGGGGGGTGCATCAATTGAAAGCGTGGCTTTTAAAACTTAAATCATCTTAGATGCGCAACTATTTAGACTGTGTGCGAGCTTTACAAAAATTACATATTATGTATATGATGAGAAGGAATGGGAATGCCAATTTACGCCGTAGATGATCCATTCGTGGGGCCATAAACTGCGCCAAACAGTATATTTTTCAGGAACCTTTGACAAAAAATAAGTTTATGGATAGAAAAAAAGGATTTTCATTCAATTTCAAGGCACCGTAGTGTAGTAGGTAGTGTGTTGGCTCATTAGACGTGAATCATCGGTTCAAACCCCAAGTCAGACATCTCCAACAAAACGAAAATATTTCCTCGGCTACTTCCTCTCAGCAGATTTCTGCCAAAAACTCTGTGAATATGTGAAATTAACATGAAAAGTTTATCAAGAATCTGGCGTTCGGAGTCAACTTTGAACTGTAGATGTCTCCATTCATGTATAAAATAAACACATACAGCATAAGTAGCATGAGAAGCTATGTCCTAATCCTAACTGGAGGGTTGTAATCAAAAATAATGAATGTATGTAGTCTAGTTTGTAGTGTGTTGCCTTAATAGAAGAGAGCTCATGAGTGCGAGCTGTAGCTATGACATCTTGATCGAAAAATATTTGTTTCCAAAATTTCCTCTTAGCAATCTTTTAGCAGAAACTTTGAGCGAGAATAAGAATAAAATTTCCATGAAAAGCTTCTACCCAACTCTGTCGTGCGTATAAAATTAAGACATACATCATGGTTGATGTGAAAAGCAAGGTTTTAATCCTGACTAAAGAGTTGTAATTAACAATTATGCAAGTAAGTCATCAGAGATACGATATTGTGGTACAACCACTTCACTGAGTTTTACACGAAAGCCCAATTGTTACGACAATGGTTACGAATTGACTGATTGCGATCTCCAGTGAGAGTAGAGTAGAGTAGTACTGACCGATACCGTAGCAATAGACTCCTCGGCATATACTGTTGGCTACATTGCACTGCTTTATTGACAATCTGAGAACATTGGACTACCAGGCCCAAGAAGAGGAAATGCACAGAATCGAATGCGCAATCAGCAGATTTTAAGAGAAAGTGCTTATTGAATTTTTACCATCATAACTATCTGCTACGCACTGCCTCAGTCCACGCCAGTGAAAAACTAAGAGCATATGCTAGCACAATGGGTGCAATAGTCTTCGAATATACTAATGGGGTAATGGGTTTAAACGTAGGCCCTCGAAGCACAATTATTTACTAACGTTTTTCGTCAATTTTAGTTTTTTCTAAATTTTTAAATTCCGAATAAACAACGAAGGACATTCAACTTTAAAACAACCAACATTTGTTCATCTGCATAAGGATTCATCAAGAAAACAGCATATTAATCTTCAGTAAAATATGACAACTCATCTGGAATACACATGGGAACAGGGTCACCGGGGAGGGCATAGGCAAAGAAAGAACTAAACGTCAAGGCAAAAATATGATTTCGCTTACATTTAATGATGTTTATGAAAAATTGCTTCATAATTGCAAGAAAAATAAGAGATTCACTAAAGAAAACAAAAAAGAACACCAGCATTATGAACCCAATATTCAAACAATAACGTAAAGGAACTTCATTCATATCGGGCCTAAAAGGCAATGAAACAAATTTATAGCAATTGAGGAAGAAAAAGAAAATAAAAATTTCTAAGGAATAAAAGACAAGGGAAGTGCACAACCTTGGGTTGAATGGCATATTAAAATAGACCGACGACTGGCCATTAGAGGAGGACGGAGAATAAAAAATTGTTTTTGAGTTTGTGTCAGCAAGGATATTAGTCCTACTTAAAGGCGTTAATATATTTATATTTTATTATCTTCGTCTTCATTTTTTCTTTGTTTGTTTTTAAAAAAAGGACATCAAACTCAAGAAAAGAAAAAAGAAGGAAATGAAATATGAAATTGTATCAACACCCTCTTGAAAAAAAAACCAGAAAAACCACTCTACTTTGCATAAAATTCAACGACGTTTGTAATATTGTAGGGATGATGACGCCCCATCCCACACTAATGCCTCTTTAGGTGGCTAGGATGTTTGCAAATGTCAGTATTTGTTGTTGTTCTATATGCTAAGCAAAAGATGATTAATTGCTTTAAACATGTATTTGATGTTTTTGGTCATTATTCAAATTAGGCTTCAAGTGTTGCACACACACACACACACAAACCATGCCTTGGTTATAAATTTTCATTTTTTTTTTCTTTTAAAATTTTGCAAATATTACAACCCCAAGCTAAAATAAATATTAAAGTCTCCTTTACTTTCTTTATATAGTTCATCTTACAAGAAAGGAAAAGAAAAAAAAACTTCTTAAAGATAGCAAAGCAAAAATCAGGCATACATGATAAAATTGCCTCAGAGACAAACTTCTTATTGCATTATCTCTGTATCTCCGTAATAATTTGCCTTAAGGTTTCTTCAATACACCACACGAAAAGAGTTTTCTTGGTCAGTTATTTGAAAGAAAGAATATATTTTGTTTATCTACACGAGGGTAAACTCAAAAAGAAAGTTAACTCTTTAAAATTCATGTGAAACGTATTGTCACCAAAATGAAAAATCAAAATACTGGTGTTTTGCTTTTACATCGCCTAACATTAAAATTATAAACAAAAACTACAAAAACAAAACAATGCAGTAAACAATCCTATTTACAAATTATCGCACTGCTTAATACAACAACAAACACCAGCATTAAGAAATGGTAAACAAGTAAACAAACATACAACTACAAACACCAGCATAAAAGTGGGGTAAACAAGTAAACAAACAACAACAATAAAGGGTCCGCCAAATAACTTTTTTTTTTGAAAATGCTTTAAAAAAACTACTGAATATATTCTCAAATTTCTTTTTTATTTGAAAGTACAATCCTTCCGGTTAATAATGGAAAACAATTTCATTCAAATGGCTGCCTCGGCTGGCCATGCAGTAGCCTACACGATTGGTCCAAATTTTAAGCACATTATCGATTGTGTGCACTTGTATTTCACTAATGGCTTCACGAATATTGTCCTTTAAAGCGTCAATTGTCTCTGGCTTGTCGGCGTAACACTTATCTTTGACGGCACCCAAAAATAATAGTCCAACGGCGTCAAATCGCAGCTCCGAGGTGGCCAAACGGCATCAGCACTGCGGCTGATAATGCGATCTTCAAAAACAGGGCGCAAAACATCGAGTGTAGCTTCGGCTGTGTGGCACGTAGCGCCGTCCTGTTGAAACCAAATGTTGCCAATGTCCTCCTCTTCAATTTTTGTGAACAAAAATTCGTTCAACATGGCCCGGTAACGATCGCCATTGACTGTAACGGCCACTCCTTGCTCATTTTCGAAGAAAAATGGCCCAATTATGCCTCTGGACTAAAATCCGCACCAAACAGTGACTCGTTTTGGGTGCGTCGGCTTTTCAATGTATGCGTGCGGGGTTTTCTGTGCCCCAAATGCGACAATTTTGCTTGTTTACATACCCGCCAAGATCAAAATGAGCTTCATCTGAAAAGATGATTTTTTTTGCAAAAATCGGCATCTTCTGTAAGTCGCTGGCAGGCCCACTTAGCGAAGCGAAAATGCATTGGATGGTCAATTGGCTTCAACTCCTGGACCAATTGGACTTTGTATGGCGTCATACCAAAGTCTTTATGCAAAATTCGTCTCAATGATGTCTCCGAAATGTTCAATTGTTGAGAACGACGGTGAATTGATGTTGATGGCGCTTCACGCACACTATCTGCCACAGCAGCAATATTCTCGGGTGTACGCACTGTTTCTGGCTTTTCATGCTTTAGTTTATCGATGAGGATGCCAGTTTCTTCCACTTTTATCACAAGATAACGAACATACGGAGCTGACGGTACACACATTCTGCAACATTACCATGATTTTCAAAGTAATGTCGCAATATTTCCCAGCGTTGTTCAAGCGTATACAAAACCATATTCTTTCAGCGGAAGGATAAATCTAATTATCTGTCAAATCAGACATGAGCTAAGTGTTACCATTCACGAAATAAGCACTAGTTGAAAATAAAACGTTAGATGGCGGACCCAATACAAGAATAAACGTAAACAACGAACATTTACAGAGATTTTGAGAAGGCGAAGTCACGAACATTCATCGGACTGTTTACCCTGCCATATAAAAGCCAAGACAAAACAGGCGAGTGAGTTAGTGAAGTTTAGTCAGTCTTGTGTGAAGACGCGGTGCGTTTGAAGAGAATAATCGTGGTTTAAAGATCTCCGTTATAAAGATCTGTCGAATAATTGTCTAGTAATTGTTATTGGTTATGCAAAGGGTATAAACAGAGGAATAACAAAGAAAAGCAATTGTTGTTGTTTACATCAAGTTGTGAACAGCAGCACAGAGAATTATGCGAATAATAAAGGATTTTAATTAAAACTAAATACAAATTTATTTTTATTTTATTTGCAATCTATGGGCTCATATTTTAAACGTTTTTGAAAGGTAAAAAGGTAACAAAATGACTATATCGGGATATGTACCCTTCGCTTGTTTTAAATTGCCATAATGTCCTACCAAGAGGACTATCCGCAATGTAGTGGATAAATTCAAGTCGACTGATGCAGTAATCAATCGGCCAACATAATGCAAGATCTGCCGAAAACATCGCCATTGTCCGCGAAAGTATACTGGAGAGTCAGAGATTGTCAATTTCACATCACTGGCGCAGAACTCGGTCATTCACAGGCCACAACTTGGCGAATTTTTCATCATGCCTTGGGTCAACATACCAAACATCCTTACATACATAAAATTGCCCTGAAAACTTTCTCAGAAATGTGTCAATTAGAGTCATCTTTAAACTGGATAAAATTAACACACACAACAACATGGGCAAAGTGAGAGGCCAGATCATAATCCTAAGTACGTAAGTAAGTAAGATTTGCAAATGGCTGGATTTACATCTTTGCCATTTTCCCATGTCACGAATCTTTCTTTATATTGACAAAATTTGAACTAAAAAAATGGTAAAAAAATCGCCCTACCAAGAGCAAGAAAAAACTGCACGAATTTTATGCAATTTCTTGACCAAAATATTTGAATAACCGGGTCTTTAGGATCTAAACGGTATTGTGGTCTTTGCAGACTTTAACGGTTTTCGTTGTAATGCTGACTAATTGTAGCATATGTTACTTACATACATACATACATAATTGGTCATTATAAAACTTCAGTCAGGATTACGGACCTAGCTTCTCACACCACTTATGTTATGTATTTTAATTTTATACATGAGTGGCGGGGACCCTATCATTACAATTTTATTTTACTCTCAGAGGGTTTTTGCCAGAATCGTCGTTACTGTTCGAGATGCCTGAGCCAGGGAGTGAGCCACGGCGACTTCACATCTGTCAAATTGGTTGTCATTTATTCAGTCTGTTTTGCCAAATCACCATGAACTGCCGTAGACAACGAAATGTGTTCTCGGAATCGGCGCTGGAACAGTTGCCAAATGTTTCTAATTTTCATCAAAAAATCATCTTCAGCGATGACGTCCATTTCTGAATAAATGGTGCGTAAGCACTTTACATGAGATTCTAAGGCATCCCGAAAACCGCACTGTGTGGTGTACATTTTGATCTGGCAGCGTTATCGATTCATATTTGCTTAAAAACAATGGCCTGATCATCAGCGTCAACGGCGAGCAATATTGGTCGATAATTAGGCTTTTTTTGCCCTATATTGGAAGATCTGCGACACACGGTTTCAACAAGACGGCGCTGCATACTACATAGTTTACGACATAATAGACGAGAACGGGTACGGGTTAATGGGTCACCGAAATCGTGCGATTTAATAATTCAAAAAACCACATCAGTTATTAAAACCAACAAAATCCAGGTTAAAAAATTGGTCAAATTCAGCCTGATTTATGCGGCTGTTGTGATCAATTAGTAAGCACATCTCTTTGCCTAGTTGGCAGCTTTGAATCGAGAAAAGTGTAGGTTTAGTGCGAAAATGAACTGCTTGCTCACTGCAAAATGGACGAAGCGCTATATAAACTCAGCGAACAGATTTGTTTTTTTTTTTAAGTAAATTCCCATGATTTAGGAACGTTGCTCTGGCGTGAAACGATTCATGCTGACAAACCTTACTAAACAAAATTATCAACACAGTTTGATATTCTCAGCTGTTTAGCCATAATTATCGATTTCGATGGGCCTCATGCAGCTAGATTATGTTAGATCAGGTTAGGTTAGGTTAGTGTGGTAGTTTTGATACCAAAAGCCCACTTGAGCACGTATAGCGGCCCGTTGTGATGCCACAGGCGAACGTAGTCTCTGTATTAACTAAGTTCCTCGGAACCAGGAAGGGAGAAGTTGGTCAGCGCAAGGGCTACACATTTAAAGCACGACTACCCCACGCTGGAAAACCAGCCCGAAACCTTGATATCAATGGATGACAGCTCCGTCAGACTGACAAGGGTAGGAGAGCCAAATAACCTATATCTGCATCTCGCAAGAGATGGGCATTGACAAAGAAAGTGGATAACAGTCTCCTCTTTCTCCGCAGATCTGCCCCACGGCAGAAGTCGTTAAATGGGAGCCGCATTCTTTCCGTAAACACAGTGACCAGTAAGCATGGCCGCTGTAATCGAGATGATGTTTCGACCAAGTCCGAGTAACTGGTTGTTGCGCCTTCTATACATTGAAGGCCAAGTGAGCCTAGCGGTGGAGCAAGACTCCTCATTGATCCAAGATAGGGTGGCGTCTTGAAAGAATTTCCGCACGATGGCCAGCTTGAAAAAGGTAAATGGCATTCCTAGGTTGATTAAAGAGGCCTTATGCAGCTAAGTGAGTATTATGCAGATTCGAAAGCACAAAATAGTGTGGAAAGTTTTTATTCCTGTTGGTCGGGGTAAATAGATTAGATGTTGCCTGTTACGATACGGAGGCCAATTAAATTTAACAAATCTTAGGTTTCTTAATAAAGAAGAGAATTTATTTTATAACTTAAGAGACTTTCCTTTCTGTTGGAGCGGTGGTTGTTGGCTTAAAGTTCCTTATTTCTTAGCTTAGCATTTGAAAACGAAACATTAAAGCAAAAATCACAGAAAAACAGCAATCTTTTTTTAAATTCTTGTTTTGGTTTTCTACTCATTCTTACAGGTATCGAATGAAATCAAAACAAAATGTAAAAACAAATTCAAAAATTGGTATCTCCTCGAAAGAAAATCAACAACAAAGTTTAAAGAATGAAAGAATATAACTTGAAACGCATACATGTATGCATTAGTATACATATATGTATGTATGTATACATATATGTATGTATGTATACTCATACATATCATATACGGTCATAAAGCAATTAACTATAAAGCTCACAAATACTAATGCAAAATACACCAGATTAAGATGTTCATTTTTTTACACTCTTTTTCATCCTTTGTGCAGGAAACTTATGTATATTGATGTGTGTGTGTATATACATACATATGTATATCCGGATTGTATTAAAGTTTCTTATTGTTGTTGTTGTCATATAACTCGATATCAATTATTTTATGTGTATCTTCATTTGTTGTTTCAATACCCTACACCATACATACATACATACATAATTGGTCAATACAATCCTTCAGTCAGAATTACGACCTAGTTTCTCACACTTATGTTGTGTGTGTTAATTTTATACATGAGTGGTGGGACCTACAGTTTAAAGTCGACTCCGAACGACAGATTTTTGAGAAACTTTTCATGGCAACTTTTATTTACTCTCAGAGTTTTTGCCAGAAATCTGCTGAGAAGAAGTCGCCGAAGAAATACTTTTTGTATTTTGTTTTGATGTCTTGCCTGGGGCTCGAACCCTCGCTTTTCGTCTAATAAGCCAACACACTACCTACTAGACTACGGCGAGAAATATACCCAATGTTTGGCGAAATTCAATTCTACTGTTAACTAAAACAGTTGATCTCGAAGTCGCTGTAGTCTAGTAGATAGTGTGTTGGCTTCTTAGAGGTGAGGCCACGGTTCAAAACCCAGGTCAGACATCTCCAACAAAACGAAATATGGAAAAATATTTCTGCGGCTTCTTCCTCTCAGCAGATTTCTAGTAAAAACTTTGAGAGTAAATAAAATTGCCATGAAAAGTTTCTCAAAAAAAATCTGTCATTCGGAATCAACTGTAGGTCCCGCCTCTCATGTATAAAATTAACACACACAGCATAAATGATGTGAGAAGCTAGATCGTAATCCAGACTGAAGGGTTGTAATGATGTATTATGTATGTATTGTTACGAAAAGGGAAACGGTGTAACATCATTTAACATTAAATGATAAGCAAAAGCTACAAAAATAAAAACCATGAGTATGAACGAAAAGGTGATAGACAAATAAGCGAGAACGCAAGAACAAAGAATACAACCAAAATACAAAAACAACAATAAAACCGCGATAAATTCCTCGAGAAGGCGAAACCACTAACATTCTATTTCAAGAATGTTCGTCAGACTGTTTACGTGGGCATATAAAAAGGCAAGACAAAGCAGGCAACGAGCAGTAAGAATTCAGTCAGCCTTGTGTGAAGTTGCGTTGAGTGTAAAGAGAACAGTTGTGGTTTGAAGATATCTGTTGTAAAGATCAGCGTTGTTAGCGAACAGAGTCAATTATTGTTGCATTCATCAAGTTATGAACAGTGACCCAAAAAATAGTGCGAAGAATAAAGAATTCAATTGAAACTAAACACAAATTTATTTTTATTTTGTTTGCAATCATTGAACTCATATTTTAAACGTTTTTAAAAAAGGTAAAAACGTAACAGTATTGTAGGGAAACTGAATCTCGTTGATAGCAAGAGCGTATATGTAATATTGCTAGACTCTGCTGGACACGTATGCATGGGAAAAGGACTGACTCACTTCTGTCATTAAATCGCATAACAATCTATCGCACAATAGCTATTTTTATGAGACACTGTACTTTTTGTAGGCATGAAAACAGACTCGACATTCCGTCAAATGATTTCTGCCGGAGCTGTGTGTCTCAAGAGGAGGAAGAAAAACTTAACGTAAACCACTGCTGACTGCTGCTACTACCCTTCAGTCGACTTGGGGATACAACTTACTTAGGACAAGCTGGCCATCGCGCGGATATTCTTTCGAGACGGCAACCGATCCTGGATCAGTGAGGAGTCCAGCTCTACTGCTAGACTCACCTGGCCCCTGATGGATAGAAGGCGCACCAACCAGATACTCGGACTTGGTCGTGGCATCATCTCAATCACTGTGGCCATGCTTACAGGTTATTGTGTTATGGGAAGATACGCGGAAAGAATGCAGCTCCCATATGACGACTTCTGCCGTGGTTGCAAATCCGCTGAGGAAGAGGAGACTGTTTTTCGCTTTCTTTGTCAATGCTCATCTCTTGCGAGGTGCAGATATACTATGTTATTTGGCTCTCCAATCCTTGTCCGCTTGACGGAGCTATCGTCCATTGACGTCGAGGATACAGCTTCGTTTATCAAATTTTTGGGCTGGATTTCCAGCGTGGGGTAGTCGAGTCGTGCTTTAAATGTGCAGCCCTTGTGCTGACCAATTTCTTTTTCCCTGATTTGGAGGAACTTGGTCAGTATAGAGACTACGTTCACCTGTGGCGTCACAACGGGCCGCTATGCGTGCTCAAGTGAACTTTTGGTATCAAAGATACCACTTCAACCTAACCTAACCTAACTGCTAACAGTAATATTGTGTTGTATTACTGGCTGTAATGTCCCTTTTTTTAATCTCCCTGGTATTCTTTTGATCAACGCTATACTATGGCTTGGGTTTTTTTATATTTTTTTCTTATGCTCTGCAGCATTCATTCAAATTGGCTTTCAATACGATTGCTAAACCAATTTGTAAACTAAATTGCTAACAATTTTTGCTGTTGATTAACCAATTTATTTCATTGTATTCAAAATATTTTTAGCCTAAAGCCATGGAAATACGAGCTCACATGACTTTAATACTGATAGCAACCAAAAAAAAAAAAAAATTATTTGTAAATAACCAACATACTAGCTATGATATGCCTACGACGGTCTTCTAATAATAAAATGTCACACGAAATATGAAAATACAATTTCACTTCTCTTCATTTCATTTCGTTTCACTTCACATGTATTCAAGACAGTTTTTCTTAAGTTTGATTTCTCTTGAGAAATCAATGGTTTCTAGTGGACGTGGATTCCAAGAATTTATAGAATGGTTTTCCAACAATTTCTCTTTTACGTTTCTTTCTTCGTCTTCTTATTTTCTTATTATTAAGTTGTGTTTCTAACAAATAAATTGTCCTTTAGGCATACATATGTGGAATGTTGTCCTTTCTCCATGTCAACACACTGATAACAGCGATGAATGTGACGACAACAATGACAACGTTAATGATGATGCTGGTGATGGTGATGGTGATGATGATGATGTCGTCCATGAAGAAGGGGACTCAAATCGAATGATATTGGTGAGCGATGAGGGAAGAGGGGAGTGGGGTTTGATGATATTTGTTAATAAACATAAATTTACATAAAGATAACATGATTGTAATACACAAACAACGACAATAAAAAAAATGCCATGAATAAAGCAAATAATACAAGTCAAAAAAGAATTCCTTTTAAATCCTTACACATGCATATACATATGTATGTATATATAGGTACAACATGTTCTCATGTATGTACATTGGTTGTATCAATTGATTTCGCAATCAGCATAAAAAAAATTTCGTTTCTTTTTTTTCTTCTTTTGTTAACTTGTTGCCCTTAAGGATAACAAAAGAAAACCAATCATAACATACAACCAGGACAACCACAATGATACAATAAACAGAACAACTTTCGAATATATAAGTGAGTGTATAAATGAATTTCCGGTGAACACAAATCGAAAACGAGGTATTGGAATCAAATCCCGCATACACCGCAATTTAAATAAAAACTAGTTATCAGACTCTTTTAATAAAACTTTAATTTTATATCCATAAATACATACATACATACATAATTGGCCATTACAACCCTTCAGTCAGGATTACGGCTTCTCACACCACTCATGTTGTGTGCGTTAATTTTTATACGTGAGTGGCGTGACCTACAGTTTCCTTTATTTTCATTACGTCAAGTGTTAAGGTTTCAAATACAAACCTTATTAACAAAATTGTTTTCGTCATAAATTTAGTCGTCAGTTAGCTGGTCATTATAAAGTCAAGTAAGTAACCACTGAAGTCGCCGTATATTCCTCAGCGCCTTCCTCTCAGCAGATTTGTGGCGAAAAAAAACTCCGCGAGTAAATAAAATTGCCAATAAAAAGTTTCTCAAGAATCTGTCGTTCGGAATTGACTTTAAACTCTGGTGTCCGCCATTCATGAAAAAAACTAACACTCACGACATAAGTGGTGTGAGCAGCTAAGTCGTAATCCTGGCTTGAATAACCAATTATGTATGTATGTAAAGGGTGTTTTTTATAGAGGTATAGAACTTTAAGTTGCAATAAAACAACGATGGATTATTCGATTGGCATGAATTTTATTTATCCGAAAGATAATCTTGTGGCATTACATTTTAAATATGATTTCTGGCATATGACCGCCACGGCTGGCGCGGATGTAGTCCAATCTGGACGTCCAATTTTGACTTTTCCAACATTTGTGGCCGTATATCGGCAATAATACGGCGAATGTTGTCTTCCAAATGGTCAAGCGTTTGTGGCTTTACCGCATAGACCAATTACTTTACATAGCCCCACAGAAAGTAGTCTAGCGGTGTTAAATCACAAGATCTTGGAGGCCAATTCACAGGTCCAAAACGTGAAATTAGGCGGTCACCAAACGTTCTTTCAATAAATCTATTGTGGCACGAGCTGTGTGACATGTTGCGCCGTCTTGTTGAAACCACATCTCCTGGACATCATGGTTATTCAATTCAGGAATGAAAAAGTTAGTAATCATGGCTCTATACCGATCACAATTGACTGTAACGTTCTGGCCACCATCGTTTTTGAAAAAGTACGGACCAATGATCCACCAGCCCATAAAGCGCACCAAACAGTCAGTTTTTGTGGATGTAACGGTGTTTCCACATACACTTGAGGATTACCTTCACACCAAATGTGGCAGTTTTGTTTGTTGACGTAGCCAATCAACCAGAAGTGCGCTTCATCGCTAAACAAAATTCGCTTATGAAAATCGGGAACAACGGTAATCTCGTTTTGGACCCATTCGACGAATCTACGTCTTACTTGATGATCGTTTGGCTTCAAATCTTGCACGAGTTGGATATTGTAAGCACGCAAACCAAGATCCTTCCGCAAAATCTTCCATAAAGTGGATGGACACAGATCCAATTCCTGTGCTCGATGGCGGATGGACTCATTCGGGTCTTCCTCAATGCTACGCTCTACAGCAGCAATAGCTTCTTCTGGTGCGTACAGCGTCTCTGGGGATGCGAGTTATCAATAAGAGTAAACGTGGTGCGAAAACGTTCCATGGTTAATCGAATTAACTGCTCTGATGAACGATTTTGTCGACGATAAAATGGACGTAGTGCGAGATACGTTTTCCTCACAGAACCATTATTTTCGAAATAAAATTGCACTATTTGCAAGCGTTGTTCACGCGTGAGTCTATTCATGATGAATTGCCAAACCAAACTGAGAATATATCACTTGACAGCTGTTAAATCGGTCGCCATCTTGAAAAGTAATGCCAACTTAAAGTTCTATACCTCTATAAAAAATACCCTTTATATATGTAAGTAACATATGCTAGAACTAGTCAGCATTTCAACGAAAACCCTTAAAGTCTCCAAAACCAAGATCACAATACCCTTTAGATCCTAAAATACTCGCTCATGCAAATATTTTAATTTATATAATTCATATTTTATTTTATATAATTCGTGGCCTGTGGAAAATATTGTTACGCAAATCGAAAAGACCTAATATCGTTTAACAACAAAAACGATAAACAAAAGCCACACGATACAAATACACACTAACACAAGGAATACAATGAACGTGTTGATTATCTAAATCTGAACACACACATATGTATGACGAACCTGGTTGCGGCTGGTACCACCAACAACATAAAGTAAACCAGCTACGACAAATATGTAATGGACAACATAAGCAAAGTACACAAACAACAATGTACTAGCAATAGAGTTCTCGGGAAGGCGAGAGCGAAAACCTTCCACATCGAGAACGTTCATCATGCTGATTACGTGCGTGCGGACTATAAAAGGGCTGGACAAAGCAAGCAGCAGTCAGAGTTAATTCAGTCAGCCTTGTGTGAAGTTGTGTGTGAACAAAATAAGTCGTGGTTGTATAGAATACTTGTGTGAACTAGTAAAGTGAATAAACAGATTATTATTGTATCGTTAAGTTCTATACGGTGGCACACAAAAGTAGTGTAAAGAATAAAGAGAGTTTAAGAAAAACTAAAGACATATTTGTTTTTACTTTGTTGCAATTAACGAACTCATATTTAAACGTTTTTAAAAAGGTAAAAACGTAACAATATGTTTTTTGTTCAATCGAATAAATAAGTAACGAAGTTAATTTATGGTGATTTAGGCTGCTTGAGAGGCGCTAGGGCTTCATTAGTATAGTCGCGCCCTCCCCCTTTTTGTTGTGTCTTATCTGTGTAATTCCTCCACTTCCCATTCTCCCCTTTCCTACATCCTCTCCTTTTTAATCCCTTCCCTCCGTAAGGACGTTGTACAATGGGTCAATTCGACCTCCGGGTACTGTACTTGTCTTTATTGACAAGTACACGTCCTCTAACCTAACCTAATTTATGGTGCAAGGGATACGTCAAGAAACGGACTTAAATTTAAAGCAGTCAGAAGTATAGTAAGAGCTTACAGAGCGCCCTGTATGATACACTGTTCGATGCAATAAGAAAATCGCAACGTTAAAATGAATGGACCAAGGTACTGTGATTAATTACTAACTCTTTTTGACCAGAATATAAAAACAGGATTAAATTCAATAAGGCACGCGATACTGCGTACCCAGCAATTAATTTCGCGTTGTGATACAGTCACCAAGATTATGTGATTTAACCCCATTAGACTATCTTTACTGAACAGGAACAAGCTTGCCACAAGTCCAGCCTTTGTGGAATACATTACAGCTACCATGAATGAGATACTCACTGAACTTCTATAAAAAATATGTCAATATTGGAATTCTCAGACGGACCTCAAACGATGTAGAAGATAGACGCAGTTGGCTTTATGCATTGTCGTATTTTCTAAATCCAGTTCCCTAGTCACAGTAATTGAGGCAGAGACGGGTTGCCCGTAGCCCGGTAATCTCAAACAGAACGAAATATGAAAAAAATATTACTTTTGGTCAGTTTCTCTCAGCAGACTTATGGAAAAAATCTATAAGTAAATAAAATTGCTTTGAAAATTTCACAAATCGTTCGAAAACGATGATAATATGTGGATCTCCATACTCATTGATACAATTAACACACACAGCATGATTGGTGTGAGAAGCTAGGTTGGAATCCTAACTAAAGACGTAGTAGTAACCACGTAAGTAAGGTTTTGCGGATAAATTTAGTATTATGGTATAGGGGTCTTACATACCATTCCACTTCGAAGAAACAAAATTGTGCCAACCTTACGATACGGCGTTAACTTTTGGTGGGCAGTGTGAACACACCAATGTCACTGCCAACTGATAGACAGAGTATACAGGCAGCTAGCTATCCTTATCATTCAGTTCTACTCCAACTCAAGCATTATTTGCTATACTCAATTGGCTATTCTTCTACCCTCTATGGAAACAACTGGTTGATGGCAGTAAGGCTTAATGCACTTAAATCCTGACCCAACCTAGACTATGGACATGCAGGTATACATAGACATTCATATGTATACATACATACATACATACATAATTGGCCATTACAACCCTTCAGTCAGGATTACGGCCTAGCTTCTCACACCACTCATGTTGTGTGCGTTAATTTTATACGTGAGTGGCGGGACCTACAGTTTAACGTCGACTCCGAACGACAGAATTTTGAGAAACTTTTTCATGGCAGTTTATTTTACTCTCAGAGTTTTTGCCAGAAATCTGCTGAGAGGAAGTCGCCGAAATAATACTTTTTGTATTTTGTTTTGATGTCTGGCCTGGGGGTCGAACCCTGGCTTTACGTCTAATAAGCCAACACACTACCTACTAGACTACGGCGACTTCAATTCATATGTATACATCCCCTTATAACTTCTTAGATAAGGTATTCGATTTAAAAATTTCATCTAGGAGCTAATGGTTTGGAGATCCGGAAGTTCTTAATGAGACCGATAGCTCTAAAATGCTGAACAGTATAGGCTGTGATTTATACATATATTAAGGGTTCTAATATTAAGCTTTCGTATAAGCTGCCGAACCACTGCATGCGCAATGCTGGTTAAGTGATAGGATTTTCTCTTACATCTCTTAATTTACCCGGACAGTAAGCTTCTATTACGTTTCGAACTAACGTCATCCTTTAGTGCCAAAGATTTCTATGCGAAATTTCGGATTATTTAAAGGGTACTTTTATATGGGCGCCAAGACATAGCAATATCGTTGGAAATTGCATTGATGATGAACTGGCCAGGGCCGGCGCAATAAACTCCGATATAATACAGGGTATAGGTGTTCTAATTGCCTCACTTAGACTATATACTATCTGCTCATTTTACGCGGTGAATCAACTTTGTTGCTTTGTTGACTCGCAATATTGCTAAACTGTGCTGTATACATATGTATGAATAAGAAAAGGAGTGGTTATCTTTTGTCCTTAAATCGAATGGTCATCTATGGCACAATTGCCATTCTCACAGGCAACTGTTTTATTACAGTTTATGCTGACAGACTTAGCATTTTCTCGAAAGACTTCTGCAGAAGCTGTGGGTGTGGGAGGAAGGCAGAGACTATCTTCCAACTCAGCAGGGACCGGCTCTTGCCATCAAGAAGCGATGGTTCTTAACCTCTTATTTTCGGTCAACCTAGGTTCATTATGGGTTCGGGTTGGTATCTAACGGTAAATTTTTGATTCTCGCTTTGAATAATAGTTGTGGTATCACAATGCGTCGAAGTTCCCATAGCCTAGTAGGTAGTGTGTTTCCTTATTAGCCGTGAGTCCACGGTTCATGCCCCAGGTTAGACATCTTTAACGAAACGAAATATGAAGAGAAAAAAAGGGTGTTTTTTATAGAGGTATATAACTTTAAGTTGGCATTACTTTTCAAGATGGCGACAATTGCAATTGTAATGGCAATTCATCATGAATAGACTCACGCCTGAACAACGCTTGCAAATAGTGCAATTTTATTTCGAAAATAATGGTTCTGTGCGGAAAACGTATCGCGCACTACGTCCATTTTATCGTCGACAAAATCGTCCATCAGAGCAGTTAATTCGATTAACCATGGAACGTTTTCGCACCACGTTTACTCTTATTGATAACTCGCATCCCCAGAGACGCTATACGGTGCGTACAGAAGAAGCTATTGCTGCTGTAGAGCGTAGCATTGAGGAAGACTCGAATGAGTCCATCCGCCATCGAGGATCTGTGTCCATCCACTTTATGGATGATTTTGCGGGAGGATCTTGGTTTGCGTGCTTACAAAATCCAACTCGTGCAAGATTTGAAGCCAAACGATCATCAAGTAAGGCGTAGATTCGTCGAATGGGCCCAAAACGAGATTACCGTTGTTCCCGATTTTCATAAGCGAATTTTGTTTAGCGATGAAGCGCACTGGCGCATTTGGAGTGAAGGCAATCCTCAAGTGTATGTGGAAACACCGTTACATCCAGAAAAACTGACTGTTTGGTGCGCTTTATGGGCTGGTGGAATCATTGGTCCGTACTTTTTCAAAAACGATGGTGGCCAGAACGTTACAGTCAATGGTGATCGGTATAGAGCCATGATTACTAACTTTTTCATTCCTGAATTGAATAACCATGATGTCCAGGAGATGTGGTTTCAACAAGACGGCGCAACATGTCACACAGCTCGTGCCACAATAGATTTATTGAAAGACACGTTTGGTGACCGCCTAATTTCACGTTTTGGACCTGTGAATTGGCCTCCAAGATCTTGTGATTTAACACCGCTAGACTAGTTTCTGTGGGGCTATGTAAAGTCATTGGTCTATGCGGTAAAGCCACAAACGCTTGACCATTTGGAAGACAACATTCGCCGTATTATTGCCGATATACGGCCACAAATGTTGGAAAAAGTCATCGAACATTGGACATCCAGATTGGACTACATCCGCGCCAGCCGTGGCGGTCATATGCCAGAAATCATATTTAAAATGTAATGCCACAAGATTATCTTTCGGATAAATAAAATTCATGTCAATCGAATAATCCATCGTTGTTTTATTGCAACTTAAAGTTCTATACCTCTATAAAAAACACCCTTTATTTCTTCGGCGACTTCCTCTCAGCAGATTTCTCACAAAAACTCTGAGAATAAATAAAATTGCAATGAAAAGTTTCTAAAAAATCTGATGTTCAAAGTCGACTTTAAACTGTAGGTCCCACCACTCACATATAAAATAAACACACACAATTTAAGTGGTATGAGAAGCTGGGTCGTAATTCTGACTGAAGGATTGTAATTACCAATTACGTATGTATGTATGTGTATCACAATAAGCCGAAACGCTAGCCTAAGTGGGACATTGTTTTCCCACCTAACCTAACCTTCTCTTGTTAGGTTGGTTAATTGAAGAACAGCCCTCGTACACACCTAAAATAAGTAAGTGATGTAAGTAATATAGAGTAATAAAGTACTTTTTATATATTCGTTAGCATATTCTCAGGTTTAAAGCAGTGACATTAGCTTTGGGGCAAACATTTTTCAAACAAAAAAATGCTCAACAATTTTTAAGGCCTTCTTTGAACCTAATTTTTTATTTTTGCTTTTAAAACAACAATCGCTTTAATGAAATCTATTTTGTACATTTCAAGTTATGGTTGTTACTCTCCTTATCATTTTTACGAACTTTCCGTTTCTTAAACTACATGCAGCAGCAGTCGTGGCATTATTGTAGAAATGAAATATAAGCGGCGATAAAGAAAACTTTTCGTAAACACGTTAACGGAAGTGGAAACTTGTCATAGATATTTTAGGTTTTTATGTTACGACTTCCTGTCTAAAAAAAAAGGAAAAAAATAAAAATAAAAAATTGTGTTTAAAAGTAATGCCCTTCGAACGTACCTGACGTTTAATACCCCCTGCAACTAAGAGCACACAGTTAATGGTCACAACTTAAATTCTTTTTGCGATAAGCAATGACCAAGACGTTTGGTTATCGCATTAAACATTAAAAGGAAACAATAATCACGAAAACAAGAAAACTAAAATTGCTTTAAGGTATCCGTTCATAATGAAATTTAAAAAAATAAAAATTTTATCAAAAAATACTCGTACTTCACAATAATTTTACTTTCAAGCTATCTTTAGAGGCGCAAATATGGTATGTTGCATATTCCTTTATCCGGGCATCAATATGTCCAAAAAAGAAAAACAGACGAATTGGTAGAGAAAAAAACACATCAACTTTCCACTTCACTTCATGGCCGGCCATACGGAGTGTTTGTCAATTTTGCTCATTGCCCAATTGGTTTTTGCCATTTTCTGCGTGTTCACATACAAGGCGCCACAACCACTTCACCTTCTTCCACTGGCTGAAATAGTGGCGTGGTTACAAGCAAAAGAACGCAAAAAAAAGGAAAAAGCCGGCCGAAACAATATCAAAATATTACCTTCAGTTTTATTTCCTTTTTTCCAAGTATAATTGCATTCTCTGTACCGAAACCAATTTTAGTTGGCAGAGTTTTTGTAGCCGCGCTACATTTCTATACAATTTTGCGCCCACTTTTTTGGCAACTATTGGGAGAGCATTTTATATATGAAAAGGTAGTATTTTAAAGGAAATCAATCATTAAGTAAAGCTTTGCCAATGCATAACACATAATTGGCCATTATATCCCTTCAGACAGGATCACATCACTCATGTTGTGTGTGTTAATTTTATACATGGCGTGGCGGGACCTACAGATTATAGTCGACTCCGAACGACAGATTTTTAAGAAACTTTTCATGACAATTTTATTTAGGTCGGAGTGGTAGCTCTGACAACACGCATCTCGGCCCGTTGTGATGCCACGGGTGAACGCAGTCCCTGTACTGACCAAGTTCCACCAAAATCAGGAAAGAGGAAGAAGATGGTCAGCGCAAGGGCTGCACATCAAAAGCACGACTACCCTACACTGGAAAACAAGCCAGAAAATTTGATGAACGAAGCTATATCCTTGATATCAATAGATGATAGCTCCGTCAAGCTGACAAGAAATGGAGAGCCAAATAACCTATATCTACACCTAGCAAGAGACGGGCACTGACAAAGAAAGTGGATAACAGTCTACTCTTCCTCAGCGGATCTGCATCCACGGCAGAAGTCGTTAAATGGGAGCCTCATTCTCTCCGAGTGTCTACCCATAATGCAATGACCTGTAAGCACGGCCACTGTGGTTGTGATGACGTCACGACCAAGACCAAGTAATTGGATGGTACGCTGAGAGGAAGTCGCCGAAAAAATATTTTTTCATATTTCGTTTTGATATCTGACCTGGGGTTTGAACCGTGGCCTTACGTGTAATAAGCCAACTACCTACTAGACTACAGCGATTTTACCAATACATGAACAATAAATACAACCGATTTTGTAACATGTGCTACAACGTCCCTACATGCCACAATTTAGACGCAACAATCGAGTAGGAAATGAGTTTCATCGCCGAAGTAAATTAATCAGAAAATCTGCAGTCAGTAATTCAAAGTTAGTGAAAGGACAGCCAGTTTAACTTACACTTTAAATACGGATGGTGGCACAAAATATGCCACAGTAAGCCGGTAAGACCCAAATAACGAATTTTCCGCCGCTCTTTCACTAACATTTGTGATATTTTCGGCAGGTGTATAGCAGAGGTTAGCAATGAAACGTTTTTTCTCTACTCATAGGCCCTAATGAAATTTTGAATATATGTGAGTCAACAATATTGAACTTTAACTACTCTGATTCATACGTACTCACTCCAACGTTGATTTATATGTGTAGGTTGCAATGAGTATGAGTACAACGTATACATCAAACTCATACCATTCGAAATATGTTTGGTTCATAAGCCTACTCATTCAGATACATAACTTTAGAAAAATACTTACAATACTTTTGAATGAGTCGACTTGTTGAGTATGAATATGATGAGTACAGTAAGACCCCGCTTAACACTGCTCCGCTTAACGCTGTTTCAGTATTACGCTGTAGTATTGGGATTCCCCTAAATCTTACACTGTATTGTTACGTGTTGTATATGTGTGCAAATGAAACGGCCACTCACCAACCAAAAGCGGTGCACTACGGTGTATACTATGGCTGCCTTCCAAAATGTTAGTTGCTTTGTGTTTGAACATAGTATCGTGGTTCATAATGCCGCTGTACAAAATATATACAATGTATTCCATTTCAAAACGTCGTTAATGTGTATTTTTTACGCAGTCAAAAAGCAATCAGGCATCGGATTTATAGTTGATGCATTGTTTGGTTACTTTGCATATCTACATAGTTTATATACAGTAATAGAACTGCATACAAACTTTGTATTGATACATTTTGGAATGCAGCCTATGTATCTTTTTCAACGCTTTTTTTTAGTCTGTCCAGAATAAAGATTCTAAAGTATTTTATATTCACGTGTTAAGTTGTCTCGTTTAACGCTGTTTAGTTTAGCGCTGGAACTTATTGGAACGTATCCCCCGCGTTAAGCGGGGTCTTATTGTACTTAAAACTTTGAATATGAGTAGAGGTTCCATGATATTAAAATAAGTATGAATGCGTATAAGTATCAGAAATTATGAGTATGATTCGATTCTAGTCATCTTTTTCAATACTCATTGCTGATCTCTGGTGTGTACACAGCAAAGATATACAGACTTGATCACATCTATAACGCCTGCAGCCAGCCTCTCGCTTCATATTTCTTTATAATCTTACCTATCGAGTGAGGAAGAAAACTTCCTAAATGGTAGCATATTCGACATCTGGAAATTGAATGCAAAATATGTATCTAGAAATAACACTGAATAGTAAATAGACATAGAGGGCTTATATAGAGATCATGTCAGAGAATTTCAGAAACACCATAATGATATGCACAGGGTTTGTACAGAAATCTAGGGTATGCAACCCTGGAATTATGCACTCAACGACGATCAAACAAATAGTAACCTATCGAGAAATTGTCTGTTGAGAATAAAAATCTGAAAATTGCTCAAATAAAGTTAAACAAGATACAGAGCACTAGCGTGTGTTAGCATAACAAGGACAATGAGAACCTGTCCTCTAGCAGCGCTTAAAGCTCTGTTTAGATCATCTCAGGGAAATTCAGATGCACCAGGGTTTATAGGGATATCTATATATCATGACCGTCAGATAAATAGTGACCTATCAGGCAATTGTCTGTGGGGTGATTAATAACAATCTGAAAACTTCTCAAATGGAGTTAAACAAGAAACAGAGCATTAGACTGCGTTAGCATAACAAGGGCAATGAGAACCTGTCCCACAGCGGCGCTGGAAGCATTGTTAAGTTTAAGTTTGCTGTACATGGTAGGACGCCTTTTGCACGTTCAAATTAGTTTGCAAATTAGTTTGAAAACTCTAGAGTTTGTAGAAGAGAGGGTAAAAACGATCAGGGGTGAGTTCTCAGTTTGCTGTAATCGCAAATTTGCTTTGTTCTACCGATAGTTGTATACACATCAATAAATTTTCAAGAGTCTGTCAAACTATTTAAAGTAATTTGAACGTGCAAAAGCGAAAAAAATTTAAAAGAAAATGCAAAAGAGTTTGTCAAAATAATTTTGAAAGTAGTTTGAACGTGCCAAAGCTTTGCAGACTAAGGTTAGATTGATGGAAGACAACTAACATCTCTCTCCCTCACTATATGTGGGACAGAACCAGTTGACTCTATGGTAGTGCTTCGCAACAAGTACCAATTGACTCTTGAAGTGCTTCGCTTAGTAACAACTATGAGTGGAATAATCTGTACTCTGCATACTCTTTTAAAAGTGGGATCATTTTATAGTATTCGGAGAGGAACGAATCCTGGAACAGGATCAGGAATTTTTGGTAGCAGAATGAAATACTTTGTGCCCATGGCGAAACTAGCGTGTATCTTCCACAAGCGAAATTTACAACATCAAAATAGGTGTTCAAATCAACTTGGATAGAAGATACAGAAGAGCTAGACATAGCATTACTATCTGACATACAGAGCACCGTTCGGGCACTCTACTCTTATTAGGTTAAAACAAAGATAGCATGGGATTATCTGGGGAAACTGAACCAGCAACTTAGGGCAAATAAAGTTGACTTCCGCTGGGTCCCAGATCATATGGGAATTCTAGGCAATGAGCAAGCAGTCGAGCCTATGAAGAGGGGAGCATCCAGGCCGTTATTCGGATCAGAACCCTTCAATGGAGTAGAAACCGATAATTGGAAAAACAATTTTGCCCAACAAAAGGCAAGATAAAGAGAGGAAAAAAACTATTCTCAAGCAATCTGGTTCGACAGGTTGCGTTCCTATATAGCAATTAGTAATTTAAATCCCTAAGTATTCCCCTACAGTGAAGTATATTCCATATGACAGAATAGTTTAGAGTATGAAACTCCTTCTCGAACTCGATAAATATCAGTTTGTTACAGAATTATGCGCAGAGTAATGATGTTATTAATACCAGACTTGCCAGGACGAAAACCGTTTAAAAATGTACGTATAAAGATGTACCCGTGACATTTGGAAAGATCGTTAATGTTCGTTAATCGTTGTCTTTGTAAGTCAATAGCTCCTATTGAATGTAATAATGAGGTCGCAATGGAGGAGTCCATACAATTAATAGGCAATCAAACTCTATTTCCACAACTATCACAGACTTGGAACGTGAAAGAAAATAGAAGAAGTGGACGTGTGTGAATAATACATGAAGAAGACACAGTTGGAAGAAGAAGAGAAAACTAGCGAAAAGAGTTACTGCGAATAAAGATGTTAGAAAAAATACAGTGTTGTGTTATGCACCCTTTAATCAACCACTTTTATGGAGTGGTCCTTCAGTCTTAAGCCCCGGTTAGCCAAACGTCCACGGAAAGTACCGGAAAGTATGTTCGTTTTCAGAATACGAAAAGCAATGAGAGCATTTACCGAACCGTAATGTAAGCATTTACATTGTTCTTCATATTGTAAAAACGCACGTACGTTTCGTTATATTCTGTGTATGTTTGGCTAACCGGGGCTTTAATACTTTATAATATCAAAACCAAAGTTAAAAAAGAAAGTAGAAATTGTATAACAAATTCATTTAAGGCACTGACTGCATTTTACTACGAATATTTTTGGTACAATATTTTCCTTAAATTTGTATTTTTTTGTTTTCGTAATATCAATGCAGTTTAGCGCCACTAGCCAACCTTCATTGAATTGGAAAATTGTTTACCGATATAAGAAACAAACAGTTGCACGTATGAATGGCCATACACGTACGCTGTGTATACATACTATATGAACGGCCACTTGGATGCATTCATTTTATGCTTTTCGTTTTTAAGCTTTTCGGTTAAAATGGAAATTTTTTGTATTTTTGAATTGAAGTAATTTAGGAATAAGGAAAAAATTATATTCAGCATAGACGTGGAACTTGGTTAATGACTGAAATGTTTTATACATCTTAAATGCATCAAGATTGAGAAATTAAAATATTTCAAGGAAAGTAAGGAATATGTGTTCCTGCTATGGTCAAAACAATAGCTCAATACGTTAGAAAAAGGAAACCAAAGGCCAGTTGCAACCCTTTGAGGATGTGGTTGGGATAGTTATCGGCAAAAGTATCGTGGGGTGTCTCCTCGCCCAATGGAGGATGCCTTAGTGGCCCCTCCACTAAGTAAGAAAACTGAATGGATCAATTTGATTGCTACATGCTGTGGTATACATGTTAATTGAAGACATATAGCAGGACAAGGAGGACAGGAGCGCCGTAACAAGAGTCAGGAGTCATGTATTCATACGTAACCCTCGTCTTACTCGCACAACACTTCCGATTATTACCCATCGGCCAGTGGAAGGCACACTGCATTACAGACAAAATCCGTTCTTTAGGTGGACTATTCGTATATGGAACTCCCTTCCTGTCACTTATGATATAAAAAGAGATTCAAATCTAGTGACAAAACAAAAACTACTCCCCTTCTTTCCTTCTTCCCACAGCATAATTTTCTAATTGGAATGTAATGCACTGCATGAGTGGGGGCCGTCCCCTGAGTGTTGTTTGGCCAAACAAAAAATTTATGCCATTGACAGATGAGCTCAATACAAATTGAATAGAAGATAGAGACGACTGAACATGAAAGTTGATGTGAGTCGACATAGGGCAAATAGTGTCACCCTTTGCTTGATTGCAGCACGACGCGAATTTCACGCTAATACGCAGCTACATGAACTCGCTGGAATGTAAGCTTCTAGGATGCCGTTGAGGCCAAATCCTCTCTGTAGACCAGGAAGAGGAGTGTACGGAAAACTCTACTCTACGTAAGATAAGATGTAGAGAAGGGGAGATGCTTCTCAAGCCAAATTAGATGCGGGCAACCTATACTTTTGCTTGGTATTTTTGGTGAAATGATATTTGTGTCTTGCATTAGACTATCTGAAGTTGTCGTAGTCTAGTAGATAGTGTGTTGGCCTATTAGACGAGAAATCGTGATTCAACGCCCGCCTCAGACATCTCGAACAAAACGAAAATATTCCTTTCAGTAACTTCCACTCAGCAGTTTTATCCACACATAGATAAAATTAACACACAAAATAATTGGTGTGAGAAACTAGGTCGTAATCCTAATGACCAATTATGCTTATGCTCTTTTATTGCTTATGCTCTTTTATCTAGTTGTCGATCAGCTTACGACCACGCATTCTCACATACTTTTGCTTTGAGAAAAAAACATCTTAAGAACATATTTGGAAGTGGTCACTATAAAACTCTAATAAATCATATGAACAAACAATAACAAATGCACTCATGTTATTCTTTCCAGTTCTCTTATTATGTCTTTATCAATAAGAAAACAAAGGCAATTGGAAGAACAAAATATTCCCACTCCACTCCCAACTTATGTAGTTTTAAAAGGTAAGCATACGAATATTACTCATTCATTCATTAAGCATTTTAATACAAATGTGAGTGAGAAAAACTGTCATGCATTCACTTTCATGCTCCTGCAATTGTTATTCATTCAAAGTCATAATGTTCTTTCACCAACAGTAAACATTCAAGTTCCATGTAATGTGTGTACAGTTGACAACAAAACTTTCATGCATTCTACTTTAACATTCTACTCTAACATTATTGCAGTATCCCTATTAACAGTTATGTTAGTGGTTTTTCTTATGTCAGATAACAGATTGGTTTTCTCTCTCTCTCTCTTACTTCCTTTTTTTTGCAAACCTCAATGGGACATACCAGTGTTGAAAAGGTCAGTACTTTAGTACTTTTTCGGTAATTAGTCTTTAGCTCCGGTGAGCCGAACGTCCATGGAACGTACGTAACCTTTTTTCACAAAAGTACCATTTGATGCAAAAAAGTACTCTTTCAGTTATGGTTCAGTACCATTTCAAAATTTCAATTTTGCAACACTGGTACTTACCATTTGGTTTGCAAGCATGGTAACAAATGAAATTTATTGTTTTTTTTTACAAATAATTTTAAAACTCACCTTTTTTAACTGCTCACCTTCTTCTTTTAAGCGTTGTTACGATGCGCGTTTACTGCCATTAAAAGACACCATGTGTGTACATACATAAAACTACGCACAAAAAAAAACACTTTTTTACATACATCCAAGGCCATGCACTAACAACAACACATTTTTTCTATTTTTTTTCTATTTAATCTGATTACTCTGCTTTTTTATTTATTAAAACCTTTTGTTGTTGTTGTTTTTATTTTTATATTTTAGGCCTTGCACTAACAACAACACTTTTCACTATTCTCTCTTCACACTTTGCTATTTTTTTTTTTTCAAAGTACATCATTTGCTTATGTACTCCATTTTGAAATTTTTTTAATTTTTTCTTATTGAAAATGCGAACCGAAAAAATTTAATTAAAACTTTTGTATTATAAACATACAATTACACACACTTTTTTTTCATAATATATTATTTTATTAACACATTAACACACCTTTTATATTCGTTTGTTTCTAAACAAACTTTAATTTATTATTTTACATTAAATTCTAAACCGACCGAATCTCTACTTACATCTTCTTTAACACGAAAAGATCTACTAACCGCTACCGGTTAAAGCAATTAAATCAAATAACATATCAATCAATAACATGACGATTGCAAGACAATAACAACAATCGGAATAAACATCATCTGTAAATGAAATTGAGTGCATATGCACTCTCCTTTAATTTTACTTCTCCCACACTAACATAACGAAGAATGTTACCAAATTACCACAAAAAACTTAACATTAATAACCACCAATAAACACTATGATAATGAAAAAAAAAACAACAATAACAAACACAACAAGTTGGTTGTCTATTTCCTTTGTTCTCCTTATTTTAAAAACGAATATAAGAGGAGAGCATAACATTTCATAAAAACTTCACGAAATGTTAACCAAATTACAGCACAGATCAACATGCCTGATAATTTCTAAAGACATTGTAACTGTTGTGAAGAGTAAACAAATCAATGTTATTTTTGTTTGTCGCCAAACAATTTTAAGAAGATTTCTTGCATTCTTCTACATTCTACACATTCTACACATTCTACAGCTAACAACACCCTTTCCGCCCTGTTGATGTTTGTAGGAGGCCAGTGCCATGGCATATTCATAAGAGGTAACCGCAAGAATACAACAAGTACAACAATGCAAAAACAACAGGCATTTTGTTTTTGTTAAAGAGTACACGGAATGTCAAAAACAGCTTCATAACTGACTGACGAATAACAATAGAAAGAGAAATGTTAAAAAAATTTATAAAAATGGTTACAAAACACTAAAAAAACAACAAAATTTTGACATTCTAAGACTCGTCAGCTGTTGAATTGCTCTTACCTGATATAAATATGCCATGGCCAGTGCCTTTCAAATTTTGTCTTGTTCATGGTGTATTAACTTACGAGTGAGCAAGGTGAGAGTAAAATACAATTGTTCTTGTTCTTGTAAAATATCATAGAATTCATCAATACAAAAAGAAACAACATGAGTTTCTTTTTTTTTCTCAAGACAAAAACAAAGTGTGTGTGGTTATACAAAAGAGTTGTTGCTTTTAAAAACCTTTAATAGAGCAAAAAACTAACACTCTTTCGTCTCACAACAAGTGATAAAGCATTTTCGCATGAAGCCGAATGCATGAACGTTTTTTTACGCGTTGTTTACTTACATTGTATAAAATATGGTCAGTGTGCTAGAAGACCTTTTTACCTATTTTGAATGAATGCATGAATAACAAAGCAAAGGAATTTGGGTGTGCATGAGGTAGAAGTTTTGTTTTCTGCTGTATTTTCTACAGACATTGCAATAAACTTGAATGTTTATTGTGTGTGGAATAACATTAGGACTCTGAATGAACAACAATTGAAGGAGCATGAAAGCGAATGCATGATACTTTTTCTCACTCCCATTTGTATTAAAATGCTTAATGAATGAATGAGTAATATTCGTATGCTTACCATGTAAAAAGACATAATTTGGGAGTGTAGAAGAAATATGTTGTTCTTTTATTTGTTTTTGTTTCTTATTGATAAATATGTAATAAGAAAAAACAGAAAAATAACATGAGTGTATTTTTGTTGTTTGTTTTCTTTCGTTATGCATTTTTTGGAAATTATGGTACAGAGAGGAAAGAGTGTTGTTTGCTCTATGTAATGCAGAATGCAAGAAATCTGCTTAACATTGCTTGACCTTCAAAGAAAAATAACATTGATTTGTAGTTTTGTTTATATTTCGTTAAGTTTTTTTTGGAAAGTTCTGCTCTCCTCTTATATTCTTTTTTTTAATAAGGAGAGCAAACCGGCAACCAACCTGTTGTGTTTGTTCTTGCTGTTGTTGTTTTTGTATTATCATAGCGCTTATTGGTGGTTATTAATGTTAAGTTTTTTGTGGTAATTTGTTTACATTTTGTGAATTTTATTTACTGTAAGCAAAAAAATGTGGGAGGCATTGTTTGTTTGTGGGCACATATTAAAAATAAAGGAGAGGATATGCACTCAATTTCATTTAAAGATGATGTTTGTTCTGATTGTTGTTGTTATTGTCTTTAATCGTTATGTTGTTGATCGATATGTTATTTGATTTACATAATTGCATTGAAAAGAACTACAAAGCCGACAGCCGGTAGTAGTAGTTTTTGTGTTAAAGAACATGCGCGTGCGTAAAAATTTGTCCGGTACGTGTTAAAATCGAATGTTAAATAAATTGAAGTTTGTTTTTAAAGAAAAAAATTAAAAGTTGCATTAAGAAAATAATATATTATGAAATAAAAAATGTGTGTAATTGTTTGTTAATAATGTAAAAGTTTAAATTAATTTTTTTTGGTTCGCAATAAGAATAAATGAAAAATTTTCAAAATGGAGTACATCAGCAAGTGATGTACCTAAAAAAAGCAAAAGTGTGAAGTGAAATATTAAAGTGTTGGTGTTAGTGCAAGGCCATGAATATAAAAGTAAAAAACAACAACAACAAGGTTTCAATATGTAATAAAATTTAAAAACTCCCTTGCTGGAGTACAAAAGCAGAGCAACCGGTTTATACCGAAAAAAGAGCAAAAAAAAATTGTTGTATTGTGTTGTTAGTGCATGGCCTTTAGTGTGAAAAATGTTTTTTTTTGTGCGTAGAATCATGCACACGCATGATGTATAGCCTTTATTTCCAAATATCTTTGTATTGGAAATCAATTGTATTGAGGAGAATGGTGTGGGTTGAGTGGGTGAGCAGTTTTTAGCAGGTGAGTTTTAAAAGAATTTGTAAATCAAACACAATAAAATTAATTTGTTACTATGATTGCAAAACTAATGGTGTGTACCATCGTGGTTTGCAAGAAAGGGAAAGATAGAGTATGTTATGTTTTTTTTATAAGAAAAACACTAACTCTACTGTTTAAAGAGTAATACTGCTGTAATGTTATTGTGATTTCAAGGTTATTTGATTGAAGAAAATTTTGCATGAATTCAATCAAAAGGCCTGAGAAAAAGATTTTGATTGATCAAATTTGTGTTTAAACGTTTTTTAAATTTTTCTAAGCTTGTTGTTTTTATATTTTAAATATTTTCTTCTAATATAAAATTTTGGTTTGTGTTTTTCTTTTTGTGTTTTAATTTAATTTATTTAAAATTGTTTTAATTGCTTTTATTTTTTTTCCTTTTTATGTCCGAACAAATTTAATATTTGTTGACCACAAGACACACCTACACTCAGAGATCAACAAAAAGATGAGTAGAATCAAATCATACTCGTAATTTCACTCGTACTTAAACACATTCATACTTTTCTTTAAATATCATGGAACCTGAAATCTCTCGTTCAAAGTTTAAAGTACTCCTCACACTTATACTTAACAACACGTATGATGTTGTCGTTGATTTCGACTCTCCTTAACTAAATGCATATACATGTGTCACAAAATAAGTATGATTCGCTTACGAACACTAAAATACTTAGTAGATTTTAGTGACTAGAAGGTTGTGTGTTTGCTGTGCTTGCTATTCTCTTCTTTTTTGCTTATCCGTCTTTTTTTTTTTTTTTGTAAGTTTCGATGAGTGGTTCGAGTCACTCTAACTTAGGCATGTAAATGAGTAGGTTTATGAATCGAACATATTTCTAATGCTATGAGTTTGATGTAAACGTGTTGTACGCATACTTATTGCAACGTTTAGTATGAGGGGAGGTATGGTAGCAGTGTGGAAAAATTCAGTACTTTTCCATTTAAGCAACGCTTTCAGTACTCTTTTCCTGTTCGGCGTAATGCTGACCTAGAAACGTACATACGTTCGTTTTCAGAAGGTGATAAGCAATGAGAACACTTTATATTCTAAAAACGAACGTACGTTCCTTCGACGTTTGACTAAACGGGGATTTTACGTTCTATTACTTTTGGTATCAGCTGATTTTTGTTTTATATATGCCATTAGTTTTTCTGTTCCGTTTCGTACGTGTATTAAATATAAATAAATATTTTTTTACAAAAGTACCATTTAATACGAAAAAGTACTCTTGCAGTTATACTTCAGTACCATTTCAAAATTTCAATTTTGCAACACTGATGCAAACTAGCCACCAAGATCATGCGATTTGCTCCTGTTAGATAATTTATTGTGGGGTTTTCTTAAGTCGATGGTGTATGCAAATAAACCACGAACCACAGAGGTCCTCAATGGCAACATAAACCATACCATCGATTATGATTGAATGGAAATAAGCGAATGAAAAAAAATGAAAATAAGAAATCTTTATACGAACTTTATTACAATTAAATGCTTGGAAACAGAGTTGAGTAAAAATGTTAACAAATTCCAAAAAAAATTATAAAAAATTTTATAAAAATTGTTTAAAACGAGTAAAAAAAATCTTAAACAAATAATCACTGTCATGTAGTAAAAAAAAAAGCAATTAAAAATCATGCCAAGTATACTCCTTTATATCGTGTAAAATTCTGCCAGCATGCGATTCCATTATCCAGTCTATGCTGATAATTTGTAAACGAGTTAAATTCTGTGCAAAACGTTCTTTTAGCCAAACCAAGAATGCCGTTTTATCTAATTGCTTTGGATTTATAAAAATAAAAGACACTTTGGAATAACAATCGGTATCTGCATTTAAGTCTCTATCATCCAGGATAAGGCCACCATGCCATTGATAATTTAGTTTGGCTGTTTCGGATGGCAAATCCATACTATAGAAATAGGCATACTTTGTACGAAACCAATTACGATTTACATTTTTATAGATTAACTCGTCCAATTCTTTTAATTCGTTATCATCTAATTCAGGTACATCTGCATCCTTTATATGATCACATATGCGTTTCAGTTCCTTGAGGGATACAAATTCCGTGTAATGATCACCCCATTTATCATAGAATTTCGAAAAATGTTCTTCAAGGTTTGGGGTCATGGCCAACATATCTCTGGGTTTTAAAATGATTTTTTGTTTCTCACAGCTACGTAAAAACCAGTCCATGGACACGATATCATATTTTTTCTGGGAGCATAAAACATTAACACGATATGTGCGATCACCAGCTACCACAAAACAAGTGGAATTGTTGGGTAAAGGATTCTCCACAATAGTACCACTATTTTGTACGACTAATTTTTTTAAATATTCTGGTGTATAGCCTCTAGTCAAAGAGGCACTCAGTATACAAACGCTAAAGCCTTTCAGCAGTTTAGAAGTAACATCCACCTGCAGATAAAAAAATCAAAAAAATCCATTAAGACTTTTACAAGCTCATAAGTAAAGCAGCTGTTACCTACCGTGGAAGGATCAAATTGTTTGGCGTATGCTTCCAGCGCAAGTTTACGTTTTTCTGCGGCAGTCATTCTTTTGCGTTTAACCCGTTCTCCCGTAAAGTCTTCCAAGCTAACATTGCGCTTAACAATCTTTTTTATAGAACCTCTACCACTGCTCTCTTTAATTTGATTATACTCTTCGAGCGATAAGGCTTCATGCCATAGTTTATCGTTGCGCCAAGCCTGTATACGTGGAAAATGCAAACACATTGTCAAGGCAAAGGCACCCGATGGATTTAAATCGGTGGCTTTAATTTGCAAAATAATCGAATTTCTTGGATCTATCCAAGCATCAGGACGTCCTTCGGCATTACTTTCTCTATAATGATACCATATTGGTGGTGGCTCTTCAGTAACCAAACGCCAAAGCGGTTTTAACGTATTGTTAAGCTCAATCCGTTGGCGAGTAACATTGCTAACCTTGCCAATCGAATATACATCAAACTGCTGATGAGTTATATATTTCACAACACCAACAAGAAATGATTCAACAAATGTGCGTGTACGATTAAAAAATGCTCCCATAACGATTAGATCGAACTCTGTTGTCAAGCCATCGATGTACTATAATTAGTTGTAGGAAAATAAAAAATAAATAAATTATTTTAACGGAAATATTTTGATTTTTTTCAGAATGCAGAATCAATAAGGTTACTGCAGTTTTAATATCACATTGTAGCCATTGATCGTTCCATAATTTAGTCTAAACTAGGTTCCTAACTGAATAGATATAGGCTAGGTTAGGTTAGCGGGCAGCTTGCCGTTCACAGGAAAGTTCACATTATCCATTAGCGGTCGGATGAAACCGGCCAGTTCACTCAGTTACACCTTGGCCACCATTGCCGAGAACTTCAAACGTTCTGTCACTCAAAAACCGGTGACGTCTGTTCTGAAGTACAGGACACTCCAACAAAAGGTGTTGTAGCGATTAATTTTCCTTCACATCATAGCAGCATCTGCAGTAATTCTGGTGGGCCAGACCGAGCTTTTCAGCGAAACTGCCAATAGCGCAGTGTCCCGTTAGAATTCCTGCTAGAATGCGAACCATTCATCTTGTCGTACTCAAGTAGTTCTCTGGTTCTCCTGCAGTCCACTGCTGGATACAGCAGTTTTGAAATTCGGTAACCAGGTATGTTGGACCACCAAAGGTTTGTTGAATTCCATCCTGCTTTTTTTCAATTTGGAAAATTATTCTTGAATATATCTCCTCTATTGTCTCCTCGCCATTTCTTCCGCCTTTTTGTCTCCCTCTATGCCACAGTGACCCGGAACCCAATAGAGACGTGTGCTGTGTCGACGTATACAGGGTAGAGGGACCATGCAACTCCTGAAGCCCTTTAATTTGATGAGATGGGATCCTAGCGCTTAACTGTCCGCACATATGATCGCGTTCGAAGACCTCGGCTTAAACCATGCGTGCGACTTGTTCAATAGCAAAAATCTCCGCCTGAAATACGCTGGTAACATAACATAATTCGTCATTACAACCCTACAGTCAGGATTACGACCTATTTTTCACACCACTTATGTTGTGTGTGTTAAATTTATACATGAGTGGCGGGACCTACAGATTAAAGTCGACTCCGAACGACAGATGTTTGAGAAACTTTTCATGGCAATTTTTATTTACTCTCAGAGTTTTTGCCAGAAATCTGCTGAGAGGAAGTCGTCGAAGAAATATTTTTTTGTGTTTTGTTTTGATGTCTGGCCTGGGACTCGAACCCTGGCTTTACGTCTAATAAGCCAACACACTACCTACTAGACTACGGCGACTTCAGAACTCACAGTTCTATCAAAACTTTACTGGTGGAAGGAAGTCTCAAATATGACTGATAAGTGAACTGAAACGCAAAGGAAAGGGAAACCAAGCTGATTAACAATCACTACACTGAACGATCAAAGATGTTTGAGACAATTTTTTACTGAATAATCAAACGTATACCTGAACGCTTTAGACATCAAAAAAATTAGTATTTTCAGCTACTGAAGACTACATTTTAATAAATCCAATTTGAAATACTTACATCCGCCTTAACCTTATACCATCCACTGCCATTCCTACGTCCAGGACTATAGATAGCACTTTGTTTTTTTAGCACCACACCTTCTTGGTTTTGATCCAAAGCCTGTTGAAATTTTTCTTTAAAGTCCTCAGCAGAAGTTACCTTAGCAGCTTTCATTAGACACAATACGCCCTCTTGTTCCTTAATTAAGTTTTTCAATTTGAATGTTCTTTGTATGAAAGGCAACTGCATCATTGATTCACCATTCCAATACAACAGGTCATAGACCACAAAGCATGGTTGCCAAGAGCGATCAGCTTTTAAATGTTTCACGTCTGTATTTTCACTTTTCTCACGGTATTTATTGTGATAAGTGTCCCATACCATCATCTCACCATCCAAAATGATGGAAGTCATACCAATGGGTAACAGATGTCTTAGCTTTGATGTCAATTTATTTTCATCGTCGTAAGATGAACCAAAACTCTCAGTATAATCCACACCATTACGGGATATATACTTAAAACGATTATCTTTGTAGTGCAATTGGAAACGTTCACCGTCCATTTTGGTTTCCATATATAAAATATCCGTTGACAGTAGTTTTTCAATGTTGCCAGGAAATATTTCACACAATTGTGGTCGTACATACTCGAAGGGTTCTATGGTAACTGGTAAGTCTAAAGCACCTAAACTTGTAGTAGATGATGTCGCTGATGTGGCAACATTAAATTTATTGTCTGCCAAAGTGCAACATAGTTTTGAAAGGCTTGCACATATTTGAAAGAATTGCTTAGCCTGAGGATGCAAAATTCCAAATATACGCTGTTCTCCTATACCCAAATGCATCGATTTCAGCAATAGTCTAACAAACCACATTTGTTCTTCGGCAGATGCAACTTCGGAAAGTTTTGTTAAAATTCTTTCTGTATCTGGAAAAGAGAAAATAAATTTAATTAGTGGCGTTTATTTTTTGCTACCAGCGTCAGTGTTATCCTAAAAAAGCACGATTTGGTACGGGTTGTGGACAGCATTAAAGGCCGTCACTAAAGCTTGAAAAAAATATACCAAAATTGTAGAATACAAAATGAAAACCTACAGCATAGCCGCAAGCATTATTTACATGAAAGCGCAAATACCTGGGCCTAGATTTTATACTCAATCGTAACTCATGTAAACATCTTATTCCCAGAAGAGGTGGATTAGACTCTTTGATAGAACGAACCACCGATTAAATACTGTCCGAATCGATATTTCAGCCTGTGTTTCAATTACTTATTCGGCATGAGACACTGAGGAATGGATGAGAACGCTCGAAACGAAATGGTATACCCATCTTCACCGAGACTAGGGTTTTCTGTGGTGATCTCGTGCTAGAACTTCACTTTAAGTTGTATGATGACTGTAGCGTGTTTTTCGCTGAGATGTCTACTATTTTGAAGGCTCTTGACAGCCTTATGTGATCGTCGTCGCCAGCCAGGCTGCCCTGACGGCGATTGAGTCGGTCAGGCGAGTTGTGATCCTAAATACTTCACAGAAGTCTTTGTACCATATCGGATCTGTTTCGGCTTACGGTTGCGAAACATCGAATCAATACATGGCGACAAGATGTAGGATGCTCTCGCTAGGATAACTCCACTGTCTGAGGGTGACTCCAATCTTCTGTCTCTATGATCTTATGGGAATGTTTGCCAGAGAGAAGGAACAGAAACGTTGAGAGGATAAATCGTATTATTTTGAATCAAGGATTCTAAGGCCTTCTGTGGACGATATTAGAACAGATTTATTGCCGGATTTCAAGCCCAGCGTAATACTGGTTACAGTATTTCTGTTTTTCTTGTCTCGTTAACTATTACACCGTATGGTGCTATTAGAAACAGTTGGAGACTATAGAATACCTATAGCCAGCAATTGACAGGATGAGGATAAAAACCCTGTCTAGGGGATGCTTGTCAAGAGCCGATATTCGAAATATTTTGAGATTTATGAGTTGGTTAAGCAATGCTTGCTCATTTTCACGAAGCTAATGCGATTTCTCTTTGTATTGTTGCTTTATGTCATCTATTCACTTTTTTCCTTATGCCTTTAATAGTTAAATGACATCCGGGCGTAAATTATACTTGTTTCATGACAGTACACGTCCTCAATCCTAACTACCTACCCTGTGTAAGGAATTCCAAATATATACCTGTCTTCATGAGAACACGTCCTCAAACTTAACTATACTTACCCTATTTAAGGGATTCCAAGCGGTTTACAGTGGTTGGTTAGGTTAGGTTAGAGGACGTGTACTTGTCAATTGAGACAATTACAGTACCCGGAGGTATTATTGGTTTATCAATCAGTCAAAGCAGCTGACTGAATCTTTGATATCTAAAAAACACAATTCGACAATACCAAAACGAGAGTGACTGGCTTTTACAGTATCCACATCTAAATATGCAATTTTATATCCAAAAATAAAATTGTAAAATACAGTCCCTGTTTTGATGCCCTTTTAAATAATACAGAATAAATATTTAAACAGACAAACAAGTCTTTTGGTACTAAATCCAAACCATTAATATAACGCTAAGTACAAATGACTGTAAATGTCTCATAGAAAAGGAATAGATTTCTGTTTACTTTACTTTATTATTACTTACTTGCTCGATTCTCACTGGCTATAGTATCCAGCATTTCATGGACTTCTTTTAAAGTCAAATCACTATGTTGACTAGTGCAACGCGTTTTCAAGACACGATAGACTCTCTCAGCATAATCACCGCGTATACCATTGAAGTTACGTGCTTCCAATATTTCAGCATCTTTTGCTATTTAAACAAAGAAAAAAATATTTATAATTCATGCGGTGCAATATTCTAAGTCAACTTACATTGCAGACCCACTTGCAACACTTTAATATAAACTTTACCCAATGTTGGAATTTGTAGGCCATACGCAGGACGTGCCATATCGGCATTGGGTATTAAACAACGTAAAATACAATAATAACTACTGCGGCCATCCTATTAGATTACCAATAAATAAAATTAATTACAATACAAAATCACAAATAAGTATTCCACTGACCTCTTCCATTTCGGGTTTCCATTGCTGCTCTTCGCGGAAAGCCTCCCGATGTTTACAAAACGAATCATAGTATTCTTTAATAATTTTGGCTTTCTTCTCTTTATTATTTGTATTCTTAATTTTACTTAACATTGAACATATTTGACGGAATTTAATAGTATCAGCTATTTCCATTTTCTATAGGGGCGAAGTAATAAAATCACAATTTAAATTAAAAACAAAAAATAAAATGATGAAATTAAATGTCAGAACAATTGTTTACAAGCAACAGCTGTGTTTTGTTTTCATTACAATCAGCAGAGTTGCCAAGGCTTTGATCAACGTTTTTTCTGTGGTAATGCTAATTAAAATAATATTAATGATTGGTTGAACCCATTAATAGTTCGGAAAGTTAATTGAACTTCTTAGGCCCGGGAGACGTAGAATCCGTCATGCATTATACTTTAGCTTCTTCAATCAACAGCAGTTGACTGCCTACCATCTGTCGGCAATCGGACAGAGAGCTGATGTATGCCAACCAGGAAATATAATTATATGACAGAATAGATAATATTGGTATACCTAAGTAAGCCATATCCATTCAAGCGGCTACTTATTCAGCTTAACCTTACCATCCTACTAGGCAATATAGTATTCTCTCACTACTGCCGAATAATTACAGTTGACTCGAAAAAATTATAGTGAAATAAATAATATCAGCTCCATATATAAAATATATTAACTCCAACTAATTTAAAAGAAGAAAACCATTATTTTTTATTTCAATAATTCCCATATTGAAAGTATTGCTTTCTGAAACAATCTTTCGTCTGGCATTTCTCTGTGCGGCATAACAATAATAAACGTGTAGTAACGGCCTCTGGCACGTGTTGTTTTGTTGTTTTTGACAATTGAAATATTTTTCTATATTTTCTGTCATTCGTTTAATACATTTAGTTTTTGTTATAAATTTTTGTGTGAATTTTCGCTATATTATACAAATTATAAACGATAATAAAAAAAATAAGAAAAATACTCTTAAGCGCCTAGGGCTTGTACACCGAGGGGTGTAAAGAAAAGCTGCAGAAGAGGAATCGTATAAAAACATAAAAGGAAACGATTTTTTAAAATTATACAATCATTACATTACGTACGTTGGTGGTGTTTAAAAGGCAATAAGAAATCAAACAAATAAAATGATTATATTGTTAAGAAGTGCTTGGAAAACTGTTACAAAAACGCATGCAGTACGCGTCATTAAGAAGTTCCATCATAAAGCTTTCAGTGATAAATATCTGTTGTTAACCAATGTGACTATATCGTTAGGCCTCAGTTCGGCCGGTGACGTTTTAGAGCAACAATACGAGAAATATTGCGGGGAAATTGAGAAATGGGATCCCAAACGTACCTCACACATGGCCGTGTCAGGCATGACAGTGGGTGTTATATGTCATTATTGGTATCAATTTCTAGACGCCCGGTTGCCTGGACGATCCATACGAATGGTTGTTAAGAAAATACTTCTCGATCAATTTATATGTTCTCCCGTTTATATTTCGGCTTTCTTTGTTACCTTGGGCGTTTTGGAAAGAAAATCCAAAGAGGAGGTATTGGAAGAAATGAAAGAAAAGGCATGGAAGCTGTATGCTGCTGAATGGATGATATGGCCAGTGGCTCAGTTTGTTAATTTCTATTGGTTGCCTTTAAAATATCGTATATTTTATGACAATATAATAAGTTTAGGCTACGATGTTTATACTTCTCAAGTGAAGCATGCTAGTTAAGAATCGAACGAAACAATCAATTTATGTATTAAGTTAGGGTTTGTGTGGAAGGGGGGGGAGGGTAATTGTGCAATTTGATTCATAGGAAAATTTGACTGATTTCCTTTTCGCATCAAAATGCATAGTAAACTCTCTTAACTTACTAAAGGCGAGGACTATGTAAAATGTGATTTTATTTGTTTGTGTATATATTTTGTTATAAAAATCCAAAGACATTAAATACCTCAAAAAATTGTATGTAACTTAAGCAAAATAAACAGTTAAACTGTTGTAAAATCATTTGTAAGTTTATAAAAAAGAAACCGAATAAAAGAAATCGAATTCGGAAAAAAATTTGTGTTTAAAGTGAAGACTAATAAGAAACGTTCATACAGAGAAAATAGTTTTTAAATATCTTTGTAACACATAATAACCAGATACCTACTTACATACATAATTGGTCATTACATCCCTTTAGATTGGATTGCGACCTAGCTTCTGCTACGACCTATGTTGTGTGTGTTAATTTTACACATGAGTGGCGGGACCTACCGTTTAAGGCCGACTCCGAACGACATGTAATAGCCTCAAGAAGATTATGTTCTTATCGTGTTTCCGTAAGGTCCGGCCAAAGTGGAAGAAAAAAGTACTTTTGAAAATACTAAATACGAGATACTGGAAAAGGTGGTACCCAATAATTTGAATCTATTGTCCCTAGAGTCAGTGGTCAGTTGTACAGAAGATGCAGCATAGTTTTGTATATTCCAGTACCTAAACTATATTTCATTTGTTGTAACAGCTGCCTGTTGTTCGCAAGAGTTTTCCTGATGAAAAACTCTTCTGGAACAGTTGATGCTAAGTTATTAATCTTTGGTCGAGGGGTCTCGGGTCGTTCTGGAACGCAGATCCAATTGCCGTAGGAATGTCCGCTATAGTAGGCCATTCTTATGACGAATGAGTAAAATGTTACTGCAATCTAAGCTATTTCTGCCTGGAAAACAGAACTATGCTAAGGCAAGAGTACGAGAAACTCTGCATTCCATTGCTGCTAGTACTCCACAATACCAGTGAATATTGAATTACCATCTTGCCAGTCAACAGAAAGTGCAATTCAGTCATCCCAGCAAAGAGCCACAGATATAAATAGGACAGTTTATCAAAGCCCATAACGTAAAAGCTTCAAATCGCAGGCACCTAGAATTCGCCCGGATTCTAGTTCGAATATTCAGAAACTGAACATTCTCTCGTAAACCTTAGTTTCACTTAGATTGAAACATTCCTGATTAAATATCTAGGAAGCATTCTCTGCAGATTAGATCACGTTATGGAGATAATGACTTCCAGCATATTTGTTATGGAGATTGTACATTCAGTGTACATTGAACCAGGAAAGAGCTTTTAAAAAACGTAATTTTTCTGTAATCCATTGAGCAATCCACTGCCCGGTCTAAAAATTATAATTTAAAATAGTCTCGTTCCATAAATCTTCGTTTTTAGACCTTTTCCACACATTAAATTAAATTGATTGAATGCGATTTGCATGGGGAGGATTTGTATTTGAAATCTAGGGTACTGTACTTACTAATGCATTACATTGGCTTGAAAGTAGCACAACAGCCAGAAAAAATTTTGTATACAAAGCTTTTCACTCGCAAATGAATTGTCAACCATATATTTATAAATATTTCCACAATTTGTTTTTGTCGCCTTTTTTTCTGACTTCACTATATTTTTAAATATTCTATTCATAATTTTCCAATTTTAATTGTAATTCATACTTGTAACGCCCATTTAATACTAATTTTTGCGGTTACCACGCCGACGCATTGATGCCGTACACTTGGGACAATACCATTTACCTTTGGGCGGTTGTGTTATACCAACGCAAGGATAGTGAAACCATTCATAAGGACATGCATCATTATCACAAGCAACCATATCGCCATAGCTGACTTGATTACAAGTACAATAGCGTGGTTCATTTGGATCATAAGACCATTCACCTTCGGGTGTTTGCTCTACTACCATGCCGTTTTCGTTAAGCGTAATATTAGATCCGGGCGTCAGAGCTGTTGATGTTGATGAACTAGAAGCTGACGCCACTGATGATGTGGAATTTAAAGCTGCTCTGTTCGTACTGGTACTTGAGGCAGCCGATGATGAAGAGGCCGTAACATGTTGTCCAGCCGGTACTAAGGAAGGAACATTAAGAGCCGACGTATTGGCAGTCAACATATCAACAGAATCTACGCTTAAAGATGAGGATGAAGAAGCAATATTCAAGTTTGTTGGTGTAACTGCAGGTACCACATTTGTGGGCGCCACCGTATGTGATATATTGGAACTGACTTTTCTATAAGAAAACGAATGTTAGTAAATGATTTATTTTCATACAACATGAGAGCAAATACTTCTGAGCATACTTCTTCTTGCTTTTTTCTGTAGAATTACCAGTTAAGCCTACAGCCGATGCAGCAGCTGCACTGGCCAAATCACGACTTATCCAAAACTCTGTAGGCCCACCACCTGCTCCATGTATGGCTTCATAACTAGCCTTTAAACTGGCAGTGCGTCTGCCTTGTTGCATTTGTTGAGTGGCTACTATGGCTTGGGAAGCTGCAGCTGCTATAGCTGTTGAGGCTGAACCACTTAATTGTTGCAGGTTATAGGTTACAGCTGAAGTTGTACCTACAGCCGTTGCACTGGGATTGAGTACAGCTCCCATACTCGGTGTTATAGGTCTTACTACAGCAACAGGTGGTGTACTTGACGACATGCTAGCGCCTATATTAGTTCTCTTTTCGGGTATATTACTTTGGAGCGTAGAAGTACTGTCTCGTCTTTTTTCCGGTTTAGGGGTACGATAACGATTATCTTTGGTAGCTCCAGTGGGCGTAGCAGGAACAGTTACTCCGCCCATGCCAATGCCTACTCCACCACCGATAACAGCACTGTGACTATTAGTGCCTGAAGGTGCAACTGCAGCACTTAGACCGCCATAGTAACGATTTTCCTTCTGATTAAGTCCGGCAACACTTAGCAAGGCTGTAGCAGCACTACTGCCACCATCCATTTCTAATGATCGCTTTTCCAAAATCTCTGTTATACCATTATTATCCGCTTCCAGTTCACATTTGAATTTAAACAGTTCACTATCTAAACGCCGTAAATATCTCTCGACCAATTCATGAATCTGTGTGGCTATTGTTACTTTCTCATCAGCATCTTCGAGAACTTTATAATATTCTTTACGCAGGTTTTGAAATTCTGCATCGGCAGCATCATCTTGCAAATCTCCACGTTTGCACTGTATGAAAAATGTTCTGGTCTTTTTCTCCAAGGAATCCATACTGTCTGCAATAATTTTTAATTCACTAAAAATGTGTTTTTTTACTTACAAATTCATATACTTACTTTGAACAGATAAATCCAATTCTCGCATTTCGGTAAAACGATCCCTGAGCTCTTGAGGCAAGTGCTCTATCACTGTAAATGTTATAAAATAATACATATTAATTAAAAATATTTTAAATCAATCAATAACAAACAAATAAATTCAACTGGAATTTTTTTGTTTACAATCGTTTTGTTGTTGGCAAAACATAAACAATTCACTTTAACCTCAACACAGCCCTTTTGTTATTGTTTACATTCTTATGAGACTCCGCTAGTCATGTTATGACGGAGCACCCATTTTTGTTCGGCATGTTTTTGTGTGTCACTGCTTTTCAATTCGTACTTACTTTCTAAATAGTCCTCTAAGTACAACATTTTTTTGTGTTTTATGTTATAGTAACACCAAAATATATTTCTAATTAATTCATTTAATTTTAAAAACAGTTTTTAATAATTATTTTACAAATTTTCTGCGGAGCTCATACACCTTGCGACTGTTTTGTTTAATAATTCTCTCTTTAATGAAGACTACAGGGTTGTAGTAATTTGCAATAAGAAATTATAGCAAAATATTATGGTGTTGCCATATTATAATATGAAGCTAATTTAAATATTAAATAATATATTATGGCGTAACTTACTATATTTTCAAAAATGTCGACTCTCAAGCATAAAAAGAAAGGAATTATTAAAAAATTCATTTACAAAATAATTTAAATTTTTAATTATTTTTTGTATGCAGTTTTCTAATTTAATTTTTTTAGAATTTTAAATAGAAAATGACACAACGGCAACATTGTTTTAATGTAACCAGACATATCGGCGAATGCCTGCACTGACAGGTGTGAAAATTACTTATTCTAGACACACACACACACACCATACAAATCATGATACACAGTATAGGGTTTATGGTAATACAGTACCCATTTCGAATAACGGCACTTTGGTGAATTTCAATTTTATTCACCACACCGGATAAATTCACCACATTTTGAAAGAAGTCACCACACTAGAAACTCACCATACTTCAAAAAAAATAATAAAAATTAAAATTTTGTTGCTTTTTTCCTTAACCAGCATCAATTCCACACAAATTCTGCTTTTTTGTTTTCGTTACGCAACAGTTCACTCCATACTTTTAGTTTTTGTTTTGTCTGACCTGGGGGTTCGAACAGTGGTTACGGCTACTTTAACTTGTTACAACTACCTATTAGAAAGACAGTCCACATAGTACATTAAAATAAACGGCGCTTAACTTTTACTTAATAAACCCGGAAAAGGAAAAAGAATGTGCGAATTATTATGACCCCATTCGTTTTACTTACCAGTTTTCTTTTAAGTGGAAAGCGCAGAGTTGCAGTAAAAAATTGTATTAAAATATTATGGTTTTATTTCTTAAGCGTTGCCAGATTTAAAATACTTTATTAGAAACCATTTACCGATTTTAATATTATGATAAAATATATCTGAGAAAATTGCGATATTACCCTCAACATTTTAATTTACATGCAGAGAGGAGAAAGACAGAAAGAGAGAGATATTCAGTTAAGACCGTTGTTGTTGTTGTAAGAGTTCTGCTGTTGTCTCCCTTGGGAAAAAACTTCCGATTAATGCAGCTTTCGCTGGTTGACAATCCTTGGCCGATGTTGAGTTGCGTCGTTTTGGAGCGAAGATCCGATTGTCGTGGGAACACGAGTTAAGACCGTTGTACATGGTAGTAAGACCAACGAAATTTCGTATCAAAAGCGACCGTAGGTAGTACTTTATAAGATAGATACATAGCCTTTTAAAAGAAGAATAACGTAGTCTAGTAGGTACTGTGCCTATTAGACGCGAGCAAGTGTTTCATACTCTAGCTCAGAGTGTTCTGTCGCCAAAACAATGGATTAAGCAAAATTGCCATGAAAAACACTCATGATGCGAAGTTGTTTTGACTTTCGTTTGTCGTTTATTTATAAGAAACACAACGACAAAATACCAAGAGTTTATCTTTTAAAGAAGCGATATTATTTTTATGGGGGTATTTCTCAATGTCTTGCATTCTTTTTTTGACGTCTGGCCACACTTTTTTCTCTCTTATCAATTAAGCTATAAATGAATAATAACAACCCTGTGTTGTAACCAAGAATAGAAGAACAAAACAAAAAAACACAATAACTGAAAAACTAAATATGGCTCCAATAGGAAATTATTGTTGTATCTGAGTTGTTTTTGTTCTATTTGTGTAACTAGAAAAAATATATTCGTATTATCCTGACGATACAGTTAGTATTCGTCATTTTGCTATCATTCGTGTCGGCCAAAAAGGGAAGTAAGGATATAAATGTGCTCTGTATATAATTTTTATTACAGTTTTAAAGAGCCGTCCCGTTATTATATAGAGATAGAGAGATAAAGAGATAAAATTTTGTATTATAAAGTGCTTTTAAAAATCAGTGATTATGTTTTTAAAAAATGAAGTAAAACTGAAAGAAAATTTTCATTTTCAATTTAAATGTCAAAAAGTGAATTAAATTTTTGTTTTATTCATTAAAAAAGGAATACAATATTTGGAATATTTACAAGTTTTAGTGAATAATTTATTTGGTTACAAATTGTGTGTCTGTGTATTTTTTACGTGTATAAATTATTGTGTAGCAAATGTTAGATGTTAATAAGAAGATTAAGAAAAAGTCGCTGTTTATAATTGGAAATTTTAAACGTTTATTTATTTGGTAATTTACAAATTAAAATAAAATGTCAAAAGTTTTAATGCCACAACACAAGGCACAACGGCATCAACAACAACAGCAGCAGCAAAAACAATTACAAGAGGAGCACAACAATCAGCAAGAAAATACTACAACCACCACAACAACAACTACAACAACAACAAGACAGATAATGATGGCCGCATCTACGCAAATAAAGCAGGCAAAAGAAAAACGAAGGTTTACCACACCCAAACAAACCCACAGCCAAAAGGAACTGACGCTGTCACCACCAGCGTCATCGCCTGAATCACCGACACGCATTATTGACTTTGATGACTTCACCTCGACCAGCAGCATAATGGACTTCTTAAAGCAGGAACAAAAATGCGCCTCAGGTGACTCGGGCAATGGTCATGAAAGCGACATAGACGCTGAAAGTATTTTCCAAGAAGTCTCACGTTTGGCTGATAGCTCTGATACCCGCAGTGTGGACGAACTGTTAAGAGAGGCTGAATTACTTTTGCAGCATCATAATTATGCTGATCATTTTTCCACACACAAAAAGAAGAAATCCGTAAAAGTATCGAAATCCACGCAATCAACGATACAAATGAATACGAAATATACGAAGAGTATAGAGAATGTTAAGCCTCCTTTAACCCAGACCAAATTATTGAATGGCTATTATGCGCCTATTGTCGGTAAAGATAAGCAAAAAGTTGCACATACACCCGAAACACCTACACCAACAAATTCGAATTCAGTTGGCTTAAGAAATGGCAGCAATATGTCGTTTAAGGCCTTTGTCGATAATTTACCCTCGGAATCGGTTATATCTGAAGAAAGTATACCTAAGGACATGCATGGTAACGCCACCACAGCTTCGATACAATCTTCATCGTCTAGTAATAATACTACAGGCAAGGATATTACCACAAAACAAATGGACGGTGATGATACCGATGACGGCACAGATACGGTAAGTGAATTTTGACTATATTTTGAGGCATATTTGCTTAAAGATTATTTGGCACTTGTTTAAAGTATACATTGGGGATGCTAACAAATAAACATTTGAAGAAAATTCTCATCATTTTTCGTAATACAAATGAAACTGTGTGACAACAATTGACAAGATTGTTTCATTTGGTCCCTTGTGTAAAACTTTTGGTTGATTTTTTTCTTTTTCTTGTATTAAACAAACAATACTTTGTATGTTTAAAATGCCACAAGATGTTTAAATATTATAAACATTTATAAATACATATGTTCATATGTACATACGTATGTATGTAAAGAATTAAAGTATGCATAATTCTTTATTACAAAAGAATACATTTATTAAAAGTATTTTAAAAATATTTATTTGGGAATAAAACAATTAAAATTAAAATTTCATACATAGGCCCCTCGTATGTTTATTTACTTCTTATGCCGTTATTTTAAATGCGAGTGGTAGTAACATATACAACGTTGCTCCTACAAGGATCGTACGCCTTCAATAAAATGCTTGCTTCTTCCCACCTCTTGCCACTGCTGTTTACTACGGTTTCAATCTGTCCTATCCATGTAAGAGCTGGGCATCTCCCTCTTCTTCTGTTCTTACTTAGGCTCCTCACATGTTTATATACTTTTATTTTAAATGCGAGTGGCTGTATTATATACAACGTTACTCCAAGAAGGATCATAGGTCCCACAATAAAATTTTTGCTTCTTCCAAATTCTTGCCACTGCTGCTTACATCGGCTTCAAATTGTCCTATCCATGTAAGAGCTGGACATCCCCTTCTGATCTTACTTAGGCTCCTTACATGTTTATATACGTTAATTTTAAATGCGAGTGGCTGTAATACATATACACAACGTTACTCCATGAAGGACCATAGGCCCCCCAATAAAATTTTCGCTTCCTCCTAAATCTTGTCCTGCTGTTTACTTCGGGTTCAATTTGTCCTATCCATGCAAGAGCTGGGCATTCCCTTCTTCTTCTGTTCTTACTTAGGCTCCTCACATGCTTATATACGCTAATTTTAAATGCGAGTGGTTGTAGTGTACATATATGTATAAGGTTGCCCATGTAAGGATCATAGGCCCTCAGTAAAATTTTCGTTTCTTCCCACTGTTTGTCATTGCTTTTTACTTCGGCTTCAATCTGTCCTATCCATGTAAGAGCTGGGCGACCCCTTCTTCCTCTGTTCTCTTGTGGGTTCCATGTTATTGAAACTCCAATGCTAAGGTTAGCTTGTCTTCTAAGGATGTGACCGATACATACATACATAATTGGTCATTACAACCCTTCAATCAGTATTACGACCTCGCGTCTCACACCGCCTATATTGTGTGTGTGTTAATTTTATACATGAGCGGTGGGACCTAGAGTTTAAAGTTATCTAGATATGTTTATGTTCTTTAATTCCCTCATTCTTTTGGGTAGGCTATTCGCTTTGTTTTTCCTATCACTCGTTGATTACTAAGCACTGTTAATCTCCTTCTTTTAGTGGAGGATAGCACTTGATTTCGTTCTCCTAGAAGCTATTGCCCGACTTATCATTTGATTATAAGTGAAAATATTCAAATGCGTATGGTATCATACATTCTCTGATCGGTTGTATCTCCACTCGATCTAATTGCCGCAGGCATAGTTTAGTTTATGATTCTTCTATATAGAGGTCCAGATTAGATTAGCGGATTGCTTGCAGTTTACAGGCAAGTTCACTTGGTGGCCCATATGGCTCATTGTGTTACCCAGTGGGGGGTAAGCCCCCTTGTCATGATCGGTTAGTGGTGGATTTGAACCATCCCGAGCTCCGGATGAAGCCGGCCAGTCACCTTAGTCACCAAAAAACTGTAGTCGCCGTAGCCTAGTAGGTAGTGTGTTGGCTTATTAGATGTAAAGCCAGGGTTCGAGCCCCAGGCCAGGCATCAAGACAAAATATAAAAAAGTATTTCTTCGACGACTTCTTCTTACCAGATTTCTGGCAAAAACTCTGAGAGTAAATAAAATTGTCATGAAAAAGTTTCTCCAAAATCTGTCGTTCGGAGTCGACTTTAAACTGTAGGTCCATCACTCATGTATAAAATTAACACACACAACATAAGTGGTGTGAGAAACTAGGACGTTGTACAATGGGTCAATTCGACCTCCGGGTACTGTACTTGTCTTAATTGACAAGTACACGTCCTCTAACCTAACCTAACCTAAAATGATGTCGTGTGTTTTGAAGTGCAGGGCACTCGCATAAAAGGTGTTGACCGAGCTTGTCAGGGAAACTGCCAATAGCGCAGGGTCTCTTTTGAATTCCGTTAGAATGCGAATCGTTCTCTTGTCGGACTCAAGTAGTTCCCTGGTTCTACCACTGTCCACTGCTGGATTTAACAGTTTAGAAATTCGGCAACCAGGTATGTTGGATCACCCACGGTTTGTTGAATTCCATGCTGCTTTTTCAAATTTGGGAAACAGTACTCTTGTGGATGTGCATATATCCCCTGACATCTCTGATTCTTTCCCTGCCAGTTCGTCCGCCTTTTCGTTTCTAGAATATAGAGGTCCACATTTAATTTCAAATGTCAATAATTTTATTCCTTAAAACTCAACTTTAGCTGAAATCTTAGCTTGTGTTTGATATTAATGACTAGCACCTGTTCAAAGAAATGTGTACAAATTTAGGCATTTAGTCTTTATTGTAAAATTCTCTGTCTAACAGAGTCTGTCTAACAGTCGGTTAAAAATATCAAAACCAGGTGTTTTTGTGTTCTAATTCGATAACTATGTCAGTGCTAGTCTAACTAATACACCAATCGCAATTATTTAACTTGAGTAAACAAAACGTACACCCAACTGCTAACAGGCATTTCGAAAACAGCTGCTTATTGCGTTGTTCGCTCTAAAAGTGATTCATTTGTTATAAAATTTCGTAACAGTTTGGCGGTTATGATTGACCAGTTTGTAATTTGTACGGTTTTATAGTCAAAAAGGATAAATTTTAATCGTTAAATTTATCAAAAAAGTAATTGAAAATGAAAGGTATTGCCATTGAATTCTTATAAACTAAAAAGATATTTTCATTTCTACTTACTTACTTAATTGGTCATAACAACCCTTCAATCAGGTTTATGACCAAGCTCCCATGTTGTGTGTGTTAATTTTATCCATGAGCGGCGGGACTTATAGTTTAACGTCGACTCTGAACAACAGATTTGAGAAGCTTTTCATGGCATGCAATTACTCTCAGAGTTTTTGTCAGAAGACTACTGAGAGAGGCAAAAAAAAACAATTTTTTTGTGTATAAAGTTTTCGTTGCCCATGGAGTACGAAGCATAGTAAACAGTCCAAATCAATAACACTGCGACCAGGCGCTCTATAGGATTGTCCTTTAATGTCTGTCTCATTTCAGTTGCCCTCTCGAACTTCAGGATTCTGTTCTGTGTCAATATTGATAACTCCCTGCCTAGAATTTTTTGGTGTTTGCATTTCGCCTCCAAGGTTATAAGTATATATTACGGAGATTCGTTTTCATCATTATAGAATCTATATATTGGTCTTGAAGCGATTTCTATTCAGAACAAATATTGTTTGAGTCCACAATACCTGGTTAGAAGCCATAGTATAACTTTCGTACACCTCTTCTCACTCCATAAAATGGTTTTTGACTCCAGCAACGATGTGGAAACTCTCCTACTGGCATGCTCAACAGCGTGCTCATTATCCTGTAATCCCGTATGACATGGGATCCAGAAAAAGGTGAAATTATTTCCCTTAAATAGTGGATTTATGTTGACAAGATAGTCCCATACTAACCTCAAGCCGACCTCATAGTGGCTAAATGCTCACATGACAGAATATACATATATATGTTCCTTTTACTCTTCCAGGGAGCATAGGGCCGCATGACGGAATGTTTAACAGATAATGTTGCTATGTTGAGTCCTCTTGACTTTCTTTTCGAAGAACATTATTGTGCCCTGATACCGAACAGAAGCCGTGTCCATCCGCTTCAAAGCCTCCGAGAAGTCTTTACAGTCGCAAACTATTTGTGGGTTACACCAAATCGATTCTATCGCTCTCAGGGCTGCTTTCTGTCAACGTAAGAAACGGCATTAAAAGAAGATACGTCAGCCAGTAAAACATTTAAGTTGAAAATCAATTTAAAATGAGGTTCCAGTCTGCTCGCGAATCATGCGTTAAAATGGCTACAACATCGCATGTATCGGAAGCTAACTAGTACTCTTCAGGACCGTATTCTGAATAAAAATAAGGTAACCGAAGATAAAAATCGCTTGGGTAACTATATTTGGTGCTTCGGATTAGAAGTTCTCTCCTCGTATAGCCCCCTGGGTTATGCACATCACAATGCTATTTTTATATATATTTTATCACATTGTTTTCTATTATAATCGTAAATTATAGCTTTTGGTGGTCAAAACTCAGTATAATGATCTGCTTTTCGATGCACGTACTTTAAGCTATGTAGTAAAATCGACAATATATACGATTGAGTGTGTTAGCCATTCATGGATAACATTAATACATACAACATGGGCTGTGTGAGAAGCTAGTTTGTAATCTAAGTACATATGTTCGATGGAAATGTATTCTCCTTCATCATAATTGTTCAGAATTTTATTGGCCATTGTTAGGTCTTTCTATTGAATCCCAAATATTAACAAGTTCTTTGAATTAGTGATGGCATTGACTTCTAGTAGAGAATCAAGGTGCAGACATTTGTAACCGAATTAAACAGACATATTGTGGTTTTCGGAAAGTCTCTTATTACAGATATATATACATTAACACAAAATTACAACTTTTTTATTTCGGAATTCTAGAGTAAATTTTCACGTATTTGTTAACCCCTAATTGGCAAAATTATGCGAACCGTTTAACTAAACAAGCCAAACATAGCCATTTAGGCAATTAATTATTAACAACCTCAACTTGTGGCATGTGCGGTATTCGGACTTAGACTTCTAAAATAGTTTTCGTTACGTTTGGGTAACCTTAGCGATCGGAGATATAGTCGATGAAGCTAAAAAACTGCTCTATATAAAAAACTAGCTGTACCCTGTTCGTGTTGTTGCGCCACCAACTAAAGTAAATTTGAAGGAGACATTACACAAAAAATGTCCAATTAATTTTGAATTATTTTATTGATTTTGTTTCCCATTGTCCTGATGATTCAGATGAACGGGCCTGAGTAGTACTCATTCGATCAGTTTCTAATCTCACTTCTCGTTGTTCAAGTGGTTCAAGCGAACGGGTCTCGGCATATACTCGAAGATTTTCCAGTGTCGATGCTCGTCTGATTCTGAGGCTCGTAATGCTCTTTTCTTCCGTGCTTGAGATGTAGGTCGACCAATTGCTTGTCATTCATTTTGAATAATTTTCAGTGACGCCATCCATCGGAAATTAAGTGCACCAACCTCCGTCGACTCAGGCGCAACAACTTTGTTAAAGAATGCACAGTTTACGATTTAACTCATTTTGAGTAATTTTCAGTGGCACCACCTATCGGATATTGGTCATACCAACTTAGAAACCTTCGTCGGCTCATGTGCAACAACTTTGTTAAAGAATGCACAGTTTACGATTTAATTCGTTTTGAGTAATTTTCAATGGCTGAACCTGTTGGAAATTGGTCATACTAGCTTAAAAACATTCGTCAGCTCATGCGCAACAACTTTGCTAAAGATCATAACATGATCAAATGCGCAGTTTACGATTTAATTGATTTTAAGTAATTTTCAGTGGCGCCACCTGCCGGAAATTAGTCATACCAACTTAGAAACCTTCCCCGGCTCATGCGCAACAACTTTGCTAAAGATCATAACATGATCAAATGCATAGTTTACGATTCTATAAGGTACACACAAACAAACATTCATTTTTATATATATAGACTATGGGAGGTGTCACGCCCACTATAGCCACTCCGCCCATTTTGTTCATATATATGTCAAAGTCGTCCATACAAAATTTGAGAACTCTAGCTGTTGCAGTTTATGAAATATGCGACATTAAATACTTATTGGGTATGTGGGCGTGGTACCTCGCCTACTTGAAATTTTAAAATAAAAAGCCTATAACTCCTTCCAGACATACAGGAAGATACTGTGAAAACTTCAAGAAAATCGGTCCAGCCGTTTAGGCGTCTATAGTCTTCAAACAAACAAACAAACCCACAAACTAATAAATACACATTTATTTTTTTATATATAAGATGCATGTCATCGACCGATTTTAGGTCGAAAATACATGAAATCTCTCGAGAAGATTAGTGACCATTTTGTAAGATATAAGACACAGTACACCTACTCTACTGTATACATATGGCAGTTCAGTGTCCTCTTTCGAACTGTGGTTGTGGGATATCTGTTAATAGCAACTATTGTTAACACCAAAAGCGGATCTGGTAAAAATATGGGTTTGCGTCTTTGCTTTTTAAATTCGAATTTATTGGAGGATAATGCTTACCTTTGAGCTCTCTTGCCATCTTATTAGGCACAGTTAAACTGTTTGAAGCTTATCTTTTATATCACTTCTATAAGTATTTGGATATAAAAACGATTCCATTTCAATTACTTAAGTTTTAAATATAAATTTTCATTTCATTGGTTTTCACAATAAATATATATTTTTTTTATTAGATTTGATGTGACTTAAAGTAAAATTAAACAACTAAAAATAATTTAAATAATTTTGTAATCTACATACTATATAAATATTTCATATTATAATTTAGTTTCTTCTTTTACTTAAACGCAAAATTCTTTATTTTAATCTTATAAGGAAAAGTACACTGGCATTTTTGATAGGATATAATATTATAATCTAAGTATTTCCTGTTCAAAATCGTATCTAAACAATGGCCTGGGCAACGGTATCAACAATAGTATAACCTTCGAGAGCTGTCTCTAGAATTTGATCGGGCGGTAAGACAAAACCAAATTCACCACGATCTCTTAGTTCAACGGTGTAGACATATTTTGTACCTAAAGCAGCACGTGTCCAATCATCTGAACCACCGCCAGCAATGCCTAAGATTTCATGGGTAACAGACGCACGATATATTTTGCCGGTTTTCTTTTCAATACGCTGTACAGCTGTGTTTGCAACACGTTGCAATGCTGGTGCATCTTTCACTTTGACAGCTTTGTAGGCCCACGGGTAGACCATCATTTGTCCATAGCTATGATAGGTTAAATAGGATTCCAAATTAAATTTCCTTTTACTTAAAAACTTAACAACAGCATCGGTTTCCAATTCTGATGCAGGTGAAGTACCACGATATGTATCCCTACAAGGATTGTTTGTTGACCCATAACCATTCCAACCAATATCAAAGTTACGATTTAAATCAACACCAAAACAATTTGAATTTTTCGATGGTGAACGATTTTTACGCCACAAGCGATTTACATTGCGACTGTAGTCATAACCGTCTGGATTCATAACGGGCATAATATACCAGGTTTTCTTTTTAATATAATCGGGTTGTTCACCCCATTTGGACATCAGTTGATAAAGTATGAAAGTAACCGTAGCCGGACTAATCCATTCGCGAGCATGTATACCACCGTCTATCCAAATTTTCTTGTAATCGCGTGGGTTTTCCGAAATTCTGGAAAGATAAAAATATGCACGTATTTAAAATATGTTTCTTGATAAAGTAAAAATGGGTTTGGTTATTGGAAATATTTAAAGATTGGGAACATATAAATGTTAGCATAATATAAATGTTAAGGATTCGTGTATATGTAATATTCCAACCTTCATTTGAAATTTTTTTAATGTTCTACGATTGTTTCAATTCATTAAAGTCGAAGCTTAATTCTGATATCCAAATATGCAACCATATACGGTAGTGTGTTGGCTTATTAGACTCAAAGCCTGGGTTCAAATCCCCGGCCAGACATCAACGAAACGAAATAGAAAAAAATATTTCTTCAACGACTTCCTCTCAGCAGATTTCTGGCAAAAACTCGTAACTCGTTGAGTGGTAATGAATGAATGGAAGTTAGTTAGCAACGTCCATACTGCTTATGTTTCATGCCTTTTTTAATTTTTCTTAGTAATTTGGTGGACCAGGGCGTAGTGCATCTTAACATAGGAATTATAGTCCGAAACTAAACCATTTCGATTCTGTTTTTCTAGTTATAGCATTGACTCCACAAGCTTCATAAGTTCTTTCAACTGCCTAGCATGAATTCTTACCATTTTTATAATAGAAAAGCAAGACATGATGGCAATATTCTGAACCCTCACTGAACTTTTTCTAAGACGCGGGATAATACGATTTTTAACACTTCAAAACAGTTTTTTGTCCAAATGTTTACGAAACACATTTCAATGATCATGAGATTATTGGTTGCATATTTACATACATACATAATTGGTCATTACAACTCTTCAGTTAGGATTACGGCCTAGCTTCTCAACACACTCATGTTGTGTGTATTAATTTTATACATGGCGGGACCTACAATTTAAAGTCGACTTCGAGCGACAGATTTTTTGAGAAACTTATCATGGCAATATTATTTACTCTCATAGTTTTTGCCAGAAATTTGCTGAGAGGCAATCGCCGAAGAATAATTTTTTCATTTTTCGTTTACTTGGAGATGTCTGGCCTAGGGTTTGAATTTTGGCCTCACGTCTAATAATCTAACACATTACCTACAAGACTATGGTGACTACTACTGCAACGAGTATACTCGTCATAAACAGTTAAAGGGTTAATATATGTGTTTTATCTTTACACAAAGCTTTCTTTTCATTTTGCACAATCTATCCTCTCTATTTCTTTTTGCACACAGTATCCTCTAAAGGGGAGGTCATATAGAAAACAATTCAAATATTGTTAAAAATATATTTTTTTAAATGGTTTTAGATTGTATTTTGTGGTGTTATAATTGAATCTATTGTTTGTCTAACGTTTCTGTATTATTTATTTAAAAATTTACAAGTCAAAAATAAATCTCGGTTTTCATTTATTTCATAATATTCATGATAATATTTGTGAATAAATTCAATAGATAAGATAGAGTTTGCTTGCATAATATTTACTTTCTTTTTATCAAAGCAATGTAAATTATTTAAAACATATGTATGTATATTAAACGTTAGTTTCATTTAAATATTTTATATTTTGAAATATAATTTAGTTTAACGGTTGATATTTCGTAATAATTTGTGGTCTGTTTAAATTATTTAAATTATGCATGAAATTTTTAAATCTTCTTAAAACAAGTTCAAGCCTAACCATTCGTGATAATTTGATTGGATTAAATTATTATTTTTTCTCTCTTGTTTACCAATAGATTATTGACCTTAATCCAAGCGTGTAATTTGGATTGGTATGAGTAGCATCGCATTTTCCAAGTTTATTTTTGTAATTTCCAATTAAAATCTGTATGTGTGTGGGGGCATTACGTGGTACATAATCAACTATAATTGTTAATTGCTCCTACATAATTGGAAATTTGTAGTTATAGTGTTTGACTACTACCATCGATTGCAATTGATGCCACAAATTAGGTGTTGCTACAAATAATATAATTAACGATGGCATTCAGCAGACAAAAATTTCTCCTTAAAGTCATACAAATAAATATTTTTTTCTTTCTGTTTGAAATTACAAAACAATATCAACAGACAACATTTATTATATATTTCTGTATGAAACAAAACTCTTGAGAAATATGAAACTGCATGTGGACGACACCATTTCCGAATAAAATTTTTCATACAACAACATACTGTGAATAGCTTAGCTAAACATTGTTCAGTTATTTGGAAAAATATTTTGTAATTACACTTGATTTAAACATAATAATGTACCTGGCAACCATTAATGGCGCTTTGAAACTGTAGTTATTTCTGAGTAAAATAACAAAAAAAAATTTTTTTTTGATTATACAGTAGTGGCGTTCGCTATTTTTCGGAAGTTATTAAAATTTTTACTTAAATAGTAGGCAAGCATACTGCAATAGTAATATACATATAATTACACTGGTGCAGTAAAACTCAATTCAATTGAATTTTTTATACAACTTTTATATAAGATTTCCTTAATAATTTTCCTTAATTTTTGTTCATACTTCTTTGCCTTTCATTATAACTTAATCGTAGGTTTAATTTGAATTTTAGCTAAAGTTTAATGCAATTTTATAAAATGTATTCAAGCAGCTAATAAACAGGAAAACACAATATCATGACATATTAATACATACATACATACATAATTGGTCATTACAACCTTTCAGCCAGGATTATGAGTTCGTTTCTCACACCACTTATGTTGTGTGTGTTAATTTTATACATGACTGGCGGGACCTACAGTTTAAATTCGACTGCAAACGACAGATTTCTGAGAAACTTTTAATGGCAATTTTTTATTTACCCTCAGATCTTTTACCAGAAATCTGCTTGAGAGAATGTCGCCGAAGAAATATTTTTTTTTTGTATTTCGTTTTGATGTCTGACCTGGGGTTTGTACCCACGCTTTACGTCTAATAAGCCAACACACTACCTACTAGACTACAGCGACTTCTTACATGGTCATGGTAATGACACCGTTCAACAAAATTTCTAAAAAGAAATAACCCAGAATCATACCATATTTTTCGAAAGGTTTTTGTGGTGCTTAATCTGAATCCTATTTAAGAAATTCTCCAAGACCCTAGCTGTTCGAGATATCCTAACCTAAAATTGCAATAAATATGGTTTTCTACGATATTCTGGTGAATATTACGTCTCGTTCCAACATCTGAAAATGGGTATCTTATCAATCAAAAACCTTTTGTGATACATATCTTTTTGCTTCGGAGGTATCGTTGAACGAACCGAAATCCAAACGAATCTCACAAAAATCCTTAGAAAAGTATAGTCTGGTTTCCGGGATAAAAATCTAGTCGGCCTTTGTAAATGTCCATTGCAACATTTTTAGGTTAGGTTAGGTTAGAGGACGTGTACTTGTTAATTAAGACAAGTACAGTACCCGGAGGTCGAATTGACCCATTGTACAACGTCCTAGTTTCTCACACCACTTATGTTGTGTGTGTTAATTTTATACATAAGTGGTGGGACCTACAGTTTAAAGTCGGTTTTTGCCAGAAATCTGCTGAGAGGAAGTCGCCGAAGAAATACTTTTTGTATTTTATCTTGATGCCTGGGCTGGGGCTCGAACCCTGGCTCTACGTCTAATAAGCCAACACACTACCTACTAGACCACGGCGACTTCAACATTTTTAGTTAAGTTTACGAATTAGCTTCTAACACCACCCTTATTGTGTGTGGTATTTTATTGAATCCGAACGACAGATTTGATAAGTATTTTTACGGCAATAAGTTAATTTTAGAGTAATTGTCAGAAGACTGCTGAGAGGATACTTTAATCTATCCGCGATTTATGATTAATGATCGCTCTTGTGTTTTTAAACCTCACAAAATCACAGAGGCAATCATAGTGGTAAGTAGGGGGAACCACAGGATTTAACGTCTTAAACCTAACTGTATACACGTAAATAATCAAGTTGTGAGTTCACCGTAAGGGATACCAATCACTCTTTCCATAGGAATTGTGTATCTTATATAAACTTACGTGGCTTTTTCCAGTCCTCTCTCCTGAGATGATTTATGTCTGGTATATCCCTAAAATATAATGATATCGAGTTTACAAAGTTCACAAAGTGTTCCATCGTTTCTTCGTCTTCACCACAAGCTCTGATGTGGCATATACTAGGTTGCCTCCATGTTCCTAGTAAAATCGAAGCTGCAGAACACGTTGTATTCAAACGATCGATATTCAAAAAATATCGAAATGTTATGGAAGGTGATGCCTTAATTCGATAGTGATTTTGATACGATCAACAAGTTCATTATAACAATTTTAAAGCCACAGCGAATAATAGAAGGAATACAAGCGTCGCCGTAGTCTAGTAGGTAGTGTATTGGCTTATTAGACGTAAAGCCAGGGTTCGAGCCCCAGGGCAGACATCAAAACAAAATATAAAAAGTATTTCTTCGGCGACTTCCTCTCAGCAAATTTCTGGCAAAAACTCTGAGGTTAAATAAAAAATTACCATGAAAAGTTTCTCAAAAATCTGTCGTTCGGAATCGACTATAAACTGTGGGACCTACACTTATGTATAAAATTAACACACCCAACATAAGTGGTGTGAGAAACTAGGTCGTAATCCTGACTGAAGGGTTGTAATGACCAATTATGTATGTTATGTATGCATACAAGCGCTTCAGAAAATAAGTAAATGAAATCAAGGTTGGCTCAGAAGAATAAGGGGTTACCACAAAGAGTTAAGTTAAAGGATTTCCGTAAATTTCTTTAACGAGATCAGAAATTAATAAATCACATGGGTGTTGCCATAGGCAAAAAGCAGTGTACGCTGTTGAGTTAATGGTTATTATTGCCATAGAATTGCGAATTAGTCTAGTTATATGTGTACTCGCTCTCGGCAATTAAAGTGACCGTGGGATCGGTTCAAACCAGAGAATCTGGGTGTTTGTGATTTGCTGATTTGTTTGTCTGACATTATAAAGGGTCCGCCAAATACAAGCCAGAGACAATTGACGCTTTAAATGACAATATTCGTGAAGCAATTGGTGAAATACAGCTGCACACAATCGATAATGTGCTTAAAAATTGGACCGATCGTGTAGGCTACTGCATGGCCAGCCGAGGCAGCCATTTGAAAGAAATTATTTTCCATTATTAACCGGAACGATTGTACTTTCAAATAAAAAAAAAATTTGAGAAAATATTCAGTAGTTTTTTTAAAGCTTTAAAAAAAAAAGTTATTTGGCGGACCCTTTAGAAACGAAAGTGGGAATTATTACTGAAAAAACAATTTTCGCAAAATTCTCGTCGAAGGTGTATACACTGGCCATTATCGTTTCTGTATTCCAACACAATGCTCTGCATGAATACGGGTCACTGTAACTGATTATTAATTGCTTTGATTATATTAAGTTGGATCTAGATCAACTGTTATTGCCTACTTTTTTTTGTCTTCCGCTTAACCATATTCTGCTTGGATTGCATTAATATGTAGATTCCAATACATCTTGTTACTCAAGTTGAATGTTCCATAAAATTGGAATACATTATTCTATTTGTAGCAACAATATGAAGCTTGTGCAAGAGTGCTTAAGTCCTATAAATTTTAAACACGAATATTTTGAATACTTTTGCTTAAATTATTTTGGCAACAGTGTTCATGATAAGATAAAAAACTTTTTCTACATAATTTCTAATGCCTGCATGTAAAAGAGCAATAGATTTTGTTTATACGTTTTAAAACACAGTCAAATGCCAAAAATATTAAATAAAAAGTGTTTTTCAAAACATCTACAAAGTATTTGTTAAATAAGTTGGAAGTGAAATATAAACAAAAAACTTTTGACGTTGTTGACTAACATAACTTTGCAAGAGATTTTAATATGCGTTTAATATGCGTTTAAAATTGAAACTGAGAAATATGCCTGAATCATAAGATTGGAATTCCTAATGGGAATACGAATTTATGCTGGGGGTAAAAAATGTTTGTAAGTGCCCCTCAACGACTGTATTAACAGAAGAAAATTCGTAGTGCAACATCAAAAACATAAGTCCAAAATTGTATTCTTCCCATTTTTATTACTGATAAGTTTTGAAAACAAATGTGGTAAAGGAAATATTGTTATATTAGATGTAGTAAAAAGATATCCACTATTTTTCAATAGTTGCCTGTCATAAAACATTTCCCCAGTCACCTAGAAACATCCACAATGAAAATATATTGGATTCTTGTATTAGATCAAGTGATGAGAAAGTTGTACTCAGTGAGTCTTATTCTTTCTAAAGATGTGGTGTTGTCTGACCTTTCTATTGTTACTCGTAGTTGCTTAAAAAATTTGAACTGTGAATATTTTGACGCCTCCTCCCGGATTCGAAACTTTTACCACAATTTCTTGCTCACTTCGAAATCGGAAGTGACTGATAAAGCCGCCAGCGTTTAAACTGCACTATGTCGTCAATTTTAATGGAAATAATGGTAATTCGTTGAAGTCGCCATAGTCTAGTAAGCAGTGGTGTTGTCGAGCCGGAACGCTCCGGAACGTCGTTCCGGTACTTCCTTTTTGGACAGGAACGCGTTCCGGGACTAAAGATGATTTCTGATAACGAAAATTGGCTGACGTTTTGAAAAAAAATTAAAAAGAATTGCTGATTTTTTTCTAATTTTTGACGAATTTTTATATGCATTTTTATAAACAAGGGTTTGAACCGAACCCGAACCGGAACAAAAACCGGAACGAACCGGCTTGTTTTTCCGAACCGTGTCAGGAGTCCGGAACGCGTTCCGGTAAAAAAAAAATTAGCACAACACCACTGCTAGTAAGCAATGTGATGCCTTATTACACGTGAGACCACGGTTCAAACCTTAAAGAAAATATTTCTTCAGCGACTTACTCTCAATAGATCTGTGGTAAAAACTGTTCTTAAGAGTAAATAAAATTGCCATGAAAAGTTTCGCAAAAAATCTGTCGTTCGGAGTCGACTGTAAGTCCGAACACTTATAAACAAACGCAACACTCAACAGAAGTGGTGTAAGAAACTAATTCGTAATTGTAATATGCTCACCAAACACACTTGTGACAGTGTTGCATTTTAAGTTTTACTCAATATCATAACATTTTGGGTATTTATTGCGCAATTATTAATTGAAACTTTATATGAAATATCGAGCTCAATAATGGCGTTTATTGCGATTTATGCAATAAAGGTGCATATCTGAACATACTCTTAAACAATAAGGAGTTCTTCGTAGCCAACTTCCTTCTTAATGAGCGGTTAAAATCGGAGTTTCTAAACATAAACTGGTGAAGCTGATATATTTTGGTTTGCTTCATATTATTTTGCGTGGGTATGAGAGTTTTTTGAAGTCACCATAGTATAGTAGTAAGTGGTGGCTTGTTGGACATATGCCCACGGCTTAAAGCCCAGGTCAGACATCTCCAACAAAACGAAATATGAAAAGATATTTCTTCGGCGACTTCCTCTCAGAAAATGTGTCGTTTACAGTCGACTTTAAACTATAGGTTCCACCACCTATGTATGAAAATAACACACACAACATAAGTGAGGAGCTAGGTCCTAATCCAGACTGAAGGGTTGTAGTGACCCACTAAGTATGCCTGAGAATTTTTAACAGACATCGCTCAGCGCTCTGATTTAGGTTTAATTATTAACAAGTTATCGAATAAAATTTTAAATGTTAACCTTAAATTCCCGGAAATAGTTGATAGATATTGTGAATATGACTCTATTTATACTCTTGCTTTCATAATAGACTAAAAAAATCAAATGATTTATTGTTTATCGATAACTTTATATCAACACGCTAAATGCATTACGTACACATACATTTTTGTTTGTTTCTGCTATCATTTGAAATTGCTGTTGTTTTACAACAAAACTTTGCATGTTGTAAATAATAAAATTAATAATTTTCTTTTGTTGTTTGCTTTTTAAACATGTTAAAATAATATTTTTAATTTAATTAAATGACATGATTAAGTAATTAAAAAAATTGTTGATTTTTTTGTTGTACTTTTGTAAATTGCATTATAAATTAAAATTTTTTTCACTTACCTTAAAACTTTTAAGTCCCTGCCTTCTGCGGTTTTGCCAATCGTATATAAGCGACAGATGTTGGGAAATTTACCACGAATTTCACGCATAAAACTGTAAATGACATCTAAGTCATGATAATCCTTCCAGTGAATACCACTGCGTGCGGCTTTTTCTAAAAACAAACACACAAGAGGAGGAAATAAAAGAATTTTAATGAGAATGAGTTTCGTAAATAAGTATTTCATTAAAGGTTTTTTGTAAACTTTAAAAATTAAATGCATGGAAGGTATTTTGTTGTTGTATAATTTCATGGCTGATTGCTATTTGGAGGTTGAAAAAATTGTAAAGAATTTTAATTATTCCCAAAAACGAAAATTTGAAACGTTACGACTAAACACGCCAACTTACACTCAGCCACAAAAGTATACATACGGTTAACAAATTCCAGAAATTTTTTAACCAATCCGTTTTCGTTGAAAAACTTTATAATTTTTACTCGATTTTAAGACGGTCTTTTGCATTGGTTAAAAAATTTCTGAAATTTGTTAACTTTTATGGGCCTGTGAAGGCCTGAGCAGGGCCACAAAAATATACATACGATTAACAAATTTCACAAATTTCTGAACCAATGCAAAAGACTGTCTTAAAATCGAGGAAAAATGTCAGACAATTATAAAGATTTTCAACGAAAACGGATTGGTTAAAAAATTTCTGAATTTTGTTAACAGTATGTATACTTTTGTGGCTGAGTATATATTCTACTTTTAATGTATTTTTTCCATTATAATCTCATTTCCATACGATGTACTGAAGTATAAAGTAACAATAATTAGAGTTGTTTGTATTTATTACATATCACAACCCTTTAGTCAGTATTACAACCACCAACTGACACTACTCATTTGGTGTGTGTGTGTTAATTTTCTTCATGAGTGACATAGCGTGAGCATGAGCGTGTTTAAGGTCGACTTCGAGCTATAGATTTGAGAAGTTTTTCATGGCAATCTTATTTACCCTCCAGCTTATGTTAAAAGACTGCTGCTGAGAAAAATTAGCTCGGTTTTAAACCACTGGCTCTTGTTTAATAACTTCAAACACTACTACTACTAGGCAACGGCAATTTCAAATGAATTTATTTGTAATTCTTATTTTGTGCTGAAATAGAAGCTGTGCTGTATAGAATCTGAAAGTACTTTTGTTTATAGTAAAATACTAAAGTACCGCTGCAGATAATGTTAGCAGCTATGACCATTGAAATAACATAAAGAGCTTCTATTTAAATTTTATCTTATCTTTAAATTTTAATAAAACAAAGTGAGTGTGAGATATCAGCGAAAACATTTCTTTGTTTGAAAGACCTACTGATACCATACCATGTATCGAACAAAATATCGTTCAATTGTCTGCCTTGGCTTCTCTTAGGTAGAGTACCTAAATCAGGCTTTATTCGACCGATAGCATGGGTTATATTAGCTTTGAGTACCGCTGTGCTTTGTGACTTATCCACAAATACCTTAAGGCTTAAGAAAATTCTAAAAAGAAAAGTCTAACGGAGTCAAATCGCACAATTTCGGTGGCCGTTTTACATCACCTCCGCAAGAGATGACCATGCTTTGTGCCACGTAGCGCCGTTCCAGTGAAACAATTTGTCGTTGGTGTCCAGAAGATCCAATTTAGGCAGAAAGAAGGCCTGTGCTACATCGTTCGCAAAGAAACGTGGACCGATGGTGCACTTCTAATAGTGACTTTTTCGGAATTCATTGGACATTCTTAGATCTCGTGTGGATTGGTATCGTCCATTTATCGCCAATATTGTTTCTTCATCCAGAAATGGCTTCCACCGCTGAGGATGATTTTTTGATAAAAATTAGGGTTAGTTACCAACTGCTCGAGAGCCCATTCAGCGAACACACATCGTAATGTATGGTCGTTCATTGGGTGATTTGGTAAAGCAGACTGAATAAATGACAGTTAATTTGACAAATGCAACTTTAACTGTCAAAATTCGGCCTCTAATGGAACACAACACTATACAACAGTGCACTGTAAAAGATGTTCAAAGGCAAATTTAAGAAGACACTTGATGCGTCAATATGTACAAAAGCTGGGAATATCTCATAAAAACTTCTCCAGCTGACTAGACGAGAAAGAAGTGAAAAAACGAAAGATTTTTAGGCACCCAGAATTTATTGACTCGTTCTGTCTAGCAAAATTCAATTTAAATAAAATTCACTCATTCACATTCGACAGATAACAAACCAGAAGTTATAATTACTGATAGAATAGAGAATATCTTTGTTACAACGTGACCTTATAAGACCCAAATTAGCTATTTCAACTGAGACGACTTACAATTTAACCTAAACCAACTGTTCACAGAATAGTCTGATTGGAACATTGACAGCTACAAGCTGTCAGTGTTGTCTGATACAATTTATCATATTTGAAACCATATACCAACGATCTATGAGGGAAGGCGGCTGCCGATTTAAGCTAACCTAACCTAACTAATCAGAAAATAATGTGCTTGACTTCTAGCAAAGTAATGCTTAAAATACTACCATTCCAACAAGCTACATTGTTGCCTGATACAATTTATTACATTTGAAATCTCGGCAACCGACAATCTGTAAGCGAAGGCGGTTGAGGCGGCTGCCAATTTATCCTAACCTAACTGCTCATGGAATAATCTGCTTTTGAACATTGTCTTCTAACAAAGTGAAGCTTAAAATACTACCTTTCAAACAAACTACAGTGTTGCCTGATACAATTTTTTACACTTTAACCCCTGCAGCGACAATCTATGAGCTAAGTTATTATGTTGGCTTATTAGTCTAGAAGATGTGGTTCAAACCACAGATCAGCAATGAGTATTCAAAGAGATGAGTAAATTTGAATCATACTTATAATTTCTGATACTTATACGCATTCATACTTATTTTAATATCATACTTATACTACTCATATTCAAAGTTTGAAGTACTCATCGTACTCATACTTAACAATACGTATGCTGTTGTTGATTTCGACTCTCCTTTACTCAACATTTACAATAATCACAAAATAAGTATGATTCGCATACGAACACTACAATACTCACTAGAAGGTTGTGTGTTTGCTTTGCTTGCTGTCTTTGTCTTCTTCTTTCTTCTTTTTTTGTAAATGCAACAACAACTAAGACTGTAAATTTTCATAAATGATTCGAATCACTCGAATCCATTTATGAGTATTATAAGTATTTTTCTAAATTTATGAATCGGAATGAGTAGGCTTATGAATCAAAAATATTTCGAATGTTATGAGTTTGTTGTCAACGTTGTACTCATATAAATCAAAGTTGTAGTGAGTACGAATGAATCAGAGTAGTAGAATTTCAATACTGTTAACTCACTCATACTCAAAATTTCATGAGCAGACGTCTGCACCAATATCCCTCAGGGGAAGAACATCCTCGGCTTTTTACACACATTGGACACGGACATCAACAATGTTCGTTAAAAAGAGCGTGAAAATGCATTCAGTTGCTTGTCAGCTTCTAAAGAAGACTTCAATTATACACCCAAAGAAATATTACAGTAGGATTCACTAATATCAATGAGAAATGATTTCGATTTTTTTAAAAATAATGGCCAAGTTAAATACGGTGTCTTTAGGGATTTGGCGCAGTACAATTTTTTTTTTATATTTTCCGCCTACATAGACATATTATTGGGTGAATAAGAAGACTTGAAAATATTACTAACAATTTTCCTCTGGGTTAACACATGCTTCTCACAAAAACACTCATATTTTTATCATGTTCTCTTTGTCCCGACTGTCTGTTTATGAGTAGCGAAAAAGCGATTCATTGCTGATCTCTGACACTAATCTCTGCATATAGAAGTGTCTATGAATTCCACTTCTCATATCGCTTTAAATAACTCGCATATTTTCCTACGGTTTAGTGTGGACTATTTATTTAAATTCTTAAAAAGAAAATCATACTTACTCGTCCGTTGCCCCATTTCACTTTGTGTTAGATTTACACCCATCATTTGCTCCATATCAATCAGTTCTTGTATATTTGTATTTAAAATCTCTGGCATAAGATTGTGTGCATTTAGGAAACTTCGAGCTGCTTTCAAATGGTCTTTCGTAATGGAAACATCTAAAAATTTTGAATTTTCCTTCCAAACTGTGCCACCTAAAAAGGTCAACAAAAGAAAAAAAAAAAAAAACAAATATAGAAGCAGAAAATATATTGAAGCACATAAATTTCAAAATTAATCTCGAAAGATGAATTTCAAATATATGCCCTCTCTATGGTATATTATTTGAATACGTATGTATGGTGGCTTACCATATTTATTTTCCAATATATCAGCAACTGGCATCATTTGACGACGCATATTATCTGATATATTATATATACGCCATAATTGTGCCTCATCATAGCGCACTGGTATCTCATTTACATCGAGAACATCTTCAACTTGCCCCTCCATATGCTGCTGCTCCTCCATGGCTTCGTCTCCTGCCGCCGCCATGTCTGCTGATGAAGCTGCTGCTTCGTTTTGTTTGATTTGTGATGGATTTTCATTGATTTCCCTTTCGTAGAGCATTTTATTTCCGGTTCGTATATTTCTATCAGCTATTGGTGTAATTCTTGTTATATCGAAGGTTGTTGCAACATTTATTAATGCCACCGTTAGTTGTATGTACAACAGCAATGCCATAGTATTCCATCTTCTACTTCTTAACATATTAAGCGTTTATTTGTATTTGTATGTATGTATGTATGTTGGTAGTTTTATAACAGCAATAATAATTTCAAAAAATTTCTAGCGTGATGAACGATGAAAATGAGAATTTTGTCGTTGTCAAAATTGCTTTTTTTTGATCACGTATCTGTAATAACAAAAATGAAAAAAACCAGTTGTTTAGTTTTAAAGACGATTTGTCATTAAAATAATGTTTGCTTTAAAGTGTATTAAATTTGAGTGTAGTTTGAGTACTACACAGAGCTGTTAATTCAAACTTAAGCTAAGGCGTGTATTATTAGAGTTTGTTTGAGAACCTGTTCCATAACGGCTCTACAGGCCCTGTTGGATTTAAGCCAGGTGCATATACTAATGACGACTAAAAACAGTGTGTTAAATTCAGGAATACGCAATCTAACTTTATTGATGTACTGTCAGGCGTACCACAGAGTAGTAATCTTGGGCCGCTCCTATTTACTCTTTTTATAAATGATCTCCCTTTTGTTATAAAAAATTCAAACACAATAATGTATGCAGACGATGTTAAGATATTTTTATCATTTGATAACATTGAAGACCAAGTACTTTTACAAGAGGATAGTAACTACTTAACCTCTTGGTGTAGTATTAATTTAATGGAGCTGAATGTTGAAAAATGTAAATTTATTTGGTTCACTAGATCGTCTCCACAATGGATTTTACACAATGAATGGTGCTGCTCTTGATCTAGTCAATACCTTTAACGATTTAGGGATAGTTTTCGATTGTAAATTGGACTTCAGAAATCATATTACATCAACTGTTAGCAAAGCTACATGCACCCTGGGATTTATCAAACGATGGGCTAAAGAGTTTTCTGATCCTTATGTTAAAAAACAATTGTTTATCACACTGGTTCGCCCAATTCTTGAATATGGATCTGTAATATGGGACCCTCAATACGCTAAACGCTCTGACAAAATCAGTTCAAATAGAGTTCTTATTATTTTGTCTTCGTGGTTTAGGCAATGGATGGGATCCAAATGAAAGTTTACCATCTTATGAAAAACGGCTATCACTCATTAAATTACCAACTTTAAAAAGCCGTCGTTAAATGCTAAATGCTGTCTTGCTTCTGATTCTTCTAGAAAAACTTTCCATAAAAGTACCTGTTCGTCCAACAAGATGCCATAATTTCTTAAATATAAAATATTACACAGTTAACTACGCGCATCTGTAATGATTTTAATAATCTGTACCTTCATATAGATTTTAATAAAAGTTTGGAATCCATTAAAAAAGATATAATTTTACAATTAAACTCATTTAATTAATAATTTCAATGTTGTCTCTTTTTTAACTTATTTTTTTAATTGAAATCATAATAATAATAATTCTGAATTGAAAAGAAAATGTAATAGCACGCCATTATCAGGCGCCGTCGTGACCTGACAAATTCAATGGCAGATTCTCAAAAATCTGTCGTTCGGAGTCGACTTTAAACTGTAGATCCCGCCATTCATGTATAAAATTAACACATACCACATAAGTGGTATGGGAAGCTAGATAGTAATCCTGATTGAAGGGTTGTAAGGACCAATTATGTATGTATGTAGGTCTGTGTATATGTATCAGGATATTGGATCGTAGACATCGTTTTAGATTTTTGGAGGTTGGATTCAAACCCGATATGTAGATTTCTTGAATCATTAAAACACATACTTGAAGCCTGCGCAGCGTAAATACAATTTAGAAGAAAACATGTTTATCAAGTAATTGGCAGGTAGTTCTTCTTACTAACTTACTTGTTTCGGTTTGCTTTTCTATGAAGGTAATTTAAAATATTTACTGATAAAATATAATATTGTTCGCCCATAGACTATATCACTCACAGATTATAAAACTTGAAACATTTGTATTTGCCTTTACCTTCTTCTCGAGTAGACGATAGCGGGTCGAGAGTCTTGCTTTCAGCTCATCCTAACTTTTATAAAGCAAGATTTAAGTGAAGTGTGTAAAGCTTTATTGGTCTTAGAAATTGACTAAAGGTCGATCGAAGTAATAAAAAACTGTGTTTTCTGGTTGTGTGACGCGAGTCACCGGTTTTGAAGTTGAACAGGCCGAACTTATAACCGAATATGGTTGTCGAATGTATTTACCGCCTTTTATCCTTATATAAGGATCGTTGTGAAAAGAGAGGATCAAACATTGCTCATGCTAGATGATGATACTATGTTGATGGATGTAATGGAATGGAGGATGAGACTATTCTTCACCTACTGTGCACATGCCCGGCACTTGGTCAGAGGAGAAAGATGCACCTGGGTGCCTACTACATTGAGGACCTAGATGAACTCTCATACATGGATATTGGCTGTCTGAGTCGCTTCATCGGAAGCTCAGAGTGGTTCCTGGAATAGGGGAGAATGTGAAACTGTGGTATCACAATGGGCCCTGTGTGCGGCCTAAGTGTGTCCGCTCATGACTCCATCGAGGGGACAGCCATTTCTACCTAGCTACCTACCTACCTAAGTTGATGGAATCGCATTATGGAACCATCTAAAGTAAGCATTTTCTTTGGAACAATTTGTTTGAAAAATCTAACCTGACCTGGAACACCCTCCGCCCAATCATATAGGATATAATTGTAAAAATATTGATTAGTATATTTCTTTAATAAATTAACGCTTTAATAATCAAATGAATATTAGTTATTAATTATTAATGTAAACAACATCCTTGGAACTCATCTACTGTAAGTTGAATAATAGGTTTCTTTTTTCTGTACCAGGCTATGTCATTTAATTCGTAATTTGATTGCAAAATATATTTGTTTAATTAAGTTGCTTTATTTTGTTTAATGTGTTAATATAATATCTTATAAACAAAAGAGTGTCAAATTTCAAGCTTATGTAGTGGATGAGTAAACTTTCCAAAATTACTGGTGATTTCTTTATTTTTTAGGTTATGTAGTTACCTATCAAATTAAAATTTTAATGTCGAAAATTGGATATTAGATTTGAATTTAGTTATATCGTGACAGAAAATCTTTTGCAGGAAGAACATTCCACATACGTACAGGGCTGCTATAATGCGTTGTCTCTGTAATGCATATTGCTATCCCCGGGCCAGTAGACCACGAATACTAGGTAAAAATATAAGATTTAGATTAGGTTAGGCTAGATTTAGATTAGGCTAGATTCATTGGACCACCAATATAGCTTGTATTTCAGTACTTTATAGCTACATTACCAAATCGTTGGTCTCTTGTAGAAAGGCCCTAACTCACACTTTTTCGAAATTGAGTTTTTTTTTGTGCACAAATATTTTTAACACAAATACACATTGGAATCACAAAAAAAAAAAACAATTTCGAAAAAAGTGTGAGTTAGGGCCTTTCTACATGAGACCAACGAAATATGTGAAACGATTTATCTCAAGTTTTTACCTTTTTCCATTTTTTTCATTCTTTCTCTTTCTTTTCTAATATTGTCCCCCTCCCCCCTTCTTCTACTTTCTTTTTTATTCTTCCTTTAATTCTTTCCATTTTTCTTTAAATGAAGGGGTCACAATGGACTACAAGGTCTGTGGGTGAAAGTATGGAACTGTTAATACAGTGAAGTCTCACTCTTTCATCAAATCGTCAAATATTAGAGAAATCGTCAAAGGCGTTCATTGAAACCGTAAAAAATCGTCAGAAAAATAAATAAATTAAAAGTTTTTAAAAACAAAAACATATAAAGTCAATGTCAAGTAGCAATAATATTGCATCATATATACACATGTGTGGTATAAATATTAGGGAGTCAGAAGACCTTGATGTTATGGGCATGGAATTTGAGTGTGATGGTCGCTAGAACTGACACATTTTTCAGTTCGTCTGTTCTTCTTACTATTTACACCATTTAAAACTGACTGAGAATGGAATACAACTCTCACATATGGGTCGGTGCCTTAACGTCTATTTTGAGGCTTCTCGACCGTGTACAGGAGTGGCCGTAGTAGCTCGTTTATGACTCCATTGATTCATTAGAGCATCGTTGCAATGTGGCTTGTGTTTCACTGTTCTATCGCTACTACAACGGATTTTGCTCGAGCGAAATAAGGGGACTTGATTATGAAAATCATGTATTCCTACGTTACACTCGTCTTTCTCGGCCAGCACATCCGTATATGGTCGATTGGCCAGTGGTTCGCAAACTGTATTACAGACAAAATTCGTTTTTTAATCGTGCTATTAGTATGTGAAACTCCCTTCCTGCAGAGGTCTTTCCTGTTACTTATGGTATAAAAGATTTCAAACCTAGTGTCCATAAACACTGCTCCCTCTTTCCTCCTTCCCATAACATATTTTCCTAGTTCCAACACGATGCACTGCACGATTAGAAGTCATCACCTTAGTGTTGGTCGTACGAAAAAAATAATGGCACTTGCCTTTGCTCCAATCGAATTTTTTAAATTGTCTGCAACGGCAAATGATAAATTATGCTCCACTACGAGGATAGTCAGATTTAAGAGTTGTAATTTTTTGGCTTTTAAGGGATTAAAAAGGCATAAAATACAGAAAAATCATCACTACTTTACTCCTTGTTATTACTAACACAACTTTTCCAATACAAACAATTGCAAAGTAAATATAAATCTGAAAGTGGCTTTTAATGTACATACTAAAGTAAAGAATATGATGTAATTTATTCCTTTCCAAAAATCGTCAAAATAAGGGCATAAATCGTCATATCGTCAATGTGATATTTTTGGAGCACAAAATCGTCAAATCTGGCAGCTATGATCACAAGCCTTCAGTCAGAGTTACGACCTAACTTCTCACACCACTAATGTTGTGTGTGCCGGAATATACAGTTTAAAGTCGACTCCGAACGATAGATTTTTTTTTGTGAAACTGTGTCCTCACGTCTACGGCGACTTTTAATTGCTTATGTTAGGTTGGGTCCTATGTTTTATTTGTATACTTATTTATTATAATATCAGATAACTTAGATCGTGCTCGGTGTAGCTTAACAGACCTGGTGGGAATCGAAACTCACGATCCTCACGCTAATACCCACTACCCACTCTAGTTTACTAGGGCGCTCGACCTTTGTTTTTATCTAATGTTTCTATCAGTAAAAAAATTATTTCAAAAATAATAAATAAATTTAAATAACCTAACTCATGAGTGCACTAAGTTAATCTCTGGGTTTTTATTTTATTTACAAATTTTGATAATTTTTTCATTTTTGTATATTTCAAGTTGGTAGAGTGTATTTTAATGAATAAAAAATATATTGAAATTTATTAATAGGACATAACGACTTTTATCTTTTTTTTATTTTCATTAATAAATTTAATATGTTGTATTATAATAATTATAATAATAATAATGCTTAAATAATCAAATTTCTTCAGAAACTAAAAAATGTAAAAACCCTTTCGAGGGAAATTATCAATAAAGCTCGTGATTCATAGCGCGCATTAACGGATAAGACTCTGTAGAGTAATAAAGAAAAAAAAAAAAACATGAAAAAAATAAAGGAAAACACAAATTTTAATTATTTTTTATAACTTAATGAGAAATCATAAAAAAGCAATTTGTATCTTTAATTTCTTTTTGTGTTTTTATCAGAGTTAAAGCTGTTCTTTGTTTGGAATATTTTTAAAAATTGTTTTTAAATATAGAAAACAAAACACATGATTTAAATTGAAAATAAACAAATCGTAAAGGTTTTACAAATTGTATATATAAATATATATTTATAAATATATGTATACATACATATACACATATGTATATACGTATGTATATATAGTTTAATAGGCAAAAATAATACACACAAAAGAAATTGAATTGAAAAATATGTGTTAAACGTGTTATAAATTCATTAACACAGCAGCTATCTGTTGTACAGGGTCTTGCTTTAAGCTCTTCCTAACTTTAAGTTAAAATAAAACAAAGTTTAGACATCGAAATCAATTTTTTCTTTTGAACACCTACACATAGCCACAGAAGTATACATACGGATAACAAATTTCAGAAATTTTTTAAACTAATCCGTTTTCGTTGAAAATCTTTGTAATTGTCTGACAACTTTCCTCGATTTTAAGACGGCCTTGGTTAAAAATTTCTGAAATTTGTTAACTGCATCAGGCCCACAAAAGTTAACAAATCTCAGAAATTTTTTAACCAATCCGTTTTTTTTTTGAAAATATTTATAATTGTCTGACATCTTTCTTCGATTTTAAGACGGTCTTTTGCTTTGGTTCAGAAATTTGTGAAATTTGTAAATCGGATGCATACCTTTGTGGGCCTGTGCAGGGCCACAATTCAGTTCAATTTCAGAAATTTTTTAACCAATGCAAAAGACCGTCTTAACATCAAGGAAACTATAAAGATTATCAACGTAAACGCATTAGTTAAAAAATTTCGGCAATTTTTTAACCGTTCGTATAATTTAGTAACTGTGTGTATGTAAAATCGTTCAAATGCCTTCCACGGCTTCTCTCGGTAGAATGCATCCGAAATTTTCAATTCTCCATGAAACTGGTGCATTAATTAGCCTGAATTAGACCGATCACATGGATTATAGTGGCTTTGAGCAATGCTGACATATTCTCATATATATTTATGACTTAAGAAAACCCCAGAAATAATAGCAGTAATAGCAGTACCACGTTGGCAAGTTCACGTCACCTCCACGTGTGACCCAATGTGATACAAGTTGTGTGACATAGAGCACCGCCCTGTTGAAAGCATAATTTCTGATCACGTGTTTTTTGTATCCAAATCAGAGATCAGCTATGAGTATTCAAAAAGATGAGTAGATCATACTCATAATTTCTGATCACGTGTTTTTGGTATCCAAATCAGAGATCAGCTATGAGTATTCAAAAAGATGAGTAGATCATACTCATAATTTCTGATCACGTGTTTTTGGTATCCAAATCAGAGATCAGCTATGAGTATTCAAAAAGATGAGTAGATCATACTCATAATTTCTGATCACGTGTTTTTGGTATCCAAATCAGAGATCAGCTGTGAGTATTCAAAAAGATGAGTAGATCATACTCATAATTTCTGATCACGTGTTTTTGGTATCCAAATCAGAGATCAGCTATGAGTATTCAAAAAGATGAGTAGATTATACTCATAATTTCTGATACTTATACGCATTCATACTTATTTTAATATCATACTCATACTACTCATATTCAAAGTATGAAGTACTCATCGTACTCACACTTAACAATAAGCATGATGTTGTTGATCTCGACTCTTCTTTACTCAACATTTACAAGAATCACAAAATAACTATGATTCGCTTACGAACACTACAATGCTCATTAGAAGGTTATGTGGTTGCTTTGCTTGCTGTCTTTGTCTTTTTCTTTCCTCTATTTTTGGAAATGCAACAAAAACTAAGACTGTAAATTATGATGGATGATTCAAATCACTCGAATCATTTATGAGTATTATAATTATTTTTCTAAAGTTATGAATCAAACATATTTCGAATGTTATGAGTTTGATGTCCACGTTGTACTCATACTCATTGCAGCTTGTACTTATAAATCAATGTTGTAGTGAGTACGAATTAATCAGGGTAGTTGGATTTCAATACTGTTGACTCACTCATACTCAAAATTTCATGAGTACTTATTGGTAGCGAAAAATCGATTCATTGCTGATCTCTGAACCAACCATATCATGCAATTCAGGTCAAAAGAATTTCTCCGTTGGTAGTGATGGACTGGTTTCCTAAGAAATATAAACCGTTGAAGTTGCCAGCACGAAAACCACACCAAACACAGACTTTTGAAGTATGCACTGGACACTCTTGGATCTTATGTGGATTTGTATCGTTCCTAATTTATAAAATTTGTTTATTCACATACCCATTCATCTAGAAATGGGCTTCGGTACTGAAGATGTTTTTTTGCCAATAGCTCCAGAGAGAGCCCATTCAGCAAATATAAATTTTTTCATGGCAAATTGGAAAAAAAGATTAACTAAATAACAACTAATTTGAATAATTTATCTTTAACAAGATGGCAAAATTCGTATGTCCCTGTTTAAAGACCCTATAAATTAATCGAACACCATTCGAACATTTTTTTTTTGTACGTTACGACTGTTTGAGCAAAACTTTTGCGTTTTGGCCATTTTTCAATTTACAGCTGTTTGCGAACTGACTGACATACTAACAGATCAGATTAATGGTCATAAGAAATGTTGATGACAACACTGATTAACAAAAATAATTTTTTTTGTTGAAAATTTTAATTTTTTAATTTTTACTGTCTACACGTTTAAATAAATACAAAAAAAAATTGTTTAAACATGTTGACAAAATTTGAAGTAATAAATTGACATACTTTCGTAGCAATAAATTTTTATTACTTTAGAAATTCTTTTGCCTCTACGATTGGTTCATTCACATTTAGCAAATATTTATTGAAAAAGCTTAAGTAATTGTTAAATTTCTTTAAAAAGGGGCTCTGGGGCCTGTTATACAACCGATCGGTTGCTTTCATTGGTATTAAAAATTATAATGAATTCCGCGAAGCAAGTCTCCTATACTCTAAATCATAACGTTCGACCTATTGGAGATTGACTACTTCAAATAATTAAAAATAATTATATGTTCGAACACTGGCTTGTTATCAGTAAATGCTTCAGTTGTCTAATGAATAACAGAAATTCGCAGAATAAACACTAATTGGTTATTCTAGAAAAAAGACAATAAAAAGTATGCAATAACAGCACAACAAAAAGGTTGAGAAATAATATTAAAATCCCAAAATCAAATTACAACAACAAAACTACATAGAAAGACCAAAAATAATAACAAAATTATAATAATAAAATTCCAGTAAGTAGTCGAAAGCTATTAGACGAAAGTTATTAGACGAAAAGCCATGGTTCGAGCCCCAGGCCAGACATCAAGACAAAATACAAAAAGTATTTCTTCGGCTTCTTCCTCTCAGCAGATATCTGGCAAAAATTCTGAGAATAAATAAAATTGCCATGAAAAGTTTCTCAAAAATCTATCGTTCGGAGTCGACTTTAAACTGTAGGTCCCGCCACTCATATATAAAATTAACACACACAGAAACTAGGTCGTAATTCTGACTGAAGAGTTGTAATGACCACTTAGGTGTAAATTCCAGTAAGATTCTAGAAGTTGCCATAACGGAAATTAATTAAGAATAAATATAACGAAAGCAGAGATCAGAAATGAATCGTTTTTTCGCTACTCATAAAATTTTGAGTATGAGTAAGTCAACAGTATTGAAATTCAACTACTCTGGTTCATTCGTACTCACTACAACATTGATTTATAAGTACAGGTTGCAATGAGTATGAGTACAACGTTGACATCAAAACTCATAACATTCGAAATATGTTTGATTCGTAAGCCTACTCATTCAGGTTCATAAATTTAGAAAAATACTTATAATACTCATAAATGGATTCGAATCACTCATCAAAATTTACACTCTTAGTTGTTGTTGCATTTACAAAAAAAGAAGAAAGAAAAAGACAAAGACAGCAAAAAACACAACCTTCTAGTGAGTATTGTGGTGTTCGTACGCGAATCATACTTATTTTGTAATTCTTGTAAATGTTGAGTAAAGGGGAGTCGGAATCAACAACATCATGCGTTTTGTTAAGTACGAGTACTATGAATATTTCAAACTTTGAATATGAGTAGTATGTGTATGATATTAAAATAAGTATGAATGTGTATAAGTATCAGAATTTATGAGTATGATTCGAATCTACTCATCGTTTTGAATACTCATTGCTGATCTTTGAACGAAAGGTAACATTACATTTACATTAAGTCACACTAGAATTTTTCAAATTGTTAAGCTTGACCTTTGTATCGTATAACAAAACTGGTAATGGCATATTATCAATTAAATTCAAATATGCAAATAAAGAAGTATCTTATTTAAATAACAAACAACAACGCATATAAAGAATTTTTTTTAAAATAGCGACACTAGAAGCCACAGGAAATATGTGGTCTAAGTTAACATTAGGTTAGATAAGGTTAGGTGGTGGATCCTACTTAAAGGGAGAGGCCAGCATTCAGTCCCATTGTGATACCACTATAATTTCTATCCGGAAAGCGGATAGAAATTTTCTAGCGAAAACCAAACCGAGTCCAAAATAAATTGGATGCTATTCCATCTTTATATTAGAGAGCTCGGTCAAAGATTTCAGAAAATGTGAGATCAAATATGTCCGTCCATTCATGACGAGAGCGGGGCACTCACACATCAGGTGAAGTACAGTCTCTTCTTCCTCCTCAAACCCACAGTACTTGTAGAAGTCATTAGGTGGAATGCCGAGTTCTTCGGCATGTCCACCAAAGGGACAGTGGCTTGTAAGAACTACTATTGTGGGTTGGATGGCCATGCGATTTAAAGGTCCTCTTCTTATGCATACTTGTTCAGCAGAGTCTAGCAATATTACAAGTTTATCTTAACATTGAGAATAAAAACTAATGAATATAGGCAGTACAGTCAACCCTCCTATAACGCGGTGAGTGTGTACCGCGTTGTATGGAAACTGCGCTATAAGAAACTCGGATTTAAACGTACAAACCAGTCTAATACGTAGCGCGTTCTATGGAAACCGTCTACCGCGTTGTATGGAAACCGCGATATAAGAAACTCGGAATTAGTACAAATCACGTCATTCGTACCGCGACAAGATAAATTATATAAGGACTGAAAAAAAAAATTAAACAAAAACTAAACTAAAAGACTGTTTTCCACCAAAAATAAGAAAAACTTTGTGAAATTTTGTAATTTTTCAACATTCATCCTTACTGTCAGATATGAGTTGCAGAAATTTTTTTAGAAAGACTTGGTCACCAACAAAACGTATGTACTGTGAAAGAGCTCTGAGATGACTGAAACCGATGTTGTAGACGGCTATGAGATAAGTTGGCATGTTTATATAAACATGTTGTTTATATAACTCGGCTGTGATTTTGCGTCGAAAATAAAACTGATATTAAACCCTTTTACAATATCTAGTTACTAGAGTCATTTACAGGCTGTGCGGAAGAAACTTATGGGATGTTGTTGAACGAAAACCGCGCAGTAAGAGTACTGCGTTATAGGAGGGCTGTCGCAGTTTCAGTTCCGCGTTATGTGTGAAACCGCGTTATATGGAAACCGCGTTCTCAGAGTAGCGGTAGTAGTAGTAGGAGAGTTGTTGCAATTTCAGCCCCGCGTTATATGGATACCGCGTTCTGAGAGGGTTATAGGAGGGTTGACTGTATATAAACATTGTATACAGTCTACATACATACATATACATAATTGGTCATTACAACCCTTTAGTTAGGATTACGACCTAGTTTCTCACACAACTTATGTTGTGTGCGTTCATTTTTATACATGAGTGGCGGGACGTACAGTTTAACACTTTAATCGCCTCGATAATATCAGAAACATTTTGAACTTATAGTTTATTTTACTGCAATGACGACTTCAACTAAGATTACAGTAAATTCGCGTTAATGCGAACTTCCAATAGAGTTAACTGTACAGTAATTTAGTTAGAGAATAAAACATTTATAAGGAAATGATTTAAATTTTTGATTTTAGTGGCGAAATTGTACCTATAATTTGTTAATTTTTTATTTCTTTTTTCCTTTTTTTTAATGTATTTCATAACTGTCTTAATAAGAAACAATAAAAATAATAACAATAATAGTAATTAAATTTTAAAAACAATATATCTTAGCACAATTGCTTCCTGGTTTCTTTTTCGTTGCCTTTCATATACCATAGTCGAACGTATAAATCATCTATACTTTACCAAAATTAAAGCTCATGTTAACAAAATATGTTAGAAAACAATTAAATTCACATTCTAAAACATATTCGCCTAATAGTGATCATAAAAGAATAATTTAAGTTACATTCACATTTAAGAAGTACATGTTCAGTGATGAAACTATTCGGACATACAATTTTAGACGGATTTTGTGTACAAAAGTTTGATGAAAGGAAACAGCATCAAAATTTTTATTTATTTCCCATTTATTATGAGGGTTTGAAATCATAAAAATAGTAAGCAGGTGGCCCATACACAGCTTCAGTTACACTTCAACTTGATATCAGGCTCTGGGTAAATTTTTGATCATTTTGATGCGGGTAATTTTTGATTTTTTTAAAACACATGTGACTTCAAATTCTGAATATAAGGTCAACTTTTTAGAATTTTATCACAAATATCGGGTCATCCAACAGGGTCTTCCGAATTTGGACAAACATAAAGGCATACAGCTGTCACACTCCATACACAAATACTTAATTAGTCATTACAGCCCAGTCAGGATTACGACCTAGCTTCTCAAACCACTTATGTTGCTTGTGTTAATTTTATACATGAGTGATGGGACCTACAGTTTAAAGACGACTCCGGATGACAAATTTTTGAGATACTTTTCATGGCTATTTTATTTACTCTCAGAGTTTTTGCCAGATCTCTGGTGAGAGGACGTCGCCGAAGAAATATTTTTTTTCAGATTTCGCTTTGTTGGAGACGCCTGACCTAAGGTTTGAACCGAGGTCTCATGTCCAATAAGCCAACACACCTACTAGACTAATTTTAGTCTGATTTGCCAAATAAATATGTAGTCGCCGTAGTCTAGTAGGTAGTGTGTTGGCTTATTAGACGTAATGTCAGGTTTCGAGCCCCAGGCCAGACGTCGAAACAAAATAAAAAAAGTATTTCTTCGGCGACTTCCTCTCAGCAGATTTCTGGCAAAAACTCTGAGGGTAAATAAAATATTGCCATGAAAAGTTTCTCAAGAATCTGTCGTTCGGAGTCGACTTTAAACTGTAGGTCCCGCCACTCATGTATAAAATTAACACAAGCAACATAAGTGGTGTGAGAAACTTGGTCATAATCCTGACTGAAGAGTAATGACCAATTATGTATGTTATGTATGTACATATATGGACGACCACTGATAACGAGGTGTGATCCTGAATGAACTCTGCAGTAGGTTTGTAACTGAACTTAATTTCCATCGAAAGTTATCTTCAGCAATTTGGTCGATTTCTGAATGAATGGGTACGTGAGAAAAAACAAATTTTCAGAATTTCGGGCGATACCAATTCTTATGAGATTCAAAAGCGTTCAACACATTCCGAAAAACTCACAGTTTAGTGTGTTTTTGCCATCACTATCAACGGCAAACATTATACGTCGATAACTACCAAAATCTTTTGGCCTGAATTGGATGGTCATGTGGATTCAAAGGGACGGTATTACACGCCACTTACAGACATTGGATACACTTCATCAGCAATATGAGGGCATGATTACGGCTGACTTCCAAAATGTATCAATACAAAGTTTGTATACAGTTCTACTACGGTATATAAATTTTGTACATATGCAAAGTTACCAAACAATACATCAACTATAAATCCGATGTCTGATTGCTTTTTGACAACGTTAAAAATACACATTGACGACGTTTTGAAATAGTATACATTGTAAACATTTTGTATAGCGGCTTTATGAAACACTATACTTTGTTCAAACACAAAGCAACTAACATTTTGGAAGTCAGCCTACATCACGTGGAGGGCATGTAGAGGGAAATTGTCCAGTTTTAAACTCGTTAAACTTTTTCTTGGGGAATTTTCTTCTGTAGTAGGTGTCACAGACCACAGCGATCCTCAAAGCCAACATAATAGGTCAGCCTGATTTACATATATCCAGAGAAGCCTTGGCGGGCATTTGAACGGTGTTGTGGAATCAATAGGTCTTTGAAACGAATAAAAAATTTAAATGATATCTCACATACACTTTCTTTTATATAAATTTAAAGACAGAAAGCGCTTAAAAAATTACCCTATGGATATATTAATAATATAAATATTATTAAATTATGAATTATTTTTATAAAATTTCCCCTTTTTTCAAACAGTCTTTTAGCGCCCGTTTTTTATTACAACATTCTGGACACGTTTGGCATTCCATATGTGTTGGAATTTTTTTCAATTAATTAAATAAATTATTCGTTACTAATTTTCCAATTTACACTTTTAATTGATGTGCAATTAATTACTTTATTATTCTAATAATTACAAACGATTTTAAAAATTTACACGACGTTTACATCTCTTGTTGGCTAGTGTAATACGCTGTAAGGTCTAATGACATTTAAAGTCAAGTTTATGATTAATTTTGAAATGCCGTCATTGATGTCGAATGTTGTTTGTATGCATTTCAAAAGAAATAACAACAACGTCTCTTTTTATAGGCTGTATATTTATTACGTTAAAATTATTAAGTAGATAAAATACACAAACAAAAACAACACAAAACAAAAAACCAAAAAACGTGAAACTTGTTTCTTTTGAATCTTTCACTTGAAAATTTCTTTTTATTTAATGCCTTGAAACGGGTTTTAGAAGGCAGCTTAAAATAACAATTTTTGTGGACTTTTGTTTTTCAATACGAGATGGTTAAAGGAAAAGTAAAATAATTTACAAAATTGTTTTCTTTGTTAAGGTTTTGTATGCAACAACAACAGAAACAAAAACAAAAAGAAGAAAAAAATATTTTCAAAGAAATTTACAATTTCATAATAATTTTGTATGGCACGCACCATCTGATAAGGCTTAAGACGTTTCTTTTTCTTTTCTTTTCTTTTTATTAATTTTAATAAAAAATTACATTATAATCATTATATATGGTACACTCGAACACACACACACACCTTATAAATAAATCCTGCGCGCTTGCGTTTTAATCCGTCCGCTTTTTTTTTTTTTTTTGGTCTTGATTATGTTCACACACGCTGACGATAATGACTTTCTTTCTTTCTTAACTTTTCTTTCAAAATTTTGTTTGTATTTTTCTTTTTCGTGCACGTTATTTATGCTTTACGAGTGACTGTATCGGAGTGGTTTTATTACTTAACAATTTCTGTTTAACTTTGTTTTTTCGTTTTTGAACACAAAATAATTTTTTTATTTTTATTTTATTTTAACACACTAGTATTTTCGTTTTAAAATCCACTCACACTCGCCACAACAGAGCACAGAGCACCGCGGACAATTCAGTTACAAGACTGACTAAGTGTCGGAAATGAAATGTTGTCAATTTTATATTGAAAACAAAATACAAAAATCGAGAGCCCGAAAAAATACAACAACAAAACAAAAATATACAAACAAAAAAAAAAAAATTAAAAGTAATACACGCTCACAAACGAAAATGAAATACAACGAAACGAATTCATTCAAGTCCGTCACCGGCATTTCATATTAACATGAGCACTACCATGCATGCTTTGGTAATGTATCTCGTGATGCGTTTTTGTTTATTTGAAGTATGAGTTTGGCAGTTATTGTTGTAGTTGTGAGTATACATATGTGTTGTTGATTATATTCAATTGCAGTTCATTAATAATGCTAATTAAGCGTTTTTTTATTTGCGATCTGTTACTAACTCCATAACGTTTGCAGAAGTTTAAATGTTACATTTAGTAACAGTGAAGTCGCCGTGGTCTAGTAGGTAGTGTGTTGGCTTATTAGATGAAAAGCCCGGGTTCGAGCCCCAGGCCAGACATCAAAATAAAATACAAAAAATATTTCTTCGGCGACTTCCTCTCAGCAGATTTCTGGCAAAAACTCTGAGATTAAATAAAATTGCCATGAAAAGTTTCTCAAAAATCTGTCATTCGGAGTCGACTTTAAACTGTAGGTCCCGCCACTCTTGTATAAAATTAACATACACAACATAAGTGGTGTGAGAAGCTAGGTCGAAATCCGATAATCCTGACTGAAGGGTTGTAATGACCAATTATGTATGTAACAGTTCAAGGGAAGTTTAGCTAAGCTTAACTTGGTTAGGTTAGGTTAGGTTAGTGTGGTAGCCTTGATATCAAAAAGCTCACTTGAGCACGCATAGTGGCCCGTTGTGATGCCACAGGTGAACGCAGTCTCTGTACTGACCAAGTTCCTCCGAACCAAGGAGGGAGAAGTTGGTCAGCACAAATACTGCACATTTAAAGCACGGCTACTCCACACTCGAAAACCAGCTCGAAAGCTTGATAAACGAGGCTATATCCTTGACATCAATGGACGATAGCTCCGTCAAGCTTACAAGGTTTGGAGAGCCAAATAACCTGTATCTGCCCGCAAGAGATGGGCATTGACAAAGAAAGTGGATAACAGTCTCCTCTTGCTTAGTGGATCTGCACCTAAGTTGATTAAAGAAGATTCCGGAAGTAGTGTACCAACTCTGGTTTAACTTGGTAGTCGTCTCAGTTACCATGGCTAAGGTCTCGCTGTAACATCAATATACAATTTCAACCCTGGTTTGATTGGAAGTGTGAATTCTGTTCAAATCACTTTTGGCTAGGCGTGTTCTATCAATAATCTGTGGGTGCTAAAAAATTCATCCTCTTACTATCCCACCTGCCGAACAGTGATAGGTAGGTAGGTAGAGGTGGATGCCCATCCAAGAAAAATTTTTCTTGGATAGACACACTTAGGCCGCATTGGGCCCATTGTGCTACCACAGTCATCCGTTGTCCCCTAGTCTCGAAACCATTTGGAGTTCCTGATGAAGTGATTTAGGCTGCCAATGTCAATCCCTGACAGTTCCTCCAGATCATCCATGTAGTAAGTACTCAAGTACTTCCTTCTCCTTTGGCATAGAGCCGGGCATGTACCCAGCAGATGAGGGACAGTCTCCTCTTCTTCCTCATCTCTGCAGCTTCTAGAGAAGTCGTTAGCAAGGTGTCCAAGTCCAATTCGCCTCGCATGCGTACCTATAATGCAATGCCCCGTAATGACACCGACAACTACACTGAGCGCGCCTCTTTGGAGTTTAAGTAGACTCATTGTGCGCCCCTCATCCAGCCTTGGCCAGATTTTACGAGCCGTTCTACCCGTGTCCGAGGCCGGCCACCTGTCGTTGACGGAATCGACGATCGCATTATCAATTATGAGCGCCGAACAGTGATAGAGACGGGACATTATCGATATACAATTTCAACTCTTGGTTGGTATCTCTCTAATCTTCGTAGTTGAATTGAAGTGTGAATTCTGTCCAAATCACTTTGGCTTTGGTTCTATCAATATATAATTGATGCCCAAGAATTCTTTCTCTTACGTTCCCAACTGCCCGACAATGACAGAGAGAGAGGATGTTCTGTACACTCGCTGTCAAACCTTCTGAAAAAGTTGCTTTGAGGTAGTCAAGGCGTTTGCACTCAGAAGTCGTACATAAGTACACACATAATTGGTCATTGTAATCCTTCAGCCAGGATTAAGACATACATAGCTTCTCGCACCACTTACGTTGTGTGTGTTAATTTTATACTTAAGTGGCGGGACCTACAGTTTAAAATCGATTCCGAACAACAGATTTTTGAGATAGCAGCAACTCGTTCCCTTGCCGTTCGCATTTTGAGTTTAAATCAAATGTCCCTCTTTCCACCTTCCTATAACCTATTTTCCTAAACCTGCACAATGCACTGCATGAGTAGGGGCCATGCCCTGAGTGCTGGGTTTACAAAAAAAAAAAAATTGGCAGCCTTAGCAAGTGTGCCTGCTTTGTTGTTACTTTCGATGTACCCGTGACTAGCAACACAAAAGAGGACAACCTTCTTAGATAGGTCTAGGTTAGACGACGTGTACTTGTCAAATGAAACAAGTACATTACCCGGAGGTCAAGTTGACCCATTGTGTATAGGAAGGAGAGGAAGTAGGAAACATACATACATAATTGGTCATTACAACCCTTCAGTCAGGATTACTACCTAGTTTCTCACACCACTTATGTTGTGTGTGTTAATTTTATACATGAGTGGCGGGACCTACAGTTTAAAGTCGACTCCGAACGACAGATTTTTGAGAAACTTTTCATGGCAATTGTATGTACTCTCAGAGTTTTTGCCAGAAATCTGCTGAGAGGAAGTCGCCGAAGAAATACTTTTTGTATTTTATTTTGATGTCTGGCCTGGGGCTCGAACCCTGGCTTTTCGTCTAATAAGCCAACACACTACCTACTAGACCACGGCGACTACGAGGAAGTAGGAAAAGAAGAATTATATCGACGCCTCCATTCTATAACGTTCTAAGTGTACTTAGAACGTTTTTAATGTTCTTGATTTTTAAATTCTACATTCTCTAACTTAAATACTGTCAAAATTTGGTTAACATGCGCCGATCCGTTCCGAAGTTATAGGGAAAAATCTGCTTAAAATACCCATATAGTCGTATGTCGCGTGAAAACTTTGAGAGCTCATAACTCAAAACACACTTTTTCGACTTAGAATGTTATAGAACGGAGGCGTCGATATAATCTTTCGAGATGCAATCCAAGAGTTTATTTCTACCGTTTTTCATTTATTGATTTAGCGTTTTTCCTATTGCCTTTTTGTCTGTTAGTATGACAACACTCTTACCACTCTTACTGTTTTACTCATTTGTTTACTCTCGCACAATATACGTGTATTGTAAATATTATTATTTGTTTGCATTATTAATACTTATATACGATACATTGTTTTTATTTCAATTTGTTTTCTTGTTTTTTTAACTCTCCCACAAATTATTGCCTTTGTTTGATGTGATCGTTACACATGTAAATACATATGTATGTATGTATGTATGTGTGAACGACAGTCTCTTGAATTTTACGCACTTTAATTTACAAATTGACCAGTTTTTTACTCAATTTACTCACCAGTTGGGGGTTCGTCGCCAGCTAGAAATATGACACTGAATACGATGCAAGCAGTAATGTGAAGTAAATGGGTTTAAATTCAGATACAGGCACGATATGCTTGTTTGTTTGTATTGATTCTAGTTTTTATATAATTCATGCAGTCTGTTGCATGTACATATAAAACTATACAATGCAACAGGCGTTCGCTGATACAATAAAAATGTGCGTTTTATCGGTTTTGTTTTTTTGAGCCGCACTTGTAATGCGTGTTGTGACAAATGTCAGTCATCGTAAATTGCCCTCTACTCTATTTTTCAATTGGCAAACAAATAGCGAAAAACAATTCAATTAAACGGTTTTGTGTAAAGTAGAATTTAATGAAAAATGTGTAATTTTTTCTCTTTTAAATATGAGGTCAATGAAGTGCCACTCGTAATGTGTGGGATAATTTTCTTGATTTCAATACGGCTATAAAATATTGTGTATGTGTAATTAAAATTTATAATAGAAATACAATTAATTTGCAAATATTATATGAAGATTGTCATGCGAAATGATGATTAGTATTTTAAGTTACTTAATTGGGCATTACAACCCTTTGGTCAGAATTGCAATCTAGCTTCTCACACCACCCAAAAAGTTAAAAAAGGCTAAAAGTCCTTTAACTGTTTGCCAACGTCCAGGCATGAAGAGCAGATGCTCTGTGTTCTCATCCTTTGCTTTTTTTCATTGGAGAGAAGTCTTGGTGAGAATCAATTACAGGACTGCTTTGGTGTACAATCCGTAAACCAGTAGCGGACTTTTTTGTTATTTGACTTTTCAGTGTAAAAAAGATTCGTGACTTGTTGTAATGCCAAAAATGCCTTACAAGATCTGCCATTTCACCATAAATAGGGTAACAAGCGAAGAATTCTTGCGATCTTACTTACTTACTTAATTGGCCATGACAACCCGATTAATGGATTTCGGCCTGACGCAACACATCCTTCCATGCGCCTCTGCTTCTTGCGTACCTACGCCAGTTAGTCACACCAATCGATGACAGGGCTTCCTCGATTTGGTCCTTCCAACGGATGCAAGGTCGTCCTCTTCGCCGATTTCCGCAGATCCCCACATCAAATACCCGTCTCGCCGGAGCATCCTCCATTCGAACGACATGGGCGACGTATGCTGCACAACGTCTATGTCGTTGAGGAGCTCACAGCTCATTGTTGGATCGGATGCGGAAATCATCGCTAACTCGTAGTGGATCGAAGATCTTACGCAGTACTTTTCTCTCGAACACTCTCAAGGCTGCTGCATCAGTACTTAATAAGGTCCATGCCTCTGCGCCATAAAGAAGCACGGGTAGGATGAGCATCTTGTAGAGTGTTAGTTTTGTCGTACGAGAGAGGTCTCTGCTACTCAATTGCCTATTGAAACCATAACTGATATAGAGGCAGGTAGATTATCACTAATGTCTTTGCCTAGCTTATTCTGTAAGCAGTGAATGGTTTCTAGATACCTAACCTGGTGTCTCTCAATGTTGGAAGGCTACAAGATTTCTTAAGGTTCTCAAAATGATTTGGATTTAACAGGATTTTGTGGTGTAGTTAAAGTATTCCTTTTCCTCTAAACTATATCCCCGTAGTTGTAGTTTTTTGAACAGAATCAGCAGACATTGTGTTCCTCCGTATTATTTGAACAGCGGTGTTGTAAAGGGTGTTTTTTTTATAGAGGTATAGAACTTTAAGTTGGCATTACTTTTCAAGATGGCGACCGATTTAACAGCTGTCAAGTGATTTATTCTCAGTTTGGTTTGGCAATTCATCATGAATAGACTCACGCCTGAACAACGCTTGCAAATAGTGCAATTTTATTTCGAAAATAATGGTTCTGTGCGGAAAACGTATCGCGCACTACGTCCAATTTATCGTCGACAAAATCGTCCATCAGAGCAGTTAATTCCATTCATAATTAACCATGGAACGTTTTCGCACCACTTTTACTCTTATTGATAACTCGCATCCCCAGAGACACTGTACGGTGCGTACAGAAGAAGCTATTGCTGCTGTAGAGCGTAGCATTGAGGAAGACCCGAATGAGTCCATCCGCCATTGAGCACAGGAATTGGATCTGTGTCCATCCACTTTATGGAAGATTTTGCGGAAGGATCTTGGTTTGCGTGCTTACAAAATCCAACTCGTGCAAGATTTGAAGCCAAACGATCATCAAGTAAGGCGTAGATTCGTCGAATGGGCCCAAAACGAGATTACCGCTGTTCCCGATTTTTATAAGCGAATTTTGTTTAGCGATGAAGCGCACTTCTGGTTGAATGGCTACGTCAACAAACAAACATCCCGAACGTTACAGTCAATGGTGATCGGTATAGAGCCATGATTACTAACTTTTTCATTCCTGAATTGAATAACCATGATGTCCAGGAGATGTGGTTTCAACAAGACGGCGCAACATGTCACACAGCTCGTGCCACAATAGATTTATTGAAAGACCGCCTAAATTTCACGTTTTGGACCTGTGAATTGGCCTCCAAGATCTTGTGATTTAACACCGCTAGACTACTTTCTGTGGGGCTATGTAAAGTCATTGGTCTATGCGGTAAAGCCACAAACGCTTGACCATTTGGAAGACAACATTCGCCGTATTATTGCCGATATACGGCCACAAATGTTGGAAAAAGTCATCGAAAATTGGAAGTCCAGATTGTACTACATCCGCGCCAGCCGTGGCGGTTATATGCCAAAAATCATATTTAAAATGTAATGCCACAAGATTATCTTTCGGATAAATAAAATTCATGTCAATCGAATATGTCCATCGTTATTTTATTGCAACTTAAAGTTCTATACCTCTATAAAAAACACCCTTATGTCTTCAGTTTTTCATTCCATCATATGGGTACAACAGTGGAATCATGTTTTTTATTTGCAGTTTTGTATCTTATTTTGTTGATTTTTTTCCAATCAAAATGGCAAATGCAATTTTCCCTTTGTGATGTTATGAACATGGTTATGGAGTCATTAACAATGGCAATCATATGTTTTTTATGTTATGATATATCATAATCGATTGAAATTAAAACTTTCCTCTTTTTACTAAAACCAATTTGAATTTAATTTCAAATAATACAACAACGACAAAAGAAGAAATAAAACAAATATTATGCAATATTATGCCGCGGAATATAATTAATTGCAAACTATTATAATTAGAATTAATAATTTATGCAAACAAAACATAGAAAGAAGGAAAAAAACAATTAAAAATTCAAGGTAAAAAAGGCAAACAATTTATTTGAAAATATGTATGTATGTATGTAAAAAACCTAAAATAAACAAATATTCAGACTGACAAAACAGTCAGACGTTCAGAGACAATGAAGAAAGAAAAGAAAGAAAAGATTCATGTAAAATCAATAACCAGAAGTATGTCGAAAAACAAAAAATACAACAGCAAAAAATATACGAAAAACTTTCTCTTTCAATAATTTCGAAAGAAATAAGAAAGAAAGACTTGGTTCCACTTACCAACAAAAAAAAACAAAATTCATTAACAATTCAAATTAATACTTAAGGCGCATTTATAATTGCCATGAAATATTTTTTTTAAAAAATTTTATTAGTTTTTTTTATTTTTAAATGGGTTTCAGTATTTTTTAACTTCTGATAGTAGAAAAATGTACTTTTTTATTTTCATTAAAAAAGGTTTTAAAAATTTTCGCTTTTTTTTTTTTGGTTATGAGTCATTCGGAAACTTTTTTAAAATTATTTCAGGACTTGTTGCTTAGGTTTAGAATTTTTATATGTTACTAGCTGTACCCTGCGCATGTTGCTGCGCCACCAACTAAAATAAATTTGAAGGAAAGACATTACACAAATATCAAATTAATTTTGAATCATTTTATTGACTTTGTTTCCCGTTGTCCAGATGATTCAGACGAACAGGCCTGAGTAGTACGTATTCGATCAGTTTCTAATCTCACTTCTCGTTATTCAAGTGATTCTTGCTAACGGGCCTCAGCGGCATGTACTCGAAGATTTTCCAGTCTCAATGCTAGTTGCCCGTCTGATTCTAAGGCTCGTAATGGTCTTTTCTTCCGTTCTCGAGGTGTAGGTCGAACAATTGCTTGCCGTTTTGAAGGCATGATTGCACGGGAACTACGTAAAAAATGTGTTAAATTTATTAGAATCTCACAATCTACTCAATCCAATTGAACCAAAATTAAAATGTTTAAAATTTTACGGGAATGAGTTATAGTAAATGTTATTAAAATCATAAATGATAAATGCTAAAATGGCTGGTATTTGCCCGACCAACACATGATCAAATGCATAGTTTACGATTCAATTCATTTTGAATAATCTTAGTGACGCCATCTATCGGAAATTAATCCCACCAACTTAGAAACCTCCGTCGACTTATGCGCAACATCGGATAATATCATATCAAAGGCACAGTTTACGATTTATTTCATTTTGATTAATTTTCAATGACGCCACCTGTCTTAAATTTTTAGTTTTTTTAGTAATTTTCAGTGGCGCCGCCTGTCGGTCATACCAACTTAGAAACCTTCCCCGGCTTATGCGCAACAACTTTGCTGAAGATCATAGCATGATCAAATGCATAATTTACGATTCTATTAATTACATACAAACAAACATTCATTTTTATATATATAGATAATAAAAAGACAATAAATAGAAAAATAGTAAGAAAACAATAATATTCAATAAAAATAATAATAAATAAAATATAATAATAAATAAGAAATAATATATTTATATATCGCCTGTACCGGTATGAAGTATGTGTTTAATTTTAAAGGTCTATGAACATAAATCCGAAATTTATAAACCCAAGACGCAAACCAACAATTTCAACAGAGTCACCTTTGGCATTAGCAGAACAAGTTCTGATGTTAACACGGTAATGTTAACTGTTTAACAGTGTCAACAAGTAGATTAGTCTTCTACTTCATCAAATACTGCAGACCAGAGATCAGCAATGAATCGTTTTTTCGCTACTCATAAGCACTCATGGAATTTTAAATATAAGTGAGTCAACAATATTGAAATTTAACTACTCTGATTCATTCGTACTCTCTGCAACGTTGATTTATAAGTATCAGTACAATGAGTATGAGTACAACGTTGACATCAAACTCATACCATTCGAAATATGTATGTTTGATTCATATGCCTACTCATTCAGATTCATAACTTTAGAAAAATACTTATAAATGATTCGAATGACTCGAATCATTCATCAAATTTTAAAGTCTTAGTTGTTGTTGCATTTTCAAAAGAAGAAAAAAGAAAAGGACAAAGACAGCAAGCAAAGCAAACACATAACCTTCTAGTGAGTATTGTAGTGTTCGTACGCGAATCAGACTTATTTTGTGATTCTTGTAAATGTTGAGTCATTGAGGAGAGTCGAAATCAACAACATCATACGTATTGTTAAGTATGAGTACGATGAGTACTTCAAACTTTTAATTTGTGAGCAGTAAGAGTATAATATTAAAATAAGTATGAATGCGTATAAGTATCAGAAATTATGAGTATGATTCGATTCTACTCATCTTTTTGAATACTCATTGCTGTTCTCTGCTGCAGACTATTGTCAGTAAATTAATAAATAAAAATAAAATAATTTAATTCTCATTATTTTTGAAAGTCCCATTTATCCAAAAATGGCCAACAATCTTCTTAGGATATTTTAAAAATTTCACCAAAAATTTAATTTTTTGAGTCCAATTTCCTCGAGTTCCAAGATTATCCCAGATATCCTACTACAACGGATGGTAAGAGCAACCTCCGGACCACCATTTGTATATAGTGGGATATGTGTACCAAGTCTCATTTTTTTCAAAATGGCCTTAATCGTCTAGAGACTGCTCTAGAGATATCCTACTACCACGGTTGGTAAAAGCATCCTCCGGACCATCATTTACAAATAGTAGGATATATGTATATCTAAGATCCATTTTTTACAAAAGGGGGCATTAATCCTTTAGAGACTTGCAATTTGCACAACCGTTATGTCTGACCGGTGAAAACCATCTTCTACATGTTGCTTCTGATAGAGCATGAATACCATATGCCTCGTCATACACAAACAAAAATTTAATGCTTCCTACAAATCATCATTTTCTGGTGAAAAATTTGCCATTTTGTTGTCATCGCCAATACAAAAAACAAAAATAAATTAAGGCTCCGTCATAATAAATGTTCCTTATGGAAACATTTGTATCTTGACGCTCACTTCATGCCGGTACACCTGAGGTATCTGGTATTTTTTTGTTTTAAATTTGAATACTTAAAATGATAAAAAAAAAGACAGAAATATTGTTGGAATAAATTCTGTCGCACTGTCATCTGCTAGTCTCCTGCATCATGGTTCATTCGATATTTATTTCCATTAAATCTTATTGTACGTCTTCTCTTTTCAAAGGAATATTTGAATATTGAATTCTAATGCTTTAAAAATTGCTAAATGCCAGTGACTGCACATAGCCACGTAAATCTCACGGACGTGAAGAAGTGCACCGTACTACTTCTGTATAGATAGTACTCACCCAATTGATTTTGGAATAAATCGATTGTTGAACGCAATGTATGGCAAATTGCGACGCCTTGAACTCACTTCTGCCCGAGTGCAATTAATTACAACGCAAAGATCTAATATTCCTTATAGGAAACCGATCTGAGCCCAAAAATAAGTCTCCAATCTTTATTTTGGAGTGATCAGTTGCAGATAAAAGAAAGTAAGAAGTTAAGGACCTCAGCCTCTTACTTTATGAAATATAATCTCTGAGGATGAGGATGACTCAGCCGCAGCAGCTTTGTGTCAGAAGTCATTTGAGGGAATGCAAAGTTTATCGGCATGTTTTGCAATAATCCTTAATCAGTTCTCTTCTTATCCTTATCATCTAGCTGAATTTAGCATTATTATACGTACCTTTCTGTTAACAACAATGTTGAACCTCTCTGGAAAACGATTGGAGAAGACCTACACACAGTTACTAAATTATACGTACAGTTTAAAAATTTTCGTTGAAAATCTTTATAGTTTCCTTGATGTTAAGACGGTCTTTTGCATTGGTTAAAAAATTTCTGAAATTGAACTGAATTGTGGCCCTGCACAGGCCCACAAAGGTATGCATCCGATTTACAAATTTCACAAATTTCTGAACCAATGCAAAAGACCGTCTTAAAATCGAAGAAGTGTCAGATAATTATAAATATTTTCAACGAAAACGGATTAGTTAAAAAATTTCTGAAATTTGTTATCCGTATGTATACTTTTGTGGCTGAGTGTAGTTTAATTAAGACAATCTAAATGCCTATGGCCTGCAATATGTCGGAGATTGTAAGCTGCGTACTACTCCTGGCTTATGTTCGAAACCCAATATAACAGTTACTTTTGAATAATCTAAAATTTCCCAGGGAAATTCATAGCATTCTTAGACAAGAATGGGTGTTTGGAGAAATTAAAATATTTTCAGGGAAAACCCCAAAGTAAGCAGACCAATATGATCTATGGCCAATAACTGATAAACTCTACGAAGTATTCAGAGAAGTATTAACTCAATGATGTGAAGTTAGTTTTAAACTATTTTGTTGAAATGGCTTCAAGATTCGGAATAACGCATTGAACAAACCGTTTTTATTTTCTTAATCATAGTTTCTGTGGTACCTTTGAAATAAATCAGAAAAACTTTAAGTGATTCACCACATGTTTGTTAGGTTACTCACAATCCGATTACTAAGTAATGCGTAATAACAATGGCAATAACACATCAAAAATATATATTTTTTTTGAAACATTGTCTTCAGATAATTAATTCTTTGACAAATTCTAATTTTATTTTCAAGTCAAGCTTACATATTCATTTGCTAACCGTATTTTTCAAAATTAATTGTTTTATTCATTGTACTTTATTTAACATATTAGAATATAAAAAAAATGTTTCAGCTGCTATTGAACTTAAATAACCTTCATAGAATTTCACCTGAATAAATTTTGAAGCAATTGAAAGTGAAAACGAAATATATTCCCTTATAAATATCATTTATTATGTATCATTAACTTTAGATTACGTACCATATTTAAATAATGACTATTTGAATAATGAATATTTAATTGAAGCATTTTATGTTTTTCAATCATTGTATATTTGATAATTAAACTAAAAAAAAAAATATATAAGTACTGTGTGTGTTAGATTTGAACGATTGTTATTACACGCTACAAAATTGCTGTGACTCCAATATTGTTTTTAACAGTTTAGCTTTTATGTCGAGTTTACTAGTCGGTAGGTAGGTAGAAGTGGCTGTCCTCTCGATGGAGTCATGAACGGACACAGCGCCCATTGTGATACCACAGTTCCATATTTTCCCCTAGTCCAGGGACCACTTGGAGCTTCCGATGAAGCAACTCAGACTGCCAATATACATGCATGATAGTTCATCCAGATCCTCCATGTAGTAGGCACACAGGTGCCTCTATCTCATCCGGCCAAGGGACGGGCATGTTCCCAGTAGGCGAAGAACAGTCTCATCTTTCTCCTCATCTCCACAGCTTCTGCAGAAATCATTTGCAAGCTGGCCAAGACCAATACGCCTCGCATGCGTTCCTATAAAACAATACCCCGTAATAACCCCGATAACAGTGCTGAGCCTACTTCTTTGGAGTTTAAACAGAGCCGCCGCGCGTCTCTTATCCAGCCTTGGCTAGATTTTTTGCGCCGTTCTGCCCGTGTCCGAAGCTGCCCATCTACTGTTGACAAGGTCTACGATTGCATTGTAAATTATAAGCTTTTAGGTACGCAAAGGGATCCCCAATGTGGAGAATTCATCAGAGAGCTCGATGGTCGTGCTCCTTCTGGCCAGTTCATCCGCTCTGCAGTTACCGGGAATATCCCTGTGTCCCGGTACCCATGTGTTACAAACATCATATCGATTCGTCACCTCGTTAAGACGTTTGCAACAGTCGTATACCGTCCTGGAGTGAGTTTACTAGTCAGAGCTATAAGAAAATTTTTTCTGTGATGAGTATACTTCTCTTGAGGAAAAAACCCACAGCCGTATATTATTCAACGACATGATTGAAATTTTTTATTCGTATAAATCAGGGTGTATTCGACCTATGCATGCGTTATGTTAGCTTTAAGGACTGCTGTGTTTTATGTCTTACTCGCATACATTTACGGCTTAAGAAAACAACAAAAAAAAAGTCGAATCTACACGTATCGCCGTCCTTGTATTAGCATGAAACAATTATACATAAATAATTGGCCATTACAACCCTTCAGTCAGGATTACGACCTAGTTTCTCACACCACTTATGTTGTGTGCTTTAATTTCATACATGACCTACAGTTAAAAGTCGATTCCGAACGACAAATTTTTGAAAAACTTTTCATGGCAATTGGAGGAAGTCGCCGAAGAAATATATTTTCAAATTTTGTATTGATGTCTGATATGGGTTTTGAACAGCGGCCTTGCGTCTAAAAAGCCAACACACTGCAATTCTATATACAATTAGAAACAATTATAAATTTTCCAATTCAATTTATTGATCTCGTTAAATATAATGATTTTAAAATAAATTTTTTTTCAATATTCATTAGTTGAATGGTTTTCTAAAATTTAGTTAATGGACAAAGAAATTTTAATTCAATTCAAACCAATTTTTTTTATTATTTGTTAAAAGAATTCTTCTTTGTTTATATTTTCGATTTTAAAGCATGTATTTTAAGTGACGATTGTAATTTTATTTACGTAGTCTTTTTAAAAATTTCATCTCCCATTCAATTAAGTAGAAAGTGCAATAAGCTTCAAGCTGTTTTATTTCATTTCTTTTATTTCATTTTCATTTTTCGCTCTTTTTTTTTAGTAATTAAGAAAGGTTTTATATTTTCAGTTAATTTTTTTTGCTTATTTATCTGCCCGCAAAAAAGAAAAAAAAGTAAAGAAATGCTTTTCAAAGTCTTTGAATAAAGAGTTTGGAAGAAATAAACTAAAAAGCAATAATAAAAAACGAAAGAAAAAAAATGCCAAAAAGCCTCTATTGAAGGTATTTAGTTCAGTTTTAATTTATTATATTTTGTTAAGAGAGGAGATACATACTTTTTCTTGAATGTTTCATCGACTTAAGGCAAGCTTAATAAATCGAAAGTGAGCGTTAAAGCTTATATTAAAGCCTGAAAGTATGCGAGTAACTTTATAATATTGTACCCGTTTGTTTATAATTAACCCATTGTGGAATGCTGTTTTGTATGTATTAATTTATAACATTAAATTTCTTTAATTAAACTTTTTCAATACCCAACAATATGAGGTAAAAACCAAATAATATGAGTTAAAAAATAAATTATTTTTGTATGTAATTAAACGTTTTATCTGGTGCTGCTGTAGTGGTTCCTTTTATACATACATACATGTACATAATTGGTCATTACAATCTTTCAGTCAGATTTACAATCTAGCTTCTCACACCACCCATGTACACACAGTTACTAAAGTATACATACGATTAACAAATTTCAGAAATTATTTAACCCATCTTTATAAAGGGTGTTTTTTATAGAGGTATAGAACTTTAAGTTGGCATTACTTTTTAAGATGGCGACCGATTTAACAGCTGTCAAGTGATTTATTCTCAGTTTGGTTTGGCAATTCATCATGAATAGACTCACGCCTGAACAACGCTTGCAAATAGTGCAATATTATTTCGAAAGTAATGGTTCTGTGCGGAAAACGTATCGCGCACTATGTCCATTTTATGGTCGACAAAATCGTCCAACGTTTTCGCACCACGTTTACTCTTATTGATAACTCGCATCCCCAGAGACGCTGTACGGTGCGTACAGAAGAAGCTATTGCTGCTGTAGAGCGTAGCATTGAGGAAGACCCGAATGAGTCCATCCGCCATCGAGCACAGGAATTGGATCTGTGTCCATCCACTTTATGGAAGATTTTGCGGAAGAATCTTGGTTTGCGTGCTTACAAAATCCAACTCTTGCAAGATTTAAAGCCAAACGATCATCAAGTAAGGCGTAGATTCGTCGAATGGGCCCAAAACGAGATTACCGTTGTTCCCAATTTTCATAAGCGAATTTTGTTTAGCGATGAAGCGCACTTCTGGTTGAATGGCTACGTCAACAAACAAAACTGCCGCATTTGGAGTGAAGGTAATCCCCAAGTGTATGTGGAAACACCGTTACATCCAGAAAAACTGACTGTTTGGTGCGCTTTATGGGCTGGTGGAATCATTGGTCCGTACTTTTTCAAAAACGATGGTGGCCAGAACGTTACAGTCAATGGTGATCGGTATAGAGCCATGATTACAAACTTTTTCATTCCTGAATTGAATAACCATGATGTCTAGGAGATGTGGTTTCAACAAGACGGCGCAACATGTCACACAGCTCGTGCCACAATAGATTTATTGCAAGACACGTTTGGTGACCGCCTAATTTCACGTTTTGGACCTGTGAATTGGCCTCCAAGATCTTGTGATATAACACCGCTAGACTACTTTCTGTGGGGCTATGTAAAGTCATTGGTCTATGCGGTAAAGCCACAAACGCTTGACCATTTGGAAGACAACTTTCGCCGTATTATTGCCGATATACGGCCACAAATGTTGGAAAAAGTCATCGAAAATTTGACGTCCAGATTGGACTACATCCGCGCCAGCCGTGGCGGTCATATGCCAGATATCACATTTGAAATGTAATGCCACAGGATTATCTTTCGGATAAATAAAATTCATGTCAATCGAATAATCCATCGTTGTTTTATTGCAACTTAAAGTTCTATACCTCTATAAAAAACACCCTTTAGTTTCCTCGATTTTAAGACGGTCTTTTGCATTTAATAAAAATGTCTGAAATTGAATTGAATTGTGGCCCTGCACAGGCCTACAAAAGTATACACCCGATTAACAAATTTCACAAATTTCTGAACCAATGCAAAGGACCGTCTTAAAATCGAAGAAAGATGTCAAACAATTATAAAGATTTTCAATGATAACGGATTGGCTGAAAAAAATTCTGAAATTTGTTAACCGTATGTATACTTTTGTGGCTGAGTGTAGTGTGTATTAATTTTATTCATGAGTAGCGGGACTTACAATTTACAGTCGACTCCGAACGACAGATTTTTGAGAAACTTTTCATAGCAATTTTATTTATTCTCAGAATTCTCCTTTCACACCTGTGACTTAGAAAATCCTATAAACAAACATTTAACGCGTTCAAATCGCATGACCTCGTTGGCCATCATTTTCATGTAGGATGACCATGTCTTTAAATCGCACACATGTCGATCATCCAATTGAAGTCAAAAGAAGAGCCAGTAATTATCGAAAAATAGTGCTTGTTATTGACAGTGATGTCCAAACCTGTTTTCAAAGAAATATGGACCGATGACAGCGTCAGGCCAAAATCCATATCAAACAATAGCTTTTTTGAAATACATTGGACGCTGTTGGATGACATGTAAGTTTCGACAATTTTGTTTGTTCACGTACTCATTCATGCAGTAATATGCCTCATCGCTGAAGATGGTTTTGTTATGAAAATTAGTTCCACTTGCCAAGTGCTCCAGAACACACATCCTTGTCTACGATCGTTTGTCTGTAGTTCCCTGGTCAGTTGAAATTTGTAGGGGTGCAGGCTCAAATCTTACTTACTTACTTACTTTATTGGTCATTACAACCCTTTAGTCAGGATTACGACCTAGCTTCTTACACCACTTATGTTGTGTGTGTTAATTTTATACTTAAGTGGCGGGACCTACAGCTCAAAGTCGACTCCGAACGACAGTTTTTTTTTTTTGAGAAACTTTTCATGGCAATTTTATTTACTCTCAGAGTTTTTGCCAGAAATCTGCTGAGATGAAGCCGCCGAAGAAATATTTTTTTTTCATATTTCGTTTAGTTGCAGATGTCTGATCTGGGGTTTGAACCGAGGCCTCACGTCTAATAAGATAACACACTACCTACTAGACTATGGCTGAAGTCCGACATAAAATTCACTACGTTGTGATTTGCGAAAGGCCGATTTCCTGTGAGCGACGGGACATTGACTGCCTGGGAATCTTTCACACAGCGGCAATGCTTTTCGTTGACGTACGTTTATTAGTTGTCTAGTGGACCAGTGTAAATTGTCCTCTCGGTAGGACAACGATGACGATAGTAAAATGAGCGAAACCTGCGGTACGTTGCCCGAACAGAACACCCAGCCAGATAATCGAACAACGTACAGTTAATTCGGCTGACTTCCAAAATGTTATTTGCTTTGTGTTTGAACAAAGTATAGTGTTTCATAAAGCCGCTGTACAAAAAGTTTACAATGTATACTATTTCAAAACGTCGTTAATGTGTACTTTTAACGTAGTGAAAAAGCAATCAGGCATCGGATTTATAGTTGATGCATTGTTTGGTAACTTTGCATATGTACAAAATTTATATACCGTAGTAGAATTGTATACAAACTTTGTATTGATACATTTTGGAAGTCAGCCATCGTCTGAAGAACAAAATTATCTTTGTTATGCATTATGCGATCCACCGTCTTATCATCCACATAAGACGTGAGAGACGAGTACTACTTACAAATTGTTTTTTTTTTTTTGGAAACAAGATTCTTTAGTTCACCAGAGTACTGGTCGTAGTTTCGCCCTAGTCTAGTAAGTAGTGTGTTGACTTATTGGACGTGTAACAGCGGTTCAAATATTTCTCTGGCGACTTCCTCTCAGCAGATTTCTTGCAAAAACTCTGAGAGTAAATAAAATTGCCATGAAAAGTTTTTCAAAAATCTGTCGTTCGGTATCTACTTTAAACTGTATGTCCCTCCATTCATGTATAAAAATGAACGGACACAACATAAGTGGTGTGAAAAACTAGGTTGTAATCCTGTCTGAAGGTTTGTAATGACCAACTAAGGATATATGTACTGGTCGTTATACAAGTGTTAGAAGGGTATTCCAATCAATCAATAGAATTGCATAGTCTACCACTGTTAATGAGCACATTTGCTCTCTCTTGCACATGATGGAGGAGCCTCAATATATACAATAGGCACCGGCCCACGCATGAGATATGTATTCAATTTGCGGCGGAGATAACTGGTGTGGACTCTAAGAAATATTCTGTTTCAAGCAAACATTGCATAGAATTTTTACTCCCAGACGTTCTAACGTCTCCCGTACTTCCAAATGACGCTTATCAGTCAGCAAACAACATTAGGTCCTTCGCCCGAAAAATTAATCTTATTCGCAAGTCTCCATTGGTAAATTAATATGCGATTGAGTCATTCACATGATGTATGTTCTCCTCAATCTACGATAAAAGGCATACCAGAATCGAATGAGCTCCGTAAACTAGAGCGTACGCAATATTTTAATAAATATTTTTTCCATTTATTATTCTAATTCCACAATAAATAATTTCTACTAAAACTATGCATATTAGACTAAATTATAGACTATAAATATCGCTTAAATCTTAAAACTCAATTATAATCTAAGGCTGAAGCTATAGTTTTCATGAATTCATAAACCTCTTCACCCGATTCCACAATATAATGCGGTGGCATTAGGTAACCATAACGGCCTTGATCTTTAAGGAAAACATTATAGACATACTGGGGATTAATATGATACTGAACCCAATCAGCTGAATTGCCAGCACGTGCCAATTTTAGGCGATAACTGGAACCAACACGATATTCAGCTTGATTTAGTTTACGGAAGTTCTGAAATTAAAAAATAAAATGAAATTGCGATTCAATTCACGAATAACAAATACTTACAGCCATGGCTCTACGTCCTAGTTTATGTAAATCTCTTTGATTGTCTGTTACAAAATCGGCATCACCCCATGGATAGGCAATTTCCTGGCCATAGCCACCAAATGATATGTAAGCACCCAAAAAATCTTTCACATTCAACATGAAATTTCGAATGGCTCTGGTTTCAGGTTCAGAGAATTTCTTGGGTCCTTTGTATAGGCTTTTGCAAGGATTTTCTGATGAACCCGAATAACCCCATTTATATTCAAAGTTACGATCTAAATTTACACCAAAACAACCAGTTTTTGTATCAAAATGTCTATTTTTAGTCCAAAGACGATCTGTTATACGGGAATATTGATAGCCATCTGGATTGGCAACCGGCAGGAAATACCAATCAATATGATGCATTACTTTGTAATCGGGATTATCCCATAAGTGAAGCAATTTAGAAATTGCCAGCGTAACAGCAGCCGGACTTAGCCAATCGCGTGCTTGTAAGCCGGCATCAATAAACACTGCCCAGTTATTGGGATCGCCATTTGATATTCTCAACACTTCTAATGGCCTCTTGTTGTTGGTTACGCCAATTTGGACTATTTCAGCCAATTCAGTATATTTTTCCAATATAAACTGCATAAACTGTCTTATATCGCCGACATCATGATAACGATTCCAATTCATAATCGAACCTGCAAGGAAAACAGAATTTTTTTTACGTTTTCTTGAGTAAGATGCTTCAATTTGTTTTTCTTACCTTCTATTTCCAGCCAAGGCATTTTGGCATTGCTGCTATTGACTTCAACATAAGTTTCGTCAATGGCCACTTCCAGATCATCGATCATTATATTGTAGGTGAACTCACTTTTAGTCATAAATTCTTTAGCTTTGGCGGTATTTTTGAAATCGATCAATACATCGATGCCATCCTGATTAATATTCCAAACTTCGTTACCTGAAAAATAAAAAATTTTTTTGGTGAAATATGGATTCCAAGCAAGCAGAAAGAGAATATTCAAAAAACAAAAATCAATTCTTAGATGTAAATTTGTAAGCTGAACTGAATTTTTGTTTCCAAAAAAAAAAATCAACTAAACATCAACGACATTTTGTTCCAATAAGACGATGCAATTTGTCATCGACAATCAATTGTTCATGCGATGAGTTACTTAGTATGGGACTATGTCATTCGTTCAAGCCGATACACCAGCAACCCTTGAAGATTTGGAAGCCAAAATTTAAGCTAGCATTGTCGCCATTCTTAATTGTTCATTACTTTACTTCCTTTAGTCAGGATTACAACCTAGTTCCTCAAACCACCCATCTTTTGTGGGATATCTTTTATTCTGGATAGCGAAACGTACAGTTTAACGTTGATTCCGAACATCAAATTTGAGTCTCTTTTCATGAGAATTTTATTTACTCTCAGAAGTCTGTTAGAATAAGTAGTAAAAAATTGGGGTATCGAATGTATCTTGTAACTCGTATTTATGCCAGCAATATTTTTGTCTTGTATTTTATGATTTTAAATATTTGAACTTTTTTTTTTTGGAGTGTGAGGGTCATAAATATTATTTGAATGTAGTTTCTGTATTATATTTAGGGGGCATAAAGACGACGAAAGTCGCCGTAGTCTAGTAGATAGTGTGTTGGCTTATTAGACGTAAAGCCAGGGTTCGAATCCCAGGCCAGACATCAACACAAAATACAAAAAGTATTTCTTCGACGACTTCCTCTCAGCAGATTTCTGTCAAAAACTCTGAGAGTAAATAAAAATTGCCATGAAAAAGCTTCTCAAAAGCCAGTCGTTCGGAGTCGACTTTAAACTGTATGTCCCGCCACTCATGTATAAAAATTATTACACACAACATAAGTGGTGTGAGAAGCTAGGTCGTAATCCTGACTAAAGGGTTGTAATGACCAATTATGTATATATGTAAAGGCTGTAATCGCGCTCTCTTGTGTGCTTATGGTCGACTTCTTCATATTTTTCCCTCCGTTACCTATCTCTTCCTTTTCCTTTCTTCCCTCTCCATTATTAATCTCACTTTCTCGGGATCATTTCAACCACCGGGAATTGTTTTAAAGACATGTACTCACTCGTCCTCAAATTTAACCTTAACCAAATTTCTATTGCCTGTCTTTTTCGATTTACCCTTAAAGACTACTGAGATAATCAGCTAGAAAGCGATAACACTACTTGAACGCGTGATACAGAACACAAAAGCCATCTTGGCTGAGGTAATCAGCTAGAAAGCGATAACACTAACGTGTGATACAGAACACAAAAGCCATCTTGGCTTACCATATACAGTCAACCCTCATATAACGCGGTGCTCTCAGAACGCGGTTTCCACATAAGGCGGAGCTGAAATTGTGGCAGCCCTCCTATAACGCGGTCCTCTTACAGCACGGTTTCCGTTCAACAACATCCCATAAATTCCTTCCGCACAGCCTATGAATGACTCTAGTAACTAGATATTGTAAAAAGGTTTAATATCAGATTTATTTTCGACGCAAAAGCACAGGCGAGATATATAAACAACATTTTTATATAAACATGCCAGCTTATCTCATAGCCGTCTACGACATCGGTTTCAGTCATCTCAGAGCTCTTTCACAGTACATACGTTTTGTGGGTGACCAAGTCTTTAAAAAACATTTTCTGCAATTCATATCGGACATGAACTCTTTAACTCTTGGTCTCCATATAACGCGGTACGAATGATGTGATTTGTACTAATTCCAAGTTTCTAATAGCGCGGTTTCCATACAACGCGGTAGACGGTTTCCATACAACGCGGTAGACGGTTTCCATACAACGCGCTACAAATTAGCCTGGTTTGTACGGTTAAATCCGGGTTTCTTATAGCGCGGTTTCCATACAACGCAGTACGCACTCACCGCGTTCTAGGAGGGTTGACTCCGCCCTTTTTTGAAGATTTTTGAATTACAATCCTCTTTATTGAAAATGAATTTGAAGGAAAAATGTTTTCGAACACCCACTTATTTTGATTTTTTTTTTTTTGTAAGAAAGTTTTGAAGAAAGTTAAAAACAAGTTGATCAGTCCATTTATAAAATGAAGGCTTGACAGCAAATAAAATCTACATTATATTGAAATAAGTAGTTCAGAAAAACAAAATTGTATTTAGCGAGACCACATCTTAGCGTACAAATTATCGGTTAGCTATTGACATCATCCAATTCTTCGCAGTAGGGGGTGTTATGTTTTCCTTGCTCAATCAACTGCAGTTTTTACAGATTCGCATCTCGTTTTATTATAATTTTGCATTAATTTTTCCAAAATATTCCAAATATGGTCGATGCTATTAAGGTCTTGTGACTGGGGTGGTGTATTATGTAGTTTGGATGCATAATAATAGAATCAGTCTCAAGTAATGTGGACAGTATGCCTTGTTGAAAAATCCATTGCAATCATAAGTTTAAATTGTCAATGCTCGCTTTGGATTTAGTTTCATAATTGCCCGTTCTCTAGTATCCTCAACGATAACTAGCCCACCACACCTAAAGCCTTAGATAACATATCCCTAACACTACTACCACTGTGTGTCACTATTGATTTGTAACATTTTTCATGATTTCTGGCGATAAAAATTAGATCACGTACGAGGACTGACACCTACAATGGTAAATTTGTTGATTTGGAGGGAATTATTTATTTTACAACCTGTTCAAACGATTTATTCTGATCTCTGCGGACAACAATTAACGCGTTTAATGCAAGGAATTCAATTAAAAAGATCAAAATTGATTAACAGAATATGTCGCCGTAGTCTAGTAGGTAGTGTGTTGGCTTATTAGACGTAAGGCCAAGGGTCAAACCCCAGGCCAGACATCAAAACGAAATATGAAAAAATATTTTTTTGGCGACTTCCTCTCAGCAGATTCCTGGCAAAAACTCTGAGAGTAAATAAAATTGCCTTGAAAAGTTTCTCAGAAATCTGTCGTTCGGAATCGACTTTAAACTGTAAGTCCCGCCACTCATATATAAAAATAACACAAAATACGAGTGGTGTGAGAAGCCTAACTTCCAGACTGGAGTGTTATAATGTCCAATTATGTATGTTATGTATGTATGTATTGTGTTCTATCATGACAACATCAAATCATCCACATCTTTGATGATCCAGCAGAAACTGAAAAAACATGACTGGAAAGTTTTAATGAATCCACTATGTTTCTCGAAGTTTTCAACCTCAGATTATCAATTGCCTTGATCTCTGTCGAAATCATTTATGCTGTAAATCTTAAATTCTGTAAAGGTCTGCAAAACTCAACTGGATCAGTGTTTCGCTTAGTAAACCCAGAAGTTCTAGGCTGATGGAAAAATGGGTCTTTGCCAAAAATGGCAAGATGTTATCAAGCACTTTATCAAATCTCTACCGATCGAATCTTTTTTTTTTTTTTTTTTTGTAAAACCAGCGCTCAGGGGATGGCCCCTACTCATGCAGTGCATTGTGCAGGCTTAGGGAAATAGGTTATAGGAAGGTGGAAAGAGGGAGTAGTGCTTGTGGACATTTGATTTAAACTTACCAATATCGTAACTAATGGGAAAAACTTCCGCAGGAAGATCATTCTACAAGCGAGCAGTGCGGGCAAAAAATGAATTTTCCCTGTAATGCATTGTGTGGTTCACTGGACAATCAATCACAAAAGGATGTGCTCTGCGGGAAGTACGAGTACCACGTAAAAATATGTGATTATCGGAAACCAAGCCCCCTATCTCTCGAGAACACCTCCCATTATAGTACCGATAGAACAATGAAACACACGCCACATTGCGACGATGCTCCAACGAATCAATAGAGTTGGATACCCTACTGTCATTAATAAGCACCTTCGCCCTCTCCTGTATGCGGTCGAGAAGCTTCAAAATAGACTTTGAAGCACCGGCCCATACATGAGAGTTGTTCTCCATCCGAGGTCGGATAAAGGTCCTGTAAATAGTAAGAAGGTCGGATGGAGTAAAGTATTTTCTGCACCGTTTTAAAAAACCAATGCACTTGAATGCCTCCTTCGACTCGAAAAATGTGATCGTTCCAACGAGCATCACAACTAATTCTCATGCCCAGAACATCGAGAGCATCCGCCTCCTCAATTTTTACATTACCCATAGATACAGATGACAGAACACCAGCACCAGCATCACGCCGGTGTGTCAAAAAACAACATTTGGGTCTTGCGCGCATTAAAATCGACCCTGTTCCCGCGGCCCTACTCAGAGATTGTTATCAGGTCACTCGTGAGTGCGTCATTCATCTTCTGTTCTGTTCGATTTCGTTGTGTTTCAGCTGCGTTTAATTTGTGTGCAACCTAAATATCGAACTTATTTGAATATTCAGATTTTTGAAAACTGATCCGTGTCCTTCTTGTTTTGTGATTGTCCGACAAGGGTAAAGTGGATCTTTGACATCGAATTTTTTGATATGGGTGCCGCCGTAGTCCTATAGATAAGGTGTTGGCTTATTAGACGTGAGGCCGTGGTTTAAATCCAATGTCAGTCAATTCAAACAAAATGAAATAAAAAAAAATATTTCTACGGCGATTTCCTCTCAGCGGTCTTTTGCCAAAAACTAAATAAAATTGTCATTAAAAGTTTCTCTAAAATCTGTCGTTCAGAGTCGACTTTAAACTGTAGATTCAGCCGCTAATGGATAAAATTAACACACAGAACATAGGTGGTGAGATAGGCTATGTCCTAATCCCAACTGAAGGGTTGTAATGACCAAGTAAGTAAGTGCAAAACACAATCATATCAATTTTTTGATTAGAAACTCATCAAGTTCTACACTGATGGCCATTTTTTGCACATATTTACTAAGTCCCACCAATCATATATAAAATTAGCACATACAACGTAAGTGGTGAAGGAAGCTGCCTTCCAAAATGTTAATTGCTTAGTGTTTGAACAAAGTATCGTGTTTCATAATGCCGGTGTACAAAATATATACATACTATGTAATCTATTTCAAAACGTCGTCATCAAAACGTCGTATTTTTAACGCAGTCAAAAAGCAATCAGGCATCGGGTTTATAGTTGATGCATTGTTTGGTTACTTTGCATATCTACAAAGTTTATATACAGTAGTAGAACTGCATACAAACTTTGTATTGATACATTTTGGAAGGCAGCCAGAATCTATGTAGGTTGTAATGCTGATATGCTTACTCAATATTTAATTTCTTTCGTAAAACATTTGCATAAAAATAATTAAAACTTACGTTACACACTAACCAAATAATCTCCAGAATAAATTTAATTGCTTATTCGTAACATCGGTTTCATGTAGTTTCCACAACTGATAACCGAAATAACGTTTAACTGATGGATCGTTACGATAACGCATATTTATCTGATACGCTGATTGTGGCGAGAAAACATTCAACCGGCGTATATCGGTGGGTATTAACCATTGCAGGCTTTCCATGGTATTATCGTAAAGATCTTCACCCGAAAAAAATAATGAATTTACACCGCCACTTGTACTACGCACTAAGAATACGACGCCGGTATCATTATCACGGCCCATTGAATAATACTGACGTGGCCATGAGGCCGGTAAAAATACGATAAAAATTATTAATTTCAGTAAAATAGCGTCACATTTTATTTTATATTTCAATGATTTCAACATTTTCTTCTTTAAATTCTTTTATTTTGGGATTTCTCTTGTTTAATATTTTAAAATTTGTGTTTTCAGTTGCTTTTTTGCTTTTTTTTTTGGAAATTCTTGATCTTGTGCTCGTTATGATGTTTCTAAATAAACTGTTTTCAGCGAAATTCTCTGCATCTGTAACAGGGCCACCAATTGCTGTTTTCGATTTCGAATACTCTTTTTTTCTTTTTAGTTTATTTCCATTTTTGTTAGAATATTTTTCTTATTGTATCTACATTTTTTGCATTTATGTTTTCATAAGTATTCGTCTGAAAACATGTCTAAAATATCAGTTGATTTATGCTTAAAATATGCGCGACAAATTTTTCGAAGATTTTTATTAGCATTTTTGCCTTCTGCTTTAACATCGTTTGTATTTTTCTTTTGCTTTTTGGTCATGTTTTCGCTTTGGGTCAAAATTATCTTTGATGTCTGTCTGTCTATCTTAGTAGGAAGTTTTTAATTAAGTTTCTTGTTTAGACCTACGGTGTTTAGGGTCATTAGACTTTCTTTTAAAAGTTTACCTGGCTTAATTAATTCATAATACCTTTGACATATTTTCATTTGTTTATAAGGTTAAGTTATGTTTTGCATGACATTCGGAATTAAAATTATTTGTAAAATATTAGAAGACAGCAATAAATAAGGTGTAGTAAAAGAAACTTCATAAATTTTTTTGTCTAAGTGGTAACTCTGTTATTTGACAGCTGTCACATATGTTTACTCCAATTATTAAAAATAGAGCGCTTTATATATGAATAAGGCGTTATAATGTCAACTTTTCGAAACAGTCATCTTCTCGGATGAAGCGCATTTCCATCTGAAAGGCAAAGTGCGTTCACAAAATAATCGAATTTGAGAATCCGAAAACCCTTAAACAATCGATACCTAAATAATTGGTCATCACAGCCTTACAGACAGGAAGGATTACGACCTAGCTTCTTACACCACTTATGCTGTGTGTCTTAATTTTATAGATGAGTGGCGGGACCTACAGTTTAATCTCGACTCCAAACGATAGATTTTTGAGAAACTTTTCATGGCAATTTTATTTACTCTCAGAGTTTTTGCCAGAAATCTGCTGAGAGGAAGAAAGTCATCAAATAAATATTTTTTTATATTTCGTTATATTAGAGATGTCGGAGCCAAGGTTTGGATCGTGGCCTCACGTCTGATAAGCCAACAGACTACATATTAGTCTAGCAAGCAATCTATGAGAAACAAATGGACTCACAACGAAAAAATTGCCTGGTGAGTATTTTGGTTAGATGGCGTAATTTGCAGTGATTTTGAAGTGCATTAATTACAAGAACATAAAAATTGTGATCAACTGGATCTGAACGACATATGGTTTCAGCAAGACGATTGGTTGAAGCAAAAATTTCCAAAACAAATTATCTCCAGAAATTCTAATGTTAACAGACGAAGGGCCATTATTACATTATTGCCTTTAACTAAAGGTAGGATTTTAATGTGCAAATAAATTGTTTTTCATTATTATAAGTGGACGCTAAGGTAGAAGTGAGCGTTAAGCTAAAGGGAAGATCATCCTACTGGTAACTTTTAAAGTTAAGTTTATGTTTGAAGTTGCCATATTATATATTATTTTCAATACGGCAACTTCAAATATAAACAAAGTGAGCAAATACAACGAAAAAGAGGCCCGTCGTTGTCACTGCGTTTAAATAAAACTTGTTTAATTTGAGCAGTGTTATCGACATTGCTCCGCCACTGCCATATTTTTGAAAAAGTTTATTTATTTTATCTGTAAGTTGTAATAACGAAAAGAAGTTAAAGGCGACTTTAAAGTTCACTTTAGCTAAAGTTACCTTTAACTAAACCCAACTTTAATGGGAAGTTGTAATAACGGCCCTAACAAGATTATATGGTTTAACGCCGTGCAATTTTTCTCTGTGGGATTTTGTGGTGTAACGGATTTATGGGAATAAATTAGAAACAATGCCCGGGCTCAAAACCGGGATTCAATGTGTGATTGGTGACATAATATCTCTGTGAAAAAGTCGTGATTAGTTTCATGAAAAGAATTGTGCTTTGTTGTCAGAGTCGTGGCGGCTATTTAAAGGCTATTTTATGGCATAATAAATCTTCTTCACAATTCAATAAAAAAATCCAACTGCTTCACATTTATTTTAAAACCAAAAAGTATATTCTTATTAAGACACCCTTTATTTTAATAGCTTGCATTTGTTATCCGTCATATCGTCGAAAATGAAGGGTTTTGCTTTGTGTTTGGTATGTTGTTTTATTTCTACGACCATACAATTTTGCGGAAAGAAGAGACAAAGCTTCATACTGCAAACAGTATTAATTTGTGCTTCAAGCCCCTGAATTTACTCAGGCAAGCAACAGAGGCCCATAAAATTGTGTTCCGCATCTCCTAATACTTCTTTGTAAATGCAGAAGTGCTTTCGTAAATATCCAAGGCCGGATTGCATTGGGGTTATGTAATATTTCACTTCACTTTTACTTTTGTTGTTCTGTACTCGTAGGCCTGGAATTAGTTTAATTGTCCAAGTGCCTGGGTATTTATTATTCCAACGAAATTGCCACTGTTGCTATAATCTGTGCTGAGATGTGATTTGTGTGGCATTAAACATTTTCCGGGACTGCATTGTCTGCAGGTTTATGAGAACTAATTGCTATTAGCAGGGTAACTTATGTAGGTACTGTGCGGGGCACTGATGAGCTGCTGTTCTCTGCAGATACGGTAAGTTTCATGCTATGGTTCTGGTTTCCAGAATTGAAGAAAGGATATCAAATCGATAGAGAAGTAAACTTTTACTAGCCACCATGAACACGAGGTATTTGATGAGTGGCTTAATGCCGCCTACATATATTTACATCTCGATTAGATGCTGTCGCCTAGTGACTAACATTCGCACATTTATATTCAAAATTTAAAGGCCCACAGGCGGTCAGTTTGTTGTGTTTACCTTCCCCACGGCCAAATTCTTAACTTGGTTCTGTAATGGCGACAATTAAAAGCATGCCGTCATTTCATTTTGAAGAATAAATTGTGTTCCATCAGATAAATTGAAATGCTAGCCCATCGGTAATATCTGGATCTTAGTCGTAAAATTCTTTACAGTTAATGCATACTTTGGACTTGCATAAAATTTTTGATAGAAAAATTCTATAGAATTTTATTTTATTTAAAGGGAATTGCTCCTAGGGGGAGGGATTTCTACGAGAGAGTCATAATGGGAATACCTTCAAAATGGCAACAATTTATTGAACAAAACGTTGCATACTTAATTTTGTAATTCTATGCTTTACTTACAACCTAGCTTCTCAAACAACCCATGGTGGGTCTGTTAATTTCATTCATGAGTGGCGTGGTCTACAGTTAAAACTCTAATCCGAACGACAAATTTTTGAGAGGCTTTACTCTCTCTACTTTGTTTACTCTCCGGGTTTTTATCAAATGTTTTTGAGAGGAAGTCGGTGAAAGAAATATTTCTTTTAAGATTTCTTTTTTTTCGAGATGTCTGAGCAAGGGTTTTGAACATTAAGCTCGTCCTACTAGAATACCGGAACTATTCTAAATAAAGTCTTTAATTTCTTAGAAAATAATGAATTCACAGTGTTGTATTCACGAAAACTTTCCAAGCGTACGTTAAATTATTTTAAGACTTCGTTTGTTTTTTTTATTTTATTCACTCACCATATTTTTCAATGAATTTTTGCATCTCTTCCGTCGTACTGACATTATTATTTTTGTACGTTTCATGGCTGAACATGATTTTCCACAATTGGGCACCATGATAGTTCACATAATTCTCATCGAATTCACTGCGATAATCTGACTTTCTACCGACGTGTACATTGGGTCGCATAACACGTAAAATATTACGAAATCCACCAAAGAATGGCCATCTGGCTAAAAGCTGTGTCCTGGGTACATAAATAAGCTCCTGGGAATTCGCGGTATGTGAGCATTTCAAAAATGTTGCAAATATTAAAATGAAAGTAAAAGTTGAAAATTTTAACAGCATTTCACTAAAAAAAAAAAACGTAAACGTAATCACCACCACACACGTTTAAGACCGCTCAACAAAAGATGATGATGTTTATCGCGAAAGAGATGAACTTAAAATGTTGGCAAATTTTTACAAGATACACAATCGATAAACAAAATTTCTATTTGGCTTTTAATTGGTTATCACAGCAGTTACTAAATCGTTTTAGTATAGTATTGTTTTGCCTAGAAGAGATCGATAGTTAGTTGCACAGTTTGATTTTCACTCATTTCAGTGTTCACAATAGAAAAATAATACAAAAATGAAATCGTTATTAAAAGAAAGGAGAAATGCGAAAAAGAAAAGAAATTGTAATGATGATCACAAAGAAGAAGGTTTAATAATTATTTTTTTTTTGTCCTAAAAATGGTTGAAGTTTTACTCGCTTTCTTCTTTTCTCATTTCATGTATAACTTTTATTTGCTTTGTTTTTTTTTTTTTTTTAAATACCATATTTCATCTTAAATTTTATTGCATAATAGATTATTGTTTTGTGATTTTTTTTAAAAACTATTTTGGTTATTGGGTTTGTTCCAACGTTTGTAACATGGGCAAATATTTTGCCCTATATTCCGAGGAGGAACTTGATCTGGAGTATAAATAGTGGAAGTAATTTTTCATCTACTATGCTATACTAAAAGATCCGAATGTTAATCAGAATGTACTCTTCCAACAGTTTTTTTTTTGTATACAATTATGATTCTTTCATAACTTTTGCACATAGATGTGACTGTATATCACCAATGAAGCGTTGTATCGTGGATCTGAAAGCAGGAATAGTTATCCGAGATTTGCTCGTTGGATTTTTGTAGGATTATGATGATGATATATGAGTATGATGATGATGTGTGACTATGATGATGGTGTATGAGTATGATGATGATGTATGAGTATGATGATGATGTATGAGTATGATGATGATGTATGAGTATGATGATGATGTATGAGTATGATGATGATGTATGAGTATGATGCTGATGTATGAGAATGAAAATAATGTATTTATATGATAATAATTTATAAGTATGATGAGGATGTATGGTACGATGACGTATAAGTACAAAGACGACGTATGAGTATGATGATGATGTAGAGGGATGATGATTATATATGAATATGATGATGATGTAAAAATATGGCGATTTATGATGATGATGTATGAGTGTAATAACTATGTATAAGTACAATGACAATGTATCAGTATGATGATGTATGGGTATGATAGTGATGTATGAGTATGGTGATGTATAGGTATGATGATGATATATGAGTATGATTATGTATGAGTTTGATGATGTATGAGTATGATGACGATGAATGAGAATGAACATGTATGTATATAATGATAATTTATGAGTATGATGAGGATGTATGGAATGATGTTGATGGATAAGTATGTATAATGACGACGTATGAGTATGATGATGATGTACAGATATGATGATTATATATGAATATGATGATGTTGTAAAAATATGACGATTTGTGATGATGATGTATGAGTGTAATGACTATGTATAAGTATAATGACAATGTATCAGGATGATGATGTATGAGTATGATAGTGATGTATGAGTATGATGATGATGTATGAGTATGATAGTGATGTATGTGTATGATGATGATGTATGAATATGATGATGATGTAGGAATATGATAACTATGTATGAGTATGATGATGATGTATGAGTGTGATGATGATATATGAGTATAATGATGATGTATGAGAATGAAAATAATGTATTTATATGATAATAATTTATGAGTATGATGAGGAAGTATGATATGATGATGACGTATAAGTATAATGACGACGTATGAGTATGATAATGAGGTAGGAGGGATGATGATTATATATATGAATATGATGATGATGTAAAAATATGGTGATTTATGATGATGATGTATGAATATGATAACTATGTATAAGTATAATGACAATGTATCAGTATGATGATGTATGGGTATGATGATGATGTATGAGTATGATGATGATGTATGAGTATGATGATTATGTATGAGTATGATGATGATGATTGAGAATGAAAATAATGTATTTATATGATGATAATTTATGAGTATGATGAGGATGTATGGTATCATGATGACGTATAAATATAATGACGACGTATGAGTATGATGATGGTGTAGAGGGATGATGATTATATATGAATATGATGATGATGTAAAAATATGGTGATTTATGATGATGATGTATGAATATGATAACAATGTAGAGGTATAATGATAATGTATCAGTACGATGATGTATGGATATGATAATGATGTATGAGTATGGTAGTGATGTATGAATGTGAAGATGATGTGAGAGAATAAAGATGATGCATATGTATGATGATGATTTACGAGTATAATAATGCTGTATGGTCAGTTGGCATGAGATTTTTTAAGATAATGTGTTGTAGAAACCTTTATGACGTCTATAGACGTCAGTGTCCGTCAAAGGGTTAACGAACTTGCACTCATCTGCAAGTTGCCTGGATAAAGTCTACACCAGACAGTTGCTTGTTTTAGGAGGATTTGTTTCTCATGTTAACAATTTTAGGTACTCACTAATCTTATCAGATGGAAATGCGCACCATCAAAAGAGATGTCTTTTTAAAAAATTTCCCTTGAGCTTAACTTTTCTACATTACCCATTGAACGAGTCTACGGCACTTTCCATGGTCTGCTGGTTTGATGATGTATGGTCAGTTGGCTTGGGTTTTTTGTGATAATTTGTTGTAGAAACCTTTACTGCGCTAAACCAAATGTGGAACCTACGCTCTGGCAAATAGCGCTGATTTTGTCGTCTTGCTGAAACCATTTGACATACAGATACATGCCCCCCAGTTGAAACCACATTAAATCCATTATCATGTGCCTTTAACGACTGACATTCACAATCACAGTAACTTGGACTCATCTGCACGTTGCCTGCACAAAGTCAACACCAGACAGTGGCTTGTTTTGGGTGGATTTGTTTTTCATGGATTGTATAAGAATATTCTGAGCCCTAAATATGACAATTTTAGGTACTCACTAATCTTATCAGATGGAAATGAGCTCCATCAAAAGACACGTTTTTAAAAAAATTTCCCTTGAACTGAACTTTTCTTCATTACCCCCATTGAACAAGTCTACGGCACTTTCCACGGTCTGCTGGTTTGAGGCCTTAGTAAACAGAGTTTTGTCCGCTAGAAGATGGAAGTCTGTTGTTAAAATTTGCTGTGTAGTATTTTGTGGAATTTTAAGTAGTCGAGAATGATATTTTTCTTGAAACTTTCGAGTTATCGGCAGCACTTTCGCTTATTATAGTAGCAATGTTTTTAAGAAACCGACCATGGGTCTTAATTACAGGAATCGATCACGTTTCTTCAAATTTTTTCATCATCTCTTCGACGTATGCAAGTGCTCTTAGCATAACATTGCAAATTTCTAAATAATTTTACGCAATTATAACGCCTTGCTCTTTCGTAAAGCGATCCATTTTTAATAAATCGTACAAAGACATCTAATTGCCGCCAAATTTCAGAGTTAACATTTGCGGAATAAAAAGTGAACTCATACTGAGCCACCCTATATATGTATATATTCATTATTTCTCAAAACATGTGTTTTAAGTTGCAAAGGCCCACGTTGTGGAGACATCAAAAATAAAATATTGTTACGTTTTTACCTTTTTTAAAACGTTTAAATATGAGTTCGTTAATTGCAAACAAAGTAAAAACAAATATGTGGTTATTTTCTCTTAACTCTCTTTATTATTCACACTACGTTTGCGCCACTGTTCACACTTAACGATACAACAATAATTTGCTTGTACACTATTCTATTTCACACTTCTGTCCGCGTTAACACTAACAACTGTTCGTTAGATCTTCTCTGCTTACAACCTTTTTGCAAACAATACCACTTGTACGTTCAAACCGCAACGCGTCTTCACACAAGGCTGACTGAATTATAACTCTGACTGCTGCCTGTTTTGTCCAGCCCTTTCATAGTCCGCACGCACGTAATCAGTATTATGAACGTTCTCGATGTGGAAGGTTCTTGCTCTCGCCTTCTCGAGAATTCTATTGCTAGTACATTGTTGTTTGTGTACTTTGCTTATGTTCTCTATTACATATTTGTCGTAGCTGGTTTACTTTATGTTGTTGTCGGTACCAGCCGCAACCAGGTTCGTCATACATATGTGTGTGTGCAGCTTTAGATAACCAACACGTTCATTGTATACTTAGTGTTAGTGTGTGTTTGTATCGTGTGGCTTTGTGCTGGTGTAGCTGGTAGCTTTTGTTTATCGTTTTTATTGTTAAACGATATTAGGTCGTTTCGATTTATGTAACAATATCGATAAACAAAATTATATTTAGTGTGTAGCGTAACTTAAAGTTGTTTTCATTTAAAACAAATAATATTGAATAATTTAAATATTTATATCTAACGTGTATTGTTTAAAATATTATATAAAACGTTTAATGTTTAAACTTATCAGTCGTTATAAAAACCAGCTTTAGTCTTTAACGCTGGAATCAAATTCAATGTATTTAATTTCATTCGATTATATTTTTTGTTAAAGAAACTTTTAATTAAAAATTGTTTACTTTATTATCCATTAGATACAGTTATGTAACTTTGTAATTTGTTTAAAACATGTTTGTTTTACTATTTTTTTATGTACCTACGTAGTACTAGAATTTATTTAAATGCAGAGTTTATTGAACTCTTTATTTGCCGTTTGTGTGTGAATGCGGCGATTTAATTTAAGCAAATTTCTAGTTTTTAATTTATTTTAAAATTTATAAAGTGACTCGTAGTTTTTTTTTTATTATTTTTTTGTTTGTAGTCCGGCGATTGCAATTGTATGAAATTATGCATGTATTCAAAAAAGGTTGATACAGATTTTAAATGTATTTAAAAAAATTTTTTCATACATATTTTTTTAAATACATTTCATATCTACTTTATTTTTTTTATGAATATGAGCATTTTTTATGAATACGAGGATTAATAAATAAGGGTTTTATCTTTCGTATTTTTGCTTGCGGATAATAGTTTAATTTGGGTTTTTAACAAACATAACATCATAGACAACAACGTGTGCTTGCTAAATGGTCTGTGGAGCAGTTGGCAACTGACGCTAATTTTCATTGAAAAATCTTCTTCTGCGATGAGGCCCATTTCTGCATAAATGAGTATGTGCGCTAACAAAATTGTTGAATTTGGACATGAGCGTCCAATGTATCCTGAAAACATCATTATTTGGTGTGGATTTAGAGCTGGCGGTGCCATCCGACCGCATTTCTTTTAAAACAACATTGGCCAGGTAATCACCATGAACGGTGAGCACTGTGGGTCGATGATTACTAACTTCTTTTGGCCTGAAGTGAATGATCAGGAAACCATTGACATGTGTTTTCCACATGACGGCGCTACCTGTCACACAGTTCATGCCACATTGGATATTCTGCACGAGCGATTTGATGGTTTAATTATCTCACGTGGTGGTAATGTGAATTGTCCATCAAGGTCGTGCAATTTGACCCTTTCAGACTTTTTCTTCTGGGGTTTTCTTAAGTCACAAGTGTATGCAAATAAGCCACAAATCTCAGCGGCTGTCAAAGTCAACATAAAACATGCCATCAGTAAAATTTTGACTAATTTATGTGCAAGAGTTGTGGAGAATTCGTTTCACTTAGAGAAGCAGTTGCGTCCACACACAATGGCATCATGAGATCTTTCAAACGAAAAAAAATTTCTATGCGGTCGCACACATACTTTGTTTTACTTCAGTCTAAAAGTAGGAAGTGCTTAATGTAAGACCCGATACAATAGGTGTTTTTAAACCAGTTTTTTTTTACTCAATTATTAATTCATGTAATTGTATACATGAGTGACGGGACCTACATTTTAAAGTCGACTCCGAACGATAGATTTTTGAGAAACTTTATCTCGGTAATTTTATTTACTTTCTGATTTCTTGCAAGAATTCTGCTGAGAGGAAGTTCCCGAAGAAATATTTTTCATATTTCGTTTGGGAAAATCCAGCCACTCAACAAGTATTGCTCGGCTTTAAAAAATTGCCAAGATCTCTGCCTGAAAAACATTGCCGTTGTCAGGCAGCCTGACATAATAAAGTTTAATATGAGGATCCTTATATAAAGATAGCACAACGCACACTGTCATTAATCTTTGAGACATCAGTGGGTCCCATTCAGACCCGAAGTCTCTTGTAGGAATTCTAAAATCGAATGTTTTATTCAGAAAATTCTAAAGAATCATATAATCGACTCTAGTATGTCTATGTTTTCTCATAATAGCAGCATGTCCATAGTCCAGATTCGGCCAGCATTTGACTGCATTGAGTTTTACTGTGAGAAACTAGGTCGTAGTCCTGACTGAAGGATTGTAATGGCCAACTGTGTACGTATGTATGAGCCTTACTGCCACCAACTAACCCCTCAGTCTTAATGGGAGGTTGGTGGGGAGCCAGTTAAGTACAGCAAATAATGTCTTAGTTGAAGTGGAACAGAGCGCACTGGTAATCAGAATAGCTGACTGGTTGCATACTCTGCCTATCCGTTGACAGTGGCATTGGTCGTTGTGTACCGTCCACCAAATATGCACCCCGTAGAGCAAAGTTGGCTCCACTACGGCCCTATAGAGTCAATATGTGTTGGTTGCTCTGAAACCCCAGATCTTAGCTGCGGTCCTTTTGCAGGTGTAGAGCGCTGTAGTTGCTCTCCTAACCCTATCATTAATGTTATTATTCTTCCAAGATTCAGATATTAAACTCTCTTGGATAAAGAAAGTTGAACGCCATTTAGTATCGGTAAGTTAAAAATAGGTACCCTAAGCAGGTCACATGACAGACAACCCAACGACGTGCCTCAAGGTACTAGTAGTTATTAAATCAAGTCAGGGTGGCACAATCTGTTTTCAGTACGAAGATAGTCACCTTGAGAGTTATCCCAACAATGGTCATAAGTTTTGCCGGAATATAAAACTCTCTTATAGTTTTAAGAACTTTATCTCTTATTAGAAGGCGTCGTAGTCTAGTTGGTAGTGTGTTGGCTTATTAGATGTGAGGACACGGTTCAAATCCCAGGTCAGACAACTCCAACGAAAAGAAATATGAAAAAATATTCCTTCGGCGACTTTTTCTCTCCTGATTTCTCTGAGAGTAAATAAAACTGCCATGAAAGGTTTCTCAAAGAAATCTGTTTTTCGGAGTCGACTCGCTAGTTCAGTTCTAGGGTTGTAATGACCAATTATATATCGGGTCCGCCAACTAACGTTTTTTTTTTAAACTAGTGCTTATTTCGTGAATGGTAACACTTAGATAATTAGTTTTATCCTTCCGCTGAACGAATATGGACCATCCAATGCGTTTTCGCTTCGCTAAGTGGGCCTGCGATCGACTTACAGAAGATGCCGATTTTGGCAAAAAAAATCATCTTTTCAGATGAAGCTCATTTTGATATTGGCGGGTATGTAAACAAGCAAAATTGTCGCATTTGGGGCACAGAAAACTCGCACGCATACATTGAAAAGCCGACGCACCCAAAACGAGTCACTGTTTGTGCGAATTTTGGTCCAGAGGCATAATTGCTCCATTTTTCTTCGAAAATGAGCAAGGAGTGGCCGTTACAGTCAATGGCGATCGTTATAGGGCCATGTTGAACGAATTTTTGTTCACAAAAATTGAAGAGGAGGATATTGGCAACATTTGGTTTCAACAGGACGGCGCTATGTGCCACACAGCCGAAGCTCCACTCGATGTTTTGCGCTCTGTTTTTGAAGATCGCATTATCAGCCGCAGAGCCGATGTCGTTTGGCTACCTCAGAGCTGCGACACCGTTTGACTATTATTTGTGGGGTGCCGTCCAAGATAAGTGTTACGCCGACAAGCCAGAGACAATTGACGCTTTAAAGGACAATATTCGTGAAGCCATTGGTGAAATACAGCTGCACACAATCGATAATGTGCTTAAAAATTGGACCGATCGTGTAGGCTACTGCATGGTCAGCTGAGGCAGCCATTTGAATGAAATTATTTTCCATTATTAAACGGAAGGATTGTACTTTCAAATAAAAAAAGAAATTTGAGAAAATATTCAGTAGTTTTTTTTAAAGCATTTTCAAAAAAAAAGTTATTTGGTGGACCCTTTACATATGTATGTATGTATGTATATATCTTTTCTTAGGCTAGGTTTGATTAATAATTTGATTGATATGAACTTTTAAAAGACAATTTGCGACAAATGTATCTAAAAACGGTAGTTTTCGTAGCTTTTGTTATTTTATCTTAAAGATTTTTTCTATTTTCTATTCAAATTGTATTGTTATACTAATATTCGCTATTTTTTTTTCTTACAGGTATGTTACACCTTCACATATTACATGTATTTTATAATGAACTATTGATTTTGTAAGTATTATTCATACATACATAACTATATTCTATAATTCAATTACTTTCTCGAACCAAAATACATTTTAAACTGTTTTTGAATTTTATATTTTTATTAAACAAATGCTTTGTGCGGTATTGCGGTATAAAAAAATGTCAATATATTTCGTTTATAATACTATTACGTGTACATACACAATATAAACGTTGCAAAAAGTAAATCTTTCCCTACATAAATTTTGAATTCCCAACATATATACATGTGTACTAGTGGAAGGAACATCAAGTAAAGTTCAAGGACGAAATACTTTCTTTTAAAAGAACACACCATCAACGACTTTTCACAGAGTTTAAACAAAACTTCCGAAAAAAGTGATGAAATACAGTAGAATACTGATTATATTGAAAATGAAAAATTGTAAATAATTTTAATTGTGGAAGTAGAAAACATAAATGAAATGAGAATTATTACATTACACTCCTTTCCTCTAATAATAAGCGAAGAAAAGCTTAAGGCACTCAGATTGTTAAGAGTCCTAATATTAAACTTTCTTAAAGGCTGCCTGATCACTGCAGTATTTTTCAAGCAGAGGTCCTGGCAACTTTTTAAAGCGACGCAATGTTTGTTGAGTGGTGAGATTTTTCCTGAAAATATTTTGGTTTTTTCGAATAGGCAGGCTGCAATTAAGTATCTAACGAACTAGTTTCAACGTCCGCCGTCGTCCATAAATGCCAAGAACTCTTAGGGAAATTTCGGATCTTTTAAATACAACTTTAATACGGATTCCGGGATATATGGATATCGTTGGAAATTACATTGCTGATGAGCAGGACAGTGCCGGTACGAAGTTGACAATTTCCGTCATGTTACAGCTCATAGATATTCCCCTTACATACATACATGCATAATTGGTCATTACAGCCCTCCAGTCAGGATTACGACCTAGTTTCTCACACCACCTGTGCTGTGTGTTAATTTTATACATGAGTGGCGGGACCTACAGTTTAAAGTCGACTCCGAACGACGGATTTTTGAGAAACTTTTTCATGGTAATTTTATTTACTCTCAGAGTTTTTGCCAGAAATCTGCTGAGAGGAAGTCGCCGAAGAAATACTTTTTGTATTTTTGTTTTGATGTGTGGCCTGGGGTTCGAACCCCGGCTTTTCGTCTAATAAGTCAACACACTACCTACTAGACCACGGCGACTTCATAGATATTCCCATTGCCTCGGTTAATTTTCATATTGTGCACTCATTTTGCAGGGACGTTCAATCTCATTGGCAGCAGGCGGCAGGTACGTTCAATACTGTTAGACTCTGCTAGACACGTATGGACAAGAAGAAGATTGACTCACTTCTGTCCTCAAACTTATTCTGAATGTGTGTCAACGATTTCATCATTGTGTTGTTCAGAAGGTCGGTTAAAAATGTTTGAAGATAAGAATAATAAATAAAAAATAACTTTTTTTTTTGAAAGTGCTTAATAAAAACTACTGAATATTTTCTAAAGTTTCTTTTTTTTATTTGAAAGTACAATCCTTCCGGTTAATAATGGAAAATAATTTCATTCAAATGGCTGCCTCGGCTGGTCACACGATCGGTCCAATTTTTAAGCACGTTATCGATTGTGTGCATCTGTATTTCACCAATGGCTTCACGAATATTGTCCTTTAAAGCGTCAATTGTCTCTGGGTTGTTGGCGTAACACTTATCTTTGACGGCACGCCACAAATAATAGTCAAACGGTGTCAAATCGCAGCTCCGAGGTGGCCAAACGACATCAGCTCTGCGGCTGATAATGCGATTTTCAAAAACAGGGCGCAAAACATCGAGTGTAGCTTCGGCTGTGTGGCACATAGCGCCGTCCTGTTGAAACCAAATATTGCCAATATCCTCCTCTTCAATTTTTATGAACAAAAATTCGTTCAACATGGCCCGATAACGATTGCCATTGACTGTAACGGTCACTTCTTGCTCATTTTCGAAGAAAAATGGCCGAATTATGCCTCTGGACCAAAATGCGCACCAAACAATGACTCGTTTTGGGTGCGTCGGCTTTTCAATGTATGCGTGCTGGTTTTCTGTGCCCCAAATGCGACAATTTTGCTTGCTTACATACCCGCCAAGATCAGAATGAGCTTCATCTGAAAAGATGATTTTTCTTGCCAAAATCGGCATCTTCTGGTGTAGGCTACTGCATGGCCAGCCGAGGCAGCCGTTTGAATGAAATTATTTTCCATTACTAACCGGAAGGATTGTACTTTCAAATAAAAAAAGAAATTTAAGAAAATATTCAGTAGTTTTCAGTTCAGTTCAGTCATTTTCAAAAAAAAAAAAATTATTTGGCGGACCCTTTATGTGAGGTTTAAAATCTCAAAATCAAAACCATCAGTATTTCACTTTGCTTTTTCCTTATTGGTTTAATGTTTGTTGCTTTAGTGGCGGTTGTAAGTTTGTTGTTGCAACAAGATTTAATATCAAGACACGAAATCACTCACAGTACACACACTAACTAAAGTACAGAAGAAGAAGAAGAAGGAAAAGGAACCAACCACATATGTCCTTTGGCAAAACAATGAATCCATTATTTAGCATATGAAAGGCAAACATTCAAATGAAATTAAAGACAACGTTTGAATGGGTTTTTCTTAGAGAATAGATTTGGAAACGGGTAAACGAATAAAATAAAATTTGTTTTTTGTTTTATATTTTCTTTACATAAATAAGTTTTTTTTGTTGTTTTTACTATAAAAATTGCATTAAAAAATGCATTTATTTTGGGAAATTTAATTATTTTGTTTGTTGCATTTAAGAACTAAATAAAATAAATAAATAGCTTCGATAAATCAATAAATAAATTAATAAATAATTTAATTTTACAATAAATAAATAGTTCTGTTTTAATAAATAATAAATAAATAAATTAAATAATTTAACTAAAGTTTAATTTAAATAATTTAAACTTAAATAAATTAAAAATGGTTTTCTTTTGCTAATAATAAGATTTATACTTTGTATAAATCTTGGCACTTAAGTTAGTTAATGGATGGATGGATGGATGGATAAATGGATAAATCAAGTTAGTGGGTTTTATTATGGGCTTTCAATTTGCGTCTACGAGCATTTTTACCCATGGTTATGGCCTTGCCTATGGTTTCAACGAAAGTATAACCATTTTTACCATTTGATGCAATATATTCGGCAGGTAAAATAAAACCATAACGTCCAGTATCACCCATTTCAATGGTGTAAGCGTATTTAATGCCAGCAATACCCTTGGCCCAATCATCCGAACCGCCAGCAGCTGGATACAAAGTATTGGCTGAAGAGCCAACCGTATATTTGGCACCTGTGCTCTTGGTAATAATCTAAAAATTATACAAAAGACGGAAACAAAACATTAGTAAATGAATTAAATTTTTTAAAAATCGAAAAAAAAAACTTACAGTTCCTGCTTGCCGAGCTACCAAATCTAAATCGGCCATATCTTTGGTAATATGATAGTCATAACCCCAAGGATATAAAATGTATTGACCATAACTATGGAATGATAAGTAGGCCTTGAACGTGTCTCTAGGATAGCTGCTAATGAATTTCGAAATATAGAATGTTTCCGGTTCTGAGAAAGCTTTACTGCCTCTATATGTCTGGGCACAAGGATTGGCCGATGTTCCTTTACCACCCCATTTATAGCCAAAGTTACGATTTAAATCAACACCAGGACAGGCACGACCATGTGATCTCATATTTTTACGCCACAAGCGATCGGTTGTATGGGAATATTCATAACCATCAGGATTTGCCACAGCATGTATATACCAGTTGATATTGCGCATATAGGCTGGCAAATCTTCCCAACCTTCAATGATTTGATTGGCCACAAAGGTAACTACAGCCGGACTAATCCATTCTCGGGCATGCATGCCACCATCGATCCAAACACTGGGATTATTAGCATTGCCATTTGATATCCTTTAAAAGGTTTTTTAAGAAAGAAAATTTTAAATTAATTTCAATTTTTTTTCCTGAAATTCAATACAAAAACTTACTTTAAAATTTTAAGCGGCCTCTTTTCAATCGAATAACCAATAATTTCAACCGAACAGATATCGGGATAAGTTTGAGCCATGCCATCATAGAAATTATGAATGTCGCCTAAACGATGATAGGCTTCCCAAGTCAAGCGATGGACTGTAAATAAAAAGAAAGGAAAAGAATATTGAAGTTAAAGTTTTCTTTCTATTAAAAAATTATTTAAATGAAGAGGCGTATGATGGTGTAAATAAGACTAACAATAGGTTTTCTCGGAGTCTTAAGTGTGAAGTGGTTTAAGTGTGAAAAGTATGGAAATCTCGAATAAAACCGACTCAAAAGAAGAGGAATAGAAATGTTAACTAACCGTCTTCAGATCTTGAAAACTTTGTTTCATGGCCTACACTAAACTGCTCTCTTTGTCGAAGTTACTACATGTCACCATACTACGGGGAAAGGATATAGACAGAGCAACGACAATTGGAAATTAATACGCCTTGCTGTTTACGTCGACCGGAATAACGAATAAAGAATATCACAATGAAAATAACGTTGCTAATAGCGCTCTACCCAGCGCACAAAAGGTGAAGTTAGGTGGAGGAACTAATTGAAGAACCAGATCGCATTTAAATTAGCGTTTAGTCCAGTCGCTGCAGTCTAGTAGGAAATGTGTTGACTTTATAGACGAGAACCCGTGCTTCAAACCCAAGTTCACAGATATTTCTAACAAAACGAAAAATTAAACAATATTAAGGATCCATCCTCATGAGGACCTAGGACTGCTATAGCTGCTATAAAAAGGCAATCAATTTCTATGTATCCCTTATCCGCCGTCGTCTACTAGGTAGTATGTTGGCTTATTAATTGACAACCCATGGTTCAAACCTCAGCTCAAACATATCGTACAAAACTAAATATAAAAAAATATTTGTTTCGATGGCCATGAAAAATTTCTGAAATCTTCCTTCGAAGTCAACTGTAGGTTCCTCCATTTATGTGTGAAATTATCACACACTAACTGAAGAGTTGTAATGATCAATTAAATAGAAAATAAATGAGGTTAGGGCTATTCTGATACCACAATTAATATCCAACACAAGAATCAAACATTCCCTATAGCAAACCGACTAGACACCAGAATAAATCTTGCTATTATTGCAATCTTTATGTTGGAGAGTCCAGTTGAAGATGTTAGAAAAGTAAAGGTATCGGACAACAGCAAGACTTTGACGCCTGAGGTGAAGATGTTGAGTCTCCATATAAAGTAGATGCAGAATACGTAGTTTAATTAAGGCAAACGGAACACGTATGCTCTGTAACATATTGTGTGTGTGGCATCAGCCATGCATTTTTCGAAAACCGTCCTATGTCCTGGAATGAATTCGTCGTAGTCTAGTTGGTAGTGTGTTGGCTTATTAGACGTAAGGCCTGGGTTTAAACCCCAGATCAGACATCAAATCGAAAATATAAAAAAATATTTTTTCGGCGACTTCCTCTCAGCAGATTTCTGGCAAAAACTCTGCGAGTAAATGAAACCATGCCATGAAAGGTTAGGTTAAGTTAGAGGACGTATACTTGTCAATTAAGACAAGTACAGTACCCGGAAGTCGAATTGACCCATTATACAACGTTCTAGTTTCAGATTTTTGAGAAACTTTTTCATGGCAATTTGATTTACTCTCAGAGTTTTTGCCAGAAATCTGCTGAGAGGAAGTCGCCGCAGAAATACTTTTTGTATTTTGTCTTGATGTCTGGCCTGGGGCTCGAACCCTGGCTTTACGTGTAATAATAAGCCAACACACTACCTACTGGACTAAGGCGACTTCTAACTACCATGAAAAGTTTCTCAAAAACCTGTCGTTCGTAGGTCCCGCCACTCATGTATGAAATTAACACACACAATATATGTAAGTGGTGTGAGAAGCTAGGTCGTTATTCTGACTGAAGGGTTGTAATGACCAATTATGTATGTACGTATGTATGTATACACCAATGAGGATGTACGTCAAACATATGACATTAGGGAAAATCCTGCCATCCAAAACGAATTGCTTGACAAACATATGTACAGTGGTGGCCTTATAATTAGAAACGACTTAGCAACATGTATGTTTGTTAATTTGTTTTACAGTTTTCACTGTGTACCTGGGATCAAAGGCTTTGTTTGGAGGACGTCTTTCATACGTTTTTCGATCACATTGGGACAAATTAAACTTAGATTCGTCAGTCCAGAGAACTCTGTTCCAGAAACATTGTTTCTAATTATAAGGCCACCACTGTACATATACATGTGAATGAGGATGGACGTCAAACATATGGCATTAGGGAAAATCCCGCCACCCAACACGAAATGCATCGCTTTCAAAATGGCTGTGACAGTGGTCTGGCGGCCTAAACGAATGTATAAATTGAGAACCACTCGGTCCAAAATGCTAAACAAAATGCTGCAACCGAACAGAAAATTTAATAAAACTTAACCTGTTGCCGTTAAATAGTAGAATGCATTCGAAAGTAATATATTGAAAATAAACTATGAAATCGAATGGAATTTTCTTTCTATTGAAACTTATCGATTGTTTGATTGCTTGAACGTATGGGGAAGTAGCGTTATAGCTGTACTATAACAATGATGGCATATTGATCAAACAAATATCGTGTCATTAAAATTCATTTCACACCCTTTTTATTTTCTTTAATTTTATTTAACGTTACAAATGCCAGACCATGCACACCAAACGCATATTAAATGCAGGCTTTTGAAATATTGAACGCATAATTCAAGCTGCTGCTCCCTCTCACACACATTAATGGGGGGAGCTTTGCTGATACGCAATTATTATATAACAGAGTGTGACGTGACAGGGAAATTTAATGTTTTTGTAATTATTTGACAGTTTAATGCGAAATTTATAATTTTAAGTACTCGTATACTCTTAAATTTTGCAAGAAAAAAAATAAACGTTTGTTTTAAAAAAATTTAGATTTTAAATGAAATTTAAAACTTTTTCTTATGAAATGCAGTGGTGAAATTGAAAGAATTCTAAAGAAATTTGTTTGTTTTTTTTTATTAATTTTTTTTTCTTCCTCCTTCTTGATTTCTTTCAAGGCATTGAAATGAATCGCAACTTTCCAGACCTTCTTGAAAGTGCCTTATGACATTGCATGTTTAAGTTGCATTTAACTTATGAATCGATTTCATTCGTTTCTTTCCTTTTCTTCGTAATATTAAAGCACCCGGGAGGGTTACTTTTATAATATTTTTTGCATTATATGGATGGCATGTCAAAAATAAGTTTTATTTTCTTTCTTCTTTCGTTTATTTTTATTATTGACACTTCTGCCAAGAATGAAGTGTCAAAATCAGTACGATGAAGAGGGGTTTTTTTCAACTGCTTTGGTTGTTTTTCTTTATATTTCAACGAAAAGGAATTTCACTTTGGCCGAATACAAGGAAATAAAACGAAAAAAGAAATAAAAAGTCAGTCACACATAAACAAAAATTTTTGGTTAACATTTTTGGTACGTTTGTATTTATTTTAAGGTGATTTAAATTAACCAAACTATCAACATGCCACAAATATTGACATTAACACCGAAATAAATGTGAAAATAAATTGCGAAAAAAACAATATTCTCTGAACAGTATTAGGGTGTCCCAAAGGAGCTTTGAAGATACATATAAACAAGATAACTGTCACTGTAGAGGATATAAATTGATTTTAATTTTAACAACGCCCATAAGTTATGGAAGCCTTTGTAACATTTTTATGGAATTTTTTTTATTAAAGCCTGTTATATGCTTTAATTTTTATATCTGATAATAATTGTAGAGCCTGAACTCAGCGAAATCAAAAGATAATGTTGTTTCTTCTATTTCTACAAAAAGAAGCCTTTTTTGCAAAGCTTCCAGATTATTTGCCAGTCCACATGCCTTCCGTGTCACGATAAGACTAATGATCTATTACGTTGGCAAATTATTTCATTCATTTATACTGTCTGAGAATCCCCCGGCTCAGAGTGAAATTGTCTACACCTTTCCTGAACCTAACCTCGATAGTGAATTTCATACAAGAATTCCAAGCAGAGAAAACTGATCTGAAGTAGATGGAAGTCTATACAGTAAGTTCTACTTAACATTTAAGTTATTTGCCAAACAGTATGCCTCACTTGTCACTATGCAACTAACGCTCTATCACATTGATCCCTAGGCACTCATTTATACTATCTGAGGATCCCCTGGCTCTGAGTTAAAGTGTGTCCACGTTTTCTGAACTTAATGTTGATAGTGAATATCATGCAAGACTTTCAAGCAGGGTAATGATCTGATATGGGTGGAAATGGGTGGAAGTCTATTCAGAGGGTTCTAAGCTTGAATTTTCTAAGTAGGGTCAGATTCTTAAATTTGTCTTCACCTTCATGACTTTTGAAGTGTATGTCAGCAAAAAAATGACCATTAGCCAGGCTTCAGAGTTGATTCTAAGCAAAGAATCTCATATTACTATGTTATCTGATGGCTAAGCTCCATTTGAATCTCTTTTGGATGCAAGATTTATGCCTTAATAGGTTGATATGTATTTCGTATGACCATTAGCCAGGCTTTGGAATTAATGCTTAGCAAGGAATCTCATACTACTGATAACTAAAAGCCATTTGAATCTCTTTTGAACACAATCTACAGGCCTTAACCGATTGATATCTATCTATATATCTCATATGATTATCTGGTCTCGGAAATGGTCGTGAAAGTGTGTAGCAGATAATTGGCTACAGCGGGACCACTCTTATCGAATGCCAATCACTTTCGTCTGTTCATTAAACAAATTGCAGGCTGAGATTAAATAGGAAGCTTTCCATTGAGCGTGGATTGTAGCGACATATCTCGCACTGTATCGATTCGCATGGATCATTGTGTAATGGACGGATAAGCAAGCGATGAGACTTCGTCTAACTGGTAATGACTTTTGCAAAGAATTTTTTATTTTTTTTTTTTGAAGAGAGTATAGAGGACTTCAGTTGTTCGATCCAGACTTTGCTTATTTAGCTCACCCTCTCTCGATAGTCTAACGTAACAATTATTACTTGACATCGGTCACGAGGTAGCCAGCATGATATATATGTGAGTAGTGTGGACTTCAAAAACTCACGAGCTTCTGCAAGTTTAAAATGCCCATAAAATAATCAATTAGCAGTCTTGTTAGCAACGAATCCTTGCTGGAGGCATCAAAATCTAACCTTTTCTAAACTGAGTTTGTGGTGAAAAAGCAACTTACGTCACCGGTTGCTGAATCGGTATAGACTTGATATCTAGGAAGAATATTTATTTCGAACATACATAGTTGGTCATTACAACCCTTCATTTAGGATTACGACCTAGCTGCTTACACTACTTATGTTGTGTGTGTTAATTTCATACAAGTTGTTTGAGTAACTCTTCATGGCAATTTTATTTACTCTCAGAGTTTTTGCCAGAAATCTGCTGGGAGGAAGTCGCCGCAAATTTATTTTTTCATATTTTCGTTTTGATGTCCGCCCTGGGGTTTGTACCGCGGCCTTACTACCAATAAGCCCACACACTACCTACTAGATTACGGCGAGTTATAAATTTGTACATATACTGTCACCAACTAAACCATCTGGAGGAAAGAATCGTCTACAAGCGATTGTAAATATTTAAATGGGAGCATTATTGTGTGTCATTTTATAAACGTCAGACCAGACGAATTGATAATTGCACGCCCTTATTTCTGGGATCTCAATTGGAAGGTTCCTATGCATACATTTTGAAGACAAGCGAATAGATTATTTTTTTATATGCCACTTTTTTCTATATGGTTTGATGGAATTGCCTTCAAATAAGTAGCATGAAATATAATGTATTGAGTGAAAATTACATTCAGAAAACTTTACTCCAAGATCATAAATTTTTGTTAAATGTTTTTTAATTAAAAAATAACGTATCGAACTGTTGTAGAAATTGAAATTATGTTCACTTTTTTATGTAGAGTGTCATTTAGTTTATTAATTACTGAAATCCTACCTTTTGCTTAGTTAAAGCCATAAGGCGTGCTGGAAATATTCAATTACCCAGAAGAGACCCCTTTTGTCATTGGTTTTTAATCCTTGCCACTAAAACGTTTTCAAGTCAATTAATTTTGTTATTCTAACAACAAACAACAAACAGGTTAAAAGTTTTTTTTTTAATCATTATCCAGTCTTGGATTTCAATAAACTTTTCTACAACTTGTTTGTGGCCAACAACAACAATGCTTTTGTAAATGATATGTATTTCTTTAGCACACTTAAGAGGGGGAATAATAAAAACAAAAAATAATTGCCTGTAAAATCTTAAGAAAGTGAATAAACGTAGAGACACCTTTACAAGTAAACTTTTGACAAACGATAAGGAAAAAAAAGAAAAAAATTGTAAAGAAAATAAAAACTTTTTGGTGTTTGAAAAGTGATAACCATAAATATAAATAAATTGGCCCTGCTCTTAAGCTTGGCATTCAAAAATAATTGTTTTTTTATTTGTTTGTTTGAAGACAGTTTTTTTTGCTTTTTCACTTACCCTTTCTATTATTGAATTGCAAATTTTCAATTTCTTCAGGTGACGGATTTTCCACTTCAATGACTTTTTGTAAATTATCAATGAGCACAATGCGCGATAAGTTGGCCGCTTTAACATGTTGTTCAGCATCAGCCAATACATTCGGTTTCAACAAGTAGTCAACTTCTTGTTTGACCTCTTTCCACAATTGTCCATCTAGGAAAGTGAAAAAAACCGAAGAAATAAAATTAAAAAAAATCAGTGAGAAAATTTCAAAAAAAGTGGTTTTAAAATAAAATCAAATAAATTTTTTTTTTGGCTTAAAGTGGTGGTTAGTAGAGAGTAAGTCTATTATGTAGGCGTTTTTGGCTGGTTTTTATGATTTTGTCTTTGGCTGGCGATAATAGAAACCAACCAAAAAAAAAAAAGAAAGTAAAAGTAGTTTTATTTTATCATAAAATTTATTTGAAAAAATCTATGTATACAGTATCGTACAAAACTAAAGTACGGAAGAAATAGAGTTCAATAAAATTCTAAAACTCTGATGGATTTAAGTTTCTACAAATGATTTATTAGGACTATAATCCCTGCTCACTAAAACTAAAAAAAAATTCTAACAAGCTTAACTCCATGCTTTAGTTTTGTCCGCTATTGTATACGTATATATATCACGAAGGAGTTAAAAATAAACTTTAAATTTGTCTTTCTATAATAAAAAAAGTATCTTTCTTCTCCATTGTAGGCTTCTCTATACAAATTTTCTATTTAATGTTGTTAAACAAAAAATAGGTTAAAGTGATTATGCATTCATGAAATGAATATATGAAATGCAGCCTACAGTTTATTATCATTTTATCATATGCATGAGATTTTATTTAAAATAGAACACTCTACTGACCGAGTTCTTTGCTATAAATTTAAATGAGAATTCGTATGGAAGACATTTACAAACAAACGGGGCCTGAATTATAAATTTTTTGTTTTAAAGAGAAATTTAATTTAAATTTTTGAATATTTCAAAGAATTTTCAAGGCAATTGAAAAAAAATTCTGAAAAATTAAAATAAATTTCGATTTCAACTCTGTTGTATTTTGGTTATTCTAGTTAGGTTGCAGGGGGAGGCGACCCACTATAGGGATACGAAGTGTCAAGCCTATCGGCTCAGTTGAAGGCTATCCCAGCTTGTTGTGCTTTGCCCTTAATAGAAACCAACCAAATTTCCTATAAGAAGCCTGCATCTTGTAGAAACTATGTTCCTCCAGTTCACTCCTCTGAGATGAGTTATGTCCTGCTATTTAGACCTCAGTAAAATGTTAGAATCCCAAGCATTACGAAGGTTGTATAATAATAAAAAGTGTACCATCGTTTCAGTCTGCACCATGCATGCCCTGCATTCATTAATATTTACCATGGCTTTGAAGTTGGGATGTACAGTGGTGGGCTTATAATTAGAAATGATTTAGCAACATGTATGTTTGTTAACCCATTCACTGCCAAGCCTAAATTATATGAAGTCATTCCCATTGCCATTGATATTTTGAGTGTTATTGTTTACCAAAACCCTGTTATTTCTTGGTGAGAGCACATATATTAGCATACATAATCATTTACAAGAAGTATCATAAGTGATTTAGTTGCTATAAAATTTTGTTATAAATACACTATGAAGTTGATCATTCTCTATAAGAAATTGTTTATTTTTTTTTAAAAATTTTCAAGTTTTTTTTACATATTTCTATTATGTTTGTGGCAAAAGAAATTGCTAATTCAAAAGACTGCATGTTATAATATATTTAAAGTAGGACGAGTATACTCGTCTTGGCAGTGCGGGATACCCTGTCAGAGACGAGTATACTCGTCCTTGGCAGCGAATGGGTTAATTTGTTTTACAGTTTTCACTGTGTACCTGGGATCAAAGGCTTTGTTTGGAGGACGTCTTACATACGTTTTTCCATCAGACCAAATTAAACTTAGTTCTCGTCACTCCTGAGAACTCTATTCCAGAAACATCGTTTCAAATTATAAGGCCACCACTGTACCTGTAAGACATAATGTCTCATAAGGATGCTTATTAGTGTACCCAAATTGCGTTTACATATGTACATACATACATAATTGAATCCTTTCAGTCAGGATTAAAACCTAGCTTCTCACTCCACTTATGTTGTATGTGTTAATTTTATACATGAGTGGCGGGACCTAGAGTTTAAAAGTCGACTCCGAACGACAGATTTTTGAGAAACTTTTCATGGCAGGCTTATTTACTCTCAGAGTTTTTGCCAGAAATCTGCTGAGAGGCTGACAACGAATAAATATTTTTTCATATTTCTGACCTGGTGTTTGAACCGTGGCCTCACGTCTAATAAGTTAACACACTACCTAATAGACTACGGCATCTTCAAGTTGCGTTTACTTATTACTTAATTACCATTAAGGTCGCCCTACAGTACATTTGTAATTTATTCTTTTGGTTCAATTTATAGAATTTCTCTGGTGTAAGGTATAACCGTGGTTGAGAAATCCTGCTTAAGCCCAAGACTTACCATACGACTCATCATACAGCTTACTCCTTAATTGTCATCTGGGCAGAACCAGTGTTATTTTGCAAATGCTTTGGAATGAGCGTAACCTAGAAGCTATGTACATACTCCTTTAAGATACGGACCATTCTTCCAAGTAGAAGCTCCAATTTAACTTTTAGAGAAAATACAAAGGTCGGGATATAGGAATACTATATGACAGTCAGGCCGCCATTCGAACACTTGGCTTTTATCTACTAGCTAGGGAAAATAGAGGTTCCCTCTGTGGAAATTTTCATTGCAGTGAATTTCTTTATGACAGTCTTAATGAGCTTGGAGAGCTTTCACGCCGCTAAAGGAGCCATAATTTCTCTGTGGATTAGGAAGTGAGACTCTTTACAAATCAAAGGGTATTTTTTAAAGCATTCTAAACTTTGTTTGGGTAATTACAATAGAAGGACATTTAAACAATTAGACAAGGTTAGTAACTATCCTGATGACAGAGAATTGCAGACTACAATGCAAACTGTATCCTGTAATGATGAGAAAGAATCATCGTGGCTGCCTTCCAAAATGTATCAATACAAAGTATGTATGCAGTTCTACTACTGTATATGAACTATGTAGATATGCAAAGTAACCAAACAATGCATCAACTATAAATCCGATGCCTGATTGCTTTTTGACTGCGTTAAAAATACACATTGACGACGTTTTGAAACAGAATACATTGTAAACATTTTGTACAGCGGCATTATGAAACACGATACTTTGTTCAAACACAAAGCAACTAACATTTTGGAAAGCAGCCCGTCTGAACACATAATTGGAACCAAATGCCTTCCAGAGGGAAACACCAGGGTACAAACTAGGTTAGGCACGAAATTGTTCTTGTTATTACCGTGCAGCATCCAAAAGTTTATTTGGGCAATAGGTTTAGAGATCTCGTTATAGGGATATCCTATATATATAGATTGAGTTCAGTAAAATAGCTTATATGGTCGCAATCAGAGATCAGCAATGAATCGTATTTTCGCTACTCATAAGTACTCATGAAATTTTTAGTATGAGTGAGTCAACAGTATTGAAATTCATTCGTATTCCCTACACCATTGATTTATAAGTACAGGCTGCAATGAGTATGAGTACAACGTTGATATCAAACTCATAACATTCGAAATATGTTTGATTCATGCGCCTACTCATTCAAATTCATAAGTTTAGAAAAATACTTATAATACTCATAAATGGATTCGAGTGATTCGAATCAAAATTTACAGTCTTAGTTGTTGTTGCATTTACAAAAAAAGAAGAAAGAAAAAGACAAAGACAAGAAAGCAAAGCAAACACACAACTTTTTAGTGAGTATTGTGGTGTTCGTACGCGAATCATACTTATTTTGTGATTCTTGTAAATGTTGAGTAAAGAAGAGTCGAAATCAACAACATCGTGTATATTGTTAAGTATGAGTACGATGAGTACTTCAATCTTTGAATATAAGTAGTACGAGTATGATATTAAAATAAGTATGAATGCGTATAAGTATCAGAAATTATTAGTAAGATGCGAAGCTACTCATCTTTTTGAATACTCATTGCTGATCTCTGGTCGTAATACTATGGCACTTCTACACGGCAACAATAATACATATATGTACTCTGCAACAATTTGCTTTGGTAGATCATAGCTTTACATTTGACAGTTTTGCGCTGGTCTTCAATTGTGAAGGCCGTATATCACAGGATATTTGTGAATGTAATGAAGTCATGTGCTCTCCATGAGTTCGATTTAAATATGCACGAATTCTTTTATCATCCGCTTGTACTATAACATCGCAGATTTGATGTCTTTGTGATCATGCTAAACGTTTTGTATTGCCTTGTGTTCACAAAAGTCACCAACATATGGTAGCCTAATCGTCGCTAGACATTGTCTAATAGACGCTTGTGGAAGAAAATTGGGTTTTCTGTAAAGGTGGAAACTATTATTCACTTCCCCTGTCATAATCTTATATAGGTTATGGAGATATTTTTAGATTTTCTTGCTAAACTCGCCAAATCTGAGATGTTCAAACGCTTAATGGATATGATATGGCTTATACTAAAGTATACATACGGTTAACAAATTTCAGAAATTTTTTAACCAATCCGTTTTCGTTGAAAATCTTTATAGTTTCCTCGATTTTAAGACGGTATTTTGCATTGGTTAAAAATTTCTGAAATTGAACTGAATTGTGGCCATGCACAGGCCCACAAAAGTATGCATCCGATGAACAAATTTCACAAATTTCTGAACCAATGCAAAAGACCGTCTTAAAATCGACAATTATAAAGATTTTCAACGAAAACGGATTGGTTAAAAAATTTCTATAATTTGTTACCCGTATGTATACTTTTGTGGCTGAGTGTACGTCTTGTAAAATCAGTTTGAAACTTAACGAAGAATTTCTTTCTTAAATTTAATTTTGGTAGCAATGAAGATAACGCTGTGGATTATAATATATCGTTGGTCTCATGTAGAAAGGACCTAACGCACACTTTTCGAAATTGATTTTTTTTTGTGATTCCAAAGCATTTAACACAAATACACATTGGAATCACAAAAATATCAATTTCGAAAAAAGTGTGAGTTAGGGCCTTTCTACATGAGACCAATGATATGTACTATCAATGGGCTCAATCGTCTACACAGCCTCTATTGCTGAATTATTTCCTTTTTATTATATTTCTTAGAAACTTTTTCCATTTATTTAAATATCTTCAAAATATTTTCTAATCTTTTCATCTTTATTAGCTTTTTCTTAATTTATTTACTAGACATTCCTTACAAATTCCTTTCCATTGTTAGATTTTCTTTCTTTCGTCATAACTTTTCATCGAGAAAATGTGGAAAATTGTTTTACATTGTTTTTCTTGAATAAATAAAAAAGCATTTCTGCTGCATTTGACGTTAAAATTGACTTCTTAGCCTTGACCTCAACAACAAGTAATTATATATTTAAATAAAATCTAGACAAAAACAACAACAACAAAAACAACGACAAAAAAGTAGTTGTGGAAACGAGCACAAAACTATGGTAAGACCCTTCACCACATTTGATTTTTCTTCATCATGATTTTTTTTAGTTCATTACAGAAATGGAAGCTGTGGTGGCTGTTGTACTCTGTAGTCACTTTGTTTAAATGCTTTTCAAACCTTTCTTTATATTGTTTTCTTTTTCATTTTTTTTAAATGATAACAAAAATGTTAAGGGAAAAAATATAGAAAAAATATAAAAAATGATGGCCTTAATTTAAATACACTCACTGACTTATTGTACTACCACGTTATGATGATGACGAGTGTAACTAACTAGGCAATTATGAGTTTCAAATAAAAATTAAAAGTATTAAAAAATAAACAGCGATATTAAAATGAAATACATTTGTTGTTGTTGTTGTTGTTGTAGTAAAACAAAATAGCAACAAAAAATTAAATGCGTTTTCATAAGTACACCTCCTAGTATTTACAAGGATAAGCTTTTAAATTCTCTAAGCAAACTATTGATAAAATATTGTAAAAAAAAATGGGTTAGGTTAGGGAGGATTCTACTTAGACCAGCGTTAAGCCGATTATGATACCACAAGTATTATTTCTCAATAGCAAATCAATCTGAATCTTGCTATTGTAACAATCTTTACGCCAATGATGACAGAAAATGTTAATACCTTCCACCTACTTATGGCAAGACCATAGCACTAACCACAGTCTCTTCTTCCTACTTAGACCCGCAGCATGTGCAGAAGTAATTTGATCGAATGTCAAGCATACCTTCCAATAGGACCGTGGCCTGTGAGAATAGCAAAAGTGCGATGGATGGCCATGCGATTTAAGGACAATTCTCTTGTCATTTATACAAGGATGAGCTTTTAAATTCTCAAAATCTAAAACTATTGATAAGATATTGTAAAAAGTGAGGTTAGATTAGGTAGGATTCTACTTAGAACAGCGTTAAACCCCTTACGATACCACAAGTAATATCCCAATAGTAAACCAATCTGAATCTTGCTATTGTAGCAATATTTACGCCAATGATGACAGAAAATGTTAATACCTTCCACCTACTTATGGCAAGACCATAGCACTAACCAAGGTCTCTTCCTCCTACTTAGACCTGCAGCATGTGCAGAAGTAATTTGATCGAATGTCAAGCATGCCTTTCAATAGGACCGTGGCCTGTGAGAATAGCAAAAGTGCAATGGATGGCCATGCGATTTAAAGACAATTCTCTTGTCATTTATACAAGGATGAGCTTTTAAATTCTCAAAATCTCAAACTATTGATAAAATATTGTAAAAAGTGAGGTTAGGTTAGGGAAGATTCTACTTAGACCAGCGTTAAACCCCTTACGATACCACAAGTAATATCTCAATAGCAAATCAATCTGAATCTTGCTATTCCAGCAGTCTTTACGCCAATGATGACAGAATATTTTAATACCGTTCACCTATTTATGGCACACAGTCTCTTCCTCCTACTTAGACCCGCAGCATGTGCAGAAGTAATTTGATCGAATGTCAACCATGCCTTTCAATAGGACCGTGGACTGTGAGAATAGCAAAAGCGCGATGGTTGGCCATGCGATTTAAGGACAATCCCCTTGTCATTTATACAAGTTCAAGCAGATAAATGAATTTAATAGTCTAAGTCTCGAGTTATGTAAGTGTAAATGCTACTTTGCACAATCCTTTTCGGGCACTTTTGCAATTGCTTGGCCCAGTATTCCTCATATGCTTGCAAATAGCAAGGTTAGATTATATCTTCAAAAAAGAACCAATTAGACTGCTAAAGATTTCATTTGTGCTTAAACTGCTAATAGCCAATAACGTGGAATTTTGTTTTTGCCAAGTCTGTTCTAGTAATTATAAAGTAAAAAAGTGCACCATGGTTTGAAAGACCAATGCTTAAATAAAGAAGTTCATTGAGTACCGCTAACATGTATGTACAGTTTCCAATAACGATGAAACATGATTTTCAAGCAAGTTGGAGCAATAACAACCCACCTACAAATTGCTGCTGAACTACATTCGACTCATTTTTATAGTGGATGGTGACTGATAATAAAAGTTGATTTATTTACGAAAACTTCAAGAGCTTCAAGATAGTGGACAAATGCCAGTGCGCTAGCGATCATGCCGACAAAGCCAAAATTGATGTTCTTGAAGCTTTTTTATGTCTGGTAGGCTTCATACGGAATCACAAGCGAAATTGTGTCTCATCATGAAAAGGCACTGCACACGTCCTTGCCTGATGCTCCGGTAGATTGATTTTGAAATTTTTATGCCAGTTATTTTAAAGAAAATGCTTTTAAAAATTGATTACGAACACTGGCAAAGGCTATCATAGTCGACGAATGTCTGTGAGCTAATGAACACGTTGATTAAGAGTGCTATTTGCCTACAACTTAACTTTTAAAGCTGAAGAAAACTGTAGCTTCACAGCCAGTCAATACGAGAGAAAATTTGGTGAAGCTAAATTTCACTTCAAACCCAAGTACAATTTACAATTTACTTAATTGGTCCCTACAACCTTTAGCTTCTCACACCACCCATGTTGTGTATATCAATTTTATACATGATTGGCAGGAAGTCAACTCTGAATGTCAGATTTTCTTGAGAAACTTTTCACGGCAATTTTATTTACTTTCAGAGTTTTTATCAGAAATCTGCTGAGAGGAAGTCGCCGAAGAAATATTTCTTTAATGTTTCGTTTTGTTAGAGAAGTCTGAGTTTGAGTTAGGGTTTGAACCATGGGTTCTTGGCTAATAAGCGAACACAGTATGTACTAGACTACGCCGGCTAAAATTTATTCTTCGCAATTCCTGCTTAAATATGACGAGATATCCACCGTGTTGATCTAAGCGATCCCATCAAATCTGTCCGGTATATAAGCGACTTGGTTTGGAAGTCATTTGACTATCTGCACTTTAGCTTTAGCAAAACAACGCTGACAATATTTAATTGAAGAAATTTCGACTAGTTTTGTGGGAAAAATTAGATTCTCGAGCAAGGTTAGGTTAGGTTAGACGACGTATACTTGTCGATTAAGACAAGTACAGTACCCGGTGGTCGAATTCACCCATTGTACAACGTCCTAGTTTCTCATACCACTTATGTTGTGTGTGTTAATTTTATACATGAGTGGTGGGACCTACAGTTTAAAGTCGACTCCGAACGACAGATTTTTTGAGAAACTTTTTCATGGCAATTTTATTTACTCAGAGTTTACTTTTTGTATTTTGTCTTGATGTCTGGCCTGGGGCTCTGGCCTTAGCTTTACGTCTAATAAGCCAACGCACTACCTACTAGACTACGGCGACTTCTATACTTCTCGAGCAAGGCTCTTTTCGATTTTGCCGTATTGGGGCAATATGCACGGAAATTATGCCTTTTGGTGTGAATGCTTTTATTTAAATAATTTTATCGTGATACGTTAACAAGATTTTTTAGGTTATTGTGGGTGAAGTAATATATCGATGCTATGAGGCTCAAACCTAACCCATGACGCAATAATTTTATTGAAAACGAAATTCTGGAAAAGATAATTGAAAATTTAAGTGTCAGTCTAAGAATTATACGGCTGTGAACTATTTTTTGTGGGTCTACACCATAGATCAGCAATGAGTATTCAAAACGTTGAGTAGATTCGAGTCATACTCATAATTTCTGACACTTATACGCATTCATACTTATTTTAATATCATACTCATACTACTCATATTCAAAGTTTGAAGTACTTATCGTACTCATACTTAACAATATTCGAATCACTCGAATCATTTATGAGTATTATAAGTATTTTTCTAAATTTATGAATCTGAATGAGTGGGTGTATATGAATCAGACATTTATCGAATGTTATGAGTTTGATGTCAATGTTGTACTCATACTCATTGCAACCTGTACTTATAAATCAATGTTGTAGTGAGTACGAATGAATCAGAGTAGTTGAATTTCAATACTGTTGACTCACTCATACCCAAAATTTCATGAGTACTTATGAGTAGTAAAAAAACGAAATACAAAATTGCAGGAAAATAATTGATTAAGGGTGCACCATCTGGTGCTTATTAAAATTGCTTGAGTTTATTAAAAAGGCAACGTATTTTCCTCTCTTTTTGCATTACTCTTTACAATGGCTACATTTGCTATGTAGTTGTTTTTAATATCTTTGTTGCATTAAAATACGGGAAAATGGAAAAAATTTAAATAGTTTTCCATTGTACTATACATCCTGCTGAGAAAAATAATGCAGAACAACACATATCATACACAATGACATTTTAAAGAAAATGAAAATAAAACAAAAAACAAAACAACATTTCATTGTGGTTGTCATCTAAAATAACATTGTTGTTGAGGAAATATTTAATGGTGGGGTTTCTTGGCAAAACCAATGATTTTTCCTTCTCTTTTTGCTGTAATGTTTTTCAAAAAGGAAGAACAAAAATTTGTTGAAATTCAATTCAATTCAATCTCAAGTTGTGTTTAAGACACCAATCTTTTGACCCTCCTCTCTCTCTCTCCTTTAGGGTCGCATTTTAATTAATTTTCTAATTTACAGATAAGCTGTAACGGTTTTCTAAATTGAAATTTCATGCATTTTATTCACTTACCATATTTGCTTTGTAGCTCGTCGGCCAATTTTCTTTCTTTATCAGTTTGCACAACAATACGCCAAACTTGAGCACCATCGTAACGCCTTAATTGTGAACTGAATGCCTGCTCTTCTGCCTCAACTTCTGGTTTAATGGTGGCATCATTATTTTCATTGTTCATTTGGTTCATAAAGGAGGCATTCACATAGTTTAGTACACTATCCAAGACATTTAATGGTTTGAAAGTTGTTTCCACAACTGTTTCTTGTTCTTCTTGCTGTTGTGTTTGCTCTTCTTTAGTGGGCACTTGTACAATAGTTGTTAACATGGAAGTGGTTTCACTTTCATTTGTATCATCATTTAAGATATTATCACTGTCCTTGTCTTCTAAGGGTTTTTGTATTTCAGCTTCTGGTGTTTCTTCTTGTTTATCTTTTTGTTCTTCGTCCTTAACAGTTTCAACATTTTGTAAAGTGTCTTCATCAGCCAAAATAATTGGTTGAACTTCTTGGTTTTGATTGTCATTCTCATTCTCAGTTGAGATTTCATCATCAACAAGTTCATCAGCAGAAATTTCAGCGGGTTTTTCTTCATTTTGTAAAGCAACGGCGGGAGTATCTTTGTTTTGTTTATCAGTATTGTCTTCTGCAATGATTTCAGCGGGTTTTTCTTCATTTTCTAAAGTAACGGCGGAAGTATCTTCATTTTGTTTGTCAGTATTGTCTTCTGCAATGATTTCAGCAGGTTTTTCTTCTGATATTACGGTTTCGTGATGTTCCATAGGCACAGCTTCTTCAGTAAGACTTTGAGTTTCAGCTACAATTTCAACAGGCTTGATAGCTTCTACCAAAACCTCGGCTACATTCACATCTTGAGAGTCTTCGTCAGCTTGAATTTCCTCAGGAGTTTGGAGTTCATCTTCTGGTTTAATTTCTTCAGATTTGTTTTCGTTCTCACTTTGAGCTTCTTCCATAGGTTGTTCGTTTGTTAGGTTTTGAGGGTCTTCTAAAGGCTTAATGTCTTCCACAGTTTGACTTTCTTCAACTTCAGACTTAATTTCATCCATAGATTGATTCTGTTCCAAAGTAAGCATTTCTTCTACAGATTGAACATCCTCGGTCTCGACTACAGGTTCAACATTTTCCACAGGTTTAACTTCTTCCACAGGTTGAGCCTCTTCCATAGTTTGAATCTCTTCCATAGGCTGAGCATCTTCAATCATGGCTTGAATTTCATTAGCAACAGGTTGTACTTCTTCTGCATCATCCTGTAAAGCTTGAACTTCTTCCATAGCTTGAGCTTCTTCCATAGGTTTATCTTCAACAATCGCTTGAACTTCGTCCATAGACTGTTGTTGTTCTACAGCTTGAGTTTCCTCTACAGGTTGAATCTCTGCCATAGTCTGAGCATCTTCATTCATGGCTTGAATTTCGGGCACAACAGATTGAACTTCTTCGACATCATCCTGTAAAGTTTGTACTTCTTCCATAGGTTGAGCTTCTTCTACATCATGTTGTACATCTTGAACTTGCTCCATAGGTTGATATTCTTCTACAGTTTCTGGTAAAGAATCTGGTTCTTCCACAGCTTCAGCAACTTCCGCAGTTTCAATTTCTTTAACAGGTTGAGTTTCTTCCAGGGTTTGAATTTCCTCTTCAGCTTGAGCTTCAACTTGTTCAGTTTCGGCAGCAGCTTGATCAGCTTGACTGTCAGCAATTGGTTGAGCTTGTTCAAGATTTTGGATTTCCTCAGCAATTTGGTGTTCCTCTACTACTGCGCTCTCTTTATTTTCCTCTTCAGATGGCTCAGCATCATCATTTTGTTCATTGATGTCTTGCGCAACTTCTTCAGCTGGCTGTACTGCAACAGTTTCCGCTAATTCTTCTACTTGCTGAACTTCTTCTTCAACCATTTCTGGTTGCATGTGTTCTTCGGCAGTTTTTATTTCTTCTTCAACGTCGTTTACAGTTTGAGATTCTGCAATCAATTCATTGCCAGTTTTTATTTCTTCTTCTTCAGGTTTTTCTTCAGCAGCAATTTCAATTTTGTCAGCAGCATTATTCTCGTTTGAGTCAAGTTGTTGTAGTTCATCATCCGATTGAGTTACTTCAGCAGATTGTTCTTTATCAAGCACTTCAGCTTCTACTGGCATTTGGATTTCATCAACGGATGGGCTTTCCTCATTCATGGCCTCGACAACAGTTTCCACTTTAGTTTCTTGCGGTTTTTCTTCAGAGTTTTGATTTTCATTAGAAACTATTTCTGATACATCAATTGCTTCTTGAGTCTCATCATCAGCTTGAATTTCATTGGTAAGGGTTTCCTCCATTTCGTTTTGATTAACATGAGCATCCTCGGCTTGTGTTTGCTCAACAGCTGGCATTTCGATTTTCATGTCAGAATCAATGTTGTGTGCCTCATCCATTTGAATTTCTTCTTTCTCAGATAGTAAAGCTTCCTTCTCTACTGCAACTGAAGTTTCGCTTTCGTCTTTCATTTCCTCGGCTACATCCTGATCATCTTGATGTTGTTCTTCGGTTTCATTTTTTTCCATTTCAGCTTCAGTTTCTTCGATCGGCTTTAAATTTTCCATAGTGTCTGATGCTTCATCACTTACAGTTTCAATTTTTTCTTCTGACATTTCCTGTGACATTATTTCGGCATCTTCTTGTTCAATTTTATTTTCCTCAGCTGACATTTGATCTTGGGATTCATTGTTCATTTCCAGTACAACTGGTTGAACTTCTGATGCATCAGCTTGCATATCCATAACTTCATTCACTTGTTCTACAGTTTTTTCTGGTTCCTCCTTTACCACGCCAATCATTTCTTGTTCCGAATTGTTGGCTTCCAAGGCGGATAAATTTTCTACACTAGTGTCAGCATTATCTGCAGGCATTTCTATGGCATTATCTTTATGTTCCATAGGCAACGCGTTTAATTGCTCGGCTTCTTCATTTACCTGTGGCACTTCTTGTGCTTTTACTTCCTCTGATGGTTGTTCAACTAGTTCAGTTTCAAGTTCATTTTTAATCTCTTGCACAACTTCAGCCAAAGTATCCACCATATTTCCCGACTGATTTTGTTCTTCTTCAGCTTGATTTTCAGCTGGTTGTTGTTGTTGTTCACTTTCTGGATCCACTACATTTTCAACAAGTTTAGTTTCTAAAACATTTTCAGGTAATTCTAAAATTTGTACAGCAGGTGTATCTTCAGTTTCCAACATCAACATATCGGAATTACTTTCTCCATTAGCTGTAGTAAGGGAGACCTTTTTCACTTGTTGTTCTGTATCGTCCAGGGTTTGTAAATTCTCTTCTTCAATCGATTGTTGTTGATTATCGATAGCAGTTGTATCAGCATCAACATTAGAGCCAGCAGGCACCAGTAAATACATATCACTTAAGCCATCTTCGGCTGGCACTAATTCCATATCATTTTGCAACAATTCACTTTCGGCTTCGGGCACCATAGATTCACTAAATTCCAATTGTTTATCATTTTGCTGTTGAAATTGGCGCGCTTGTCGTGCAGAGCCGCCCAGACGATCCAAAGACATGGATTGCACATGGCCGACGATTACGAGCAGGCAACACGTTGTTAAGAACGCGATATTTAAACACGAAAATTTATCGTATGATAACGAAGATCTCCTCCTGGCAAACAACATCTTTGCGAGATCTATTACTAAACACTAATGAGACATGTCCCATTGCTGGTTGTGTGCTTTTATACTGCGGCTTGGGGAAAAATTCATTCCCATTTTACTATGATTTGTGATGGTATTTGTTGTAATACACAAACACACATACACTTCACTCTCAAGAGATCCCCCGTCATAAAAAAAAAATTAAAACACAAGCAAAACTTTAACGTTAAACGCCAACAGCAGCTTTACATACTCAAAATGCTCACACAATCATATGTTTTATGCCTTGTGCATGCGCTTTAAGCTTGTTATTGTATTGTATTCTGTTGTTTTGTTGCCTAAAGCAGAGATACAGAAAGAGAGAGAAGAAAAACAAATACAATATCAAGTATGTGTGTGTGTGTACGAGACAAAAAAAACTGCGCGCATGTGCCCGTGCCCGTGCCCATCATGATTAATAATCTTTCTTTTACGTTTTTTGTTTGTATGTTTCTTCCATTTCTCGTATGGCATGCGAGCTCTTAAGCGGTTTAAGCTACAATTGAAAACTTCTCTTCCGCCACTTTGGCGTCGTACAACGCTTTTGTTATTGTTTTTTTCTGTTTTATTTTATTTTTGTAGCATTTTTTCCAAAGCTGGTTACGTTTTTTATGTAAATTTCTTAAAGTCGTTATGAATTTATATTTTTTATACATATGTTCACCTGTTTGTTGCCTTTAATGAGAAGGCATTTTAAATGCTTAAGAGTTGTAATTGAAAACTATTTTCTCTTTAACGTTTAAAGTAATTTACTCTTAAGTTTGTCAACTTCCCAAGAAAAAAAAGAAGAAAAAAATAACAATTCATTACACGCATTATAATTTTAAATTGTTTTAATTGTTTTATTTTTATTTTTTAATTGTTTTTTTTTTTTTCTTCTCTTAACTATATTCATTTAAATTATTAACGATGATTTTTTGTTATTGTTTTCTTTTCTTAACATTTTCGTTTATTAACGTTTAACCTCATTTAATATTTTTTTTTTTATTATTTATTATGTCTGCGTATGTTTATTATACAGTGTCTGTAAGTTGACAAGCATTACAGATTGTTTGTTGTTCGATTTGTTTGTTGTAACACAGAATCTTAAGCAGGTAATTCTGGTCCAGATACATTGGTGGCCTTATAATTAGAAACGATGTTTCTGGAACAGAGTTCTCTGGAGTGACGAATCTAAGTTTAATTTGTCCCAATCTGATGGAAAAACGTGTGTAAGACGTCCTCCAAAGACAGCCTTTGATCCCGGGTACACTGTGAAAACTGTAAAACAAATTAACAAACATACATGTTGCTAAGTCGTTTCTAATTATAAGGCCACCACTGTAAGTCAAAATTTTAGGCGTAAACAATTGTTAGTTTCTTCTTCAACTAAGTCTGACTTACAATATATTCGCTGATAATAAGCAATTTATTGAAATTATGATTATGGCAGCATGTACTGTATGCTATGAAATTAAATATGGGATGGGCCATCTGTAGGTCTAAATTCGAATCGAATTTGGCAATACTTATGTATGTCATTCTATTCTGTTATAAAATTCAGTATATTATCTCCAATGAACGTAATGAATCGATTTACGCTTGAGCAACGCTCGGACTTATTGGGCCGACGAGAAACTACACGATCATATCGATTTTGTCAAAAAAAATCGTCTTTTCGCATGAAACTCATTTTCATTTTGGTGGGTACGTTGATAAGCAAAATTACTGTATTTGGGGCTCAGAAAACTCAAACGTGGTCTTATAGAAGCCAATACATCCATTACGAGTGACTGTTTGGTGCGGCTTGTGAAGTGGAAGCATCCTTGGCCCATATTTATTTGAAAATGAAGACGGCGCAACCAGTACAGTCAATAGATACACCTATCGCACCATGATAACGATGTTTGGTTTCAACACGATGGTGCAAATTGCCACACATCTCATGCCAAAATCGATTGATTCCATCAACAGTTTGAAAGCCTTTTAATAATTCGAAATGGTGTTGTCAATTGGCCGCCAAGAAGCTGCGATTTTACACCGTTGGACTATTATCTGTAAGGCGCCGTTAAAGAATAACACTTTTCCGACAAACCAGAGATAATTGAGCATTTGAAGGTCAACATTCGTGATGCCATTGCCGAGAAAAAGTGCACGAAAATTCGTCCGATAGAATTTTTAACCGGAGAAATTGCACTTCACAACAAAAAAATAAATTTGGCTAAAATTCAAATCGTTTTTAAATGGTACATGATGTTTTTGAACCAATTGCTCTTTAAATATTTATGATTAAGTATTGTATACGAAAAGCAAATATTTATTCGAGAAATCAACTTTGATCTTTACGCCCGCCTTAAGTCGGACTAACCAATCATCAATAGCTGCTAACATCTGTTCAATCGGAAAACTTGTCATAGCACGAAACAAGGCTGTCTGAAGAGAATCAATGTTAGGGTAACTAATATGGCCAATCATGTTCTCTAAAACTGTCCACATTTAAAATCCAGCGGCTTCAAATCAAGACTGCCAAAGGCACTTCTTCAGACATGATGCATGCTAATAAATTGTTTAGAAGCCAGGTTTGGTTCATTAGGTTTATGAACTGGTGTAGAATATTTCTGGAAAGTCCGTGGCTAGGTTTGGAATATACCAGGTGTACCGGTTTGAAGTGAGCGCCAAGATAAATCGGGCCTTAAATATCTTTTGTATTATCGATGACATATGTTAAACATATTTAGTATGCATCAAATCAGTGAACAAAGAACGTCATATTCATATTAAATATGAATGATTATTTGCTGGGAAACATTAAATTTTTTTCATTTGATCAAATGCTTGTCGCGGCATATGGTGATGATGCTCTATCAGAAGAAACGGTTTTGATGTTAGATGTGAGGAACGCGGAAGACTACCAAAAAAGTTTAAAGACCCCGAAATGCTTACAATATGGGACGAAGATAATACTTTGGGTCGGAAACAATTTGGAGAAATGTTAAATGTTGCACAAGAAAAAATTTCTGACTGTCTGGAAAATGGGTGCCGCATGAATTGAATAACAGACAGATGGATGGCAAATCGATAAATCACTTGCATAATTTTTCTTCAAATACACGATAGAAAATCAGTGTCTCATCGAATTGTTACTGGCGATGAAAAATCGATTTATTTTCGGAATCTTAAACGGAAAAATTCATGGGTTAATCCAGGACAGCAAAATCAGATAGATTCGGAAGAAAGATACACCGTTTGTCTGGTGGGTTCAGAGAAGTGTGATGCAGAACAAGCTCTAAATAAATGATGAAACCGTTAATACAGATCGCTACTGACAATTTGAATCATGTATTGATCGAAAAACGTCTGGAATGGGCCACAAGAGACGGCAAAGTAATTTTGCAAAATGACAATGCACCTGCACACAAAGCAAAACCGGTTCAGGATGCAACCAAAACATTAGGAAGGGAACTGCTACCCCTCTCGTAGTATTCACCAGATTTGGCTCCTTCCGACTACTATTTGTATTCACGATTTAACACGTATTGGCTGAGCAACACTTTGATTCCTACGGGAAATGAAAATAGGGTGACTAATTGGTTTGCTTCAGAAGACGATTAGCTTTATTGGCGTGGAATTCAAAAATTGCTTGAAAGATGAGAAAAATATGTAGCCAGTAATGGCCCATATTTTGATCGAAATGTTTTTTACTTTCCCATTAAAAGTTGTGTTTTACTTTCACAAATAAACACTCATTTCATTCCGGTACACCTGTTAGAACGGTTAAGTGGTTTTGTAATAACTTTCAAAACTTCTTGGTAAGCTTTAGCCGCTGCTCGCAGAAAGTAAGAAACATTATTATAAGAGACATCCATTACCAAAGAGACACCCTTTCCGACCGTATGTATAAGCTCAGATGTATCCTTAGATGACTGTGTAAATTCAAAAATAGGAAGTGTTTGGTATCACTGTCGGTATCTAAACATTATGTGTTTATCCTTCCAAGTACCCTTATGCGATCAGTCTATCTATTCCCCAGACATGACAGGCCTTAAGAGTTGTCTTATATCACACTCTTATGTCTTGAATGCTTTATATATTCTACTCTTGTATACTGGCTCCGATAGAGCCCATGTATCCCTTATGAATTGGGACTTAATTTGGAGCTGCATTTACAGCTCTTTCGTCCAGGAGTTGTTTTGTATCTCTTTTTCCGATAACAGCTGAGCGTTTTACCCGAACAATTCTTGTTAGGGCAATGGTTGACAGTGGATATTTCGCATAAGTCGTTGCAGACATTTAAACGATGACAGATTCCACACGTAATGGCATCAAGTGGTATTCCTAAAAAACTACGATGATATCTCAAACAACATACATACATACATACATAATTCGTCATAACAATCCTTTAGTCAGAATTACGACCTAGTTTCTCACACCACTTATGCTGTGTGTGTTAATTTTATACATGAATGGTGGGACCTACAGTTTAAAGTCGACTCCGAACGATAGATTTTTGAGAAACTTTTCATGGCTATTTTATTTACCCTCAGAGTTTTTGCCAGAAATCTGCTGAGAGGAAGTCGCCGAAGAAACACTTTTTGTATTTTGTTTTGATGTCTGGCCTGGGGCTCGAACACTGGCTTTACGTCTAATAAGCCAATACACTACCTACTAGACTACGGCGACTACCGTTAATTCAGATTTTATTTTGATTTTTGAGAGCCTTTTTTTACATCGTCTTCAGTGCTCATTTGGTCTGGTTTAAATTCGTTTAGCCCAGCACTCTTCTAGGGTCTAAGCCTTTTGTTCAGTAGCCCTCTTCTACAAACTATTGGTCCAACAACTATACAATTTGCACATGCACTGGTATGAGTCTGGTAAAGTCGAATCCGAAGGACAGATTTTTGAAAAACTTTTCATGGCAATTTTATTTGCTCTCAGAGTTTTTGCTAGAAATCTGCTGAGGGGAAGTCGCCGAAGAAATATTTTGTCATATTTCGTTTAGAGATGTCTGACTTGGGATTTGAACCATGACCTCTTGTCTAATAAGCCAACACACTACCTACTAGACTACGGCGACTACAAAACAAACTTTGTTTTATTAAAATTTAAAGATACATAGGAAGCTTAAAAGAGAACCGATTATTAATTAAATTCTTACTTAAAACATCTTAATCTCTGTTTTTTCTCTCCGATCCGATATTTTTTATTGCCATAGCATCGTTATAACTATAACCAACCGATATTTGAACACACACATTCATTTCATGCAAACTTTGTAGATAATAAATATTTATTAATATTCCATATTTATTTTCATATTCGTATGCATAATTGGAATTATTTCTGTTGTTGTTGATTGTTTTTATGTTGTTTTTGTTTTTGTTTTTCTTTTCTATTGTTATAATATATATATTTAATCTAGTTTATGCAAATATTATTAATAATTTTACATTTCATTTCATTATGATTATTTGACTTTCATTTGTTTACACACACGTTTATCTCATTTCTGCCTTCAGCATCTCAGCATCCCAGCATCTTTTTAATGGCAAATTCCAGTCATATTGGCTTTCCATTAGTTGGAGTTTTCATTTTCCACTTTTTCAATTTTCTTTTGTAGAGGAAAAGAAAACTGCTCATTATGATGGCATTTGCATTCATATGTATACATAATATGATGCGATAAATATCTTCAGTTACAGTTCAAATTAATTGTTTTTGTGTTTCTTTTTATTATTGTTGCAAAGAAAAAGTAAGAGTGGCATATTTGTTCATGTGGAGACATGAAAATGAAATGAGTTTTTCCAATTTAGGGTCAAACAAGACCTTTTCTATTTATATGAACGAGGTGTAAAGTCATCGTAGTCTAGTAGGTAGTGAGTTCAAACCCTAACATCTCGAAGAAAATTTTTTCTGAGCAGTCTTCTGGCAACAATTATGCGAGTAAATAAAAATTGCCATGAAATGTTTCTCAATTCTGTCGTTCGAAATCGACTTTAAGTGTGAAATTCACACACACAACATGGGTGGTGTGAGAACCTATGGTTGTAATCCTGACTAAAGGATTATAATAACATTCTATGATTCCTTATAACTTTCTAAAGAGAAGATTTAATTTTCGAATTCAACTAGGAACATCAGATCTGAAGATCGGACGGTTCCCAGTGACGTCCTTGAGGTTTAAACTGATGACTTCAAAATACTGGACAGAGAAGTATGTCATGTAAATGAAGAGCTTTGTCATTAAACTTAAAACTATAAACTGTCAGACTACTGCACTGTTTTCCAGTTGAAGGTCATGACCATTTGGAAAGCTGCGCATTGCTCGTTGAATGGTGGGACTTCTGCGAAGCCATAATATATAATAATATTCTATGATTCCTTATAATCTTCTAAAGAGAAGATTTAATTTTAGAATTTGACTAAAAACATCGGATCTGAAGGTCGGGTGGTACCCAGTAAGATTCATGAGGTTTAAACTAATGACTTCAAGATACTGGACAGAGTAGTATGGTATGTAAATTAATTTCCTATAGACTGTCGGATAAGTGCACTGTTTTCCGGTTGAATATCATGACTACTTAGAAAGCGGCGAAATGCTCGTTGGGTGGTGTGGTTTTTCCTGATAATTTCTTGATTTACGCAGACAGGCAACCTGCGATTAAGTCACTAGGTTAGGTTAGGTTAGGTTAGAGGACGTGTACTTGTCAATTAAGACAAGTACAGTACCCGGAGGTCGAATTGACCCATTGTACAACGTCCTAGTTTCTCACACCACTTATGTTGTATGTGTTAATTTTTTATACATGAGTGGTGGGACCTACAGTTTAAAGCCGACTCCGAACGACAGATTTTTGAGAAACTTTTTCATGGCAATTTTATTTTACTCTCAGAGTTTTTGCCAGAAATCTGCTGAGAGGAAGTCGCCGAAGAAATACTTTTTTATTTTGTCTTGATGTCTGGCCTGGGGCTCGAACCCTGGCTTTAAGTCTAATAAGCCAACACACTACCTACTAGACTACGGCGACTTTAAAAAGTCACTAACAAACATCGAAAAATTTTTTGTGGAGAAACTAGTCCGGGACGGTATAAATCTCATAATCTGCAACGCGTTACACGGCATAGATATTCCAATTGCTTTAAAGTAGACATCCTCAGTTCGTTTTAAAGGAAGGTTGAACTTTGTTAGCGGCAGTAACTTATAGATAAAAAGGAGATCGTCGCTTGGCCAACAATCGCTTAATATCCTGCTTAAAGACAAGTTGAAAGACTAGCCAGTCCTTATATGATTTCTGCAGGAGTTGTGGGTCCGAAGAGTGCTAAGAACCCCATGAAGGTTCTTAGCGGTTCTTCGGTCCATATTTCCGAACGACAGATTTTTTTTTGAGAAACTTTACATGGCAATTATTTATTAATTCCCAAAGTTTTCGCCAGAAATCTGCTGAGAGGAAGTCACCGAAAAAATAGTTCTTCATATTTTTTTTTTTTGCTGAAGATGTCTGACCTGGGGCTTGAAGCGCGGTCTCACTTCTAATAAGCCGACACACTAGACTACGGCGACTAAAAAACTGATACGTGCTATTTTTTTAGTTTTTTTTTTAATTTAGGGGAAATTGTCCGCCCATCAAGATACATGGTGTGACAGTACCAGAACATAATAGTGTAAAATATCTGGGCATCCATCTCGACCGTCGCCTTACCTGGGCTCACCATATAGCTGCCAAAATTACTCAGATCAAACTCAGAACAGCACAGCTTTACTGGCTTATTGGACCTAAATCAATCAAATCAATCGATTTAGAACTAAAACTGCTTTTGTATAAGTCAGTATTGAAACCTATTTGGCTTTATGGTATCCAACTGTGGGGAACAGCCTCACCCTCCAATGTAGAGAAGCTTCAAAGGCGACAATCTGGACTTCTTAGAATAATAACAGGTGCTCCTGGGTATATGAGAAACAGTAACATCCACAAAGATCTGAAGGTGCCCTTAGTTTGAGAGGCAATAAAAATAGCAAGTGTCAATTACATCTCTCGGATTACAGAACATCCCAACCATCTTGTAAGAGATTTATTTGTATTCGAGGGTCACAGACGTCTCAAAAGAGTTCAAACAAATGATCTGATCAGATTAATTTACTTTTGATGAGCACTTTTAGCTGTACGTTGCAGTGGCAATAACAACTTTTATTTTTGTATTGTTTTAGGTTAAGATTTGAATACTTCAAATACTACTTGAAATTCCGAAAGGAAAGATTCAATAAATAATATATGAAAAAAAAAATTGAAAACGAATTTATGTTTCCGTGGATTCTGCGTGTTAAACGTGAGCCAAACGAACGACGTATGGCGGAACAGCTTCAGAAACTGCTAAGAATTGATAGTTCGTTTCTGTTTCTGGTCTACTTTGAGCACTCACAACACTCACTTTGAACCGCATAACGCAAACGAAATGAAGGCTTAGACCCTGGAATTGTGCTGCTTTAAAGGAGTCAGAGGTAATGAACATCGATCGTACTCGAAAAATGGGTTTCCAAAAACCAAATGTAAAATTTAGTTCTGGTTTAAAAAAGCGATCTTTAAAGCAGTTTCATCATAACAACACAACACTCACTTTGGATACCACAAATAATCATGCACGACTCAACATTACTTACTTACAAAATCCTTCAATGTGTTAATTATATTCATGAGTGGCGAGACCTACAGTTTGAACGGCAGATTTTTGAGAAACTTCTAAGTTTTTGTCAGAAGACCGGAGATTGTATCATTTCTAGTTAACGACAGTGTTCAGCCCTAGCTTGCTAGGACCTCCTACATTACACTTATCACGTGCTTAGGTAGAATAACTTGAAACTCATCAATTTTAAGAAATAATGGGAAGATCGGGGAGGTGCTTTGTGACAATTCAAAGTCCTTTAAAAGAATGACAAAAAAAAATTAAAAAATTTAAGATTCCGCGTCAGCTAATCAACATTTTTTGATTGCCCGGGAGTTACCCATTGGACAAAAAATTATTTGTAATCGGTTGAATATGGAAAAATTGAGAAACTAACGAATCATTTTTCCCATCAGAGGATAGCTACTGAATAGCGCCAAAGTGAGATAATTTTGATTGAAAAGTAAGTAACAAATGAAATTCTTTTGTGGCCGAATGAGTCGGCTATATGAGTGACTAAACCCGTATTCAGGATGCTGAAAATTGGTGGGCACTAAACTGACTCTAAAATCTCCAGTAATCTTTATATTGGAGAGTTCAGTTTAAGATCTTTGCACCTTCATGGGGTTCTTAGCACTCTTCGGACCCACAACTCCTGCAGAAATCATATAAGGACTGGCTAGTCTTTCAACTTGTCTTTAAGCAGGATATTAAGCGATTGTTGGCCAAGCGACGATCTCCTTTTTATCTATAAGTTACTGCCGCTAACAAAGTTCAACCTTCCTTTAAAACGAACTGAGGATGTCTACTTTAAAGCAATTGGAATATCTATGCCGTGTAACGCGTTGCAGATTATGAGATTTATACCGTCCCGGACTAGTTTCTCCACAAAAAATTTTTCGATGTTTGTTAGTGACTTTTTAAAGTCGCCGTAGTCTAGTAGGTAGTGTGTTGGCTTATTAGACTTAAAGCCAGGGTTCGAGCCCCAGGCCAGACATCAAGACAAAATAAAAAAGTATTTCTTCGGCGACTTCCTCTCAGCAGATTTCTGGCAAAAACTCTGAGAGTAAAATAAAATTGCCATGAAAAAGTTTCTCAAAAATCTGTCGTTCGAAGTCGACTTCAAACTGCAGGTCCCGCCAATCATCCATAAAATTAACGCACACAACATAAGTGGTATGAGAAGCTATGTTGTAATCCTGATTAAAGGATTGTAATGACCAATTTTTTAGTTCAGAATCTTATCTCTCATGAAGTCGTCTATCAAGAAATATTAGGAATTTCTTCCCACTACAACCGATATTATAATTACTTTGTGAGTACCTCCAACATTTGACGTTTTTATTCTCTTGATGTTTTTGAATGTCTTAATGAGAAGATTATAAATAGTTTCGCATATAAATTACAAATTGTCTATAATTTTTTATTTCTTTTTTTTACTACCGGTGTAAAAGACGCATCTCACTCACATCTCGTTTCAATAAGCATTTGACAAAAAAAAAAAAAAAAAAGCAGCGTAAATATAAATAAATAGACATGAAAGCCGCAACAACAAATAATTTGGTAGTAAACATGTTAAGTTACCAAACGAAAAAACCACTTTCCATTTTTCTGAAAACTTGTCAAAAATACAGAAACAAAAAATAAATACAAAAATAACTACAAATACAAAAAATACAAACATAAAAAACTAATACGTACTACAACAAATTTAGATACAAAACATATAGTTTTTGTTTTGAATTTAACAAGAAATCAAAAGAAGAAAAAATGTTAAAAAAAAAGAGTTAAAAATCAACAGCATTTATGTAAATGCCGAAAGCTGAAGCTGCTGTCACTTTCAATGAAAAGTGATACCACAAAAAGGCGGCATCCACTACAACGAATGTGCACAAAATCTGTTGGTTAAGAAAAATTTAAAGAGTTTTACAATTAGAGGAGATCAAATAAATTCATGTCTTGAATGCTTCAAATAGCAGAATTTACAGGCTGTATAGGGTCTTCTTTAAATGACACTTACAATAAAACAAAGTGGGTGTGACATACCATCGAAATTCTTTATTCCTTTGAAACACCTATTGACAGCAATACGAATATGACAGCGTTCAAAAGCCGTCACAGGCTTCTCTGGCTAAAGCTCATTCGTACTGTACATTCCTCAAAGACTGTACAATTTTCAAAGACTCAGGGTAAAGGATCAGGCTAAATTTGAATTTGTGTATGAGATATTATGGCGATATGTGTAGAAGTCACCGTAGTCTAGTAGATGGTAGGTAGGTAGGTAGAAGTGGGGCCCCGCACACAGGGCCCATTGTGATACCACAGTTCCTCATTTTCCCTAGTCAAGGAACCATTCTAAGCTTCCGATGAAGCGACTCAGGCTGTCAATATCCATACATGACAGTTCATCCGTATCCTCCTTGTAGTAGGCACACAGGTACCTCTTTCTCCTCCGACTAAGTGCCGGACATGTGCACAATAGGTGAAGAATAGTCTCATCTTCCTTTTCATCTCCTCAGCTTCTGCAGAAATTGTTTGCATTTGCCTATAATGCAATGCCCCGTAATAACCCCAATAACAGTGCTGAGCCTACTTCTTTGGAGTTTAAGCAGAGTCACTGTGCGCCTCCTATCCAGCCTCGGCCAGATCTTTTGCGCCGCTCTGTCCTTATCCGAAGTTGCCCACATTCTGTTGACGAGATTTACAGTTGCATTGTCAATTGTAAGTTTGCAGGTCCCCAAAGGGATCCCCAACGTAGAGAATTCATCAGAGTGTTCGATGGTCGTGTCCCTTCTGGCCAGTTCATCTAGTAGTTCTAGCAGGTAGTGTGCTGGCTTATTAGACGTAAAGCCCGGGGTTCGTATCCCAGGTCAGACATCAAAACGAAATATGAAAACAAAAATATTTCTTCGGCGACTTCCTCTCAGCAGATTTCTGGCAAAAACTCTGAGAGTAAATAAACCTGCCATGAAAAAGTTTCTCAAAAATCTGTCGTACGGAGTCGACTTTAAACTGTAGGTCCCGCCACTTAAGTATAAAATTAACGCACACAACATGAGTGATGTGAGAATCTAGGCCATAATCCTGACTAAAGGGTTGTAATGGCCAATTATGTGTGTATTATTTATGTATGTGTAGAATATAACATCCTTTAAACGCAGCCACAATTTTGTACAATTTTCAAAGACTCTGAACCATAAATCAGTCTGCATTTGAATTTTTGTGTGAGATAATATCAAAAATCTTTATACGTTTGAAAAACCTATTGATGGCAATATGTCTGGAATATATCATCGTTCAAACACCGTCACGGGCCTCTCTGGCTGAAGCACATCCGAAATGTATATTTTTCAATGACTCTAACGCATAAATCAAGCTGAATTTGATCGATGGCATAGATTATATTGGTTTTGTGGATTATTCACTCTCACCTCCGCAAATGAAAAAACCTAAGAGGGTCAAATCGCACGATTTTGGTTGCCAGTTCACAACACCTCCACATGAGATGACCATGTCCTCAAATCGCTTGCGCAGAATAACCAAAATTTTTACTATCAGGAGGCCTGTAGGAGAAAAAACCTAAAGAGTTCAAATCGCATGACCTCGTTGGCACATGAGATGACCATTTTCTCGAATCTTTTGTGCAGAATATCCAATGTTTCATGGTGTTCAGATCGTTCAAAATTAAGCCAAAAGAAGTTGATAATCATTGGCCTATAGTGATCGCCGTGTTCATACTTTAGAAACTATGGGTCGATGACGCCGCCAGTCGAAAATCCACACCACAAAGTGACTTTTTCGATATGCATTTAATGCTCTTGAATCACTTGTGGATTGGTATCGTCCCAAATTCGACAATTCTGTTTGTTCACATATAAATTTATGTATAAAATTTGGGGTCAGTTGCCAACTGCTCCACAGCCCATTCAGCGAATACACATCTTTGTCTATAGTCGCTCATGGTGATTTGGCAAAACTACTGAATTTGATTGATGTAGCTTCAACAAGCAATGTTATCAATTATCAAAGTCCAGAAGTCCTTGTAGGAAGACCCAGGCTTGAATTGGATATTTGTTGGATATTTCATTCATTGTAAAATTTCGACTCAGAAATTTGCATTTTCATGATGGAATTGCTTTAAGGACCACTTTGTTTTTTCTGAGATTTTTTATGTAATTATGTTGGACCAGAATTGGACATTACTTTTCCACGGTTGGTTCTTTTGTTCGTGTTAACCTTCTTCACCTTCCTTCTCTTCAATTTTTTATGTAACAAACTCAATGGGTCCCATGTCCTCCAAGTTAATGAATTGGCTTATATAGCCGTTCATGGCCTCTTAAGCTTTGCATGCAAATTCGCGAAAAGCCACATTTTTCGAAACTGAATGAAACTGTGAATGCGGGATTTTTTCGAAGACATTAAGGCTGCGGAAGCAATGCAGCGCCTTTTAGGCGAAAATCTCCGTAATATAGTCTTAAGACAGGTATTGTTTAGAATAAAATTATTTCTGGATGGTATATCAGCACTAGTTTCTAACATAACGAACTCTAAGACATTTTATAGCGAAACAGCACGATATGTCATATGAATACCGGGTCATAGAGATATTCCAGGTAACAGTAAATTAAATAAATTAGCCAGACATGGCACAATCATCGAAACTCTACCAAGAGTTCTCTACAATGGGAACCCCTTTGAAGAACTACGAGCTTATAATAAACAATGCAGTTATAGATTCTATTAATGCTAGATCGGCGGCTTTTGATACGGTATTTTGCCCGCAGAAAATCTAGCCTAAGCAGGATATCTTCTCAAACTCTAAAGGAGTACGCTTAGTATGATTGGTGGAACCATTACTATATATTGCATTATGGGCACTAATGCAGGCGTATAGTAAATGACTTCTGCAGTAGATGTAGATATGAGGAGGAAACTTATATTCACCCATTGGATACATGCCTAGCTCTATGCTGGAAAATCTAAAGGCACTTTGGTGAAGACGATTTAAATGATCTGTCAGTAATAGGCATTGTATTATACATGCATAATTGGTCATTACAGCCCTCCAGTCAGGGTTACGACCTAGTTTCTCACACCACTTATGTTGTGTGTGTTAATTTTATACATGAGTGGCGGAACCTACAGTTTAAAGTCGACTCCGAACAACAGATTTTTTTGATTTTTATTTACTCCCAGAGTTTTTGCCAGAAATCTGCTGAGAGGAAGTCGCCGAAGAAATACTTTTTACATTTCGTTGTGATGTCTGACCTGGGGTTTGAACCCTGGCTTTACGTCTAATAAGCCAACGCACTACCTACTAGACTACGGCGACTTCAGTATTATTATACACAATACATAAATATTCTTTCTTTAACATCGTAATGTTTCATAACTTCACTTGCTTTATTGAGCTTTACGAACCTATAGTCAAGATTACGATCCATGTCGATGGTGTTAATTTTATGAATGAGTGGCGGGATCTACAGTTTAATGCCGACTTCGAACGACAGTTTTGAGAAATTTTTCGTGGCAATTTTGTTTTACTCTCTGAGTTTTTACCAGAAAAAATATTTTTTTTCATGTTTCGTATTGATCGAGATGTATGACCCTGGGTTTCGAACCACGTCTTCACATCTAATAAGCCATCACACTACCTATTAGACCACGGCGATTTAAATTGTAATTTAGGGAACATAAATGTCGAGTGGTTAGGTTAGGTTAGCTTAGAGTGACAGCTTTGATACCAAAAGCTCACTTGAGCACGCATAGTGACGAAAGCTTCGTCAAGCTGACAAGGATTGGAGAGCCCGATAACCTATATCTGCACCTCGCAAGAGATGGGCATTGACAAAGAAAGTGGAGAACAGTCTCTTCTTCCTCAGCGGATCTGGCCCCACGGCAGAAGTCGTTAAATGGGAGCTGCATTCTTTCCGCGTGGCTTCCCATAACACAACGACCTGTAAGCATGGCCACTGTGATTAAATGTCTAATGATTAGAAACACTTTTATTATCAATACCCTGTTATATGGAAGTGAATTAAATGAAACAGAAAATGTTTAGTTGCCTCTATTATTAGCCTTCAACTTGTTCGAAATCCTGCTTACAATTGCTTCCATAAACACATACACACTCACGTATTTTATATCTCACTTACACTGTACCATTCATTTTATTCTCTAAAGCCGGCTTATGGTTATTAGTTTAGTTTAGTTTGGTTTGGTCTTTAGGTCAGTATGTTTTTTATATGTATCTGCTGCAGTCGTCGTAACCGCGCACTGTTTCTCTTTGCATGAATGCATTTACGATGCATCATTAAAGTTAATAAACTATAAAAAAAACTTTTATTTCTTTTCTATTACAACTATATGGGTTGGGGAATCAAGTAACAGAAACCCACTTACAATCACTAATGATTTGAACATGCAAATTTGCGACCATTAAATAGTTTCCTTACCCCAAAGGTAGGTATTATCTTAACTTGTCGATCTTATAAAAATGAAAACTGTATTGCATTAAAAGTGACCCACCCGTAAAAGAATAATAAACATTACTATGGAGAGCAAATATTTTTGTTTTTGTTGTGTATGTATACAGGGTTTTTAAAGTTCGGTTATCTTCTTTAATTATGTTTTAATCCTTGTCATGTATTTTGTTATTGGCAACGTTAGACAAGTTAGTGTCAGCCTACCCGAAGAGCATAGCTTACGTAGGTTTTATAAGCATTCGTGCTGGATGCCAAGCAATCCTCCTCCTCAAGAGCCCAAGTGCTGTTCAATAACTGAGGGCTTCTCTTCTTCCTTATCTTTCCAGAGTCTGCATATGTGAGAATACTTACTTACTTACTTACTTAATTGGTCATAACAACCCGTTTAACGGATTTCGGCCTGCCGCAACACATCCTTCCAGGTGCCTTTACTTCTTGGTCACACCAATCGATGACAGGGCTTCCTCGATTTGGTCCTTCCAACGGATACAAGGTCGGCCTCTTCGCCGACTTCCGCAGATCCCTGCATCATATACCCGTCTCGCCGGAGCTTCCTCCTCCATTCGAACGACATGGCCGAGCCAGCGCAGCCGCTGGATATTAATACGCCGTAAAAAGTCTATGTCATCGAGGAGCTCATACAGCTCACTGTTGAATCGGATGCGAAAATCATCGCCAACTCGCACAGGACCGAAGATCTTACGTAGGACTTCTCTCGAACACCCTCAAGGCCGCTGCATCTGTACTTAATAGATTCCATGCCTCTGCATATGTGAGAATACCTTTCGAAAGTCTCCCCATCTTCTCCAAATACCCGTCATTCTTAGACAATTTTTGATGTGGTGTACATATACTCAGGGGACATTATGGCCGCTTTACTGTTAGTAAATATGGTATAAACCCCAGGTCAGACATCTCCAACAAAATGAAATGCGAACAAATATTTCTTCGCCGACTTCCTCTCCGCAGATTTCTGGCAACAAAAGTGCCATGAAAAGTTTCTTAAAAATCTGTCGTTCAGTGTCAACTTTAAACTGTAGATGCCACCACTCCTGTATAAAATTAACACGCACACAACATTAGTGGTGTGATAAACTAGGTCATAATCCTGGCCAAAGGGTTGTAATAACCAGTTATGTATGTATGTGTGGGCTCTGCCTAAATCACCTTCGGCTAGACATGTTCTGTCAACATACTGTGGTTACCAAACAACTCTCCGCCTCAAGTGCGCAAGTACCGTACAATGACTGAAAGCTCCTGTTTTCCTTATCTTTACAGTTTCTGCATATGTGAAAGTGACTATTGAATATCTCCTCCAGACACGCGGTAGTCTGGGTCAATCTTTATCGTGATGTCGTTCTCCGGCGACATAATGGTCGCTTACAGAACATGTTTAGCCGAAGCTGATTTAGACAGAGCCCACACATACATACATAATGGTCGCTTACATTACATTATGTCGCCGCATTATGACAAATTCGCCGTAGTTTAGTAAGCTTATTAGACACGAGGCCAGATAAAATATTTCTTCGGCGACTTCCTCTCATAAGATTTCTGGCAAAAACTCTGGTAGGGAATAATATTGCCATTAGAAAAGTTTCTCAAAAATCTATCGTTCGGAGTCGACTTTAAACTCGAGGTCCCGCCACTAATGGATGAAATTAACGCACACAGCATAAGTGGCGTGAAAAACTAGATCGTAATTCTAATCGCTGATCCAGATCATTGAATTCTATCCAAAAGAAGTTAGAAATCATGCACAGGTACGTGGGCGCCGTTAACTGCGATGGTCTGGCCAAGATCAACCTCAAGGAATATGGACCGGTGATGCCGCCGTCTCAAAATCTCAACAAACAGCGACTTCTTGATCTCATGTCGATCACAAATTCAGTAATTTTGTTCCTTCGCGTACCCATTTATCCAGAAATGGGTCTTAAGGCTGTATATGATTTTTCAATGAAAATTTAGATCAGTTGGCAATTGCTCCAAAACCCATTCAGCAAACACACGTTGTTGTCTATGATCGTGCGTGGTGATATAGACTGAATAAATGACAACTAATTTAACTGAGATGGCTTCAACAAAATGGTCGTTATTAACTGTCGAAATTCAGAAGCTCTTGTAGGACGATTTGATTTATTTAAATGCTTTTGTAGAGTTTAGTCTACTCCGCTTCAGGACCCACTTTTTTCGCCCAACATGTCTGACGTTAGCCAGTTAATGATAGTAAACAATGCTATTGATAATGGAGTACTAACTATGTCTTGGTTGATCCATTCCGATCTTAGCCTAGGCTCTGGGATTCCGAAAGTAATTAATATTTGTAACTAAGGTCCATTATTACAACTTGCCGTTGACTAAAGGGATGATTTTAACGGGCAGATAATGTGTTTTTCATTATTATAAGTGGACAATAAGATAGAAGTGAGCGTTAAGCTAAAAAGAAGATCATCCTTCCTGTAACTTTTAAAGTTAAGTTTATGGTTGGAATTGCCATATTATATATTATTTTCAATATGGCAACTTAAAATATAAACAAATTGAGCAAACACAACAGAAAAAAAAGAAGCCCGTCGTTGCCACTGCGTTAAAAAAACTTTTTAATTGAACAATATTATCGACATTGCTCCGGCACTGCCATATTTTGTATTTTTTGTATTGTTGTAATAACAAAAAAAAAAGTTAAAGGTGTCTTTAAAGTTCACTTTAGCTAAAGTTTACTTTTACTAAACCCAATTTTAAGTTGACTAAGACTTGTATTCCTTGGTGAATAGATGTTTATGGTTGGAAATTTTTAAACCATAGCTAAACCAAAATATTTATTTGTTCATTAACTCACTACTCTCACAAAATTTGTGTTAAATCAAGTGTAAAGACTTGAGATGAAGATAATAAACTGTCACTAACTGCATTTGTTTTTTATTATTGTTGTTTCTGTTTATATACTTGTGCCTGACAGCAGATACTTCAACACACACACGTATTGTATAAAAACGAACAACAAAAAATCAGTCTAATCTGTCTACAGTAATTGGTAGATCTTTTTTTATATTTTGCTGTCTGTTGGTACACATGGTCAATTGTTTTTAATGTTGACAAGAGAGAAAAAAAGCCGAAACATGTGATTTAAAAAACAATTCGAATCTACTCACCTTTAAACGTATATTCAAACACCAACCCAGCACAGCCAGAGGCCATGAGAGGACTATTAAAATCGAATATTTTTTTTAATTAAAAGATAAAAAAAACAAAAAAAAAAAGAAAAGAAAATATACAATTGCCAATAATAAACAAGTCATAAAAAGAAATTGCAAGTGATGTTATGGTCCAAAATGTGATGTACCCAGTTTTGATTGGATTTATTTGTTCATTCTTTCATTTGTTTAAACATCTTTTATTAGTAATCATATGCTTAGAGTGTCTTTTTTCTACTATATAAGAACTATCAATAGCTATGGTTTGACAGCTGACATCTGTCAAACTGAGTTGACGTTTCTTCTCAATAAGGTTCGGCAAGTCAGCATCCAAATTGTAGAAATTTACTTTGACAAAAAAAAACTCTGTTCGTAAATTCAACGTAATCGTTCTAGTAAGAAAGCTATTCGTGCTTTTATTGATCGTTGACACACTAATTTAATTCTTCTCGATTCAAAAACATCCACAAGACAAAGAAATATGCCGGCAGAACAGAACATTACTGCATAACGTCTTGAAGAAGAAGCTAAAGTGTCGATTCGGCGTCGTTTTCAATATTGTATTGGTTTTTGTCCTTCTACTCCATGGAAAATTTTACGAAATAATCATGGCTTACAGGCCTATATTCCGGTCGTATCGCAATTTAATCCAAGCAAATATTTGTGTTGATTGAGTTCATTTGACTCTAGACAATGATGGAAGAAAGAAGACAATTTTTAAGCCTTTATTATTTTCGACATGTGGCTGCTGTTACTATGAATGGTGAGCGTCATGATGACTGAATTTTTGTTTCCAATCAGTTAAACATAAAGCCCACTTCACACGTATGGTATGGTGTATTGAAGTCGAGAATCAACTGGCTATGGATGTTATCCTTCACTTACTGGCGATTGGGAAGTATGTAAAGAAGGTGGCAGCTATAACGTCTTTAGTTCTTTGAATAACTCATATTGGAAAGGAATAACTCATAAAGGAAGGATTTTTTTGTGCATTTTCATTCTTATAAATGGACAATATGGTAGAAGTGAGCGTTAAGCTAAAGGGAGCATCATCCTACCAGTAACTTTTAAAGTTAAGTTTAAGTTGCAATATGGCAACTTCAAATATAAACAAAATGAGCAAACACAACAAAAAAACGAAGTCCGTCGGTGCAACTGCGTTTTAAAAAACTTGTTTACTTGTGCAATGTTATCGACATTGCTCCGGCACTGCCATATTTTTGAAAAAGTTAACTTTATTTTATCTGTAGGTTGTAATAACGAAAAGAAGTTAAAGGTGACTTTAAAGTTCACTTTAGCTAAAGTTACCTTTAACTAAACCCAACTTTAACAGATATAACGAGTGTAATAATATTTTATCTGGGTAATCTGTTAGGGGTACTCTACATAGGTTCAGAAATAAATTCTACGCCGTTGAACTATCTTCAATGAGGGATCCAAGATGATGCCAGTCATAGGAGCAGTTGTCTTCATCTATGGAATTAATGCCAGAAAGTTTTATAATTTATAGTGAAATGTAGGATTTTTTCAGAAAGAAATTCTGCGGGCTTAAGCCACGACATTAGTAAGGAAACATAAAACTCAAGAGCAACAGTTTATGTGAAGTCGCCGCAGTCTAGCAGCTAGTGTGTTGGGCTATTAGACAATAGCCCGTGGTTCAAACTCCCAGCTCAGATAGCTCGAACAAAAGCGAAATATTAAATAATAAGAGGAAAAGTACGATTCACTTGCCAATCGTTTATGGAGATATACATAGATCGGACTGCAGGATCGCAAAAGCCTTGTAGCTAAATCCCAATCTTAAGCGTGTGTAAGAGGAAGTTATGAGCTATTGTAGGAGGCTTAACGGATCGCAAGAGCCTTATGGCTAAAGCTCAATCCTAAAGGAATGAAAATAATTTTAAACATGAGTGGGAGGAAGTTATGGGCTATTGTAGGAGTCTCAACGGAGCTTGGTCACTTCAGACACAGACTCAACAGATTAAATAGAGATATCTTTTATTTCTGTATGTATTGGATCATATTTTACGTCTTTGTCTTTATGGTTGAAATGGCGAAGTAGCCAAGTTGCTAAATAACTCGTAGATCTGATGGACTGAAAGCTATAGGATTTAATAGGCTTTATGAATAATAAGTGGAATCTGCAGGAAATGGGAATCTGAAGAAAAGACCCTCGTTTATCTCATGTGTCAGCGCCCTCCTCTTGTCACAAAGAGACGAGGATTTTTGACCTCTCACTTTTTGATATTTTTAGCAGAGCTCTTTAATATAAGAATTGCTAGAATAGCTAGATTTTTTATGGACTCGGATTGGTTCCCTAGAGGAAATGTTTAAAACACGGGCATGTGATTGTGGTATCACATATATACATACATATATATGGCTTTACGTCTAATAAGCCAACACACTACCTACTAGGCTACGGCGACCTCAGTGTGGTATCACAATGCGCCTAAATACTGGTGGGACCTCTTCTCTAAAGGAATGACCGCCAGCTTACCTAACCTAACAATTTAGCGTACTCGTGTAGTCGTATACAATGTTTGAACAACTCCTTGTTGTGTTTTTTTCTCATAGAAATTCTATTGTAGATTGAAATTTTTGTTAAAGAATCGTTAAAAATAAAATACAAGTGTATTTTAAATAACTTTTTTTTATAGGCGGGGGATTATAAAAATGTGACTACAATAACAATAACAACAGCCACAACAACTTTTGTTTTGTATTATACATTTCATTTTGGGATTTATTTTTTATTGTTTTGTTTTTATTTTTTTTTTTTATTTGCAATTTAAGCTCAAATATAATTGAAAGTCTCTTTATCGATAAACAAAAACAAAAAAAATTAGAAATAATCAGAAAACAAATTTCACAATTAAATTGCGTTAAGTAAGGACAATTTCACTACATGCCTCTTATGACTGGTGAGATGAAAGAAAGTTTCTGCAACTCAAGTGATTGTTTCTATTATCGTATCAAATTACGAAATAAATTGAAAACGTTAAAAAATCTATAAAAAAAAACTCTCAAGCCATTAATGAGAGTTTCCTTTTCTCAAAACTTAAAAGTACAATTAATAAAATCAGTTAAACTTTCTATTCCAAAGCAAATGCAATGCCAATTTATTTAAGAGATTACGCCCAGACAAACAGTAAGAAAGGCTTTCTACAGATTTAATTAATTTGGAAGAAAATTGAAATATTTTTGCTTAAATAGTTAAACACATACAGACATATGTACATACATAATTGGTCCTTCATTCAGGCTTGCGACCAAAGCGTTAATTTTACACATGAGTAGCGGGACCTACAGATTAAAGTCTACTCCGAACGACAGATTTTTGAAAGCGGTTTTCATGGTAATCATATTTATTCTCAGAGTTTTTGCAAAAAAAAATCTGCTGAGAGGAAGTCGTCGAAACAACATTTTTTATAACTCGTTTTATTGGAAATGTCTGACCTGGGGCTTGAACCGAGGTCTCACGTCTAATCAGCCAACTCACTACCTACTAGACTACTACGACTACTTAAACAAATATTTTCAAATAACTTTTGTACGATAATTAAGAATATCCCGGGAAAAATCTTTCTTAAAAACAATTGCAGATTTGTTTGCTTACATTCATGACAAATTAAACGGAACTGTTTTAAGTGGAATTTTTTCAAAATCGATCGGAATAGTATAGTCTATAAGGCTACCGAACCACTGTAGCATCTTTCAGGCCGTCGGCAGATGTCGGCCGTACATACTCCGGCGAGAATTATTATAGCGAGACGCAAAAATCCCCAAGCGAGATATTCCGATCCAATGATAGCCATCATGGCATTGAATACCAACAAGATGAAGTCGAAAACAGTGTACAGCTATCGCATGAATCTCAATGAGACAGCAGATTTGATGTCCAATTATATGAGTACCAGAATACAGTGACACTCCAGATAACTGTAGAACAGATGAACTGGCCAGGCGAAGCACAACCATCGAACTCTCCTATGAATTCGCGATTTAGGAAATCACTATGAAAACCTGGAAGTTAATTAGAGGCAACTCGGTTGCCGATTCCGTCAACGATAGATGAGTGGCCTCGGTTACAGTTAGAACGGCTCTTTTAATCTGCCCAAGTTAGATGAAGGGCGCATGACAAGCCTGCAAGTTTATAATTAAGAATTCGGGCGTCGATTCCGTCAACGATAAATCACGGGGTACAACGACGATTGACTTCTGCTCAAGGCTAGATGAAGGGCTCACGATAAGCCTGCTTACAGTCGTAATAAACACGCTTAGTATGGTTGTCGGGATCATTACAGAGTACTGCATTATAGGTACGCATGCATGCATTGGTGTTTGACACCAATGATATCTGTAGAAGCTGCAGAGATGGAGGAGAAGAGGAGACTGTTTTTCACCTACTGATTATATGCCCAGCACTATGTCATAGAAGAGAAAGGCACCTTGGATTAGATGAGCCGAAAGAACTATAATGCATTGACATTGGTAGTCTGAATTGCTTTATCAGTAGCCTCAAGTGGTTCCTGGACTAGGGAATAGGGGAAAACTGTAGTATCATAATGGTCCTTATGTGTCCTGTGTACATCCAAGAACAGTTTTTGGACCTCTACCTACATCTCGAACATAACGAAATATGAAAAAAATACTGCCGTCGGTGACTTCCTCTCAGCAGTCTTCTGGCAAAAACTCTGAGTATAAATAAAATTGCCATGAAAAAGTTTCTCCAAAATCTGTCATTCGGAATTAACATAAAAAGTAGGTCACACCACTCATGAATAAACTTCACACACACAATATGTTTGGCGTGAGAAACTAGGTTCTAATCCTGACTAAAGGGTTGTAATAACCAACCTAGCCCTAAACTGCGGTATACTGGTTGCATGACTGTGAACAAAACAACTCTTTTTCTAAAGAGCCTCGGTTTGATGGTTGGCTTTAGAAGAAAGGAATCATTAAATCCGACTTGAGCGTTGATCATAATAACAGAAGCCCTTAAAGTTACGTCATCTAAGGCATTGTTTACTATGCTCAACTGACTATCACCAGACATGTTGGCGAAACAACTGATTTGGCATGAGGTAATGACACTGAGCGTCAGATGCCTATAGAAATATAGAAGCTATGGTCATGCCTAATTCTTAGTTGTACCTATTGACTACACGATACCTGAACAAGCTTTCGATTCTAGTTTTACAATAAAGAAACGGGATAAATTCGTTCACGATAATGGTTCACACATCACAGAGAATGCGATCCAAGTATTCAATGATGAATCCAAATCAAGCGAATGTCCTTTGTAGTACTACTTATGCTGTAACAATGGCTATAAAGACCACTGGGTGTATCCGATATGAGAGTATATCGAATACAGATACACTCATGTTTTCTGACAGTAAAGTGACTATTATTCTATCTAAGTTTGGCCAAGAATGGGGGCTGTCTATGGACGAAATAGCGAGTGCCCAAAACACTCGAATGTCAAAAAATGTAACATTCTTGGACAATCTTACTTGTCGCGTATACACTCAGTAGCAATTTAGTAGTTCCCCTGAACATGCAGACATTAAAGGTAAAACAAAGCCGAAACACTAGCAAAGGCTGGTACAACAGAAAATTCAAATAAATCCATACGTGAGATTAGGATCCATATACAGGGTAGTCACACAAATGATTTCACACAGACTTTACGCCTTTGCAAAATGCACTCATTTTTAGAGAGACCATAGAGATCTGATCAGATCTGTATATATTCAGAACAAAATTTTAAATAAAGTTGACGACGTTCCATCTTAGCAACCTCGTAACAATTATAACGGAACACTGTCTGAAAACTGAATACACCCCTCACACTCACGTAAATTCTATATTTCTCCAAACGAAGCTAAAATGATGACAAACAAGAGGTGAAGTGCCTAGCCAAATCAGATTGGTAGAGAATTCACATCTTCAGAAAACTATAGAAATCAATGACAGATTACAACCTGAACTTATAACCGGACCTTATAGGACCCAAGTAAACTATTCCCTTTGAGACGGTTACCAATTTAACGTAACCAAACCTAACTAGAGGAGAATGTGACTATTGCTCGCCAATTTTTTGGTTTATTTTGCATTACTTACTTACTTACTTAATTGGCCATAAGAACTTGATGAACGAATTTCGACCTGCCGCAACACATCCTTCCAGGCGCCTCTGCTTCTTGCGCGCCTCCGCCAGTTGGTCACACCAATCGATGACAGGGCTTCCTCGATTTGGTCCTTCCAACGGATACAAGGTCGTCCTCTTCGCCGACTTCCGCAGATCCCCGCAACAAAAACCCGTCTCGTTGGAGCATCCTCCTCCATTCGAACGACATGGCCGATCCAGCGCAGCCGCTGGATATTAATACGCTTCACAACGTCTATGTCGTTGAGGAGCTCATACAGCTCACTGTTGGATCGGATGCGGAAATCATCGCCAACTCGTACTGGATCGAAGATCTCTCGAACACTCTCAAGGCTGCTGCATCAGTACTTAATAAGGTCCATGCCTCTGCGCCATAAAGAAGCACGGGTAGGATCAGCGTCTTGTAGAGTGTTAGTTATACGAGATCTTTAAAAATTCTTGATTAATTGGGCATAACTGAGCCATCTTGTCGCCGTAGTCTAGTAGGTAGTGTGTTGGCTTATTAAACATGAGGCTATGGTTCAAATCCCAGGTCAGGAATCTCCAAAAAAAACGAAATATTAAAATATGTTTATACGGCGACTTCCTCTTAGCAGATTTCTGGCAAAATCTCAGAGAGTAAATCAAAAATTGCCATGAAAAAGTTTCTCAAAAATCTGTCGTTCGGAGTCGACCACCTTAAACTGTAGGTCCCACCACTCATGTATAAAATTAACACACACAACATAAGTGGTGTGAGAAACTAGGACGTCGTACAATGGGTCAATTCGACCTCCGGGTACTGTACTTGTCTTAATCGACAAGTACACGTCCTCTAACCTTACCTAACCTATGTTGTGCGTGTTAATTTTACACATGAGTAGCGGGACCTACAGATTAAAGTCGATTCCGAACGACAGATTTTGGAAAGAGTTTTTCATGGTAATTCTATTTATTCTCAGAGTTTTTGCCAAAAAAAATCTGCTGAGAGGAAGTCGCCGAAGCAACATATTTTATAATTCGTTTTATTGGAAATGTCTGACCTGGGGCTTGAACCGAGGTCTCACGTCTAATCAGCCAACTCACTACCTACTAGACTACTACGACTACTTAAACAATTTTGTTCAAATAACTTTAGTACGATAATTAAGAATATCCCGGGAAAAAATCTTTCTTAAAAACAATTGTATATTTTTTTGCTTACATTCATGACAAATTAAACGGAACTGTTTTAAGTGGAATTTTTTCGAAATCGATCGGAATAGTATAGTCTATAAGGCTACCGAACCACTGTAGCATCTTTCAGGCCGTCGGCAGATGTCGGCCGTACATACTCCGGCAAGAATTATTATGGCGAGACGCAAACATCCCCAAGCGGGACATTCCGATCCAATGATAGCCACCATCACATTGAATACCAACGTGATGAAGTCGAAAACAGTGTACAGCTATTGCATATATCACAATGAGACAGCAGATATGATGTCCAATTATATGAGTACCAGAATACAGTGACATTCCAGATAACTGTAGAACAAATGAACTAGCCAGGCGAAGCACAAACATCGAACTCTCCAATGAATTTTCGATTTATGATACCACTATGAAAACATTCAAGTTAATTAGAGGCAACTCGGTTGCCGTTTCCGTCAACGATAGATGTGCGGCCTCGGATACAGTTAGAACGGCTCTTTTAATCTGCCCAAGTTAGATGAAGGGCGCATGACAAGCCTGCAAGTTTATAATTAAGAATTCGGGCGTCGATTCCGTCAACGATAGATGGGCGGCCTTGGACACGGGTACAACGACGATTTAATTCTGCCCAAGGCTAGATGAAGGGCGCACGATAAGCCTGCTTACAGTCCTAATAAACACTCTTAGTATGGTTGTCAGGATCATTACAGGGCACTGCATTATGGGTACGCATGCAACACAGAATGATATCTGCATAAGCTGCAGAGGTGGGGAAAAAGAGGAGACTGTTCTTCACCTACTGATTATATGCCCAGCACTATGTCATAGGAAAGAAAGGCACCTTAGATGATCCGAAAGAACTAACATACATTAACATTGGTAGTCTGTATTGCTTTATCAGCAGCCTCCTGAACAAGGGATTAGCGGAAAACTGTAGTATCACAATGAGCTCTATGTGTCCTGTGTACATCCATGAAAATTTTATGGACCTCTACCTACATCTCGAACGAAACGAAATATGAAAAAAATGTTGCCGACGCTGACTTCCTCTCAGCAGTCTTCTGGCAAAAACTCTGAGAATAAATAAAATTGTCATGAAAAAGTTCTCTAATCTGTCATTCGGAATTGACATAAAAAGTAGGTCATATCACTCATCAATAAAATTCACACACACAATATGTTTGGCGTGAGAAACTAGGTTCTAATCCTGACTAAAGGGTTGTAATAACCAACCTAGCCCTAAACTGAGGTATAGTGGTTGCATTACTTTGTGAACAAAACAACTCTTTTTCTAAAGAGCCTCGGTTTGATGGTTGGCTTTAGAAGAAAGAAATCATTAAATCCGACTTGAGCGTTGATCATAATAACAGAAGCCCTTAAAGCTACGTCACCTAAGGCATTGTTTACTATGCTCAACTGAGTACCTCCAGACATCTTGGCAAAACAACTGGTTTGGTATGAGGTAATCACACTGAGCGTCAGATGCCTATTGAAATATAGAAGCTATGGTCATGCCTAATAATAAGATTGGCCAAGAATGCGGGCTGTCTATGGACGAAATAGCGAATGTCACTCGGACACTTCTTGGACAATCTTACTTGTCGCGTATACCCTTAGTAGCAATTTAGTAGTTCCCCATATCTGAGTCTCTGAACATGTAGACGTTAAAGGTTACTACAAAGCCGAAACACTAGCAAAGGCTTGTACAACAGAAAATTCAATTAAACCCATACGTGAGATTAGGATCCCTATACAGGGGAGTCACACAAATGATTTCACACAGACTTTACTCCTTTGAAAATGCACTCATTTTTAAAGGGACCATAGAGATCTGACCAGATCTGTATATATTCAGAACAATATTTTAAATAAACTTGACCAGATTCCATCTTAGCAGCCTCGTAACAATTATAATGGAACACTGTCTGGAAAGCTAAAATAATGACAAACAAGAGGAGAAGGTGCCTAGCTAAAGCAGATTGGTAGAGAATTCACATCTTCAGAAAACTATGGAGATCTATGACAGATTACAACCGGAACTTATAATTGTATGATGGAATAGGTAATATCGGTGCTATAACCGGACCTTATAGGACCCAAGTAAACTATTCCCTTTGAAACGGTTACCAATTTAACCTAACCAAACCTAACTAGAGGAGAATGTGACTATTGCTCGCCAATTTTTTGTTTTATTTTGCATTACTTACTTACTTAATTGGCCATAACAACTTGATGAACGAATTTCGACCTGCCGCAACATATCCTTCCAGGCGCCTCTGCTTCTTGCGCGCCTACGCCAGTTGCTGACACCTATCGATGACAGGGCTTCCTCGATTTGGTCCTTCCAACGGATACAAGGTCGTCCTACTCCATTCGAACGACATGGCCGAGCCAGCGGAGCCGCTGGATATTAATACGCTGCACAACGTCTATGTCGTTGAGGAGCTCATACAGCTCACTGTTGGATCGGATGCGGAAATCAACGCCAACTCGTACTGGACCGAATATCTTACGCAGTACTTTTCTCTCGAACACTCTCAAGGCTGCTGCATCAGTACTTAAAAGGGGTCCATGCCTCTGCGCCATAAAGAAGCACGGGTAGGATGAGCATCTTGTAGAGTGTTAGTTATACGAGATCTTTAAAAATTCTTGATTAAATGGCCATAACTGAGCCATCTTGTCGCCGTAGTCTAGTAGGTAATATGTTGGCTTATTAAACATGAGGCTATGGTTGAAATCCCAGGTCAGGAATCTAAAAAAAAACGAAATATGAAAATATGTTTCTACGGCGACTTCCTCTTAGCAGATTTCTGGCAAAAACTCTGAGAGTAAATACATGGCAATTTGTAAATACATGGCAATTGCAAAATTTCTCAAAAATCTGTCGTTCGGAATCGACTTTAAACTGTTGGTCCCACCACATTCATGTATAAAATTAACACACATAAGATAAGTGGTGTAAGAAGCTTGGTCGTAATCCTGACTGAAGGGTTGTAATGACCAATTATGTATGTATGCAACTGAGCCATCTTGTTCAGTCAATTAAATGACCTACTCTTGCATTGGCCTGGTTTAGAAAGTCTCGGTTCCTAGTAACTCGCTTAAATGACAATGATTTTTTGTCTTTCTCTACCTAACGTCTTTGTCTTACTCTTCAAATTTGTATTTAAACAAATTCTAACAGCTCATACTCATGCAAATTTGACCCTAAATGTACTCACGTAGGTAACAACGAAATTGTTTTTTAACGAAACTGAATGTAAATGAAAGCGAAAGTATTTCTTTACTTTGTATGTAGTTTTACACATTCCAAGGCGACAATTGTTTTGTGAAGATGAAATTTAAATTCCTGCAGAGTACCGATAAAGAAGCTGCCTCATACCTATCAATGGACAAACCTTTTTCAACACCAATTTCAGAAGACAATTGTTTACACAGTGAAACAAATTGAAAATCTATTCAAAATAAACAGTTTCATACAGAAAATACACTTTAAAGGTGTGAACAACAGTTTCAAAGCAACACACAAAAATTTTCGTTCAAAAATTGTTGTGCCTGGCATTTTAACGCATTTGATGAACGAAAACTTTTATATTTTCCACATGCCATGTTTTTCTAATGGATTACTTCTTTATTTATTTACAGATTGAAGAGATTACCGAGGCAATGGAAACAATTGAATTAATTGTCCACGATAACGATGAAGATGATGATGATGATGAGGTTGATATTGATGATGACGGTAACGAAGACGTTGGTGTTGTTAATGTTGATATCGAGGTAAATCAACTCAATATCGATAAATGTAATGGTCGGCAATCAAATGAAATGTTAACTTCAGCCAATGATTCGATGAATTTTAAAAATTCCACATATTCTTCACAGCCATCGATAGTCTCATCACGTACGAATGTGGTACAAAATCAACAACTACATGGTCAAACGTTAAGTGAATTAGCACTTGGTAGACGTCCCAGTTATGATGTTTCAACATTTGCAACGAATACCTCATCATCATCAATGGCACTGTCGCAACAACCACAACAACAACAACAACATCAGGAACAACAAAAGCATACAGTCTCATCACCGAATCTCTTGGCAAGTCCACTATTACGTTTGGCATCAAATCAATCAATAGCAACACCAACAACAACCACGGAACGTTGTAATTCCGGTAGTTATCTTGGGCGCCGCTCATCGATGACTACACCCGATAGCGGTGTCAGTAGCCAAACATTTATGACAACCACCACACACACCGCTGCAACGCCTCGTCCAACTACTCCGCCGCCGCCGCCAACGGTAAAATCTATTGGCATTGGCACTGTAACGCGCACTTACTGTAACAAATCAGTCAATTCATCGCCTGTACGTGTTGTTTCCACACTCACCTCCCCCATTGATACACACAACTCGCTGGTAGCGGTAACGCGTGAACATGCTCTCAAACAGGAAATCGAACAGTTGCAAGAACGTCTTAAGGATACCGAAGAACGTTTAGAATCATTTCGCATACAACACGATACGGTCTCGCAATTGCATCGTAAATTGCGTGAGAGCAATACACAGCTGCAGGAGGAATCGGAAATGCTGAAATTGGACGTTCAACATTTGAATGAATGCGCCAATGTTTTGAGGACAGAACTGCAAGCGGCTCGTCATGATCGTGACGAGGCTTTAGACTTGCAAAAGATTCTTCAAAACGAACTGGAAGAAGCACGTGCTGAAAAGAAACGTGCTTTGGAGCTGAAAGATCGTGATGGTAAAACCATACAAGATTTACAAAGACAATGTAGGGAAATGGAAAGGATTCTAATGCGCAAACATCCGGACTCAGTGTCGGCGTTAATTGGTAAGTTAACATGTTTAAGACTTATTTAGAGCACATCCGCTGTAGGACCTGTAGGACCTGTCGCCTTAAAGAAGAGTTTTTCAATACACAGAACATTAAGGAGTTTATAACTCGACCTAATGGCCCGTGTAACCTTCGAAATCAGTTTTTCTGGATCTGTAGTAGCCGTGTTTTTTTTAATAAATCCTAATAAATCCTAATTTTTTATAAATCCAATGAACTGTCAATTTGCAACAGTCCTTCTCACAAGGAGTCGGAACGTTTTGGTCAAATCAAAAGCCAATAGTCGAAACGTAACTACAGTTGATATCGGTATAACGCACACAACTGTCAATCACACCATGTACTTGGTGACACCCTAATTAGCTTATAAGCATAAAAATAACAGGCCTAAGGCCTAAAACACACTGAACCTATAGCATAATCGCATTTCCGTTCCTCAACTCCAACCTTCAATCTAGAGATGCCTCCATAGAGATTAGAATTCTGTCTTATCCTTTGTATATGTGCCAGTGTTGCAAAACCGAAATTTTGAAATGGTACTAAACTATAACTGAAAGAGTACTTTTTTGTATCAAATGGAACTTTTGTAAAAAAATTCATACATACATACATACACCACTTATTTTGTGTGTGTTAATTTTATTTATGAGTAGCGGGACACCTACTGTTTAAAGTCGACTTCGAACGACAGCTTTTTTGAGAAGCTTTTCATGGCAATTTTTATTTTAACGCTCAGAGTTTTTTTTGAAAGTCGCTAGAGAGTCGTATTTCGTTTTGATGGGGTCATGGAGTTTGAACCGTAAGCACACTACCTTCTAGACAATTTATTTATTTATATTTAATACAAATACGGCACGGAACAGAAAAACTAACGCGAATAAGTGTTCCTCACATACAAGACAAGAACATATAATTCGGAACGTAACGAAATGTTAAAGCGCCGTTTAGCCAAACGTAGCTGGAACGTAATGTAACCTACGTTCGTTTTTAGCATATAACGAGCAATGAAAATGCTTACCGATATTACATTACGGTACTGTAAGAGTTTTCATTGCGTTTCGTATTCTAAAAACGAACGCATGTTCCGTGAACGTTTTGTTAACTGGGGCTAAAGCCTGATTCTACCTTTAGCATTACGTTGAACATTTCGCTAATTGCTAATTAATAGTTGAAAAGCACAAGACATAAAGTATGTAATAATAAAAAAAAGTAATGAAAGCATATCGGGGTTACTGCGGTATTTTTGAAATGAAAAAGTACCGAAAAAAGTACTGAAGTACTAAATTTTTCAAACACTGAAATATGCCCAACAGTATAGCATTCGTGTTGATTTCAACACACAATCTAAGCCAAAGGCTGGATAAGAGGTGATAATACACCTTAAAAGATGTCTTGTTTGATGCGGTTTGAAGATCAGCGAGTACTTTCGACCTTAGTTCACTAAGGTTCCATCGTGTTAATAGTTCTCGATTTCTTGATAGATTAGCGCATACTACGAGGTGAAATACTTGGGTATTGGAGATAACATCTAGAAGATAGGCCAGCATAAACCAACAGATGCTTTTTGACAAAGAGAATTAGCATATCCAGCCAGGTGAAATATTAGATTGAAATGGAGATAACATCTGCAGGGTAGGGCAGCTAAAGCCAACATATGCTTGCCCATATGTCGAAAACCCAATAGGTTCTAAATGAAGCCTCATTCCGAGAATGACACACTGGCTGTACAGAAGCGTAACCAAACCCATAATAACTTATTCTGTAGGGAATGATCGATGGATAGGATAGAACAATTCATTTCCTCAAACAAAACATTGTTTAAGGATAAGTGATAAGACGAGGACGTCAAGACGACAAGAGCATTAGGAACAAAACTCTTCATGTGATCGCTTGCGATACAGGTTCGATGAGAACGCTCTTATGAGTCCATAAAGTAAGGAATCAAATGACTATTGTTATTAATTTGTATCTAGAAAGGCCATCAGTGAATATTTCCCATACTCTAGATCTCTCTCAATACTATTTCAACTGATTTATACATCCTGTAGATTGTTAACATGACGATCGGCTAGTCTGTATGCTGCTGTATATCCAAATAAATTTTTTTTATTTCCAGTTGCTTCCAAGAGTACTGGCGGTTTGCACGGTGATCAAGAGAATCATGGTAGTCGTAAGTTATTGGAACAACGTATTGCGCAATTAGAATCCGATGCCAAGGAACAAGACTTTAAAGCACAACAAATACTTGCCAACGTACAAGCACGTTTCAATTCGGTACAAGCTAAATATGAAACTCATATTGCTGATTTGGAAACTCAAGTTTTAAGGTAATACTGTTATAGATTATGATTATTTTTTAACTCTTTTCAAACCTGTCTCTTAACATTTTTGTACGCAGCCTGCAAGAAATCAATACAAAACTAAATGAGAAAATTGAATCACAAGTACGAACCCTAGACTATTTCGTATCCAAAAAAGCTGAACGTTTTTACAACAACTGTACACAAACTGAGGAACCTTATGTAACACTAACACCTATACCTGCACCAATTGTCGTTACAGCTGAGCCTAAGTCAAGCAGAACAAGTCTTAATCGTAAGACGATTAGCACACAAACATTTGCAACAACACGAGAAAGTGGTACCAATACTATTGGATCTTCTAGTCAGCACTCAGCAAGCTCCAGTACTAGTAGTACCGCTAACTCTACACCCAATAACTCACGTCCGAATTCGAAACAGAGCGGTATACGCAAACCCATGGCTACATCCAGTTCTTTAACCTCAGCTGTGGCCTCAAAATTGCCAATTTCTCAGTCAGATTCAACGATTTCATTATCGGCAGCCCAGGCGGCTATCAATGCAAAAGAAGATGCTCATCTTTTGGCCACAATACGTGGTATGCGCGTAGATTTGGCCATTAAAAATAAAGCCTTGCAACGTTTGACACGTGAACTGGACGAATGTAAAAAGACTATTAGAAAAATCCAAAAGGAAAAAGAAGGTAAGCAACGATTTTCGTTTTTTTCTTCCTTACTTTTCTGTTCCTTTTTTTTTTTGTGGGGTCAAACTAATGTTTTATTTGAATATTTAAAACAAATTCCCAATAGATTTAATTTTTGTGTTCAGACGGCTATTCAATGACATGAGCATTTTGATTGGAAGACAAGTCGAGAAATATTGACAAGACCACCCCAGCCATTATTGTTCTATTTGCTAGCGATAATCGTCTAATTTAAGTGTGAAAGCACATGAAATTTTGACATGTTCATAAATTGTTTTTATTTAATTTGACATTTTGTTTTATACAATGATTAAAGGATCTTTTCTCTCAAAATTTAAATAAAAATCAATTTTAAAAACAATGCCCTGTGCTATTATTTTTGTTAACCATCACTGCTATGTGTTCGAATACGAACTGTATTTTATAGGCACGTAAACTAAAATGAAGTCGTCGTAGTTTAGTCGCCGTAGTCTAGTAGGTAGTGTGTTATCTTATTAGACGTGAGGCCATGGTTCATACCACAGGTCAGATAGCTCGAAAAAAACGAAATATGAAAAAATATGTCTTTGGCTACTTCCTCTCATCAGATTTCTGGCAAAAACTCTGAGCGTAAATAAAATTGTCATGAAAAAGTTTCTCAAAAATCTGTGATCCGGAGTCGTCTTTAAACCGTAGGTCCCTCCACTCATGCATACAATTAACACACAACATAAGTGGTGTGAGAATCTAGGTCGTAAGCCTGATTGAAGAGTTGTAATGACCAATTATGTATGTATGTAAGCTAGGATGTTTACGTAAAATTTTCTTTGTAATTAAAGTTGAGAACGACAACGAATTGCCATTGCAGTATCTTCCTCAAGATTTCACGCCACAGTTGCTATTTGCTTTTGAGGCACATATTCTTCTTATCTTATCGTTGATTTTGAATCAAGAAGAGTTAAATTACAGCGAAAACGATTTGTCTTTTTTAGGTAAAATTCCACAATTTTGGAATATTGTCGTGGCTTAAGGAATACAAGACAACTTTCTAAACCTTACTGAACAGAAATGTCCACACACTTTGATATGTTTAGTACAAAATCATGGTAATCGATATGGACAATATTAATACACCTCAAAAAAAAAAACGATACGTATTTACTTAATTTAGTATTTAAACGTTGAATAAAGGAGATAAACAAACATTTCAAACATACAGGAAAATAACTAAATTTTGAACAAAGGTGGCCAGACCATCACTCTCAATGGCTGGAAGTATAGGTCCATGATATCCTGTACGAAAGATTTAAGGGTATGGTCATCTCATGAAGAGGTAGCCAACAAAATCGTGCAATTTGATCCCCTTAGACTTTTTCTTGTGTTGTTTTTTTAAGTCTCAGTTGTACGCGAATAAGCCGTAAATCTCAGCGGTTATCATTGCGGAAATTCTCTCTAATTTAAGCTCCAGATTTATTTAAAATTTGATATTTTGGATTCACTCCAGCCAGAGAAGCTATGGCGAGCATTTAAACGTTATTATATTCCAGCCGTGGGTTTTTCAAACAAACAAAAAATTTCGATGGTATATCATACACATGTAGAGACACGATATAAGGATTATTGGAGCCCATTGATCTGTTTCAATGTGATTCAAAGGGGTGCAATATGGTACAGGAAAGAGTGTTGTTAAATTATCCAATACAAAATGTTTCGACATAGAAACTTAAGAGTCACACATAGGCTGTCTTCCAAAATGTTAGTTGCTTTGTGTTTGAACAAAGTATCGTGTTTCATAATGCCGCTGTACAAAATACATACAATGTATACTATTTCAAAACGTCGTCAATGTGTATTTTTAACGCAGTCAAAAAGCAATCAGGCACCGGATTTATAGTTGATGTATTGTTTGGTTACTTTGCATATCTACAAAGTTTATATACAGTAGTAGTAGTATACAGTAGAAGAACTGTATACAAACTTTGTATTGATACATTTTGGAAGGCAGCCATAATAACATGAATGCCTCCTCTAGTCGTTACAATCCTTCAATTTGTTGTTTTTTTCGAGATTTTTATAAAAAATTCTTCCATGCCCTTAGTCTGTAATAATTCGTTCAACCAGATGTTTCTGAATAGAAGGTAAAGAGTCCATGCACTCATTTTCGAATAAACTTTGAGCATTTCCGAAGCAATATCGTTAATTCCTGCTGTCTTTTCCGCTTTGGGCTATCGTCTTTTCCTGCAGACTTCTCCGCTTTGGTCTTCTTTATTGCCGATGTTATATCCACCCTGTTAGGACATCTACTTATTACTCATACGCGAAACCTTTTTTGTATTTGCGAGGGTCGCTGGAAACTCATTATTGATGTTGTAGTTAGTAACGATGTTTAGGGTGTTCTATTCAACCACTTCTGATGATTTTTTCCTTAAATTTGTTACTCCGTAAGACCAATTTACACGATAAGGGCTTACATTCTTAAAACCAGAGAGAAAATATTATAGAATTCAGCTTCTATTTTGAAAAGTGAGAGTAAAAATCTTCCGACAATTAGTAAAATATCAAAACAAAGTAAAATTAATGCATTTGTGATCTAATAAATTGTGATGGCTTAAAAAAAATTCAAATAATGAAGAGAAACGAACGGCTGACAATTTTCCATCCTTATTATGGTACGCCGTCATTATATTGGGTTGTTCGGAAAGGAATTTGGTTTTTTTTTTGTGAAAATGAAAGACAGTTTTTGTATAATAAACAAGTACTTTATTAACCCATTCGCTGCCAAGCCTAAATTATATGAAGTCATTCCCATTTATATTATATTTTGAGTGTTATTGTTTACCAAAACCCCGTTATTTCTTGGTAAGAGCACATATATTATCATACATAATCATTTACAAGCAGAAAACCAAAGACGAGTTGCTATAAAATTTTGTTATAAATATACGATGAAGTTCATTCTCTATAAGAAATAAAGTATTACTTTTGTAAAAAAAATTATTTGTAGTATTTTTCACGTTTTTTACATATTTATATTATGTTTTGCCCTGGATATACCCTGGATACCCTATCAAAGACGAGTATACTCGCCCTTGGCACCGAATGTGTTAAATTATATTGAATTTGAAAAATTTAATTCAATTCGATCTCACTTGTTGTTATTCGCCTGTTCGCATCAACTAATGCCTTTATCGCGTCTTTATCAACTTCAACCGGCCTTCCCGAACGTGGGGCATCTTCGACATTAACACTAGATTTACCACGCCAGTCAAAATGACTGATTTTGCCTTATTAGCCTTAAATATTGACTTCGTGTGAATATTTTGTTCCATAACTATTATATGACTTTTATAACGACAACTAAATACAATTAATTTGATAACTTATTTTGATCTTGTGTCCAAAATAAAAAAAAAAATTTTTGTTTTTGGTACTTATACCGGTAGCAGTCATTTTGACTGGTATGTTTTTCTATGGCAGAAGACAGTGTTCCTTTGCATATTACACAAAAACGAATGCGTATGCGGTTTCCTTCTAGTTCTGAAGAGGATAATGAAAACGGGGAAGATACGTATATGGAAAAAAATAAAAGAAGGAGGTGTTGCTGGAAGGTTACCAACTCATTGCAAATTCAAAGATTTATCTAGGCCTACAGCATATGCTAGAAGAAATATTATGGAAGAGAAGCCAAGCAGTGCCTTTTTACTATTGATTGGCCACCATATATTAGAGCATATCAAAACTTGCACCGAATTAGAAGCCTCTAGAGTTTTAGGGAAGAAATGGACACTTTTACAGGATAAATTGAAAGCTTTCATTGGAATACTGTTTGCACGAGGTACATACAGTATTCAAAGGGTTGCAGCTGTCGTATTTATGGAACAAAAAATGGTGTTCAGATTTTTTTCTAAAACTATGGGTATACTATGACTTTACAGAAATTCTACGTTCCATTCGTTTCGATAAAAGAAATGAAAGGAGTCAACGCTTGCAAACTGATAAATTTGTGTAAGTGTCAACTGTTTGGAACAAATTTATTGTCAACGGCCAAAACTATTTCAAACCAGGAGCAAATATTACATTAGATGAACAGTTGTTTCCAATGAAAGCCAGATGTAGGTTTACACAGTATATGCCAAACAAATCAGACAAGTTGGGAATAATATTCTGGCTGGCTTCTGACGTTGAAACGAAGTACGTTGCAAATGGCTTTCCTTATCTAGGAAAAGATGAAACACGAATTTTGGCAACACTTCTTAGCCCAACAAAAAAATTGTTTTATTGAGTACTATACACAAAGGCGTCAAAATTGACCTAATACCGACGGCAAGAAACTAATTGAAACTATGTCTTTTTATAATAAAACCAAATTGGTGTCGACGTCATAGATCAAATGGCACGATATGGCTAATGGCATATAGTGTGAAATCAGGATCTAGGGATGGCCACTTCAAGTATTTTTTAATATTTTAAATTTTGTCGGAATAAATTCCTGGATTTTGTATAAAAACGCAACCGGAAAGAATATTTCAAGAAAGGATTTTTTGTTTCAGTCATCAGGTCAAGAGATAGGAAGTGAAGCTGACTGTCCAACAACAACAACTCCTCTTCCAAAAACATTTCATTATTATTTTACCATTACTGTTTAGCAATTCTACAAAACATTATAGTACATACAAAATTTACACACTCAAAATGTTATTTTTGAACATCAGTCATTTTGACTGGTGTTGGTATAAATGGGTGTGAAAATTTCTTGGTAAATCTAGTGTTAAAATTGCCGGATCGAAATATAGCGAACCAGTTCTGGCACTGACTTACTGTCAACACACTTTCTCCATTAGGGGTGTCAAAATATCGATGACACTATCGATAGTATCGATAGTTTATATTTTTCGTTACTATCGATGTTTTTTTTACAATATATAAACATTTAACTATTATCGATAGTTTTTGCCACTATCGATAGTAAATGTTCCGCCACTAATTTTTTGTTTGCATTTATAAACTGGTGATTCCCACAGTATTATTATCAAATGGATTGTGAAGTAAAGACATTAACTTGTAAGCTACAAATATTTCTAATAGTTTGTTTTCTTTAAATGCTAAATAAGCGTCATATGTGTCAACTAGGTGGAACAGTTCTTTTGCAATGGTGGAACTACTAAGTACTCCTAAATCACCGGAAATTCTAACGGCTGAAGAAATAGAACAACTTCTAGATATACGTTTGTTGTTGGAACCATTCGACAAAAAACGAAAATTATATCGGGTAATCTGTACGTAACAATATCACAGGTACAGCTGTGTGAAATATAATAGTAGCGCTGTATTAAAAATATTTTGATGGTGCAAAAATTAACGTTGGGGTTGTTTTTCTTATAATGGTACAGGACCCATATTTTGGATTAAAGGCAACATGGACTCCTCAATGTATGTATGTGGAAATTTTAAAAACCGTCATGATACCTTATGCAGAATATAATATGCCGCTTAAATGGGTGTTCCATCAGGACAACGATCCCAAACATACCAGTAAAATGGCAAAAAATTGGTTTTCTGAAAATAAAATTGAGGTATTAGAATGACCGGCGCAGTCCCCAGACCTAAATCCCATTGAACATCTTTGGGGCGACGTAAAAAATGTGCTTTTAAAGATAAGCCGGGTGAGGTCAGCTTGGGAAAGTATTCCTATCAAGAGGTGCAGATCTTTAGTTGCCTCAATGCCTCGGTGTTTCGCAACTTTAAGGTCTATCTAACAAAATAAGATAAAAAAGTAATCACTTGTGACAACAATTTTTTTGCAGATACGTTTTCTAATGCTACTACTATTTTTTTGCACGCCAAATATTTCGAGTTTATAACAATTTAGCATCGTGTTCTTTGGAAAATTAATATTTGTCTTGAAGTTTTTTTTATTTTTCAATAGTTTAGACTGGTGGTAATAAAATGTAATAACAAACTTTTTTTAACTTGAATAAAAAATAATTTTTTTACTTAACTAAAATATTTTTAATACAGCGCTATTCACACAGCTATAATTCCCATCGCGCTAGGGTTGTATTACGCTATGATGAATCTGAAACCACGAATGAAAACTGCGCTAGGAGTAGAAACGTGCACCTTTTTAGTCGAACAAATCCAACGAAGACTTTTTGTTAATGAATCTAGAAGTGTTACAAGATTAGCAACTTTACTGGATCCTAGAAGGCTTTCGATTTGCTGAAATAAATGTATTATTTGAGAGACTCCGATAGTGTTACGATAGTATTGCCGATATATCGATATTTTGTGTAAGAACTGATAGTTTAGATTCGATATATCGATAAATTTTATGAACTATCAAACATTTTCGATAGTAGCACTATCGATAGTTTGACACCTCTATTCTCCATATACATACATCGGTCAATTTCTTTCTGGCTTGAACAGCATTTTTATCCTTTCTGTAGTAAAACAGTAAGATACGCCGAAAATGCTACTTATCGCTCTCATATTTAAAAGTCACCAACCATAAACTACTGCGTAGAATTAATTGGAGTTTTTCACACACAAGCCTTACTATATGAGCTCTCAAAGCATATAAAAATTGGGTGTGAAGTAGGGTGTAAAAAAATACAATTAAATCCTTCGTCGGGAAAAACGAAATTACTTTTCGAACAACCCAATATATGCACGATATAATCCGTTTTCTCCTACCTAATTGATATGTCATAAAACTTGTGTGATCGTCAAAATTTCCCTTTAGTTACTGTCGATATATAAGTTTTCAAAAATAAATTTATAAACATTATATAACCATTCGAAATTCAAGGTTTGCAAAAAACAAAAGTTCCTAAAATCTTTCACCATTTCTCCAGTTTCGTATGAAAACAAAAAACAACAAAAATACGCTACTTTTGAAAAGGCATTAATACACATATGTAAAGTTTTTTTTTAAAATTCAGATGATTTAAAATGCATAAAATGTTGGTGTTGATTTTTTCTGATTATTGTTTTATTTGTTCATTTTGCTTTATGTTCGATTTTGCGTCTAGACCGAAGCATAGTGGTAAGAAAGTGACTGACTAGTTGACTAGTGAGTGACTGAGTAAATCTATCCAGGGGTTTTTTTCCTTAACTGATTTATTGACTTTCTCTGAATTAAGTGAAGACACGTACTTATTAAAAAAAAAAAAAAAAAAAAACAAAATAGAGACACACAAGCAAAAAGTAAACAATATAAACAAAATAATAACAAAAAAGTAAAGAAAAACAACAATTTTAAATAAAATAATGATTATGCGGAAATATATCATTGACAGCTGTTTGTTGTTATTTCTTGACAAAACTGAATTTGTTTTTATTTTTATTTCTCTACAATATTTTTTATTATTTTTATTTGTCTTTTATTTTCATTTTATTTATTTAAGCGTATAAAAAGTAGAAGGTGTAGTTTTTTTTTTTTTTTAAATAACTTTTGTAACTATTGTTAGCCGTGGTATTATAGTTTGTATCACATAATAGCAAATTTATAAATAAATAGTAAATATATAAATATACGATATAATTTAATGATTTTAATTCCCTTTAAACAAAAATAGTGTTCGTTCAGTCACGTTTATAAAATGCGTTCACACTAGTCAAATACTATGTCATACGCATTTTAATTTTTATAACTTTAAATTAATTTTTAGTGTTTTTTTCTAAACCTTTTACTTTTTACGCACATAAAAATACGGTTAATTTTGTAATCGTTAAAAAAATTATGTAAAATTTTTCTTTGTAATTAGATTAGGTTAAATGGTTTCGTAAGTTTTTGTTTATGAAGAAAATATACATACATATCTACATACGTACCAGTACATCTTCAAGTGAAAGATGTAATTATAAAAACTTTCATATGTCATTTCACACAAATAAGTTTAAGTAGTTTAAAGCTAGAGTGTGTAAAAAAAAACAAAATTAGTAAGAGGGTGTAAAACCACGTGCTGGATTGTAAAGTTGCCTTGTTCCCATTAAGTATGGAATAAAATACCCATCAAATTTCCTCCTTCCCGCAAAAGCAGGAAATTTAGATAGGAATTAATAGTCACCGTAGTTTAGTAGGTGAAGTCCCCAGGTGAAGACCGCAGGTTAGACATGAAAACAAATATATGAAAAAATATCGACGCCTCCGTTCTATACCATTCTAAGTCGAAAAAGTGTGTTTTGAGTTATGAGCTCTCAAAGTTTTCACGCGACATACGACCATTTGTGTATTCTAAGAAGATTTTTCCCTATAACTTCGGAACGGATCGGCGCATCTTACCCAAATTTTGACAGTATTTAAGTTAGAGAACGTAGAATTTAAAAGAACATTAAAAACGTTCTAAGTACACTTAGAACTTTATAGAATGGAGACGTCGATATTACTTCGGCGACTTCCTCTCAGCAGATTTCTGGCAAAAACTCTGATAGTAAATAAAATAACCATGAAAAGTTTCTCAAAAATCTGTCGTTCGGAATCGACTTTAAACTGTATGTCCCGCTTCTCACGTATAAAATTAAAACACACAACATCAGTGGTGTGAGAAGCTGGGTCGTAGACCTGACGAAAGGCTTTTAATGACCATGTGTGTAGTTTAGTAGGTAGTATATTGGCTTATTATCGACGATCGCATTGCCAATTATGATCCTGAACGTTCTCATAGGGATTCCCAAAGTCGCGAAATTCTTAGAAGAGTTCAGTGGTTGTGCCCCGCCTGGGCAATTCATCCGTTCTACAGTTACCCGGAATATCACTATGTCCCGGTATACCTCGTTGAGATATCTGCGACAACTGTACATCGTCTTGGAGTTCATCACGTTGGAATTTAGGACCTTGATGGCCGCCTGCCTATCAGAAAGTATGCTAATGTTTCACTTGGAGATGTTTCCGTCCGATTTCACCCGTTTCCAAAAAATTCCATTTTCAACAAATACGTTGAGATTAGAGCCGTAGGTATAAATTTGCACGGAGTCCTTTGCGAGGTGGGTCCGCGCCTTTTTGCCCCGATTGGATGTCCTGAATCTCTTCGTTATTGCATCCTATCTCTGACAGTGTCGACGAATTTGCCCTAAATTGCAAGAACAATATCGTCTGCATAGCCTATTGCTGCCTATCCATCATGTTCCAGCAACTCTAGTAGCTCATTCATCACCAGATTCCATAAGAGAGGAGAGTAGGATAGTTCCCCTTCCTATACCTCTCGTTGTTTTCGAGCTCGCTAGTGTGGGGTAGGTTGTCCTCCCACAAAGTTGTTTAGATATCTGTACACCTAATCTTGTCAGCGCATTGCTGAAGGCTTCTTCCATATCGAGGAAAGTAGTCAGAGTGTACTCCTTTTGTGACAGGGATTTTCCTATTCTACACGCCAGGCTATGCAAGGCAGTTTTAACAAATGTTTCCTCGTTGTATGCGTGATGTCCCTTGAAAGATAATTTCCATCCAGGGTCTGACATAGATTTACATCAAAAAGTCTCTCCATGGTCTTAAATAAGAAGGAGAACAGACTTCTGGGTCTAAAGACCTTGGGTGTAGTATGGGAATTTCTTCAAGCCTTCGGTATAAAGACACCATTCCGACGGTACATGGTTCATCTGAATACAAACATAATTGGCCGTTATAACCCTTCAGTCAGAATTAATTAATTTTATACATTAGTGGCGGGACCTACAGTTTAAAGTCGACTCCGAACGACAGATTTTTGAGAAACTTTTCATGGCAATTTTATTTTGTCTTAGAGTTTTTGCCAGACATGTGCTGAAAGGAAGTCGCCGAAGAAATATTTTTTCATATTTCGTTTTAATGGCTGACCTGGAGTTTGAACCGTGGCTTTTCATCTGATAAGCCAACACACTAGATTACGGCGGATTCCTTCATCTGAATACTGGCGATAAACATCCTACCGAGTATTCCGATATGTTTCGGTTTCAGACGTTGTAAGGGGACTGGATATATCCCGTTTGGTCCTAGAGATTTAAACATTTTTAATCCATCCATCGCAAATCTTATTGCCTATGCAGACATAATCGAACCGTAGTGTTCCTGTGATCCGCCCACCGAAACAGTCGCTCGCATAGAAGAGCCCTGTCCCGGTGGAAAGTGGGTATCCACAAGAAGTTCTAGAGTTTCCCTCTCAGAGTTGGTCCATGAGCCATCCATCCTTTGCAGCACACTCGGTCGAAGAATGTTGTTGCGATATTTTTCCTTCACCTGGAGGTTTCTTTGATAGATTCCATGTACGTACGTAATTAGTCATTACAACCCTTTAGTCAGGATTACGACCTAGTTTCTCACACCACTTATGTTGTGTGTGTTAATTTTATACATGAGTGGTGGGACCTACAGTTTAAAGTTGACTCCGAACGACAGATTTTTGAGAAACTTTTAATGGCAATTTTTTATTTACCCTCAGAGTTTTTGCCAGAAATCTGCTGAGAGGAAGTCGCCGAAGAAATACTTTTTTTATTTCGTTTTGATGTCTGACCTGAGGTCAGATTTCATGTTGCCACAGAAATTTCTCCTTGAATCCCTTTTGACACGTCTCAGAATTCCTAGAGACACTTTATAGCCCTTCTTCCAATGTTCCGCGTTACCAGATTTTCTTGCCACATTAAAGTCTAAGTGACTCCTTTCGTTAGATAAAATGCATATATTTTATTTTATTTATTTATTTTTTTTTAAATTTTAATAATAAATTTTTACGTATATTTATTAAAATAGCAAATGACTCTAACAGCTTTTGACAACAACAACAAAAAGTCCCCTTTGTTGCTGTGTAACTTTACTCGTTCATTTTGACAAATTGGTTTGCATACGTAGAAACGTATTTAAAACTTTTAAATCTAATTTATGTTAATAAGAAAATAATCTCTTAATTTAATATGCCTGCGGGTTAAACAATAAAAAAATATCTGTGTTAGATCTTCTAATGCTGGTGTTGGTTGTTATGTCATTTTAATCAGTTCATAAACATTTCTCCAATCGGATTAGAAACAAAGACTAAACACTGAAAGCGAAAGTTTTAAAGAAATTAAAAAAAAAATTTAGTTTTTGTCCATTAATTTTGTTTTTAATTACTTTACTTCACAAAATTTTAAATTCCCAAGTTATGGTATTAAATTGTAAGACGTTTTGAATGCTTTAAAAAAACTAAAAACAAGAATTATGCAAACTTTTCTAAATAATAAACAGAAAAAAAATCAATTAAACTTCTCTAAAGGGGGCCCTTTTTAACTCTTAAAGATGATTTATTAGACGTTCAACGAACTTAGCGATACTTTTTAAATTTAAATGATTAATCATGTTAACCATATGGGGGGGTTTAATTTATTTTTGTTAAAGCTTTTAAACTTTAAATAGAGTTTACATTTAAACGCTTAACATAATTTTCATGTATTTTCTCTTCTAACCGTTTAGCCTTTAAATATGAAAGAAGTCATAGCACTGCCGCTTCCAGCAGCTCCTCAAAAGCCAATGTAGAATATATGCCAGCCAATACGGAAACTCAAGCTTTAAAAGAGGCCCTAAATAAATATAAATTATTAGAAGCCGATTATAAATCATTACATGAGAAACGCTTACAAGATGTAAGTACATACATATTACAATAATTTTAATGGTTTTTTTTAAACAAAACATTGCTTAAATTGTGTCTTTGGTTTTTACATTTACATTCTAAATCAAATAAAGTGCTCGCTTGCTCTTAAAATAGCTTATTTTATTAAATTTTCTCTTCTTTTTTAACCAGCTTAAAACCCTACAGACTGCCCATGAACGTGAACTCGCTAATTGTCACGAAACCGTACGCATTTTACAGCAGCGTCTTAATGAACGTGATGAACAATTCGCTTTGCAAAAACGTCGTAAAGTACCCGTTGACTATTATGCTTTGAAAGCCAAGGTAAGTATTTATATTTAATGTAACACAATCAAATTAATTACATTTACATTGTCTTACAAATTTGAGTTTCTTTTTAAAATCTAATCTACAAAAATTATAACAGAGGCAAATTTGGTGTTAGCAGAGTAAAATTTGACATTAATAAAGCACTGTTAACAGTACCCACTTACTTACAAGCTAGTTAAATAATATGGCTGCCTTCCGAAATGTATCAATACAAAGTTTGTATGCAGTTCTACTACTGTATATAAATTATGTAGATATGCAAAGTAACCAAACAATGCATCAACTATAAATCCGGTGCCTGATTGCTTTTTGACTGCGTTAAAAATACACATTGACGACGTGTTGAAATAGAATACGTTGTATATATTTTGTACAGCGGCATTATGAAACACGATACTTTGTTCAAACACAAAGCAACTAACATTTTGGAAGGCAGCCTATATATAAGGTTCGGCAGTACTATACAATATATAAACGAAGATTCAAGGGCCTATTAGTATAATATTGATGACAAGGTTATATACATACATACATACATACATACATAATTGGTCATTACAACCCTTAGTCAGGAATACGATCACCACTTATGTTGTGTGTGTTAATTTTATACATGAGTGACGGGACCTACAGTTTAAAGTCGACTCCGAACGACAGATTCTTGAGAAACTTTTCATGGCAATTTTTTATTTACCCTCGAGAGTTTTTGCCAAAAATCTGCTGAGAGGAAGTCGCCGAAGAAATGCTTTTTGTATATCGTTTTGATGTCTGACCTGGGGTTTGAACCCTGGCTTTACGTCTAATAAGCCAACACACCTACTAGACTACGGCGACAAGGTTATATATACTGTTATTCATATATACACACGTAATTAGTCATTACAACCCTTCAGTCAGGATTACGACCTAGTTTCTCACACCACTTATGTTGTGTGTGTGTTAATTTTATAGCTTCTGTAGAAATCGTTTGCAAGGTATCCAAAACCAATACGCCTTGAATGTGTGCCCATAATGCAATGCCCTGTAATTACACCGGCAACCATACTGAGTGTGCTTTTCTAGAGTTTAATCAGACTTTGTACGCTTTTGGTTAAAATTTTTGTTCCGTTCTGCCAGTGTCCGAAGCGGCCATGCGGCGTTAATGTAATCCATAACTGCATTGTCAATTATAAACTAACAGGACTTTAGAGAAATTCTCAAAGTTGAGAATTCCTCAGGGAGTTCGATGAATGTGCCAAACCTGGCCAGTCCATTTGCTCTACGGTTTCCTGGAATATCACTGTGTCTTGAGGTTCATTACGTATTTTGATAGCTGCCTGGCTACCAGAAAGAATTACAATATCTCGCCTGAGGATTTTCCATTGAACAAACCCATAGATGATATATTGATGAGAAAGAATCACTCGAATTTATACTTGGAACCTGTTAGGCATTAATGTATCCTAGAAGGAAATTTCTGGGTGCATATCAGGTGTTGAGGTGGAATTGTTCTTCTAGACACCGAAGACAGAACAATAGAGTTGGAAAAGACATTATAATCGTTGTACTATGGACGACAATGGAGACAAAGGTGATTTGGGTAAAATCCTTTCACCCGCATTTCGATCTTTTCTGTAGTCAGGCTGCCATAAGATCTCTGCCGAATGTTGTGAATAACTCCAGGATCGTCAGGGAATGTCGCCGCTGTCTCGACCTTCTTTCTAGACGTTCCAGTGTCACACTCGCCAGGGCTGGCGCACTACTTCCGGCATTGTCTTCAATTGACTTAGGAATGCCACTTACCTCATTCAAGCTGGCCATCGTGTGGAAATTCTTTCGAGACGCCAATCTATTCTGGGTTAATGAGGAGTGCTGCTCCACTGCTAGGCTCACTTGGCCCTAAATGGATAGTCCACCTACTTGGACTTGGTGGTAACATCATCTCGATCACAGTGGCCATGCTTACAGGTAATTGTATTATATGAAGACACGCGGAAAGAATGCAGCTCCCATTTAACGACTTCTGCCATGGATGCAGATCCGCTGAGGAAGAGGAGACTGTTATCCGCTTTCTTTGTCAATGCTCATCTCTTGCGAGGTGCAGATATAGGTTATTTGGCTCTCCAATCCTTGTCAGCCTGAGCTATCGTCCATTGATGTCAAGGATATAGCTTTGTTTGTCAAGCTTTCGTGCAGCCCTTGCGCTGTCCAACTTCTTCCTCCCTAGTTTGGAGGAACTTGGTCAGTACATGGACTGCGTTCACCTGTCGCGTCACGACGGGCCGCTATGCGTGCTCAAGTGAGGCTTTGGTATGAAAGCTACCACTCTAACCTAACCTAACCTAAAAGCCATAACTTCATAGAATTGACAAGAAAGCTCTTAGGCAATTAGGAATTATAAACATTTCATAAAAATGGCAGGAGATCTTTTAGCCAGGAATTATATAAACGAGTTATGCTTAAGGCAAGAAGTCGCCGTAGTCCAGTAGGTGTGTTGTTAGACGCAAAGCCAGGGTTCGAGCCCCCGGCCAGACATCAAAGACAAACTACAAAAAGTACTTTTCGGCGACTTCCTCTCAGCAGATTTCTGGCAAAAACACTGAGAGTAAATAAAATTGCCATGAAAAAGTTTCTCAAAAATCTGTCTTTCGGAGTCGACTTTAAACTGTAGGTCCCACCACTCATGTATAAAATTAACACACACAACATATGGTGTGACAAGCTAGGACTTTGTACAATGGGTCAATTCGACCTCCGGGTACTGTACTTGTCTTAATTGACAAGTACACGTCCTTTAACCTAACCTAACCTATGCTTAAGCCAGCTGCCTAATTGGATCTAATGATGAAAAAGTCCAAAGTCTGAAATGGAAATGAAAAATCATAGCCCAAAATCGTTCGAAATCTGAGAAAAATAAAAGAAATATAATAAAAGAGTCTATCAAAAGGAATAAAACAAAACGATTGTAATAGAAACACGAACTTATAAGACCGTATATTGTAACAGTTATCGATAATCATTAAAGAAAATATTTTAATATGCCGTGCATACCTACTACATTCAACCACATTCTTCCGTTGTTATTATTGCTATTGTATTATTGTTGTTTTATAACATTGTCTGTCGTCCATTACGTTTTTTTTTGGTAAATTTTAATGAGCGTTTTTAAAACGTACGTATCTATCTATTGGTCGATATGATTGTATATTTATTGTGGCTTCTTTTATGCAATAATTGTAACAGTTTTTACGATTTTAATTTATAAATTAATGTACATACATATAGTATGTATGTGCGTATGTTTGCATTGCATAATAAGTATTATTATCATTATCATCATCATCATCATTATAATTATTATTTTAATACTTTTTTTAAACCGTATTATTATTTGTTACATTTAATTTTGTTTTTCTGTTTTTTTTTTTTGTTGTTGTATTCGTAAACTTTTTAAACAAAATTGTAGCATATTGAAGAAGCCAAAAAGAAAGCAATTTAATGAATGAATGAATGTGAATGAAGTTGAATGAATAAATAAAACGAACGTGTTAAATGAAATGAATTTAATGAAATTAAATGATGGTGTTGTCTTGTCTTGTGTTGTGTTGTGTTAAATTGTTTGTAATGGCATGGGTATGGCTGTGACTGTGTCTGTGTCTCTTATTTTGTTATGCATTTAAACTAAAGTTATAAATTTAATTATCTTCTAAATTATGTAACCAAAAGCATTATTAAAACGTTTTGCTTTTAGACGTTTTACTTTTTTACGTTACTTATGTATTTTCTGTAGTTTAACGTAAACAATTTCCATTAAAAATTCATTGCAAGCGTTTGTTTTGATACAATTTTTACTTTTTCTTTCATTTACATCCAACACTTTGGGGATGGTTTCTACTCATGTATTGTATTGTTTTCAAAATAGTTAAATAGATTTTGGAAGTGAGTAAAGAGCGAGTAGTGTTTTCGGTTATTAGATTTGAATCTTATGCTTCCTGCAGGCAGAGAGAGTTCCACATGCGGGTGACTTATAGTAACAGAAAATACCTCTTCGGGAATAGAGAATAGTGCAGCTAAAGACCAAGTTCTCTCTGTAATGCATTGTGCGATCCACTAGCCGAATGACCACAAATAAATATTCTCTAAATTATAGGCGAGTTTTATGAGGACATGTACATACCTTAATTTCCCTCCAGAATGTGCATTAAATTAGAGCTTAAACAGCATAACACAAGCCATGGTCTTCAAAGATTAAGTTAAATTAGCGCGCAGCTTGCCGTTCACAAGCAAATTCAATTTTGAAGGTGGTGCAATGGTTTTTGAGTGCGGTTGTTGAGAGGGTTTTTCTTTTTGTAAATTTCCTGATTTACTCAGATAGCCACGCTGCTATTAAATCATTAACAAACGTAATTTCAACGTCCGCTTTCATTCATAGATGCCGTGGATTTTTTAGACAAATTTCGGATCATTCAATGGTAACTTTTGTATGGGTTCCGGGACACGGATATCGTTGGAAATTGCATTGCTGGTGAGCTAGTTAGGGCTGGTACAGCACTCTTAATCTGCGGCATGTTCCAGGGCTTTGGTATTGCAATTGGATATTATCTACTCGTTTTGCAGGGACTCTCAATCTTGTTGGCAGCGAGAGGATACGTGACTTATGCAGGAGCTGTGGATCTGATTGTCTTTGACCTCATATGTCAGTGTACTGCTTTTGCCAAGACGCGATAGAGGTCTTAACCTCTCACTTCCTGACATCCTTGACCGAGCTCTCTTATATAAAGATTGCTGCAATAGCAAGATTTTAGTTCAGGGACTATTTTATGGTATACAGATGGTACAAGAACGGATCTTTGAACAGGCCAGGAATTTTTGGACCCATAATGAAATACTCCAAGCAAATGGGAAAAGTCGCAGGTATCTTTCAAGAGCACGTCTATGGCATCGAAAGATGTGCTTACATCAACTTATATAGGGTATACAAAAGACAGGACATAGAATTACTATTTCATATTTAGGCCGCCATACGAGTAGCTGAAGAAAGATTGTGCTTAGTGGGTTCGAGGTCATGGGGAAATTCTCGCAATGCGCAAGCAGACGAGCTTGTGGGGAGGGAAACTTCTAAGCCGTTGATGGAGCCAGAACTGTTTTGTGAAAATGGGACAGATGTTTGGAAAGGTATGCTCAATGGAAATGAAGATAAAGAGATGCAAATACTCCTCTCAAACCAATTGGGATTAAAGCAATCAAAAGTTTAAAGCAAATAAAAGGAGATCTGGGTTATGCATTAGACTATTCTGGAATAAGTTGATAAACGACTTTTTTTAGAGGGCACTGTAGATGCAGGTTACACTTATGGGGAATCTTTCCAGCCGAACATGTAGGTTCTGTGACGATGAGAATGAATCATCGGAACACAATTTTGGAACCTATGGGTTATTAAGACAGCCCAGAAGGAAGCAATCTAGTGCTAGGCACATAATTGTCATTGTTGACATCGAGAAGTATTCTGAAAGGCTTAAAGAAGACTCGTGTTAGTTTCATTTAGGGAATGCTTGATTCTCTTTTTAAAAGTTGAATGTGAGTCTGAATGTGCTGGCCTAAGTGGGATCTCTTACGTCAAAAGGATCCCCCACCTAACCTAACCTCAACACAGTGCTATTTAACAAACTCCTATGACAGTAAATAAAGTCGTCGTAGTCAAGTAGAAAGTGTGTGGGCTTATGGGGCGCGTAACCATGGTTCAAAACTCAATTCAGACAGTTTCAACAAAATAAATAAAATAAAATTGCCATGAGAAGTTTCTTAAAAATCTGTCGTTCGGAATCGACTTTAAACTGCCACTTATGAATAAAAATTAACACATACAACATAAGAGGCATGAGAAGCTAGGTTGTAACTCTGAAAGAAGGGTTGCAGTGACCAATTAAGTAAGTATGGCAGTAGATGTTATACGAAAAAAGTTAGAAGGAAAACATGTTGTGTTCTGCTCTCTCTTCATAGGTTTTCCTCAAGAATATTATCTGTTATTGGATAAAAAATTAGAAAAAATGCAAAATTATAATAATTTTTCCTTTTTTTATTATTATTTTTAAAATAAAAAAAAAGATATTTCCATTTTTCATTATAGGTTTCCTCTTTAGAAAGACGTCACACAGAACGTGAAGAACGTTTGCACATGTTGGTTGAAGCTCTTAGCAAGGGACGCTTGAATGGTGCTCTAGATGATCTCTTGGGCGATAACAATAATCAATGAGACTCAATGGAAATCAAACAATTAACACAACGTTAATAAATTATGCTTTAACGTTTTTAATTTATGATTAATTTAATAATTAAGGATTTTAAGAACAAACAAAATCACATTACATACATATGTATGTATGTATGTAGTATGTATGTTTAATAAAATTATATATATTGTGGTATAAATTGTAAGAGAATGGAGCTGGATTTTTACCAGCTCTAGTAACAAATATTGGAAAGCATAAGAAACATAATTCACCCTTATCATGAATTAAAAGTGAGAATCTTTTATTCTCGCGGAATTTTTTCAATGTTTTCTCCTTTTGTACAAGAATTTAGGGAAAAAGAAAATTAATTCCGTGAGAATACCTAATTTTTTTACGATAAGGGTGAGGCAATAATAACAGATAATAAAATTATGGACTGACATTTTATGTTTAAACTTTAAATATTCTTGTTAAACGTATGTTAACAGTATTATTTAAACAATAACTTCGAACTAAAAAAAAAAACAAAAAAAAATATAAAATAACAACAACTTCTGTAAAACTTTTTTTATAGCTTTAACATAAAACAGCAGTAAAATTAAAAAAGTTATCTTAAGATAGCAACAAATTATTGAAAAAAATTACCGAAAAAAAAAATACAATAAAAGCCAAAGTGAAATTTATGAGGAATATTAGAAATAAAAATAGAAACGCAACCGTTCAGTTTCCTTCCAAAGGTTTTAATAAGAAAAACTAAAACATAATTAAATTATAAACAATTAATAATTAAACAATTAGCGTTTAAATTAATAAATTAAGAATTTTAAATTAACTTTAAATAAATATTTAAAAATTTAGAGTTATTGAGTTCAGGTTTACAATAAATCAGTAGCTTAGCAATTATTATAAATATATAGTACATACATATTATATTTCATAACTTAAAATTGTGTTACAATAACAAAAAACAAAAAAAAGAACAAAATTAGATTTTTATTACAAGGCCCTTAAAACCATTAGAGGGGTTCGATTAAATTGAAGTGTTAGCAAGAATACATTCTGTGCTTTCTATTTAATATCGACGCCTCCATTCTAAGTACACTTAGAACGTTTTTAATGTTCTTGCATTAAATTTAAATTCTACGTTCTCTAACTTAAATACTATCAAAATTTGGTTAAGATGCGCCGATCCGTTCTGAAGTTATAGGGAAAAATCTTCTTAGAATACACATATGGTCGTATGTCGCGTGAAAACTTTGAGAGCTCATAACTCAAAACAGACTTTTTCGACTTAGAATGTTATAGAACGGAGGCGTCGATATGTGCGAAGCTAGTTACGAAAATTTAATTATTTTTTGCAGTGAATGTTATGTTAACAGACAGTGTTAATTGAAAATTTTGAAAAAGGGAGGAAAGAAAATCGATTAAAAACCGCAAAAATAGTGATAAAAATAGTGAAAAAATGTAATCAAGATGAAGCTAAACCTTTGAATTGTAAGAAAAAAATATATATGAAAATAATTATTTCCTTATTGGAGATAATAAAGTTGTAAAATCAAGTATTTCAACCAAATATACCCTCTATAAATTAAAAAAAAATGCAATTAAATTTAAAAAAGTGCTGTTCTCTGCCTTAGTGGGCTGGATAGGTATTATATCAAGGATTCCAAAACAGTTTTCCTTATGATCGGGTGAACTTTGGGATCGGAGATATAGCCGACGAAGCTAACTTATTTATACGAACAAAGAAAATGTTCTATATAAATCATCAAAAATTCAACAACATTTAAAATTGTAAGGTTTTCTGCCTTAGTGGTGTGGATAGCTATTGGATCAAGCATTCCAGTTACTAAATTATACACAAATTTTTTTTTAAAAAATTTCTGAAATTTTTTAACTAATCTGTTTTCGTTGAAAATCTTTATAGTTTCCTTGATGTTAAGACGGTCTTTTGCATTGGTTAAAAAATTTCTGAAATTGAACTGAATTGTAGCCCTGCACAGGCCCACAAAGGTATGCATCCGATTTACAAATTTCACAAATTTCTGAAACAAAGCAAAAGACCGCCTTAAAATCGAAGAAAGATGTCAGACAATTATAAACATTTACAAAAAAATTATTGGTTAAAAAATTTCTGAAATTTGTTAACTTTTGTGGGCCTGTGCAGGCCCATAAATACAAACCTAACAAATAAAACAATAATACATACATATACAATATATTTATTTATTAAACTTTATTAATTAAGTTTTTAAAAACATGATTAAATGTATATTCTCATTTCATTATTTCTTAATAATTTAAGTTTTATAGAATTTTTTTTGTAATTTTGATGTAATAATGTCTATGTATCTTGTTTTAATTATTATTATTTCATTATTAAATATTTATTTAACTATTATTATTGTGTTATTTGTTTTAATTATTATTTAATTTTTTTTTAATTTAATGAAATTTTAATTGAAAATATATACATATATGTATATGAACATCAGCAGAAGAAGAATGGTTATTATACGTATGATTTATTATACATTTTTCGACATACACACACGCACATGTATAGTCGTATAACAATTTTACATTTTTGCGAATATCTCGGAAACTATAAGAGCTAATGCCAATCAGTTTTCACCATGCGACTGGAAAAAACATCAGTTTTCTTAGACAGAAAAAAAATTTTTAAAATATTAAATACCGTCTGAAATATAAGGCTTTATATATAAAAACACAATATATTTCTTAGTAGGCGTGGCATTTGTGGGCGGAAATAAATTTTGCTAAATAGATGATGTTCTTTTCTATCGTATAGCAAAAACCCAATGTCGCTATCTCTTATAGTTTCCGAGTTATAAGAAAAATTGTAAAATTATTTAACAAAAAACACTTCCTGCTGAATTCTGTTGGCCTGGTAACGGCAGAAAATTTTTGAATGAAAAATTTAAAAACATTTTTCGATATACACACACACACGCACATGTATAGTCGTATAACAATTTTACATTTTTGCGAATATCTCGGAAACTATAAGAGCTAATGACAATCTGTTTTCACCACGCGACTGGAAAAAACATCAGCTTTCTTCGACAGGAAAAAATTTTAAAAATATTAAATACCGTCTGAAATATAAGGCGTTATATATAAAAACACAATATATTTCTTTGTAGGCGTGGCATTTGTGGGCGGAAATAAATTTTGCTAAATAGCTGATGTTCTTTTCTATCGTATAGCGAAAGCCCAATGTCGCTATCTCTAATAGTTTCCGAGTTATAAGCAAAATTGTAAAATTGTTTAACAAAAAACACTTCCTGCTGATTTCTGTTGGCCTGGTAACGGCCGAAAATTTTTGAATGAAAATTTGAAAACATTTTTCGACATACACACCCACACACGCACATGTATAATCGTATAACAATTTTACATTTTTGCGAATATCTCGGAAACTATAAGAGCTAATGACAATCAGTTTTCACCATACGATTGGAAAAAACATCAGCTTTCTTGGACAGAAAAAAAATTTTTAAAAATATTAAATACCGTCTGAAATATAAGGCCATATATATAAAAACTCAATATATTTCTTAGTAGGCGTGGCATTTGTGGGCGGAAATAAATTTTGCTAAATAGATGATGTTCTTTTCTATCGTATAGCAAAAACCCAATGTCGCTATCTCTTATAGTTTCCGAGTTATAAGCAAAATTGTAAAATTATTTAACAAAAAACACTTCCTGCTGAATTCTGTTGGCCTGGTAACGGCAGAAAATTTTTGAATGAAAAATTTAAAAACATTTTTCGATATACACACACACGCGCACATGTATAGTCGTATAACAATTTTACATTTTTGCGAATATCTCGGAAACTATAAGAGCTAATGACAATCAGTTTTCACCATACGACTGGAAAAAACATCAGCTTTCTTGGACAGGAAAAAATTTTAAAAATATTAAATACCGTCTGAAATATAAGGCGTTATATATAAAAACACAATATATTTCTTTGTAGGCGTGGCATTTGTGGGCGGAAATAAATTTTGCTAAATAGCTGATGTTCTTTTCTATCGTATAGCGAAAGCCCAATGTCGCTATCTCTAATAGTTTCCGAGTTATAAGCAAAATTGTAAAATTGTTTAACAAAAAATACTTCCTGCTGATTTCTGTTGGCCTGGTAACGGCCGAAAATTTTTGAATGAAAAATTTGAAAACATTTTTCGACATACACACACACACACGCACATGTATAGTCGTATAACAATTTTACATTTTTGCGAATATCTCGGAAACTATAAGAGCTAATGACAATCTGTTTTCACCATGCGATTGGAAAAAACATCAGCTTTTTTAGACAGAAAAAAAATTTTAAAAATATTAAATACCGTCTGAAGTATAAGGCGTTATATATAAAAACTCAATATATTTCTTAGTAGGCGTGGCATTTGTGGGCGGAAATAAATTTTGCTAAATAGCTGATGTTTTTTCTATCGTATAGCGAAAACCCAATGTCGCTATCTCTTATAGTTTCCGAGTTATAAGCAAAAGTGTAAAATTGTTTAACAAAAAATACTTCCTGCTGATTTCTGTTGGCCTGGTAACGGCCGAAAATTTTTGAATGAAAAATTTGAAAACATTTTTCGACATACACACCCACACACGCACATGTATAACCGTATAACAATTTTACATTTTTGCGAATATCTCGGAAACTATAAGAGCTAATGACAATCTGTTTTCACCATGCGATTGGAAAAAACATCAGCTTTTTTAGACAGAAAAAAAATTTTAAAAATATTAAATACCGTCTGAAGTATAAGGCGTTATATATAAAAACTCAATATATTTCTTAGTAGGCGTGGCATTTGTGGGCGGAAATAAATTTTGCTAAATAGCTGATGTTTTTTTCTATCGTATAGCGAAAACCCAATGTCGCTATCTCTTATAGTTTCCGAGTTATAAGCAAAATTGTAAAATTGTTTAACAAAAAACACTTCCTGCTGAATTCTGTTGGCCTGGTAACGGCAGAAAATTTTTGAATGAAAAATTTAAAAACATTTTTCGATATACACACACATACACGCACATGTATAGTCGTATAACAATTTTACATTTTTGCGAATATCTCGGAAACTATAAGAGCTAATGACAATCAGTTTTCACCATACGACTGGGAAAAACATCAGCTTTCTTGGACAGAAAAAAATTTTAAAAATATTAAATACCATCTGAAATAAAAGGCGTTATATATAAAAACTCAATATATTTCTTAGTAGGCGTGGCATTTGTGGGCGGAAATAAATTTTGTTAAATAGCTGATGTTTTTTTCTATCGTATAGCGAAAACCCAATGTCGCTATCTCTTATAGTTTCCGAGTTATAAGCAAAATTGTAAAATTGTTTAACAAAAAACACTTCCTGCTGAATTCTGTTGGCCTGGTAACGGCAGAAAATTTTTGAATGAAAAATTTAAAAACATTTTTCGATATACACACACATACACGCACATGTATAGTCGTATAACAATTTTACATTTTTGCGAATATCTCGGAAACTATAAGAGCTAATGACAATCAGTTTTCACCATGCGATTGGAAAAAACATCAGCTTTCTTCGACAGGCAAAATTTTTTTAAAAATATTAAATACCGTCTGAAATATAAGGCCATATATATAAAAACTCAATATATTTCTTAGTAGGCGTGGCATTTGTGGGCGGAAATAAATTTTGCTAAATAGATGATGTTCTTTTCTATCGTATAGCAAAAACCCAATGTCGCTATCTCTTATAGTTTCCGAGTTATAAGCAAAATTGTAAAATTATTTAACAAAAAACACTTCCTGCTGAATTCTGTTGGCCTGGTAACGGCAGAAAATTTTTGAATGAAAAATTTAAAAACATTTTTCGATATACACACACACACGCACATGTATAGTCGTATAACAATTTTACATTTTTGCGAATATCTCGGAAACTATAAGAGCTAATGACAATCTGTTTTCACCACGCGACTGGAAAAAACATCAGCTTTCTTCGACAGGAAAAAATTTTAAAAATATTAAATACCGTCTGAAATATAAGGCGTTATATATAAAAACACAATATATTTCTTTGTAGGCGTGGCATTTGTGGGCGGAAATAAATTTTGCTAAATAGCTGATGTTCTTTTCTATCGTATAGCGAAAGCCCAATGTCGCTATCTCTAATAGTTTCCGAGTTATAAGCAAAATTGTAAAATTGTTTAACAAAAAACACTTCCTGCTGATTTCTGTTGGCCTGGTAACGGCAGAAAATTTTTGAATGAAAATTTGAAAACATTTTTCGATATACACACCCACACACGCACATGTATAATCGTATAACAATTTTACATTTTTGCGAATATCTCGGAAACTATAAGAGCTAATGACAATCAGTTTTCACCATGCGATTGGAAAAAACATCAGCTTTCTTCGACAGGAAAATTTTTTTTAAAAATATTAAATACCGTCTGAAATATAAGGCCATATATATAAGAACTCAATATATTTCTTAGTAGGCGTGGCATTTGTGGGCGGAAATAAATTTTGCTAAATAGATGATGTTCTTTTCTATCGTATAGCAAAAACCCAATGTCGCTATCTCTTATAGTTTCCGAGTTATAAGCAAAATTGTAAAATTATTTAACAAAAAACACTTCCTGCTGAATTCTGTTGGCCTGGTAACGGCAGAAAATTTTTGAATGAAAAATTTAAAAACATTTTTCGATATACACACACATACACGCACATGTATAGTCGTATAACAATTTTACATTTTTGCGAATATCTCGGAAACTATAAGAGCTAATGACAATCAGTTTTCACCATGCGATTGGAAAAAACATCAGCTTTCTTCGACAGGAAAAATTTTTTTAAAAATATTAAATACCGTCTGAAATATAAGGCCATATATATAAAAACTCAATATATTTCTTAGTAGGCGTGGCATTTGTGGGCGGAAATAAATTTTGCTAAATAGATGATGTTCTTTTCTATCGTATAGCAAAAACCCAATGTCGCTATCTCTTATAGTTTCCGAGTTATAAGCAAAATTGTAAAATTATTTAACAAAAAACACTTCCTGCTGAATTCTGTTGGCCTGGTAACGGCCGAAAATTTTTGAATGAAAATTTGAAAACATTTTTCGATATACACACACACACGCACATGTATAGTCGTATAACAATTTTACATTTTTGCGAATATCTCGGAAACTATAAGAGCTAATGACAATCTGTTTTCACCACGCGACTGGAAAAAACATCAGCTTTCTTCGACAGGAAAAAATTTTAAAAATATTAAATACCGTCTGAAATATAAGGCGTTATATATAAAAACACAATATATTTCTTTGTAGGCGTGGCATTTGTGGGCGGAAATAAATTTTGCTAAATAGCTGATGTTCTTTTCTATCGTATAGCGAAAGCCCAATGTCGCTATCTCTAATAGTTTCCGAGTTATAAGCAAAATTGTAAAATTGTTTAACAAAAAACACTTCCTGCTGATTTCTGTTGGCCTGGTAACGGCAGAAAATTTTTGAATGAAAAATTTAAAAACATTTTTCGATATACACACACATACACGCACATGTATAGTCGTATAACAATTTTACATTTTTGCGAATATCTCGGAAACTATAAGAGCTAATGACAATCAGTTTTCACCATGCGATTGGAAAAAACATCAGCTTTCTTCGACAGGAAAAATTTTTTTAAAAATATGAAATACCGTCTGAAATATAAGGCCATATATATAAAAACTCAATATATTTCTTAGTAGGCGTGGCATTTGTGGGCGGAAATAAATTTTGCTAAATAGATGATGTTCTTTTCTATCGTATAGCAAAAACCCAATGTCGCTATCTCTTATAGTTTCCGAGTTATAAGCAAAATTGTAAAATTATTTAACAAAAAACACTTCCAGCTGAATTCTGTTGGCCTGGTAACGGCAGAAAATTTTTGAATGAAAAATTTAAAAACATTTTTCGATATACACACACACACGCACATGTATAGTCGTATAACAATTTTACATTTTTGCGAATATCTCGGAAACTATAAGAGCTAATGACAATCTGTTTTCACCACGCGACTGGAAAAAACATCAGCTTTCTTCGACAGGAAAAAATTTTTAAAAATATTAAATACCGTCTGAAATATAAGGCCATATATATAAAAACTCAATATATTTCTTAGTAGGCGTGGCATTTGTGGGCGGAAATAAATTTTGCTAAATAGATGATGTTCTTTTCTATCGTATAGCAAAAACCCAATGTCGCTATCTCTTATGGTTTCCGAGTTATAAGCAAAATTGTAAAATTATTTAACAAAAAACACTTCCTGCTGAATTCTGTTGGCCTGGTAACGGCAGAAAATTTTTGAATGAAAAATTTAAAAACATTTTTCGATATACACACACACACGCACATGTATAGTCGTATAACAATTTTACATTTGTGCGAATATCTCGGAAACTATAAGAGCTAATGACAATCTGTTTTCACCACGCGACTGGAAAAAACATCAGCTTTCTTCGACAGGAAAAAATTTTAAAAATATTAAATACCGTCTGAAATATAAGGCGTTATATATAAAAACACAATATATTTCTTTGTAGGCGTGGCATTTGTGGGCGGAAATAAATTTTGCTAAATAGCTGATGTTCTTTTCTATCGTATAGCGAAAGCCCAATGTCGCTATCTCTAATAGTTTCCGAGTTATAAGCAAAATTGTGAAATTGTTTAACAAAAAACACTTCCTGCTGATTTCTGTTGGCCTGGTAACGGCCGAAAATTTTTGAATGAAAATTTGAAAACATTTTTCGACATACACACCCACACACGCACATGTATAATCGTATAACAATTTTACATTTTTGCGAATATCTCGGAAACTATAAGAGCTAATGACAATCAGTTTTCACCATACGATTGGAAAAAACATCAGCTTTCTTCGACAGGAAAAATTTTTTAAAAAATATTAAATACCGTCTGAAATATAAGGCCATATATATAAAAACTCAATATATTTCTTAGTAGGCGTGGCATTTGTGGGCGGAAATAAATTTTGCTAAATAGATGATGTTCTTTTCTATCGTATAGCAAAAACCCAATGTCGCTATCTCTTATAGTTTCCGAGTTATAAGCAAAATTGTAAAATTATTTAACAAAAAACACTTCCTGCTGATTTCTGTTGGCCTGGTAACGGCAGAAAATTTTTGAATGAAAAATTTAAAAACATTTTTCGATATACACACACATACACGCACATGTATAGTCGTATAACAATTTTACATTTTTGCGAATATCTCGGAAACTATAAGAGCTAATGACAATCAGTTTTCACCATGCGATTGGAAAAAACATCAGCTTTCTTCGACAGGAAAAATTTTTTTAAAAATATTAAATACCGTCTGAAATATAAGGCCATATATATAAAAACTCAATATATTTCTTAGTAGGCGTGGCATTTGTGGGCGGAAATAAATTTTGCTAAATAGATGATGTTCTTTTCTATCGTATAGCAAAAACCCAATGTCGCTATCTCTTATAGTTTCCGAGTTATAAGCAAAATTGTAAAATTATTTAACAAAAAACACTTCCTGCTGAATTCTGTTGGCCTGGTAACGGCAGAAAATTTTTGAATGAAAAATTTAAAAACATTTTTCGATATACACACACATACACGCACATGTATAGTCGTATAACAATTTTACATTTTTGCGAATATCTCGGAAACTATAAGAGCTAATGACAAGCAGTTTTCACCATGCGATTGGAAAAAACATCAGCTTTCTTCGACAGGAAAAATTTTTTTAAAAATATTAAATACCGTCTGAAATATAAGGCCATATATATAAAAACTCAATATATTTCTTAGTAGGCGTGGCATTTGTGGGCGGAAATAAATTTTGCTAAATAGATGATGTTCTTTTCTATCGTATAGCAAAAACCCAATGTCGCTATCTCTTATAGTTTCCGAGTTATAAGCAAAATTGTAAAATTATTTAACAAAAAACACTTCCTGCTGAATTCTGTTGGCCTGGTAACGGCAGAAAATTTTTGAATGAAAAATTTAAAAACATTTTTCGATATACACACACACACGCACATGTATAGTCGTATAACAATTTTACATTTTTGCGAATATCTCGGAAACTATAAGAGCTAATGACAATCTGTTTTCACCACGCGACTGGAAAAAACATCAGCTTTCTTCGACAGGAAAAAATTTTAAAAATATTAAATACCGTCTGAAATATAAGGCGTTATATATAAAAACACAATATATTTCTTTGTAGGCGTGGCATTTGTGGGCGGAAATAAATTTTGCTAAATAGCTGATGTTCTTTTCTATCGTATAGCGAAAGCCCAATGTCGCTATCTCTAATAGTTTCCGAGTTATAAGCAAAATTGTAAAATTGTTTAACAAAAAACACTTCCTGCTGATTTCTGTTGGCCTGGTAACGGCAGAAAATTTTTGAATGAAAAATTTAAAAACATTTTTCGATATACACACACATACACGCACATGTATAGTCGTATAACAATTTTACATTTTTGCGAATATCTCGGAAACTATAAGAGCTAATGACAATCAGTTTTCACCATGCGATTGGAAAAAACATCAGCTTTCTTCGACAGGAAAAATTTTTTTAAAAATATTAAATACCGTCTGAAATATAAGGCCATATATATAAAAACTCAATATATTTCTTAGTAGGCGTGGCATTTGTGGGCGGAAATAAATTTTGCTAAATAGCTGATGTTCTTTTCTATCGTATAGCGAAAGCCCAATGTCGCTATCTCTAATAGTTTCCGAGTTATAAGCAAAATTGTAAAATTGTTTAACAAAAAACACTTCCTGCTGATTTCTGTTGGCCTGGTAACGGCCGAAAATTTTTGAATGAAAATTTGAAAACATTTTTCGACATACACACCCACACACGCACATGTATAATCGTATAACAATTTTACATTTTTGCGAATATCTCGGAAACTATAAGAGCTAATGACAATCTGTTTTCACCACGCGACTGGAAAAAACATCAGCTTTCTTCGACAGGAAAAAATTTTAAAAATATTAAATACCGTCTGAAATATAAGGCGTTATATATAAAAACACAATATATTTCTTTGTAGGCGTGGCATTTGTGGGCGGAAATAAATTTTGCTAAATAGCTGATGTTCTTTTCTATCGTATAGCGAAAGCCCAATGTCGCTATCTCTAATAGTTTCCGAGTTATAAGCAAAATTGTAAAATTGTTTAACAAAAAACACTTCCTGCTGATTTCTGTTGGCCTGGTAACGGCCGAAAATTTTTGAATGAAAATTTGAAAACATTTTTCGACATACACACCCACACACGCACATGTATAATCGTATAACAATTTTACATTTTTGCGAATATCTCGGAAACTATAAGAGCTAATGACAATCAGTTTTCACCATACGATTGGAAAAAACATCAGCTTTCTTGGACAGAAAAAAATTTTTAAAAATATTAAATACCGTCTGAAATATAAGGCGTTATATATAAAAACACAATATATTTCTTTGTAGGCGTGGCATTTGTGGGCGGAAATAAATTTTGCTAAATAGCTGATGTTCTTTTCTATCGTATAGCGAAAGCCCAATGTCGCTATCTCTAATAGTTTCCGAGTTATAAGCAAAATTGTAAAATTGTTTAACAAAAAACACTTCCTGCTGATTTCTGTTGGCCTGGTAACGGCAGAAAATTTTTGAATGAAAAATTTAAAAACATTTTTCGATATACACACACATACACGCACATGTATAGTCGTATAACAATTTTACATTTTTGCGAATATCTCGGAAACTATAAGAGCTAATGACAATCAGTTTTCACCATGCGATTGGAAAAAACATCAGCTTTCTTCGACAGGAAAAATTTTTTTAAAAATATTAAATACCGTCTGAAATATAAGGCCATATATATAAACACTCAATATATTTCTTAGTAGGCGTGGCATTTGTGGGCGGAAATAAATTTTGCTAAATAGATGATGTTCTTTTCTATCGTATAGCAAAAACCCAATGTCGCTATCTCTTATAGTTTCCGAGTTATAAGCAAAATTGTAAAATTATTTAACAAAAAACACTTCCTGCTGAATTCTGTTGGCCTGGTAACGGCCGAAAATTTTTGAATGAAAAATTTAAAAACATTTTTCGATATACACACACATACACGCACATGTATAATCGTATAACAATTTTACATTTTTGCGAATATCTCGGAAACTATAAGAGCTAATGACAATCAGTTTTCACCATGCGATTGGAAAAAACATCAGCTTTCTTCGACAGGAAAAAATTTTTAAAAATATTAAATACCGTCTGAAATATAAGGCCATATATATAAAAACTCAATATATTTCTTAGTAGGCGTGGCATTTGTGGGCGGAAATAAATTTTGCTAAATAGATGATGTTCTTTTCTATCGTATAGCAAAAACCCAATGTCGCTATCTCTTATAGTTTCCGAGTTATAAGCAAAATTGTAAAATTATTTAACAAAAAACACTTCCTGCTGAATTCTGTTGGCCTGGTAACGGCAGAAAATTTTTGAATGAAAAATTTAAAAACATTTTTCGATATACACACACACACGCACATGTATAGTCGTATAACAATTTTACATTTTTGCGAATATCTCGGAAACTATAAGAGCTAATGACAATCAGTTTTCACCATACGATTGGAAAAAACATCAGCTTTCTTGGACAGAAAAAATTTTTTAAAAATATTAAATACCGTCTGAAATATAAGGCGTTATATATAAAAACACAATATATTTCTTTGTAGGCGTGGCATTTGTGGGCGGAAATAAATTTTGCTAAATAGCTGATGTTCTTTTCTATCGTATAGCGAAAGCCCAATGTCGCTATCTCTAATAGTTTCCGAGTTATAAGCAAAATTGTAAAATTGTTTAACAAAAAACACTTCCTGCTGATTTCTGTTGGCCTGGTAACGGCCGAAAATTTTTGAATGAAAATTTGAAAACATTTTTCGACATACACACCCACACACGCACATGTATAATCGTATAACAATTTTACATTTTTGCGAATATCTCGGAAACTATAAGAGCTAATGACAATCAGTTTTCACCATACGATTGGAAAAAACATCAGCTTTTTTAGACAGAAAAAATTTTTAAAAATATTAAATACCGTCTGAAATATAAGGCTTTATATATAAAAACATAATATATTTCTTAGTAGGCGTGGCATTTGTGGGCGGAAATAAATTTTGCTAAATAGCTGATGTTTTTTTCTATCGTATAGCGAAAGCCCAATGTCGCTATCTCTAATAGTTTCCGAGTTATAAGCAAAAGTGTAAAATTGTTTAACAAAAAACACTTCCTGCTGATTTCTGTTGGCCTGGTAACGGCCGAAAATTTTTGAATGAAAAATTTGAAAACATTTTTCGACATACACACCCACACACGCACATGTATAACCGTATAACAATTTTACATTTTTGCGAATATCTCAGAAACTATAAGAGCTAATGACAATCTGTTTTCACCATGCGACTGGAAAAAACATCAGCTTTTTTAGACAGAAAAAAAAATTTTTTAAAATATTAAATACGTCTGAAATATAAGGCTTTATATATAAAAACATAATATATTTCTTAGTAGGCGTGGCATTTGTGGGCGGAAATAAATTTTGCTAAATAGCTGATGTTTTTTTCTATCGTATAGCGAAAACCTAATGTCGCTATCTCTTATAGTTTCCGAGTTATAAGCAAAAGTGTAAAATTGTTTAACAAAAAACACTTCCTGCTGATTTCTGTTGGCCTGGTAACGGCCGAAAATTTTTGAATGAAAAATTTGAAAACATTTTTCGACATACACACCCACACACGCACATGTATAACCGTATAACAATTTTACATTTTTGCGAATATCTCAGAAACTATAAGAGCTAATGACAATCTGTTTTCACCATGCGACTGGAAAAAACATCAGCTTTTTTAGACAGAAAAAAATTTTTAAAATTATTAAATACCGTCTGAAATATAAGGCTTTATATATAAAAACATAATATATTTCTTAGTAGGCGTGGCATTTGTGGGCGGAAATAAATTTTGCTAAATAGCTGATGTTTTTTTCTATCGTATAGCGAAAACCTAATGTCGCTATCTCTTATAGTTTCCGAGTTATAAGCAAAAGTGTAAAATTGTTTAACAAAAAACACTTCCTGTTTTTAAATACCGTCTGAAATATAAGGCTTTATATATAAAAACATAATATATTTCTTAGTAGGCGTGGCATTTGTGGGCGGAAATAAATTTTGCTAAATAGCTGATGTTTTTTTCTATCGTATAGCGAAAACCTAATGTCGCTATCTCTTATAGTTTCCGAGTTATAAGCAAAAGTGTAAAATTGTTTAACAAAAAACACTTCCTGCTGATTTCTGTTGGCCTGGTAACGGCCGAAAATTTTTGAATGAAAAATTTGAAAACATTTTTCGACATACACACCCACACACGCACATGTATAACCGTATAACAATTTTACATTTTTGCGAATATCTCAGAAACTATAAGAGCTAATGACAATCTGTTTTCACCATGCGACTGGAAAAAACATCAGCTTTTTTAGACAGAAAAAAATTTTTAAAAATATTAAATACCGTCTGAAATATAAGGCGTTATATATAAAAACTCAATATATTTCTTAGTAGGCGTGGCATTTGTGGGCGGAAATAAATTTTGCTAAATAGCTGATGTTTTTTTCTATCGTATAGCGAAAACCTAATGTCGCTATCTCTTATAGTTTCCGAGTTATAAGCAAAAGTGTAAAATTGTTTAACAAAAAACACTTCCTGCTGATTTCTGTTGGCCTGGTAACGGCCGAAAATTTTTGAATGAAAAATTTGAAAACATTTTTCGACATACACACCCACACACGCACATGTATAACCGTATAACAATTTTACATTTTTGCGAATATCTCAGAAACTATAAGAGCTAATGACAATCTGTTTTCACCATGCGACTGGAAAAAACATCAGCTTTTTTAGACAGAAAAAAAATTTTTAAAAATATTAAATACCATCTGAAATATAAGGCGTTATATATAAAAACTCAATATATTTCTTAGTAGGCGTGGCATTTGTGGGCGGAAATAAATTTTGCTAAATAGATGCTGTTGTTTTCTATCGTATAGCGAAAACCCAATGTCGTTATCTCTTATAGTTTCCGAGTTATAAGCAAAATTGTAAAATTATTTAACAAAAAACACTTCCTGCTCAATTCTGTTGGCCTGGTAACGGCAGAAAATTTTTGAATGAAAAATTTAAAAACATTTTTCGATATACACACACGCACACGCACATGTATAGTCGTATAACGTGGTAACGGCAGAAAATTTTTGAATGAAAAATTTAAAAACATTTTTCGACATACACACCCACACACGCACATGTATAACCGTATAACAATTTTACATTTTTGCGAATATCTCAGAAACTATAAGAGCTAATGACAATCTGTTTTCACCATGCGACTGGAAAAACATCAGCTTTTTTAGACAGAAAAAAATTTTTAAAAATATTAAATACCGTCTGAAATATAAGGCTTTATATATAAAAACATAATATATTTCTTAGTAGGCGTGGCATTTGTGGGCGGAAATAAATTTTGCTAAATAGCTGATGTTTTTTTCTATCGTATAGCGAAAACCTAATGTCGCTATCTCTTATAGTTTCCGAGTTATAAGCAAAAGTGTAAAATTGTTTAACAAAAAACACTTCCTGCTGATTTCTGTTGGCCTGGTAACGGCCGAAAATTTTTGAATGAAAAATTTGAAAACATTTTTCGACATACACACCCACACACGCACATGTATAACCGTATAACAATTTTACATTTTTGCGAATATCTCAGAAACTATAAGAGCTAATGACAATCTGTTTTCACCATGCGACTGGAAAAACATCAGCTTTTTTAGACAGAAAAAAATTTTTAAAAATATTAAATACCGTCTGAAATATAAGGCTTTATATATAAAAACATAATATATTTCTTAGTAGGCGTGGCATTTGTGGGCGGAAATAAATTTTGCTAAATAGCTGATGTTTTTTTCTATCGTATAGCGAAAACCTAATGTCGCTATCTCTTATAGTTTCCGAGTTATAAGCAAAAGTGTAAAATTGTTTAACAAAAAACACTTCCTGCTGATTTCTGTTGGCCTGGTAACGGCCGAAAATTTTTGAATGAAAAATTTGAAAACATTTTTCGACATACACACCCACACACGCACATGTATAACCGTATAACAATTTTACATTTTTGCGAATATCTCAGAAACTATAAGAGCTAATGACAATCTGTTTTCACCATGCGATTGGAAAAAACATCAGCTTTTTTAGACAGAAAAAAAAATTTTTAAAAATATTAAATACCATCTGAAATATAAGGCGTTATATATAAAAACTCAATATATTTCTTAGTAGGCGTGGCATTTGTGGGCGGAAATAAATTTTGCTAAATAGCTGATGTTGTTTTCTATCGTATAGCGAAAACCTAATGTCGCTATCTCTTATAGTTTCCGAGCTATAAGCAAAAGTGTAAAATTGTTTAACAAAAAACACTTCCTGCTGATTTCTGTTGGCCTGGTAACGGCCGAAAATTTTTGAATGAAAAATTTGAAAACATTTTTCGACATACACACCCACACACGCACATGTATAACCGTATAACAATTTTACATTTTTGCGAATATCTTAGAAACTATAAGAGCTAATGACAATCTGTTTTCACCATGCGACTGGAAAAAACATCAGCTTTTTTAGACAGAAAAAAATTTTTAAAATTATTAAATACCGTCTGAAATATAAGGCTTTATATATAAAAACATAATATATTTCTTAGTAGGCGTGGCATTTGTGGGCGGAAATAAATTTTGCTAAATAGCTGATGTTTTTTTCTATCGTATAGCGAAAACCTAATGTCGCTATCTCTTATAGTTTCCGAGTTATAAGCAAAAGTGTAAAATTGTTTAACAAAAAACACTTCCTGCTGATTTCTGTTGGCCTGGTAACGGCCGAAAATTTTTGAATGAAAAATTTGAAAACATTTTTCGACATACACACCCACACACGCACATGTATAACCGTATAACAATTTTACATTTTTGCGAATATCTCAGAAACTATAAGAGCTAATGACAATCTGTTTTCACCATGCGATTGGAAAAAACATCAGCTTTTTTAGACAGAAAAAAATTTTTAAAATTATTAAATACCGTCTGAAATATAAGGCTTTATATATAAAAACATAATATATTTCTTAGTAGGCGTGGCATTTGTGGGCGGAAATAAATTTTGCTAAATAGCTGATGTTTTTTTCTATCGTATAGCGAAAACCTAATGTCGCTATCTCTTATAGTTTCCGAGTTATAAGCAAAAGTGTAAAATTGTTTAACAAAAAACACTTCCTGCTGATTTCTGTTGGCCTGGTAACGGCCGAAAATTTTTGAATGAAAAATTTGAAAACATTTTTCGACATACACACCCACACACGCACATGTATAACCGTATAACAATTTTACATTTTTGCGAATATCTCAGAAACTATAAGAGCTAATGACAATCTGTTTTCACCATGCGACTGGAAAAAACATCAGCTTTTTTAGACAGAAAAAAATTTTTAAAATTATTAAATACCGTCTGAAATATAAGGCTTTATATATAAAAACATAATATATTTCTTAGTAGGCGTGGCATTTGTGGGCGGAAATAAATTTTGCTAAATAGCTGATGTTTTTTTCTATCGTATAGCGAAAACCTAATGTCGCTATCTCTTATAGTTTCCGAGTTATAAGCAAAAGTGTAAAATTGTTTAACAAAAAACACTTCCTGCTGATTTCTGTTGGCCTGGTAACGGCCGAAAATTTTTGAATGAAAAATTTGAAAACATTTTTCGACATACACACCCACACACGCACATGTATAACCGTATAACAATTTTACATTTTTGCGAATATCTTGGAAACTATAAGAGCTAATGGCAATCAGTTTTCACCATGCGACACTTAATGCTGAATTCTGTTGGCCTGGTAACGGCAGGCGTATGGACGACTTTGACGTATATATATGAACAAAATGGGCGTATTGGATAAAGTGGGCGTGTCACCTCCTATAGTCTGTCTATATATATAAAAATGAATGTTTGTTTGTATGTACCTTATTGAATCGTAAACTATGCATTTGATCATGTTATGATCTTTAGCAAAGTTGTTGGGCATGAGCCGGGAAGGTTTCTAAGCTGTTTAGCATCAAATTTCATAAATTTGCTAGCAAACGAAAGCTAAGGACCTCAGCTAACATATCCTTCCAATACCCAGTAGTGCCACGCACATTCAATCAAATAATATAATATATATATAATATATAAATATATTAACTTATGACTTTATAATTTTCGAAGAAAAAGAAGAAGAAAAGGAATGGGCGTGGCTATAATACAAGAAAATGAAATATGTATGTATGGGCAAAGTTATAAGAGTTTACATTTAATTTTCTTAAATATCTATAAGTGGGCGTGGCAATTATAATATCTACATCTATTACGTGAAACAACACGTTTCGACCTTTTATTTGATACCAAATTTATATAATATTGGTGCCCTACTTACAAAGTTATTAAAGAAAATACTTTTACCAACAACAAAAAATCTTTGCTCGCGATGAAAATCAATTGAGTTTCAAATCTGAAGAAAATACCAGACGAACAGAAATTTCAGCAGGCTACTATAAAAATATTAAAATTTAGTAGTATTGGAATCACCCTGTTATATTCGGGTTTTTAAGGTTTAGGTCTACTTTTAGGATGACAAATATAACCCACATACACACGCACTGTAGAATGACGAAGTACCCAGTTTAACTTTCGGGTATACCCTAAAGTATGCTTGAAAAATTTATGACGGAGAAATATAAGGGATAACTGGATGACCCTTTTATATATTGATTTTTAAAATGGAGACATATTTTTAGGATGAATAGTATAACCGACATACACACGCACTCCTTAATAACCGGGTGGTCAGTTTAATTTGTGCGTGTGTATGTGGGTTATTCTATTCATCCTAAAAGTAGACCTAAATCTAAAAAAAAACCGAATATAACAGGGTGATTCCAATAATTATTTTTTAATTTTTATAGTAGCCTGCTGAAATTTCTGTTCGCCTGGTATTTTCTTCAGATTTGTGATGTTCAGCGCGAGCAACAGGAGAAAAAACATTGTGCGTTGCTGGGTAGGTGTTCAAATTGACATTTTCCCTGATTTCGTAAAAAAATGAAATAAAACCGTATTTTTTTAGAATTTTTTACATTTTATTTAATGCTAATTGTTATAATATTATTTAGTAATTAATTTTTTCTATCATTTATAATAAAATAAAACAAATAATGTTTAAAATTAAACACAAAAGAATATTCTCTTTAAAATTGACATTATAAGGCAAACAAGTTTAAGTCTATATATACATACATATATATTCTCAAATATACTTGAGCTGTTTCCCATAAACTAGCGATCGTTTTAAAACAGCAATATGGGGAAAATCTGTGTATATACAGTGTTGGAAAAAATAATAGAAACGCATCAAAAAACGTTGAAAACATCCCCATAGCATTAGGGACCCGCGACCCTGTTTGACTGTCTTTTTTGTGCATTTTGGATCAAACTCTTTATTGGTAGGGCGACGTACAAAACATTTTCCGTCTGATGGAGCACTTTGTTCCAATTTTCCCGACTTTGGTGTTATCTGGCAAATTGTAACCTTTTTTGTATATTTTTGTTTTACTTAAAAGAGGTACTGACCTCGGACTTCGAGTCTGTTTCTTATAGTACTGCTTGTTGCTAAAGCATCTAGTATATTTTTAAGCCCATTAGATGACTCAAAAGAATTTTTTTTGGAATGACGTACTAAAATTTGATCAAAACGCGTGGACGTTTTCCTCTTTCTTCCTCTAGTTTCGATATTTTTTGTATAGTGAATCACTTAAATACTTTATGTTTAGAACACTTCATTATGTGGGCTATTTTTCCAAGTGATAAGCCATCAGATTTTAACTTAAGGATAACATTTCTTTCAGCATCAGTGATATGAACACCTCAACCCATTTTTTAAAAGATTTAAAACATACACTCAACACGAAAATTTCGCAAATGGTCCAAAACAAAGTTATTTTAACTCAATTTTTACCACTTCTAAATATTTAATGTTAAATTTAAACACGGTTTTAGAAAAACGTTTCTATTAATTTTTCCCGCTAAATTACGTATTTTCTTACTTTTTCCTGAAAACTAATAAATTAAAAGAGAAGAAAGCAATAAAAAAGCAAATAATAAAATCCCGTTACAATAGCAAGACTAACAGTAATTTCCAACTATAAAAGTTTATAACGAAAAAATATACAATATTTTAACGATGAACTAGTAATCGTTTCTATTATTTTTTCCAACACTGTATTGGCCCAAAGCGTGTTCCAATTAAAACAAGTGATATCCAAAGTGTGAGAAGCTAGGCCGTAATCCTGACTGAAGGGTTGTAATGGCCAATTATGTATGTATGTACATATATCCAAGGCTCTAATGACAGCATATCCAGTACAAAATTAACGTCGACTCTTTGATAAAGATGCGCTGAGGTTCACCAATGTCGATTTCGATTTAAAGCTTAAAAAAACCTTCTGCTGACGTTAAATATAATGCCTTTGATGGACAATTGATGTCAATAATTCATGTTTACAATAAATCTATTGTTTCGGATATGGTGCAACGGATGTATTGTTTACTGAAATTGTAAATCAAATATTCAGTAGTAAATGCAAATAGTGCATGTTGCAGATGGCGTTTCGTCGCTAAAGACAGGTTGTATTGTGTTTTGACGGTGATTATACGTTCTTCTGTTCTTCTGCTGTATATTTATAGTACGCAGTAACAATGGCGATGATAATAGTCATGTCATATGTGGATAGTGACACTCAATTCAGTTATCAATTAATCCAATTTAGGATTTTTCATCAGATTACTTAAATTTCTCCATCAGTTTTAGTGCTTTGTGACGTAGTTTGCTTTCTCCCTAATTTGTAATGTCGTTGATGTGTATGAAAGAAGTGGACTTCATGAGTGTTTTTCTCAATTCAGATGAGTTCTTTTCCGAAGACGATGAATATATAATACTTGTTTAACATGGTATTTCTGTAAAAAGAAAAATAAGAAGCATTTATTGAAATATTGTATATTGTAGGAAATAAAAATTTAAGTAATAAAAATATGTACAGTGGACAACAAAAGTTTTAGTACTCAATATATTTTGACAAAAAAAGGCCAAACAGGCTTAATAATCTTGCACAATCTTGTCCCGATATGACTTCAAGAGAGTATTTTGGGAGATCATTTGAAAGAACGATTAGTAATCGCTAAACCTCAAAACAAAGGTCAACCAAAAAACTTGCTCATTCATGGTGCCACCAGAAAACATTAAACAAAACTTGTACATTCAATTCCGAATGGGTTAAATGGAGTGCTTAATCTTAAGGGATATTCTACTAAATGCAAGGGATAACATTTTCATATATTAGTCCTTTGAATTTTAAATTTACTCAGGGTTCTCCTTGGGTGTACCTATGATGTCATCTGAATCTTTTCCTTATTTTTCTCTTGATTTAAGAAAAACTTAAAAAAATTGTTTGTTTTATAATAAAACAGAAATAAATTAATAAAATACATATAAAAACCTTAATTTTTTTATACAAACTGTTGGTTAAAATTCATGAAATTGTCGAAATATATTGAAGTACTAAGACTTTTGCTGTCCACTGTATGTATATTTGTGTATACCCAGCTAGCCAGCTTCCCAGCTATACTAGCCAGCTTCCTAGCTAGCCACCTACACAGCTAGCGAGCTCCCAGCTAACCAGGTAGCCAGCTGCCAATGTAGTTTACAGTTCTGTTCGTCTGATATCTGAGAATAAAATGTCGCTGGTAATATTACGATGTCAGATGTCATTTCTTATATGTACATCTATATGGCCGTTTACATACATAAATAAAAATGTACTCTTCTGTTAAGACATCAGTTTTTTACAATTGCATCCAAAAATTTAAATGTCATGTTTATTGTGAGCATTAACCGTTCAGTTATTGCAGCAGTGTGTAGTTGTTAACACTTCAAGCGATGAACCCCGTATGCTAGAGTTACTTAAAAATATTTTTGTGACATTTGTTCTATGTTTGTGTTCGTTTCGAATATGCATATACAATAATCTTTAACTTTAACTATACTTATAAATTAAATAAAATATTTCTAACAATTGGTATCAAAAATAGTAGATTTCCTAATTTTAGTTGAAAGTTTATAACTTACATGTGTAATAACTCTTTATCAATTTTAGGGTCAATTTACTTATAAAACTATTTATAATAGCATAAGGTGTGCTTCAAAATGATAATACTATGTTCAGATATGCACTTTTATTGAGTCAATATTCAATTAATTGACTACAATATATTAAGTGTTCAGGCATAATAATATACGCAATATTCATTTGACAGCTGGTAAACAAGACAGCTGGTTGTTTTAACAACATTGTTTTTGTTTTGTTTGTATTTTTTGTTTGTCGTTGTTGACATTTGAGTTGTCAAATATCAACAGAAAGTGTTCGGTTAATTGTAATATGCTCACTAAACACATTTATGGCAGTGCTGCATTATATATTATAACAATTTGCGTATTTATTGCGCTATTATTAATTTAAACATTATATGAAATATTGAGCTCAATAATGCCGTTTATTGCGACTTACGCAATAAAGCTGCATATCTGAACACCGTATAAGGTCACCTCAATATTTGCTCAATTCATCAAAACTATGGAGTATTATGTATGATCACCTTCTTTAAAAACAAAAATACTCCACGTTGAAATAAGTGAATAAGAAGCCGATTTTGCTCTTAGAGGTGTACCGTTATATTATGTTTCTTTAAATTTATGTAAATATGAAAGCGCAAAATGCAATGCATCAAAATGATAAGGTCAATGATTCATTTATCCAAAATTTTTATTTAAACTAAGTAATTATCAATTGAAACCGACGTAGTCTAGTAGGTAGTGTGTTGGCTTATTAGCCGAAAAGCCAGGGTTCAAACCCCAGGCCAGACATCAAAACAAAATACAAAAAGTATTTCTTCGGCGACTTCCTCTCAGTAGATTTCTGGCAAAAACTCGTGAGAGTAAATAAAATTGACATGAAAAGTTTCTCAAAAATCTGTCGTTCGGAGGCGACTTTAAACTGTAGGTCCCGCCACTGATGTATAAAATTAACACACACAACATGAGTAGTGTGAGAAGCTAGGCCGTAATCCTGACTGAAGGGTTGTAATAATAATGGCCAATTATGTTATGTAATTATCAATTATTTGTAATTTATGCAGTTCCCATTCCCTTCTATTGTTTTAAAAATACGGAATGGCATCGATTTGACTAAACTTTCCAAAATGTTGGAACGGAAGTTACGCCAGCTGTTGCAGATGGCCACTTTCAGTTCATCTTTTGTCCGGTATTGTTTGTTGTCTGCATAAATACTATGCACAAACATTCGCCACAAATTTTCCATGGGGTTTAAATCGTGGGAACTTGCTGGCCAATCAAGTACTTTGATATTGTGCTCCGCAAACCACTGTCTGGTCGACTTGCTGAAATGAATTGCTGCGTTATATTGCTGAAAGGTGAAAGCTTTGTCAGCATTTTGAGCCAAATACGGCTGCAAACGTTTAGAAAAAATGCACTGGTACTTTAAATTATTCATTCGAGTGAAAGGAAAGTAGAATTCCAAACCATTCAACTGCAACCGCCGAAATTCCGTTCCGTTCCGGCTCCTTCCTTAAATCTCACCAATAGCAATTGAGACCATGTGGTCTTACCTCCTACAAACCCAAAAATGTATGTAATATCTTATAACCTTTTTAGAAAAATGTTTACCTGATGCCAATTAGTTGCCATGTTGTTTTTCGCAATGCTTAATCTTATGTCGATTACTCAGACAGGGAATTTTTTTAATTTTGCTCCAATAAGATGTGGTTGAGTGTTGATAGCTCTTAGAATTGTACTTTTTAAAGCTTGTAAAATTCAACTTCTCTTTTATTGTCGCCGCACTTTTCGTGGAATTCGAGACCTTTCGTGAAATTAGCCGAGTATCACAGGCAGTGAGGACCTCGGGACGGCCTGTACTTTTTAATTTTCCACAATTTTCTCTGTTTAATGGGTGGGACCTCCTTTATTATGAACCAGCTCAAAAATCCGATCTGGCATACTTTGGACAAGTTTTGTCCTCATATCTTCACTAATTGCTCGCCTTTCATCGGTGATTGCTTCTTTCAGCTCGAAAACATCTTTGCATTGCCTATTTTGGGCATAAACGCGGCGGGCCAATATTCCCTAAATATTTTCTAATGGGTTTTGATCCGGAGAACAGGCGGGCCAGTCAATCACTTTTATGTTTTTTGATTTAAGCCATTCAATCGTCTGACGACTTTTGTGTACTGACGCGTTGTTTTGCTGAAAAATGAAAGTTTTTTCAGCCTGGGCTTCCAAGAAAGGAATCAGTTTTTCATTAAGAATGCCTATGTATTCTCCGGAATTCATTCGAGTGCTCGGAAAGGCCAAATCAAGTATTGCATCGCTGCAAAAGGCTCCCCATACCATTAAGGAACCGCCACCGAAATTTCGTTTAAAGAAATATCGTGGTTCTTTTCGCAGATCCCTCCAATATCCACTGAAACCATTTGGACCGTCAAGATTAAATTTCTTCTCGTCTGAAATAATACATAAAAAAATAAAAATATTTACTTACCTGACTCCAGTTTGTTTGCAAATTTTTCTTTGCGAATTCCATCCGGGCTGTCTTGTGGCGCGTGAGTAATCTTGGCATAATCATTAGCGATTGTCTGGTTATTGTTCCGGATTCATTTGGCACTCTACTTATTGTGGAATTTGACACTTTTACGCCACATCGGCAGAAATCTGCGAAAGGCTTTTCATAGAATTGCTTGCGGTTTTAACAATTCTGCGTTGATCTCTTTCGGATAACTTTCTTTTTTCGGTTTTTGGCAAAATTTCTTACCACTTTCTCTGATCGACCTAGTTTTCTACCGATCTCTCGAAAACTTAGTCCATTTTCCAAAAAGGACATCTGTAAGATATGTTCCCCTTGGCATTTTATTTTAATTGAAATAAAACGTTAACTTGCCAACAAAAAGTTTAAAATTTGGACGCAGTTATAATTTATTTTTAATTTAAACGCGATGCGGTTATAGTTATGCAACCATAGCTGCCAGATTTGACGATTTATCGTCATTTTGACGATTTTTTAAAATTAAAAATTTACATCATATTTTATTTCAGCAAGCCACTTTAAGCTTTGTATTTTCTTTGCAATTGTTACTATTGTTAGTAAAAACAAGGAGAAAAGTATTACATTTTAGAGTTGCTTTCGGTACCTTTGGTGATTTTTCTGTATTTTATTCCTTTTTAACCCCTTAAAAGCCAAAAAATTGCAATAATTTATCACTTGTTGCTGCAGACAATTTTAAAAATTCGAGTATAGCTTCTAATATTACCGTCGGAAGAACAAAGGCAAGCGTCTTTATTTTTTTTTTCGTACCACCAACACTCACGGGATGGATGACATTGTGTCTGGAACTACATATGAACATATGTTATGGGAAGAAGGAAAGAGAGAACAGTGTTTATGAACACTAGACTTGAATATTTTTATACCATAAGTATCAGGAAAAACCTCTACAGGAATTGAGTTCCACATACGAATAATCTGTATTTTTTCTGTAATGCAGTGTGCGATCCACTGGCCAATCGACCACATACCGATGTGCTGGCCGTGAAAGACATGTGATTTTCGGGAACAAGTCCCCTTATTACGTTCGAGCAAAATCCTTTTGTAGTAGCGATAGAATAGTGAAACACAAACCTCATTGCTCCAATGATTCAATGGAGTTGGATACACTACCGTCATTAACGAGCTACTACGGCCTCTCCTGTACACGGTCGAGAAACCTCAAAATAGACGACATTGAGACACCAACCCATACATGAGAGTTATATTCCATTCTCGGTCGGTTATAAATGGCGTAAGTAGTAAGATCAGATGATAAGATCTTAAGAAGGAACTGAAGGAAATGTGTCGGTTGAAGCCAACATTACACTGAATTTTCGTTCTCAGAATGTCAAGAGCTTCTGACTCCTTAATATTTACACCACCCGTAGATTAAGATGATGTCATATTATTGCTGCGCTTATGTGTCAATAAACAACACTGGCATAGATTGTTTAAACCTTAAAAACTTTTCCCTGAATATAATATAAAAATTCCAAATTTTTAGAAAAAAAAATTAATAAATGAAGATAAGGAACGCTTTTAATATCTAACAAATTTTTTTAATGTTTTATTTTTGAACTCAGATATGTACAAGGCACATACATTGACTTTATATGTATGCTTTACTACAATAGCAATAATTTTGGCTTTTAAAAACTTTTAATTTATTTATGTAATTTTTCTGACGATTTCAACAAACGACTTTGACGATTTTGACGATTTTTCTCAAATATTTGACGATTTGGTGCTTCATTTATCTGACAGCTATGTATGCAACACTAAGAAATACATTAATTGTTGTAGATTTGCCAATTCAAAGAGTAACTGACAATTTTTTTGTTTGAATAAAACAAAAAAAATTCATGAAAAATTTCATTTTACGTTGAGCAAAACGGATAATGTAGTGCGGTTATAGTTATGACGGGCAGTGTATAAGCTGACAAAGGTTTCCCGTGGCCCATACCGCGCAAATTTTGTTCAAATTACAAATTATTAGAAAAAAAAAAACAATTACGATACGTTCTGCTTAGATTAATTGCTTATTAATCGCTGACCTTATCATTTTGACGCATTGCATTTTGCAGTTATTTACACAAATTTAATTAAGCATAATATAACGGTACACCTCTAAGAAGAAAATCGGCTTCTTATTGACTTATTTGAACGAGGAGTTTTTTTTTGAATAAGGTGAACATACATAATATCCTATAGTTTGGATGAATTGAGCAAATATTGAAGGACACCTTATACACATACTTATACTTATGTATACTCGTAATCTACTCTATTGAAATTTATTATTGAATGAATGAATTTAAATGAAATTTTAATTTTAAGAATACCCCCACCCCCTTTTAAGTACGTACGTCTCCATTACAATTACATAACACAGCATGTTTCGTTTACTTAATCATTTTGTACACTTATGAGTATTTTTCTAATACGAATATATGACCAGGAAGAGCAGCTCTCAACAAATAACACAAAATGCTCAAAAATAATTTGCAATAATTTTTTTTAAAAATATCCCCTTATTGTTTTTGTTTTCTATTATTTTTTATTTATTGTATCAAACATTAATGAATTTCCGAAATTTAAGTTTTTTAGTATTTAAGAATTAACATGTTTTCTGTATTACTGCGATCAAGAAAACTTACAAAATAAAAAGAAATTTTTAAAACTTTTAAAAAGTTACAAGAAAAGGAAAACTTTTATTTCTTTATATGGGCAAAGACAGTGTAATATGGTGGGTTAATTGCAATCAGTGTACCATGGTTAAAGTTAAGCTTTTGTTGTAGCCAGAAATCATCTATCTGCCTCTTAGGGTCATTATTACAACTTGCCGTTAACTAAAGACAGGATTTTAAATGGCATATAACTTGATTTTTATTATTATGAATACACAATAAGATAAAAGTGAGTGTTAAGCTAAAGGGAAGATCACCCTATCTTTAACTTTTAAAGTTCACTTTATCTTTGAATTTGTCATATTATTTATATTATTTTCAATATGGCAACTTTAAATATAAACATGAAAAATAAACGTTAATATATTATAACTGAGGTTATGATTTGCAAAGAGGAAGTCGCCGAAAAAATATTTTTTTCATATTTCGTTTTTGATGTCTGCGATTTCCGTCATACAGAGAAACAAGGAATCTTTCGAAAATAGTATTATTTCCCCTAGAGGAGCAATAAATTGACCACCAAGATCATGAAATTTGACACATTTAGATATTTTTGTGGGGTTTTTGAAATCGATAGTGAACAGCAATTAATTATCACAACACAAGTGCAAGAGCTTAAAGCAAATATTATCGAGCAGATATCAATCATTGACAGCAGTTTTTTGAAAAAAGTGATTGATAATATTGGTAAACGATTGGGGGCTGCAGAGCAGAGGTCAGCAATGAGTAGATTCGAATCATACTTATAATTTCTGATATTTATATGCATTCATACTTTTTTTAATATCATACTCATACTACTCATATTCAAAGTTTGGAGTACTCATCGTACTCATACTTAACAATACCCATGATGTTGTTGACTTTGACTCTCCTTTTCTCAGCATTTACAAGAATCACAAAATAAGTATGATTTGCATACGAACACTAAAATACTCACAAGAAGGTTGTGTGTTTGTTTTGCTTGCTGTCTTTGTTTTTTATTTTCTTCTTTTTTTGTAAATGCAACAACTGAAACTGTAAATTTTAATGAATGATTCGAATCACTCGAATCATTTATGAGTATTATAAGTATTTTTCTAAATTTATCAATCTGAATGAGTAGGCGTATGAATCAAACATATTTCGAATGTTGTGAGTTTGATGTCAAAGTTGTACTCATACTCATTGCAACCTGTACTTATAAATCAATGGTGAATACGAATGAATACTGTTGACTTCGGGTCCGCCATCTAACGTTTTTTTTAACTAGTGCTTATTTCGTGAATGGTAACACTTAGCTCATTTCTGATTTGACAGATAATTAGTTTTATTCATCCGCCTAACGAATATGATTGTGTATACGCTTGAACAACGCTGGGAAATATTGCGACATTACTTTGAAAATCATGGTAATGTTGCAGAATGTGTGCGAAAATTGCGTACGGATTTTGGAAGAAGAGGAGCACCGTCAGCACCGTATGTTCGTTATTTTGTGAAAAAAAGTGACAGAAACTGGCATCCTCATCGATAAACCAAAGCGTGAAAAGCCAAAAACAGTGCGTACACCCGAGAATATTGCTGCTGTGGCAGAAAGTGTGCGTAAAGCGCCATCAAAATCAATTCACCGTCGTTCTCAACAAGTGAACATTGCGGAGACTTCATTGAGACGAATTTTGCATAAAGAAAAAAGAAAAAATCATCTTTTCAGATGAAGCTCATTTTGATCTTGGCGGGTATGTAAACAAGCAAAATTGTCGCATTTGGGGCACAGAAAACCCGCACGCATACATTGAAAAGCCGACGCACCCAAAACGAGTCACTGTTTGGTGCGAATTTTGGTCCAGAGGCATAATTGGGCCATTTTTCTTCGAAAATGAGCAAGGAGTGCCCCTTACAGTCAATGGCGATCGTTATCGGGCCATGTTGAACGAATTTTTGTTCACAAAAATTGAAGAGGAGGATATTGGCAACATTTGGTTTCAACAGGACGGCGCTACGTGCCACACAGCCGAAGCTACACTCGATGTTTTGCGCCCTGTTTTTGAAGATCGCATTATCAGCCGCAGAGCTAATGTCGTTTGGCCACCTCGGAGCTGCGATTTGACACCGTTGGACTATTATTTGTGGGGTGCCGTCAAAGATAAGTGTTACGCCGACAAGCCAGAGACAATTGACGCTTTAAAGGACAATATTCGTGAAGCCATTGGTGAAATACAGCTGCACACAATCGATAATGTGCTTAAAAATTGGACCGATCATGTAGGCTACTGCATGGCCAGCCGAGGCAGCCATTTGAATGAAATTATTTTCCATTATCAACCAGAAGGATTGTACTTTCAAATAAAAAAAGAAATTTGAGAAAATATTCAGAAGTTTTTTTTTAAGCATTTTCAAAAAAAAAATTTATTTGGTGGACCCTTTAATAAAACAATTCTTCTGCACTTTTTCAAACACAATAAATTTTATTTAATCAATTTTAATCGTTTTAAATTTCGTAAATGTTATTAAAGTATTACTGAATGTAATTTTTGTTAAAAAGTTCAGATTTTAAAGTTTATAATTGATTAAATGAAAAAAGACAAAAAAAAACAATTCGAATCCCAAACAACAGCAACATGACACATATAAATTTTGTTTCAAATGTAATATTTTTAAATATTTTTTTTTTGTCAAGTTAATAATATAAATATAATATATGCATGTATATGCAGTAGTTTTGATAAATAATTTATTGGTATTTATATTTTTATGCATTTATTACAAGAGAACAATAAATTTTAATAAATTTTTTTATTATAATTTCAATGCATTATATTGTATGTATTTGTTATTGCTACAATGATTAATTAATTCATATTTATTTATATTTTTTGTGTATATTTTATAAGCAACAAGTAGTATATTTTAGGTATGTATATAAGAAATATTTCTATAATCGTACTGAATTTCATACATTAATCATATCATCATATATTCTTGATTTCATAACACACGATAAGTATACATATGTATATATAATAATAAATTAATTTTAAAATTTTTATATGTATTAATTTTTATTTAAATTTTTTATTTATTAACATTATTGTGATTCACATTTTCATCTAGTAGGGTGTCAATATATTTATTCATTACAAAAACAAAAAACATGATATTCTGTTATTACTAAACATGTGTGTTATGGAGGGTTTTCTAAACTGATAAGAGATATTTCAAACAATTTTGTGGAGGCTTAAAAGAAAATATCTCCCGCAGGAGCATAATATGCTGAAAAGAAAAAAAATTTAAAATTTTTAAAATTAAGAGAAAAACATTTGAAGAAAAATTTTTTTGGAACTAACACTCAGAACAATACAAAATAAACACTCAGAGCAAGAAAATATAGTTTATAGAAGAAATGAAAGAGGGGTTAGTGTGCGACAATTTCTTTTAATGATGAGTGAGTGTGTGTATCGTCATTTTTTCCCAGAATTTCTTTTTAGTAATAATGGGTGATTTTTTAGTGAGCTTTAACATAGCCCCACGGTAGCGCTCACCATTCACAGTTACGTTACGATTCGCAGCATCTTTGAAGAAGTACGGTCCAATGATGCCACCAGCCCATACCCCGCACCAACCTGTAACTTTTTCTTCACTCCAAAAATCGACAATTCTGCTTATTTACGTATCTATTGAGCCAAAAATGAGCTTCGTCGCTGAACACAATTTTTCGATAAAGAAGTGGATCTTCGGCCAACTTTCCAAGAACCCATTCACCAAAAATTCTGCGTTGCGGTAGGTCGTTCGGCTTCAATTCTTGCACCAGCTGTATTTTGAAAGGCTTCACACCTAAATCCTTCCGCAAAATTTTCCAATTTGTTGAGTAACAGAGGCCCAATTGCTGCGAACGACGATGAATCGATAATTGATGGTCATCATTAACACCGGCCGATACAGCTGCGATATTTTCTTCAGTTCGCACTTTACGTAAGCGTGTTGGTGGTTTAATGTCCAACAATGTAAATTTGGTGCGAAATTTAGTCACAATAGCCCGATTAGCCGCTTCAGTGGGTCGATTAAACTGACCATAAAATGGAAGAAGCGCGCGATGAACTTTCTTAACAGAGCACGCATTTTGATAATAAAATTCAATGATTTGCAAGCGTTGTTCGTTTGTAAGACGATTCATGGTTAAATTACAAAACACGAAATGTGCGTGACTGTTTAAACCAGTGTTGCTAAAAAAATAATCGCTAAAAAATCACCCGTTAAATCCCATTTTTTTTTTCTATTGAGAGTTGTCACACATAATGTCAGACAATCACAAACACCCAGAGTCTCTGGTGGGAAACGAACCCGCGGCATCGCCACTTGAAGTTTAGCTCACTACCAACTAGGCCACTCAGCCACAACTGGGTTATAAATTGGCATCCACCACCAATCTCCCATAATGAAAGGCAGCTACCAAGGGTTACCAGAACCCTCCTGGGCCAGCTAAGATCAGGATGGGCGAACATCCTGAACAGCTATAGGGCAAGGATCATCCCGGGGATATTGGATTGCTGCCCCTCATGCAAATCAAGTACCACATGACACGGTGCATCTCTTTAGTTGTCCTGCAAAACCGACAACCCCGCGAGCCATAGACTTGTGACTGAACCCAACGACAGCAGCGGACTTCTTAGGACTACCAACAACATAACGATGAGTACATACATAAACAACATACATAATTCCATCTCTAACCCATTCCATCTCTACCCGAATAACACAGGCATACAATCAAACACATAAACTAACTATATTATATCTACAGTTGGGAGATACTTCCGGACACAACAGCAGAACTGTTACAACAACAACAACAACCAACTAGGCCATAGAGGCACTGTAATCAACGATATGAACTAATTTTCTTTACTTGTTTTACATCATAAAACTTTTTTAAGATTAATTTTTTTTGAATTTTCCAGACCTGGAAGACAACTTTTTGCGAGAGGTGTACCGGCCGAAATATTGCTATCTAAGGATGTAATATCTTACATTAATTTTTTAATTACTTAAGTGACCATTATAACCATAGGGTAGTAGAATTACTATCTAACTTCTCACACCACCCAGCCTAACGAACACAAGTTCATCCATAATTGGAAAGAGGAGCCACAGTCGCCGAAAACCAGGTTTGAAAAACATTTTCATGGCAATGGTTTACTCTTAAAGCTTATGCAGGAAAAGGCGGAGAGTTGTTTTCAAATTTGTTCATCTCTTCTTTTTCGAAATATCAGATTTGAGAACACGGCTGTAGTAAGGCGCACTACCTACTAGACTACTGCGAACGCTATTTACTCCGGCAAATTAATTCACTTCGACATAAGAAAACTCCATATACTCATGAGAACACGGCTTTAGTAAGACACACTGCCTACTAGACTACTGCGAACGCTATTTACTCCGGCAAATTAATTTATTCCGGCATAAAAAAACTCCACATAAAAGTTTAATGGTGGCCAATTCATATCACCTCCATGAGAAATGATCGTCCCCTCAAAAAGCTCATGTGAATTATCCACTGTTGCATAGGGTGTGTTGTTTCCTGTTGAAACCCAACGTTATTGGTGTCCAGATTAGAGAACCGATTTAATGCCTTATTCTGAGCCTTGTATACATTCACAAAATTAGGATACATTGTCTTCAATACACACCTATTTTATTGTAAAAAGATGTTACAACACATGGGAAGAGTGAATTTTACGAAATTCATGCATTGGGAGTGCGTGTCTTCTCTGAAAGTCATCTACCATTCAAAAAGGTCACAAATACATAATGAATCGTATGAGTGGTTAACATGCCTTTTGAATGAAAAGTAAAATTAATGTGTTTATACTTCAACCATCGAAAGAACGCACCGATTCTTTTATCTTTTTTTTTTATCAGATCATTCGCTACCCGACATGTCATGGCATTATAAAAAGAGATAATCAACAGAACTATTGAAACGTTCTCTGGTCCAGACCATGTAATTCAGACCAAAAGGACTTGATAATCATCGACCTATAGTGCTTGCGGTTGACAGTTATGGTCTGTCTAACGTTGTTCTCACCGAAATACAAAACTTTTTCGACATGCCTTGGACGCTTTTGGGTCTTTATTTCGATTTTATCGTTCCAAATTCGATAATTATGCGTGTTTATATACCCATTCAACACGTCCCATTGCCTAACCACTGGAGATAATTTTTCAACGAAAATTAAGTGCAATTGCTAACTGCTCGAGAGTCCACACGTAGTTGTCCATGATCGCCCCTGATGACTTGGCAAAATAGGCAGAATAAATGATAATTAATTTGGCAGATGTAGCTTCGAAAATTCAGAAGTCTCTATTGGAAGACCCTATAGTTTATTGCATTCATCTTTCACCCAGCAACCCAAACTTTCTAAAAGAAAACTTTTAAAAAGTGAATCGATAAAAATGTCAGTCAAATCCAGCAATTTTCTTTAAAAATTTAGGAATTTCTAAACGTTCTTCGATCCTCGGAAAAAAAATTCCACGAATGTGTAAATAATTGTTCCTGAAATATTATGGCTATTAGGCGCGAAAGGAAATAAAAACAAAATTATTCTTACGGCGGCTTCCCCTTAATAGCCGTCTAGCAAAAACTCTGACAGTGAATAAAATTGCCATGAAAAGTTTCTCAATAAAAAATCTCTCATTCGGAGTATACTTTAAACTGTACGTCCCGCCACTTATGGATAAAACAAACACACACAACATGGGTGGTGTAAGAAGCTGGAATATTTTCTTACGGTCGCTGTTGAAGATAGTGTGTAGACATATTAACCGAAAAACGGAATAAGAAAAAAATATTTCATACGGCGGGCGGCATCCCCTTAGCAGTCTTCTAGCAAAAACTCTGACAGCGAATAAAATTGTCATGAAAAGTTTCTCAAAAAAATCTGTGGTTCGGAGACGACTCTCAACTGTAGGTTTCGCAACTTTTGATAATATGGGTGTTGCGAGAAGCTAGGTTGTAATCCTGACTAAAGTGTTGTAATGAACAATTAAGTAAATAAGTAAGGAATATTTTCTTATATTTCGAAACTAATTTGTATAAAAGAAAGAAAATTTCTTAATATGTATATGGAAACCTTTGAAACTTCTTAGGTTAGGTTAGGTTAGGTTAGGTTAGAGGATGTGTACTTGTGAATTAAGACAAGGAGGTCGAATTGACCCATTGTACATTGTCCTTAAAGAGGGAAGGATAATAGAGGGGTAAAAAGAAGAGGATGTAGGAAAGGGGAGAATGTTAAGTGAAGGAATTACACAGATAAAACACAACAAAAAGGGGATAGCGCAACTACACTGATGAAGCCCTAGCGCCTCTCAACCAGCCTAAGCCACTAATGAATCTGTGGAGAGCCTTGATGTCGGCTCTCGACACAGAATTCAAACTCACAAAGAAGGCCCTGCCAAGGGTCCTCAAGCTCAACCTACCAAGGGCTGGGTAGTTACAGAGAAGGTGTTAGATAGTCTCCAACTTCTCCTCGTCGCAACATGCTCTGCAATAGTCCGGCTGGGGTCTGGAACAGACCTAATCTCGCAGTGCCCCGTGTTAAAACCGACATCCCACCTTTAGCTGGCCTTATCCAAGCCCAGCAGCCAACCTGTTCTCCTATTGTCCACAGCAGGCCATAGACATCTAGAAACAAAACAAAACCCGATCCGTTTCCCCAACGCCTCTGCTGTTCCTCCCTAACCCATCTATTTATGAGGCCGTAGAGGTGACAGACTGAGAGGTCAGGACCAACTATCAAATCGCCCCCAGAAAATGAACCTAACCTAGCGAGGGCATCCGCCGTCCCATTGCCCAGTATTCCGCTATGTTCCGGAACCCAGCATAGACGGATACGGTCTAGTCCAAAAGTCCGCAACGACTCCTTGCACTCGCGTACGAGCCGTGATTTGCACCAGACCGACGCAATGGCCCTAAGCACAGCCTGACTGTCAATGAAGATCATGTAAGATTCCGAATCCGAAGTTGGGCCACCAGCTATGGCCTCAATAGAATTTGAAACTTCTTAACTTTATAAAAAATATATTGAAATCCTATAAAACAGTACTGAAGTAAAATAAAGAAATTTGTTACCTTATACGACTACATCTTTAGGTACACGGTTTTTGTTTTTCTTCGTTTCTTTTAGCAGGAATTCCTTTTGAGAACTTCTCCCGCTATGTTCTCGTAACTTCACCGAGGCAAATAATGTTAAAGACTGTTTGATATTCTCAACAAATCATTGGTATTTATACACTTTACTGTTGACATTAAGTGGTTATCACTTCCAAGCCATTATTTATAAGTTAAAGAATTTTTTCTATTATTTATTTGCTTTTCTCTTTTTTCTGCGAAAGCGGATAATAAACAATTTGTATTTCACGCCTAAATGCATTTCCTTTTTATAGGTTTTCTTCTTGCTGAGAATGTTCAAGAGGCATCACAACAGACTACCCACTTTATTTAATTCTAATCATTTGTTTAAGTACGAGTATGTACCTATAATGGATGCTTTTTATCTCAGCTGTACAGTTCACTCTATTCTTTTAATTTTATTATTTATAATTTAAAAATTCGTTCAAATTACTTTTCTATTACAGACCACAACTGCGTCCTAAAATAAATTTAATCATGTGCTGCCTTGTATGCTTCATTACAAGGAAATTTTTAATATGAATTGAATTTTTATCAGGCAGTTGCAGTACTTTAAGGGCCATTATTACAACTTGCCGTTAAATTTGGGTTTAGTTAACGTTAAATTTAGCTAAAGTGAACTTTAAAGTTACCTTTAACTTATTTTCGTTATTACAACTTACAGATAAAATAAAGTTAATCTTTTCAAAGATATGGTAATGTCAGAGCAATGTCGATAACACTGCTCAAATTAAACAAGTTTTTTTAAACTCAGTGGCAACGACGGGCTTCTTTTTTGTTGTATTTGCTCACTTTGCTTATATTTGAAGTTGCCGTATTGAAAATAATATATAATATGGCAAGTTAACTTTAAAAGTTAAAGGTAGAAGGATCCTACCTTTACCTTAACTTTCACTTCCACCTTATAGTCCACTTATAATAATGAAAAACAATTTATCTGCCCGTTAAAATCCTCCCTTTAGTTAAGGGCAAGTTGTAATAATGGCCCTGAGTCTGACAGTGATATATGTGTTGTGAAACGACAACTGTAAAACTGCCTACAGTTTGAACCAATAGTAGTCATAATATTATGTACAGGGACTTTCAAGTCCTCTTTTTTAGGCCAACACTCAGAGTTGATTTATGCAGTGCATTGTGTTGGAATACAGGAAATATAGTTTATGGGAGAAAGAAGAAAAGAGGAGATAGTGTGCGACAATTTCTTTTTATTCGTCACTTATTGGACGTTGTACAATGGGTCAATTCGACGTCCGGGTACTGTACTTGTCTTAATTGACAAGTACAAGTACACGTCCTCTAACCTAACCTAACCTATTTTCGAGAATTGTTTTTTTTAGTAATAATTCTCATTTTCTTTTTTGTTTGTAAGTAATTACGTATGTCTGACAAAATACAGTGGGGTGCACAAATGAGTACATGTTTGTACTTTGGATGCTTTTTATTGAATAAAACAGAAAGTAATAAAGAAAACTTCAAAAGTTTTTTTTAATTTATTTAGCATTTAGTAATTAACAAAATAATATAAAATTTAAAATAGAAAGAATCAAGCAATAACAACTCGCATGTACTCAATTTTGCACTTCTGCTTTTTGTGATATTTTTGCAAAAACGAAATCAAAAACTTTGACTATTCTAAGAAAGTATTACTAGTTAAATATTTATTACTTAATCTCAATCAATATTCAATCAATTTCTATTAAAAAATGAAGAAACTCTCGAAATCAACTGAAGATAGTATTGCAGCTTTGACTGGAAGGGGCTATTCACCAGGGAAATTGCTAAAAAAAAAAACTTGGAGTTAGTCAGCCAGTAGTCCAGAGTCCAAAAACGTCGTTCTGTTGTTCTCAAGCCTTAAGTCAGAGGATGCAGATGCTCGTCTAATGCTAACAAAAAATGAAAAGGAACAAATTTTTAACACCAAAAGGAGCTTCTTTATCAATCGGGAAAACCATTAGTCGATGGACGGCACCTAGAGCTCTTAAAGGTATTGGCTATACCTCATCAGTCAAAAAGGAAAAACCTGCACTTTCGGCTAAAAATGTAAAGGCACGGTTAAAGTTTGCCAGAGAACACAGAAATTGGACAACGACGATGGGTTTTACATGGGTAACTGTCCGCGTGGACCTAATCTCATGGTGCTCTTCGCACAGGGTGAAATACAATGCGTCTACCAACACCCCCAAATCTAAAACTCCTTCCGATCTTTGGGTCACGGCACCCGGTTGAAAATGCAACTCCACACCGAGCCTACTGACTAGACTCTTCTCGCGATTTGGGTCCAAACCACAGCCACCAGGATGCTCCCAAAACAGGCCACACCAACAGCCAGGCTGGAACCGAGGTTCCAGGGGCTCCTGGCTCCCGTGGTACCAGAATTAAGTCTCCGGTCAGACCTCGTAAACAATCGATTAACAGAAATTGAACAGTGGATAACTGGAAACATGTGATCTGATCAGAAGAATCAAAATTCAACCGCTTGCAGTCCAATGCTAAGCAATATTGCTGGCGCCGCTATGGGGAAAGAATTTGCAGACACCATGTTAAGGAAACGGTGAAAAACGGTGGAGGAAATGTCATGGTATGGGGTTGCTTTACCACTGCAAAGAATCAATAATATTATGAAAAAAAGATTATTTGAGAATTTTGCTGACCCATCTTCCCGATTTTGTCGACAAGAGCGCCTATCCTGCGCAAAAAGTACTTTTCCAGCAGGATGGTGACCCCAAACACACCTCAAAAACGTTAAAGAATGGCTTAGTGAGCAAAATTTTCAATTAGTGCAGTGGCCAGCACAAAGTTCCGACCTCAATCCGATTGATAATTTGTGGTCAATCGTGAAGAGACGGTAGGGATCAGCCCCAACCAATTTAGATGAGCTTTGGCCATGGATTCATCAAGAATGGGCAAATATTCCGAAAGAAATGATAGAGAATTTGTTGGACAGAATGCCAAGTCAAGTTTGGATTAAATATTAAAAATACTCGTATTCCCTAAAATTTTGGAATCCTACAAAATTTAGTACATCCGAGTTATTTTCCTCTTGATTGTTTTTCTTCTTCTTAGAATTTGATAATTTTAATACAGTAGAAGTCCATTAGTCCGGCACCCAACAGTCCGCAATGCCCGATAGTCCGGCATCGCTCCGGAAAATTGTAAAAATTTTGGTTTTCTCCAAAAGTGTGTCTTTAAAGCAAATAAAAACGCTCGAGAGCTATTCGGAAGTTTTCGGGGTAGTTCGGGATCATCCGGAAGCTCTCGGTATTGTTCGGACACAATTAGCGGCCGGCTAGCCTCAGCGGTCTCAACAAATTCACGTGCAGTGCAGCTCCGTTAATCAATCACGAAGCGTTTTCGCTATTTTATTGTGCGTTGTTTGTTTTGTGTCCTTTCACATTTCAGTAAACGTAACTTTTGAAACTGTTTATGAAAAAAGTAATTTTCGTTCTAACTGTACAGTGATCATGTTTTCAAAACCTAAGCTTAACACTGACTCTCAATCAGAAACTAGAAATCATCAAACGGATAGAAAATGGCGAGAATAGAAATGTTTTGTTCTAACCGATGAGGACATTATCAACATTGTAGTAAGCCTCACTCAGCCTACTCAAAATCTTGAAGAAAGTGACTCAGATACCGAAACGGAAGAAAAGGAAAAAATCAGCTAGGCAGAAGCTGCAGAATCACTAAATAAGTTTATCTCTTTTGCTGAGGCTAATTGTTCTTATATCCTTATAAGAATATATTACCGCTTATATATTACCGCCCGATAGACCGGAATTTTCGGTAGTCCGGCACCGAGCCGGTCCCGAACGTGCCGGGTTATCGGACTTCTACTGTATTTAATTTTATATTATTTTGTTAAGTACAAAATACTAAATAAAAAACGAAAAAAAATTTTGTTGTGTGTTTTAATTTTATACATGAGTGGCGGGACCTACAGTTTAAAGTCGACTTCGAACGACAGATTTTCTAGGCAATTTTATTTACTCTCAGAATTTTTGCCTTAAATCTGCTGACAGGAAGTCGTAAAAGAAAATGTTTTTCATATTTCGTCTGAGCTGAAGTTTGAACCACAGGCATGAGTGGCGGGACCTACAGTTTAAAGTCGACTTCGAACGACAGATTTTCATGGCAATTTTATTTACTCTCAGAATTTTTGCCATAAATCTGCTGACAGGAAGGCGTAAAAGAAATATTTTTTCTATTCATAGTTTGAACCACAGGTTCTCGTCTAATTGGTTGACAGAAATTAATATAAACTCGAACTTGAGAGTACAAGTACAAATACTAATAATTTTAAAAGTTTTAACAAACAAAAAAAGTTTGGCTTCTTACACAAGGAATTCTATTTTTAAGATACAATAGAATACTTTGTACGTGTAATATGCCACAATTTATTTTTATTGATAAAATATTTACTACTACCCTTGACTATAACGAACGTCATAGTATTTTATTCAAAGAATTCATTCATAAATTTTTTCATTCATAAATACATACATAAATACATACACAGATACACGTATGTATGCATAGAATATTTTTTAGAAAATTCTTTAATAAATGGCATCATGTGCAGTGGTGCTCAAGTGCGATAAACCAATTAAATCAATCACTTTTTAAATTGAAATTCAATTCAAAAGAAGAATAATGGAACATCCTTGTCAAAATGTTTCGTTTAAAATTTAGTATAAAAGGATCTCGAAAATAGTCAAGAATATCAGTCAATACCAAGCCTTCGAACGAAAAGAATACCAAAGCAGCGGAAACATTAAATTAAACGAACATATTATTAAAGAATTACCAAGAATATCTCTTTAAAAGCAAACATTTCATTACTAAAAAAACTAAAACAAAGAAATCTAACGAAATAAGAAACTTAACTTGGGTGACAATGTTATTTGGTTTTTGGCAGTTGAAAACAACTGTCTTTGCTCTACTATTGGCCTCATCTCTGGGTCACGAATTGCTTAGAAATTGTCAACGGGACTATTGTTATGAGCGATCCGTTGAGAAACGAGACATCGATACAAATAATTTGAGGAAATTATATGGCGATGAAGGTCGTCGCGCTGATACAGCACGTGAAACCCGAAATTTTGACAATATTAGTAGAGGAAATCCTCTAGATCAGTTCGACTCTGATCGAGAAATTCGTCGTGAACTTAAAAAATCATCTGAAAATCGCAGAGAATTAGTCATACATAAACCTAGCCGTCGCGAACCCTATCAAAATCTTATTGAAGTAGACAACAGAAGGAGTGCGGCAGATATAAGCGACTTTAACAGGCGTGTTGAAGAAACTCCCGAGATTCGACCCGAAAGAAGACAGGAAACAAACACAGACCGCCTAAGAACACCAATAAGCCGTTTAAATGAACGTGAAAATCGTCAGGAAACAAATGAGTTGCGCAATGAAAACCATGAACCTCATCGTATTAATGATCGTCTTTCTATGAGACAACACGAGGTCTTACAACATAGCAAAGAAAGTCAAGCAGAACGAGAAATCAGTGACGTAGACCGACAATCTCGCCGTTCTAGTGACCGTATTTTTGAAAGAGAACATAACTTATTACAACGTAGAGAAAGAAATCCAGAAGAACGAGTAAATCGTGAATATCGTCCTTCAGACGAACAAACAGCAGATAGGAATCCAGAACCATTACAACGTCGTCATCAAATTAAGGAAGAAAGTAGAAGCCTTAACGAAGTTTTGACAAGAAGTGAACATGAAAATAATCGTAATGTCGCTCGACGTGAATCTGAAATTTCCGAAACCAAACGTTTTAATGAACGGGACAATGAAATCCGTTTTGAAAGTTTAAGACGTGAACGTGAAAATGATCGTAACATGGATAAATCTCGACGACTTTCCTTAACCGAAAACAGTTTGTTGGATAGGTACGATAGCCGATTAGACGAACGTGAACGAAACAATCATCGGTCCATTGAACAACTTTCCGAAAGAACACATGAATCAATTGAACGTAGAGAAGAGCGTGATAATCGATTGAAAGAAGTGCAAAGATCTAGTAGTCGAGTAGATTTAACTGAACCTCTTACAGAGCAACGTGAGAATTTAAGACGATTAAATAAACGCGAATCTTTAGATGAAAACCATCGTTTCATTGAACAGCTCTCCGAAAGAAACCAAAAAGCATTGCAACGTAGAGAAATCAACAGACGCGGACGCACTGACAATCGAGAATTCCAAAGGTTCAATAGCAGACTTTCAGCACAGAGACGCTTAACTGAACATGAAAACGAACGGTCTAACGAACATCTTTCTAATGTAGAAGGCAGAAACGAACGCCAACATGATTTTAAAACTTTCGTTGAAAATCGAGAATCTCAGAAGCCAAGTCACCGAAGAATTGAAAGAGAGGAGCGAAATGTACAACGTGGCATTGCAAATGATATGGAACGTGAACGGAATACCGAAAGAAAAGTACGCGATAATGAGAATCGTCGAGTAACTTCAAGACAAGATAACGAGGAACATCGATACGATATAAATAAGCGTCTTACTGAAAGAGAAATTATACAACGACGAGTTGGAGATACTCGCAAGCGCGAAAACAATAGCAGACAACCAGCAATCACACAACAAGAACAACGTTTAGAAGGTTTTAATAGACGTGACGAACAACGAAGCGTTAATGCCGAATTTAATAGAAGACAACAGCATCGATATGATAATTCACCTGAACGTGAAAATGTTTTGAATAGAAACCGCGATTCTCAACGTTTTAGTGAACGTCTTATTGCAGCCGACGAAGAAAACGTTGATAATCGAGATGAAAAATATGACCATGTAAACCGCATAAAAAGTTCAAGTCGATCTGAACAGCATAACATTCACCGACTGGCAGATGAAAACCGAAATTCTCGACGCATTAATGAAAGGCGTGACGAAAACAGATTATTAAATGGAAATCTTTTCTCTCGGCGTTCTAGTTTCTCCAAAAACGAACGTGAATCAGTAGAACAACTTGACATTAGCGATAGGGAACTCGAAACACGCCGTAAAGAATTACGGGAATTGGATGAACGAGTAGATCAGCGCGAAATTAACAGGGTCTCGGATAGAAGTGTTGGTGAGATTCAACGATCTCGATTGAGGATTTTCGAAAGTGTTGAAAATATTCAAGAACGTGATAATCACAATTTGGGTGAACGTAAACTCCAACATGAGACCAACAGACGTTTGGAAACTCGTAGGTCCAATGGACAACAAGAGAGAATAGAATCAACCCGAAACAATCACCAAATAGTAATGAGAAAGAATGAAGCCGCCAAATTACAGCAACGTCGCGATGAAAACAAACGTGAACAGCGAGAGGAACGTGAAAATCAACGATTTGATACTTTATCTAATCGGAATGTTGAAAATCGCCGAGACTTCCAGTTCATAGTCGACGAGTATAAGGAAACTCCAACTGATTCACTCAAGAATAGTAACATGGCCTACGTACAAGGCGTCCTTTTAGCAATTGTTATAATGAAAACTCTTAATGGTAAACATAATATCAAGTGAGTATAAGAATGTAAGTTTAAATTTGTTTTGCAATTCAATAACACAAATGTCTTCCAGGTGCCAAGTTTCTCAAAAGTTCCAAGAAGCAATTGCAATGCTTGGTTTTTAAAATTCAATATCATACGGATAATGGCTAATGGACTTTTGACAATGACCCATATACTGTATATAGTAGTAGTATTATTAGTAGAGAAGAAAAATAAGAAAAAGTGTACCTAAAAGCAAATTTATAATGTTAATCACTTACTCATCCATATTATTTAAGCTTCCATGAAAGAAAATTGTGAGCAACTAGTTTAACTGATGCATAATTATTATTTAAAATTGAATGTAAAATATTGTATAATAAAAATATTTGTTAAATAAAAGAAATGTTATAAAAAAGGCAATATTAAATATGTTTGCTTTTATTATTCAATTCCAATTACTGTTTTGGAAAATTAATCAATTTTTGGGATTATCAAAACGGAAATAGGAGTGATCTGCAATTTATTGTGGGCTCAAATCATGTTAGATTTTATTCAAACGATAACTAACATATAAGATCATTACTTCATAAATATATATGTACTCGTACGGTTTTTTCCAAAATTCTTTTATAGTAGAAAAACGCGTTGAAAGCTTTTGTCAACCTCTATCTCTATGTTACTCTGGCATGTCTGTCTTTAGTCCTGAATTATGTTTACACTTGCTTGCACTTTGCTTGGCCTGGAAAATTTAAAGCAAACCCCATATATATTTAATTATCTGAACTCCGAGATCTTTTATTTTCTGTAAAGACATAATCTCCTTTTTAAATGCGTTTAAACTCGGACTTGACTCTAAAATTTTTCAATGCCATCATAAACGCACTCCTTATCATGAGCTATCATTTGTATATATTTCAGCTAATAATTTATATACAGTGCCGGGAAAAAAATAGCACTATAGCCATTGTTAGACTGTACTTCATCTCAACTTGTATATTCTATTTGAATTGAGCTTGAAACACGTTATTGAAATGAGATATTTAATTGCATTAAGAAAACAACAAAATTTGTTATATTTATTTAGTTTGAAAAATATTATTAGCAAAAAAAACAATTGGCACTTCAAATTTAGCCGGTAAAAAAATAGCACTATGAATATTAGCTTACACAAAAACAAAATAATACAATAAAAAAAAAATAAAAATATTAAGAAAATATAAAATAAATCATAAAACTAAATAAGTGGAAGGTTTTAATATTTTGTTGAATGGCCTTTTTGTTGGCAATAACCGCAGCTCATCGATTTGGCATTGAATTGCCAAATCTCTTTTTTCATCTTCATCTCTTTTTCGGAATTTTTTCCCACGACTCCTTAATTACTTTCCATAGCTGCTCGTTGTTAGTAGGTTTTGCTTCTGACAGACTTTTTCTGACGTCAGCCCAAAGATTTTCAATGGGGTTCAGGTCTGGCGACTTGAATGGAATGATCTAAAATCCATTAACGAGCCTTTCTGCTGGTATGTTTGGGGTCGTTGTCTTGTTGGAAGACCCATAACAAACGCATTTCCTCTTCAGCATAAGGCAACATCACGTTTTCCAATATATCAACGTAAACATGTTGATCCATTATGGTTTCTATTCAATATATTGGCCCCACTCCGTAGTATGAAAACATGCCCAAACCATTACACTTGAACCTCCGTGCTTTATGGTCTTATAAGTGAATCTTGGGTTATATTCTACTTTAGGTGGTCGTCTTACATACGGACGAGATCCTTTTCCATCATACAGCACAATTTTGCTCTCATCCGTCCACAAAATATTTCTCCATTTGCTGACTGGCCAGTCAAGGTGCTGTTTTGCAAATTCCATACGATTCCGCACATGTTTTGATGACAACAGTGGAACTTTTCGTGGGCTACAAGCTTTAAGATTATTTTCTCTCAATCGATTACGAACTGTTTCAACACATGCTTCCATCTGAAGCTCCTTTTTAGCACTGTAGCTGGCTTAAACGGATTTTTTAAGTTGGACATGGCTGGTTTTCTTCCACGGGTTTCGATTTTTTTTGTGTATACAAGAGCGTTCCGAATCATTTTATTTGAACAGTTGAGTATTTGTCCTATTTCGGCATATGTTTTGCCTACTGAGTGCATTCTTTTAATTATTTCTCTTTTTTCTTCCGTACAATGTTTTCCGCGGCCCATTATTGGTAAATCTTTAATAATTTTATCACGAAAAAGTATTATATTTTTAAAAAGATCAGTGCTATTTCTTTACCGTTAGATTTTACAGTGCTCTCTTAAATTTCTTTAATACAAAAAAAAAACGCAGAAGTTAAGAGAGTCGATCTCTTTTAGAAAGATAGTATTCATATCACTGTATATTGCAGTAAAACTAAAAACAAAGTGAAATGTATAGTAAAAGTTTCATATGAAGAAAAAGCATATACTCGATAGAAGTGCTATTTTTTTTTACCGGCACTGTATGTACGTATACACACAAGTCCTTCAATCCAAGACTTCAAATCTTTACGAATTGAACTACAGTAGTTTTCCGATTTAACGAACATTCGATTTAGTGAACATCGCATTTAGCGAGCACCCTTTTTTTACTGAGTAACTCATATGACGAAAACAAATTTGATTTTGCATTTGTATTTTGGACAAACCGAAGGTAAAAAGCAGAAAAAAAAATTATAATGAAAATAACAATTTGCCTATTGGAGATAATAAAGTTGAAAAATCAAGTATTTTTACTAAATATGACTTCCATAAATCAGGCAAAGTGGGCCTAGTGGATTGTATATTGGATCAAGCATTTCATAGCACGTTTCGTTATCGTCGGGCGTTTCTTAAGGCCAAAGATATAGGCGACGAAGTTAACTAGGTCCATTTTCATCCGATTCTGTACGATTTATGGAGAGAATATGTGCCTGATTATGGAGAGAATATGTGGTGATTATCTATGATGAGGAAACAGTATTTTGTTATTTATTTGATTTGTTGTAAAATTCAAAGGTTTTCATTCCCTTTAACGAACAGGCCTGACAACAATTATATAATTGTTCGTTAAATTGGAAAACTACTGTATTTCATGCTATTTTAGTGTCCACCTTCGTCATAAGAATTTAAATCACTATGTGGCCGGGTATTTTTGGTAAAGAGTTGATAAAGACATATTGAGATGATACTTTATCTAATCGGATATATGCTTTTGTCAATCTACTACTTTACATTTACTATTACAAAATAATTTTAAGAAAAGGCTACATCAAAATATATATTCGAATTATAATGATATTATATTATATATATATTATATGTTAGTTATCTTCTGAATAAAATATAACATGATTTACACACACTAAATATTTTGCAGATCATTCCTACTCAATTTTTGATAATCTTAAAAGTTGATTTACTTCCTAAAACACTAATTGAAATTAAATAATAAAAGCAAACATATTTTATATTGCCTTTTTTATAACATTTCTTTTATTTAACAAATATTTTTATTATACAATATTTTACATTCAATTTTAAATAATAAGTATGCATCAGTTAAATCAGTTGCTCACAATTTTCTTCTCTAGAAGCTTAAATAATATGGATGAGTAAGTGATTAACGTTATAATTTTGCTTTTAGGTACACTTTTTCTTATTTGTCTTCTCTATTAATAATACTACTATATACAGTATGTGGTTCATTGTCAAAAGTCCATTAGCCATTATCCGTATGATATTGAATTTTAAAAACCAAGCATTGCAATTGCTTCTTGGAACTTTTGAGAAACTTGGCACCTGGAAGGCAATTGTGTTATTGATTGCAAAATAACTTTAAATTTACATTCTTATACTCACTTTATATTATGTTTACCATTAAGAGTTTTCATTATAACAATTGCTAAAAGGAGGCCTTGTATGTAGGCCATGTTGCTATTCTTGAGTGAATCAGTTGGAGATTCCTTATACTCGTCGACTATGAACTGGAAGTCTCGGCGATTTTCAACATTCCGATTAGATAATGCATCAAATCGTTGATTTTCACGTTCCTCTCGCTGTTCTCGTTTGTTTTCATCGCGACGTTGCTGTAATTTGGTGGCTTCACCCTTTCTCGATACCATTTGGTGATTGTTTTGGATTGATTCTATTCTACCTTGTCGTTCATTGGACCTACGAGTTACCAAACGTCTGTTGGTCTCGTGTTGGAGTTTACGTTCATCCAAATTGCGATTATCACGTTCTCGAATATTTTCAACATTTTCGAAAATCCTCAATCGAGATCGTTGAATTCCACCAACACTTCTATCCGAGGCCCTGTTAATTTCGCGCTGGTCTCCTCGTTCATCCAATTCTCGTAATTCTTCACGGCGTGTTTCCAATTCCCTATCGTTAATGTCAAGTTGTTCTACTGATTCACGTTCGTTTTTGGGGAAGCTAGAACGCCGAGAGGAAGGATTTGCATTTAATAATCCGTTTTCGTCACGTCTCTCATCATTGCGTCGAGAATTTCGATTATCATCTGCCAGTCGGTGAATGTTGCGCTGTTCAGATCGACTTGAACTTTTTATGCGGTTTACATGTTCAAATTTTTCATCTCGATTATCAACGTTTTGTTCGTCGGCTGCAATAAGACGTTCACTGGAAAGTTGAGAATCGCGGTTTCTATTCAAAACATTTTCACGCTCAAGTGAATTATCATATCGATGCTGTTGTCTTCTATTAAATTCGGCATTAACGCTTCGTTGTTCGTCATGTCTATTAAACTCTTCTAAACGTTGTTCTTGTTGTGTGATCGCTGTTTGTCTGCTATAGTTTTCGCGCTTGCGAGTATCTCCAACTCGTCGTTGTGTAAATTCTCTTTCAGTAAGACGCTTATTTATATCGTATCGCTGTTCCTGGTTATCTTGTCTTGAAGTTACTCGACGATTCTCATTATCGCGTAAATTTCTTTCGGTATTCCGTTCACGTTCCATGTTATTTCCAATGCCACGTTGTACATTTCGCTCCTCTCTTGCAATAATTCGTTGACTTGGCTTCCGAGATTCTCGATTTTCATCGAAAGTTTTAAAATCACGTTGGCCTTCGTTTCTGTCTTCCACATCAAAAAGATGTTCGTTAGACCGTTCGAATTCTCGATTGTCTGTGCGTTCACGTCTGTTGATTTCTCTACGTTGCAATGCTTCTTGGTTTCTTTCGGAGAGCTGTTCAATGGAACGATGGTTTTCATCTAAAGATTCGCGTTTATCTAATCGTCTTAAATTCTCATGTTGCTCTATAATAGGTTCAGTTAAATCAAGTCGACTACTAGATCTTTGCACTTCTTTCAATCTATTATCACGCTCTTGTGCCCTTCCTTCTCTACGTTGAATTGATTCATGTGTTCTTTCGGAAAGTTGTTCAGTGGACCGATGATTGTTGCGTTCACGTTCGTTTAATCGACTGTCGTGCCTATTCAACAAATCATCTTCGGTTAAGGAAAGTCGTCGAGATTTATCCATGTTACGATCATTTTCACGTTCACGTCTTAAATTTTCAAAACGGATTTCATTGTCCCTTTCGGAAACCCTTTCATTAAAGCGACTGGTTTCGGAATTATCAGATTCACGTCGAGCGACATTACGATTATTTTCATGTTCACTTCTTATCAAAACCTCGTTAAGGTTACTACTTTCTTCCCTAATTTGATGACGACGTTGTAATGGTTCTGGGTTCCTATCGGTTGTTTGTGCTTCTGAACGACGAGATTCTCGTTCTTCTAAATTGCGTTCGCTTTCAAAAATACGATCTCTAGAACGGCGAGATTGTCGATCTATATCACGGATTTGCCGTTCTGCTTGACTTTCTTCAGTACGTTGTAAGATCTCAAGTTGTCTCTCAGAACGGCGATCATTAAAACGACGAGGTTCTTGATTTTCATCCTTTAACTCATTTATTTCCTGGCGATTTTCACCTTTATTTAAACGGCTTATTGGTGTTCTAAAGCGTTCTGTATTTGCTTCTTCTCTTCTTTCTAGTGCGAGCTTGACTGAACGCTGAATCTTGGGAGTTTCTTCAACACGCATGCTGAAGTCGCTATCAACCCTTCTGTTGTCTATTTCAATAATAAGTTGATGGTGTTCGCGATGACTATTTTCATGTCTTACCAATTGTCTGCGATTTTCAGCCAAGGTTGTTAGTTCTCGACTAATTTCTCGATTAGAATCAGTGTTGAACTGATCTAGACGATTTTCGCGCAGTCCTGTGCTAATATTGTCAAGGTTTTCGGTTTCGCGTGCACCAGCACGATGACTTTCATCGCCATACCATTTCCTTAAATTATCAGTTTCGATATTTCGGCTTTCAACGGATCGCTCATAACAATAGTCTCCTTGACAAGTTCGAAGCAATTCGTAACCCAGACATGAGGCCAATAGTAGGCCAAATGCAATTGTTTTCAATTGCCAAAAAGCAAAGAACATTGTCACAAGCGTTAAGGTTTTTAGTCGCTTTCGTTAAACTGTACTTGAAGAACTTTTATACTTTAATCTGTTGCCTTTGCAACTTTTGTATTATATCCGGTTGAATTCTGTATGTGGACTGAAGCTCTTGTTCATTCACCAGCTCCTTTTATACCCGATTCTGAAGTTGTTTAGAAGATAATGTCAGAACATTTTCCTTTTCATTGAACTTCCATTTAGAGAATGATTAACTCAATTGTCTTATCGCACATGTGCACTACTGCTAAAAGACTTCTGTTTAAATTTTATTAAAGAAGAAATGTATCGTCACATCAAATCACAAGTTACGTAAAACCACATTAAACAATATTGTAGGAAATTTAAAGGAAGACTTTTTGTTGTTTGACCAGCATATTTTTTGGTATTGAATTTTTTAAATTAAATTTGCAAATCGACTGAAATATTTACCACAATCAAAATAAAATTAGGAAGGTTTTTGGTCAACTGGAACTTATGTTAATTTATAGGTTAGGAAATTTACTTTTCGTTGTGAACATCCCCATAGGAAATCATTCCAACTGCAGTCTAGTCAAGCCTGACAAAAAAAATGGGAGATTCAGAACCTTCGTCTCTTTATGGTGAAAGATAGCCTCTTCCTCAGAACTACAGCTACTGTAGGCATTATTCGGGATAAAGCCAAGTGTATTAGCGGGCCTTTCGAGTGAATATTGGCCTGTGAGAATAAAACGATCACACGATCTCGAGAAAGATTTCTCGAGATAGTTTCAGTAAGAATGGAAATTGTGCATGTACTCTCCGGTAGCCACCGAGGTTAATCCTTCCTACGAAAGGAGTGCAAAATACTTAGTCTAACTAAGACCATCGGAACATCTAAGCCTTGTACCGCCTCGGTGATTGTGAAATCATTGCAGGCCCTGGTCTATTCAGTAGTTAGGTTAGGTTAGGTCTGAGTGGTAGTTCTGATTTCACAAAGCTCACTTGAGCACGCATAGCGGCCCGTTGTGATGCCACGGGTGAACGCAGTCCCTGTACTGACCAAGTTCCACCAAAATCAGGGAAGAGGAAGAAGTTGGTCAGCGCAAGGGCTGCACCTGATCATTAGTAATGCAGTCTAATTACAAGAGCGCAGACGTCGAAGTGACAATCGTCAGACATTTAATCGCTGCTGGTTGTCCGATTAAATTTTCAGGGAAAATCCCATCATCCAATAAAACATTGCGCCGGTTCCAAAATGAAGAAACTCGATTTTTAAAATTGTAATATTATGCCGTTTTAGACTTCAGTTGACGATATTAATTTTGTTACGATTGTGTAAATAAAAATTTTTATGAATGAAATTTTATGACGTCAGTTTTATGGAATATTGTAGCACACATCATAAAAACCAACACAGAAAGCCTTTGCTAATGAATTTTAAACCTAATCAGGTATGAAAATCATACTAGAATTGCACTTTTTTGGAATACTTCAGATGGAATCAAGATTCGCCAGAGCTACATATGCATGTATGTATGTATATGCATCCTCGAACTCTCAGCTCTTCAAAGCGGTAATATCAATCAACCATTTCACACAAACGCTGAAGTAAAACAAGTATGCTCCATATTACCTCAGATATTCAACGTCATGCTAAATGAAGATCATGAGTGACGTTTATTCAAACAAAAGAGATCATAAGATCTGCAATGTGTAAACTAAACAAGAATGTGGCAGATTAATGTACAATGTTGGACTTGAGATAAATGTCAAGAAAAAAAAATGTAATAAGGATTAACAACTTTAGCGCCAATAACATCATGCTACCGGACCAACCAGACGAGTACGTCGACGGCTTCTGTTGTATAGACAGTACACCGACAACTATAGATGATGCGTAAACAACATAAGTGGCATTTGGACGATCCAAACGATCTAGTCTTAGGATATGTGCTCTGGTGTAATGTTAACCCTGTTCTATGGTAGTGAAATCTGGCTAACTTCGAACACCATCCTACAAACACATCAGGTATTAATTAGCGAGTGGATATAGGATATTCCGGATATACGATAACGTCAGCAACATAGATCTCTGAAACTTTACCAGCAGAAACCCATAATAATCCAAAAAACGAAGGAAATAGGGATGGATCGGCCATGCTATCAGAAGGAATCCTGATAGTATAACAATGATAATATAGTGGTGAGCCAAAGATACCAAAAGACGTATGATATTCCGAGAGCTAAGACAGTGCAATCTTAACATGATTTATCACAAATTTTCCTAAGACGGACTGGATTCGAGGTGTTGACTTGATGCATCCGGCTATTGATTGAATGGCCAGTCCGACTTAAAGCGAGCGTGAAGAACAAGGGCAGACATTTTATGTAACAAAAAATTGATTTAAAAACATCTACATACATACCTATCTACATACATACATAATTGGTAATTACAACCCTTCAGTCAGGATTACGACCTAGCTTCTCAAACCACTTATGTTGTGTGTGTTAATTTTATACATGAGTTCCATCCCCTACAGTTTAAAGTTAACTCCGAACAACAGATTTTTGAGAAGCTTTTCATGAAAATTTTATATACTCTCAGAATTTTTGCCAGAAATTTTCTGAGGACTATAGAACACACTACATATTAGACTATAGTGACTTTAAGAACATCTACTGTATTTAATTTTGTAGCATGAAACGTGTGCAACAATATTTATGTCCCCACTAAATTCTTTCTCCAAAAAACCAACCAAAAGACAAAGAATAGCAATCCATGTCAACAAAAATATGTACGTCAAGGGTTAGTAATTTTGACCATCCTTCACTTAAAGTTTTGATTTAGTATACATGTGCTGTAACAAAATTTTTACAATAAAAAAGAATGCTTACTTGTATGCTACAATTTATTTTTATTGATAAAATATTTATTACTATCCTTGACTATGACGTCATAGTCATAGTATTTTATTCAATGAATTCATTCATAAAATGTTTCATTCAAAAGTAATTCACAAATACATACACAGCTCCATGTACATATGTATGAATGTGTAGAATATCTTTTAGAAAATTCTTCGATAAATGGCATCCTGTGCAGTGGTGCTCAAGTGCGATAAACCAATTAAATCAATCACTTTTTAAATTGAAATTCAATTCAAAAGAAGAATATTGGAACATCCTTTTCAAAATCTTTCGTTTAAAATTTAGTATAAAAGGATCTCGGAAATAGTCAAGGATATCAGTCAATACCAAGACTTGGAACGAAAAGAATACCAAAGCAGCGGAAACATTAAATTGAACGAACAGATTATTACAGAATTACCAAGAATATCTCTTTAAAAGCAAACATTTCATTACTAAAAAAACTAAAACAAAGCTCTAACGAAATAAGAAACTTAACTTGGGTGACAATGTTATTTGGTTTTTGGCAGTTGAAAACAGCTGTCTTTGCTCTACTATTGGCCTCATCTCTGGGTCACGAATTGCTTAGGAATTGTCAACGGGGCTATTGTTATGAGCGATCCGTTGAGAGACGAGACATCGAAGCTGATAATTTAAGGAAATTATATGGCGATGAAGGTCGTCGTGCTGATACAGCACGTGAAACCGAAAATCTTGACAATATTAGTAGAGGACTGCGCGAAAATCCTCTAGATCAGTTCGACTCTGAATCTAATCGAGAAATTCGTCGTGAACTTAAAACATCATCTGAAAATCGCAGAGAATTAGTCATACATGAACCCAGCCGTCGCGAACCTTATCAAAATCTTATTGAAGTAGACAACAGAAGGAGTGCGGCAGATATCAGCGACTTTAACAGGCGTGTTGAAGAAACTCCCGATATTCAGCGTTCCGCCATACTAGAAAGAAGACTGGAAACAAACACAGGCCGCTTTAGAACACCAATAAGCTGTTTAAATGAACGTGAAAATCGTCAGGAAACAAATGAGTTGCGCAGTGAAAACCATGAAGCTAATCGTGTTAATAATCGCCTTTCTATGAGGCAACACGAGGTCTTACAACATAGCGAAGAAAGTCAAGCCGAACGAGAAATTAGTAACGCAGAACAACAATCTAGCCGTTCTAACGATCGTACTTTTGAAAGAGAATATAAATTATTACAACGTAGAGAAAGAAATCCAGAAGAACGAATAAATCGTGAATATCGTCGTTCAGACGAACAAACAACCGATAGGAACCCAGAACCAGTACAACGTCGTCATCAAATTAAGGAAGAAAGTAGAAACCTTAACGAAGTTTCGACAAGAAGTGAACATGAAAATAATCGTAATGTTGCTCGACGTGAATCTGAAATTTCCGAAACCAAACGTTTTAATGAACGGCTTTCCGAAAGAGACAATGAAATCCGTTTTGAAAATTTAAGACGTGAACGTGAAAATGATCATAACGTGGATAAATCTCGACGACATCGATCCATTGAGCAACTCTCCGAAAGCGGAAGCGCACAAGAGCGTGATAATAGAGAAGAAGTGCAAAGATCCAGTAGTCGACTTGATTTAACTGAACCTCTAACAGAGCAACGTGAGAATTTAAGACGATTAAATAAACGCGAATCTTTAGATGAAAACCATCGTTCCATTGAACAGCTCTCCGAAAGAAACCAAAAAGCATTGCAACGTAGAGAAATCAACAGACGTGAACGCACAGACAATCGAGAATTCGAAAGATCCAATAGCCGACTTTCAGCACAGAGACGCTCAACTGAACATGAAAACGAAAGGTCTGATGTACATCTTTCTAACGAAGAAGACAGAAACGAACGCCAACATGATTTTAGAACTTTCGATGAAAATCGAGAATCTCGGAAGCCAAGTCAACGAATTATTGCAAGAGAGAAGCGAAATGTACAACGTAGCATTGCAAATGACATGGAACGTGAACGGAATACCGAAAGAAATGTACGCGATAATGAGAATCGTCGAGTAACTTTAAGACAAGATAACCAGGAACATCGATACGATATAAATAAGCGTCTTACTGAAAGAGAATTTACACAACGACGAGTTGAAGATACTCGCAAGCGCGAAAACAATAGCAGACAACCAGCAATCACACAACAACAACGTTTAGAAGGTTTTAGTAGACGTAACGAACAACGAAGCGTTAATGCCGAATTTAATAGAAGACAACAGCATCGATATGATAATTCACCTGAACGTGAAAATGTTTTGAATAAAAACCGCGATTCCCAACGTTTTAGTGAACGTCTTATTGCAGCCGACGAAGAAAACGTTGATAATCGAGATGAAAAATATGAAGATGTAAACCGCATAAAAAGTTCAAGTCGATCTGAACAGTGTAACATTCACCGACTGGCAGATGAAAATCGAAATTCTCAACGCATTGATGAGAGACGTGATGAAAATGGATTATTAAATCCTTTCTCTCGGCGTTCTAGCTTTTCCAGAAACGAACGTGAATCAGTAGAACAACTTGACATTAGCGATAGGGAACGCGAAACACGCCGTGAAGAATTACGGGAATTGGATGAACGAGTAGATCAGCGCGAAATTAACAGGGTCTCGGATAGAAGTGTTGGTGAGATTCAACGATCTCGATTGAGGATTTTCGAAAGTGTTGAAAATATTCAAGAACGTGATAATCACAATTTGGGTGAACGTAAACTCCAACATGAGACCAACAGACGTTTGGAAACTCGTAGGTCCAATGGACGACAAGAGAGAATAGAATCAACCCGAAACAATCACCAAGTGGTATTGAGAAAGAATGAAGCCAACAAATTACAGCAACGTCGTGATGAAAACAAACGAGAACAGCGAGAGGAACGTGAAAATCAAGGATTTGATACTTTATCTAATCGCAATGTTGAAAATCGCCGAGACTTCCAGTTAAGAGTCGACGAGTATAAGGAAACTCCAACTGATTCACTCAAGAATAGTAACATGGCCTACGTACAAGGCGTCCTTTTAGCAATTGTTATAATGAAAACTCTCAGTGGTAAACATAATATAAAGTGAGTATAAGAATGTAAATTTAAAGTTATTTTGCAATTCAATAACTCAAATTTCTTCCAGGTGCCAAGTTTCTGAAAAGTTCCAAGAAGCAATTGCAATGCTTGGTTTTTAAAATTAAATATCATACGGATAATGGCTAATGGACTTTTGACAATGACCCATATACTGTATATAGTAGTAGTATTATTAGAAGAGAAGAAAAATAAGAAAAAGTGTACCTAAAAGCAAATTTATAATGTTAATCACTTACTCATCCATATTATTTAAGCTTCCATGAAAGAAAATTGTGAGCAACTAGTTTAACTGATACATACTTATTATTAAAAATTGAATGTAAAATATTGTATAATAAAAATATTTGTTAAATAAAAGAAATGTTATAAAAAAGGCAATATTAAATATGTTTGCTTTTATTATTTAATTTCAATTAGTGTTTTAGGAAGTAAATCAACTTTTAAGATTATCAAAAATTGAGTAGGAATGATCTGCAAAATATTTAGTGTGTGTAAATTATGTTATATTTTATTCGGAAGATAAGTAACGAATAATAACATTAGAATTCGAATATATATTTTGTAAGAGTAAAACCTACTGAGTGCTTTTGTCAATCTGACCTCTATAGTTTTGTTTAGATACGACACCAAAGCAAGTGTAAAAACTTCTGGACGAAATAAAAAAAGGGTGCTCGCTAAATGCGATGTTTACTAAATCGAATGTTTGTTAAATCGGAAAACTACTATAGTTTAATTCGTAAAGATTTGAAATCTTGGGTTGAAGAACTTGTATCTAGACGTACATATATAAAGTTTCTCAAAAATCTGTCGTTCGGAGTCGACTTTACACTGTAGGTCCCACCACTCACGTATTAACACACACAACATAAGTGGTGTGAGAAACTAGGACGTTGTACAATGGGCCAATTCGACCTCCTGGTACTGTACTTGTCTTAATTTGCCAAGTACACGTCCTCTAACATAACCTAACCTACATATACATATAAATTATTAGCTGAAATATATGCAAATGATAGCACATGCGGTTATCATAGTCCATTATAAGGTTCATTATGGTGGTATTGAAAAATTTTAGAGTCATTTAAAAAGGGGATTATGCTCTTTACAGAAAATAAAAGATCTCGGAGTTCAGATAATTAAATATAGATGGGTTTGCTTTAAATTTTCCAGGCCAAGCAAATTGTGCAAACATTATTCAGAAATAAAGACAGACATGCCAGAGTAACATAGAGATAGAGATTGACAAACGCTTTCAACGCGTTTTTCTGCTATAAAAGAATTTTGGAAAAAAAACCCTACTGTTCACCTTCCATTTAATGTGCTTCCCCCAGACTTAGACGAATCACGTTCAACTGCTCTTAGAAGTTTTACTTATTTGGAGTCAAGTTTTGCCCGTGACAAAGGTATTCAATAGGAATACATAGAATTTATGGAGGAATACATTTCCCTAAATCATATGGCTCCAACAAAAATTGATAATGCACGATACTTCATTTTTCACCACTGTGTAATTAAATCCGATAGCACTTTTGTTACATCCAATGGAAAATCATTAAATGACATGTTGAAAGTTGGCCCAAATCTTCAGGAAAACATCTTTATAATTCTTTGTCGCTTTCGACATCATAAGTATGCTGTGTCTGCAGATATTGCAAAAACGTACAAACAAGTGCCGGTGAATGAGGCTGACAGTTACTGGCAGTGTATTCTATGGAGGAAACATGTCAACGATCCAATCCAAACCTACAAACTTCAAACTGTTACATACGGGACAAGTAGCGCATCGTATTTAGCGATAAAATGTCTACAACAGATCGCAATTGAAGAAATGGACAATTATCTTATTGGTGTCAAAGTTACACTTTAACGACTTCTACGTTGATAATTTGATGACCGGTGGTAGTACAGAAGAAGAAGTTATAGAAATAAAGTTGTCTGTTCCTCGCTTTGTGTTTGTCTATTAATTTGAAGGTACCCCCCCTCAAATGGCCTATCGGACGAGTTATTGAATATCATCCAGGAGACGATGGTATGGTAAGGATGGCAACTATTAGAACTGCAGAAGGTGTACTTAAAAGATCCATTACCAAAATCTGTAAATTGCCAATATATGTGATGTTTAAAAAAGGGGAAACCTAAATATTGAAAGCCTTACTTTCAAGGTGGGGAGGATGTTTGAGTCTTTGATTAAATTACCTACAGGGTGTGCGTTCGCAAAAGAAACATATAAAAACACAAGAAAATTCTTTATTAAAGTAGCGCTAATCATCGCACTCATTTAAAAGCTAAGTAAAAAAAAGTAAATTTGGTCTCCGAAATCTTTGTGCTGGTAATTTGCAGACAAATATTATTTTGTAAATTTAAAATAAATTCATTCTTTTTGCGACCGTCATTGGTAACACAAATATTTTCTTTATTATAGTAAAAGTGTGTTAAAATATTTCACATTGGTGAAATATTCGAGCACAATTTTTTTTGTAAGCTTTTCGCTTTGTGAAAGGAAAAAACTCTTGGCTCATACACCTACATTAAAATACACATACTAGTACATATATATTTGTGAAGTAATGTTATCATTCGTTCTACTTATCTTCTGAATAAAATCTAACATGATTTAAGCCCACAATAAATTGCAGACCACTCCTATTTCAGTTTTGATAATCCCAAAAGTTGATTCATTTTCTAAAACAATAATTGAAATTAAATTATAAAAGCAAACATATTTTATATTGCCTTTTTTATAACATTTCTTTTATTTAACAAATATTTTTTTTATTATTTTTATTATACAATATTTTACATTCAATTTTTAATAATAAGTATGTATCAGTTAAACCAGTTGCTCACAATTTTCTTTCGTGGAAGCTTAAATAATATGGAGGAATAAGTGATTAACATTATAAATTTGCTTTTAGGTACACTTTTTCTTATTTTTCTTCTCTACTAATAATACTATATACAGTATGTGGTTCATTGTGAAAAGTCCATTAGCCATTATCCGTATGATATTGAATTTTAAAAACCAAGCATTGCAATTGCTTCTTGGAACTTTTGAGAAACTTGACACCTGGAAGGAAATTGTGTTATTGATTGCAAAATAACTTTAAACTTACATTCTTATACTCACTTTATATTATTTTTACCATTAAGAGTTTTCATTATAACAATTGCTAAAAGGAGGCCTTGTATGTAGGCCATGTTACTATTCTTGAGTAAATCAGTTGGAGTTTCCTTATACTCGTCGACTATGAACTGGAAGTCTCGGCGATTTTCAACATTCCGATTAGATAAAGTATCAAATCGTTGATTTTCACGTTCCTTTCGCTGTTCTCGTTTGTTTTCATCGCGACGTTGCTGTAATTTGATGGCTTCACCCTTTCTCAATACCATTTGGTGATTGTTTCGGATTGATTCTATTCTATCTTGTCGTTCATTGGACCTACGAGTTACCAAACGCCTGTTGGTCTCGTGTTGGAATATACGTTCATCCAAATTGTGATTATCACGTTCTCGAATATTTTCAACATTTTCGAAAATCCTCAATCGAGATCGTTGAATTCCACAAACACTTCTATCCGAAGCCCTGTTAATTTCGCGCTGGTCTATTCGTTCATCCAATTCTCGTAATTCTTTACGGCGTGTTTCGAGTTCCCTATCGCTAATGTCAAGTTGTTCTACTGATTCGCGTTCGTTTTTGGAGAAGCTAGAACGTCGAGAGAAAGGATTTGCATTTAATAATCCGTTATCGTCACGTCTCTCATCAATGGGTCGAGAATTTCGATTTTCATCTGCCAAGTCATATCGACTTGAACTTTTTATGCGGTTTACATGTTCATATTTTTCATCTCGGATATCAACGTTTTGTTCGTCGGCTGCAATAGGATGTTTACTAAAACGTTGAGAATCGCGGTTCCTATTCAAAACATTTTCACGTTCAGGTGAATTATCAAATCGATGCTGTTGTCTTATACTAAATTCGGCATTAACGCTTCGTTGTTCGTCGCGTCTATTAAAACCTTCTAAACGTTGTTCTTGTTGTGTGATTGCTGGTTGTCTGCTATTGTTTTCGCGCTTGCGAGTATCTCCAACTCGTCGTTGTGTAAATTCTCTTTTAGTAAGACGCTTATTTATATCGTATCGCTGTTCCTCTTTATCTTGTCTTGAAGTCACTCGACGATTCTGATTATCGCGTACATTTCTTTCGGTATTCCGTTCACGTTCCATGCCATTTGCAATGCGACGTTGTACATTTCGCTCCTCTCTTTCAATAATTCGTTGACTTGGCTTCCGAAATTCTCGATTTTCATCGAAAGTTTTAAAATCATGTTGGCGTTCGTTTCTGTCTTCTTCGTTAGAAAGATGTTCATCAGACCTTTCGTTTTCATGTTCAGTTGAGCGTCTCTGTGGTGAAATTCGGCTATTGGATCTTTCGAATTCTCGATTGTCTGTGCGTTCACGTCTGTTGATTTCTCTACGTTGCAATGCTTCTTGGTTTCTTTCGGAGAGCTGTTCAATGGAACGATGATTTTCATCTAAAGATTCGCGTTTATTTAATCGTCTTAAATTTTCACGTTGCTCTGTAAGAGGTTTAGTTAAATCTACTCGACTACTAGTTCTTTTCTCTTCTTTCAATCTATTATCACGCTCTTGTGCGCTTCCTTCTCTACGTTGAATTGATTCCTGAGTTCTTTCGGAGAGTTGCTCAATGGATCGATGATTGCTTCGTTCACGTTCGTCTAGTCGGCTGTCGTGCCTATCCAACAAATCGTCTTCGATTAAGGAAAGTCGTCGAGATTCATCCTTGTTACGATCATTTTCACGTTCACGTCTTAAATTTTCAAAACGGATTTCATTGTCTCTTTCGGAAACCCTTTCATTAAAACGTTTGGTTGCGGAATTTTCAGGTTCACGTCGAGCGACATTACGATTATTTTCATGTTCACTTCTTGTCGAAACTTCGTTAAGGTTACTACTTTCTTCCTTAATTTGATGACGACGTTGTAATGGTTCTGGATTCCTATCTGCTGTTTGTTCGTCTGAAGGACGATATTCACGATTTACTCGTTCTTCTGGATTTCTTTCTCTACGTTGTAATAAGTTATGTTCTCTTTCAAAAATACGGTCACTAGAACGGCGAGATTGTCGGTCTACGTCACTGATTTCTCGTTCTGCTTGACTTTCTTTGCTATGTTGGAAGACTTCAAGTTGCTTCATAGAAAGACGACCATTAACACGATGACCTACTTGGTTTTCATCTCGTAACTCATTTCTGTTCCGATGATTTTCACGTTCATTTATACTGCTTGTTGGTGTTCTAATGCGGTCTATATTTGTTTCCTGTCTCCTTTCTAGTATGACGGAACGCTGAATCTTGGGAGCTTCTTCAACACGCCTGTTAAAGTCGCTTATATCTGCCGCACTCCTTCTGTTGTCTACTTCAATAAGATTTTCATAGGGTTCGCGACGGCTGGGTTCATGTATGACTAATTCTCTGCGATTTTCAGATAATGTTTTAAGTTCACGACGGATTTCTCGATTAGATTCAGATTTTCTACTAATATTGTCAAGATTTCTGGTTTCACGTGCTGTATCAGCACGACGACCTTCATTGTCATATAATTTCCTCAAATTATCTGCATCGATGCCTTGTCTCTCAACGGATCGTTCATAACAATAGTCCCGTTGGCAATTCCTAAGCAATTCGTGACCCAGAGATGAGGCCAATAGTAGAGCAAAGACAGTTGTTTTCAACTGCCAAAAACCAAATAACATTGTTATCCAAGTTAAGTTTCTTATTTCGTTAGTTTTATTAAATCTTTGTTTTAGTTTTTTTCGGTAATGAAATGTTTCCTTTTAAAGAGATATTCTTGGTAATTCTTTAATAATATGTTCGTTTAATTTAATGTTTCCGTTGCTTTGGTATTCTTTTCGTTCGAAGTCTTGGTATTGACTGATATCCTTGACTATTTCCGAGATCCTTTTATACTAAATTTTAAATGAAAGATTTTGGAAAGGATGTTCCAATATTTTTCTTTTCATTGAATTTCAATTTAAAAAGTGATTGATTTAATTGGTTTATCGCACTTGAGCACCACTGCACATGATGCCATTTATTAAAGAATTTTCTAAAAGATATTCTACACATACATACATATGTACATGGATCTGTGTATGTATTTGTGAATTACTTATGAATGAAACATTTTATGAATGAATTCATTGAATAAAATAGTATGATTATGACGTCATAGTCAAGGATAGTAATAAATATTTTATCAATAAAAATAAATTGTAGCATACAAGTAAGCATTCTTTTTTTTACTGTAAAAATGTTGTTACAATACATGTATACTAAGTCAAAACTTTAAGCGAAGGAAGGTCAAAATTTCTAACCCTTGACGTACATATTTTTGTTGACATGGATTGCTATTCTTTGTCTTTTGGTTGGTTTTTTGGAGAAAGTGTTTAGTGGGGACATAAATATTGTTGCACACGTTTCATGTTATAAAATTAAATACAATAGATGTTCTTAAAGTCACTGTAGTCTAACATGTAGTGTGTTCTGGAGTCCTCAGCAAATTTCCACCAAAGACTCTGAGAGTAAATAAAATTGCCATAAAAATTTTCTTAAAAATTTGTCGTTCGGAGTCAACTTTAAACTGAAGGGCCTGGAACTCATGTATAAAATTAACACACACAACATAAGTGGTTTGAGAAGCTAGATCGTAATCCTGACTGAAGGGTTGTAATTACCAATTATGTATGTATGTAGGTATGTATGTATGTAGATGTTTTTAAATCATTTTTTTACATAAAATGTCTGCCCTAGTTGCTCACGCTCGCTTTAAGTCGGACTGGTCATTCAATCAATAGCCGGATGCATCATAAAGTCATCAGCTCGAATCCAGACCGTCTTAAGAAAATTTGTGATAAATCATGTTAAGATTGCACTGTCTTAGCTCTCGGAATATTATACGTCTTTAGGTATCTTTGGCTCACCACTATAGTATCATTGTTATACTATCAGGATTCCTTCTGATAGCATGGCCGATCCATGCCTATTTCCTTCGTTTTATTTGGATTATTATAGGTTTCTGCTGGTAAAGTTTCAGAGATCTATGTTGCTGACGTTATCGTAACGGGTGATTTTTTTAGCTATTATCTTTTTGGCAACACTGGTTTAAACAGCTCACGCACGTTTCGTGTTTTGTTTCACTGTCAAACATCTTCAGTTTGGTCTATAATTTAACCATGAATCGTCTTACAAACGAACAACGCTTGCAAATCATTGAATTTTAGTATCAAAATGCGTGCTCTGTTAAGAAAGTTCATCGCGCGCTTCTTCCATTTTATGGTCGTTTAATCGACCCACTGAAGTGGCTATTCGGGCTATTGTGACTAAATTTCGCACCAAATTGACATTGTTGGACATTAAACCACCAACACGCTTGCGTAGAGTGCGAACTGAAGAAAATATCGCAGCTGTATCGGCCAGTGTTAATGATGACCATCAATTATCGATTCGTCGTCGTTCGCAGCAATTGGGCCTCTGTTACTCAACAACGTGGAAAATTTTGCGGATGGATTTAGGTGTGAAGCCTTTCAAAATACAGCTGGTGCAAGAATTGAAGCCGAACGACCTACCGCAACGCAGAATTTTTGGTGAATGGGCTCTTGGAATGTTGGCCGAAGATCCATTTCTTTATCGAAAAATTGTGTTCAGCGACGAAGCTCATTTTTGGCTCAATGGATACATACATAAGCAGAATTGTCGATTTTGGAGTGAAGATCAGCCAGAAGCATTGCAAAAGCTACCAATGCATCCAGAAAAAGTCACAGTTTTGTGCGGTTTATGGGTTATATGGTTATATGGCATCATTGGACCGTACTTCTTCAACTTAACTGTGAATGGTGAGCGCTACCATGAGATAATATCCAACTTTTTTTGCCAAAAATGCAAGAGCTTGACTTGCATGACATGTGGCTTCAACAATACGGTGCCACATGCCACACAGCATGCGTAACAATGGACTTATTGAGATTGAGTTCGGTGAACACAATTTTTCGATAAGGAAGTGGAAGTAGATCGTGCGATTTAACGCCTTTAGGCTATTTTTTGTGGGCCTATGTTAAAGCTCATGTCTATACAGACAAGCCCGCTTCAATTGACGCATTGGAAGACAACATTGAAGCATTTATTCGTGAAATACCGGCCGAAATGTTTGAAAGAGTGTGCCATAATTGGACTAAGCGGATGGACCATTTGAGGCGCAGTCGCGGCCAATATTTGCATGAAATAATCTTCAAACATTAAATTATATGGACCGTACTATCGATTCAAATAAAGATTTCATGAATTTTTCTGAATTTTATGTGTTTTTTTTTTGAAATTTTTTTCTATAGCTCTTAAAAAATCACCCATTATATCCGGAATATCCTATATCCACTCGTTAATTAAGACCTGATGTCTTTGTAGGATGTTGTTCGAAGTTAGCTAAATTTCACTACCATAGAACAGAGTTGACATTACAATAGAGTACATATCATAAGGCCAAACCGTTTGGATCGTCCAAATGCCGCTTTTGTTGTTTACGCATCATCTATAGTTGTCGGTGTACTGTCTATACAACAGAAGCCGTCGACGTACTCGTCTGGTTGGTCCGGTAGCATGATGTTATTGGCGTTAAAGTTGTTAATCCTCTTTACATTGGTTTTCTTGATATTTATCCCAAGTCCAACATTGTTCATTAATCTTCAACATTCTTGTTTAGTTTGCATATTGCAGATCTTATGATCTTTTTTCTTTGAATAAACGTTACTCATGACCATCATTTAGCACGACGTTGAATATCTGAGGTAATATGGAGCATACTTATTTTACTTCAGCGTTTGTGTGAAATGGTTGATTGATATTTCCGCTTTGAAGAGCTGAGAGTTCGAGGATGCATATACATACATACATATGTATATATGTAGCTCTGGTGAATCTTGATTCCATCTGAAGTATTTCAAAAAAGGGCTATTCTAGTATGATTTTCATTCCTGATTACGTTTAAAATTCATTAATAAAGGCTATCTGTGTTTGTTTTTATGATGTGTGCTACAATATTCCATGAAACTGACGTCATAAAATTTCATTCATAAAAATTTTTATTTACAAAATCGTAACACAATTAATATCGTCAACTAAAGACTAAAACGGTGTAAGATTACAATTTTGAAAATCGAGTTTCTTCATTTTGGAACCGGCGCAATGTTTTATTGGGTGATGAGATTTTCCCTGAAAGTTGAACCGGACAACCAGCAGCGATTAAAAAATGCCTGACGAATGTCACTTCGACGTTTGCGCTCGTGTAGTTAGACTGCATTACTAATGCTTTCACAATCACCGAGGCGGTGCAAGGCATAGATGTTTCGATGGTCTTAGTTAGACTAAGTATTTTGCGACCCTTTCGTAGGAAGGATTAACCTCGGTGGCTGCCGGAGAGTCCATGCACAATTTCCATTCTTACTGAAACGATCTTTCTCGAGATCGTGCGATCGTTCTATTCTCACAGGCCAATATTCACTCGGAAGGCCCGCTAATACACTGGCTTTACCACGAATAATGCCTACAGGAGCTGTGGTTCTGAGGAGGAGACTATCTTTCACCACATGTGCCAGTATCATGCTCTTACCATAAAGAGACGAAGGTTCTGAATGCCCCATTTTTTTTGTCAGGCTTGACTAGACTGCAGTTGGAATGATTTCCTATGGGGATGTTCACAACGAAACGTAAGTTTCCTAACCTATAAAGTAACATATGTTCCAGTTGATCCAAAACCTTCCTAATTTTATTTTGATTGTGGTAAATATCTCAGACGATTTGCAAATTTAATTTCGAAAATTCAATTAAAAAAAATATGCTGGTCAAACAACAAAAAATCTTATAAATTTCCTGCAAATTGTTTAATGTGGTTTTACGTAACTTGTGATTTGATGTGACGATACATTTCTTCTTTAATAAAATTTAAACAGAAGTCTTTTAGCAGTAGTGCACATGTGCGATAAGACAATTGAGTTAATCATTCTCTAAATTGAAGTTCAATGAAAAGGAAAATGTTCTGACATTATCTTCTAAACAACTTCAGAATCGGGTATAAAAGGAGCTGGTGAATGAACAAGAGCTTCAGTCCACATACAGAATTCAACCGGATATAATACAAAAGTTGCAAAGGCAACAGATTAAAGTATAAAAGTTCTTCAAGTACAGTTTAACGAAAGCAACTGAAAACCTTAACACTTGTGACAATGTTCTTTGCTTTTTGGCAATTGAAAACAATTGCATTTGGCCTACTATTGGCCTCATGTCTGGGTTACGAATTGCTTCGAACTTGTCAACGGGACTATTGTTATGAGCGATCCGTTGAAAGCCGAAATATCGAAACTGATAATTTAAGGAAATGGTATGGCGATGAAAGTCATCGTGCTGGTATAGCACGCGAAACCGAAAACCTTGACAATATTAGCACAGGACTGCGCGAAAATCGTCCAGATCAATTCAACACTGAATCTAATCGAGAAATTAGTCGAGAACTAACAAGCATGGCTGAAAATCGCAGGCAATTGGTAAGACATGAACCCAGTCGTCGCGAACACCATCAACTTATTATTGAAATAGGCAACAGAAGGGTTGATAGCGACTTCAGCATGCGTGTTGAAGAAACTCCCAAGATTCAGCGTTCAGTCAAGCTCGCACTAGAAAGAAGACAAGAAGCAAACACAGAACGCTTTAGAACACCAATAAGCCGTTTAAATAAACGTGAAAATCGCCAGGAAGGAAATGAGTTACGGGATGAAAATCAAGAACTACGTCGTTTTAATGATCGCCGTTCAGAGAGTCAACCTGAGATCTTACAACGTACTGAAGAAAGTCGAGTAGAACGGGAAACTCGTGATGTAGATCGACAATCTCGCCGTTCTAGCGATCGTATTTTTGAAAGCGAAAGTAATTTATTACAACGAAGAGAAATAAATCCGGAAGAACGAGAATCTCGTCGTTCAGAAGCACAAACAACCGATAGGAACCCAGAACCATTACAACGTCGTCATCAAATTAGGGAAGAAAGTAGTAACCTTAACGAGGTTTTGACAAGAAGTGAACATGAAAATAATCGTAATGTCGCTCGACGTGAATCTGATAATTCCGAAACCAGTCGCTTTAATGAAAGGGTTTCCGAAAGGGACAATGAAATCCGTTTTGAAAATTTAAGACGTGAACGTGAAAATGATCGTAACATGGATAAATCTCGACGACTTTCCTTAACCGAAGCCGATTTGTTGGATAGGCACGACAGACGACTAGACGAACGTGAACGGAGCAATCATCGATCCATTGAGCAACTTTCCGAAAGAACACATGAATCAATTCAACGTAGAGAAGGAAGAGCACAAGAGCGTGAATATATTATATTGAAGAAAGTGCAAAGATCTAGTAGTCGACTTGATTTAACTGAACCTCTTACAGAGCAACGTGAGAATTTAAGACGATTAGATAAACGCGAATCTTTAGATGAAAACCATCATTCCATTGAACAATTCTCCGAAAGAATCCAAGAAGCATTGCAACGAAGAGAAATCAACAGACGTGGACTCACTGACAATCGAGAATTCGAAAGATCCAATAGCCGACTTTCAGCACAGAGACGCTTAACTGAACATGAAAACGAACGGTCTAATGAACATCTTTTTGATGTGGAAGACAGAAACGAACGCCAACATGATTTTAAAACTTTCGATGAAAATCGAGAATCTTGGAAGCCAAGTCAACGTTTTATTGAAAGAGAGGAGCGAAATGTACAACGTGGCATGGCAAATAACATGGAACGTGAACGGAATACCGAAAGAAATGTACGCGATAATGAAAATCGTCGAGTAACTTCAAGACAAGTTAACCAGGAACAGCGATACGATATAAATAAGCGTCTTACTGAAAGAGAATTCATACAACGACGAGTTGGAGATACTCGCAAGCGCGATAACAATAGCAGACAACCAGCAATCACACAACAAGAACAACGTTTAGAAGGTTTTAATAGACGTGACGAACAACGAAGCGTTAATGCCGAATTTAATAGAAGACAACAGCATCGATATGATAATTCACTTGAACGTAAAAATGTTTTGAATAGAAACCGCGATTCTGAACGTTCCAGTGAACGTCTCATTGAATTTGACGTAGACAAGGTTGAAAATCAAGAAGAAAACTATCATGGACATGTCAACCGCATAAGAAATTCCAGGCGAACAGAAGAGACTAACGTTCACAGATTTTCGGACGAAAATCGAAATTCTCGACGCATTGATGAAAGACGTCACGAAAACGGATTATTAAATGGAAATCTTTTCTCTCGGCGTTCTAGTTTCTCCAAAAACGAACTTGAGTCTGTAGAACAACGCGACATAGGCGGTAGTGAATTCGCATTACACCGTAAAGAATTGCGAGAATTGGACGAACGAGATAACGAGCGCAATATTAACAGGGCTTCTAAAAAAACTGTTGAACTTGAACGATCTCGAGAAAGATTTTCCGAAAATATTGGAGGACGTTATAATCTGAATTTGGATGAGCGTAAACTCCGACATGTCATTAACAGAGATTTGGAAACTCATAGGTCCAATGAACGACAAGATAGAATAGAATCAATCGAAAACAATCACCAAATGGTATCGAGAAAGGGTGAAGCCACCAAATTACAGCAACGTCGCGATGAAAACAAACGAGAACAGCGAGCGGAACGTGAAAATCAACGATTTGATATTTTCTCTAATCGGAATGTTGAAAATCGCCGGGACTTCCAGTTAAGAGTCGACGAGTATAAGGAAACTCCAACTGAATCACTCAAGAATAGTAACATGGCCTACGTACAAGGCGTCCTTTTAGCAATTGTTATAATGAAAACTCTCAATGGCAAAAATAATATAAAGTGAGTATAAGAATGAGTGTAAATTTCCAGTCATTTTGCAATCAATAACACAAATTCCTTCCAGGTGCCAAGTTTCTCAAAAGTTCCAGGAAGCAATTGCAATGCTTGGTTTTTAAAATTCAATATCATACGGATAATGGCTAATGGACTTTTGACAATGAACCACAAGCTGTATATAGTAGTATTATTAGTAGAGAAGAAAAATAAGAAAAAGTGTACCTAAAAGCAAATTTATAATATTAATCACTTACTCCTCCATATTATTTAAGCCCCCACGAAAGAAAATTGTGAGCAACTGGTTTAACTGATGCATAATTATTATTAAAAATTGAATGTAAAATGTTGTATAATAAAAATATTTGTTAAATAAAAGAAATGTTATAAAGGAAATATAAAGTATTCGGTTTAAAGTAATCAGTAGATGGCTCTTAAAGGCAGTATACCGACTATATTAACAATTATGTACTGACAATGCGGGACAGTTAGTAGTACTTTCTGGTGGCATGCCTTAGATAAGAGTTTTCAAGGGAAAATCTTAGATAAGGTTCAGCGGATTGCCTCCTTGAGTATCGCTGGAGTGAGGGAGAATTGTCCTCAGGCTGCCCTTGACACTATACTCTGCCTGACTCCGCTTGATTTGTATGTCAAGCGGTGTGCGGAGCAAAGTGCCATATGTCTGAGGGAATCGGGCTGCTGGGAACAGCGCTCGATCGGTCACTCCAGAGTTCTGAATGTCGTCTGTCCTGGTAGGAGGTATGGACTTTCGAAGAAAGCCACTGATTATATTGTGCCACTGATTATTATATTCCTGCCTGGTTTAAGAATACTTATACCGGAAAGGGCACAATGGAATGGTGGGGTACTCCAGGGGCAGAGAGGTATACCCATCTTCACAGATGAGTCTAAGTTAGGTGGGAGTACAGGTGCTGGGGTTTTCTGTAGGGAACTCGGTCTTGAACTTCACTTCAGGTTAAATGATGACTGCAGCATGTTTCAGGAGGTGATTTTCGCAATCTTGAAGGCTATTGAGCCCATAGCTGGTGGCCCCGCTTCGGATTCGGAATCTTACATGATCTTCGTTGACAGTCAGGCTGCCCTAAGGGCCATTGTGTCGGTCTGGTGCAAATCACGGCTCGTGCAAGAAGTCGTTAAGGACTTTTGGACTAGACCGTATCCGTCAATGCTGGGTTCCGAGTCATAGCGAAATACTGGGCAATGAGACGGCGGATGCTCTCGCTAGGTTACGTTCATTTTCTGGGGGTAATTTAACAGCTGGTCCTGCCCCCCCAATCTGCCACCTCTACGGACTCATCAATGGATGGTTCAGGGGGGAAGAGCAGAGGCGTTGGGGGAACAGATCGGGTTGCTATGTTTCTAGATGTCTATGGCCTGCTATAGACAGTGTGAGAACAGGTTGGCTACTGGGCTTGGATAAGGCCAGTTTAAGTTTAGTTATCGGGTTTATCACAGGCCGCTGCCGGGATCTGGGACAGAACCCAGCCGGACTATTACAGGGTAACTCTGTAACTGCCCAGCCCTTAGTAGGTTTAGGTAGGTTGAGGACCCTTGGTAGGGGCTTCTTTGAGGGTTTGAATTCTGTGTCGAGAACCGACATCAAGGCTCTCCACAGATTCATTAGCAGCCTGAGATGGATGAGCAGTGCTAGGGCTTCATCAGTGTAGTCGCGCTATCCCTTTTTGTTTTGTTTGGTTAGTGTAACTACTTTGCTTTCCATTCTGCCTTTCCTACTTCCTCTCCTTTTTCCTATCCCCTCTTTTATCCTTCCTTTTTAAGGACGTTCCGAACAATGGGTCAATTCAACCTCCGGGTACTGTTCTTGTCTTAATTGACAAGTACACGTCCTCCAACCTAACCTAACCTACTAGTACGTTTTCTGATGATTGATACTGAAACGTATCAAGTACGGGTTGGTGGCATGGCATCGCTTTTAGAGAAAGAAGTAGTAGGGCGTTAAACACATTTTTAACTGTTTTTTACAAAACGAATTGGAACAGAGCAGGTCAAAACACCTTTGGGGTAACAAAGTTAGAATTGACTCCAAGGATGGTAATGCTGTGGTGAGATTTTAAAATATTTGTTCCTTAGCTACTGAAATGATTGATTCTAACCTTTATTGTTATCAAGAACTCATCAATAGAAAACATGATGTGTTTCTTTATTATAATAACGCCACACTAAACAAGTCTTTAATATAACGGTAAACTGAGAGAACTTGGCTGGGAGGTTTTGATGCCTCCTTAAGTTGCACTTTTAACCAGTTGCCAGCTGCAGTGCAGCTACTATTTGCATTTTTAAAAATAATGCGCACATGGACCGGAATTATAACTTTATGAGTATAACCTATATCATTATCTTATTACATCTTAGAAATATAAAGTTTGATAAATCATTTGAGTTTACCAAATGAAGTAGCAATTACCACTTATCGGCAAAAGTTTAAATGTTTATCTTGATTTAGGCTAATCTAACATTGACGTAAAAACGTTTAAAGAAGTACTTAAAGCACTCACTTACCATACAGACCGCAATGTTGAGATACTGTAATACGGATCAAGGTAAAACCTTTTAATAGATCCTAAAAGCACCTTTCTACATTATACTCAGCGATACTGCTGTTCTGCTATATTAGATCTGCTGAAGGCGTTTCGACACTTTGCGGGCGACAGAATAATTATGATTGCACTCGGTATTTTTAGAATTTCAAGCACACAAACCGATAAAAACTAGACCCGCGGAGCCGAATGTTGATATTCGTTCATAAGTTATTATTTTTTCGTATGAACAGACTGTATACACAAGTTAGTAGTTCGTTTAATCGTTTAACTTTATTGAATTACTAATTTAGAGATATTTGGACTAAAATTGTCTTAAAAATGGCGACAAAAGCTATCGAACACAACGGTACATGTTTAACATCTTAATGTAAACCAGTAATTTACAAGTGACACATAATATCAACAATTTGACGTTACATTATATTTAATGAATTAAGCGTTTTGCGCCAAAGTATTTTATTAAGTTTCATTTCGTTTGTATACATACGTAAACACATACTGTACGTTGTAATGTTTGGTTTGTAATAAATACCACAGATTTAATTTTTTCCTATAAGAATACGCGGCTACATAGTTGTATTTAAACGTTCTTGTATTTCTTTTTTAGTTCTAGGTCCGACATTTGCTATGGGCGATGGTTCCTTCGATGTGTTTTCCTCAAGAGTAGAGCTTTTGCTTTTATTAATAGCCCTTTCAGCTTTCACAGCTTCGTACTCCTTAAGTTCAGCTAATTTTAAGGGTATAGATTGGAGATCACGCTTACGCATCTAAACAAATTACAAAATTTTTTATTAACAATAAGAATTATTCAAAATTAAAAATTTACTTTATGTGTTCGGTATTTTTGCGTCAGTAAACAAAAGGTGAACAGCTGTTTGTGTTGTCTTTTATAAATTATAACAGTTTTAAAAGAGTATTGCCATAAGAAAGTTTAAAAAAGTATTGCCATATAGAAATTCACCTGTCTGGTTCAAAAGGATTGATTAATGTGAAAAGATAAAAAATTGTTATGTCTTAACTATTCCAAGGAACTAAAAAGTTAAGGACCTTCGAATTATGCACTAAGGTAATCAATGTAAGGCTTAATAAAACTAACACTTCAAATTCTTACTATTTGTATGGCCAGCGGCCAGATTTTATTAATATCGAGTGTGCTAATGATCGTTATCCTGCTGAAATGTCTAACAAATTGGCTTCCCTGCTTAGCATATAGCATATGACAACATAACATGCTGAAGGATATATTTGTGGATAATTAATTGTTAAGTTAATGCTGTAACATTAAAACATAAAATTACAATATTATCGTAAATTAAGAAAATTCTTATTTTAATAACCTAAAATTATAATTGAAATTTGAGTTACAAATATATCATCCGTTACTAAAAAAATGCTACATGATACATGCAATAGAAATAAGTTAAGTTACAGTTATTTCAAATATTTTTTATATATGAACACAGACAAATATTTTTAAAACAACACCCAAAATACAACCCTGGTAGTATAACACTTAAAAACACAAGCATTTACAATAGAGCACTGCCTGACGTTTCATTTCTCTCTTATTAATTTTGCTTTGTTTTAATTTTCTTTGTGTCAAATATTATCAATTTTTTGCCTTTATTTCTTGACGGATTTTACGTGCGTGCACTATTTTTTTAAGTAAAGCTTTGCATAGTCTTGGGGCGATTTATATTTCATGTATTTCTTATAATTTTTTCTTCGTAAATATTATAAAAAAATGTTCTAAAATAATTGAAATATTTTGAACAAAGAAATAAAATATGTTGAATACGGAATTAAATAAAGAAATTTAACAAAGTGACAAAATCTGATATTTGGCTTTCTGCTGTATGTGGAATTTTATGTATTTGACTGCAAGTGTTTGCTTAAGTGTATGTGTGTGTGTAGTGTTGTAAGATATTGTAAATAAGAGATAGAAAAAGGAAGCAAAAAAATACAAGGCAAAAAATGCATTAAAATGTGAGAAATTTCTAAAAGTAATAAAAATTATAAAAAAAACCAAACAGTCGTCATTCCTTTTATTTCAAAGAAAAATTACTGCCAAGATAATAGCGTTCATAAAGCATTTTACAAGGCAAGACTACATTACTGTATTAAACAAAATTCCATTGTGTGAGAAAGTATTTCAAGATATTGAATTTAATTTTAATTCTGGTGTTTAAATTTAATATTGTGCCAAATGTTAATAAATTACATAAAATATGTTAATAATTTCCTACAAACAAGTGAAAGTTTTTAAGGCATAAATAAATTTGTTTAAACTTATAAAACAAACAAAAAAAAATATTGTGAAACCACCTTAAAGCTGTTGTAAGAAATTCCATTCGCCTTTACGAAAAATAAAAACAAAAATATACAAAAATTTATTTTGTTTCTTTTGTTATTTGTTTTTATTACAATTAAAAAGTTAATTTACGTAATTTTTTTTCTTTATTTTCATACGGTTTCTTTTAAATCGTCATCAATCGAATAGTTGTTATTGTGGCCTGTTGTTATTGTTGCTTAAGGTGCTTATACTCAGACTCATTCGCATACACACTCAATCTGTTTGTTGTTAGTGTAGTGTATAGTATAACCGTGTATTGTTGCTGTTAGTTGGCAGACAACGGAAATAAAGAAATAAAAAATAAATACAAGCAAGTAAATGATTTCTCACATCTCCAATAGTCAACAATAACAAACAATAAAATAAAAACAAAATTAATTAAAAAAGAAGAAAAAAATCAAAATCAATAAAAAACCAATAAATTGGCGCCACCAAAACTTTAACATTTGAAAACAGCATCTTTGAAACTATTCAACATGGGCCTGTTAATATCGAAAATATGGAGCATGTTTGGAAATGAAGGTACGTTGTAATATCAAGCTACATACATACGTAAGGAAATATTAAAAATAATTTTATTTTTATAAAGTTCAACTTGCTTAGGATCCTTCAAGTTCGAATTTCATTTTGGAAATTGAAAATGTTTACGTCTTTTAGTTGTAATTATTCATGCTTGTAGCTGGATGTAAGCTACTCATGTTATAAAGCCAAAATTGGGCATGTTTTGCGACTCGTGTCTCCGTCTGGATGTAACTACATGCCGTCTAGATCATAATATTCAAATGAACGCTACAAAAAGTTGGTTATCATATGGAAATAGCACTCTGATGGTATTTTCAAAAAATTTGGCGCAATGACTCCTTCAGACAGTTAGTTTTTCCGAATGCAAAAGCTTTTCCACAATCATTTCTGTATTCTCCGTGTCCCATATGCAATCTGAGTGAGAAATTATCTTCATCGCTGAATAAACATTTATTCTAAAACATCAGCATTGAAAGCCAATTGGCTTAACACCCAATTGTCATATATACGGCGTTGTGAATCTGTCAGCTGCACTTAGTTGTTGCATAGGGAGGAATTAATATCCAAAATAAGCCCTAATGTATGCTTAATAGCTGAGAACATTTTGGACACCGACAAATTTGTATTGTATATCACACTTTCTTAAACAAAAGCGATATTTTCGACAATGTGAGAATTTCTATGATGCAGAAGTCCAGTTCCTTCTAATTTCTTTACAATCCTGCCAATTACATACACAGTAGATCGATTATGACAACTAATAATCACTACGTAGTGCTTAAAAACTCGCTACTTTTAGCCACTATAGTTGTTAAACGATCCATAGTCGTAAATGATAAACCTTTCACTATAATAAGAATTATAAAATGATTAGCTTGCGAAGGTACATCAGATTGTGGGTGGCTGGAGGAATTCAGACAAAGTGGTTGATCCAAGCTAGAGATTCACGGAGCGAAACACAATTGGACTAACAGATTAGTTAAATAAGATTAACGTTACCAGTTATAATTCTCTCTCGCTACCGGTTTAAGATGGTGGACTAAGCAGATCTCTACTGTGGCAAGATGGAGTGGATTTGGTTGAGTAATTACGTCTCATTGTCTATAGTTAGAGGGTGTGTATTGAGGACGTTGTTACCATATGCTGTGTGTTTAAACAGAAACAAATTGTTCGATAACAAATGGGATGAAAAGTTGTGTGCTTTTATTCCCGCGTCAAGAGGAAGACTTGAATACGGTGCATAGTTGAAGAGGAAGTGACTAATTGAAGCGTATGATGTCAACAAAGTCTTTTTATTCACATCCAACGAGATGCAACTTCTGTAACACTTTCTAGTTGATAAATGTGTGTGAGATGTATAGGATATTTGTGGCCCATGGGGCTATTTCCTCACGTGGAAGGGAAAAGCGACTTTGAGTTCCCAAACTTAACTATCGCTTCTGCAACAATAAAATCGTATGAACTTAAGGCATTTACAGGGTAATATAAAAGAAATCACATACTTTTTTCTGAAACAGAAGGCTTTAATGCTGTTAAAATGATTTTATTCCTGTCAAATACTAATCGTTCCATGACTTATGCTAATATAAATCTATCTTAGAAAAATCTTACCAAAATTTCCAAAAAGTCCAATAATTGATGCTAGAGGCTCGACTTAAGAGTTTGGGGATAGAGGAAGGTTAAACCACATAAAGGGTACATCAAATAACTTTAAAAAAACTACTGAATATTTTCTCAAATTTCTTTGAATGAAAGTATTTCATTCAAATGGCTGCCTCGGCTGGCCATGCAGTAGCCTACACCAGAAGATGCCGATTTTGCCAAAAAAAATCATCTTTTCAGATGAAGCTCATTTTGATCTTGGCGGGTATGTATGTAAACAAGCAAAATTGTCGCATTTGGGGCACAGAAAACCCGCACGCATACATTGAAAAGCCGACGCACCCATAACGAGTCACCGTTTGGTGCGAATTTTGGTCCAGAGGCATAATTGTGCCATTTTTCTTCGAAAATGAGCAAGGAGCGGCCGTTACAGTCAATGGCGATCGTTATCGGGCCATGTTGAACGAATTTTTGTTCACAAAAATTGAAGAGGAGGATATTGGCAACATTTGGTTTCAACAGGACGGCGCTACATGCCACACAGCCGAAGAGCTGATGTCGTTTGGCCACCTCGGAGCTGCGATTTGACACCGTTGTACTATTATTTGTGGGGTGCCGTCAAAGATAAGTGTTACGCTGACAAGCCAGAGACAATTGGCGCTTTAAAGGACAATATTCGTGAAGCCATTGGTGAAATACAGCTGCACACAATCGATAATGTGCTTAAAAATTGGACCGATCGTGTAGGCTACTGCATGGCCAGCCGAAGCAGCCATTTGAATGAAATTATTTTCCATTATTAACCGGAAGGACTGTGCTTTCAAATAAAAAAAGAAATTTGAGAAAATATTCAGTAGTTTTTTTTTAAAGCATTTTCAAAAAAAAGTTATTTGGCGGACTCTTTAGATGAAATCGCAGTTGTCTAGCAGATATTGTGTTGGCTTAGTAGATATGAGGCCTCGGTTCAAACGTCAGGCTGAGAGTAAATAAAATTGCAATTAAATAATTTCAAAATAATCTGTCGTTCGATGTCGATGTTAAACTGTTTGTCAGGCCACTCATGTATAAAATTAATACAAGTATGTGCTGTGAGAAGCAAGGTCGTAATCCTAACTCATTCATTATTTATTTTTTGATGTGTTCTCAAGCAATACCTTAAAATAATTGTATTACAGCATAAGTTTAACATATTCTAATCGCTCTTATATAAAGCAAAAAATCGATTATAGTCATATATTGGAGATATAGATTTTAAATCGCTCACCACCGTTCTAAAGCTTTTTATTTATTGACGCATTTGTTTTCTTTAATTTTTATAAAACTGGTTTTTGAATCTGTAAATAAAAAAAATTTATTTATGAGAGTCAAATAAAATATTTATATGAGTGGGGGTTATTTGTTAAATAAAACCGAAAAAACATAACAAAAAAAAATTAAGCAACCAAAGCTGATGCGAAATTAAAAGCGAAAATTAGCCAAATAGAGGAAAACCGAAAAAATAACAATTAAGAAAAAGCAAAAGTTGTTCTTTATTTATAAAAAAAAAGGTTCCTTATAGTTTTTAAACTAAAACAGAAATATTTTTAAAAATTGCGCTGTTAAAGTAAACAAAGAAAAAAAATTAAAAAACTTTCCGTCAACAATAGAGTTGTTTTAAACAATTATCACATACTTCACGACAACATTTTTTTTTTGACAAATAAAAAATGGTTTTTGTATAAATTTAAAATTTCAATTGTGAATAATAAACGTGTCTACAATTTAAACGGTATTTTCTACAGTTGTGCCACATTTACTTTACCAATCACTATTATTCCCTTTTGCATGACCTTGTTTGTATAATTGCTTTTTACATACGACAATTTATATGTGCTTCTTTATTTGTAGGATTGAAAGGTTTCCATACATATGTACCCTATAACATAGGCTAAGATTACATTACAATAAAGGTAATAATAATTTATTCAGTTACCTATGTATGTACTTATATAGGAAGCCCTGTTTGGAAAGTAAATTTCTACTTTTGAAGATTTTTGTTGAGAGAGTACATCATCAGTTAGTTTCGTAGGGCACTGAAAACTGTTGACAAATATTGGCTGACTTCCAAAATGTTAGTTGCAGTGTGTTTGAACAAAGTATAGTGTTTCATAAAGCCGCTATACAAAATGTTTACAATGTATACTATTTCAAAACGTCGTCAATGTGTATTTTTAAGGCAGTCACAAAGTAATCAGGCATCGGATTTATAGTTGATGCATTGTTTGGTAACTTTGCATATCTACATAGTTTATATACCGAAGTAGAACTGCATACAAACTTTGTATTGATACATTTTGAAAGTCAGCCATTTTAAAATTGAGGCTTGTAAGACAATATGACCAAGACAGTGTTGAACTTTATATTACTGAAAGTATTTGAAAAACCAATGAGAAAATAATTAAAACTGTAAAGTTTTTATTGCAGTCGCCTTAATCTAGTAGGTAGAGTGTTGGCTTATTAGACGCAAGGCCTTGGTTCAAACCTCAGGTCAGACAACATAACGAAATAGGAACAAATATTTCTTCGGCGACTTCCGCTCAGCAGATTTCTGGCAAAACTCTGAGAGTAAATAAAATTGCCATGAACAGTTTCTCAAAAAATCTGTCGTTCGGAGTCGATTTTAAACTGTAGGTCCCGCCACTCATGTATAAAATTAACACACACAACATAAGTGGTGTGCGAAACTAGGTCGTAATTCTGACCGAAGGGTTGTAATGGCCAATTATGTATGTAATTTCCTTCGACGTTCGCCCTGCCGTGTCCGCTGTGTGCCTTAAAGAATTTATTTCTGGATTTTACTTCCTCCTGAACGTGAATGGAACATTTTTCGAAGTAAATCCTGCTGTTGAAGACAACCCCGTGTTCTTGGGGTATTCAGATTCAGCTGTACTTTTTTGGTCCAGGAGGTAAATAAGATAGATTTCGACGGTGAGATTTTCAGGTTGCAGTTGGGAAAATCGCAAGGGTTCCCAGATAAATGGATATTCTGGGCGTAATTTCCTCAGTCCAGGAGGTAAATAAGGTCGCTTTAGCCTTTGCCGATGAGATTTTCAGCTTGTGTCGCCTTAGGAAGGTCGCTAAGGTCACTAAATAAGGTCACTGTCGACTTCGCCGATGAGATTTCTAGATTGCATTCCCTTAGGAAGATCGCTAGCGTTCCCAGATATGTAGATATTCAGGGAGTAATTTCCTCAGTCTATAAGGTAAATAAGGTTACTGTAGACTTCGCTGGCGAGATTTTTATGATGCATCCCCTTGGGAAGATTGCTAGCGTTCCCAGGTACGTGAATATTCGGGAAGTAATTTCCTAAGTACCGGTGATGTTGCTGTGGATTTTGTAGCTGAGATTTTCAGGATGCGTCCCCTTATGACAATCGCTAGGGTTGCCAGATATGTGGATATTGGGGGCGTAATTTCCTCTGTCCAGGAGGTAAACAAGGTCACTGTAGACCTCACGGAGGAGATTTTCAGGTTGCGTCCCCTTAGGACGATCGCTAAGGTTCCCTGATATGCTAATCTGGGCGTAATTTCCTCAGTTCAGGAGGTAAATAAGGTCGCTGTAGACTTCCCTCGTGAGATTTTCTGGTTGCTTTCCATTAGAAAGATCGCTAGGATTCTCAGATATGTTATGTGGATATTCGGAGAGTAATTTCCTCAGCCTAGGAAGTAGATAAGGTCGCTGTAGACTTCGCTCGTGAGATTTTCTGGTTGCTTTCCTTCAGGAAGATCGCTAGGATTCTCAGATAAGTGGATATTCGGAGAGCAATTTCGTCAGTCCAGGAAGTAAATAAGGTCGCTGTAGACCTCACCGAGGAGATTCTCAGGAACCCGTACGACGATCCCTAGGGTTCACAGACATGTGAATATTCGGGGAGTACTCCCCTCAATTTTCTCACCCGAGGTTAATGTTGTAATATCTTCCGCAAAAGATGCGATATGTACTCTCTGTAATTGTGGCTGTATTTAACGAACGTGGAAGGTTACACTGTAATAATATGAGGGTTCTAATGGGAAGTACCAATACAGCAACAATTTTTTGCTTCTTTCGAACTTATTACTGTAGAGTTCTTTAAGCTTGTGGCTGCATACAATTTTATTTCCATTTTCCAATATTATTATACAGATTCATAATATAATTAACCCACATAACTACTCATATTACAATACATTTTTTTCAGTTATTTATTTAGTTTTTTTCATTGTTAAGTGTAGTAAATATATTCTTTTCTTTATCCATAGCATGTTGTAGAGATAAATGTGGGTCGCACGCTATGAATACCAAAAACCACCACGTCACTCATGGAAAAATATGTACAAAAACAAAAATTAATTCACATTACATTATTTATTAAGTTTAATAATAGGAGAACAATGCAATAAAGTTGTACTTTTTAATTTAAAAAACAGTTTATTTTTTTTTTATTAATTGTAGGCATAAAGAAAATGTGGCAAAATTAAAAACAGGCAACTTCAAGAGTTCAGTCAGTTCTATTGCCATTATTGTTTAACAAAAAACAATTCTTCTTTCACGTTTGTCTAATAAAATATATTTTCCACGTGTAGATATCCAGACGTTTTGACTGCGCCCTTTAATTTTGTGTGTGTGCTGAAATCTTTTCATTTAATGACCTTGTGCTTGACTGTCGCTTAAATTGTGTTTTTATTGCCTTTCAGACATTTTGCCTAGGTTAATGGCATCCTTTCTTCTTTTTCTTTTTTTTTTATTCATAATTTATTTGATAATTTCTTGTGTACATACTTGCAATTACTTTTTCAAGCAAATCTATTTTAAGTAAGCATTGTTTCTTTCCCATAAATATGATTACAAATCGTATCGTATAAAAAAAAAACATCATTTAAGGTGAATCACTTTTTTGTATTCCACATACATTTCTTTTGTTTTTTTATTATTTTTTATATCAGCCGCCTGGCCTTCCACTCTTTCAAGTGACTCAATAGCATGTCAAGAATGGTAATAAGAAAGATGGAGGAGGGTTTTTTGTTTTCTGTCTAAAGACAATTTCTTTACAGATATGTATTTAAAAATTACACTATGCGACAAAATAAAAAAAATTAAATACACCCAGCTATAATGACATATTGTAGGTTGTGAGTTTTGTTGAGTAGAACTCAAAAATATTTTTTTTATATTTCTCGAACCATCCGAACTTGTTTTATTTGACAAAAACAGTTTTTTTTTGGACTTGACTCACAAACACTTCTAAACCACACAAACACTTCTAAACCAATGTCAAAAATTTAAATCTTATTAAAAACTAGAGGGATGGGCCTTTAAAACGATTTAAAACATTTGGGTCCGCCAAATAACTTTTTTTTTTTTGAAAATGCTTTAAAAAAAAACTACTGAATATTTTCTCAAATTTCTTTTTTTATTTGAAAGTACAATCCTTCCGGTTAATAATGGAAAATAATATCATTCAAATGTGTGCCTCGGCTGGCCATGCAGTAGCCTACACCATCGGTCTAATTTTTAAGCACATTATCGATTGTGTGCAGCTGTATTTCACCAATGGCTTCATGAATATTGTCCTTTAAAGCGTCAATTGTCTATGGCTTGTCGGCGTAACACTTATCTTTGACGGCACCCCACAAATAATAGTCCAACGGTGTCAAATCGCAGCTCCGAGGCGGCCAAACAACATCAGCTCTGCGGCTGATAATGCGATCTTCAAAAACAGGGCGCAAAACATCGAGTGTAGCTTCGGCTGTGTGGCACGTAGCGCCGTCCTGTTGAAACCAAATGCTGCCAATATCCTCCTCTTCAATTTTTGTGGACAAAAATTCGTTCAACATGGCCCGATAACGATCGCCATTGACTGTAACGGCCACTCCTTGCTATTTTCTGAGAAAAATTGCCCAATTATGCCTCTGGACCAAAATCCGCACCAAACAGTGACTCGTTTTGGGTGCGTCGGCTTTTCAATGTATGCGTGCGGGTTTTCTGTGCCCCAAATGCGACAATTTTGTTTGTTTACATACCCGCCAAGATCAAAATGAGCTTCATCTGAAAACATGATTTTTTTTGCCAAAATCGGCATCTTCTGGTGTAGGCTACTGCATGTCCAGCCGAGGCAGCCATTTGAATGAAATTATTTTCCATTATTAACCGGAAGGATTGTACTTTCAAATAAAAAAAGAAATTTGAGAAAATATTCAGTAGTTTTTTTTAAAGCATTTAAAAAAAATTTATTTGGCGGACCCTTTATATTATTTGACTTAATATGCTATGGAGTTTGATGAGGCAAACTTGACAATGCGATTTATTTTTCATATTTTTTCAAGTTTGCCCGTTCACAGTAGCAAACTTTAATTAACAAATATGAAATAAGTGATGATATTCTGAAAGCGCATTATCTTTTAAAGAGATTGACAGTTCGTTTGACAAAATCGGATTACCGTAGTTATTTCTTAAAGTATAAAGTGTGTAACAGTCGAGTTATATTTTTCATATACATATATTTTTTTAAATGTACTTTTAGTTCAAAAAATTTCAGAATTTTTGATGGATCTTGAGTGTTTATCACAAAATGTGCCAATTTCACGTTTCAGCGATTACCAGAAGTTGGAAAATGTTTGTGCAAAGCGAAATAATAATATTTGCAAAAAACACAAATATTAGCCGACTTCTGGTAATCGTGCAAACATGAAATTGACACATTTTGTGATTAACAATCAAGATCCATCAAAACTTTTGAACATTTTTAAATTGTAATTTTTTTATAAACGAAACTAATACATTAATTGATAAGATGACATACATACACTGGTGGCCAAAACTAAAGCAACTGACATTACACTTTGATATTTTAGCTAATATGTTCCGCAAAAAAGGTTAAAACTGGATGATTTTTGGTTTTTATGTTTACACATTATTCAGACTAAACGCAAATGCAAAAAAATTATAATCAATTTGCTTAAAATATTGCTTTTCTTTCAAAATAACGAAATAACCATAAAATTCTAGTGGTCAAAACTAAAGCAACTTTCGTACTTCTGTAACAAAACTTAAAAATTAAATTAATAGTCAATAGCGTAACCCTTATTTTTAATGACGGCAGCACATCTACGGGGTGTTGAATCAATTAGCCTCTTAATTTGATCTTTAGAAATGCTGTTCCATGCGTTCTGGATACGATTAAAAATGGGGTGTTTATTTGTCCCTAAATCCCTTTTTATTTTGCGGTCAACTATGCTCCAAAGCTTTTCAATAGGGTTAAGGTCTATCGATTAACCTAGCCACTCGAGAACACTTACTTTTGATTGACTATACCATCCCTTAACAAATTTTGAAGCATGATTTGGGTCATTGTCATGTTGGAAAACCCAAACCAGTGGCATGTTCTCTTCTGCGTATGGCAGCATTACGTTTTCCAACAGATTTTTATAAACAAATCGATCCATTTTCTCAGTAATTTGATAAATTGGTCCAACTCTACAGCTGTAGAAGCAGATTTAAATGCTCGGAAACCATCAAAGAAACCATTTATTTCCCAGAAAAATCGCAGAGCCAGGTTAGCTTTTGGAAAGGCCCATATTGGTTGAAGTCCTGCTCAGTGGAGAAGCATATTGTTCTCCGATGAATCCAAATTCTATATAAAAAAGTTTCAGACATGAAGAACTTCACTGTAAGGAGACCAAAAAATGAACGCCTTAAACCGCAATATTATAAAGGAACGGTAAAAGATGGTGGAGGCTCAATAATGGTGTGGGGCTGTTTTTCATACGATGGAGTTGGACCAATTTATCAAATTACTGAGAAAATGGATCGATTTGTTTATAAAAATCTGTTGGAAAACGTAATGCTGCCATACGCAGAAGAGAACATGCCACTGGTTTGGGTTTTCCAACATGACAATGACCCAAATCATGCTTCAAAATTTGTTAAGGGATGGTATAGTCAATCAAAAGTAAGTGTTCTCGGGTGGCAAGGTTAATCGATAGACCTTAACCCTATTGAAAAGCTTTGGAGCATAGTTGACCGCAAAATAAAAAGGGATTTAGGGACAAATAAACACCCCATTTTTAATCGTATCCAGAACGCATGGAACAGCATTTCTAAAGATCAAATTAAGAGCCTAATTCATTCAACACCCCGTAGATGTGCTGCCGTCATTAAAAATAAGGGTTACGCTATTGACTATTAATTTAATTTTTAAATTTTGTTACAGAAGTACGAAAGTTGCTTTAGTTTTGACCACTAGAATTTTATGGTTATTTCGTTATTTTGAAAGAAAAGCAATATTTTAAGCAAATTGATTATAATTTTTTTGCATTTACGTTTAGTCTGAATAATGTGTAAACATAAAAACCAAAAATCATCCAGTTTTAACCTTTTTTGCGGAACATATTAGCTAAAATATCAAAGTGTAATGTCAGTTGCTTTAGTTTTGGCCACCAGTGTATATAAAAAATATATCATGACTGTTATACTTTTTAAATAGTAACTACGGTAATTTTTGTTCGATTTGATCAAACGAAGTATCAATCTCTTCATAAGATAATGCACTTTCAGAATGTCATCACTTACAGTGAGCGCCATAAGTGAGCCAACACTTTTGTTCTTAAGTATAAAACAGTTTTGTTCTTAAGTATAAAAAAAGTTCCTTTATCATGAATTGTTGTTTTTGTTTTAACATTTTATAAATAATAAATAAACGTTTTTATTTTTGGAAATTTATTCGACTAATCTCATTTACTTTTCTCGCTATACTGAGAAAATGAATTATTTCACTAGAGTTTACTCACTTTTATAAAATACACTGATTATATTTTTCAATTAATTTTGCAATTCAGAATAGCTAAACTTGAAAAAATAAGAAAAGAATCATATTTTCCAAGTTCACCCGATCAAAACTCATAACACGTAAGTTTCAACAATATGTCTATGTATACCATTTTAAAGGCTCATCTGTCCCCTTTTCAAAAAAACTTTTGATTTTGAAAATAGGTTAAAAAATATTGGAGTAATCAATAATTTTGCGTGAAAAGATCAAAAATACGGTTTTTGAGAAATATAAAAAAAATTTTTGATTTCTACTCAACAAAACTCACAACCTACACTATGTCAATAGGTGGGTGTATTTTGCACCGTGTTGTTTTTGAAAGAAGAATAATTTTTTATTTAAAACTTTCAGGGTTAAAAATGTTTTTTTTTTTATTATTATAACATTTCAAGTGCCACTTTAAACAATAGTTAGGAAGTAAACATTTTATCAGCATTAATTACATTAAAAAAACAAATTTGCCACATAAATTTAATGAAATGCTAATCATAAGAAATTCCGTTTGACTTTTAGTCATGGAAATAAATTATTTAATAATTTTTTAATTACATAGAATGACAACGTGAAAATTAAAAAAAAATAATAATTATAACCGACTCTAAACATTAAGTAGAATGCATTCTAGTAGAAAAATAATCTACAAAAAAATATTTCAAATTAAGTTTATATTTGTTTGTCAGGAAATGGAAAGTTTTATAATTTTATATTTTTAATTAATTTTTTTCCTCATTAATTCTTTATTAAATCTTCAAATTAAAATAGAAATGACAATAAAATCTTTAAAGAAATAAATTTGTAATTAAATCGGAATTTGTCAATCCCCAATCAGGGTTAGGTTAGGTTAGCTTGCTCACTTGTGCGGCTCGTTGTGACGCCACAGGGGACCTCAGTCTCTGTACTGACCAAGTTCCTCCAAATCAGGAAAGAAGAAGTTGGTCAGCGCAAGGGTTGTCCATTTAAAGCACGACCACCCCACGCTAGAAAACCAGCCCAAAGATTTGTTAAACGAAATTATATCCTTGACATCAATAGACGATAGTTTCGTCAAGCTGACAAGGATTGGAGAGCCAAATAACCTACATATATCTGCACCTTGCAAGAGATGGGCATTGACAAAGAAAGTGGATAACAGTCTCCTCTTTCTCAGCGGATCTGAACCCACGTCAGAAGTAGTTAGACGGGAGCTGCATTCTCTCCGCGTGTCTTCCCATAACACAATGACCTGTAAGCACGGCCACAGTTATTGATATGATGTCACGACCAAGTCCGAGTAACTGGTTGGTGCGCCTTCTATCCGTCGTGGACCAAGTGAGCCTAGCGGTGAAGCAGGAGTCCTCATTGATTCAGGATAGGTTGGCGTCTCGAAATAATTTCCGCGCGAAGGCCAGCTTGACCGAGGTAAATGGCATCCCCAAGTTGATTGAAGAGAATTCCGGAAGCAGTGAATCAGCCGGAATATTGCTGTGCCCGGAGACCCAGATAAGTGTGACACTGAAGCGCCCAGAAAGAAGGTCGAGGCAACGACGACATTCCCTGACGATCCTGGAGTTATTCACAACGTTCGACAGAGATCTTATGGCAGCCTGACTATCAGAAAAAATTGAGATGCGGGTGAAAGGAACACAGTAGACGAGGATTCATTGAACAGCCCGGCAGATGGCCATTACCTTCGCCTGGAAACACGCTACAATAATCCGGCAGTCAGAGGGAAATGTTCAGGTCCAGTTTCCCAGAGTAGACTCCGCTACCCCTCAATAACGGACTTCACAACAATGATTGTTGATAACGGCCATTATGTTGAAACTACATCTGTCAAATTAGTTGTAGACGCCGTAGTCTAGTAGGTAGTCTGTAGGCTTATTAGAGATATGGCCACTGTTTAAAACTCTGGTCAGATATCTCGAACAAAACGAAATTTGAAAAAATATTTCTTCGGCGACTGCCTATCAGCAGATTTCTAGCAAAAGCTCTGAGAGAAACTGCCATGAAATAATTTCTCAAAAATCTGTCGACTTTAAAATTAAGGTCCCACCACTCATGTATAAAATTAACACACACAACATAAGTGGTGTGAGAAGCTAGGTTCTAATCCTAGTCTGTTTTACCAAAATCACTATGTTCTGCAATGAGGCCTATCTCTAAATCTAGGAATTGTCAAATTTGGAACGATAACAACCCACATGAGATCATGAAAAGTCACTGTTTGACATGTATTTAGATCCAGAGCTTCATCGGTCCATATTTGTTTGAAAACGACGTTGGTCAGGCCATCACTGTCAACGGCGAACACTATAGGTCGATGACTACCTGCCTCTTTTGGTCTAAATTGAATCATCTGGACAGCAATGACAAGTAATTTCAACAGAACGGCGTTACATGCCACCAGCTCATGCGAAATTGAATATTCTGCACGAGCGATTTGAGAGCATGTTCATCTTACAGGGAGGTGATGTGAACTGAGCATCAAGATCATGAGATTTGAACTTGTTAGAATTTTTATTTTGGGTTTTTCTCAAGTTGCAGGTGTATGCGAATGAGCCACAGACCATATGGATCCTCAAAGTCAATATACCCCAAACCATCGATCGGTCAACTTCAGTGTGATTTATGAGCCAAAGTCATTTTTAGATGCGCTTTATCCAGAGAAGCCATGGGGGACATTATAAGGATCTAATTTTCGGCTTTAATATCTTCAACAACAGTTCTGATTAAATTTTTTCCTTTACTTGTTATGAGTTTCCATAAAAATTTTTGAATGAAGTGAATAACGTTTGGAAATGATTACCTAAGTTTCAATATTGCAAGCCGGCAAGTTCTTTATCTGATGTAACAGAGTATATGCACCAACTGCCTATTTAATTCGAATTACAACATTTATTTTACTCTGTTAGCATCCAACATTGATATTGAGATTCTTTACATTGAAGTTACAAATTACAATTTGTACCTAATAATTACGAGTTGAGTAACTTAGAACTTATGTTCGGTGTAGTGTGAGAGACCAGAGTATATATATAGGAAAGTATTATCTACTATTTAGACTCAATAGAGAGAATTTTCAACTGATCGATAAGATTAAATTTTTACTTTTGGTTTTAGACTCGAAGTATCGTTTGTTCTAATCCATTACGTAGATTCTGTAATGATTAGAACACATATTTATTTGTAACTTGTCAGGCATTAAAATGCATCCCAAGGGGACATATCAGGCACTGGGCAATGATTGGTCATTGTTGACACCGAACAGCATCCCGAAGTTGGTCAAGGCAATATATGTACTTGGCAAAGGCATTGTAGGGATGTGTGATATAAATTGAGCGCAGTAGAAATTTGAGGGTCGTAGTACTATGGCTCGCCTATACGAGGACAATATTAAATCATACGTTATGTGTTGAATGTCGATATAATGCACTTATCTGAGTGAGAGAGATTTTTTGTTCTATTTATTCTAACAAACCGAGTCTCTGGTGAGAATTAACCCCACGACCCTTACAATAATGGACTACCACTCTCTTCACTAATCTACCAGTGCGGCCAAATTCTGAAATTTATATAATAGTACGTAGTATTTCAATCTTATCTGAGTGACGGAGACTATATGTCCGATTTAGTCTAGTAGGCTACAGCCGCTGGTGGGAATACAATGCACGACTCTCATGGTAATTGTTTAGCACACCACCTACGATACTACCAGAGCACCCGTTTTGGTGATCATTTTTGGTTTGTGATGCGTAAAAAATATTTACACTGAGACCGCAAACACGTTTTTACCGCCTATTTTGTGTTTCCACTAGTATTGACGAATAAATAAAATAATGTTTAGATTCGCTTGCTGCTGATGAAGCAATCACAAAACTGTCAAAGTATTTTAAGTACTTCAGTTGGCGCAATCTAATAGACACACAATGTGAGATAGGGACTTCTAAGTCTTATCTATTGGAAAAATAATAGACTTTTAAGGGTCATTATTACAACTTCCTGTTAACTAAGGAGAGGTTTTTAACGGGCAGATAAAGTGTTCTTCATTATTATAGGTTAGGTTAGGTTAGGTGACGTGTACTTGTCAATTAAGACAAGACAGTACCCGGATGTCGAATTTACCCATTGTACAACGTCCTAGTTTCTCACGCCACTTATGTTGTGTGTGTTAATTTTATACATGAGTGGTGGGACCTACAGTTTAAAGTCGACTCCGAACGACAGATTTTTGAAAAACTTTTTTTATGGCAATTTTATTTACTCAGAGTTTTTGCCAGAAATCTGCTGAGAGGAAGTCGCCGAAGAAATACTTTTTGTATTTTGTCTTGATGTCTGGCCTGGGGCTCGAACCCTGGCTTTTCGTCTAATTAGCCAACACACTACCTACTAGACTACGGCGACTTCTAAATGGTTTTTCATTATTATTAGAAGTTTACAATAAGGTTGAATCAAGCGTTAAGCTAAATGGAGGATCATCCTACCGGTAACTTTTAAAGTTAAGTTTATGTTTGAACTTGCCATATTATATATTATTTTCAATGTGGCACCTTTAAATATAAACAAAATAAGCAAATACAACAAAAAAGAAGCCTGTCGTTGCCACTGAGTTTAAAAAAAACTTGTTAACTTTATATTATCTGTAGGATGTAATAACGAAAATAAGTTAAAGGTGACTTTAAAGTTCACTTTAGCTAAAGTTACCTTTAACTAAAGCCAACTTTAACGGCAAATTGTAATAATTTCCCTAAGTCGAATAAGATTAATTCTTATGCATTATTTCTATTGAGCTAATCCTTTAAGACCTACAAAGTATATACATAGTTTCATTGGCATTACTTGTATTGAGCCAATCTTTTATGACCTAGAGAGTATTAAGTTTTATTGGCATTTATATGTTCAATTTTAAATGTTAAATATCATAAACTAATATAATATGCATCACGTGTATGACCAAAGTGAATGATAATTTCATTGCTATTGACCAAAAACTTTAATACTTGGTTTACAATCCAATGCTTTGACGTCTAAGTATTTTATAATCCAAATGTTTAAAGATTTTAAATATTTTTAAACATTAAAAAATATAAAAAAATATTGAAAATTAAAAACCATTTACTTTTCGAGACTGGTTATTGTAAGCTTTGCCATAAAACGTACATGAAAAGTTCATTTGATTTTTATATTTTGTAGATATCAACCATATTAAGTATTTAAACTTTATAGGCATTTGTTATTTGAATTTTTTTTTGGGGAATTAAAGCAAATTTAGCATGTACAAGGTCGTGAGTTTATTTATATAAGCAAGTTTATTTTACGAAAAATGAGTGGCCAAATTTTTTCGTCGGCACTCCTCTTGACTGTTTAGAATACTTTTTATTATATACTTTACTGAAACAATCGAATTAGAAAGAAACCAAAGTAGTATGAAAAATAAAAACACATCATAAAGTCCCATTATATCTGTTTTATAACATAATACATGCCAACAAAGCATTTCCCATAATTTACTGCATATGTTAAACATATGTCGACTATAATTTATATTTATCCATGATTACTTATGTCATCGCCAGTCGCTTTAAACATTTTAATTTTTGTTTTTAGTTTAGCTTAGCGTAGGTCAGTTTATTAAGTGACATTATATAATGCCGTTAAGCCATAAAAATAGCAAGAGAAAGTTTAAAAATTATTTTAAAATTAATTTAAACATACAATTTCATTAAAAAAACAATGTTTAAAATAATTTAAATAAAATATGTATTCAGCAAAAGTCATATGTTTAGTAAATAAAAATATTTCTAGTATCAATGAGACTGACTTGCATATGATTTTGTCCAATGTGATTGACTCTTATGGTATGTGAATAGAGTTCAATCAATCGCTTTCATCAATGAGAGATGTATTGTCAATCAATTTAGATGTGTAGTACGCACCAGCCACGACTTTCATGCTGTTGATATCACATTCAAGCACTAATGGCATCCGATTATCTTTCTAATAAAACTTAGTTTCGTTTATTTTTGTACTTTGTTTTCTTTTATGGTTTATTTATTTCTTTTATTCCACAATAATTTTTATGTTTTTTAAACTTTAATGTTAATTTGACTACTAAGGAGCAAATTTGGGCATAATTAAATAAAGCTTTCAACAAGTAAGTAACAGGAAGTTTAAAAAAAATATCTTAAAAAGTGCTGTTCAAAATAATAGGAGTATTTCAGTTTTCAGAAAGATTTACTATGACTATAATCAGAAACTTTAAATACGATTACTATTTGGTGGAATAGCCTTTAGTTTTTATTACAGCAGCACATCTACGAGGCATGGAGTCAATTAAATCCTGACATCGTTTTAGTGGAATTTTATTCCACCCATCTTGCACTACAGACCACAACTCAGCTGCATTTGACGGTTTTCGCTTGGCAACATATTTTTTAACATTCCCCCATAGATGTTCTATGGGATTAAGGTCAGGAGACTGAGCTGGCCACGCCATAACCTTTACCACTCATTTGCCAATTTACTGGTGTGTTTCGGGTCATTGTCTTGTTGGAATAGCCTTTAGTTTTTATTACAGCAGCACATCTACGAGGCATGGAGTCAACTAAATCCTGACATCGTTTTAGTGGAATTTTATTCCACCCATCTTGCACTACAGACCACAACTCAGCTGCATTTGACGGTTTTCGCTTGGCAACATATTTTTTAACATTCCCCCATAGATGTTCTATGGGATTAAGGTCAGGAGACTGAGCTGGCCACGCCATAACCTTTACCACTCATTTGCCAATTTACTGGTGTGTTTCGGGTCATTGTCTTGTTGGAATATCCATTTTAGAGGCGTGGAATATGGTAACATCACTTCTCTCAAAATGCCGACATAGACGTTCCTATCCATTATATCTCTATCCTAAACCATTATGTGAAAAGCTTCCCTATATCATTAGTTTTGCACCACCATGTTTAACTGTCTTTTGTGTATACTGAGCTTTATATTTGGTGTTGGGCGGACATCTAACATACTGTCTAGACCCAGTGCCACCAAATAAAACAATTTTTCTTTCGTCGGTCCACAGTAGGTTTCTCCATTTTTCTTTCGGATATTTGATATGTTCTTGGGCAAACTTTAAACGTGCTGCTGCCTGTTTTGTTTGTCAGTAATGGTACCTTTTGTGGACTTCTTGCGAATAAATTGTTGTCCATCAGACGCCTACGAATAGCAGGGCCACTTACGGCAAGATTCAGATCCTTTTGAATTTTTTTGAAGACGCTGAAGGATTTATTTTGCTGTATCGCACAATTCGGCGGTCATCGACAGTAGATGTTTTGCCCTTGAGCCCACGCGTTTCGGGCTTTTTTTTTATATTTTAATGCATTTGTGATCATTTGATCGGAGTAACTTAAGATTTCCTTAGTTTCTTTGTAAGTTTTGCCTTTTTTTTCGAAGATTTTTAATTAGTTCTCTCTTTTCTTCAGTACAGTGCTTTCCTCGTCCCACTATTACAAAAATTTATTTGAATCACTATAGAAAAAGTTTTAACTACATTTTTCTGTACTTACTGTTCACCTTTTTTTAAATTATATGCTGTTATATTTTTATTTTTAAAAGAACACTCGCACTCCTATTTTTTTGATCAACTGAAGTCAAGGGTAAACACAGAAATGAATCAATTTCATCGTAAATATTAAAGTTATTACGAGATTCTTTTTTGTATTTTATTTCTTACATATCGTTGTAACTACCATTAGAATATGTCATGTTGTTTTGCAAATTGGTACAATAAAAATTTTAACTTTGAAAATATTACATGGTAGCACTCCTATTATTTTGATTCATACAAAATCACAAAAAAATCAAAATATATTATAGGAATAGCAAAAATTTAGTTTTTCACCTTTTTTCTAGCGTTTAAGAAAAAAATAAGTCGTTTAAACAAGAAAGCCTTTTCGAGTTTTTATTCGGTTTTAAATATAATGTAAGTTTGGGTGGGTACTGTCTTTATTATTTTTCACATCACTGTAAGTGACCATTTTAATCGATAACATTTTAAGATAAAAGCCATTCTCCATGATCTGAGCGTAAAGCTAATTCAAATGTGCTACGCAGACCTCCATATAAAATTTAAATTTACAACATTAAGCAAATTCTGAAGATATCGAAACAAATAAGAATGGTATATCGGGCGTCATAATTTTCCAGGCTAGCTCCCAGAGTGTTAGGAACGCCTTAAAATAAAAATTTGATTGCATTATTAAATTACTTGCTTAAATCTCTTTTTAGTCGTTTGCAGTAGAGAACAGAACTGTGGAACTTCTTAATAAAGAAGTGATATTAAGACGAAGCATAATCGTTGAATTTTACAAAAAAAAAGATATGAAAATAATAATTAGTTTAGTCACCTATATCTCCAGGCCCAAGTAACGCCCGACCATAGGGAAACCCGTTTTGGAATCCTTGATACTATGGCTATCCAGCCCACTTGTTCAATTTCCTTCGCAAGTCCATTTTTTATCCGATTAGTTGGTCATTAAAGCCCTTCAGTCACGATTACGACCTAGCTTCTCACACCGCTTATGTTGTGTGCTAATTTTCTATATGAGTGGTGGGACCTACGGTTTAAAGTCAAATCCGAACGATAGATTTTTTTTGAGAAACCTTTCATAGCAATTTTATTTACTCTCAGAGTTTTTGCCAGAAATCTGATGAGAGGAAGTCGCTGAATACTTCGTTTTGATATCTGACTTGGCCGATTTATGTAGAGCACTTATTTATGTTCATTTGGAGAAAACATTAAGCTTCGTCGGCTATATTTCCGGTCCTAATGGTTACTCAACCATAATTACATCTGTTTTGGAATTATTGATCTACTAGGTATCCAGCCGAATAGGTCCAAAAATCGCACCTTCTTAAATTTTATCAAATGCTATCCGATTTTTAAGACATTTTTATGCTCCTATAAAAAATTTAGCTTCGTCGGCTATATCTCCGATCCCAAAGGTTACCCAAACGTAATTAAAACTTTTTTGGAATCCTTGATCTAATAGCTGTCCAGAATTTTACCCGATTTATGAAGAGCATATTATATCCAATAGTCGCCTTAGTCTAGCAGGTAGTGTGTTGGCTTATTAGACGTGAGGACACAGTTTAAACCCCAGGTCAGATACCCTCAACAATACGAATTATTGAAAAATATTTCCTCGATGACTTCCTTTCAGCAGATTTCTGGCAAAAACTCTGAGAGTAAATAAAATTGAAATGAAAAGTTTCCTAAAAATCTGTCGTTCATTTATTGCAAAAAAAAGAAGATAACTGTCGTAGCGACCTTCACATACCTTTAATATCGAGTGGACGTAACTTTTTGGAAATATCACAATTTCTGATGTCGAACTTAAGTGTGCGATATAGATCTCGTTATTTGATCACTCCATGGTGACAACTGAAATAATTAGCATTCCCAGTATACAAAAATGCTTTACAGTGAATATTTCATAACCCAGGCCATTTTTCGCTGTTATGCTAATCTCGTCGTATTTACGGGATAGAAGCCAATTTGTGTATCATGATGGTAACAAATCAAACAATCTTTTAATATCTAGAGGTGTACCACAGGGCTCGATTCTTGGTCCACTTTTATATTCAATTTATTCTAATGATCTGCCATCTAACTTGAAGTTCTGTAAAGTACAAATGTACGCAGATGATGTTCAGCTATACATTAGTTTCTTGCCGTCTGATATTACAAATTGTATAGAAAAAATAAATTATGATCTGCATAATGTGTTTCAATGGGCGTCGATTAATGGTCTTTGCCGCAATCCGAGGCAATCGAAGGCTTTGACAATTGGCAAGGTAAACTCTACACCACAGCTTGCACCATTACAGATTAATAATACTGCTATTGAGACTGTACATAACGTTAAGAATCTAGGAGTTATCGTTAACAATAGCCTCAACTGGTCCAACCATGTAGATGCTATTTGTGGTAAAACGGTTGCAATGTTGCGCTTAATATTCGTATGCTGCTCGCAAAAACATATCTCATCCCCACTTTACTGTACGGATATGAACTATTTTCTAGTTGTGACTCAGTAAGTAGGAACAAACCCAAAATCACTTATAACAATATTGCTAGATATGTTTATGGTCGTACAAGGTACAGTAGTATATCTGAGTTCTCATATAAAATCTATAATAAATACATCTTTTGAAAATTTACATTAAATCATCTATATTAGAAGACCCCATTATTTGTTCAATAGATTAGTTTTTTCAAGATCTAATAGAGGCTTGAAAACTAATAGCGTTAGATACCGTAAACAAATATCTGAGACACACTTTTACACTAATGCAATTCGTCTCGATAATGAACTCCCGAACAACAGACGGTTACTAAGCAATGCTAAGCATTTCAAGACTGCAATAATTACATTTTTGAATGAACAATAATGTACAAATGAATTTAATTAATCATATTTTTGAATATACAGTGAACTCGCGATAACGTGAACTAATTTTTACCAAGGCAGTTCACATTTTCGAGTTTGTTCACGTTATCGAGTACCTAAATTTAAAACAAAAAATTACCGATTTAATGTGAAAAATTATATTTTAATAAGTAAAAATGTTAAACACTATTTTAAATAATTTTTTATTAATTAGTCAAGAACTCAGTAACCTAAAGCCAAAAATTAAGTTTTCAGTTTCAAATTTGTCAATTGAAATCCACCTCTTTAACAAAATATTGATGAAACCAGTCATAAACAATGTTACATGTCATCCATACTGACTTGGAGAATTTGTAATTCACTGGACAAGTAAAGTTTTTGAAACTTTGTGGATTTTTAGATTTTCCAAATACCAGTTTGTGAGTCCCCGAAGCATTTAAACAGCCCATGAAAGTTAATCGTTTATTCTCCATCATTTCACCTGTAGCACTTTTCTCCAATAATGACACATATGTTTTATCTGGCAACTACTTCAAATATAGCCCGCATTAATCAGCATTATAAAGCTGATCTTCAGAAAGAGATAGTTTTTCCATATTTGCTTTTAACTTTTCCTTAAATGGGTCAACAAGTTGCGGCTGCGCAGAAAGCTTTTCTCTGGAAATTTTAAGAAGGCGAACAGCAACCTTTGCTTAAATTTATGAAACCATCCGTCACTGGCGTTAAAACCACAATCATTTTCTTTAATTGGATCGTGAATTTCTAAAGCTTTGGCTTTGAACATCAGTCCACTTACCGGCATTTTTTGTTTCGCATGTGAACCACTTATTAAGACTTTTTCCATTCCTAGAAATACAGATAGACGTAATGTTTTACGTTTTCTAGTGCCATAAAGTGTATTATTTACACGATTATTAATTTCCCTTTTTTATGCAGCTCCATATTTTCTTGCCAAGACACGAACACTATAACCCTTCAGCAATAACTCAAGAATATCCCCTTTATCTTTTAAAGTTAACACTTTAGGCAACTAACAGGTCAAAGCATACATAAACGAGTACAATGAAAAAGAAGTTGAAACATAAGTAAACAAACAAATAAACTGTAGTTCGGGAATTTCCCAATTGAAAAACAGATTAAAAAAATAAAAAAGGGTTCACGTTTTAGAGCTTTCAGATTTTGTTCACGTTTTAGAATACTCTGTACAAAAATAAATTTGTTCACGTTTCTGAGACGTTCACACTTTCGAGTGTTCACGTTTTCGCGATTTCAATGTAATTATAATTTTTTGTTTTTAATAATATTTGTTATGTTAATTTATTTTTAAGGTTATTATTTTTGTAATTTCTCGAACTTTGTTATGCCTATATCCTTAGCAGTATTATTAAATAAGATGATATCTTTTTGTACTGTATTTACGCCTGAATAAATGAATAATAACGTGCTGAGTCTATTCACTGTTGTAACGATATTTATGTTCCTACTAAGCACAGTGTACTAAATATAGTCTTTGTATAGTTTAGTAATAGTAAATACTACCTATTTAAAATTTGTACTTTTTTATTATCGATAACTATCGTTTGAAAGAAAATTTCCCCTGTTGTTGTGTTAAACATTCAAAAATCCCCTTAATCGTATTAAAAGATTATTTGCTAATTTGTGATTAGTCTGCTGCTTGGCTTGCTTGCTTGCCTGCCTGCTTATGTTCATCCAAGTAAAAAATATAAATTTTTCCTTCATCATAATTTCTTTCGATGAAAATTGACTGATAAACTTTGGCTTGAAATTTAAATAAAATTTATAGACGATTTTGTCAACACCAACCATGTGATATCATTGGAATTTATTATGAACCACAGACATTGGCATTTGTATTTTGCATATTGGCACAGACAATGTTACTTGTCGAAGGATTTGATTACCATGTCATTAATCGAATACTTTGTTTTTTTGGTGTTGTATTAGATTACAACATAAACAGTAACAAACAGCTGTTCTTGTTGTCTTTTTATTTCTTCATATACATACATATCTAGAGGTTTAATAAACTCAACCTTGTTCTTTAACGTAAGAGAGAACAACAAAAAAAATTTGTTAAAATAGTTGCTACTTGACACGTTAGTCGTGCAGCTGATACTGCAACAATTTTATGGATAATTATTAAATCTATACAGTTGTGCTGAAATTATTGTCTCTACATTCAATAGTTTATTGCCAAATGCTGTTTATTTTTAGGTTGTTAGTATTAAAAATGGAATGGGAGTTTGTAGATGAATGCTTACTCTCGTATGACCATTTTAGCGACAGACTAAGGGCCATTATTACAACTGCCCGTTAAAGTTGGGTTCAGTTGTAGGTAACCTTAGCTAAAGTGAACTTTAAAGTCACCTTTAACTTTTGTTATTACAACCTACAGATAAAATAAAATAAACTTTTTCAAAAATACGGCAGTGCCGGCGCAATGTCGATAACATTGCTCAATTAAACCAGTTTTTTTTTTAACGCAGTGGCAACGACGGGCTTTATTTTTTTAATGTATTTATTTATTAATTTTATTTATATTTGAAGTTGCCACATTGTGGGCCATTATTACTACTTGCCGTTAAATTTGGGTTTAGTTGAAGGTACCTTTAGCTAAAGGGAACTGTAAAGTTTCCACGATTCTCACACTAATAGATTACCACACTACAAACTAGTCTACCAGTGAAGTCAAGTTCTTAGTGCGTAGTATTGGGCAGATTTTGAAGTTGCCGTCGCCGACGTGAGGCAAAGTTTCAAATCACATTTCAGACATCTTCCGTTCAGCGAATTTCTGGCAAAAATTCTGGGAGTAAATCAAATTGCCTATCATTCGAAGTCGATTTTAAACTGTAGATCCCGCCATTCATGTATAATGTTAACACACACAACATGAGTGGTGTTGAGAAACTAGGCCGTAATCCTGACTGAAGGGTTGTAATGGCCAATTATCCCTTTCCCTAATAAACAATCATTATTAGCGCAGCTGCTGTGAAACTGGGACGTAATTCTGGCTGAAGTGTTGTAATGACCAATTATGTATGCATGTATGCATTAGTGCTGTTAATAGTAATTACACAGCCCTGCAAATTTTGACTTTTTTGTGCAAATAAGATGGCTTCAGGTGTTTCTGAAGGCATTTTTCGCGATGAACACGAATCTGGTTTTCGAAAAAAGGGGGTTGAAACCGCTAAAAATAGCGTTTTTGGCCATTTTTGAAACATTGTAGAGCTAAACACTGACGTGCTAGAACCATCGCTATTGTCTGAAATTGACAATTGATCTTTGCTCTTTAAAATGTGCCCAAATTCAAATTATTTGCATGAACCCTTAAAGTAGAGCGTGGGTTTAAGTCAAGGGGGTGCAAGAGAAAAAGAAACACATTACGGAGGTCCTTAAAAATTAATCAGATTTACTTGAAAATTGTTACTCAGCGGGGTTGCTGATTACAGATCTTCATTCAGATTTAAAAAATTCAAAATGGCGGATCCACTATGGCGGTCAAGTAAATCTGATTAATTTTTATAAACCTCGACCACGATATTGGATCCGCTATTTTGAATTTTTTAAATCTGAATGAAGATCTGTAATCAGCGAAAACACACAGACACAACATAAGTGATGTGAGAAACTAGGTCGTAATATCATATTGGTCAGATTTTAAATGAGACTGCTAGCTTTCTGACCAATATTGCTTGCAGACAAGTTTCTCGAAAATAGAATTAAATATTAAGCGCTATATTTGACTATTTTTATGAAAACGTTTGTCATACATATACATGATTTCAAATGCCACGACTGAAAGAATATAAATCGGTGCATGGAAGTTTGAAAAGTTTATTTCTCTTTTGCAAAATCCAGTTTTTTTGTTTAATCGACTTGTTATACAAATATTTGTATTTTTACTCATAATAATTATGCACTTGTATTCAATAAATAAACAATTTAATCAATTTTGTTTACCTCTCAATAGATTAAAGCGATTAAAGTTTGTTTTAATAATTCTATTTCAAGGTGAAGTTTGTGACGTTCTTTATTTTTGTATATAAAAACATGTTTCTCTTCGTCTTTGTCTTGCTCTTCGCTTCTATTTATAATATGTTCTATAAATTAAATTTTTATTAGATTATCTCTACCATATACCTACTACAATATATTATAGAAATAGACATGATTAATATTTTAGCATGCCAGGCGGATGTACGTATGAATAATAATCAAAATATTATAATTTAGTGGCATAATTTAAATGACTTAAATGTTTACAGCTTTATTAAAATAATGATGGAATATCTATAAAAAAAAGCTTAATAAAATACAACTCTGTTATCATGCTCTTAATGGCAGTATTGGCATCTATTTTTAAGCAAACTGTCATTAGTATATTTGTATTGGCATAAATAAATATTTTTAAGTATATTTACTCAAGTATTTTACAATGTACTTTAATGCTAACTGGTTCAGTATTTTTTGTAAGTACAGGCGAATAACAAAGTATTAATCGTTCTGTACATGGAATAATACATTGCCCCTTAGCTGCCCTTATGACTGATTGACTTATGTTATGTTTTCTTTGACACCATCTGTGTGACATAAGTTGCTAAATCAATTAATAATACGTCAAGTAATGCTGGCATGCTAAGTTGTCATTTCAAAATTTAATTAATTGCTACATTTGCGCTTTAGGAATGTGCACGAAAAAATTTGGGCATTTGCTTTCCAGTATGCAAAACTAAATTTAATAAAATTAATTATCATCATTTAAATTTAAGAAAATGTTAGGAATGTTAGACATTTTATATGAAATATTGAGATCAATAATGCCGTTTATTGCGATTTGCATGTCTGAACATAGTATTAGAAAGTTAGTGGTTGAGAACTTCCGTCTTTTAATGACAAGAGCAGGGCATTGACATATGAAGCGAAAAACAACCTTTTTTTTCAACCAGATAAATCGATTTTCAATTAACACTTGCGCGCTTGGCCTTTGTTTTTTGCAAAACAGCAATAATTTTTATCCAACACAGTAAAAGATATACGCTTCGCTGTATGCCGAATTTTTTCGGGCACTGTCCTTTCCATAAACACCATGAATACATTCTTTATTTCATATTGTTTAGTTTGGACAAAAGAAATGTCAGTCCCTTGATATCTTGCGATGTATATATTCTTCAAGACCTCTTATTTGTGTCTTAAGGTTAAAAATTATACCGCTTTTAAGGCAATCCTTTTCTGAAGCGTTCATTTTAAAACAACTGGATATGAGTGAGTAAATCTCTGCTTTTTTATGTCAAGGGCTGGCCATTGTTAAATAAGGCGGAAGGTAGTCTCAAGAGCTGGGCAGTGACAAATGAGGCGAAAGGTAGTCTCTTCTTCATTCTCAGATTCTTGCAGAAGTCACGTGTGATTGATTGCCATGCAATTGAATGAAGGATGAAAATCTGTTCTCTTCTTATTCGGCTCCTTATCGGCTCAACAGAACCTATAATCAGTCCTGCAAGTGCTCTCGTGCTGCCAACAAAGTTGAACCCCAATGTAAAATAGCCGGAGAATATTTAGTTTAATAGAGGCAATCTTGAGTAACTAGGACCGTGACGTTTCGGAAATTAAGAACTCTATGCCAGTCCTGTTTATTCCACTGGCAGCCCAATCTCCTACGATATATTTGTATCCCGTAACCAATACGCTTTACATGTAAAATTCACGGGAAAAAATACATGGGGATGGCTGACGGGGGCAGACGCTATGATACGGCTTTACGAGTAATTCACAATATTTTCAGGGGAATTACTATCATCCAACAACTATTGAGCAACTTTTACTACTCATGAATGCCGGTATGGAACCAATACGATTTACATTTCAAATTCACAGGGGTTACTGACGGGGACAGACCTGATAGCAGCTAGGATTTCATAGTAAATAAAAAGAAGCTTTTAGAAGTCGCCGTAGTCTAGTAGGTAGTGTGTTGGCTTATTAGACGTAAAGCCAGGGTTCGAGCCCCAGGCCAGACATCAAGACAAAATACAAAAAGCATTTTTTCGGCGACTTCCTCTCAGCAGATTTCTGGCAAAAACTCTGAGAGTAAAATAAAATTGGCATGAAAAAGTTTCTCATAAAATCTGTCGTTCGGAGTCGACTTTAAACTGTAGGTCCCACCACTCATGTATAAAATTAACACACACAACATGTGGTGTGAGAAACTAGGACGTTGTACAATGGGTCAATTCGACCTCCGGGTACTATACTTGTCTTAATTGACAAGTACACGTCCTCTAACCTAACCTAACCTAATCTAAAAGATTTTCAGGGAAAGCCCTATCACCCAACAAGCATTGCGTAACTTTTAATGACCATGAATGCCGGTATGTGGGGGATATGAATAACAAATAAACGTGACATGCAAGTGGAATCGTGTAAGTACAGTCGATTTTAAAGCGAGCATAATATCCAGCGTATCATTAAAGCAAAGGGAGAACCAACAAGTACCACGATACCAGTCTTCAGCTGCCGTTCTATGTCCTAAAATTGCTTTAATGTATTATATCTGGATGTTATGGTCTTTTGAGCCATCATTTGTCTTCAGAATTTTATTTATTTGTGTACGGATATATGTATGTACGAATGTACGTATATATGTACGAATATGTTTAAGTACGAATGTGTTTAAGTTTACGTGTTCGTACATCATTATTGTATTTACAATATGAAGCGTAAAATTGTCAGGTTAGCGACAATGTGAATGGCCCAATTAATTATTTATTGCGTGGGTCAATGACAGTGAATTGAATGTTAATAAATACTTTCATTATCAAACTGAAGAGTATTGACAGTTATGATGACAAAAAGGTAAAAAAAAGTATCGAATTACAAAGCGTAAACGCAATTTGTTTCATGTTTGTAATTACAAAACACGACAATTTTCAATGTGCTGCACCACGTTGTACATGTAATCTAAGACAAGGTGATGGCAATCCATAATGATTGTCTAAAGTTGATTTATGTCATATCAACCGACTAAAACAATACTGGTTGCGTTTAAAAATGTAAATAATTTTATGAATTTTGTATTTTTGTTTCTGTGTTTTTTTTTATTGTTTTTAGTTTTACATAAATCTACCCGATCCGAGTAGGTAGCCATAATTTGATTTCAATTTACTTAATTATGGCGAGCTCATGCCTCAAACCTCAGCTTAGGCTTTTGTTTAGGATGCCTAAGCTGAGGTTTGTATAAAAAATACTTCGAGACTTCCTCTTAAAAGTTTTTCTGGCAAAAATTCTGAAAGTAAATAAACCCGCCTTGAAAAGGTTGCTCAAATCTATCGTTCGCAATCGACGTTTCAACTGTAGGTCACACCACTCATGAATAAAATTAACACACACAATATGGCTGATGTTCGCAGATAGGTTGTCAGCCTGACTAAAGGGTTGTAACATCCAATTAAATAAGTAAATAAAACAGCACCAGCTATCGAATAAAATGTTAGGTGAACCCATTTGTAGCATAAGGTTCCATTTAGGCTAATACTATGTTGAGACATGCACTTTTATTGAGTCAATATTCGGTTATTTGAGTACAATATTTGAAGTGTTCAGACATAATATAAGCAATATTTATTCGACAGCTGGTAAACAAAACAGCTGGTTGTTTCAACAACATTGTTTTCATTCTGTTTTGTTTTGCTTTGTTGTTTTGTTTTTTTTTTTTTTGTTTGTCGTTGTTGACATTTGAGTTGTCAAATATCAACAGAAAGTGTTCGGACAATTGTAATATGCTCACTGAACGTACTTAAGACAGTGCTGCATTTTAAGTTTTACTCAATATTATAACAATTTGCGTATTTATTGCGCAATAATTAATTGAAATTTTATATGAAATATTGAGCCCAATAATGGCGTTTATTGCGATTTACGCAATAAAAGTGCCTGTCTGAACATAGTATAACGTTTAAGGCCACTTCTATACCACAATTGATATCCAACATGGAATGAGGTCTTCAATTAGAAAGGCAAAATGCATTTGCTTCGAAATGTCAACAAATTATCCCACAAAATGGTGTATAATTCAGTGGAGTGGTGTAGAAAAGTGACACAAATAATAATCATAAAGGAATAATTTTTTTATTTTACTTTTTACTATTCTTCCAATGTTATGTATCTAATTAACAGTTAAATTACTATATAATACAGTTTTGTTTTCATGTTTTTCTTTTTTGTTTATAAAATTAATTGAATTTGAAAAAAACACAGACACTGTTCATCACATCTATTGTAACGAATTATTATTTTATATGACGATATGACAATGGCCCTGATAGGAAAATATAATACAGTATACTACATACTGTACATATAGTAGACAATAAAACATCAGCAGAGATAAGCAAAAGTTCATTGCTCTCTTAGTAAAACGTTACAAGAATTTTTATTCAATAAATTTATTTAAATGCATATGACTTTTGTATTCAAACATTTATAATTCATAAAATGTGACACAGTTTATAACCTTAATAACATGTGAACAGTGACGAAAATAATGATAGGGGCGATATTTATTTATGTACCGTTCATGGGACTTAGTATTTCTTTTTCTCTTGAAATTAATCACTTCTTATAGAAACATTGCAACGTGGTAGCATTACATACATCCCTTCAGTCAGGATTACGACCTAGCTTCTCACAGCACTTATGTTGTGTTTGTTAATTTTATCATGAGTAGTGGGACCTACAGTTTAAATTCGACTCCGAACGACAGATTTGTTTGAGAAACTTTTCATGTTAATTTTTATTTACTCTCAGAGTTTTTGCCAGAAATCTGTTGAGAGGAAGTCACCGAAGAAATTTTTTTTATATTTCTTTTTGTTCGATATGTCTGACCTGGAGTTTGAACCGTGGCCTCACGTCTAATAAGCCAACACACTACCTACTAGACCACGGCAACCTCGTGGTGGCATTGCTTTTCGTTTTATTTGTACTCCATTCATTTTCATTCTGACAACTTCTGGACTGTACCATGTAGTTTTGTAATTGTAATTAGTTTTTGTTTACCCCTATTCTATTAATGTTAAGAGCCCTCCATGATGTTTTTGCATATTTTGAGAGAGATATATGGAGCTCAGCTACCTCAAACAAAACGAAATATGAAAAAAGATTTCTTTGGCGACTTACTCTCAGCAGTCTTCTGGCAAAAACTCTGAGAGTAAATAAAATTGCTATGAAGTTTCTCAAAAACATATCGTTCGGAGTTAACTTTAAACTGTGAATAACACACACACAACGTGGGTGGTGGGAGAAGCTAGGTTGCAATCCTCACTTAAGGGTTGTAATGATCAATTAAAAAGATGATGCCGTTTTCGTTCCTCAAGAAAATCAACAATAGTAGGTAGATACCGTGTAACTTTGGAGAAAGCATTTCCTGTATTTATTCCAGATAAAATGCAGTCGCTCGCATAAGATGCCAATTTAACATTTTGTGGGGAAGTTGTGTGGTAGATAGAAGTTTAGTTAGATAATATGTAGTATGTTGAATAGTAGAAGTTCGCACTTCGCTCACGCCTGTGACATACCAGCCTGAGCTTACGATATGCTGATATTTTGTCTCTGAATGCCGCGAATACTTGTCTACTGCAGTGGTAATTTACATACACACCTATGTGGAGTTATGTCATTTACCAACGCAGCTTAGTCGACTGTCCAGAACTTACTTACTAAATTCGTTTTTACAACCCTAGCTTCTCACACCACCTATGTGTGTGTATGTCAATTTTATCTACAATTTAACGTCGACTCCAAACTTTGATTCGGATTTGAGAAACTTTTCATAGCATTCAGAAGACTACTACTGAGAGGTTTGGGCAGCCTTGCGCTGACCAACTTCTTCTTCCTACCTGGTTTGGAGGAACTTGGTCAGTACAGAGACTGCGTTCACCTGGGGCGTCACAACGGGCCGCTATGCGTGCTCAAGTGAGCTTTTGCTATCAAAGCTACCACTCCAACCTACCTAGCTACTACTCAGAGGAAATCGCCGACCCGAATATTTTTTTCATATTTCGTTTTGTTCGAGATGTCTGAGTTGGACTTTGAACCAACATATAAACTACTAGACTACGACCTATTCGACTGAATCGAACATCTTACATAAATCTAATGCCGCCTCAATGGTGCATTCACAAGATCCTTGCTGGTTTAGGCAACCTTTTCTATGTGGGTGATTAACCCTTTGCGATATGGGATGGGATATGCTGGTCGGAATTAATTTTCGTTTCGTTCCCTTTGCGACCGTATTAATTTTATATGTGGGTGTCATGCTGGTCGGAATTAATCGATAATAAAGCTTTGATGGCTGAAAGCAGACATACGACTGGAATGGTAGAAATGTTTTGGTGGCTGAGAGTAGACATACGGTCGCAAAGGGTTAAAGACAGGATAGTAGTGGTACTATCAGATTCCCTAAATCCATATTGACGCTCAATGAGAGTGGAGGTGTTGTCCTAAGGTTGGCAGCAATAATGCTGCTAACATATTTATCTTCGGCTATAGAAGGTATATAGAACGATAGTAGTTCCAACAGTTGATTTTTCTGGTGAAAAGTCCGAATAATGTCTATCAAGCTAAGCCTTGCTTTTTTTCGCCATTTGCCATTTGCCTCCAACAAACAGAAGTTGGGTTTCTCAAAATACGTGTATAAGAGTCTTGAAGATTAGGGATTTAATACTACATAGTAGAGCTCTCTGTGTATTAGGTTACGAACTTTCTAGTCCCTTTTATTTGTATCGTCATTGTAAAGATGTGCTTAAAAGTACTCGTAATTTTTAATTTTTATCTTCTTTTTATTTTGCTATACAAAGAATAGCAATTTTGAGAACGTATTTCTTTCAACACATTCTCCATTAAAAGTTTTTAAGCATTTAATTACGTACGCCATCATTTTAATTGCTATGAATATTAATCATATTTTTTTCATGACGTCTACTAATACAAGATGACATAAAGACCTTTCTGTGGCGTGCATTTGAACTCATTTTTTATAGAATTTTATTATGAATAATTATTTAAGCGTTGTTGTCATTCAGAAAAACAATACAAATATTACGCACGTTCTTTACATACGACCTTAAAAACAAATAAAATGAAATGAAATAATTAAAATTTGTTATTATTTTAGTTTTTGGTTGATTTCCTTTCTCATAGTTAGTTATCTTATCTTTACGCCAAAATGAGATATTTTTTATAGATTGCAGTCTTTTTTTTGCTTCAATTAAATTATATATTTTTTATTTAAAAACACGCTGGCATAGATTTATTATTACTATTATTGTATTAGTAGTATTATTTCTATTATTGTATTAGTAGTATTATTACTATTATTATTACTATTATTGTATTAGTAGTATTATTACTATTATTGCTATACTAGTATTATTACTATTATTATTATTATTATTACTATTATTATTATTAAATCTGTAAAGATTTTTTACTATTTCAAACGATTATTAAGCGTATATACAATCTCTGTTAGGAGCTAATGGGAACACTGTACATTCAAATCGTTTGGTATGACCTTAGGAGTAGCGTGGAAATTTGGCATTTGTATCAAAAAGATGGCCTTTAACAATTGTCAAAGTTCAGAAGTCCCTGTTGGAAGACCTTATATACGGTACCGTGGCTATGAGGACCTATCCTAGGGCGGCTCTGGCGACACTGTAAGATTGAAGTATCGTGGAAGTTATTGTTGGAATAATGGAAACGGTTTCAGATTCATTAGGGGCCCATATACATATATGCCTGCTCCCTCCTTAACCCGTAGATTCTATGACTTTGAAATATGTTTAGTAACGCGTAACATACATAATTGGCCATTACAACCCTTCAGTCAGGATTACGGCCTAGCTTCTCACAGCACTCATGTTGTGCATGTTAATTTCATTTATGAATGGCGGGGCCTACAGTTTACAGTCGACTCTGAACGACAGATTTTTGAGAAACTTTTCATGGCAATTTTAATTCATATTTCGTTTTGATGTCTGACCTGGGGTTTGAACCTTGGCCTTACTACTACTACTAAACCAACACACTACCTACTAGACTACGGCGACTTCGAGTTTGATTAATAAGAGTAAATATGATATATATGGAAACGGCATATTCTCTTCATAGAAGCCTTATTCTGTAGTAAACGGATGGGCTGAAATATTTGGAATCATTGGATATATTCGTAAGAAGTTTATACTAGGCAAGCTGAATTAATTAGGCAGTGGAAATGGGATAATCCTTTGCTGGATCTCTGGTCAGATGGGCATTTATGGCAACAAGTTAGCAGATTAACGAGCTTCCACATAGCTTATGGAACCGGAACATTTTTGAAGGTTGGTAAGAAGAGTTTGAAATGATATACTTGGCGAATATGGAAAGAGGTGCAGGGTTTTCTCAGTCCAGACGGAGTGGAGACAGTCTTAACTTAACTTTTAGTGAAAAGATATTTGAGTCTTAAATCAGGCTGTCCAGCTGTAGCTATAGAATAGTAATCGCCCTTTTGACAAGACATTATAGACTCAGATTAGAAATCGCTGCCAAACCCAGAACACATACTAGAAACCTGTGCAGTGTTAATGTTTTTCAGACGAAAACATAGGGCCGATCAGATACTAAGCGAATAATTTTCTTATTGTTACCGCCGAATAGCATCCTGCGTTCCGTCAGCGCAACCGGATTGAGGGAGACATAGGAAAACATTTTACGGATTGTGTAAAACATGTGGTTTGATTGCGATTGACCAACGACATGTGGTTTTAACAGGATAGCGCTACGTGCCACACTGCACACACACATCAGATATTCTGCACGAGCAATTTGAGAACACGGTCTTCTCACGTTGAGCTGATGTGAACTGGCCACCAAGAACATGCGATTTGACTCTGTTAGACTTTTGCTCTTGAGGTTTTCGTAAGTCGCATGTGTATGCCACAAAACACATCGGTACTCAAAGCCACTCTTATCATCGGTTTAATTCAGTCCGATTTATGCGCCAGAGTGATGAAAGACATTTCTGTTGCGTTCCACCAAAAATATCGTGGCGAACATTTAAATGATATTAAATTCCACACATATTGGCATCAATAGGTCTTTCAAACGAATAAAAAATGTCGAGGTATATCACACATACTTTGTTTTATTTAAATTTAAAGATATGATGTGAAGTCGCCGTAGTCTAGTAGGTAGTGTGTTGGCTTACTAGACCTCCAGGTGAAACATCTCGAACAAAACCGAAATATGAAAAAAATATTTCTTGGGCGACTTCCCCTTTTTTGACAAAAAAAACTCTGAAAGTTAATAAAATTGCCATGAAAAGTTTCGTTAAAAATCTATCATTCGACATCGATTTTGGTCCCGACACTGACAGATAAAATTAACACACACATCATAAGGGGTGTGAGAATGATAAGAAGTACTTATAAAGGGTCCGCCAAATAACTGAAAATGCTTTAAAAAAAACTACTGAATATTTTCTCAAATTTCTTTTTTCACCTTCAGGTTAATGGAAAATAATTTCATTCAAATGGTTGCCTCGGCTGGCCATGCAGTAGCCTACACGATCGGTCCAATTTTTAAGCACGTTATCGATTGTGTGCAGCTGTATTTCACCAATGGCTTCACGAATATTGTCCTTTAAAGCGTCAATTGTCTCTGACTTGTCGGCGTTACACTTATCTTTGACGGCACCCCACAAATAGTCCAACGGTGTCAAATCGCAGCTCCAAAGTGGCCAAACGACATCAGCTCTGCGGCTGATAATGCGATCTTCAAAAACAGGGCGCAAAACATCGACTGTAGCTTCGGCTGTGTGGCATGTAGCGCCGTCCTGTTGAAACCAAATGTCGCCAATATCCTCCTCTTCAATTTTTGTGAACAAAAATTCGTTCAACATGGCCCGATAACGATCGCCATTGACTGTAACGGCCACTCCTTGCTCATTTTCGAAGAATTATGCCTCTGGACCAAAATCCTCACCAAACAGTGACTCGTTTTGGGTGCGTCGGCTTTTCAATGTATGCGTGCGGGTTTTCTGTGCCCCAAATGCGACATACATACATACATAATTGGCCATTACAACCCTTCAGTCAGGATTACGGCCTAGCTTCTCGACAATTTTGCTTATTTACATACCCGCCAAGCTCAAAATGAGCTTCATCTGAAAAGATGATTTTTTTTGCCAAAATCGGCATCTTCTGTAAGTCGATCGCAGGCCTACTTAGCGAAGCGAAAACGCATTGGATGGTCAATATACACAACCATATTCGTTCAGCGGAAGGATACAACTAATTATCTGTCAAATCAGACATGAGCTAAGTGTTACCATTCACGAAATAAGCACTAGTTGAAAAAAAAAACGTTAGATGGCGGACCCGATATATATGGAGGAATCCATCATGCACACATATTCAGTGATACCAGAAGGTATCGCAAATTATATTTCTGCGAGAATGTGTAAACATCGATGTGGGTAGAACACAATATTGTTTGATAAGTTATAAATGGGCTTGAGGGACATGACTGGAAGCTACTGATCCTATACTAGCTTCAATCGGCTTTAATCACTTGTGGAACACTTTTTCTCTGCATTTTTCAAGGAGGTAACTTCAGACCACTCCAATCGACATTTCTAGAAAACATGAAAAGAGGTCCATAGCAACACTAGCAAGCTGCTAGTTCCAATATAAGTTATAGCTGGATTCATGCAATCGTAAGACACTTTAATTCTTAAAAAAGTGTTCCCAAAATAAGGTTTTAAGGGCCATTATTACAACTTCCCGTTAACTAAAGGGAGGATTTTAACCGGCAGATAAATTGTTTTTTGTTATTATGAGTACCCAATAAGATAGAAGTGATGGTTAAGCTAAAGGGAGGATTATCCTACCTTTAACATTTAAAGGTCACTTTATGTTTGAGCCTGCCATATTATATATTATTTTCATTATGGCAACTTCAAATTTAAACAAAATGAGCATATACAAAAAAAAAAAAAAAAGCCCGCGGTTGGCACTGCGTTAAAAAAACTTGTATAATTGAGCAGTTTTATCGACATTGCTCTGGCACTGCCATATTTTTGAAAAATTTTATCTGTAAGTTGTAATAACGAAAATAAGTTAAAGGTAACTTTAAAGTTCCCTTTAGCTAAAGGTACCTTTAACTAAACCTAAGTTTAACGGCAAGTTGTAATAATGGCCCTAAGGGTGTTACAAATATTGAGGATACACGAGCTTTTGATACCTTGGTAAAGAGAATTCCATTGTGTAGTTTGTTAGAACCAAAGTACTTTCCTAGTGTGAAAAAGATCACTCAAGAGCCTTGGCTTTTACAAAATCTGCGTTTATAAAATATTGGTCAAGTTTATTACTTGAATTATTAGAAAGAGAATTTTTCTTTTGGAGCACAATTTTTATTTGAAACACAATTCTACTCTCGTTTCGTACTCCTTCCAACTATTTTTCTAGTTCCAACAAAATGTATCGCATGAGTAGTAGGGGGCTTTCCCGTATTGTTAGGTTAGGTTAGGTTAGAGGACGTGTACTTGTCAATTAAGACAAGTACAGTACCCGGAGGTCGAATTGACCCATTGTACAACGAAATTGTTAGTGATGCATAAAAAATATTAAATTTTAAATGGCAATTAAATAGATTTTCTAGGCAATAAATATGTAGACTTTATACTTCACTTTATTACAAAAATTCATTGTAAAACTATTTTTTATAATTAATTTTATTCTCTTTTATTACAGAACACAAATTAGTTATGGTCGGCTTAGATAATGCTGGCAAAACAACAATACTCTATCAATTTCTTATGAACGAAGTCGTCCACACATCACCAACAATTGGTTCCAATGTCGAGGAGGTTGTTTGGCGAAATATTCACTTTCTTGTCTGGGACTTGGGTGGACAGCAAAGTTTGCGAGCAGCATGGAGTACATACTATACAAATACAGAAGTAAGTTTTCAGTTACTAATCTGACTTAAGTTTAATTGTTTAATATTTTATTATTTGAAACAACAGTTCATTATAATGGTTATCGATTCAACGGATCGTGAACGTTTGGCTGTGACACGTGAAGAACTGTATCGAATGTTACAACATGAAGACTTAAGTAAAGCAAGTTTACTGGTGTATGCAAATAAACAGGTTAGATAATGCAGGCTTTTTGTGCAGGATTTGTGTTTAAATTTTGTTTATTTTAAATTTAATAGGACCTTAAAGGTTCAATGTCAGCTGCTGAAATATCACGACAACTGGATTTAACTTCAATTAAAAAACATCAATGGCACATACAAGGCTGCTGTGCGTTAACGGGTGAAGGGTAAGTTAAAAAAATTCTAATTTTTTACAATAAATACCGCAACACAAATGCTTTATTAATCATCTTCAGTCAGATTGGTTCAATCATTGAAACGGAATTAAAGATTTATTTATAAAAAACATTACCTCTCTGGCATTTGAACACAACATGTCCAACAGTTTCATTTTTAATGGCCATATAAGGCTTTGTTCGAGTCCTGTCAGCTCCTGAATTACATTGCAGTTGACCTCACAATAACTTCTGCTAATCCATCTTTCAATATCTGGGTTTTGTCTGTAGCTTCAACAGCCATTCAGTCGTCCCATCTCGGTTACTATTTTCTCAAAAATCTGAATTGACTGAAAATGATTTACTCCTTGGAGTGTTGTAAACTTTTACACGAGAACGGAATAAATTCTGTATCACTCTGATACACGAGTACCTGCAGCCATAATTTCTGCCTGAATAATACTACATACCATTTTAACTCTTTGACAACCAATTTCCCTTACCAATATTCTTCCTAAAATAATCTTGGTAGCGATGCCATGAGGTTTGGACATTTAAAACATAAGAAAAGTGTTGGTCTCTGTTGAACGACCCTATATGAGATACCGTCGTTCGGAGGACCTATCCTCCGACGGCGCTGGAGACTAAAATATGAGTTCATTGGGATCCTTAGCCTCCTATTAAGGCGGAGGGTGGTTGCATTGGTGAAAGAAAGACTCAATGCAGTCAAATCCTAGCCCAATTTGGACTATGGGTATACTGCTCTTCTGGGAAGCCACAGACACATTAGGGTCGATTATATAAATTTTTATAACTTTCTGAATAGAAGAACATTCGATTTTGAAATTTCAACTGAAGATCCGGAGGCTCCCAATGTGAATGTAAGGTTTACACTCATGGTTCTAAGATTGGTGAGAGGGTGGGCTGGTTTTTTTTTTTTTTTTTTTTTTTTTTTTTTTTTTTTTTTTAAACCAGCACTCAGGGGATGGCCCCTACTCATGCAGTGAATTGTGCAGGTTTAGGACAATATGTTAAAGGAAGGTGAAAGAGGGGGTAGTGTTTGTGGACATTTGATTTAAACTCAAGATGCGAACGGCAAGGAAACGAGTTGCTGCTAGATGACTATATAATGGCCAGTGCTATACCTTCACCATTAGACAGTCTACAGCAATCGTCCCCAAGAAGCCCGTATCTTAAGGTTATTTTTATTATTTTATTTATGACCCCTTCATCATTTTTCAGACAGAAGTCGTGACAAATTTGAAAGTGGAGCAGCGCTCGTTGGGTGGCCGAAATTTCCCTGAAAATCTCTAGATTTACTGGGACCGTCAAGCTACGATTATGTCCGTACCGAACGTCCTTCCTTGTCTATGAATGCTGAGGATTTCTCAGGGAAATCTCATATTATTCAAAGGTTAATCTTATCCCTATGTCCCGCCATATGGACATTGTTGGAAATTGTATTACTGATGAGCTGGTCAGAGCTTGTTGAGCTGGCTAGAGCCTGCACAGAGAAATGTTACGAGGCATTGTTATTTCAAATTGCCTCAGTTTATTTGGATATTATCCACACTGATTACAGGGAAGCTCAATCTCATAGTCAGCAGGAGTATACGTGCAATATTGCTAGAGTGTGCTGGGGACGTTTGGATAAGAAGAAGGCCGATTCATTTCTGTCTTTAAATCGCATGGTTATCCATCGTGCAATAACGATTCTTACATGCATTCTGGCAAATGACTTCTGCGGGAGTTATGGGGCTGGAGAGTTTTAAGAGACAAAAACATGGCGCTTTTGACCTCTTACTTTCTGATATTCAATATATAGATTTACTATGGACTCTAGTGTGTTTCCTGTAGTAAATTTTTGACCCGCGGGTTGAGTATTGAATGTGCTGTTACAATGGGCCTAATGTCGGTCCAAGTGGTAACTCTTCTTCAAGGAGCGTTCGCTAAACTATCCCAAGCTTATTCCATTTTCTTCAAATTAGCAAAAGTTACTTACTTAATTGGCCAATCTGCCACCTCTACGGACTCATCACTGAATGGGTCAGGGAGGAAGAGCAGAGGCGTTTGGGGAGCGGATCGGATTGTTATGTTTCTCGATGTCTATGGCCTGCTATAGACAGTTTGAGAACAGGTTGGCTACTGGGCTTGGATAACGCCAGTTTAAGATTAATTATAGGGTTTATCACAGGGCACTGTGAGATTAGGTCGCTTACGGGGATCTGTAACAGATCCCAGCCGGACTACTGCAGGGTATGTTGCTATGAGGAGGAGTTGGAGACTATCAAGCACTTCCTCTGTAACTGCCCAGCCCTTGGTATGTTGAGGTTGACACCCCTTGGCAGGGGCTTCTTGGATGGTTTGAATTCTGTGTCGAGAGGCTCTCCACACATTCATTAGTAACTTGAGCTGGTTGAGAAGTGCTAGGGCTTCATCGGTGTAGTCGCGTTCTCCCATTTTGTTTTGTTCTGGTCTGTGTAATTCCTTAAGGACGTTATGTACAATGGGTTAAATCGACCTCCGGGTACTGTACTGGTCTAAATTGACAAGTGCACGTCCTCTAACCTAACCTAACCTAACCTAATTGGCCATGAGTGGCTGGATCTACAGTTTAACGTCGAGTCCGAACAGTAGATTGGAGAAATTTTATTTTACTCTCGAAGTTTTTGCCAGAAGACAGATGAGAGGCAGTCACCGAAAGAAATATTTTCTTATTTCGTTTTGCTTGAAATGTGTGAGCCAGGGGTTAAACCATGGACTGTCATGTAATTTGCCAACACACTACCTACTTACTGGAGTAGATAACTTAGGTAGGAGTAGGTAAAGCAATACAAATTACATACATACATACATAATTGGTCACTACAACCCTTCAGTCAGGATTACGACCTAGTTTCTCACACCACTTATGTTGTGTTGGCGGGACCTACAGTTTAAATTCGACTCCGAACGACAGATTTTTGAGAAACTATTCATGACAATACAAGTTGCTTTAGTCAAAATGTTCTTTTCCACATAACAATAGGAAGACAGTTGTAGAATTTGTACGAGTTTTTTTGCATTTTTTTTGGGTTATATAAAAATCATATGGATTTAAAGGTAGTATTGACATCTGTGTGCTTTCCTAAGAACTTTTCAGCCCTATTGTTACATTCTGTAAAACCTGGAAAATTGTCAATAAAGGTCTTAAACTGTTTAGTGGCTTTAGTGTGAACACAGAAATTGTTAAATACGTCAAACATGTTGAAATACGTGCTAAATTAAATAAAAAAATATATTTTTAGTTTTAATTACTTTATAAACTTAGAAATTATATTAGAAATTTTAAAAATAAACTAAAAAACATTCTAACAATACTTTGTTTAACTTTTTTAAAAGTGTTTATGGCCCTTCTGATAACGCCAGAGGAATTATACAATGACATTGTGTTAAGCTTTTGATTATTTATTGCATTTTTTTATTATGATAATAATAATAATTATAATCTGTGTTGTTGTTTAATTGAGTCTTCTATCTATTTGCAGACTCTATCAAGGTTTGGAATGGATTGTTCAACGTATCAAAAAGAAATGACATACTCAAATGGACTGCGATAGTAGTTAATAGTTAAATCAATAATTACTATTTATATTATATTAAAATAAACAAAAAACAGAAACATTTATATTAATTTTATATAGATACATATATATATATATATATATACATACAATACGAAGAAAAAGTAAAAAACAATTTAATTATTTCTAAGTTAATGTAATTTATTAATAAAACAAAAAACAAAAAAAGAAATCAGTAAAAACAACAACAACAAACGATTTGATAAACTACATACAGACATTTTAAAGCAAAAACAAAAAAAAGAAATGTTGAAGTTTTATATCTATTTATATAAAAATATATTCCATTAAGATTTAGTTTGAAGTATGATACACAAGGACTAACTTTGAAAACCTTACACAGTATAGTTCAGTTAATTTTATTTTTCTTGAGATTTTTAAATTTAAAACTAAATACCACAACACAACACAACAGAACACGCTGTAAATTATTATACAAAAACAAGCCCCCAATTAAAAATTGCTAACATTTTAATGAAAACAAAATTTTAATATTTATGCTGGTTTTTTTTAAAGAAATATTTTTATGAACTACCAAAGCTTCGTGCATTGCAACAAGTTCTTCATTCGTTCTTGTTTATGAAATAAGTTAAAATTTTTCTTTTAAGATTTAACTTTTTTTGAATGCTTTAATATTGTTTTTTTTAATTTTATATTTTCGATTTTTTAATTAATTTTCTTTTTTAAGTCTAGTTGTTAATTATAGTCTTTTGATAAATTAAACAAAAACTAAAAAAAATTTATTTTTTATCTTTAAGCTTTTCTTTTTAAAATTGAAAAAAAAAATAAAAATTAAAAATAAAAATAAAAGTTTATAATGTACAATTCATGTGTGCTCGTTTAATAATTATTTTATTTAGTATAAATTTAATTAGTTAAAATGTACGATCTATTTAAATTAATATTTTTATTTTGATTTTTTTATTTAGACAAATTCTTCTATATAACCTCAAATTGGCAGCTTTTTCTTTTCTTAAAATTTCCTTAATAATTTCATAAATTTTTTTTTTTAGTTTTAATATTAAAATATAAAACATTTAAAACATGTAAAAATAAATTAAGGAATTATACAATTTATTAATGCATACAAAATCGAAATTATTGCCAAAACTCAATAACAGAAATAAAATTTGTTTTTGTAAAGCTAATTATAATACTACTATTAATAAATATTATACAATACAATATATACATATATATATTTAAATTTGAAAATCCAATCGAGTTTATTTCAAATAAACAAGACAAATTAAAACTCACAATATGTCTCTTCAGGACATTTTTGAATTATTTTGTTAAAAGAATATATTTTTTGACTTGCCTTTTCGCAACATACAGTTTCTTTCCATAGAAGACTTTGAGTAAATGACCAGATGATGGACTAGGCTTCCACAACAATAAGACTGTACGTCTTTTGTAGCGGACGAATTTTCTATTTCTTACAGGAATCGAAGTGCTGCTCACCCAGTTCGTGTCCCATCGATATAAAGAAAATAATAGTCGTAAAAAGGCAAGCCTGGTAAATAATGCAAGAGGGGTAGCAGCTTTCAGTCTGATGCTTTAATTGTATCCTGAACCGGTTTTACTTTTTGCAGGTGCATTGTCATGTTGCTAAATTCCGTTACCGTGTCTTGTGGCCTATTCTGTTCGTTTTTCGTTCAATGCATGATTCAAATTAACGGTTTCACAGTGTTTTAAGAGGCCATGGTACATTACACATTTCTGGTCCCACCAAACGCTCAGCATTATCTGCCTAACGAATCGGTTTTGTTTTGCAGAAGCAATTGTTGGTTGCCCCGTTTAGGATTTTGGAAATTAATACATCCGCAATAACTCAATAACTCATTGCAACACTTTTCTTCCATCTTGCCTTTCCCGACAAAATTTCGCAAGTAATTTTTTCAGTTTTCTAGCCGTCTGTCATTCAATTCATTTGGATGGTACTCATTTTCTAGACTTTTGGGTCTTTCCCAGAAATTGTTTGTAGTGCAACACTTAATATTTATGCCATTTGTTTCAGACTCAAACTGTCCTCTTCGTCCAATATTGTTTGCAATTCGGCGTCTTCAAACTTTTTTGATAGTCTACAACAATCTTCATTTCCTACATCAAAATCGTTCTCTCTGAACCATTGAAACCATCTTCTGTATGTTGTTTCCGATAGAGTTTGATCACCATATATGTACCTCGACAAGCATTCTATGCGACTCTCCAGCACTTTTCTTCAAATGTAACCAAAACATTAATGCCTCATCATGTAAAATATGCCGCTGTTTATTCACTGATTTGATGTATACTGAAGAGCTTTGACATAATATGTCATCGATAAATGAAAAAAAAAAATGAAGGTTCATTCACCATAAATGTTCCCTACCCAGACATTTATTGTCCTTCGATCATTTGGAAAAATTTTCAAAATACGGCTCAGAATTTTTATCGATGAACTGTTTTTAGTGATGAAGCTTATTCCTCGTTAAATCTCCATGTCAATAAGGGAGCGAAAACAATACTCAAGCCGTTAAGGAATCCCTATTACATCCATTAAAACTTATGTTTGGTGCGGCTTAAATATAGCCGGGATCATGGGATTCATTTCCTTTGAAAAGAGTAAAGAGCTGGTGAGCGCTAGCCATGCTGACTGAATTTTTATTTCGAAAAAATTAATCAACGACATTTGGCCTCAACAAGACTTGTCACACAGCGTGAAATCAATTTTGTGACAATCGTCTTTGCTTGGTTTGTATTATTGAACGCCTTTCGATAATTTTTTTATTGAGCTATGTTGAGTCACTGGTTCAGGCTGATAAACCAGCAACTCCAGACGTATTCGACGCCAATATTTAAGTTAGGTTAGGTTAGGTTAGAGGACGTGTACTTGTCAATTAAGACAAGTACAGTACCCGGAGGTCGAATTGACCCATTGTACAACGTCCTAATTTCTCACACCACTTATGTTGTGTGTGTTAATTTTATACATGAGTGGTGGGACCTACAGTTTAAAGTCGACTCCGAACGACAGATTTTCGAGAAACTTTTTTATTGGCAATTTTATTTACTCTCAGAATTTTGCCCGAAATCTACTGAGAGGAAGTCGCCGAAGAACGGCGACTTCGAAAATATTTAAGTTACCAGATGAAAATGAATTTTCTGTTAGGGCAACATACTTCGCACTTTTCATTGAAAAAACATTTTCAGCGATGACACCCACTTTTGAGTGAATGGGTATGTGGAGAAACAAAATTGTCGAATTTGTGACTATCAATCCACATGACATGCAAGAGTGTAGAATGCATCCCTAAGAAGTCTCGTTCCCACGACAATCGGATCTTCACTCCGGAACGACCCGACTCAACATCGGTCAAGGATTGTCAACACATCGAAAGCTGTATCAACCGGAAGTTTTTTCCCAAGGGAAAAGCTTCCGGAGACAACAGCCGAACTGTTACAACAACAAGAAGTCACTGATATTGAACTGACGGAGTCATCGGTTTATATTATTTTGAGAACGACAAATGGCAGGGCATCACTGTCAACAGTGATCATTTTGTTTCGATGATTACCAACTTTTATGGATCTACTTTGGAAGATCTGGAAATCAACGGCATGTAGTTTCAACAGGACAACATGTGGTTTACGCAGTTATTGTCACATTGAATATTCTGATCGAGCGATTTGAAGATTGTGTCGCAGATGTATGCAAATAAGCCACAAACTATAGCGTTCTTCATAGCCAACATAACACCTACCATCAGATTAAGCCCGATTTATAAGTCAATGTCATTTGGATATGCTCTATCCAAAGAAGTCATAGCGTATTTCGTTGAACCTAATCTAAATTATAATAAAAGACTACTGCGACCAAGCGAATGTCTATGACTGTAGATTATAAAAGGCTTAGAAGAGCATACGTTTTCTTAAAGCACAACAAATTTGTAAGCCAGACTTACTGCAGAATTGACGTCTGGATCATACAAACCTTAGAAGAGAATACGTTTTCTCGAAGCACAACAAGTTTTAAGCCATCTGTGTTTTACAATGTAAATAAATTAAAATTTGTTGACAACATTATACAGACTGAAGTGGGGTACATCCCCTGAGAATTAGTTGTTTTTTAAAACGAACGAAAAATGTTGAGTTATCAAAGGTACTTGTTTTAATTATATTTGTTTAAATTCACAAATTATTGAAATCAGTTTTACCTTTGCTTTACGTATTGAAAATATATTTTATTTTTTCATTCAATAAATTATTTTCCAAATATACACATCAAGTTGCCTAGGACCCCAAATCGAGAGATCCTTTTATGGCCGTAGTATTCCAAGTCGGGAGATCCTGTTGGTAAGTACAATTATACAAGAGCAGACTGTAGAGAATTGTTACTGGAGAAACGAATATTCCATCTGAACCAAATTTACGTGAACAGTGGAATGAAAAAGATCAGGATGCAAGAGCCAATATCTTGATTGCATTGTCTCCAAAAGTTTTATTGTTGGTGATAAATTTTGAAAACTTTGAAAGAAATTTGGAGTTTTCTAGCCGAAACTTATGAAAGGAAATCAAAACGACTAAGCAAAATTATACAGGAAAGTATTGAATCATAAAATGGAAATAGGACAAACTATATCTAAGTACATAGAAGAATTTGAAGAGCTTTATGTGTGAAGAGGAATTGCAAATCATAATTTTATTAGAGGCAGTAGAAAACAAGGTTGTAAACATTAAATACATATGTCTCTACAAATGAAATACCTGCGGATTATTTCACGAAGCCGGTTCCAAAAACTAAACATTATTTTTGTGGCAAGGTTACTGTATCCAAAATGATACATTTTAATATTTGAGACGACATAACTTTAATTCAGAAAAAGTTAGATGCCTGATATTTTTTTAATTCGAAAGAAAATTTCAAACAGGACTTAAAAAATTCAAAAACTTCATAATTCTATCTTATGTATCATTTTTGATACATACGACTTTCCTAGGGATTCTTTGGTGTTGTGTATATAATTTTCTTAAGTTTTCAAAAGATTTTGTGAAGTTTTATCGGGAATATTACATTATTTATGATATTTGATAAGGTATTAAAAGTTAAGTGTTGGATGAAAGTGAAAAATTTGAATTTTCTGTTCTCGATTGAAGTAGTCGTAGTCTAGTATGTACTATGTTAGCTTATTAGGCGTCAGACCAAGTTTCAAACCTCATGTCAGACATTTCCAGTTTACAAAGAGAGGTTGTAATGACCGATTAAATATGTACATATATTCGTAATATTCCTACTACTTAAGATTCTGAAGAAGAAGAAAACAGAAGCTTCTCTTATGAACTGACGCAAGTGTTGACAGCTGCAAACATGACAATAGGACGTTAATCAAAAAAGATGGTACTACTTGAAATAGAGAGTTTTGAGAAGTTTGAGAAGAAAAAATATTACCAATTTTCACGCAGATTGCTAGCAACTGTCACATGAAATGTTGTAGAGTCTTTCTTACTGCTCTTCTCATATTTATCTTCCGTGACAGACAAATATTAGAAAAAAGTGTTTCATTCTATGTTTTATTTCTTAGATATTACGGAAGGGTAATATTTCGGTCAACTACGTACGTATGAGATCACAGAATCATTCGCTACTCGGAAATGATGATAAATTTGCAGCTATTACGCCTCTTCGAAAACTGAGCTGAAAGCCTTTCAACTTTTAATAATCCCAATAATTTTGTCGCTGTAGATTAGTAACTAATTGAATTTTATGGTCGTTATAAATTTCGTGGTCCACTGGAATCGAATTGGCAGTTTTAGATTCAAGTACATGCTATTTGCGTAGCAACTACTTATAGCCGTATTTGGGGAAACTTGTATTCGGGGCACCAGAGAGGAATGAAAGAGAGAACATTGTTATTGACATAATCGATGTTCTATTGCAACAAGAAACTTTTTTAACTCACATGACATCGGCAACAAATTTTTCTAGCGAAATATAACAATGTTTCGTGCCATCAGGTTTCAGCTAGCCCTCGGTTGGGAGCGTTACTGATGGGGGTGACAATAAGCTGCCCCATCTGAACTTTTAGAAACTTATAAATCGCCACAAAGCAAGGGTGATAGATAGATGCCAAATTGTTACCATTTAGAAAAAAAATAAAACCAAGCTGACATGAAGTGTTTAATTTTTACTTTAAAAACCATGCTGCAATGTACATAATGTCAAAAATTTTGGCGTAAATTTCATAAAACTGATAATAAAATGTAATAATGTAAACTAGTTTTATTAAAATGAATTAAAATAAATAAAAACATTTAAATTTTGTAACAAAATCTATCAATAATTGCGAAAATTCTATGAAATACAAGTATGTATCAAAAGTGATACATAGCTAGAATTATGAAGTTTTTTTAAGGATCGATCTACGGTTCATCAATTTTACCTTTGCTTTATGTATTAAAAATATAATATTTTATTTTTTCACTCAATAAATTAATAATAATAGTACAATTAGCTGTACGTACGCACACCCAAAGTGTTATAAAGCAGTTATTCCGAACGTACCGTTAGTACCTATTTGTTAACGGAAATAATTTTCTCCACTATAACACATTACTTGCAGCTGTCTAAATCTGGTTTTCTTAAAAAACAAAAACATGTGGAGAGCTTTTATAGAAAAAAGCTCTTTATTGTTTACGCTGCTGTGGGACCACGGCCGTCAACAACAACTCAAACAAATGAACAGTTTAGTGTTAAAAGTGCAAGAAGCTAATCAACTACTAAAAATAAATTTAAGATTTTTTTGTATTTTTTTAAAAACAAAAACAAAAACAAAAAAAAATGCAAAATCATACTGTAACGCCTGTAGTAGGTGCTCATATTTTACCAACCGCATCCCGTTTAACCTACGAAATAAAATTAGAATTTAGTCCGGATGCTCCGCCGTCGAGTGGCAAACAATTAAAACATTTGATTGCCGATAAAATTAAAAATAAAGAATTTTTCTATGGCATTGAAATATCGGCCACAAATTCCTATCCCAATACGTTACTAGATTATCGTACATTCGGTTCTGTATTGCCTCTATTCACTTCCATTGTTTGGCTAAGTGGCGAATATGGTTCTGTGAAAAATATTGAGGAAGTAGAATCAATAAAATTGGCGCGTAAACTAGAGCCTCATGTTGTAGTGTTGCCACATTTTTCATGTTATCGTTTGCAACATACAAGACTGGAGGAATTTTTAAATTTGAATTTATCAAATATTCTAACCGTACGTGGGGATTTTTATGATCCAGGCCAGGAATATAAATATTCAAGCGATTTAGTGAAGAAAATTAAAGAATTGAGAGGAGGTAAGTGTGTACATGATATGTAATTGTTTAATAATATTGTACGTATTTATTGTCGCGTTATTTTGATCAGATAAGGAAAGTAAAGTAAACAAATCGTAGAATTTCTATGAATACAATAAACTTGTAATTGTAATTGATAATTTCGTGAGTCCCATGAATTAAAGTAAACAAAGTTTCTCCCATGTTCTGCAAATAAAATTAGGGCACTGAAACAATCAAAATTTTGAAAAACAGTTTAATGGTTCATATGAAGTCGCCGAAGTCTAGTAGGTAGTGTGTTGGCTTATTAAACGTAAAGCCAGGGTTCGAGCCCCAGGCCAGACATCAAGACAAAATACAAAAAGTATTTCTTCGGCGGCTTCCTCTAGCAGATTTCTGGCAAAAACTCGTGAGAGTAAATAAAATTGCCATGAAAAAACTTTCTCAAAATAAAAATCTGTCGTTCGGAGTCGACTTTAAACTGTAGGTCCTACCACTCATGTATAAAATTAACACACACAACATAAGTGATGTGAGAAACTAGGACGTTGTACAATGCGTCAATTCGACCTCCGGGTACTGTACTTGTCTTAATTGACAAGTACACGTCCTCCAACCTAAACTAACCTTAATGGTTCATTCGAAATTTTTGGTTTTTAAAACACGGCTTATTCCACATCGGCTAAGGCATTGTTAGCTATATTCAACTGGCTCCTGTCTAACCATATATTAAAGCAGAGGGCTGCGTTAGTGTCTACAGGCTAAATACAGCTAAATCCTGACCTAAACCGGATTAGGGAAATGTTGCAATTGTGGGAAGACATAGGCACATCTTGATCTATTATAAAAAATTCTGAGTCGGATATTTGAGTTTAGAATTTCTGGTGTAAAGATCCGGAGGTTACCAGTGGGACCCTTAAGCTCTAAACCAATGGTTTCAAAATGTCGGACAGAGTGAACGGTGCTATATACATATGTATATAAAGGTTCAAATAGTAAATTTTCGTATAAACTACTTGCAGTGATTTCTAGGCGAAGACTTATGACTTACGTGTTGGAATTATCAGCTACAATCGCTTGATTTATTCGTACAGGCGAACTGTGCTTCAGTCCCTAGCAAAAGTCTCTTCGACTTCTGTCTTTGAATTATTCAAAAGTAACTTTCATATGAATTCTAGAATATCTCTGAATCGTCGGATGCACTTGCCAGGGCCGGTGTGGAGCTGACAAACTCTAATATGTTACAGGACATAGGTGCTCCAATTGATTCAGTTAAACTAGGTATTCTTTGCTAGTTTTACAAAAAAAGCTCCACTTAGTTAACTGTAAGGAACAACGTGCAAGGTTAGGTTAGGTTAGGAGACGTGTGCTTGTCAATTAAGTATAGTACCCGGTGGTCGAATTGACCCATTGTACAAAGTCCTAGTTTCTTATACCACTTACATTGTGTGTGTTAATTTTATACATGAGTGGTGGGACCTACAGTTTAAAGTCGACTCCGAACGACAGATTTTTGAGAAACTTTTTCTTGGCAATTTTTATTTACTCTCAGAGTTTTTGCCAGAAATCTGCTGAGAGGAAGTCGCCGAAGAAATACTTTTTGTATTTTGTCTTGATGTCTGGCCTGGGGCTCGAACCCTGGCTTTATATCTAATAAGCCAACACACTACCTACTAGACTACGGCGACTTCTAAGAACGTGCAATATTGCTAAACTCTGTGGGACTTGTATGGATAAGAAGAGGATTAATTTACTTCCGTTCTTATATAGCATGGCCGTCCATTGCACAATTGCTATTCTCACAGACCACACTGTCTTATTGGAAAGCATGCTGATAGACTTCGCAATTCCATTCCATCGATTGTCTTCTGCGAGAACGGTGGGTCTAAGGGGGAGAAAGAGACTCTATCACTTCAGGTGTCAATGCATTGCTCTGGCTATGGCGAGACAGAGATCTTTAGCCTCCCATTTTCTATCATCTTTAACTCAGCCCTTCATTAAAAATAAAATTTATTCTGGAGTCAGATTAGTTTCCTTTAGGGAACGTTCCCATTTGGATATTAATTATGGTATCAAAACGAGCTTTCACGCTGGTCTAAGTCGGACGTTCTTTATCAAGGACGATCCGCCACGTAACTTAACCCAGTCGCTGCCAAGGACGAGTATACTCGTCTTTGACAGGGTATCCCGCACTACCAAGACGGGTATACTCGTCCTACTTTAAATATATTATAACTTGCAGGCTTTTGAATGAGACAATGTGTCTCGTTTTATTCCATTTTCTTTGTTTTATCCATCTGCGTGATTTATTATTTGTTTTTCTACTAAAACTTACGCAAATACGAAAAAGGATATCGAGTCCTTCTGCCTTCCTATTGCCAACTACGAGTATACTCGTCTTTGGTTTTCTGCTTGTAAATGATTATGTATGATAATATATGTGCTCTTACCAAGAAATAACAGGGTTTTGGTAAACAATAACACTTAAAATATAAATGGCAATGGGAATGACTTCATATAATTTAGGCTTGACAGCGAATGGGTTAATCTAACCTACAATACGGCTCGGAGAATTTGCTTTTCGTTCATTGGACAGCATTTAAATTTGCCACCATATTACTCGCTTTCGCTTTGTTGTCATCTACAGTGCCTCGGTGTCTAGAAACCCATGTTTTTGTATACTTTGATCATAGTGAATTGGAATCTTAAATCAAAGTGTTTTTATTTTTCAGATTCAGTGACTATAGGCGTTGCTGGTTATCCAGAAGGCCATCCAGAATGTGTGTCTATTGATCAAGATATTGGCAATCTAGCTAAAAAGGTAAATATGATTATATTGTAACCTGCCTTTAACACTGTAAAAAGTAAAGCAAAAGTTTAGTTTTATTGGTTAAATGGTCGTTTGGCTCCAAATTGTAAAGGGTCCGCCAAATAACTTTTTTTTTTGATAATGCTTTAAAAAAAACTACTGAATATTTTCTCAAATTTCTTTTTTATTTAAAAGTACAATCCTTCCGATTAATAATGGAAAATAATTTCATTCAAATGGCTGCCTCGGCTGGCCATGCAGTACCCTACACGAGAAGATGCCGATTTTGGCAAAAAAAAAATAATCTTTTCAGATGAAGCTCATTTTGATCTTGGCGGGTATGTAAACAAACAAAATTGTCGCATTTGGGGCACCGAAAACCCGCACGCATACATTGAAAAGCCGACGCACCCAAAACGAGTCACTGTTTGGTGCGGATTTTGGTCCAGAGGCATAATTGGGCCATTTTTCTTCGAAAATGAGCAAGGAGTGGCCGTTACCGTCAATGGCGACCGTTATCGGGCCATGTTGAACGAATTTTTGTTCACAAAAATTGAAGAGGAGGATATTGGCAACATTTGATTCCAACAGGACGGCGCTACGTGCCACACAGCCGAAGCTACACTCGATGTTTTGCGCCCTGTTTTTGAAGATCGCATTATCAGCTGCAGAGCTCATGTCGTTTGGACATTTGGTTTCAACTGGACGGCTCTACGTGCCACACAGTCGAAGCTACACTCGATGTTTTGCGCCCTGTTTTTGAAGATCGCATTATCAGCCGCAGAGCTGATGTCTTTTGGCCACCTCGGAGCTGCGATTTGACACCCTTGGACTATTATTTGTGGGGTGCCGTCAAAGATAAGTGTTACGCCGACAAGCCAGAGACAATTGACGCTTTAAAGGACAATATTCTTGAAGCCATTGGTGAAATACAGTTGCACACAATCGATAATGTGCTTAAAAATTGGACCGATCGTGTAGGCTACTGCATGACCAGCCGAGGCAGCCATTTGAATGAAATTATTATCCATTATTAACCGGAAGGATTGTACTTTCAAATAAGAAAAGAAATTTGAGAAAATATTCAGTAGTTTTTTTAAAGCATAAAAGCAAAATAGTTATTTGGCGGACCCTTTAGATTTCTTTTTTTAGTATACAAGATTCCCTAAAGCCTGAAAAAAAATATTTGTCGTCAGTAGAACATGAAGTCTTAAAAGGTCATAGTTTAACAATGATAACATAGAAGTAAGGGTTTTTAGCAGATTTAAATTTACACTTCTGATAAAGCTTGTTGCCAGCAAAGCTGGGAAAACAATCGGAGCTTGCTGTGCGATAGGGAATGGTCAATGAACAACGCTTATTCATGGGTAGTTTCGAATGGTTCCGATATTAGGGGAAAACGCAAATTGTGGAAGCTCAATGAGTGTCTCTATCCAACTTATTTGGATGTGCTCATTTCTATGTGCTCACCTACTTAAATAGGGATATAACAAAAATTTGGAAAGATCGCTTCGAACCAAAGGTGTCAACCATTTGAAAAGTGGTCAAAACATTTGAGGAAACTAACCCCATGCCTCAATGTACGAATCGTTCTTTTGAAAACATTGTTATCGTAAATGAGATGGCCAATTCACACGACTTTGTATCGTGTATGTTGTATTGAAATATTTGTTTGTTTGTGAACGCTCAATGCTATGCTGTATTGTGTATCTCGTGGCATTCAAGCAATTTGATAGCCCTTCGAGCCATCGGTGAGATACAGGCATGTCATGGAACATGTGGTGAAAAGAGTAAGAGTAACGAGCTGTGTAATCCTAGCGAGCTATTTTAAAATAATACGGGGTTTTATTTTAAAATAAAAAAATTTATCCTTACTGGGAGAAAAAGTCACCGTAGTCTAGTAGAGGTAGTGTGTTGGCTTATTAGACGGTATAGCCAGGGTTCAAACCCCAGGTCAGACATCAAAACGAAATACAAAAAGTATTTCTTAGGCGACTTCCTCTCAGCAGAGATTTCTGGCAAAAACTCTGAGAGCAAATAAAATTGCAATGACAAGTTTCTCAAAAATCTATCGTTCGGAGTCGACTTTAAACTGTAGGTCCCACCACACATGAATACAAATTAACACACACAACATAAGTGGTGTGAGAAACTAGGTCGTAATCGTGACTGAAGGGCTGTAATGATTAATTATGCATGTCCTTACTGGGACACCCTTTATTATCAATTTAAGTTCTTAATACTATGTTCAGACATGCACTTTTATTGAGTCAATATTCGGTTATTTGAGTACAATATTATAAGTGTTCAGACATAATATAAGCAATATTCATTCGACAGCTGGTAAACAAAACAGCTGGTTGTTTCAACAATATTGTTTTTTTTTTGCTTTGTTGTTTTGTTTTTTTTTTTGTTTGTCATTGTTGACATTTGAGTTGTCAAATATCAACAGAAAGTGTTCGGAAAATTGTAATATGCTCACTGAACATGCTTATGACAGTGCTGCATTTTAAGTTTTACTCAATATTATAACAATTTGGGTATTTATTGCGCAATAATTAATTGAAATTTTATATTAAATATTAAGCTCAATAATGGCGATTATTGCGATTTACGCAATAAAAGTGCATGTCTGAACATAGCATAAGAGATTAAAAATCATCCAATATACATCGTTACCCTGCTAACTAAGAATAATGCACGCCTGTAGGATTTTCACTGACATTCACTGTGTAAACTGTGGGGGTATGATATTCGAGAAGTATCCTAGTAGAACAATTTTTTAATTACTTATTTTTAATTGATTCCCCAGTGAAATTGAACTTCTTTTAGTTCACTGTATGGTATCTGCTTGAAATAGTCTAAAAGAAAAACTGAATTCGACAGAACCTGTGTAAGCAATAAATCATGAAAATGAAGTTGAATTGAATTTTAATTTTTAAAATAGTTGTAATGTAATGTTATGGAAAATAGTTCAGCAATAGTGTAAGCAATAAGTCATTAAAGTTGTAATGTATTTTAGTTTTAGATATAGTTGTTGTAATGAAATTTTATGGCAAATAATTTATGGTATTGAATAAAAGACACTCTTTTATTATTCTGGCCATGACAAGGCGATAATTTAAAAAATTTAAGTAAAAAACTTGTCGTTGAAAAATCCCCCAAAACTTTAATTACTTTAACACACACTTTAATACACACATTTAAACATTTATATTATATTTGTTTATAATTTCATAAATTAAATAATTAAACACTCTTTTTTTTATTATTTTTTTCTTTTTTGTTTGATTTCCTCTTTTCTTTTTTGTGTACATATTTCAGATTCAAGCTGGAGCTGATTTTATAATTACGCAAATCTGTTTCAATCCACAGGCAGTGATAGATTTCGTAAAAAACTGCCGTGCCAAAGACATTAAAATACCAATTTTAATTGGTATATTCGTTCCGGACAATTTGCGTATGTTAGAGTCTGTATTGCGTTTCACACAAATCAAAATGTCCCCCGAAGCGTTGAATGAATATAAAAAGCAAAATTCTTTAAGTTCCAAACACTTCAGAGACTATGGTGTACGCAAAGCAATGGATATGATTGAGGCAATATTTTCAAGCGATATCGATGTATATGGTCTACAGTTCTTCACCTTTAATAAATTTAAAAGTGTTTTGAACGTTTTAAATGAAATAAACAAGAATCAAAATTTAATAAAAAACCAATGAATGGAAAGAAAATGATTGAAACCTACAGTCGTTTAAATATTGTAGAGTTTAGAGATCGAATCGTAAGGCATAGGTAGGTATGTAGGAAGAGTTGGGTATTCACTTAAGGAAGTTGGATGGATACTATTAGGAAACATAGTGTCCTAGTGATTCCTCAGATTTCCGTCATCCCCTAGCCACGGAATAATGCGTAGCTTCCGATAGAGCAATTCCGGGTGCTAATGGTAATGAGAATCCTCTTGTTCCTCATCTCTACAGATTTTAGAAAAATCTTTTGCGAGGTATCAAGACCAATGGGTGAAAGAAGCACCGTTGATGAGGCTTCATTGAACGGCTTGGTAAATCGATTTCACCTCCGACTGAAAAGCGCTACAGTGATCCGGCAGGCGAATGGAAATATTCAGGTCAAGTTTTGCAAAGTAGACACCGCTACCAAACCTATTATCGAATACAGAGTCATCAGCAGTTAGAGATCGAATCGTAACACATAGGTAGTTAGATAGGTAGATAGAGGTTGGTATTCACTTAAGGAAGTTAGATAGACACGTTAAGGCCATATAGCATCCTAGTGATTCCACAGTCTCGGAATAATTCGGAACTTCTGCTAAAGCGACTCAGGATGCTAATGTTAATGCGTGAGACTTCTTCCAGGACAGTCTACTCTTTTTCCTCATCACTACAGCTATTACAATACTTATTTGCAAATTGTCCATTGAGCGGTTCGATAAATGGCTTTTGCCCAAAACACGCCACAGTGATCCGGCAGTCTGAGGGAAATGAATTTCCCAAAGTTGACCCGCTATCAAGCCTTTTATTGAGTTTGGAGCCATCTGTGTCTACATCCAGTGATTCCAGGGAAATGATTATGTTACATACCCATCACTGTTCGGAATCAGAAAATCAAAACTCGTGCTAAAATAATATTCTGTAGAGAGATAATCGATGTTCGATGGGGCTGGGGGATTAACCTCCAAAATAGATGAATGCCCAGTGTAGACACCGCTACCAAACCTATTATCGTATATACCAAAGGATTCCGGGGAGATGATCATGTTATAGACCCAGTCATTCGTGCTAGGTATCAGCAAATTAAATTTCCTTTGTCCAAATAATATTCTGTACAGAATAAACGACGTTCAATGGGTCTGGGGGATTAACCTCCAAAATAGGGGAATGTCCAGAAGCAATGATACGTCAACGCGACAAGCCATTAAGTATAGTTGCGGTGAGTTTAACTGCTTGCTTAGCAAGAAGCGCAATGGGAAACCGGTTAAGCATTGCAAACAAGGTTTTGTAGGAGTAGTACGTAGAGCATCGGTGATATGAAAAGCTGCAGATCTTCTGACCTTGTCAAGAAGTCTGATATTATGTTGTCTATTCAGAGCAGTCTACCAGAAAGCAACTCCACATATGTTCGCGGAATATTGAGGCGGAGATCTCATCTGGATTCAACTCCTCTACTGCAGTAGTAAGCAGCATAGGTTGCTTTGCGTGCTCTAACATCAGGTTGACTTTCCTGTGGCGTTTGGTGTTGGGGATCAGGCTTAGGTAATTAACTCACTCAATGTGAGAATGATCCCGCTTATATACCAGACGGGTGAAGATCGCAATCTTGTATCTTTTGGTGAAAAGAATTGTCTTAGAATCGGTCTTAGAGGGTTTGACAGATAGCTCAAATTCCCTGCGCCAATTTAACATAATAGACAGCCTGAAATTTAGTTTGTCAGATAGCGTATGTGGACACATTCCCGACACAGCAATGCCAATGTTGTCGGCGTAAACTATAGCGTAATTATCAGAGAATTTGAGCGATGAAACCCTGCTTTCCTCTCTATTAAGAACTTGAAGCGGACTTGCCGGAGATCTCGCACATTGTTAAAAACTATGTAGAGGTACTTTCTTACCTCGTGAGATGTGCAAGAGCTAGCCAACGTCATACTGCAAAACCTTATCAGCTTCTCATCTCCTGATGGAGGTTGGAAACAGCATTATGCTTTATGGGAGCGAAATTTGGGCCGGAACACTAGATGTTAAGAAGCGGGCAAACTCACTTGTATCGGTACATAGAACGGCTGCATTGCGTATCTAGTCGGCATATCGTACAGTGTCCGCTCCAGCCGTACTGGTGATAGCAGGTATAATACCTGTGGATCTGCTGGCAGCGGAACGGATGGAGATTTATAAAGCGAAATCGGCTGAAAATCACATAACCTGTTACTTCAGGGAAAACGCCATTTCAAAATGGCAACGACGATGGAACGAGGAAGATAGAGGAAGATGGACGGCGAGACTTATTCCGGACATAAGCCCATGGATTGGTCGGAAATTGGGAGAGGTAAATTACTACGTTACACAGATGCTATCGGGTCACGGACATCTTAGAAAATGATCATGATTGCGAGTAGTGAAAATTAGACTTCGGTGGTGAATTACGTAGAGCGCATTCTAAGGCGGAAAAAGAGAGATCTTGAGGCTGCGGAACGAGTAATGATATCGGCATAGGTGATACTGTCACACGTGTCAAGCGAGACCGAAATTATTATTTAGACGAAAGGAATAGTGGAGACGCTTGGATGTCTCCTTAACTTTCGATACGCAATCCGGACGCGGATATAAACATGGAGAGGCCAAAGGGTCAAAAGGAGTCCACTCCGAAGTAATACCACCATAGTTCCTGAGTGGGCACAGACAACTCCACAGGTGACGAGGGGGATTTAGTGGGTGAGGGCCCCACACACGGAGGATGTGACGACTTCGTCTATGGTGCGGTTAGGTACATTTACCCCTCCTCGGCGTAAAAAAATAGCTTCTCATGTATACCGAGAGATTGTGATCCAAACGAAATCCCTTATCGCGCTTTCGAATCTTCTCCAGGATTTGCTGTAACAAGAATATCTGGTTGATGGTGAACTTCCCATTTCTAAAGTGGCACTTTATACTATACGCTTATACAGGATAGGGAAAATGCACTGACGCATATAGTAGGGTCTTCCTTTTTCAGGACAAGCATGTTATGAAAATAAGCTGAAGTTTTTTTCGCTACATATCTCAGGTCTGAGATCGTTAATCCATCAGGGACAAGAGCCTTGTGGCTTTTAATTTGCTGAACCATAACTTTGTCATCGTGATGGTTGGGAGAGGGAATCGCTATGTAAAGGGCGAATTGCTGTCGTTTCCGTCTAGTAAAAGGGTAAAGAAATGTTGCTCCTATGTTCTCAGCCCGCCTCGGAGCGTATGTATTCAGGTTACTGTTTCTAAACTTGCCACAAACTGATAATGTTCACAACCTCTTGCTTTCAATCGATAAAGTCAACTCAACTAAGCAACAATTTTAATCACAACAAAATTATCGATAAAACAAAACGGATCATTAGAATTCGAAAGCTTTATTACCAATCCTATAAACTTTAAATCGTTATTGTTTATATTGTGTTTATAACAATAAAATTTATTATTAGTGTATATAATCGATTACAACCATTACGGATGTGCAATTAAAGAAGAAGAATTTAAATAAAGTAATTTACAAAATTTTAATGTAATTTAATCAAGTTAGATAATATTAATACCGTAATAACGGAAAGTTTTCATTGAAAATACAAATTTAATAAGTGTGTTTTATTTTATTACTAGCTGTACACTGCGCGCCACCAACTAAAATAAATTTGAAGGAAAGACATTACAATTAATTTTGAATCATTTTATTGATCTTGTTTATCATTGTCCTGATGATTCAGATGAATGGGCCTGAGTAGTACGCATTCGATCAGTTTCGAATCTCACTTCTCGTTGTTCAAGTGGTTCAAGCGAACGGGTCTCAGCGGCATATACTCGAAGATTTTCCAGTCTCAATGCTCATCTGATTCTGAGGTTCGTAATGCTCTTTTCTTCCGTGAGGTGTAGGTCGACCAATTGCTTGTCATTCATTTTGAATAATTTTCAGTGACGCCATCCATCGGAAGTTAATTGCACCAACCTCCGTCGACTCAATGTTAAAGAATGCACAGATTACGATTTAATTCATTTTAAGTAATTTTCAGTGGCGCTACCTATCGGATATTGGTCATACCAACTTAGAAACCTTCGTCGGCTTATGCGTAACAACTTTGCTAAAGATCATATCGTGATCAAATGCACAGTTTATGATTTAATTGATTTTAAGTAATTTTCAGTGGCACCACATATCGGAAATTGGTCATACTAACTTAGAAACCTTCGTCGGCTCATACGCAACAACTTTGCTAAAGATCATCTTGTGATCAAATGCACAGTTTACGATTTAATTGATTTTAAGTAATTTTCAGTGGCGCCACCTATCGGATATTGGTCATACCAACTTAGAAACCTTCGTCGGCTCATGCGCAACAACTTTGCTATAGATCATAACATGATCAAATGCACAGTTTACGATTTAATTGATTTTAAGTAATTTTCAGTGGCACCAGCTGCTGGAAATAAGTCATACCAACTTAGAAACCTTCGTCGGCTCTTGCGCAACAGCTTTTCTAAAGATCAAATGCACAGTTTACGATTTAATTCATTTTAAGTAATTTTCAGTGGCGCCACCTATCGAATATTGGTCATACTAACTTAGAAACCTTTGTCGGCTCATACGCAACAACTTTGATAAAGATCATAACATGATCAAATGCACAGTTTACGATTTAATTGATTTTAAGTAATTTTCAGTGGCGCCACCTGCCGGGAATTAGTCATACCAACTTAGAAACCTTCCCCGGCTCATGTGCAACAACTTTGCTGAAGATCATAACATGATCAAATACACAGTTTACGATTTAATTGATTTTAAGTAATTTTCAGTGGCGCCACCTGCCGGAAATTAGTCATACCAACTTAGAAACCTTCGACGGCTCATGCGCAACAACTTTTCTAAAGACCATAACATGATCAAATACACAGTTTACGATTTAATTCATTTTAAGTAATTTTCAGTGGCACCACCTGTCGGAAATTGGTCATAACAACTTAGAAACCTTCGTCGGCTCATGCGCAACAACTTTGCTAAAGATCAAATGCACAGTTTACGAATTAATTCATTTTGAGTAATTTTCAGTGGCGCCACCTATCGGATATTGATCATACCAACTTAGAAACCTTCGTCGGCTCATGCGCAACAACTTTGCTAAAGATCATAACATGATCAAATGCATAGTTTACGATTCTATAAGGTACATACAAACAAACATTCATTTTTATGTGGGTAAGTGGGCGTGGCACCTCGTCTACTTGAAATTTTAAAATAAAAAATAGCCTATAGTTCCTTCCAGACATACAGGATGGCACTGTTAAAAGAAAATCGGTCCAGCCTTTTAGCCGTCTATAGACTTCAAACAAACCCACAAACAAATAAACACTTATTCATTTTAATATATAAGATTTTATTATAACATTAAAAAAAATAATTGCTTGACCACGAACTTTCAACAAGTGAAGTTGTCTTAGCAGAGCAAGGTTTCGATCCTCGGACCTCTGGGTTATGGGCCCAGCACGCTTCCACTGCGCCACTCTGCTTCTTATGTGTGCTGTGTTTAATGTATGTTTTATTTATAGAGTAGTGTTTGCATGCTTAGCAAAGTCAACAACCACATTATGGTGAATTTTATTTTTAAATTCAACTTTTGGTAAATTAGTGGTAACTGTAATAAATTGACAATCTTTGCTAACAGAAAAGCGCACTGAATATAAAAGCATCGTCAGTTTTATTATTGCTCCGTTATATCGGGAGTGTTTTGAGTGTTTCTTATTTTTAAAGTTAAATAAAATAAAGTGTGTGTGCAATATAATTGAGATTTTTAATTCGAGTGAAAGACTATTACGTGTGGAATATAATAACGTTGAAATATCCGCCCCGGCTGCTCTTGGTGACACGCATTCAAAATGCCTGTTAAATAAATCCTGCTGAATTTGACGATTGGCATGCTTTATGTGAACTTTGAGGATAGTTATTGTTGGTTGTACGTTTGCATATATCTGCGACTTATGAAAACTCCATAGAAAGCTTAACGGCAGCAAATCGCATGATCTCGGTAGCCAGTTCACATAACCTCCATGTAAAGTGTCTATTGCCTCAAAACGTATGGGCAGAATATTCAATGCGATAAGAGCTGTGTAGCTCATAGTGCTATTCTGTTGAAACTACATGTCGCACTATGTGGCAATTTGCCTGAAAACCTGGCAAAAATTAATAGAAGTGTTTTATGAGTTAATGGCTGGAATTTTTTGATAGTGTTAGTGATAATTAGGCCCAAGGATGAACCCAACTGATTTTGGTTCAAATCGGTCCGTGATTTCGCCTATACAAATTCCCCTCGAAATTGCACTTATTTACACATAATTATGGTAATTATGCAACAATCATGATAAAATTTAGCATGGATCAGTTCTGTGTACTAAGAAATTATGGTGTAAAGTTTGGTGAAAATCGGATCACATTTGACCCTGGTCCCCATATAAAGTCCCCTTTAGAAATTCACGTTTGCGCTTATAAATGGCTTAAAAACATCGGTATCGTGATGAAATTCGGTATGAACGTGTATTTTGTAAATCTAAATCACATTACCAAATTTTGTTATGGTCGGTCCATAATTGCCCCTTGGTCCAAAATAGGGTCCCTTAAGAAAATATGTTTAACAATTATAATTGGCTTAAACATTTTATTACCTCGATGAAATTCAACATGAACATGTTTAATATGAATGTGAATCATTTATGATCACATTTTATTATGATAGGATCATAAGTGCCCCTAGGTACCACATACGGTCCATTAAGAAAATCTAACATATGTACATCTCATATTGTTATAATATGTATATAATTCAGTTTTTAAACTTCTATGATAATTAATATTTATTCATAATATTTATTTTACATTATTTAATACTTAACTTAGAAATACTTAAAAAGTGAAACCAACTACAATCGTTAAAATCGTTATCATTTTCATCATCAATGTCAGGAATGAGTAATTTAATAGTATCTGATGAAAATGCTTTTCTATTCCTTCGCGATTTTTGTGTACTGCAGCTTATAAAAAGGTCACTGCTTAAAATACTCGATTGGTATCGCTTCTACTGAATTTCCTCGCATAATTCATACGCCATATGGCTTTATTGCCTATGGCTTTATTACACTGCGTCTAATTTTTTTAATTTTTCAAAAAAAAGAAAAATTTTCAAAAAATCGCCAAAAATAATTGCGCAAATTTGCGCAAACTTTTCTTTTTGTTCCTGAATGTAGAGAGTTCATATTTTTTTGTGGTATATAACAATAAACTACTAAAAACTACTTTCACCTTTAAAATACTTATCTTTTTTTAGGAAGGGTAAAAAATGTGAAATTTTTATTATTTTTAATTTTTGAACGAATAATTTTAACATTAATATATGAGATATATATTAAAAAGAAACTGAAAGTAGTTTTTGCTCATACCTTTCAAATAAAAAAATTCAATACAAAATCTCTATTCGTTTAGCCACAAAAAAATAGCATATAAACCTATTAAAATTTCAAAAAAACACCAAAAACGCATTTAATTTTCTTCACTTTGACATCGTCTCAAATCTACAAATCTCAACTTAAAGTCGTGAAAATTCACTATATAATGCAGAATTTTGTTGTCTATCGAACTGCATACTCAGTTTCTTAAATTTCTTTAAATTCATTTTTGCCTTTTTGGACAGCTTTTCAGCGTAAATGCCACATAGTGTGTCGTTGGTATTCCAGTTCAATTCATCCAATTCAAGCCAAATTCAAGCAATCAATGACCTACAGTGTTCGGCGTTGACAGTAATGACGTGGTCACCGTTATACTCAAAGAAATGTGAACTGATGACGTCACCAGCCCAAAATCCACACCAGTAAATAACATTTTTGCATTTACTGTGTGGTATCAAAGACATTCTTTACGATATTGAAAGCTAAACTGTAACGTCTGTCTAAAATACTTGGGCACAACTTATGTATGGTATTACCGTTTACAATAGATGCAGATATCATGTGATATGTTGAGAGTTTTTGTTGCCTTTTGCAGTGTAATATATTGGCGATCCGAGAAACATATACATACATACATAATTGGTCATTACAACCCTTCAGTTAGGATTACGACCTAGTTTCTCACACCACTTATGTTGTGTGTGTTAATTTTATGCATGAGTGGTGGGACCTACAGTTTAAAGTCGACTCCGAACGACAGATTTTTGAGAAACTTTTCATGGCAATTTTATTTACTCAGAGTTCTTGCCAGAAATCTGCTGAGAGGAAGTCGCCGAAGAAATACTTTTTGTATTTTATTTTGATGTCTGGCCTGGGCCTCGAACCCTGTCTTTTCGTCTAATAAGCCAACACACTACCTACTAGACCACGGCGACTTCATTCAAGAAAAACATATTCAAGATCCTATTAACAAGACCAGAATAATATGGATACGCAACAATATTCTGTCAACTATCGCTTGACAGACGTCAACTCCCAAATCCGAGTTCTTATTAAACGTTGTCCATGCCAATTATTATGAATTTTCTGCCTAAACGGAAATCTTATTGAGAACCAACAACAGTCCAGTCGAAAAGGAAATACGTAGAAGGATGTGATCCGTTTTAAAATGGAAGAGACAGGGTTAATGAAGAAAAAGCCGTCTAAAAAGTAGGTATTATCATCAATCAATTGAAACTGCGTGTAAACTGAACTCAATAAACAATTTTAATGAATGTAATGGTACAACCAACGGCTTGGAGATTATCTTCGTTCCAAAACCCAAAACTTTTGCTTTTTGACGTTGTCGTTGAATCATAAATGAGCCTCTTCGGAAGACACAACTCTTGGATAAAAATTATCACCCTCGGCAAACGAGTAAAAAACGATGGCGTATCAATATTTTGGCGTCCTCTTCAGGTTCTGAATTGAGAAAAGTAATTGCTTGCTCTCTAGGCCGTTTATATTGCCCAAAAAATGATCGAAATACTATATGAACTTCGCGAAGAGATTTATTTAGTTTTTTAAAGTAAATGTCCATAATTTGGAAGCGTTGTTCAAGCGTTTAACGATTTAAGATGCCACAGAGTTTGACATTTTCATACGACAAACTATAGTTATCGATAACTATAGTTGTCATGCAGCTAAAAGGATATCTCAAGTATGAGTTTTATGGTGCTGAATGATTAAATTGGATGAATTAAATAGCAAAGACTTGGCCACGTTGTATTCTATTTCAATATGAGAGAGAGAGAGTGAGAAAAGGTTTCGACAATTCACCTCCGGGGAAAAAAGGTCCGATTAAAGAAGCGTATCATTAGAAACGTGATGTAATTCGTTCAAAGGGGTTTTCAATTCGATTTTAAAAGAGTCAGCCAAAACTGCGATTAGAAAGGCGTATCATTTGTATCATGTAATGTAAAAAATTGTGGTTAAACGGTTTCGAATTCGATTCTAAACGAGCCTAAGGGTCAACAGATTGCAACAAAAGCCATGTAAGTAAAGAAAAACCTTTTTAAAACACTATTTAAACTTGTTAAATTAAAAAAAAATATACAAAATTAATTTTATTCGCAATTTTTTTTATTATTTGCAATTTCCCTTTTCAATCGATTGAGTTCTTTCTTAATTCCACAGCAGTTATCTGTTTTCTTTAGGGAAAATTGTAAATTAAAAAGCAAAATAAATTAAGAAAAATTTTTTTGAAAGAACTGAGTAAAAAGCAAAATAAATAAAAAAAAATTTGAAGAACTGAGTAAAAAGCTTCGAGCTACCAAAATATGCATTTCCTTTTCAACTGAATACATAATACTTATATCCTGTGGAAATGAATACCAATCGTAATTTAATAATTTCTTCTTATTCAATGGTGCTCTGAAGTATGGAGGTAAAAAAGTGGAAATACTTGTATTGGAAAATAGTTTTACTTACACTTACCAAATATAAGTAAATAATATTGTAAGACAGACGTTTGAATTGTGGCGAAAGGGAAGGCGAATACGTTTTTCCTAAGCGCTTCATAAATACCACAATCCATTGCACTAAACATTATTGTGCATTATATATGGTTAGTTTTTATATAGTAAGTATAGGTATACAATACTTAGTTATGGCCTGATGCCATTGTGTTACACGTACGAGTCGTACTGAAAGTATCGTTTGAATCAAAATCCTCAGGGGTTACCATAGAAAGGGAAATGATCTTATGACATATAAATTCCTATATAAACATATATGTAGATACTCCATCCGTAAAAAAGTTCACCGACCTGTATTAGACCAATCAACAATGGAGTATCTATTGTTGCCTTTTGAAACATGCAGTGCTCATCATCGGAAATGATCATATTGTTACGTTTTTACCTTTCTAAAAACTTTTAAATATGAGTTCGTTAATTGCAAACCAAGTAAAAACAAATATGTGTTTAGTTTCTCTTAAACGCTCTTTGTTGTTCACACTACTTTTGTGCCAATGTTCACACTTAACTGATACAACAATAATAGTTTGTTCACTCTACTAGTTCACACTTCTGTCCGCGCAAGCACTAACAACTCTTCTGTAGATCTTCACACAATAGCGGTCTTCAAACCACAACTTCGCATGCAACGTGTCTTCACACAAGACGGGCTGAATTATAGCTGACTGCTGCCTGCTTTGTCTTGCCCTTTTATAGTCCGACACAACCAGTCTAACGAACATTCTTGAAGTGGAAGGTTCGTGTTCTCGTTGTTGTGTACTTTGCTTATGTTGTTTGTTGTTGCTTTCTCATTTACTTGCCTTTTTCTTTCATACTTGTTGGTCTCCTTTCATGTTGTTGTTGTCATATGCAACCAAGTTCGTTGCATTGGTGTGTGTGTGTAGCTTTTGCGTATTGTTTTCATGTGAAATGATATTAGGTCGTTTCCATTTGCGTAACAATATCCTATGGTATATAAATTCTTACTTAAACTATTGAATACCAAAAAGAAGCCTGCTCACATCAACGACGTCAAATCAGCTATTAGGTAGACAGGTAGGGTCTCATTCCTAGCGACATACACGTCAGCCATCATGACAGCTTGTTGTGCGCTCACCATTAGGAATACTACCATACTTTCAGAAGGAAGTCTATATCTTGTACAAACTTCATTAACTTCTTCCAGCCCATTCCCCTGAGACGAGTTATGCCTGGTATAGTATCATTCCCAAATACTGGAATCACGGGCTTACGAAAGCCGGATAATGACACCAAAAGTGTTCCATTGTTTTGATGTCTTTACCACTTGCACTGCATTCGTTATTTCATTCCACTACGACAACACGGTTCAAGTGTACGGATAAGGCTGTGTGTCATTAGCTCATTTAAAATACTTATGGTTCTCCTTTCATTAGGTTCTTCCTATTGCGTTATTATTCTATAATAGTCGATGTGACATCTTCGCCGGTATACCTAGCTTGGTCTAAATCAGTGAACGGTATATTCAGTTTCAAAAATCCAATGTATTCGCTTCCCACTTTTAATTACTCCATGATGATATAATGCGTGCTGTTCCATGCCTAGAGTAGTTGTTAATCGCCATGTTACACATCCAGAACGATATTCCTGGATGTTATTGCCCTAATTGTCATCTGACTGTCACGTGTACCTCCTCTTAATACACCGTATTATTATAATCCGGTAGAGGGTGTCAAAGTATGGTTTCTCCATGTTTAGAGTCATCCGTTTAGAGCAACATGTCCGCACTGGCATTTGTGGCGTGGGTCCTTTTGACCAAGGAAGTTGATTTGAAGCAATTGGTTGTTATTGATATGTTCAGATATGTCTGATTAGCTATTAATATGGAAACCTTGCTCAAACCCCTATGAATTCCAATAATTTCGAAGCATAATACAACAGGAGTGAGGTCACTATTCAATATCAATAGTCGTGTTCAAACCATTCTGCAATTCTGATGATTCCCTAGAGGCTATTGACATCCATATACACGAGGTTAGCAAAGCTATTTAAATTCTCTGGTTAATTATAACGCTTCACAGCGACAGAGGAAGGCAGGCGCATTTTTTTCTTTTGTACGATCACTCCTACTCATGTAGTACAATGGAAAATAGGAAAATTTGTTATGGAAGAAGGAAACCTATTCAGGACATCTCGATTGGTATCGCTTCTACTAAATTTCCTCGCATAATTCGTACGATATAATCTGAAGTGCTTATTTCTGGCCATTTATAAGCGCAAACGTGAATTTCTAAAGAAGACTTTGTATGGGGACTAGGGTCAAATGTAATACGATTTTCACCAAACTTTACACCATGATTTCTTAGTACACAAAACTGATCCGTGCTAAATTTTATCATGATTGTTGCATAATTACCATAATTATGTGTAAATAAGTGCAATTTCGAGGGGAATTTGTATGGGGGCTAGGCGAAATCACGGACCGATTTGAACCAAAATCTGTTGGGTTCATCCTTGGGCCTAATTATCACTAACACTATCAAAAAATTCCAGCAATTAACTCATAAAACACTTCTATTAATTTTGGCCAGGTTTTCGGGCAAAATGCCCCTCTGTGCGTGCGTTCGTTTTTAGCATATGAAGAGGGTTCTTATTGCTTTTCACCTTCTGTATACGAACGTCCGTTTCTAGGTCAGCATGACGTCGAACATGAAAAGAGTAATGAAAGTGTCGCAGGTGTACTGTGGTATTTTTGAAATGGAAAAGTACTAAAGTACTGAATTTTTTAACACTGCTACTAAACTTTGCAATAAGTATGCGTATAACGTTTACATCAAACATCATTCGAAATATGTTTGATTCATGAAACTACACATTTAGATTACTAAGTTCGAATGACTCGAACAATTCAACAAAACTTAAAAAAAAATTAAAACAAGACGTATAAGCAAAAAAGAAGAGAGCAGTAAGCAGAGCAAACACACAACCTTCCAGTCACTAGAATCTGGTGTGTTTTAGAGTTCGTAAGCGAATCATACTTATTTTGTGACACATGTATATGCATTTAGTTAAGGAGAGTCGAAATCAACGACAACATCATACGTGTTGTTAAGTACAAGTATGAGGAGTACTTCAAACTTTGAACGAGAGATTTCAGGTTCCATGATATTTAAAGAAAAGTATGTATGTGTTTAAGTACGAGTGAAATTACGAGTATGATTAGATTCTACTCATCTTTTTGTTGATATCTGAGTGTATGTGTGTCTTGTGGTTAACTAATATTAAATTTGTTTGGGCATAAAAAGGAAAAAGATAAAAATAATTAAAAGGATTTTAAATATATTAAATTTGTTGGGGAATAAAAAGGAAACAGATAAAAATAATTAAAACAATTTTAAAAAAATTAATTAAAGACACAAAAAGAAAAACCCAAAACAAAATTCTATATTAGAAGAAAATATTTAAAATATAAAAACAACAAGCCTAGATAAATTTTAAAAAATTTTTTTCTCAGGCCTTTTGATTGAATTCATGCAAAATTTTCTTCAATCAAATAACCTTGAAATCACAATAACATTACTGCTGTATTACTTTTTAAACAGTAGTGTTATTGTTTTTCTTATCAAAAAAAAAAAAAAAAAAAACAAAAAAACATAACATACTCTATCTTTCTCTTTCTTGCAAACCACGATGGTACACACCATTAGTTTTGCAAGCATAGTGACAAATTAATTTTTAAAACTCACCTGCTAAAAACTGCTCACCCACTCAACCCACACCATTCTCCTCAATACAATTTATTTCCCATCCAAAGACATTTGGAAATAAAGGCTTTACATCATGCGTGTGCATGATTCTACGCCCAAGAAAAAAACACACTTTCTCACACACAAAGCCATGCACTAACAACACAACACAACAATTTTTTGTTGCTCTTTTTTCGGTATAAACCGGTTACTCTGCTTTTGTACTCCAGCAAGGGAGTTTTTAAATTTTATTACATATTGAAACCTTTGTTGTTGTTGTTTTTTACTTTTATATGCATGGCCACATTACTATTTCACTTCACACGGCTTTTTTTTAACGTACATCACCTGCTGATGTACTCCATTTTGAAAATTTTTCAATTATTCTTATTGCGAACCAAAAAAAAATTAATTAAAACTTTTATATTATTAACAAACAATTACACACACTTTTTATTTCATAATATATTATTTTCTTAATACAACTTTTAATTATTTTTCTTTAAAAACAAACTTTAATTTATTAAACATTCGATTTTAACACGTACCGGACAAATTTTTACGCACGCGCATCTTCTTTAACACAAAAACTACTACTACCGGCTGTCGGCTTTGTAGTTCTTTTCAATGCAATTATGTAAATCAAATAACATATCGATCAACAACATAACGATTATAGACAATAACAACAACAATCGGAACAAACATCATTTTTAAATGAAATTGAGTGCATATGCTCTCTTTTACTTTTAATATGTGCGAACAAACAATGTCACCCACATTATTTTTGCAAAAAACTTAACATTAATAACCACCAATAAACACTATGATAATTCTAAAACAACAACAGCAAGAACAAACGCAACTGGTTGGTTTGGTTGCCTGTTTCCTTTGCTCTCTTTATTTAAAAAAAGAATATAAGAGGAGAACAGAACATTCAAAAAAAAACTTAACGAAATGTAAACCAAATTACAAATCAATGTTATTTTTGTTTCAAGGTCAAGCAATGTTAAGCAGATTTCTTGCAACAAAACTCTTTCCTCTCTTTACCAAAATTTCAAAAAAAATATAACAACCGAAAGAACACAAAAACAAACAACAACAAATACGCTCATGTTATTTTTCTATTTTTTCTTATTGATATTGATAAAGACATACAATAAGAAACAAAAACAAATATAAGAACAACATATTTCTTCTACACTCGTAAATTATGTCTTTTTACAAGGTAAGCATACGAATATTACTCATTCATTCTTTAAGCATTTTAATACAAATGTGAGTGAGAAAAACTATCATGCATGCTCCTTCAATTAATTTTCATTCAAAGTCCTAATGTTATTCCACACACAGTAATCATTCAAGTTTAATACAATGTGTGTAGAAAAAACAGCAGAAAACAAAACTTCTACCTCATGTACACACACATTCCTTCGCTTTGTTGTTCATGCATTCATTCAAAATACGAAATAAGGTCTTCTAGCATACTGACCATATTTTATACAATGTAAGTAAACAACGCATAAAAAAACGTTCATGCATTCGGCTTCATGCGAAAATACTTCTTCGTTATTGTGTGAGTTAGTTTTTTGCTCTATTAAAGGGTTTTAAAAACAACAACTCTTTTGTATAACCACACACGCTTTGTTTTTGTTTGCGCATATGTTAATTATCTTGAGAAGAAATGTTTGGCGACAAACAGAAATAACATTGTTACTCTAACATTTACAATAACAATGCCTTTATACGCGGCATTTTTAATTTGCTGTAATTTGTTTAACATTTCGTGAAGTTATTATAAAATGTAATGTAAAGACAACAGGCAACCAGCCTGTTGTGTTTGTTCTTGTTTTTAATGATCATAGTGTTTATTGGTGGTTATTAATGTTAAGTTTTTTTTTGGTAATTTGATAACATTTTTTGAATTTTATTGTGGGTGACATTGTTTGTTTGTATTTCTTAAAAGTAAAAGAGAGTAAAGTAAAGTAAAGATGATGTTTGATCTGATTGTTGTTATTATTGTCTTGTAATCGTCATGTTATTGATTGATGTTATTTAATTCAATTGCTTTAACCGGCAGCTGTTAGTAGAAGTTTTCGTGTTAAAGAAGATGTAAGTGAAAATTCGGCTGATTTAAAATTTAAAGTAAAGTAATAAATTAAAGTTTATTTATAAACAAACGATTATGTGTGTTGTGTTAATAAAATAATATATTATGAAATAAAAAGTGTGTGTAATTGTTTGTTAATAACACAAAAGTTTTAATTAAATTTTTTCGGTTCGCATTTTCAATAAGAAAAAATTTCAAAATGGAGTACATCAGCAAGTGATGTATGTTGAAAAAAAATAGCGAAGTGTGAAGTGAAGTGAAATACAGTTAGTGCAAGGCCTAGAATATAAAAATAAAAGCAACAACAACAAAAGGTACTCCTTGCAGGAGTACAAAAGCAGAGTAATCAGTTTCATTCAAAAAAGAAAAAAAATGTGTTGTTGGTGCATGGCCTTACATGTAAAAAGAGTGTTTTTTGTGCGTAGTTCTATGCATGTTTTTAAGAGTGTCTTTTAGTGGCAGTAAACGCGCATCGTAACAACGCTTAAAAGGAGAAGGTGAGCAGTTAAAAAAGGCGAGTTTTTAAATTATTTGTAAAAAACAATCAATTTCATTTGTTATGATGCATGCAAACCAAATGGTGTGTACCAGTGTTGCAAAATTAAAATTTTGAAATGGTACTGAACCATAACAGAAAGAGAACTTTTTTGCATCAAATGGTACTTTTGTGAAAAAATTTTACGTACGTTCCATTGACGTTGATGTTGTTGTTGATTTCTACTCTCCTTAACACAACATGGGTGACGAAGGAGATACAAAATAAGTATGACTGTGTGCTCTGCTTGCTGCGCCCTCTTATTTTTTGCTTATACGTCTTTTTATACTTTTTGTAAACTTTGTTGAATGATTCGAGCCACTCAACTCAATTATGAGAATATATTGAAAGTAGTTTTCTAAAGTTATGAATCTAAATGAATCAAACATACATGTATTTCAAATGGTATGAGTTTGATGTCAACGTAGTTGTACAAATGCTTATTGCAACCTTTATTTATAAATCAACGTTGTAATGAGTTTGAGTGAGTGATAAGCTTTTGTATAGCGACAAGCAATTCATAGCTGATCTCAGACAGAATCCAGCAAACATTCATGTTTGTTTTTGTTTGTCTCAAGCCAATCAATATTCATACAAAAGCAAAGCGTGTGTGGTTATACAAAAGAGTTGTGTTGTTTTTTAAACGACTGACACACTCTTTCGTCTCACAACACAACCGATGAAACAAATTCGCATGATGCCGAATGTTTTTTTTATGCGTGCTTAACTTACATTGTCTTAAATATGGCCTGTGTGCTAGAAGACCGTATTTCGTATTTTCGAGGAATGCATGAATAACAATGCGAACGAATTTGTGTGTGCTTGAAGACGAATGCATGAAAGTTTTGTTGTCTACTGTACACACATTACATAGAACTTGCATGTTTACTGTTGGTGGAAGAACATTAGGACTTTGAATGAATAATAATTGCAGGAGCATGAAAGCGAATGCATGACAGTTTTTCTCACTCACATTGTGAGTAAAATGCTAAACTACATAATTTGGGAAATATTTTGTTCTTCTAATTGTTTATGTTTGCTTATTGATAAAGAAATAATAAGAGAAATGGAAAGACTAACTTGAGTGTATTTGTTGTATGAACAAACATATGATTTACTAGAGTTTTATAGAGATCACTCCCAACTATGTTATTAAGGGGCTTCTTTCTCAAAGGAAAAGTATGTGAGAATGCGTGGTCGCAGTCTGATCGATAACTAGATAAAAGTGCATAAGCAATATGTGTCAATTCTCTCGACACAATTGTGCTATGAAATGGTAACCACTGGTGGGTGTGTAACGTATGTATGCAAGTCAACATTTAATGGCCTTTAAGGAGACGATAAACATCTAATTCCTGAATTTAAACAGAATATCTGAATATACTCATATTGGAAGAGAAATATGGGAGACGTAGATAAGGTATCTTTTCACTATTATACGAATACTAGACGTACAAGAGTACTTTACTGATATTATGATTCATATATTAAATCTGGAATTGAATTCGAAGAGTTTCTTTTAATCAATTATTGGGTATAGTATAAAATAAATCCATTAAATCCATTGTATTGAGCTGGCCGGTCGAATTTGTAGAATAAAACCTCAGACACATTTGCTATCATACAGAAATTGTCTTACGTACTCGTAACATGAGCAGCACTTTTATCTTTATATTGTATGGCCATCCATCCGCACAATATTGATTTTTACGGGCCACTATCCTTTTGGAAGAAATACCGAACAGACATCCTTGATCGAGCTCTCTACTACTATTTTGGACTTCAGTTGGTTTGGCTCGTTCTATCCCATTAGTATTCACACAGAGAACCCCCGATATTCAAAACAATCAAATGTCCTATACAAAATGTAATACGGAATTTTATAGTAGATCTGAATGTATCTCTCTCTTCTAAGAATTGCATCATGTCCACTCAGTAGAAAGTCAGAAGGGACCCAATTGTTTATTGCAAGCAAGGTGATGACGACAGCAAAGCTACATGAAGAGATGCTATGCAGAAAACTGTCCAATTACAGCCTCAAACATCGATAAGGGAGACAAGCCCCTATAAACATGGTGGTTTCTTATCAGCAGATATGAAGCAACGACACTAGCAATCACTCCATCTGCCAGCTGACCCTGTGAATTCTTTTCAAAGCGTATGATGGTTTGAAAGAATGGTATTGTTTTTACTACACCTTATATTCAAACGCTTCGTAATTTTTAATTCTTAGACAAATTGAAAAATATGAAGCGAATATCCTCTTGTTATCTGTGTTAAATCTTTTTTATTATTTTTCTTTTGTTATTAATTTTATTGATTTTTGCTTCGCTTTTACTTGTTCTCTTTACTTATAGTTTAGTTTTATGCATACAAATATAATTCCATACTACTACACCCTTTTTAAGTCCGTCTTTTATCTATTATTAGCGATATTTATGCATTTATGGCACGAAATTTTACTTTATTTTGTTCTTTTTTTTTGATTTTTTACTTCTCCATTTCAACCATTTATAGAGTGCTGTACTGATTCCCGGAAATAATTTTTGGTAGAAAGTGATGAAAAACCCATTCAAATAACACACTCTCTACCATTTGTATACAATTCTGTTCGTATTATTTGGTTTATGGTTGTTGTTATTGTAGACGATGTTTATAGCATTACACTGATATTATTACGGTTTATAAATGGCTTTAGAACATGCCATTGAAGTTGGTTGGATTACGTTACCTATTGTATTGCCAATAATATTCTTTGTAGTGAAATGGGGATTTCTTTTCTATTTTTTCTTTTTCGAAAGTTAGTTTATAAATTAAAATTCGATTTTTGTTGGCGAATACAACAATATTTTGGTAATAAATAACTGAATTTAAATTTGCTTAAAAATTGCTGTAAATATTAAAATAAGTTAGAATGTATGAGTTAACCCATTATGTGCATTGGATGTGGGTGTTAGAATGGTTGCAGAAGTAGACTAAAACAATTCGTCTTTTTTTCAGTATATATCGATTTTTTGTGCTTATTTCTTATGATATTATGTATAAACAGGTTTATATCTCATGCTATTCTATATAAACAGGTTTATATCTCATGCTATTCCATAAAAACAGGTTTATATCTCATGCTATTCCATAAAAACAGGTTTATATCTCATGCTATTCCATAAAAACAGGTTTATATCTCATGCTATTCCATAAAAACAGGTTTATATCTCATGATATTCCATAAAAACAGGTTTATATCTCATGCTATTCCATAAAAACAGGTTTATATCTCATGCTATTATATATAAACAGGTTTATATCTCATGCTATTATATATAAACAGGTTTATATCTCATGCTATTATATATAAACAGGTTTATATCTCATGCTATTATATATAAACAGGTTTATATCTCATGCTATTATATATAAACAGGTTTATATCTCATGCTATTATATATAAACAGGTTTATATCTCATGCTATTATATATAAACAGGTTTATATCTCATGCTATTATATATAAACAGGTTTATATCTCATGCTATTATATATAAACAGGTTTATATCTCATGCTATTATATATAAACAGGTTTATATCTCATGCTATTATATATAAACAGGTTTATATCTCATGCTATTATATATAAACAGGTTTATATCTCATGCTATTATATATAAACAGGTTTATATCTCATGCTATTATATATAAACAGGTTTATATGTCATGCTATTATATATAAACAGGTTTATATGTCATGCTATTATATATAAACAGGTTTATATCTCATGCTATTATATATAAACAGGTTTATATCTCATGCTATTATATATAAACAGGTTTATATCTCATGCTATTATATATAAACAGGTTTATATCTCATGCTATTATATATAAACAGGTTTATATCTCATGCTATTATATATAAACAGGTTTATATCTCATGCTATTATATATAAACAGGTTTATATCTCATGCTATTATATATAAACAGGTTTATATCTCATGCTATTATATATAAACAGGTTTATATCTCATGCTATTATATATAAACAGGTTTATATCTCATGCTATTATATATAAACAGGTTTATATCTCATGCTATTATATATAAACAGGTTTATATCTCATGCTATTATATATAAACAGGTTTATATCTCATGCTGTTCTATATAAACAGGTTTATATCTCATGCTGTTCTATATAAACAGGTTTATATCTCATGCTGTTCTATATAAACAGGTTTATATCTCATGCTGTTCTATATAAACAGGTTTATATCTCATGCTGTTCTATATAAACAGGTTTATATCTCATGCTGTTCTATATAAACAGGTTTATATCTCATGCTATTCTATATAAACAGGTTTATATCTCATGTTATTCTAAATAAACGGGTTTATATATCATAATACAAAGGCCAACAAATTGAGAGCGAAGAATCGAATTCGATATCTGCTTTAAGACTTCGTTGTTAATATTTTTGAATCGAGAAGAGTAAAAAATTAATTAATAACTTTAATTATTTTGACCGTAAACGAACGAAGTCCTCTTTGAACTTAACAAACATATTTACTTTTTTCAATGTAAACTGCCGCAATTCAGAAGTTTTATTTGGGTATTAAACGATTTGCTATTGCTAGCCAAACTATATTGTACTGAACAAAGCTGTCAACACAGCTGTCAAACCAAAGTTATCGATAGCAATAGCGTTCATACAATACTTTGTAAAAACATTGTGATTTGTATAACAAATATTTACAAAATACAATTCAATTACTTTTTCATTCATACAGCATGACCTCATTCCCGAATCCGTAATTTTTTTTGTTGTAATAAAGCAACCACTCATAAATGTTTTAAAAAGTTCTTAAAAGTAAAAAAGAGTGAAACTAATGATACCATGTTTCCTTTCTTTAATAATGTCACTTGTTTTCCGTAATATTTTATTTTTTCCTGTGTTCCAATTTTCAGTTGACATAGAAGCACTTACAAACCCTTGAAAATGTTCCTTTTTTTCGGGATTTGCCATTCGAAATGAAACTATAATTTGAACCGTCGTAACATCTGCTAAGAAGGCAATGGAAATGGTATGGGAATGAAAACTATTAAAGCAATAAAATGAAAAAGGAAAAGTGTCCTTGAGAATGTAGACAATTTGAAATTTAAAAGACACACACTCGTACTTATTATTGCTTTTCTTATGGATTTAAAATCAACACGCAGTCTGTTTCTTATTTTAAATTTAAAATCTATGTTGGACGACATTTGCTTCATTTCAATTCGAATTGTTGTAGATAAGGCGCACACCTAAGTACGGATGACACATGAAATGAACATAAAAATAAATTTTTAATAGAAATATCATTTTTTAAATAATTTTTGTGAAATAAATATTATATACACACATACATATATAATTAGTCATTACAACCCTTCAGTCAGGATTACGATCTAGTTTCTCACACCACTTATGTTGCGTGTGTTAATTTTATACATGAAGGGCGGGACCTACTGTTTAAAGCCGACTCCGAACGAGAAATTTTTTCATGGCAGTTTTATTTACTCTCAGAGTTTTTGCCAAGAAATCTGCTGAGAGGAAGTCGCCGAAGAAATATTTTTTCAAATCTCGATTTGTTCGAGATGTCTGAGCTAAAGTTTGAACCATGTGGACTGGCGTCTAATAATTAAAAACACTACTTACCTATTTCCTCAGCATAAATCCACCACATCTCTGTGACGAAGTTATGGAAAATTTCATGAAGAGAGTAGTGAACTCTCATCAGGGGTTCAAACAAACGCAATACTTCTTTAGAATGAAACTTTGGTTAGGTTAGAAAAGTTCACTCGGTACTTATACGCCCATTGTATTACCCAGTGTGATGTAAGTCCCCTTAGTGTTGGGGGTGAACCACCCCCAACTCCGGATAACACCGGCTACATTCGCCAACATGCCCAGATCTTTAAATGTTCTGTCACCCAAAAACCGATTACGTCTGTTCTGAAGTGCAGGGCACTCGCATAAAGGGTGTTGCACTGGTTCCTTTTCCTCGACATCATGACCGAGGTTGTCAGCGAAATACAGCATTGTCCCGCAAATACAGCATTGTCCCGTTAGAGTGCGAACCGTTTTCCTGTCAAACTCAAGTAGTTAACTGGTTCTCCGCCGCTGGACACTGCAGTTATGAAATTCGTCAACCAGGTACATATGTCGGACCGCCCACGGTTTGTTGAATTCTATGCTGTTTTTTCAAATTTGGAAAAGTATTCCTATAGAGGCGCATATATTTCCTTTGTCGGCTCCTCCTCAGACACCTCTTACTCCGTCCGTACCAGTTCGTCCGCTTTTTCGTTTCTCTCTGTGCCACATTAGCCCGGATATAACGATATTCACCGATAGCTAAAAAATGAAATGCGGAACTGGATCTGGGGTCTATTCCGATAAACTGGCACTGAAATGGTCATAAAAATTAACTAACCAGCTACACGCATGGTTGAACTGGGCATCTACCTCCTTCGAACTTGATCATATGTGTGTGGATAGCAGCAATCAAAGCGCTGGGATTCCATCTCGTCAAATCAAAGGGCGTTAGGAGTTGGATGGACTCTCTAGAATAAAACTTAAAACCAGGTTCGAGAAGATCTAATTAGAAAAGCCTGCGTTGAACCAGTGACAAATACTCCTGTAAAAGTGCACAGTAATGGCTTCATTCAAACTCCTCTGTAAAAGTCATTTGCAACTAAGCTATGCAGCTTCAATAAGATGGACGTTAATAACTTTCAAAGTTTCGAAATCACTGTTGGAAGACCATGTTTGAAGGCCCTGTTGGAAGACCATGTTGGAAGATCCAATAGAATTAATATCTCCCGTTCTCTATAATTTGTGTCAAAGTTGAATTGGACATATCTTTGGATAGCTTAAGTTTTCGCTTCGCAGACCCCATGGACTCTGAGTATTCCACTATACGATCGAAAACATCGTTTCTGTTCTACTACATGTCTATGTACCATAAATGGTGCTTATCTTAAAAGAGTATATTGTTGCAAAGCATTTCGATAAATCAGAGAGTTTACTCACTTTACTCGTATAATATCCAGAGGACAATAAAGGAGGGTGCCATTCATCTTACCATAGTCTCTATTGCTCTGCTTCTCATAAGCATTTGCAATGGGTTTAAATATAAAAAAGCCTGTGTCGCCATTATAGAACAATTTCCCATTACAAAGGCTATATCAATGCAAGTACGTCTCCATATCTTATCTGCCTCTACTTGACCTTTCTTTAAGAGTGTATTTACAAAGCATTTTAGAATCTTTATGAGACGATTATGTGCGGCATATAAAAAGGTTTAAATCTCATACTATTCTATATAAACAGGTTTAAATCTCATACTATTCTATATAAACAGGTTTAAATCTCATACTATTCTATATAAACAGGTTTATATCTCATGCCGTTCTATATAAACAGGTTTATATCTCATGCCGTTCTATATAAACAGGTTTATATCTCATGCCGTTCTATATAAACAGGTTTATATCTCATGCCGTTCTATATAAACAGGTTTATATCTCATGCTGTTCTATATAAACAGGTTTTATATCTCATGCTATTCTATATAAACAGGTTTATATCTCATGCTATTCTATATAAACAGGTTTATATCTCATGCTATTCTATATAAACAGGTTTATATCTCATGCTATTCTATATAAACAGGTTTATATCTCATGCTATTCTATATAAACAGGTTTTATATCTCATGCTATTCTATATAAACAGGTTTTATATCTCATGCTGTTCTATATAAACAGGTTTTATATCTCATGCTGTTCTATATAAACAGGTTTATATATCATGCTGTTCTATATAAACAGGTTTATATATCATGCTATTCTATATAAACAGGTTTATATATCATGCTATTCTATATAAACAGGTTTATATATCATGCTATTCTATATAAACAGGTTTATATATCATGCTATTCTATATAAACAGGTTTATATCTTATGCTATTCTATATAAACAGGTTTATATCTTATGCTATTCTATATAAACAGGTTTATATCTTATGCTATTCTATATAAACAGGTTTATATCTTATGCTATTCTATATAAACAGGTTTATATCTTATGCTATTCTATATAAACAGGTTTATATATCATGCTATTCTATAAAAACAGGTTTATATCTCATGCTATTCTATATAAACAGGTTTATATCTCATGCTATTCTATATAAACAGCTTTATATCTCTTGCTATTCTATATAAACAGCTTTATATCTCATGCTATTCTATATAAACAGCTTTATATCTCAAGCTATTCTATATAAACAGCTTTATATCTCATGCTATTCTATATAAACAGAATAAAAACTATCGATATTTTGTCGAAGTTCGATTGATCTGTTTTGATGTATCGCTAAATTAATAAAATTCGATCGGATAAATTTTCTTTCACTTTTTCGGTTGTATGTGGGGTCGTATCTAGGCAATGGCATCAAAAATGTTGGCCTTCAAATGTTCAATAATATCTGGTTTGTCAGCATAACGCTTTTCTTTAACGGCCTCCCCCGCAGAAAATAGTCCAACGGTGTTAAATCACAACTTCTTGGCGGCCAATTGACATCACCATCTCGGCTAATTAGATGGCCATTAAATGTTTGACGCAATAAATCGATTATGGCATGAGATGTGTGGCAAGTTGCACCAACCTGTTGAAACCACATATTATTCACATCAATAATATGAAAAGCGGTTGCAAAAAAATCGGTTATTATGGTGCGAGAGGTGACTCCATTGATGTAATGGTTGCGCCGTTATCATTTTCAAAGGAATATGGGGCAATTATACCTCCGCTCAACAAGCCGCATCAAACAGCCACTCGCATTGGATGCATTTGCTTCTGTAAGACCACGTGTGGGTTTTCTGAGCTCCAAATACGGCATTTTTGCTTATTAACGCACCCACCAAGATGAAAATCAGCTTCATCCTAGAGGTTTTTTTTTCAAAATCGGCATCATTCTGCTGTTTCTCATTGGCGCAATAAATTCCAACGTTGATCAGGCCTAAATTGATTAATTTCCTTTAGTGGAGATTTTATATTGAATTTTGTGACAAAATAGAATAACATAGGTATTGCCAGATTCAAAATAACCTATGGTCCAAACCAACCGATACCTGGCCCACCCGATAGTTTCCAATAAGAAACGCTAAAGCCTCAAGTGATTTATTTTTAATGAAAGAATCAAATGTATTCCATTGTTTTTGAATATAATTTTTACTTTATTTAACATGTATCCTTTATTACAACATATCCTTAACGCTTTGAACTGAATTTTTATTAAACATTGCAATGAAAGTAGATATGCGGGATGTTGGCAATGGTGCCAACAATAATTGGAAAACAAACTTTAATTAATAACAATTAAAAACTAAGACGCGGCGGCAATGAGACGAGATAATTGCACAAAGGATAATAATAATACAAAGGATAATAAAATAATATTGTATATAATAAATATACACACACATACATATGTACATTTGTCCTTACATCCTTCCGTTTATGCAACTGTAAAGAGTAATTATATCTTTAACAGTTGAGTAAAGAGATTACAAAACGAAACGAAAAGAAAAAAAAAAACAATTAAAAGAAAAAAAATTTACAAAAAACAATGCCGTTAAAGGATACCTTTTAATTAAATCGATTTTTATTTTGCAACAACTAAACTAACACACAACCAACGATTTATAAGCGAGATGGTTGACTCAAATAAAACTTTAAACATGCAACCCAAAAAAATGGAAACAAAACACATAAAAAGGGAAATAGTGTAGAAAAATATAATAAAAAAGCAATTGTTGTTATTACTATTATAATACGTATGAATAATAGTGATGAAGCAACAAAGTTGGTTTTACAAACACATTCTCATATCATATGATGCCATAACAGAGATGGAAAATTAAAATTTTGAAAAAAATTAAAACCATTTAGTCAGGACTAGAACTTAGCTTCTCACAGCACCCATGTTGCAGGTGCTGATTTTGTTCAAGAGTGGCTCGTGTCCTTAATCCATATAAGTTTTAGAACATCTCTTCCAGCCACGTTGAAAAGTACTTCCCATAATCTACTACATAGTCTACTGGTTCTGTCCAGGGTAATACAAAAGAGGAACTTGTCTACCTCTCCCTGATTTGTTTAATCACGAAGTCCCCTAATTAGACTTGTTGGACTTAATTGTAGTCTCTAAAGTTCGGGTCTTCATTACTATGTGCAACGGACTTAAATCCAACAGAGTCTCTTGCGCCATTGTAGAATATATTTTTATTGCCCCTCTTATACCAATTCATACTGGTTTTTGTATTTTGCCCAACTCCATTTAAACAGTTTTTAAATTTGTTCAGTCTACCCCAAAAATGTTCCAATGGGTCCACATTAATATAATCCATGGACTACTCTGTAAGCCTTCTGCCAATATTATAGCTGTTCTGGCTTTTCTTGAAATACTTTTAAAGAGACCCTTTCCTGTCAATGATATTCATCCAATGCATAATCGCCAGGTTAAAAGTATTCCGGTAGGGGCGCATATATCCCCTTTTTCGTTTCTTCCTGAAACGTCTCGATCCCCTCGGTGTCAGTTCGTCTTCCTTTTCGTATCCCTCTATGTCACAGTGGCCTGGAACTCAGTAGAGGCAGGAGTTGTGTTGACATATACGGTGTTATATTTTATTGTTGCTTGGAGTTACATTTCCAAGATTTCTTTGTATGCCTTCTCCTATTCTATATAAAAGCTGTTTGTATTTCGTGCTATTCTAAATAAACGCTGTTTGTATCTCATGCTATTCTATATAAACGCTGCTTGTATCTCATGCTATTCTATATAAACGCTGCTTATATCTCATGCTATTCTATATAAACGCTGCTTGTATCTCATGCTATTTTATATAAACGCTGTTTATATTTCATGCTATTCTATATAAACGCTGTTTATATTTCATGCTATTCTATATAAACGCTGTTTATATTTCATGCTATTCTATATAAACGCTGTTTATATTTCATGCTATTCTATATAAACGCTGTTTATATTTCATGCTATTCTATATAAACGCTGTTTATATTTCATGCTATTCTATATAAACGCTGTTTATATTTCATGCTATTCTATATAAACGCTGTTTATATTTCATGCTATTCTATATAAACGCTGTTTATATTTCATGCTATTCTATATAAACGCTGTTCATTATCATGCTATTCTATATAAACGCTGTTCTTTATCATGCTATTCTATATAAACGCTGTTTATATCTCATGCTATTCTATATAAACGCTGTTTATATCTCATGCTATTCTATATAAACGCTGTTTATATCTCATGCTATTCTATATAAACGCTGTTTATACCTCATGCTATTCTATATAAACGCTGTTTATATCTCATGCTATTCTATATAAACGCTGTTTATATCTCATGCTATTCTATATAAACGCTGTTTATATCTCATGCTATTCTATATAAACGCTGTTTATATCTCATGCTATTCTATATAAACGCTGTTTGTATTTCATGCTATTCTAAATAAACGCTGTTTGTATCTCATGCTATTCTATATAAACGCTGCTTGTATCTCATGCTATTCTATATAAACGCTGCTTGTATCTCATGCTATTTTATATAAACGCTGCTTGTATCTCATGCTATTTTATATAAACGCTGCTTGTATCTCATGCTATTTTATATAAACGCTGTTTATATTTCATGCTATTCTATATAAACGCTGTTTATATCTCATGCTATTCTATATACACGCTGTTAATATCTCATGCTATTCTATATAAACGCTGTTTATTCTATATAAACGCTGTTTATATCTCATGCTATTCTATATAAACGCTGTTTATTCTATATAAATGCTGGTTATTCTATATAAACGCTGTTTATACATCATGCTATTCTATATAAACGCTGTTTATACATCATGCTATTCTATATAAACGCTGTTTATACATCATGCTATTCTATATAAACGCTGTTTATACATCATGCTATTCTATATAGACGCTGTTTATACATCATGCTATTCTATATAGACGCTGTTTATACATCATGCTATTCTATATAGACGCTGTTTATACATCATGCTATTCTATATAAACGCTGTTTATACATCATGCTATTCTATATAAACGCTGTTTATACATCATGCTATTCTATATAAACGCTGTTTATACATCATGCTATTCTATATAAACGCTGTTTATACATCATGCTATTCTATATAAACGCTGTTTATACATCATGCTATTCTATATAAACGCTGTTTATACATCATGCTATTCTATATAAACGCTGTTTATACATCATGCTATTCTATATAAACGCTGTTTATACATCATGCTATTCTATATAAACGCTGTTTATACATCATGCTATTCTATGTAAACGCTATTTATACATCATGCTATTCTATATAAACGCTGTTTATATATCATGCTATTCTATATAAACGCTGTTTATATATCATGCTATTCTATATAAACGCTGTTTATATCTCATGCTATTCTATATAAACGCTGTTTATATCTCATGATATTCTATATGAACATGCTATTCTATATGGTCTGGTTTATTTTGTGCATTTCCATGGGAATCTACTATCCAGTGATATTCGCTTTTATTTTACTAATAATTTATGTGATATTATCTAACCAAGGAGTCGAATATTTTACCATGTAGGATATTTTCTTCTTCTCACAAACGACACTGTTCGATACTCTTGCCCCGATTTATCCTTAGCCCTACTCATACACACCATAGCACTTTTACCCTCTTTGAATACGTCACAAAGAATCTTTTCAAATTTTAATCGGAGCAATATCATCTCCTTGTCTTTGGCAGTCAACACCCAACTAATGTAGAAGTATGTCATGATTGCGTTTCTTCTTCAGTATTTTTCAACACAACGTTATAATGTTGTAGGCAATTACCATAAGAGTCATAAATGGACATCTCAAAGTCCTTGCCTACCCTGTTCCCTACTGTTTTCTTTTTCCGACATGATATTTCAAGATTGTGTTCCTTCTTTAATAATTTTGAACATAGTAGCAGGCGTTATAGTGTAGTAGGCGTTATAGTGTAGTAGGCAACTACCATAAGAGTGGTTGTAAATGACCCTCTTGAAGTCCTTGACTGCACTGATCACTTCTGCCTTCTTTCTCCAACATGGCAAACTGCAAAAAACGCACAACATTGTGTGAAACTCGGGCCTACATTTCTTGAAGACTAAGTGTCAATGCTTAAATACCTCCAACTCTTCAAAATTCAAAATAAATAATAAAGAGTCGAAGACTATCACCTCCCTTACATTGTTAGGCAGTGTAGTATCTCGTACAGATTAATCGCGAACTGCACTGCACTACAAAAGATGTGTAATTTTTTTTTAAACCAATACCCAGCGGATGACGCTTATTCATGCATTGTGTTTGAATACGAGAAAAATAGTTTATAGGAGAGGGCATTTTTTTTCGACACTTTTTCTCGAGAATTTTCGTAATAATTCTCACTTTCTTTTTCAATTGTGAGTAATCAGAATGTAATGTCATGCAAACAATCAGACAATCACATACACACAGAGTCTCTGAAGAGAATCGAACCCACGGTCGCGGCACTTGAAGTTTACGACACTAACAAGGGTACCATGGCACCCAAATCCAACCAGCTATAGGTAAAGTTCCGCTCCAGCCTATCAAAAGTGCATTCTGTCCTACTAAACATCCCCTTCGAATATACGGCTCTCTTGAAACATCTCGTTTAAAGACTTGAACCATCGACCTGAAGTTTCAATCAGCAGTTACGGTGGACTCTGTTCTACAATCCCTATTATGGGGTATCATGTACAACGGTTTACAATGCATATCTCTTAGAATATTTCGTCCAGAGATTTGAACCATCGAACTAAAATCTCAATCGACAGTTATGGTGAACTCTGTTCTACAATCCCTATTATGGGGTATTATGTACAGCGGTTTGCTATGCATATCTTCTTTATCTGTGATATGCGAGTAAGGAAATTCATTTAAAAAAGTGTTAAGGTACTCAAGAACATCCATCCCTGTGTCGCATTTATAACCAATGATTATAAAAAGATAGGGAACAAGAGTAACAAACGTAATAATAATGCAATTTCTTTTTCAAGTATAGAATACATTTACGAACACGCGACTTTTACACCCTCACTTTTATATTAAAATTTTTGGGGGTAGAAAAAGTTTATCACTCTCTCTCTTTCTATCTCTCTCTTCTATAACAGACTCTCATTACACTTTTGTAAAGTATGTGGTAGGAACACTGAGTAAAATAAAGGGCTCTCAAAAAATTTTTATTCAACAACATTTATAAACATATTCTCTTTTGTATACATACATACATGTGTATATTTTTTCACCAATACATGATTACAATTAAATTACAACGTCGGCAGGCAGGGTTTACATGTTTTTACTCTTTGCTTGTATAGCAACCAGTATAATAGAATCCTTAAGAATAACAAGAGAGTTGTTTGCAATATAAAATCAGAGAGTATGAGAGAGAGAGAGAGTGAAGCAGAGAACATTTGTTTCCAGCAAAATGAGAGAAACTATGGTATACAAGGTATAACAAAAAGCTTTGCCGAAGGTCAGTGATACCGGTGCATGCAATAAAAATTGTATATGTTTGGAATGCTAAAAAGCAAACGAAATAAATAGGGAAAGAAAGATAGAAATAAAAACAATAATACAATAAAAAAATACAAAAACAGACTAAATAAAGACTATTTTTAATATAAACAAAACACAATATAATGTTGCCTAATCGCAGAACATATTCGTACATATGGAAGGGAAACCCAACAAAATACTAACAAATCAAAATATTTGTAATTTGTTTTCATGTGCGTGTTTAAATTTATTTTACATACAATTTATAAGCAATGTGTGTGTGGGACATGTGTGTCTCTGTTAACAATTACACGCATTACCAAGTGTTACAACTAAAAATAAATCACGTGTTTAGAACACATGTTTCAATGAACAAACTTGGCCGTAATATTAAGGACTTTTAATACGTGCAGTTAATAGCAAAAAACAAAAACAGAAAAAACCAAAGCAGATGTAATTGTATAATTAAAATAATTACTTAAATATATACATATGTTGCTCAATTTCTTTTTTAAAAAGACATACAAGTAAACATTGAAGAAGTTTGAAAACACACATGTTTGCCTAATAAATTGAAGTTCATACAGAAATTCATTCGTACATATCCGCCTATGACTGGCCATAACTTTCTCCTACAGTCGATAATTGTAAAGAAAAGATTTTATATAGGTATATAGGGTCCTTCGTTAAGAGCTTTCTATTTCAAAATTTTAATCTATTAAAAAAAAACAAAGTGTGTGTAAGACAATTTGCTTTATTCGTTTCATTGTTCAAATGTCTGCCTCAGCTTTACTGGGAAGAACGTATCCGAAGTCCAAGTTTCCATGACTCTGACGCAAAAGTTAGGCTGAACTTAAGCGATGCAGATTCTGAGGAATGCTGTAGATTAGTCGCATATAGTTATCGAAGTCGCCTTAGTATAGTAGGTAGTGTGTTCGCTTATTAGACGTGGCCTCGATGCAAACCGCAGGTCAGACATCTCCATCTCAATGAATATAAAAAATATTTCTTCGGCAATTTCCTCTCAATAGTTTTCCGAAGTCGCCGTAGTCTAGCCGTAGCCGTAGTCTAGTAGGTAGTGTGTGGGCTTATTAGACGTAAAGCCAGGGTTCGGCGACTTTCTCTCAGCATATTTCTGGCAAAAGCTCTGAGAGTAAATAAAATTGCCATGAAAAGTTCCTCAAAAATCTGTCGTTCGGAGTCGACTTTAAACTGTAGGTCCAGCCACTCATGTATAAAAATTAACACACACAAAATAAGAGGTGTGAGAAACTTGGTCGTAAGCCTCACTTAAGGGTTGTTATGACCAATTATCTATGTATGTATGTATGTATGTGTGGGAGCTCTCAACATTATTGTTTATTCGTTTCATCGTTGAAATCTTTGCCAAAGTTTTTCTGGGAAGAACGCCTTCGAAGTCCAAGTTTCCACGCTTAAATCAGGCTGAATTTAATCAATTACATGGGCTTTGCAGAATATGATGGAACACTGTACACTTGCGACTTAAGAAAACCCCATAAGAAAATGTCTAATGGGGTCAAAACTAACGATCTTAGAGGCCAGGCCCTCAAATCGCTTGTATAGAATATACAATGCGACATGAGCTATACGGCTATGTGTAGTCCGCATGTTTTTGGTGTCCAGATCATTCAATTCACACCAAAAATAGTTGATAACCATTGACCAATAGTCCTCGCCGTTGTCAATGATGGCCTGGTCATAGTTCTTAAAGAAATGTATCCGTATTCATACATGCTAAAAGAATTATTAAACATATCACGTCATTACCATCTTCGTATTAAAATATAACTGTAAATCATCATTCGGCACGGGAAATGCGAAATAATATCAGTTTTCACCATAGAGATGTAAGATATTATATCGCTCTGCGTGTTTGGGAATGGTCGCACGTGCTCATCTACATAAAAGTATTTGAGGAGATTGGGGATGTTAAAGATTGCCACCGGTATGGATGTCCAAGCACATTCTGAATGTGGAATCAAGACTACAGTGAAATCCGCTTCATAAGCAAAAAACCCAGGAGATTAATGTTCTTCAAAAGATCTTCAGCCGAATTGTTAAAAAAGTCATGAGACTTGGTAATTTCAAAGGCCATTCCGAAGATTTGTACGAATTCAATTTTGAAAAAAAGTATGAGGGAAATATGCATGCGGACAACTCACACAGGCAAATTTGTTTACCAATGAAAATGATATGATATGAAATGAAGTTAAAGGGTCCGCCAAATAACTTTTTTTTTGAAAATGCTTTAAGAAAAAAACTACTGAATATTTTCTCAAATTTCGTTTTTTATTCGAAAGTACAATCCTTCCGGTTAATAATGGAAAATAATTTCATTCAAATGGCTGCCTCGACTGGCCATGCAGTAGCCTACACGATCGGTCCAATTTTTAAGCACATTTTCGATTGTGTGCAGCTGTATTTCACCAATGGCTTCACGAATATTGTCCTTTAAAGCGTCAATTGTCTCTGGCTTGTCGGCGTAACACTTATCTTTGACGGCACCCCACAAATAATAGTCCAACGGTGTCAAATCGCAGCTCCGAGGTGGCCAAACGACATCAGCTCTGCGGCTGATAATGCGATCATCAAAAACAGGGCGCAAAACATCGAGTGTAGCTTCGGCTGTGCGGCACGTAGCCCCGTCCCGTTGAAACCAAATATTTCCAATATCCTCCTCTTCAATTTTTGTAAACAAAAATTCGTTCAACATGGCCCGATAACGATCGCCATTGACTGTAACGGCCACTCCTTGCTCATTTTCGAAGAAAAATGGCCCAATTATGCCTCTGGACCAAAATCCGTACCAAACATTGACTCGTTTTGGGTGCGTCGGCTTTTCAATGTATGCATGCGGGTTTTCTGTGCCCCAAATGTGACAATTTTGCTTGTTTACATACTCGCCAAGATCAAAATGAGCTTCATCTGAAATGATGATTTTTTGCCAAAATCGGCATCTTCTGGTGAAGGCTACTGCATGGCCAGCCGAGGCAGCCATTTGAATGAAATTATTTTCCATTATTAACCGGAAGGATTGTACTTACTTAAAAAAAGAAATTTGAGAAAATATTCAGTAGATTTTTTTTAAAGCATTTTCAAAAAAAAAGTTATTTGGCGGACCCTTTATTACAAAACCACTTAATCGTTCTTTGTTCCAAAACCAGCCGAGTCATTTCCAGCAAGATTTGGCATCAGCTCATAAAGCTAAAACAGCACAAACCTGCCTCCGAAACAATTTTCCAAAATTCGTCTCCTGTTTTGTCTTGCGTAACTTGTTCAGCACATGACATGCCTGCATCAACGTCGACAGTATACAACCCAGGTGTTCATACTTGCCCACATCCTCTACTTAGTTAGATTGTCGTTCACAATGGGTGCTTTCCTCTTATAAAACTTTAACTAAATCTTGCAATAATCAGTTTTAATAGAAGGTACAAAAAGGACAAGACAATACTCTCTAACCGTCAGGCCACCATTCGAGCACTTGGTTCTTATGAAGTTAAGTCGAGCATGACATTGTCTGGGGAAGCAGAATTGGCTAGGTACGGATCTCTGCTGGATCCTATGTCATGATGAAATTCTAAGCAATGAGCAAGCAGACAAGCTCACGATATGGAGAGCTTTCATGCTGATGATGGGGTCAGAAAGGGAGGATAAAGAAAAAGGAAGAATTTTCTCGAATCAAGTATGTTTGAGGAATTCAAAAATTTTGTTGGGAAATTTTATTAAGAGGTGATCAGAGGTTGGTAACAGGTCATTTAAAACGCCCCTAAAGACTCAGAGTGCACTTATTTAAATGTAGATTCTATGACGATCAGAATGCAGCATCGAAATCATCATCACCATCTTGGAAACTGTGGGGCGTTCATTCAACGCAAAATTATGAGTTTGGTTTTAATATTCATTCCGAACAGCATCCTGGATTTGGCCACAGCAGAGTTACACTATAAAGCATGAGGAAAGTATAATCGATCATATGAAGCCGGACCTCACCACCTTTTATACGATTTTGTATCCTTTTAGACTTCAATTTGAAGTCGCCGTAGTCTAGTAGATAGTGTATTGGCGTATTAGACGTGAGGCCACGGTTCAAACTCCATGTCAGACATCTCGAACAAAAAGAAATATAAAAAAAATATTTCTTCGGCGAGTTCCTCTCAACAGATTTCTGGCAAAAACTCTCAGAGTAAATAAAATTGCCATGAAAAGTTTCTCAAAAAATTCTGTCATTCGGAGTCGACTTTAAAGTTTAGGTCCCACCACTCATGTGTAAAAAAAATTAACACACACAACATAAGTGGTGTGAGAAACTAGGACGTTGTACAATGGGTCAATTCGACCAGGTACTATACTTGTCTTAATAGACATGTACATGTCTTCTAACCTAACCTAGACTTCAATCTGCAAAGCAGGTTGTCCTACGTCAAATCGCAAAAATGGAAATTCGACTATAGTTACGCCTTGTAGTCGATTTGTTTACATTGTTTAAAATACTCCCTCAAAAGTTCTGATTGTAATAAAGCTTGGTAATCTTCTGACTTACAAACCCGCTTGGGAAAAAGTCCATACACGCGGGAGTATATTGCAATTGCCAGACTCTTAATTTTAGTTTGATGGTGTTGTTTGCATATTTGAATAATTTTATTTTCATTTTATCATTCCCTTGAGCTAATGCTTCCGTATAAATTCACATTTAAATTTCCATTATTTTTATGCAAATGTAATTTCAGTAAAACTTCTTAGTTTTTGTTTGTTTGTATTTTTTTATATACGATTTTTTGTTGGTTTGTTTGCAAACTTGCATGTTTTTGTTGTTGTTGTTGTTTTTTATAAAGTTATGTAGTATTTTTGTTTATTTACTTTCCATTTACCCATTTGACCACACTGGTCATGCTCAAATAATCACTAAAAGTGAAGAGAGTGAGCGACAGAATGAGAAAGAGAGTTAGAAAGCATGAAATAAGTCTCAACAATATTTAGCAGTGTTGTCAACATTTTGCAGAGTGGAGTTTATTTCAGTTCGTTTTGGTTGTGAATAATAATTACTAACGGGCAGTTTAGAAGATAAGTGTTTAAGTACGCAAAGCCAGAGAGACAATATTACAGAATTTCAACCATTTTTTTGGATTTTACAACAAAGTTTTCTTTTGTGTTTACGCGATTGTTAAAAAATCCAAGACAATGTAGAAAATACATCCCTGATGATGTGATGGTTTTTGAAAAATTTGAAAAAAAAACGAAGGGAGTCGTACGACTTTCACCCGTATTTTGTCTCAATGGCGTATGTGTTTATTATGTACTGAGCTTACTCGATACTATCCACTCTCTGCTACGCAAAAACTTGACATGTCGTATGTAAAGTCCTATCTATCTAAACTGGCCTTAAGGGAGTTTAATAAAATTATATCATTCACCCGTAGAATTTTTCGCGAATGTATACTAACGGGTGATTTTTTAGCAATTATCTTTTTGGCAACACTGGTTTAAACAGCTCATGCACGTTTCGTGTTTTGTTTCACTGTCAAACATCTTCAGTTTGGTCTATAATTTAACCATGAATCGTCTTACAAACGAACAACGCTTGCAAAGAAAGTTCATCGCGCCCTTCTTCCATTTTATGGTCAGTTTAATCGACCCACTGAAGCGGCTATTCGGGCTATTGTGACTAAATTTCCCACCAAATTTACATTGTTGGACATTCAAACACCAACACGCTTACGTAGAGTGCGATCTGAAGAAAATATCGCAGCTGTATCGGCCAGTGTTAATGATGCCCATCAATTATCGATTCGTCGCCGTTCGCAGCAATTGGGCCTCTGTTACTCAACAACGTGGAAAATTTTGCGGAAGGATTTAGGTGGTGTGAAGCCTTTCAAAATATAGCTGGCGCAAGAATTGAAGCCGAACGACCTACCGCAACGCAGAATTTTTTGTGAATAGGCTCTTGGAACGATGGCCGAAGATCCACTTCTTTATCGAAAAATTGTGTTCAGCGACGAAGCTCATTTTTGGCTCAATGGATACGTAAATAAGCAGAATTGTCGATTTTGGAGTGAAGATCAGCCAGAAGCATTGCAAAAGCTACGAATGCATCCAGAAAAAGTCACAGTTTGGTGCGGTTTATGGGCTGGTGGCATCATTAGACCGTACTTCTTCAAAGATGCTGCGAATCGTAACGTAACTGTGAATGGTGAGCGCTACCGTGAGATGATATCCAACTTTTTTTACCCAAAATGCAAGAGCTTGACTTGCATGACATTTGGTTTCAACAAGATGGTGCCACATGCCACACAGCACGCGTAACAATGGACTTATTGAGAGGCGAGTTCAGTGAACATTTTATTTCACGTTCGGGACCGGTCAATTGGCCACCTAGATCGTGTGATTTAACACCTTTAGACTATTTTTTGTGGGGCTATGTTAAAGCTCATGTCTATACAGACAAGCCCGCTTCAATTGACGCATTGGAGGACAACATTGAAGCATTTATTCGTGAGATACCGGCCGAAATGTTGGAAAGAGTATGCCAAAATTGGACTAAACGGATGGACCATTTGAGGCGCAGTCGCGGTCAACATTTGCACGAAATAATCTTCAAACATTAAATTATATGGACCCTACTATTGATTCAAATAAAGATTTCATGCATTTTGCTGAATTTTATGTGCTTTTTTTTGAAAAACTTTCCTATAGCTCTTAAAAAATCACCGATTACATGCATCAAGGGTTATCACTTCTGGAAACGTTACATTCGCCTTCTAACTCACAATAAAGAATTTTTGGAGGATGAATGACGAGGTAGATTTTTCCATTTTTGTCATTAACAATAACATCATACTTTATAACAGAGGCGTACATAGGGAGTTGCCATGCTAATGTCTAGATATAGAGCTTCAGATTACCAGAACAAGTGATTTCTGGCAGCTTGTTGAATGACCTGAAATGAAAATGTATCGACAACAGTAAAAGGCAGAGAAATATGATAAAACGTAGCTTCTCAGAGGACTCTAGACATCTTCAAAAGGTCCCCCCTTTAACGTAAATTTGAGATTCATCCTTCAGCTTATACTTGGCAATTTGACGAAAAAACATCATGTGAAATTCCTTCTTATATCGGGTCTTCTAACAGGGACTGACATACTTTAACAATTGATAACGGCCATCCTGTTGAAACTACATCTGCCGAATTCGTTGTCATTTATTCCGTCTGTTTTGCCATGAAAAATAAAGAATCATTTTATTTAAATGCGTGTTCCATTTTACAATTGCCATAAACATCCTACCGAGATGACTATTTGCAACGTAGGGAATAAATTGCACTGGTACAGTAAACGTTCCGTTAAAATGTACAGTGGAATCCAAGAACTCGTTCCTCCGCAAAACAACATCTTAGCGAGCTTTGCGTTGCATCTTGTGGCCTGCCCTCGTACAAAATTCATGATCCAGGCACTGAAAATAAACGGCTAGACACAAAGATGGGTGTTCGCTGAATGGACTGTGGAGCAGTTGTCCGTAATTTCCATCGAAAAATCATCTTTGAAAGAAACAAAAATTATGGAAAAAGTCACTATTAGCTGGGAAATTTTAATAAGAGGAAGTCAGAGGTTGGAAACCGGTCTTTTAAAAGGGCACTAAGAACTCAGAGTGTACGTATTCAGAATGGGGGTTGTCTCGAGCCCAACATATAGATTCTGTGACGATCAGAATGTAGCATCGGAATCATCATCATCAGCTTGGAAACTGTGGGGCATTCATGCATTGTAGAAGGAAACATCTGCAAGCATGTTTCGATTTGAGGTTGGCGGCGTCATCGCTCCATATTTCTTTGAGAACGGTCGATGCTTAACATATTCTTTTGGCTTGAATTGGATTGTCTGAATACCAACGACATGTGACAATAGAACGGCGCTAAATTCAACGCAGCTTATACCAAATTGGATATTCTGCTCGAACGATTTGGTGACATGGTCATACACATACACACATACGTAGTTGGTTATTACAATCCTTCAGTCAGGATTACGACCTAGCTTCTCACAAGTCGACTCCGGAAGACAGATTTTTGAGAAACCTTTTCAAAACAATTTTATTTAGTCTCAGACTTTTTGCCAGAAATCTGCTGAGAGGAAGACACTGAAGAAAAATTTTTTTTAATATTTCGTTTTGTTGGAGACCTGGGATTTGAACCGCGTCCCCACGTCTAATAAGCCAATACCCTGCCTACTAGACTACCTTTTATGACTATGGGTCCCAGTTAAAAGGCCGCCATAACATGTTCAATTTCTAGCCAAAAGAACTTCGTTGTAATAGTTGATTGAAAATTAAAACGTTTTAAATACGACAATTTGACATCACTGGCGTATTTGCACTCATTTACTCATTTCGCTAGTTTTACGCTCTTCTTAATGTTCTCTTTTATGTTTCGTTATTGTTGGTGATTTTTTTTGTACTTTTGGTACAAAAACTCACATGGCAATGATTCTGTAGCAGCAGTAATAGCAACAGCAACAGCAACAGCACCACTAACATTTGTTACAAATAAACAAAAACAAGAATAAAAACCACTGTTTTTTTTTTCTGTGGATGGCAAGAGTAGCTGAGGCAGCAATAGATAGCAAACATGGCAGCAGCATAATGGCAAACAGTTTTACAAAATTCAACGTGTATGCAAGAAAGTGTGTTGTTTTTTGCACAAAATTATTCAGAGTGTTTCTCACTACAAACGAGTGCGGTTCACAAGGTGAATTAAAGCGCATAATGCACACAATATTGTAAAAGAAAAAAAATAAGCAGAAGCAAAAAAAGGAAAAAAGTTTTGAAAATTAAATAAAGAAATAAAAATCATTTACAAATAAAGGAAAAAATCATCATAGTGTAATGAAAAAATAAGAAATTAATTAAAAAAATTATAAAAGAAAAAAAAAGAAAGTTTTTGCATTAAAAAATAACAAGTTTATGTTATTAAAGGAATAAAAATAAGAAATTTTGATGTCCTAAAGCAAATATTTCAAAAAAATTAAGGGTGTTGTTCTAAAAATCAGTGTCTATAAGTTTAAATTAAAATTTATTTGTTTTAATACTAAATATAATTGAATGTTTATTAGAAAATATAGCATAATTATAAAGAAATAAGAAAACATATACCTTTTTGGCTTCTAATTGAAATTTATGTTGGGAGAGACCACAAAAAAAATAAAGCCTTTGAACAAAAAAAAAAGAGGAGAGAACAACAAACAAAAATATTTCGAATTTATTTGGTATACGAGACAACGGTGCGTATAATTGTTATAACTGATATACTAAATAGTACGTATACCCTAAACATTTATGCATGCAAAAGTATGTGTGTGTGTGTGTGTAAAAACATGTTTTCATGCTTGTTATACTAGACATAAATGTTATATAGCTTTCTCATTTTGTAGTTGTGTTGTTATTATTTTGCTGCTACTCATCTCTGCTAGGTTTCTCTCTTCCGTGCTCTTCTGCTAAGCTGGTAGCAGTGTTTTTATTTATTTTGTTTTACTTTTTTGGGTTTTTTTTTGGTTTTGGTTGAAAGGTTGAAAAGGTTTTGAATACGTTTCATTTTTTAAATCGCTAAGAACGGGAAGAATAAAAACAAAACAACAACAACAACAAAAATAGTGGTAAAGGTCATAATAAAAAAAAGAAAAACGTTATTTTTTAATTCTCTTACTCAATTCCCAGGTTTATTTTTTCTTAAAAACATTTTTCTTTTTTTTTATAATTTTGGGCATTAAAACTTAACCCTTTAACGGAATTTTTTTTGTGGAGTATTTTTTGTCACGGGTATGTTCACAGTATTTTTACAAAGAAACGACACTGTGAAGGGCACAAATACAGATCTTTTGAAAAATGTTTTTCTGCTTAACTCGACAATCTTATTTATTTTACAAAACAAGCAATAAAATACATTTTTATTTGCTAATATTTTCTGCGTATTCTTGTTTTCGTTGCAATATTATTCAACAGAAAAGAATATTAAAAAAATTCCTTCAGTTTTCGTTGAGTATCCTTGTCTTCATAGGAATATTTTTAAACAAAAGCGAAAATTTTCCAAAAAAAATAATTTAAATTTCAGTCTGTTTTTGCTGAGTATCCTTGTCTTCATAAGAATATTTTTAAACCGAAAGGAATATTAAAAAAAAAAAAAAATTGTCAATCAGTTTTCGTTGAGTATCCATGTCTTCATAGCGATATTTCTCAACAAAATCGAATATTTTCAAAAAAAAAACAAAAAAAATTTAATTTCAGTCTGTTTTTGTTGAGTATCCTTGTGCAAATAGCAATATGAGTTAAAGGGTTAAAATAGGCAATATTTTATCACAAGTTTTTACACAAAATAATCTCTCGTTTTATTTAAAAGTAAAACACACCTACTCACCTGGCCAAAATTTTTTTTTATTTATTTATCGTACAACAACAACATTTTAAATTTTTATGGCTTTTAAAAAAATTGTTTTTTTTCAATTTTCAAAATTAAAAACTTTAATCTTTTAAAATATAAAAAAACCTACAAGTAACTTTAAATTAAAAGGACTTAAACAAAATTTTAAAATTTCTTTTGTTTGTAAAACCTTCACTAAAGATTTATTTTCTATAAAAAAAAAAACACAAACACACACACACAAATTAAGAGGAATATAAACCAGGCTTTATTTTGGTTTATTTGCTAATGCGATTGTATTTTTCTTTTGTTGCTTCCTCTCCTTACTCACTCACTATCAAGGCCGTGTGAAATGAGAAAATTTATATTGTATGTGGTGGTGGGGGAAAAAAAGAAGAAAGAAAGAGAGAGGCACTGGCTAAAGAGTTGAGAAAAAAAACGTATTTAAATGAGGTTAAGGGAAACGTCTACTTATTCAGCTTTTCAATGATAGTGATTATAAGTTTTTGAATTTTTAATAGAGTTTCAACTTTTTGTATAAAAAATGTATTGGGAACTCATTTTATTTTTTTAATTCCTTTTATACAGTTCAACAAAAAAGTCTACTTACAGCAAAACATTTGAAAATTGCATGAAAATTTTCTTATCAATTTTTAGAATATTTGTTGTAAAACTAGAAAAAAAAATATAAAAAAAGGAAAATAGAATCGTTCATTAAGCGCTTCCTATATTTAAATTTGTTGTTGAAAGAAAAAAAAGCTTTTTAAAAACGTTTAAAGTTGATTGCAAATAAAATAAAAATAAATTGGTGTTTAGTTTCAATTAAATTCTTTATTGTTCGCACTACTTTTGTGTACCACTGTTTATAACTTGTCGTATACAACAATAATTTGCTTGTTCGTTATTCTTCTTTGCTTACACCCTTTTGCGTAAACAACAACACTTGTTCGTTAGATCTGTATAACAGAGATTTTCAACCCACGACTGTTCTCTTCAAACGCAACGCGTCTTCACACAAGACTGACTGAATTCTTACTACTGGTTGCCTGCTTTGTCTTGCCTTTTTATATGTCCACATAAACAGTCTGACAAACATTCTTGAAGTAGAATGTTTGTGTTTTCACTTTCTCGAAAACTCTATCGCAACTTCATTGTTGTTTGTGTATTTTGTTCACATTGCTTGTTGTTGCGTTCTCTCATACTTGTCTATCCCCTTTTCTTTCATACTGGTGTTGTTGGTTTACTTGTAACAAGTTCATTGTGTTTGTTTGTGTAGCTACACCGTTTCCCTTCTCGTAACAATATCATCAACACATTTTGTTCCTTTAAAGGATTGATTGATTGATGATGCCTTTATGTGTGTTATATAGGTAGGTACGCAGGCAAATCTAGAGGGATTTGGATAGACACATTTAGGCAAAGTAAGGCCCCTGTAGTCTGTAAACCATTCAGAGCTTCTGATAAAGCGGTTTAGATTTCTACTATTGATGGTATGTTTAAATTATTCATGTAGTCGTTTGATATCGCTGTAGTTTAGTTTCATGTTTTAAATCCTAGGTCAGATATCTCAAACAAAACGAAATATTATATAATATTTCTTAGGCGACTTCCTCTCAACAGATTTCTGACAAAGACTCTGAGAGTAAAAAACATTGCTTTCAAAAAGTTTCTCAAACATCTGTCGTTTTAACTGTAGGTCCCACCACTCATATACAAAATTAACACGCACAACATACATAAGTGGTGTGAGAAGATAGGTCGTAATCCTAACTGAAGGGTTGTAAGGAACTGTGGAATACCACAGTTTCAGGGCTCATCCGAACTGCCATAATTACGACGCATAAATCAAGCTGAATTTGACCGATAGTATGGATTACATTGCCTTTGGGAACCTCTGTAGTTTGTGACTTATTTGCATAGATCTGCAACTTAAAAGACTACACAAGAAAAAGTCTAATGAAATGAAATCGTACTATCTCGGTGGACCATTAGTAACCAGGAACCAAAAGTTCTCGCCGTCAACTGTAATACTATGTTCAGATACGCACTTTTAGTGAGTCAAAGTTCGGTTTATTGAGTAAAATATTTTAAGTGTTCAGACATAATAATATACGCATTTCAGCTGCTTATTCAATATTCATTTGACAGCTGATAAACAAAACAGCTGGTTGTTTCAACATTGTTTTTATTTTGTTTTTTTGTTTTGTTTTTGTTTGTCGTTGTTGACATTTGACTTGTGTTCGGTTAATTGAAATATGCTCGCTAAACACACTTATGGCAGTGTTGCATTTAAAGTTTTACTCAATATTATAACAATTTGCGTATTTATTGCGCAATAATTAATTGAAACTTTATATGAAATATTGAGCTCAATAATGGCGTTTATTGCGATTTACGCAATAAAGGTTCATATCATAATAACACCGTATTATGGCCTGGCCAATGTCGTTCTAAAAAAAAATGTGGACCGATGACTCAGTCACCTCAACATCCTCACTAAACATTAAGCTTTTGGGATATATTGGACGCTTTTGGATCCCATGTGAATTTTTCGATACAAATTAGTTTTAGTCGCTAATTGCTTCTTAAGCCTTTCTTATTAACTTAATTTGTCACTACAACCCTTTAGACAGGATTACAACCTAGCTTCTCACACCATCGATGTTGTGAGTGTAATTTTATCCGTGAGTGGTGAAACCTACTGTTTAATGTCGATGCCGAACAGCAGATTTGATAAATTTTACATTTCAATTTTGTTTTACACTATGAATGTTTATCAGAAGACTACGTAGGAGGAGCCCAACTACTAGCTTAGCCGTCTCAAACGAAATATGAAAAAATATTTCTCCACCGTCCTCTTCTGTCTAACACTCTGAGAGTAAAATAAAACTGGTTGTAATAGACAATTAAGTAAGTAAGTTTGGTGTCCGCAACGCTTTGGTTGAATAACAGGAAATTTTGGTTCAACAAATTCAGTGTATATCCTCACTGAAAAGAAGTGACGACATGCAATGCGGTACTGTCGCAATTTTTTGAGGTGACTGTAGTTGGAGTGGTTCTAAGTTTCAGTTCTCTATTTATGAATATCAAAGCTCCAGGACTAGATGGCCTCCACAAAAAAAAGTTGTAAATGTTTTATTTTTCAAGGAAGTCGCCGTAGTCTAGTAGGTAGTGTGTTGGCTTATTAGACGTAAAGCCCGGGTGCGTATCCCAGGCCAGGCATCAAAACGAAATATGTAAAATTTTTCTTCGGCGATTTCCTCTCAGCAGATTTCTGGCAAAAACTCTGAGAGTAAATAAAATTGCCATGAAAAAGTTCCTCAAAAAAATCTGTGTTCGGAGTCGACTTTAAACTGTAGGTCCCACCACTCACGTATAAAATTAACGCACACAACATAAGTGATTGTACAATGGGTCAATTCGACCTCCGGGTATTGTACTTGTCACAGTTGACAAGTACACGTCCTCTAACCTAACCTAACCTAACTTTTATTTGTCAATTTGTCTGTTACTAAAGGCAAATGTCTTGAGACGGCGATATGTAGTAATCCGCTTATAGCCTTTGAAGTGGCGGAAAAACCCTGTTTGGATTCCTCAAGAAAGCGATTGTGTAAATATTAAATGAGGTATTGCACTTACATCATCTGTGGAATAGCATAGGTGCGGATGTTAAATATATATAAATATGAGTATCTGATTCGAATTATAGGATACTGCTTCCCAAATAGGATTTTGTGTAATAAACCCGACAGCATCATAAGTACTAAGTACGAGTTCTCCAAGATCGTGTTCTTAGATCAGTACTGTGTATTATTAGGGGTGATGGTGGTGGCATGACATAATGCCCATTGACATAAGCTCCATAATGTCACTTTGCTTGTGAACATTGTGACATTGTTGACAGTGTCATTATAGTGGACATTATGTCATACCATCGTGATGATATGTTGGGTTAGGAAAAATGTTAAAAGTTTCCAAAACACTTAGGGTCATTACTACAACTTGCCGTTAACTAAAGGGATGATTTTAACGGTCAGATAAATTGTTTTTCATTATTATAAGTGGACAATATGGTAAAAGTGAGCGTTAAGCTAAATGGAGGATCATCCTACCGGTAACTTTTAGAGTTAAATTTATGTTTGAACTGGCGGCCATATTATATATTATTTTTAATATGGCAACTTCAAATATAAACAGTATGAGTATATACACTGAGCGCCATAAGTGAGTCAACACTTTTGTTCTTAAGTATAAAACAGTTTTGTTCTTAAGTATAAAAAAGTTCCTTTATCATGAATTGTTGTTTTTGTTTTAACATTTTATAAGTAATAAATAAACGTTTTTATTTTTGGAAATTTATTCGATTATTCTCATTTACTTTTCTCGCTATCCTAAGAAAATGAATTATTTCAGTGGTGTTTACTCACTTTTGGCGCTCAGTGTACAACAAAAAACCAAGCCCCGAAGACCTTTAACTAAACCCAACTTTAACGGGAAGTTGTAATAATGGCCCTAAGGGCCAACAAAAAAAAAAAGAAACCCGTCGTTGCCACTGCGTTTAAAAAAACTTGTTTAATTGAGCAGTGTTATCGACATTGCTCCGGCACTGCCATGTTTTTGAAAAAGTTCACTTTATTTTATCATTAGGTTGTAATAACGAAAAGAAGTTAAATGCGACTTTAAAGTTCACTTTAGCTAAAGTTACCTTTAACTAAACCTAACTTTAACGGGAAGAAAAAAAGTCATCACGATGATTAATTGAATTTTTACGTGGATTTAATCGAGCATTTCCTTGTTCATGTTGCTTTTAGTCTTGTTTCTATAACAAATTTTCCCAATTTTTTAATTATTGCAACACAAAATTTTTATGGATTCAAATTATGTTCACTTCTTTCTTAAGTTTACTCTTACTTACTTGCACTCACTCTTTTAAAACATAAACGATTGCCATTTATGGCATAATTAAAAAAAGAGAGAGAGAGAAAGAGAGTGAGACAAACAATTATTTCTAAATGTTAACAAACCACTTAAAAATTTTCAGTTTTGGTTGTTGTTGTATTTGCATTCATTAACAACAGCAACAATTAAGATTTACACTTCAAGAATCAGGCAACAAGTCCTATGGTAAAGTAGCCAGCCAAGTAGCAAACCCCTTAGTCAGCCAACCATTCAGCCATTCAAGTTAGTGTTGCTCAACAAAACAACGTAAGAAAAAACAAAAATCGTTTAGAATGGATAAAAAGACAACGGCGACGACGACGACGACGACGATGGTCCAAAAATATTTCTTATAATTAAATACAGACACAGGCAAACCTGGTACACCATACAACACAACACCATACCATGGAGATAAACTGACAGCAGTGACAAGAAATAACAAAATGATGATGATAACGCGACATAAACAATGGCTGACGGCTGTCACCAACACACTTTACAAGTGGCTAAGAACTGTAAGACCAAGAAAGTAAATGTAAAATAACATTAAAACCAGAGAATAAATTAACGAAAAGCAAATAAGAAAACTGCAGACAGTAAAGACCAGGAAGAATATGATATCGTACAATGCAAAACATGATTTACTCTGTGCAGTTAAAAGATTCCTAAGGTGGCCAAACAAGTTTGGAATTCAGCTATGACAATAACGAAGAAAGAACGAGTCTGATAGACGTGAAGGTTAATTATTTCATTGCACGTGATAGTACTGATTAGAGCGTCCAAATTCCTCAAAAAAAAAAACGTTCAGCATAGGCACAAACCAAAGTCAGATAGTGAAGACACACACACCACACGTTTTTGTTTAATAAAGTTTGTTGTCGGGCCAGGTTTAATAGGAAGTCGGTCTAAAAAGCATAAATTGAACATATTGTTACGTTTTTACCTTTTTAAAAATGTGTGAAATATGAGTTCGATGATTGCAAACAAAATAAAAATAAATTTGTGTGTCACTGTTCACAACTTGATGAATACAACAATAATTGACTCTATTCGCTAACAACACAGACCATTGCAACGGAGATCTTCAAACCACGACTGTTCTCTTCACACGCAACGCGACTTCACACAAGACTGACTGAATTCCTACTGCTCCTGGTTGCCTGCTTTGTCTTGCCTTTTTATATGCCCACGTAAACAGTCTGATGAATATTCCTGAAGTAGAATGATCGTTGTTACGCCTTCTCGAGAATTCTATCGCGGTTTCATTATTGTTTGTGTATTTTGGTTGCATTCTTTGTTGTTGCGTTCTCGCTTACTTGTCTATCCCCTTTGCTTTCATACGCATGCTTTCGTACTCATACTCATATATTTAATTAAAAATTCCATTTTCGTAACAATATTCTACTTCCTTACTCAATTGGTCACTACAACCCTTTAGTCAGTATTACAGCCTAGCTTTTCTTACCATTAATGAAATTTGAGAAACTTTTCACGACAATATAATTTAATTCTCAGCGTTCTTGTCTGAATACAGTAATTTCTGTCCATATTTCGTTATTTAAGGGCACTTTTATATCCAGGGTTCCAGGGATATCGTTGGAACTTACATGAGCTAACCAGGGCCGGTAAGGAGTGAACTCCAACATGTTACAGAGCATAAGTACTTTGATTGTCTCAGTTCAATTGGAAATTATCCACTCGTTTTACTGAAAAGCTTAATCTTGCTGGAAGCAAGATGTACTTGCAATATGGCTAGACTTTGCTGGAGAATGACTCTGCTGAAAGAGGACCGACTTAATTTTATTCTTAAAACACATGGCTATTCATCGCGCAATAGGCATCTTTTTGATAGGAAGACTTTTGATAGACTTAACATTAAGGCAAATGACTTCTGCAAGGAGCTGTGGGTCTGAGAAGATGAAAGAATGTGTCAGTGCCAGACTGTTGTCATGAAAAGACGGAAGTTTCTACCTCCCATTTCCTAACAGCCTTGACCGACCGCATTAAATAAAGATTGCTGCAATAGCAGAATTTATTTTTGAGTTGGGTTGGGTTCCTCTAGGGAATGTTTGTTTCCCAGATTGAATATTGATTGTGGTATTACAATGAAAATAAATGCTGGCCTACGAACGAAACGGAATCTTGTTTCACTGTCAGACTCACTTGGCCCACAATGAACAGAACTACATCCTTCAGTCAGGATTACGACCTAGTTTCTCACACCACTTATGTTGTGTGTGTTAATTATATACATGAATGGCGGGACCTACAGATTAAAGTCGACTCCGAACGATTGATTTTTGAGAAACTTCTCATGGCAATTTTTTGTATACCCTCAGAGTTTTTGCCAGAAATCTGCTGAGAGGAAGTCGCCGAAGAAATGGTTTTTGTGTTTTTTGTTTTGATGTCTGGCCTGGGGTTTGAACCCTGGCTTTTTCGTCTAATAAGCCAACACACTACCTACTAGACTACTACTACGTACCAACTAATCAAACTCGATCGCTATGTCATCTCGATCACAATGGCAATGTTTACAGTTCATTGCATTATGGGAAGGAACACGGAAAGAATGCAGATCCCATCAAACGACTTTTGCCGAGGGTGTGGCCTGTTTTTTTGTCAATGCCCATCTCTTGCGAGGTGCAGATTTATACTATGTTCAGACATGCACTTATATTGAGTAAATCGAAATAAACGACATTATTGATCTCAATATTTCATATAAAATGTCAATTAATTATTGCTCAACAAATTCATAAATTGTTATAATATTGATTAAAACTTAAAATACAGCACTGTCATAAGTGCGTTCAGTGAGCATATTACAATTTTCCGAACACTTTCTATTGATATTTGACAACTCAAATATCAACAACGACAAAAAAACAATGTTGTTGAAACAACCAGCTGTTTTGTTTACCAGCTGTCAAATGAATATTGAATAATCAGCTGAACTGCTTATATTGTTATGTTTAAACACTTAAAATATTGTAATCAATAAACCGAATATTGACTCAAGTGCATGTCTGAACATAGTATTAGGTTTTTTGGCTCTCCATTGCTTGTTAACTTAACGGAGTTATTATCCAGTGATATCAAGAATATAGTTTTGTTAAATTAAACTTTTAGGCTGGCTTCTAGCATAAGAGAGTCGTGCTTTTAATGTGCAGCCCCTGATTAATGGTATTTGAAATTAATGGAATTTGGGCGGTATAGGGACTGCGCCTAGCTGTGGCGTCACAATGGACCGATTTGCATGCTCAATTGAACTTTGGCAATCAAAGCTACCAATAAACCTACCCACATACGAACTAAACTTTCATTTGCAAATTTGCCAATTATTTTCTATGTAGGGCGGGGGGTGATTGATTGGTTGTCTGCCTTAACATATTATCTTGGTTCGAACAGTATAATTAGCCATTTGCTTAACAATATATTCAAGTATTTTACAAGTATCAGCGTCAGCACACTAAATGCCCAATACCTGTGGTAGTCTAAGGTATTAAAATTATCTTTAGAAACCATAAATTATGTTGCCAGATTAATTTGAAAAAAGTTCGTATTTTTAATATGGGAGTCTGTTTTGTTGTAATAAAACTTCGTATTAGGAAATTGGTTGATAGAAATAATACATCTTTTTATGTCCCTTGAAAAACATTTATTCATCGATTCTTGCGCTATCTTCTTCAAAGTTAATTTGTTTTTCAATTCGCAAAGCTCAGGTTCTAAATAGTTTTTTGCATAGCTCCGGCTATACTTTCAGTTCACACAGCCCTGGAAGATAACATTACAAGTGCCTTTAGTGGAATACTGATTGATGTAGTCTAGCAGGTAGTGTGTTGATTTAAACATGTGAGGGCACTGTTCAAACCACCTATCACGCATCTTGATCGAAACTAAATAAGAAAAAATATTTTTCGGCGACTTCCTCTCAGCGGATTTTTGACAAAAACTCTGAGAGTAAGCCAAAATTCTAAGTTCCTAAGAAATCTGTAGTTAGGGATCGAATTTAAACTGTAGGTAACGCCAAAAGTAGGTACCAAAAAGGATATAAAAATTTGAGCTTTCCGAATATATCAAGACAACATTTGCATTTGATATTTAAAAAGGTAGGCATTAATTTATAGCATGATATAAAAATTTTAACTAGTTTTTCAAATTTTCTCAATCGGAATCGGAATGAATATTAAAATATTTCTTCAGCGACATTCTCTCAGTAGATTTCTAGCAGAAAATCTGCCAAATTGCCATGAAAAGTTTCTCACAAATCTATCGTTCGGCATTGACTTTAAACTGTAGATACCGGCACTTATGCATAAAATTAACGCATACAACAAAGTTGGTGTGAAAAACTAGGCCGTAATCCTGATTGAAGTGTGTTGTTACTGACCATTTAAGTAAGTAAGTAAAGTACCGATCCAAGTTTTACAAAAAGTATCTCAAAATTGAAGCTTTACGAAGGTATGAAGACAACATTTGCATTTAATCTTTAAAAAACAAATGGCTGGCATTAATTTATCGCATGATATAAAAATTTCAACTAGCTTTACAAATTTTCTATATTTTTTAAAATTTAAAATATTGGCATAGAAATCCAACATTAAATTCCCATTTGAGTAGCAAATCTGTTCATCTGGCCACACTGAACGTACATACGTAAATAGTAATCATGTTTGTTAAAGTGAATTTTGCTTGCAAATTTGCTTAAAGAATAATGACAACAAAATGAAAATAATTTGTTTTTTCTTATTATTGGATTACATGCTACAACAAGTCTATAATTTGCTTTTATTTTTTTTTTTTTTGGGTTAAGTCCGGATTTTGTTTTAAAATCGGTATTAGAAATGCATTATGTAGTGGTGTAAGTATATCAAGACATATACATGAGTATTAGCGTATTGGAAGACCGTTGCCGTACTTAGGGCAATTATTACAACCTGTCGTTAAACTTGGGTTTAGTTAAAGGTACCTTTAGCTAAAGGGAACCGAAAAGTTACCCTTAACTTATTTTCGTTATTACAAGTTACAGATAAAATTTTTCAAAAATATGGCAGTGCCGGAGCAACGTCGATAAAACTGCTCAATTAAAGAAGTTTTTTTTAACGCAGTGACAACAGCGGACTTCAATTTTTTTGCTGTATATGCTCATTTTGTTTAAATTATTATAATTAAATTAAAAATTTATCAAGTTGTGGCCTGTGAAAGGCCGAATTATTGCGAGCTACGCGAAATCGACTGCCGTGGATCATCCTGCCCACTCTCTTTCGGATAGCGGCAATGTTTTCGGAAGATATTGTGTTTCGTCAGTTTATGGGTTTTTGGTCAATCGTTTACTGAGCGAGTAGACTCCAATTTATCACCGTCGGTCTATCATTTGCTAAACGAATAGACTCGAATTTATCAAACAGATTGCGAACTGTACTCTCAATAAGTCGGTTATGGTGATAATAAACTGGACATAGCAAGTAAGTCGCCATAGTCTAGCAAGTAGTGTGTTGTATTATTACACATAAGGCCTCGGTTTAAACCCCAGGTCAGACATTTCCAATAAAACGAAATATGTGACAATATTTCTTCGGCGGCTTCCTCTCAGCAGATTTTTGGCAAAAACTCTGAGGGTAAATAAAAAAAATTGTCATGAAAAGTTTCTCCAAAATGTGAAGTTCAGAGTCGACTTTATACTGTAGGTCCCGGTGGTAAATGGTGTGAGCAGCGTGGTTGTAATCTAGACTGAAGGGTTGTAATGAGCAAATGTTGTGGACTGCGAAAAGATTAGTTCTTGTGAGTAACGCGAAATCGACTGTCACCGATCATTATGCACACTGTCATGTATAGCGGGAGATATTCCGTTTCGTCAACTTATGAGTTTTGGTCGAGTAGATTCGAATTTATCCATCACATTGTCAATAGTCCTTTCGGTAGGACGATTATGGTGATAATAAAATCGGCATAGAGAGTAAGTCGCCGTAGCCTAGTAGGCTTATTAGATTTGAGGTCGCAGTTAAAATTACAGGTCTGACATCGCCAACAAAACAAAATATGAGACAATATTTCTTCGGCGACATCCTCTCAGCTGATTTCTGGCAAAAACTCTGAGAGTTAACAAAAATGCCATGACATGTTTCTCAAAAATCTGTTGTTTGGAGGCGACTTTAAACTATCTGCCAACTCATGTATAAAATTAACACATACAACATAAGTGATGTGAGAAGCTAGGTCGTAATCCAGACTGAAGGGTTGTAATGACCAATAACGTATGTGTGTAGGCTCAAGTCACTACATTGTGGTCTGCGAAAGTTCGAGTTCTTTTAAACTAAGCGAAATCGACTACCACGGATTCCATTATGGCGATAATAAAATGGGCATAGCGAGCGGTAAATTGTTCGAACGGAACATAGTTGTGAACTATTATTTACACGTGGTGTTGAATGCTAAATCGATCCAGGGTAATTTTGTAAAACAAACTTTAGAAATGACAACTAATTTGACAGTTGTAGCTTCATCAAGATCCGTTGTGAACATTCAAAGTTCGGACATTCCTGTTAGAAGAGCTGATATATCGTTTGCATAGCCCAGTACATGATACAAGTTAAGTATTTCGAATCTTATATTCGGCCGTTATCAATAATCAAAAATCAGAAATCCCTGTTGGAAGACCCGTTAGTTAATAGATGGAAATTTCATTAAAATTACCAAAAATTGATTAGTGAAGGATTTCTATTTTTTTTTTTGAAGGAATTTTTTTTGTAGCCCAGTGTATTCAATTAAAACATTAAAATTTTTGCTTCTTGTTATTAAAATACATTTTTCTATTATTTATCAATATTTATATGTTGAAATAACTTAAAAACTGCAAGCATCTTTATTAGATTTTCTCTTTTCTTAATGCATTTGCTTATTAAACACTCTACGGAATTTCGACTTCCGCAAATTCAATTTTACAAAAAATTATGCCATGCTTCCTTTTTGTAAATGTCAGGTTAATTGTATTGTTGTTAATAAGTTTGAAAGTTTGAACACTGAACATATTGAAAGACCGAGTAAAATCTCCATGGAATAAAGTTATGAAATGTTATTTAAAATCTGGATCGCATTAACACAGGGTGGCGTAAATGTAATATCAAATGACATTTGTTGTATGGTATACTAGCTTGTGGACAAATAGAGGATAATTTTACAAGAAGCGAAGGGCTGTGTCACATATAAATGAACAATAAGGTGTTCATCCTGCTAAATGGGATGGGATTCGATGCACATTATTTGCAACAAAAGAATTGAATATTTTCTGTACAATCAGCGTAATTCCCCACTACACATCCTGAGTATAAGACCTCTATAGGCAGTGGAAACCCTCAAGGTATTCAAACTTGCTCAAGGTATTCAAACTTCGTTTGCTAAGAGCCGAACTACCAAAGAGGAGATCTCCATATACCCTGTAGAAATCGCTTCAAAATCTAGTTCAGAACAGTGTCAGTAAAAACTCAGGCTTGTAAATGCTCATAGATTCTCCCAAAAATATAACTTTGCCTCTGAAGTCAACCGATTCCATCTGATCAGAGGACCCTGATGGCGTTTTTACTGGAGTAAATGATTCGCGAATTACGGAACGTTAGTGACAGCCATCCCAAATGCTTTTTCTCAAAAGACTTATGAACTTATGGGTGCAGCGATCAATGACATTTGTAGGCACTGCCTTAACATGAAGTAAATGTAAACTATACACCATTATATGTAAAGGGTGTTTTTTATAGAGGTATAGAACTTTAAGTTGCAATAAAACAACGATGGATTATTCGATTGACATGAATTTTATTTATCCGAAAGATAATCTTGTGGCATTACATTTTAAATATGATTTCTGGCATATGATCGCCACGGCTGGCGCGGATATAGTCCAATCTGGACGTCCAATTTTCGATGACTTTTTCCAACATTTGTTACCGTATATCGGCAATAATACGGCGAATGTTGTCTTCCAAATGGTCAAGCGTTTGTGGCTTTACCGCATAGACCAATGACTTTACATAGCCCCACAGAAAGTAGTCTAGCGGTGTTAAATCACAAGATCTTGGTGGCCAATTCACAGGTCCAAAACGTGAAATTAGGCGGTCACCAATAAATCTATTGTGGCACGAGCTGTGTGACATGTTGCGCCGTCTTGTTGAAACCACATCTCCTGGACATCATGGTTATTCAATTCAGGAATGAAAAAGTTAGTAATCATGGCTCTATACCGATCACCATTGACTGTAACGTTCTGGCCACCATCGTTTTTGAAAAAGTACGGACTAATGATTCCACCAGCCCATAAAGCGCACCAAACAGTCAGTTTTTCTGGATGTAACGGTGTTTCCACATACACTTGAGGATTACCTTCACTCCAAATGCGGCAGTTTTGTTTGTTGACGTAGCCATTCAACCAGAAGTGCGCTTCATCGCTAAACAAAATTCGCTTATGAAAATCGGGAACAACGGTAATCTCGTTTTGGGCCCATTCGACGAATCTACGCCTTACTTGATGATCGTTTGGCTTCAAATCTTACACGAGTTGGATTTTGTAAGCACGCAAACCAAGATCCTTCCGCAAAATCTTCCATAAAGTGGATGGACACAGATCTAATTCCTGTGCTCTCGATGGCGGATGGACTCATTCTACAGCAGCAATAGCTTCTTCTGTACGCACCGTACAGCGTCTCTGGGGATGCGAGTTATCAATAAGAGTAAACGTGGTGCGAAAACGTTCCATGGTTAATCGAATTAACTGCTCTGATGGACGATTTTGTCGACGATAAAATGGACGTAGTGCGCGATACGTTTTCCGCACAGAACCATTATTTTCGAAATAAAATTGCACTATTTGCAAGCGTTGTTCAGGCGTGAGTCTATTCATGATGAATTGCCAAACCAAACTGAGAATAAATCACTTGACAGCTGTTAAATCGGTTGCCATCTTGAAAAGTAATGCCAACTTAAAGTTCTATACCTCTATAAAAAACACCCTTTATAAGCTCTAGGGCTCGTCTTACATCAATATTACAATCGTTTTAAGTCGTAACTCAATTAGAACGCCAATATTTATGTCTGCAGGATGTTCGTGTTAATGTAACAAACAGTTTTGGAGCGCTACAGGTTTGTGTTCAAGTTTTTATTCATTCATAACGGCTCTCGTTAAAGGAATATGTCCCACTTAGGTTAGCGTTTAGCCATTATTGTGATACCAAAATTAATATTCAATCTGGGGATCAAACATTCCCTAGAAGAAACCAAAGTAAATCTTTCTATTGCAGCAATCTTTATATTAGAGAGCTCGATCAAGGATAACAGAAAGTGAGAGGTCCAAAAACCTCCCACTTTTTATGATAAGAGCAGGCTACTGACACAAGAGGTGCAAAATAATCCCACAGCTCCGGCGGAAGTTATTAGACGGAGTTCTAAGTCTTTCAGCATGTCTACCAAAATGGTAGTGGCTTGTGAGAATCACTATCGTGCGATGTATAGCTATGCGATAGAAGTGAATCGCTGCTCCAGCAGAGCCTAGCAATATTGCACGTGCCCTTTTGCTGCCAACGAGATTGAGCCTTCACTGTAAAACGAGTGGATAATATTCAATTTCGGTGAGGCAAATGGAATTTAACTGCGAAATCGAATTCGCTGTAGTGTGTTGCGTTATTAGACGTGAGGCCACGGTTCAAACACCAGGTCAGACATCTCCAATACGAAAAAGTATTTCTTCGGCGACTTCCTTTTAGCAGATTTCTGACAAAAACTCTGCGAGTAAATAAAAAAATGCCATGAAAAGTTTTTCAAAAAATCTGTCATTCGGAATCGACTTTAAGCTGTAGGTTCCGCTACTCATGTATACATTTAACATACAAAATAAGTGGTGTGAGCAGCTAGGTTAGGATTATGACCTAAGTGTTGTAACGATCAATTATGTATGCTTGTAATTGGGAAACCTGTGTTCCGTAATATATTGGCGCTCTGTACGTACCGGTTCTGGGTATCTCATTAGCAATGCAATTTCCAACGATTAACCCGTATAGGAGGGACCTTTGCATGAATCGATATTTCCTTGACAGACACTAGACATTTATGGACACAGACGAACGTTGAAAATATATTCGTTAAGAACTTAATTACAGCTTGGCTGTTCGACTAAATAGAGAGATTTTCAGGGAAAATCAGGCCACTGAACAGGAATTGCATTACTTTCAAAACGACCATGACCTCCGGTAGGAAAACACTGCAGTGATCAGGTACCCTATAAAAGTTTAATATCAGAACCCTTTATAAATATACAACAGCCTACTCTGTCTTAACAGCATATCAAACAAATTAAAATGCTTTGGAACTTGATAACTTTGACAGTTGATAATGGCTATCGTGTTGAAGCTACATCTATGAAATTAGTATGTTTTGTCAGTTCCGCCTATGAGGGCGACCATAACGCATGTTTCCATAAACCATTAGTCTTGATAACTGCCTTATTTGGCTTATATGACGTTTTTCTTGTCTAGTTTCCAATATTACACAGTAGGACTGAGGAAATTTAGATAGGAGGGGGACCACTTCTTTCAGTAGTGTCTGAGTTCACTCAAATGTTATCAGCCCTGAGTGAACTTGTGAGCTATTCATGTGATTAACGCGAAATTTGATTCTACAGGGTGGCTGATATATGTATAATGCAACAAAGTAATGTGCTATAATTTTTTAATTTTTTTTTTCAATTTTATGGAAATAACATGAAATTTTAGAATCAGTTTAGATTTGTTCGAATTGGCCACCTTTGGTACGAATTATGGCCTTCAAACGGCCGACAAAGCCATCACAGGCTGCACGAAAGTGGCTCTGCGGTATTTTGGTCCATTCCCGGCGAAGCGCCGTCTTGAGATGATCGACACTTTGGTATTTTTAGTGAGAACCCAAATTGCCCCAGGCGCAAGAGTCCAACGGATTGAGATCCGGAGATTTTGGTGGTCATAGTGCGGTAGAAATGAAGCGAGGAACCTCCTTTTTAAGCCATTCTTGGTTGACGCGTGCTGAGTGCGGTGGTGCTGAGTCCTGTTGGAATCTCCATGGTCTGCGGCGGAAATGTTTGTCTGCCCAGGGCTTCAATACTGTCTTTAGGACATTTTCCGATAATATTCGGCATTTATTTTGACCCCACGGTCGATGAATACGAGCGGGGAGCGACCATCGGCTGTTACGGCCCACACCATTACCATCGGCGGCGCTTGAGCTCTGGTGGCCAATCGCAAGTGTAAATTTTCGGCTGACCTCTTTGGCAAGTAAACCCGATCATTTTGTTTGTTCACAAACTGCTCAATTTGGAATGGCTTCTCATCGGAGAAAACCAAATTCGGTAACTGGCCACTTTCGTGCAAGCGAAGTAACTCCTTGGCTCTTTCCAGTGTAATTTTTTTGTCCATCGGTGAGCTCTTACACTTTTTGGAACTTCAATGGCTTAGTCCAAGCTCATTTTTCAAATTGTGTTGAATCCGTTCTCGCGATATGTTCAGCTCACGAGCAATTTTTCTACAACTACGGCGTGGATTTGGATCAAATCTGGCCTTTACTTTTCGGATCATTTCTGGTGTTGTTACTATTTTTTACTGATGTCAGTATCACGGTAACGGGCAATGGTACGAGAAACAAAAGATTTATTCACATTTAAATGCTGGAGGGCTCTAACGATAGCCACCTGTGTGTTTCCAGCCAAATATAAAGCTATCACACTATCAAGCTTGAATTCCATCACGAATAACTTTTTTTCTGAATGCAATAGATCAAAATGCTTTTGTAAGCTTGTAAATAATAAAATGAACTGTCACTGGAATAAATCTGTCAGCGGTTTACAAATGATAACAACCTGAAGTTGGTTGCAATACATATCAGCCACCCTGTATACTGTGTGTTAAAAGTGAACTTTCAGGTGCATACTCTTCTTTGAAGTTTTCCAAGGTCTCATGCCACATGAAGAGATGGGTTTTTATTTGAACTAAAATCTCCGAATGCAGTACAAAACAGACTTTCCAACACTATTTATCATAATTTAAACCAATATAATACACATGCAATCCTCTTAAAGTTTTTAAATACTAAAGCTCTTCTTCTGTTTAAGACGCATGGAAACCAAAGACTATCACATTGCTTTTGAACTTTGCCTCATGATCGGAGTTTATGAGCTTTCGAAAGCGGCTTAAAATGATAAATTCTAAATTTAATCCTTCGCCACAAATCGTATACGTACGTATGCCATAGCATTCGAATCCTGTCGCTGACAGTTCTGATGGCATTCTTGGAATAAGGCATACGCATGCATGCAATCTCCCCTAAGGCACATGGTACTCACTTACAGTGTGCATATGATTGTGTAAGTTGTGTGTATTCGTGTTGACACGTTTCTCAATACACCAACAATTGTGCAACTTGTGTAACAGAAAAAAGAAGTGGAGAGAAATATTATTTTTCTCTCTCTGGTTTTGTTACATATTTTATTCCGTTTCATGAATTCCATTCCATTCCATATAATTTAAGTGAAAATCCGTTTTCTTTCTTGTTAATCTTTGTCCTTGTGTCTGCAGTTCGTAATTGAGTTTTTTATGCATTTCTTCTCTTTGTTTTTTAATGACCTGCTTGGTATGATTCATTCGTTCTATATATGGGTGTACCCTACCCTACATTACCAAGGTGAAGTTTTTGTTGTGTTTAAAAAAATCGGTTATTGAGACTTGAGTAGAAGCTTGCAAACGAGTAAATCTTTGGATTGAAGATAAGGCCAGAATTAATACATAACTGTTCAGTTTATGTGGTACAAGGTTCATGCCATCAGAAAAACCTACACATTTTAAGTCGAGCTATGATCACAGTGTGGACCTATAAACTAATTCCCAAAAATATATAAATGAATCAGAGTTAAGTACAGGGTAACTACAACGAATCCTTTTTCTTAATTAGGATTTCCTTGTTACGAAGAATGCTTTCAATAATATTGTTACGTTTTTACCTTTATAAAAACGTTTAAAATATGAGTTCGTTGATTACAAACAAAATAAAAATAAATAAAAACTCTTTATTGTTCGCACAATTCTGTGTACCACTGTTCACAACTTAATGTAAACAACAACAATTGCTTTGTTTGTTATTCTTCTATACACTCTTTTGTGTAAACAATAACAATTGTTCGACAGATCTTTATAACGGAGATCTTCAAACCACGATTATTCTCTTCACACAAGACTGACTAAATTTTTACTGACTCCGTTGCCTGCTTTGTCTTGCCTTTTATATGCCGACGTAGTCTGATGAATGATCTTAAAGTCCAATTTTCGTGGCTATACCTTCTCGAGATCTCCATAAATGGAAATATCGTTGTTTCAATGTTGTTTGTGTATTTTGTTTACATTGTTTGTTGTTGCATTTTTGTTTACTTATTTATCCAGATTTTTTATACTGTTGTTGTTGGTATATTTTTGTTTACTTGCTTATGAGGTAAAAAAGTTCATTGTTTTTGTTTTTGTAGCTTTTCTTTATCATTTTAAACGATGTAAAACCATTTCCATTTTCGTAACAATATTAAATCATAGCGTTTATCAGGAAACTGTTAAGCAACAGGCATATCGATTCCTCTATTGTTTCCAAAGTGGGAAACAAGCATAGAACTTGAACCTTAATAACCGAATAAAGGCCATGGAGATAATAGAATACATGATCATTACGTGGCAGTGGCTACAACAGGTTAAGATCTAAATTTATTCTCCAAAAAACGAGGAATATAAATCTAAATTGTGTCGCAAATATGAGCTGCGAGTTAATTCAACCGACGCAGTGTGAGTACTTTACACAAGACTATACAAAATCCCTTAATTTTTACGGACTTACTTACTTAATTGGTCATTACAACCCTTTCGGCGGGATTACGACCTAACTTTTTACACCACCCATGTTGTGTGTATTAATTTTATCCACGAGTGGCGGTATCTACAGTTTAATGCAAGGCAAGTTTAATCGGTGGCTCATATGGACCATTGTGTTACTCATTATGAGGTATTTTCCCTTGTTGATCCATTAGTGGTGGGTTTGAACCACCACGATCTCCGGATGAAACCGGCCGGCTCCCTTAGAGGCACGTTCGCCAGCATGCCCACTTCTTTAGACGTTCTGTCACCCAAAAATCGATGACATCTGTTTTGAAGTGCAGGGCACTCTCATAAAAGTTGTAATGTACTAATTCCGTTTCTTCAATATCCTGGCAGCTTCTGCAGTAATCCTGGTAGGGCAGACCGAACTTGTTAACGAAATCGCCAATAGCGCAGTGTTCCGTTAGAATTCCTGTTAGAGTGTGAACCTTTCTCTTGTCGAACTCAAGTGTTTCTTGGTTTTCCTTCTGATTACTTCTGGACACAGCAGTTTTGAAATTCAGCAACCAAAAATTTGCTGTTTTTTCCTTTGTCGTCTCCTCTTTAGAAATCCCCGACCCTTCCATGCCAGTTCGTCCATATTTTCGTTTCCCTCCATGCTACAGTGACCCGGTATAGGCGGGTGATGTATTGACGTATACGGTGTAGAGAGTCCATGCAACACCTGGCGCTCTTTGATTTGACGAGGTGGTTTCATTGCACATTGATTGCTGCTTAACTGTTTACGGGTATGATTAAGTTGGAAGGAGTTAGATCCCCGGTTTTAATGGTACGTGCACAAATTTCCGCCTAAAATACGCTGGCCTAGTTATGTAATCTGTATGACCCGTTCAGTGCCAGCTTAATGGAATAGACGCCAGATCCAGTTTCTCATTCCATTTTTGAGCCACCGGTGGAGTTCGTTATATCTGCGTCACGGATGACGGATGATGGGCGTGGTCGTCAGAGCTCTCGTGATGCTCAAGCAATCTAACCTCTGTAGTCTGAGATGTCTTAGCGACTTCAAATTATTGTTTCAGCTATGCTTGGCTGGGATTTTCAATACCTTATCGATATTGACATTACAATTAACAGAAGGAATTTAAATACTGTTCAGCCGGGACCAGGTCACCATGAACCTTTCGAGGAGCAATTATGGTGAGCAAATAATCTCATGTTTTTGAAGCAGTTTAAGAACATGTAATTTGACTTCAAATGATGTCTCTCTTGTAGAGAGACAAGTCAGCAGCAATTCCTATTCTTGCAGACAATACTACAGCTGCCATTGGTGGGAATTCTGACCGACATGCCGAAAAAGTGGGCCTAAATTGGAGTTCATGGATTTACTTACTCAATTGGTTATTGCAACCGTTTAGTTAGGATTACAACATAGCTTCTCACAGAACCCATGTTGTACAGTTTAACGTTCACTACGAATGACAGATTTGAGAAACTTTTTAATCACAGGAATTAATTTATGTTTCAGTTCATTTCATTTCTGTCACTTCTGAACATTTCCTGCTTTTTCCAGTATTCAAAACTTTTAACTGTTAAAAAATCACCCGTTATATAAACACAGTTTTTTCATTTTTCAATTTCCCCGTTAACTAAAGGGGGGATTTTAACGGGCAGATAAATGGTTTTTCATTATTATAAGTGGACAATAAGCTAGAAGTGAGCGTTAAGCTAATGGGAGAATCATCCTACCTTTAACTTTTAAAGTTAAGTTTATGCTTGAACTTGCCATATTATATATTATTTGCAATATGGCAACTTCAAATATAAGCAAAGTGAGCAAACACAACAAAAAAAAGAATCCTGTCGTTGCCACTGCGTTCAAAAAACTAGTTTAATTGAGTAATGTTATCGACATTGCTTCGGCACTGCCATATTTTTGAAAAAGTTAACTTTATTTTATCATTAGGTTGTAATAACGAAAAGAAGTTAATGCTGACTTTAAAGTTCACTTTAGCTAAAGTTACCTTTAACTAAATCCAACTTTAACGGCAAGTTGTAATAATGGCCCTTAGTCTAAAAAAATTCAGTTTTAAAAATAATACCTAAAATATGTGCTTGTACTTATGTACTTATGTTTGTATGTATGTATTTGTGTACATATGTATGTATGTATTTTTTTTAAACAATTTGTTTGTACTTTACCTCTTTTTTCTCTTTACAGGTAGATGAGAATATTAAAATGTCAAACGAAACATATCGCAATTGTATTCATTAAAAATAAATCGAAATCGAAAAAAAATTAAATAAAATTAAAATAAAAAAAATAATAATAATAATAATAAAAAATACGATAAAATAAATAAATTAATAAAATAAATAAAAGCAAAATACAATTTTAAAAAATAAATATTCAGTAAAAAAATTAAATTCAAAATAATCATCAATCCATTGCCAATAAACGGTTATCGATAACCATAATTAAAGAAATTAAGTAATCACCATTAAATCTATATGAAAATATAACAGAATTTATTAAAATCAATAATTAATTAATTAATTAAACTGCACTGCATATTAAACGCAAGTAACGTAACGTAACGTAATATACCGCAAACGTATTAAAAACCAATGCCGAGCGATTAATCTTTAAAAACAGTTTCATCCCTCTGGCCTTGACGTGTGTAGAGTGTAGATTAAAAACAACAACCATTTAACACTCAATCTGCTCCCTTCTGCTGTTAAGCATCCTTGATGTTAAGGTTATAACACCATCCTGCTACTTTGTACAAAATCAACAACAACAATATCAACAATTTTAATGTGCTTTGTGCGGCATATTAAATTCCATAATCCTTAGGAAGTAATTAAATTAAAAGAAAAAAACAAAAACTTTACATATCAAAGGATTTTGTGAGCTGGTAAGTATCCTTTTATCTGTTTATAATTAGCACTGCAAAATACTATAAAATAAAGAGAGAGAATAATCAAAATAGAAAAGAACTTGAAAGGATTAAAGTTTTAAACAAGAAAGAAAAAACAAAAATATTAAAACATAAATAAACAAAATAATGAAAGAACAGAAACTCAACCCTTACATAAGAAAGTAATAAAAATGAATACAAAATTTATTTCAAGAATTTATAAACAAATTAATTGAAAACTAAAGTTTCTTAAATCCTTTTCCTTTAACCAACAATTCATGGATAAGACCTTACTTGCCCTCTTACTTACTTGCGTAAACTTTAAAATCTTTTAGTCAGGATTACAACCTAGCCTCGCACACTACCCTTGTTGTGTGTGTCAATTTTTTATCCATGACCGACGGAGATCTTTCGTTTTATGTCGACTTCGAACATCACATTTGTGAAACTTTTTAATACTATGTTCAGACATGCACTTTTATTGAGTCAATATTCGGTTTATTGAGTACAATATTTTAAGTGTTTAGACATAACAATATACGCAGTTCAGCTGCTTATTCAATATTCATTTGACAGCTGGTAAACAAAACAGCTGGTTGTTTCAACAACATTGTTTTTATTTTGTTTGTTTTTTTTTTTGTTTATCGTTGTTGACATTTGAGTTGTCAAATATCAACAAAAAGTGTTCGGATAATTGTAATATGCTTATGAACATACTTATGACAGTGCTGCATTTTAAGTTTCACTCAATATTATAACAATTTGCGTATTTATTGCGCAATAATTAATTGAAATTTTATATGAAATATTGAGCTCAACAATGCCGTTTATTGCGATTTACTCAAAAAAAGTGCATGTCTGAACATACTATAAGGCCATTTTATTTGGTCTCGTTGTTTTTGCCAGAAGGCTCCTTCATAGTTAAGAGTATCTTTCTTATATCGGGCGTTTTTTCAGCTGCATTGAGAACTATCAACATCAACCATTATAGTTTTACAGCTGAGAATATTATATTGTGCCGATATTTCTTTTTTGTAAGATTTGTCAAGTTATCATTAATACTTTCACATTGTGGAAATTTACTTAAAATAAGTTGATAGAATAGTCTAGTAGCTAGTGTAGCCCGGGTACGAACCCCAGGCATCAGACATCAAAACGAAAATATGAAATAAAATATTTCTTCGGCGACTTCCACTCAGCAGATTTCTGGCAAAAACTCTGAGAGTAAAAAAAAAGTTTCTCAAAAAATCTGTCGTTCGGAGTCAACTTTAAACTGTAGGTCCCGCCACTCAAGTAGGTATGACAAGCTAAGCCGTAATCCTATCTCAAGGGTTGTAATAGCCAACTATGTATGTATGTATGTAAGTTCATAAACATTTCCCTCATTTTCCGGAAAATATAATTGACCTAGAATGCATGAAGTTCATTGATCGTTACCTAATTGGTCATTACAATAACTTAGTCAGGATTGCAACCTAGCTTCTCATACCACCCATGTTGTGTGCGTCAATTTTTTATGCCTAAGTGGCAAAGAACTACAGTTTAATGTCGACTCTGAAGGGCAGAATTGGGAAACTTTTCATGGAAATTTTATTTAATCTCCGAGGTTTTGACGGAAAACAGACGTCTGAGCGGGGGTTTTAACCGCGGAGTTTCGTCTAAAAAGGCATTACTCTACCTTCATTCGCTAGATGCCTTTTATTCTTCGTTTTCCCAGTAATTTACTCTTCTTGAACACTTTTTTGTTAAAGAAATGTGCGTCCTGAAGAGAATATTGCTGCTGTAATGCAAAGCCTTAAATAACTATAGGGTCCGCAAATTAATTTTTTTTTTCGAAATGCTTTAAAAAAAAGCTACTGAATATTTTCTCATATTTCTTTTTTTTTATTTGAAAGTATATGTTAATAATGGAAAATAATTTCATTCAAATGGCTGCCTCGGCTGGCCATGCAGTAGTCTACACGATCGGTCCAATTTTTAAGCACATTATCGATTGTGTGCAGCTGTATTTCACCAATCGCTTCACGAATATTGTCCTTTAAAGCGTCAATTGTCTCTGGCATGTCAGCGTAACACTTATCTTTGTCGGCGCCCCACAAATAATAGTCCAACGGTGTCAAATCACAGATCCGAGGTGGCCAAACGACATCAGCTCTACGGCTGATAATGCGATCTTCAAAAACAGGGCACAAAACATCGAGTGTAGCTTTGACTGTGTGGCACGTAGCGCCGTCCTGTTGAAAACAAATTTTTGTGAACAAAAATTCGTTCAACATGGCCCGACAACGATCGCCATTGACTGTATCGGCCACTCCTTGCTCATTTTCGAAGAAACATGGCCCAATTATGTCTCTGGACCAAAATCCGCACCAAACAGTGACTCGTTTTGGGTGCGTCGGCTTTTCAATGAATGCGTGCGGGTTTTCTGTGCCCCAAATGCGACACTTTTGCTTGTTTACATACCCGCCAAGATCAAAATGATCTTCATCTGAAAAGATGATTTTTTTGCCAAAATCGGCATCTTCTGTAAGTCGATCGTAGGCCCACTTAGCGAAGCGAAAATGCATTGGATGGTCAATTGGCTTCAACTAACCTGAACCAATTGGACTTTGTATGGCGTCATACCAAGGTCTTTATGCAAAATTCGTCTCAATGATGTCTCCGAAATGTTCAATTGTTGAGAACGACGGTGAATTGATGTTGATGGCGCTTCACGCACACTTTCTGCCACAGCAGCTATATTCTCGGGTGTACGCACTGTTTTTGGCTTTTCACGCTTTGGTTTATCGATGAGGATGCCAGTTTCTTTCACTTTTTTCACAAGATAACGAACATATGGAGCTGACGGTGCTTCTCTTCTTCCAAAATCCGTACGCAATTTTCATATACATTTTGCAACATAACCATGATTTTCAAAGTAATGTCGCAATATTTCCCAGCATTGTTTAAGCGTATACACAACCATATTTGTTCAGCGGAAGGATAAAACTAATTATCTGTCAAATCAGACATGAGCTAAGTGTTACCATTCACGAAATAAGCACTAGTTGAAAAAAAAACGTTAGATGGCGGACCCATACATGTTTATAAAATATAGGCCACTTAGGCTTGCGTTTAGGCTCACTGTTATTTCATAATTAAAATCCTATCCGGGATTCAAGCATTCACTAAAGCCTACCAACCCGACTCTTGATTCTTGCTATTGCAGTATTCTTTATATTATAGAGTTTAGTCAAGGATAACATACACCTCCTCATATCATGAACAGGGCGCCAACCCATGAGGCGAAAGATAGTTTTTTCCTCTCCTTCAGATCCTGCAGAAGTCATTTGAGAGTATGTCTGAATCGCAAGTAAGAAGTGCATTGGTAGTGCATACTCTTCTTGTACATAAAAGTCCAACAAAGTCTAGGAATGTTGCTCGAATTTTCATGCTTTACTTGCTTTGTTTGCCAACCAAGTAGTGCCAAGTAATAAAATGAGCGGCACTCATAACAGATCAGGGATTGTAAGGTCTATATCGACTCTGGTTAGTTCATTAGAAACGCAATTTCCGAAAATATTCAATTATTCGACAGCCTTGGATTCTCCTGCACACTCTTACGAACAGCGGGGATGTTGTCAGTAGATATTGTGTTTCTTCACTTACGGGAGGTTTACCGAAAACGATGGTTTACTGTACCAAGGGACTAGAATTTATATACTCATCTCGATAGGACGCTAATAGCAGTACGTTGCCTGTTATGTTCTGCTCATTATGATAAAACAATTTAAATATTTGCATGCGTTGTTAAATTTTATATCCGTCCATGGTTATTTAGCAAGACAGGCTGAAAAAATTTGAATTAATTTGACAGATGTTGCCTCAACAAGATGGCCGTTGTCAACTGTCAAAGTTCGGAAATCCTCCATGTGGAAGAGTAAAAAACGCAATTTAATATTTATATGGGACAAATTGCAATATCTCTGAGTTTTTATTTTTTTGCTTTTGTACATCGTATTTAATTTAATTGAAATGTATTTTAAAAATAAAGTGTGACAGGAAATCATAAAGAAATTGAAGAAATAATTGAAAAATGTTAAACGCTCCATTAGTTTTACAAATGGCAAGGAAATAAATTAAACTATCGCATAGAATATTATATTTTTAACATATATTTAAACATACATACAAGCATTATATTTAAATAATAAACATTAACAATTAAGTAAAATAAAATAAAAATATAAGTTTCCTTATGTGCCTACTTTTTTCTATGAGAGCAGAATACATTTTCAATTATTTTTAAACAACTAAGTCCCTTGTTAGAAGTCACCGTAGTCTAGTAGGTAGTGTGCTGGCTTATTAGAAGTAAAGCCAGGGTTCGAGCCCCAGGCCAGACATCAAAATAAAATACAAAAAGTATTTCTTCGGCGACTTTCTCTCAGCAGATTGCTCTGAGAGTAAATAAAAAATTGCCATGAAAAGTTTCTCAAAAATCTGTCGTTCGGAGTCGACTTTAAACTGTAGGTCCCGCCACTCATGTATAAAAATTAACGCACACAACATAAGTGGTGTGAGAAACTAGGACGAAATCTGTTGAGAGGAAATCGCCAAAGAAATATTTTTTCATATTTTCGTTTTGATGTCTGATCTGGGGTTTGAACTCGGGTTTTACATCTAATAAGCCAACACACTACCTTCTAGACCACGGCGTTGACGTTGACGTGGCGTGAACTTACAAATTTTGTGGTTAGACTTGGTTGTGTGTTGTGTTTTTATGCTGCAGAACCTCAAAACCCATATAGCCCAGTGCCAAAGCTCAAATTCAACCTGATTTATATACCTGAGTCATGGAAAATTGGACATTTCGAATGCACTCTACACAGAAAAGCCATGCTAGACATTTGGTCGTTGTTATATAACGCACAAGATAGCATCAACAGGTCTTTCGAACGAATAAATTTCGAAGATGTCTCAGGCACACTTTGTTTGATTTAAATTTGGAAGCGCTTAATAAAAGACCCTGCATTAGTGTAGTGATTCTTATAACTTTCACTGCTAAGAACAAAGCAAACTGTTTGCAATTTAAGTTTCGAAATCCACAGTAATTGCGATTAAGCTCAGAGGCTCTATGGCCTTCTTAAGCTAGAATTAGCCGAACATTCATGGAACATGTTCGTTTCTACATGTGAAAGAAAATATGAATGAATAGCGAACCGTAATGGAATTTCGGTAATCGTTCTCATTGCTTTTCATATTCTAAAAGCGAACACACATTCCGTGGACGTTCGGCTAATTCTACCATAAGAATATTTTGTGAGTTATAAAATGCTTTTCCATATCAGATAATTACTCCGAAAATCAATTTAGAAGCCATTTTGTTTTTCATTTTCTCTTCTATTTCTCTAAATATAGTTTTATTTAAAAAAATTTATTGCATTTCAGTATAAACGAAATGAAAATGTGAGAAACGATCTGTCAAGTGTTCGTTGGGATAGCGAGTAATTGATGATTATGTTTGTTTGCATTACTCGTGTGGCTGTATGCAAATACATGAAATTCTCATTAAGTTTTTTTTTCACTTATTCTTTGTTTCTCTTTCTCAACCAATAAGTGTTATATATGTTCACCCACACATACGCCCAAAAATGCAAATATAAACAAACAAAGTGTATAATTTACTATTACCCAAGTGTTTATTTCCATTTATGCTTTCTATTCAACAGTATTTTGTTGTTGTTGTTGTTGTTGTTGTTCCTAACATTAGTGTTTTTTCGTTCTCATTTTGATGAGTCCCCACATTTAAATTGTATGTAAACAAGAGATGCCAGATAATAGAATTTTACAATGTGAGCTGCTATAGAAAGAGTGTCTCAGCATTTGAATTTGGCCCATTAGATTTGTAAGTGGAGGTTCAGTAGATCTGCCTCCCAGACATGCGTGTTGCCTAGGATGGCAGTGGTACTTTTCTCAATATTTTGCACATCTGTTCACAACATCCATAAGTGCCCTGAAGAATTTTGGGTGCTTAAAACACCTTTTTTGTATACCACTCTTGCCTTCGCCAAACTGTTGCTATGCACCCAAGCTAGACTACGTTCCTGGAATGGTGTGGGACAAAAATGAACTTTAAGCCAATTTTATCCTGCTTCTGGTACAGATATAATCTTCAACCTGCCTGCTTATATTGTCAGGATTAATTTGTCTACTGCCTGGTTGCCTTACACATGTTCGCTGAAAGAGTACTTGAGTAGGTACGAAAGCGCTGAATTTGTTACGATAACAATTCACATGAGATCGAAGAATGTAAAATGCATCCAAAAAAAGCTACTTTTTGGTGTGGTTTTTAGGCTGGAAGCGTCATCGGTTCATATTTCTCTGAGGACAACGTTAGCCAGGCCATCACTGTCAACGACAAGCATTAAAGGTCGATGAATACCAACTTGTTTTGGTTTGAATTGGATGATGTGGATACCAACGACTTGTGGTTTTAACAGGACATATGGTTTCATGACTTATTGGATATACTGCACGAGCGATTTGAGAGGATGGTCTTATCAAGTTGAGGTAATGTAAGCTGATCACCGAGAATTCTCTTATGGGGCTTACTTACGAGTATGTCGCAAGTGTTTGAGAATAAGATATAAAACATATAAGTCCTTTAATCCTTTATTCTCCCGTAATTCATTATGTTTCTTTGTCTTATACTATGTTCAGACATGCACTTTTATTGAGTCAATATTCGGTTTATTAAGTACAATATTTTAAGTGTTCAGACATAACAATATACTGCTTATTCAATATTCATTTGACAGCTGGGAAACAAAATAGCTGGTTGTTTCAACAACATTGTTTTTGTTTCGTTCGTTGTTTTTTTTGTCGTTGTTGATAATTGAGTTGTCAAATATCAATAGAAAGTGTTCGGAAAATTGTAATATGCTCACTGAGCGTACTTATGACAGTGCTGCATTTTAAGTTTTACTCAATATTATAACAATTTGTAAATTTATTGCGCAATAATTAATTGATACTTTATATGAAATATTGAGCAATAAAAGTGCATGTCTGAACATATTATTAGAAGGTCATCGAATGATAAATAAATTTGGCAGAAAATTGTGTTGTCTCGAGTAGATAAACGCCTTCAGGACTATTGTTTAATTAGGAGATTGTTCACGCATTGAGCTTTCAGAAATTCTTCTATCACTATTAGTTTCGGCTGGTTAAAGTAGCTTACCATCCTTAGAGTAAAAGATCCTAGGCGAGGGTTTAGACCGGTAAAATTAATATCCAAACATTTTCTAAAGGGAACCAATCCAACTCCAGAATAAATTTTGTTCTTTACAGCAATCTATCTTTATGTTGGAGAGTTCAGTCAAGCATGACAGAAAATGAGCAGGGCCCCGACTTCTTTCTTTCTCATAGTTTCCGCAGCAGTCGTTCGAAGGAATGTCTATCGGCATGCTTCTAATAAGTCAGTGGCTTATCAGAACGGCAATTACGCTACGGTTATACATACATACATACATAATTGGCCATTACAAACCCTCAGTCAGGATTACGATCTAGCTTCTCACACCACTTATGTTGTGTGTGTTAATTTTGTACATGAGTGGCTTGACCTACAGTTTAACGTCCACTCTGAACGACAGATTTTTGCGAAACTATGGCAATTTTATTTATTCTCAGAGCTTTTCCCAGAAATCTGCTGAGAGGAAGTCGCCGAAGAAATATTTTTTTTCGTGTTTCTTTTTGATGTCTGACCTAGGGTTTGAACTCGGGCCTTACGTCTAATAAGCGAGCACACTACCTACTAGACTACGCCATGGTTATGCTGTTTAATAATAGAAGACAATCAGTCCTCTTTTTATCCATATAAGGACAGCCCTGTCCACCTGTGTTACATGTAACCTTCCTGTTGCAAACGAATTTATGCCACACTGTGAAATGGGCACAGAATATTTATTTCAAATATTTCTGTAACATGATGGAGATTATGAGCTCCGTTTCTGGCCTTATGTTTTGAAACCCATATATGCATAAGAGTTACCTCTCAATGATTCAAAATTTCTCTAAGACATCCCCGACATTCATGGATAAGGACGGACATTGATGTGAATTTGATTTGGGACTTAATCGCAGTTTGGATGTCCAAGTAAATAAAGAGATCTTGAGGGAACATCGCCATGACTTCTGTCTGGAAATCATTGCTGCAAGGGAGTTTAATACCTGAATCGTAAATATACGTATTACAGTCTACTCTGTTCATCATTTTTGAGCCATCAGTATAACTCTTATAAGTCCCACTAGCGACCTCTTCTGTATAAAAGTCCTTATTTGAAATTTTCAAATTAAATGTTCTACTCAGAGAGTTATAAGGTAGCATACAATACAACTGGATGGATCGATGACTTTCCAGAATTTTTATGTGTCCATAGTTCAGGTTTTGAACAGGACATAAATGCATTTAACCTAACTGCCACCTGTGTAAGCCTCTGCTTCAAATAGGAGCTAATTGATAATGCCTTAGTTGAAGTGGAAAAGAATGCACTGATGATAAGGACAGCTGACTATCTTCGTACTCTGTCTGTTCGTCGGCAGTAACTGTGGTACTGGCACACTGTTAGCGCTGTAAAAAAGATCGGCTCTACTCTACCGCCTTTATTTTATACTACCTTTACTATTTCTTATTGAAAGAGAAGAGGTTTTCTTTAGACAAATTACAACCCAGTAAGAGGAATTTTTTGAGAAGCTTTCGTACCTGATTAGGTAGGTAGGTAGGTAGAGGTGGCTGCCCATCCAAGAAATATTTTTGGATGGACTCACTTAGGCCGCATTGGGCCCATTGTGCTACCACAATCATCCGTTATCCCCTAGTCTCGAAACCACTCGGAGCTCCTGATAAAGCGATTCAGGCTGCCAATGTCAATCCTTGACAGTTCCTCCAGATCATCCATGTAGTAAGTACCCAAGTACTTCCTTCTACTTTGGCAAAGAACCGGGCATGTACCCAGCAGAAGAGGGACAGTCTCCTCTTCTGCAGCTTCTGCAGAAGTCGTTAGCAAGGTGTCCAAGACCAATGCGCTTCGCATGCGTACCCATAATGCAATGCCCCGTAATGACACCGACTGAGCGCGCCTCTTTGGAGTTTAAGTAGACTCATTGTGCGCCCCTTATCCAGCCTTGGCCAGATTTTACGAGCCGTTATACCCGTGTCCGAGGTCGCCCACCTGTCGTTGAGGGAATCGACGATCGCATTATCAATTATGAGCTTGCTGCAAGTCCTCATAGGTATGCCCAGATTCGAGGACTCATCGGAGAGTTCGATGGTCTTGCCCCGCCTGGCAAGTTCATCAGCTCTGCAGTTACCCGGAATACCACTGTGCTCCGGTACCCATACGATATGGATATCATATCGTTCCGCTATCTTCGTACCTGATAGTTGTCGTGAATTACTTAACTACCTACGAGAAAAGAGCAAATGGTTTGTAATATGCAGTGGAAACTAGACGAAGTCGCCGTGGTCTAGTAGGTAGTGTGTTGGCTTAAAGTCCGGGTTCGAGCCCCAGGCCAGACATCGAAATAAAATACAAAAAGTATTTCTTCGGCGAATTCCTCTCATCAGATTTCTGACAAAAACTCTGAGAGTAAAATCTGTCGTTCGGAGTCGACTTTAAACTGTAGGTCCCACCACTCATGTATAAAATTAACACACACAACATCAGTGGTGTGAGAAACTAGGTCGTAATCCTGACTGAAGGGTTGTAATGTATGTATGTATGTAGTAGAAACTAGACCATCCTCCTTTAAAGTCTAAATGAATCGCATAAATCCTAGATACCAATAGAACGCGTTGGAAAATTTATATATTTTGGTAGCAAAATAATATAGATGTTGTAGATGTGTAAAGCAAAGTCCAGCGTTGCATATTTCCATTTTAACTGAGCTCTTTTCTGCATTAGATGGGTCAGCTTTGCATTTACGTGGATCCTACAAGTTGGCGATCTTGGTATTTCACTTGTGAATCTTGGTTCACTTCAGATTATATTAATACGAATGGAAGTTCATGATTTTCCCCATGAAATAATAGTCATATGAAAAACTTTTGGTCTCGTTTTTCTTCATTCTCCATTGCTTTTATTACAGTTCAAAGTTATTTTTCGTACATGGAACTCTTTATGCCACAGTCATCGTATATTCAAACCTAACCTCAAACATTTCGAACAAAACGAAATAGGATCTGTCACAATATGGATTTGCAGCGTAAAATTTGTGTTAAATCTGACCAAAGCTGTAACGAGGTGCACTGGCTGGTGTATCCTCTTGGAGGCTAGAAAATGTGAAAATGTAAGGACTAGGAACAATGACGTTCTCTATAATTGTACGTCATTAATTTGAATACAATTCATGCCAACTTATATAATTATTTAATTGATCATCAATCCCTTTAGTTTGGATTACAACCTAGCATTGCACACCACCTTACTGTTAAATTTCGGAGAAATCACCGTAGTCTAGTAGGTAGTGTGTTGGCTAATTAGACGTGAGGCCACGGTTCAATCCCCAGGTCCTACATTTCCAACAAAACGAAATATGAAAAAATATTTCTTTGGCGACTTTCTCACAGCAGATTTCTGGCAAATACTCTTGAGAGTAAATAAAATTGCCATGAAAAGTTTCTCCAAAATCTGTCGTTTGGAGCCGAGTTTATACTGTAGTTCCCGCCACTCATGTATAAAATTAAGACACACAACATAAATGGAGAAGCTACGTCGTAATTCTGAGTGAAGTGTTGTAATGAGCAATTATGTATGTATGTTCGTATTTTCAGTAAAGCAAACTTAAAATTGTGTCAACATGACACACAAATGCCTACTATTTAGAGACAAATTCTTTTTTTTTCATTGATTTCTCAACATAATGTCAACATATTTTCAAACTAATCCACATTCTGTGTGATCATGCACTTATATTGAGTAAATCGCAATAAACGGCATTATTGATCTCAATATTTCATATCGACGCCTCCGTTCTATAACATTCTAAGTCGAAAAAGTGTGTTTTGAGTTATGAGCTCTTAAAGTTTTCAAGCGACATACGACCATATGTGTATTCTAAGAAGATTTTTCCCTATAACTTCGGAACGGATCGGCGCATCTTAACCAAATTTTAACAGTATTTAAGTTAGAGAACGTAGAATTTAAAAGTGCAAGAACATTAAAAACGTTCTAAGTACACTTATATGTCCATATAAAATGTCAATTAATTATTGCTCAATAAATTCATAAATTGTTATAATATTGATTAAAATTTGAAATACAGCACTGTTGTAAGTACGTTCAGTGAGCATATTACAATTTTCCAAACACTTTCTATTGATATTTGACAAACAAATATCAACAGCGACAAAAAAAAAAACAGAACAAAAACAATAACAAGCTGTCAAATGAATATTGAATAAGCAGCTGAACTGCGTATATTGCTATGTCTAAACACTTAAAATATTGTCATTAATATACCGAATATTGACTCAATAATAGTGCATGTCTGAACATAGTATAATAAAACATGCCAGAGGCATAACTTTATTAAGTTAAATAAAGTGATGATATTTTTTCTTTTCTTTTTTTTTGTAATTTCTTAAAATATGGAAACATTTTTATTTTTATTTTTTTTTAATTTTTTTATTTTTAATTTTCTTTTTCTTTGAAACTGACTTTTACTACCACCATATTATTACTAATAATGCATATATCTGGCAGCCTTATATAATTTCTACTGTACTGGTATACACTTGATTGTGAATTTATGTGTATGTGTGTGTGTGCCTAAGCAATAAAATGCGTATAGAGATGTGCTTGTGTGAACAGATTTTCCAAGGACACATATTCATGTATTGCAAGTTAAAATTTGTTATTGTTTTTATATGTGTTGGCCGTAAAAAAAGAAAACAAAAACAAAAAGAGAAAAAAATCAAAATTAAATTACCAGGAATGGGTATTATAAGTCACTCTTAATTGTGTAATTTATAGTTTCCATTCGTTTTTTTTAATCGGAATTTCTTGTTTTCTTCTTTTCAAAACACAATTTGACCTTAAAATATTGAAGAAAAAAAAAAAACTAGAAAAAATCTAATGAATTCAATGAATTTAAATTGCATACATTTAATGAAAAATAAAACAAAAGAAAACTTATGGAAATTTTAATACAAAAGCAACTTTATGCAAAACAGTTGCCAGTAGGTTAGGGGGTAGTTTGCCGTTCATGGGTGTATTTGAGCCACCCCGAGCTCCGGCTGAAAGCCGCCAGTTCCCTTATTGGCATCTTCGCCATTATACCTAGATCTTCAAACCTTCTGTCACCCAAAAACCGATGTCTTTTCTGAAAAGCACATTGTGGCAGCTTTTGCAGTAAACATGATAGGACAAACCGAGTCTGTCAGCTAAATTGCCAATAACGCAGTGTCCTTTCACAATTTCTGTTAGAACGCAACGCGTTCTCTTGTCGAACTTCCATGTTGTGTGTGTCAATTTTTTATGCATAAGTGGCAAGGAACTACAGTTTAATGTCGACTCTGAACGGCAGATTCTGGAAAATATTCATGGCAATTTTATTTACTCTCCGAGTTTTTGGCAGAAGACAGACGCCTGAGCGGGGGTTTGAACCGCGGAGTTTCGTCTAAGAAGGTATTACCCTCCTGTCATTCGCTAGACGCCTTCTATTCCTCGTTTTCCCAGTAATTTACTCTTCTTGATGAAGTCGCCGTAGTCTATTGGGTAATGTGTTGGCTTATTAGACGTAAAGCCAGGGTTCGAGCCCCAGGCCATACATCAAAACAAAATACAAAAAGTATTTCTTCGGCGACTTCCCCTCAGCAGATTTCTGGCAAAAACTCTGCGAGTAAATAAAATTGCCATGAAAAAGTTTCTCAAAAAAAATCTGTCGTTCGGAGTCGACTTTAAACTGAAGGTCCCACCACTCATGTATAAAATTAAAACACACAACATAAGGGGTGTGCGAAATTAGGACGTTGTACAATGGGTCAATTCGACCTCCGGGTACTGTACTTGTCTTAATTGACAAGTACACGTCCTCTAACCTAACCTAACCTAACCTGTGGTCTGCGAAAGTGTGAGTTCTTGTGAGCAACGCGAAGTTGATTGCTTCAGGGTCATATTTTGTCGGCGTTTCTTGCTTTTCGTCGACTTAATGGTGGCGTTGGTCGACGGTTTGCTGAACCATTGAATTGGAATTTATTTGTCACGTTGTAAATAGTCCTTGTGGTAGGACGATTATGGCGATCATAAAATGCTGTATGCGCTGTATGTTGATAAGGAAAATTTATTGTTTGCATGTGCTATTGTATGTTCAACTGAAAGTTTCTCTACTGTGCCGCAACGCTTGTAATAAGTGTGTTTATAGCCTGCATGAGCTTGAATGCTCTGTCAATTATTGTAATATTTTCCATTAAAGACGATTCGGTCCTAACCTTCCTTTAGAAATTTTTACTCCTATAGGTTTGTGGTAAAGGGAATCTACGGCACGGGTTATACAATGCTTGTGTACTTGTTTCACTGCGTTTTGTAATTCTATTATTGCATGACGTTGTAATGACATAAAAAATACAGAAACAGAAACAGCTGTTTCAAGAGTTTGCTATTTCTGTTCTTACTTATCGATTGCATGACATCGAAACAACAGCAATGCGAAAAAGGGGAGAAATAATTGAAAAAAAAAAGAAAAATATAATCGACATGCAATGTCAGCGCTAAAATCAACAAAATGGCAAAATAAAAGCCACCCTTGTAACATCGACAAAGTGAAGAAAACAAAGAAAAGTGGAAAGAAAAGTACCTGACCTTGTTTAACCCAGTCACACCGCTTTGCTACTTAGATCATGTATCCGATATCAAAAAGAGAAAAGTTGTTTAACTAAACAAAACGATAAAAATTTAAACGACAAAGAATATAAAAACTTAAATAAATAAAAAAAACAGTTTTGCGCTTTACATCGAATTTTTTCAGATAATCTTAAATATATCGGGTCTTTCATTACGTGCTTCCTAGCCTTCTAGCTTCCAATCTTTAAATTAAAAATAAAATAAATTTTTTTACTCGTTCGAGAGACTTATTGATGCCATTATGTTTGGAATATAACATCCTTAAAATGTCCACCAAGGCTGCTCTGTGTGAAGAACATCCGAAATGTATAATTTTCCATGACTCTGACGCATAAATCAGACTGAATTTTGTCGATGGCATGATTTATGTTGGCTTTGAGGACCACCGTGGTTAGTGACTTATTCGCACACATCTGCAACTTAAGAAAACTCCAGTTTAACGGGGTTAAATTTCTCTTTAGTCTCTCTTTAGTCAGAATTACAACCTACCTTCTGACTGCATCCATGCTATGTGGGTTGTTTTATCCATGAGTAGCAGGACCTAAAGATTTTTTAAGATAGTAAGGTCATAAATATCTACAAGTATGTTGACGCATGTGAACGTATGTTGACGCATGTGAACGTATGTTGACGCATGTGAACGTATGTTGACGCATGTGAACGTATGTTGACGCATGTGAACGTATGCTGACGCATATTGCCGCATATTGACGCATAAGTCGAACACCATCCAGTTGCCACGAAAACAATTTCTGGATGCAGAATTTTGTATCAAACCAACTCTATCATAAGAGGAGGCTGTTTTATCCCTGGTTTTACACATTACACACATTAAGCACATTATGAGGATGATGGCATTCATAATAAAACGGGCTCATCTAACGCATTGTTAGGCATCCTTAACTGGCTACCATTAGCAAAACCATTCGCGAAACATGTAGCTGCGAACACAACAATGTGACAGAGTTCCACAAAGATAACGGAAGCATAGAAGCTGTGTTCATGGCAAATAGTTGATCTGAACGTACTGACATTGACTATACGAAGCTAAACCCGTTTTAGATTCTACTTTCTTAAGGCAATGAAATTGAGAGTCACAAAAGCATTGAAGGAATAAGAAGTGTGTTTGATATCCTATACTTCCTATTGAATACGCGTGATCTGATCCAGTTTTTGATTTTGATTTTATAATACCGTGTGTATCCTATTGTTTTTGCCAGAAAACTGCTGAGAGGAAGTCGCCGAAAGAAATATTTTTTCATATTTCGCTTTGTTAGAGGCGTCTGAGCTGGGGTTTGAACCACGTATACTAACCCTAGTCTAAAAAACCAACACACTACTTACTAGACTGGGACGACTTTGATTGCCTTGATGTTGTTTCAATTTCGACTATTTTGTTTGCTCACGTTCTCATTTATCCAGGGCCTTAGTCCTGACAATGCTTTTTTCAATGAAAGTTAGGGTCTGAGTAGAATGCACCTGCTGTTGAATACTGTATCCATCCATTGTAATTTGGCAAAACATAAAGTTCGCAAGTCCCTGTTGGAAGACCCTTTATTCTATACTTTTTTTTTTGTGTTTCAAGCAATAAAAAATTTTATTTTTCATAGAGTGGGGATATTCAAAAGGTGTGCAAGACGGAAAAAGCCACTTAAAAATTAATTTTCCATGTGAATGCGTTTCTTAGTCCCCCAATAAAAAATTCACTTTACTTTCGTTTGCCATTAAATTCTTGAAGTTGAAGAGCGAGAGATTCTATTGGCATTGACTGCAGGAATCATTATTCAAATGGTAACTAAAAATCGTAATAACTGCTGTAAAAGAATAAAAAAACTTCTCGTAGTGAAATGAATTATATTCAAATATGCAGTGAGCGTCAAAAGAAATTGTACAATTAAAACAAATTTACCCTTATGTTAAAGAAAGTTTTTGAAATTGAAACAAAAACCCAAATAATTTCAAAATATTCTCAAATTTGCCGTCTTCTTATGTGATAAAAGTTCAGCTTGGTGGTCATTAGAATTTCAACCAAGGTGTACAGTTTCTTTTGACGATCACTGTATTTTGGACTTAAGCCAAATGATTTCTTTTTGACAACGAAAATATTAGTTATGACTCAACACCTGTTGACAGCTGTAATGAATTCAATTCTGCTTGTATTTTACGGAAGATTTAAAATTTCATATTCAATTACACCCCTTGAAGGCGAGAAACAGAAAAAAATAATCAACTAATTAGACTTGTATTGTGATATAATCTCCATTACACCCTGTACTATATAATCAACATTTTTTTCTTGTTTTTGTACTGGAGTTGGTTCTTTAGTGGCAATTATCATTGGGCACCCCTAGTCGCACTACACCACGCTCCAAGGAACATAGATTCAGAATTACTTCTCGTTGGTGTCAATCTTCTTGCCTATCTTCCATTAGTCCTTCTTTCTCCTAAGGGCTGTGCTACCGTTGTGTCTTTATAGATTTCCTCTGTTCTTCGCATTGAAACTCTACAACGCGTTCCAGTATTTCTTAAAGTTTAAGAACACCATCATTTTGTTGTTGACCACAGATTCCATTTCCATTGAGTCGCCATCAAACGTCAGGTTTTTGAGTACAATATGCTTCGCAGTTTAAAAGTAACCTCTGTGGAGCTTCCAGAAGTGGTTGAGGGATTGTTAACTTCTTCATAATTCATCTTTCAATGTCTGGTTTAGTTTGTATATGGACCTATCACAGCTTCTATTTTCGCCGCGATAGTCTTCTTTCAACTGTGAACATATTTTTTTTTAAATGAAAACACTCAAGAAATAACTTCACCTTATGTAGGAGGAGGAGGGAAAGACGATGATAGTCTATGGACATGCTTCTATTCTGGGAGTAAATAGAGACATCAGCATCGATTATATGATTCCTTACAGCTTTCTGTATAGTACATTTGATTTTAGAATTTCAATGAGAGACTTCTGATCTAAATATCTGCAGGTTCCCAATGGAACTCTTGATGTTTATACCGATGTGTGACAGAGAAAGCTGTGGCATATTTATTACAGTTGCTGATATTAACTTTTCTTATAGGGTACCTGACTACTGCAGAGCTTTCTAGACGCAGGTAATGGCCATTTAAAATGGCTCAATGTTTGTTGGGTGGCGGGGTTCTTCCTGAAAATCTCTTGGTGTACTCAGCCAGATTACGATTAAGTCTCTAACGTACTTTCCTTTTCCATGAACGTCGATGATTTGTTTGAGAAATTTCGAATCATTCATCGGTAATTCTTATGTGGATATTCTTATCTGCGACATAGACATATCGTTGGCAATTATACTACTGACAAAGTACCCGTGCCCGGTGCGGAGCTCGCAAAATCTGTCAGAGGGCACTGCCTCAGTTAAATTGGAAATATCCACTCGTTTTACAATAAGCCTTAATCTCGTTATAAGAAAGACGGTATGCGCAGTGTTGTATTGTACACATTTGAATAAGAAGAGGACTTATTCGATTCTATCCTTAAAGTCATGGCCATCAAACACGCGATAGGGATAATTGCGATCCATTGTCCTTTTGTTGGGCATGCCGAAAAATTTGACATTCCGACAAAGGAGAGGACGGACTCTTATTAAAGGAAGATGTCCCACTTAGTCCTGCATTTAGGCCGATTGTGATATCTCAATTAATAATCAAAGCGATTAAACATTTCCTAGATTAAGCCTACCGGAAGTCGCCGTAGTCTAGTAGGTAGTGTGTTGGCTTATTAGACGTAAAAGCCAGGTTTCAAGCCCCATGCCAGACATCAAGACAAAATACAAAAAGTATTACTTCGGCGACTTCCTCTCAGCAGATTTCTGGCAAAAAATCTGAGAGTAAATAAAATTGCCATGAAAAAGTTTCTCAAAAATCTGTCGTTCGGAGTCGACTTTAAACTGTAGGTCCCACCACTCATGTATAAAATTAACACACACACAACATAAGTGGTGTGAGGAACTAGGACGTTGTACAATGGGTCAATTCGACCTCCGGGTACTGTACATGTCTTAATTGACAAGTACACGTCCTCTAACCTAACCTAACCTAGCCTAAGCCTACCGGAGTTCCAAAGGAATATTGCTGTTGCAGCAATGTTTATATTAGAGATCAAGGATGTGAAAGTCTTTTTATGACAAGAGCAAGGCGCTGACACATGACGTGAAAGACAGTGTTTTCTTTTCATCAGACCTCACATCTACTATAAAACTCAGTCGAGGGAAAGACAAGTCGCTATGGAATTAATCGCAGCCTTTTTAGGCTGAGTTAATTAAGAGATTTTTAGGAAAAAAGTGGCTTTGATCTCCGCCTGGAAAACACTGCAGTGTTGGGGCAAGCTATATCGTTACTCTAGATATATATACTATAGCCTTCTGTTCAGCCTTTTATAACCCTCGGTATATATATTCAAGGGTCTCATTGGGAATCTCTTCTACTTCAATAAAAGTTCAGGAAGGAGCTAATTGGCAAATTATATCTTAGTTGGTGTGGTACAGAGTGCACCGATCACACGCGCTTCTGATTGCTTGTCTACTCTGTCCATCAGTGAGCAGTGAGCGCCTTAAGGAATGTTGGCTCTATCACGGTTGTTACTGTTTATCACCACCATCCAACAAGAATTGTGCCGCTTCAAGATATCCACCTGGAAAACACTACAGTGGTGAGGCAAGCTATACGAAAGTCTAATATCGGTATTCTAGATATACTATATATTCTAGCATTTTGGAGCCCTCGGTATATATATTTAAGGGTCTTACTGAGAATCTCTTCTGCTTCAGTAAAAGGACAGAGAAGAGCAAAATGGTCGCAGCGAATTATACCTTAGTTGGTGTGGTACAGAGTGCACCGATCATACGCACATCTGATTGCTTGTCTACTCTGTCTATCAGGGAGCAATGACATTGGGGTTTACGAAAAATGAGCGCCTTAATTAAAGTTGGCTCTATCACGGTGGTTACCGTTTATCACCACCATCCAACAAGAATTGTGCCGCTTCAAGATATCCGCCTGGAAAACACTACAGGGGTGAGGTATTCTTTACGAAAGATTAATATCAGAACGGTTAATATATAGTATATAAAGGGTGTTTTTTATAGAGGTATAGAACTTTATGTTGCAATAAAACAACGATGGATTATACGATTGACATGAATTTTATTTATCCGAAAGATAATCTTGTGGCATTACATTTTAAATATGATTTCTGGCATATGACCGCCACGGCTGGCGCGGATGTAGTCCAATCTGGACGTCCAATTTTCGATGACTTTTTCCAACATTTGTGGCCGTATATTAGCAATAATACGGCGAATGTTGTCTTCCAAATTGTCAAGCGTTTGTGGCTTTACCGCATAGACCAATGACTTTACATAGCCCCACAGAAAGTAGTCTAGCGGTGTTAAATCACAAGATCTTGGTGGCCAATTCACAGGTCCAAAACGTGAAATTAGGCGGTCACCAAACGTGTCTTTCAATAAATCTATTGTGGCACGAGCTGTGTGACATGTTGCGCCGTCTTGTTGAAACCACATCTCCTGGACATCATGGTTATTCAATTCAGGAATGAAAAAGTTAGTAATCATGGCTCTATACCGATCACCATTGACTGTAACGTTCTGGCCATCATCGTTTTTGAAAAAGTACGGACCAATGATTCCACCAGCCCATAAAGCGCACCAAACCGTCAGTTTTTCTGGATGTAACGGTGTTTCCACATACACTTGAGGAATACCTTCACTCCAAATGCGGCAGTTTTGTTTGTTGACGTAGCCATTCAACCAGAAGTGCGCTTCATCGCTAAACAAAATTCGCTTATGAAAATCGGGAACAACGGTAATCTCGTTTTGGGCCCATTCGACGAATCTACGCCTTACTTGATGATCGTTTGGCTTCAAATCTTGCACGAGTTGGATTTTGTAAGCACGCAAACCAAGATCCTTCCGCAAAATCTTCCATAAAGTGGATGGACACAGATCCAATTCCTGTGCTCGATAGCGGATGGACTCATTCGGGTCTTCCTCAATGCTACGCTCTACAGCAGCAATAGCTTCTTCTGTACGCACCGTACAGCGTCTCTGGGGATGCGAGTTATCAATAAGAGTAAACGTGGTGCGAAAACGTTCCATGGTTAATCGAATTAACTGCTCTGATGGACGATTTTGTCGACGATAAAATGGACGTAGTGCGCGATACGTTTTCCGCACAGAACCATTATTTTCGAAATAAAATTGCACTATTTGCAAGCGTTGTTCAGGCGTGAGTCTATTCATGATGAATTGCCAAACCAAACTGAGAATAAATCACTTGACAGCTGTTAAATCGGTCGCCATCTTGAAAAGTAATGCCAACTTAAAGTTCTATACCTCTATAAAAAACACCCTTTACAATCAGCAATATAGTCCCATCTAAAGTGATATGGTATTGTGAAAATTGGCTTTGAAAATATAAAATTTTTAATTGAAAATTCTCTAGAAGATCAGTGGCCATTTGGGAACATATAAGAAATAGTACACTATATAGACTATAAGCAAATGGTAGTCCAGAGGATCCTCTTTACAACCGAGGTAGTGGAATAGCTGGAATAATTCTGTCCTACATCCAGACCAACCATCCTTTACATTTCAACACTTTTGTTTACAAATAATAATGATCATGATGAGAATTATTACTAATCTACTTATTGTCACTGTTAAACAGTTAACAGTGCTCTGTTAATGGCAAAATTTACCCTGTTAGATGCAAGAAGTGACGCTGCTATATGTTTGGGTTTGCGTCTTTGGTTTTTAAATTCGAATTTATCTTCACACACATTTTTTACAAGTTTTCATATGACTCTGAACATTTGTTTCTTCAATTCTGTCCACCTTGTCTTTTTAAATTTCATTTGGAAAGTTTAACATAACAGATCCCACCGACAATTAACTTCAGCAAACTGCTCATGTTTAACTTGAGTGTCCATAACCTCATTTATTGCAAACGTTTAGCATTAACTTTAGCTTGCACAGAAAGTGTCAAATGTCATTATTTTATCTCTGTGTGTGTAAATATATTGTGTTTTTGTTTTTGTTTTTCTTTCTTTTTTTCATTTGTTCGAATTGCAATTTAAACATACAAACAGAATGCCATGTAAAATGTAGGCATACAACAACAGGCAGGATAATTGAAGGGGACATCCATACATATATCGTCTAGAAAAGTAGTGTGAGTTGGCGAAAGTCATTTTGCAATACGAATACCGGAAATAGTTGTTGCGCTGTGTTGTGTTGTTATTCGGTGTGAAATGGAAAATTGTTGGAAACAACTGAAATATTAAAAAAAAGAAACAAAAAAAAAATATTGAAAGGAATTCCATTCGATTTGTTCTTCTTTTTTCGTCATACACAAGCCTTGCAACAATATTTGTGTATGCATTAGAGAGCGTATGACAAGTAAATGCAATTCTTTTTTTTGTGTGTGTGTGAGTATGTGCTTTATTGGTGTTTATATTTGACAGTTTGTGCATGCAAAAGTAATGTTTCCGTTTCCTATTTTATAGTATATTCTGACTGTATATTGTATGGTACACATGGCAGTCATATGGACTGTTTTCTCTCTCCGTTACTCACACTGTAATACAGTGCCTTTGTAACAATCACTGTTTCTAGGACTGTTGGATGTGTCTCTTTGGGTGTAAATGATGAAGTGGGAGAAAAATTTCATAAATTTACCGTAGTGGTGGAATAATTTACAGGGCCCCCAAATAAAATGAATTTCTGGCAGGCCAAAGTACAAACATAAGAATGGAAATAAATGGCCTGTTTTATAAGACGCACATAAGGGAACTGTTAGTGTTAGTGCTTCTTGCGCTCCTACGCCAGTTGATCACACCTATCAATGACAGAGCTTCCTCGATTTGGTCCTTCCAACGGATACAAGGTCGTCCTCTTCGCCGACTTCCGCAGATTCCCATATCAAATACTCGTCTCGTCGGAGCATCCTCATCCATTCGAACGACATGACCGATCTATCGCAACCGCTGGATATTAATACGCTGTACAACGTCTATGTCGTTGAGGAGCTCATACAGCTCACTGTTGGATCGAATGCGGAAATCATCGCCAACTCGCACTGAACCGAAGATCTTACAGAGGACTTTTCTCTCCAACATTCTTAAGGCTGCTGCATCATTTGAGCTTATTTGGTGATCACAAATGGGATGGGTAGTATACATTCGTGGTAGAACCCATTCTGTATTGAATTTGGCCTGAAGACTGTGATGGATGAGGGGAAGGTGTAAATCTGAACAAAATTTAGCGGATTTATTGGATATTCCATATCCGACCTACTATATTCAATAACCCAGAGATTAGGCAAACGGGGTGAACTTGGTGGCCAGTTCACATTATCTCCACGTCAGATAACCATGCCCTCAAATCGTTCGTGAAGCGTATTCAATGTGGCATGAGCAGTGTGGCACGTAGCGCCGTCCTTTTGAAACCACATGTCATTGGCGTCCAGATCAGCCAGTTCAGGTCAAAAGAAATTGGTAACCCTTGCCATGAAGTCGCCGTAGTCTAGTGGGTAATGTGTTAGCTTATTAGACGTAAAAGTCAGGGTTCGAGCCCCAGGCCAGACATCAAAACAAAATACAAAAAGTATTTCTTCGGCGACTTCCTCTCAGCAGATTGCTGGCAAAAACTCTGAGAGTAAATAAAGTTGTCATGAAAAAGTTTCTCAAAAATCTAAAAATGAGAGGTCCCACCACTCATGTATAAAACTAACACACACAACATAAGTGGTGGGAGAAACTAGGACGTTGTACAATGGGTCACTTCGACCTCCGGGTACTGTACTTGTCGTAATTGATAAGTACACGTCGTCTAAACTAACCTAACCTAACCCTCGCCATTGGCAGTGATGGTCTGATTAAAGTCTTTCGCAAAGAAATATGGACGGATACCGAACAATAAGTATTTTAGGGATCCCTTTTTCGCTCTTGGATCTCATGTGATTTTTTCTGTTTACGTGCCCATGTCATTTGCCAGTGACTTCTAAGCCAATTCAGCGAACACATGTCGGTGTCTACAGGCGTTTACCTTCAGGTTCTCGCTCAGTTGAAATTTGTACGGTTGCAAGTGCAAGTTACGCCGCAAAATTCGGCAAGTTGTGATCTGCGAAAGCCTAAGGACTTGCGAGTAATGCGAAATGCATTATATCAGATTCTTCTGCATACTATCTCGGACAGCGACTATGCTTTCTTGAGTTTTGACCACATAACGACGTATGTGTAATGATGCAAGAGTTTAAGTTTTCCGCTGTCGTATGTGTAAACAAATTTGTAATGATTGGGGTTGCCAAGTCTCTATGAATCTAAAAATGGCAAAGAAAATACATGAACTGGTCCATAAGTCGAAATCAAAGTAGATAAATGTCTAATAGACATGCGCGCAAGCATTCAGCTCTCATGCTCATCAGCTCAATCTAACTTCTCTCTCAAGTACTATTTGAAGACTATTTGGCAGCAGTAGTAATAAATGTAGTTATCGCCTGGCTTAACCTTGACTGGGAAATAATGATTGCTTCAGTTAAGATGGCTATTCTCTGGTCGGTAAAAAAAGAATCTCAACTTTGGCATTTGTATTATTGCTAAGCTATGCTGAACTGAACTGATTGAATAATTCTATCCATGCTCTCTTGCAGTTCTCTAGGGTCATTGTACCATTGGAACGCATTTTTTCATATGACTTCTGTAGGAACTGTGAATCTGAACAGAAGGAGATTATTTTTTACCTTATGTGCCAGTGATAAGCTCTTATGTGGAGAGGCCAAATATTTTGGCAGCATTTCTTCATCTGTACGACTTTACCTCCTAACGTACTTGTCTTTCTTGTTTCGTTTGAAAGGGCGTCTATCCTCTATTCTCCTCTTTCTGTAGCCCTCTATAACAGCTCGCATAGTGGCGGATTGTAAAGGTGTGCGGCGTTTTTCGCATCGTGCCTTTGGTTTCATGCTCGGTGAGTGAGTGCTCGAAACCAAGATAAAAGACACTAACGCCAGAAATATTACTGCAGAGGATATACTCAATATTAAAATAGAAATAGGAATACCAGGGTAAAGTACTGCAGGTAATAGAAATACAGTAATCCCTCGATTTATGTCGCAGTTGGTTTCAAAAAAAGGCGACGTAAATCGAAACGTCGTAAATCGAATTTCATATTGCTCATACTACAAAGTAGTATGTTTTTAACAAGGAACATAAAAAAGTTACAGTAATCCCTCGATTTACTTCGCAGTTGGTTCCAAAAAAAGGCGACCTAAATCGAATGACGACGCAAATTGAAGTTAGAGGGAACAAAAAATTTGACGACGTAAATCGAAACAACGTTAATCGAGGCGACGTAAATCGAAGGATTACTGTAATAACGTTTGGTAGCTTCATCGTGATCATCAAATGAGTACCGTACATTTTTATTGCTAGTGGCGGTATTGGTGTCGTCACTACCTCGTAGTAGAATAGAAAAGAGTTGCCTCAGCGTCCCTTGCGAGTCTGTAGCCAAATTTACGTTTTCATCCTTGCAGGAAGATGCTCCGGGCATTACACGTTGCGTTAGACGCTTAACCTTTTGATAAAATTTTTAAGCATCATTCCTACATCTGCACAACTCTGCTTTCTCACGCACTTGTCTTTTCTGCTCCCTCTTCTTGCATCTATAAAGGCGTCTCTCCTCCCTTCTCCTCTCCCTGTGGGCCTCTACAATGGCTCGCACAGCGGCGGACTGTATAGGTTTCTTGTGTGCGGCGTTTTTCGCTGCAGCTGTCTCATCGTTCCAATGGTTTCAATATGGTGGGTGCTCGAAACCAAAGACTGTTTCAGCAGTAGTGCGTACGGAGTTACCCGCTACATAGATGATGTAAATATTATGGAGTTGGATGGCTTCCAACCGAGTTATTTGAAAGAATTCATTAAAGGCAGAAGCCTTTCAATTTCATCTCTAGGAATTCAATGGGGTTTTTGATGCCTAAAATGGGAATTAAATCGTGGGAGCTTTCATGGTTGCTTTTTTTAACTTTTTTGGTTTATTTCGCTTAGAGAAGATAAATCCATAATAATAATAAAAAATCGTCCTGAAATGCATAAGGGCCTAACAACCAAAAAAATCAAAATTGAGTTTTTGATTAATCTGATGTACTGCATCAAAATATATGTTCTGACAAAATTTTAAAATCCTACTCTGAAAGATTATCTACCAACGAGATAAAATTAGAATTGAACATAGAAATGTTAATACAAATTAGAATAAATCATTTTGAGTATCAAACAAGTTTTCATTTCATTTTGAAGTCTTTGTTTCGGGCTTCTTGCGTTTCCTCAGTTAACTGCCATATTGATATAAAGAAGTAATAAACTACACTTCTGGTCCGCGCCAGCAAAGATGAGGCATTTTCTTTCCTTTACTCTTTTGTCGTTTGGTTTTTGCTTCTATCACTGCAATCCTCGAAATCAATTGTCGATCTACCACGCAATTTTTTCAGTAAAGGTTTCAAATCCAGAATTTGCAATTATTTCATAAAGTTCTCTTCGAGAAATAAAAATTGTATTTACGTTTGTACCTATGATTGAATAAATATGGTCTTATAATTTTATACAAAAAATTTTATAGATAAAAATTATTTAGGTGCAAAAATATATTTTCATTTTTTTTAATCAGGTGCAAGAAAGTGCAAAAAATTTTTTTTTATTATTTCACAAGGTGTCTTATTATTTTTATAATATAATATATTTTTTATTATATTATATATATTTATATTATATTTATATTATATTATATATATATTAGGTTTAAGAAAAGAAAAATTTTTTGCTTTACTTTGCTTAACTCACAACTATTTTTCCATATATGCTACAAAATTTGCAAAATTTATAGACCTTAAATTTTTTTTTAAAAATAGCAAAACTATATAAACTTATAAAACAACGAAACAAATATAATCTCAATCGTCTGTTGTTGAAGGCTCCATATTTTTTTTAATATTTTACTTAAAAACTTGCCGAGAACTAATTTTGAAAACACTGAAAATTTAGTTTTTTCACGAAAGATAAAAAAATATCAAAAAACTCACACTTCAAAAAGACGTAGTAATGTAACGGTACTTGCTTGAGACACAATTTTTTAAGAAAGTGATGCAGAATTTTGTGCACTTTTAGCTCATGTAAAAAAATATTTGGTACTCAAGAATTTCATTTTCCAATTAATTCCCATTTTAGGCATCAAAAACCCCAATGTGCGTCGTAATACAAGCTTAGTTGCTTAATATCATACAAGTTACGTTTAGTAGGTAGTGTGTTGGCCACGGTTCAAAACCCCCCCCCCCCTCTCAGAAATTTCCAACAATATGAAACATTTATTCTTCAGCGACTTCCTCTCAGCAGATTTTTAGCAACAGCTCTGAGAGTAAATAAAATTGCAATGAAAAGTTTCTTAAAAATCTGTCGTCGACTTTAAATTGTAGGTCCCGCCATTTATGGACAAAAAATTAACACACACAACATAAATGGTGTGCGAAGCTAGGTCGCAATCTCGACTGAAAGGTTGTAATGACCAATTAAGTAAGTACGCTGCGTAATTACTTACTCGTAGGTTAATCAGTTGGCTAGTGCTGTACTTAAGACTTCAGGGAGAGAATTTATTTTTTATTTGCAATGAAACTTGAATAAAGTTTACTTTACTATCTCTTTTCTTTCGCATCCATATTGCCCAGTGCTGAACCCACCTAAAAATATCTGTACTTACGACTGCATAAAAAGGCCTTTGCTTAAGATCCTTTTGCTCCTTCTCTTTCTTGTGTATTGTCTTTTTACTAACACTTATTAAATTAAAAATTCTTGTATTTGTAAGTGAAATTGTGTGCATCTGGGTATGTGTGTCAATGTGTTTGAGTGTTTTGTATGCGAGACTGTGTTTGTTGGGTGGTGGTGTTATCAGTTGCTGTCATTGTGCCAAAGTTGTCATTTAAATTCACACTTAAACACAATTTTGTTGTTGTAGTTAGTTTCTCATTGTTGTTATTGCGAAACAGTAGTTGTTGTTACTATTGCAAACATTATATTCAAATGAAGCTGAAGCTGATATTTAAAGCTTAATGAGCTTTATTTATAAATTATTATATTTTATTTTCTCGTTGTTCGTTACCCGTTTATTTATTTTTTTGTTTTTGTTTTTCTAAACTCAAATGAGTCGATAAAATAAATTCTCTGTACGTGCTTAAACGTGCGATTACTGCTGTGATTTAAAAACCAAGTCATTGCGGGATTAAATAAAGCGGGGGAACTTATTTTTTCTCCTTTTTGGAAAATTTTAAAGGCATCACATCAATGAAATGAAACTTTTTCCATTCGGGGATATTTTGTTTTTCATGCTGCTCTGTGGTTTTTACATTCGAAAAACTTTTGCCAGTCATGTATGAAATTTGAAAAAAAAAGAAAAAAAATTTATATTATTTTGGCAATCTTTCAAACAAATCGTAATTAGTTGGCTGGCTTATAACTGTGTTGACAATTATCTTTCGAAAGTATTTTTTGCACTTAAAATGTCAACAATAATTTGCTTTATTTTTCTGTGATATGGTGTCATTAAAAATTATTTTGTGGTATGGTTTTGAATTAAGCAAAACAAAAACGTTTTGTTTTGAATAAATTTAAATTTAAAAGGGTGGGACATTTAAAAGTTTAAATTTAAAAGTGCAATGCCAAATGCCAAAGTACAATTTCTCCGTTTAGAAATGGAATATTATTTCATTCATATTGCTGCCGCGGCTGGAATCACAATACCTCAATCGATCGTATCAATTTTTTGTGCACTTTTTCGAGTGTATGGGGCTCGTATCTCGGCAATGGCATCACAAATGTTGGCCTTTAAATGCTCAATTGTCTCTGGTTTGTGGACATAACACTTTTCTTTAACGATGCCCCACAGAAAATAGTCCGACGGTGACAAATTGCAGCTTCTTGGCAATCGAAATCAGCATTTCGTCCAATTAAACGGCCATCAAACGTTTGTCGCAATAAATCGATTGTGGCATGGGAAGTGTGGCAAATTGCACCATCCTATCGAAACCAAACATCGTTCATATCAATACCATGAAGAGCGTGTACAATAAAATCGATTATCATGGTGCAATAGATGGCTCCATTGATCGTAATGGTTGCGCTGTCCTCATTTTCAAAGAAATATGGGCCAATGATGCCTCCACAATCCACAAGCCACACCAAACAGTCACTCGCAATGGACTTCTGTAAGACCACGTGTGGATTTTCTGAGCCACAAATACAACAATTTCGCTTACATCCGATAAGGCATTCATTTTGGCAAAATCAAAATAATCATGCAGTTTCTCGTTGGCCCATCTAGCGAAGCGAAAACGAGGCGGATGATTATGCGGCGTCAACACTTGAACCAATTCAACTTTGTAAGGCGTCATATCGAGATCTTTTCGTAAAATTCGACGTAAACTGGTGCATGAAACTGGACACTAATTCTCTAATTGTTGCGACTAAAAAATAGAAATTAGCCTGAACGCAAAGCAGCAGAATCTTTGCTTGCTGTCGCGTTGCCTTTAACATAACCACTTCCATATACACACATGTATTCTATTTTTGAGAGATTGCTGCTTTTGCTGCGATGTGTTTATTGTGTTTATGGCATTACAAATCAATGGTACATCTGAAATCTGATGCCAGAACGACTGGACCATCAAGAATCTTCCTACACAGGAATTTATACCATGTTTCAAATAATAATCTCAGCCACGGAACGCAGTTTGAGTGCTATTCATTGGTGGTTGGGCTGATCCACCATTATCAATGCATATTTAGTAGCCACTCTAAGCAAATTTTATACCAAGAGATCCGGCTCAAATGTAAGGGTCTGAACACCGCCCTTGACAACGTGAGGTCAACCTTAGGTTAGTCTTAAAAGTTCTTTAGGGAGAAGTACTCTAAAATTATTTCTTTCTTTCTAGGTAAGTAGGGCGATAGGTAGATGAAGAGGAGATTAATCAAGAATCTCATGTTAATCGGCATACACCTAAGCCATCAGCAGACTTGCTGTGCGTTCACCATTAAACGATACAAACCCTGCTTTCTATAGGAAGTCTGCTTAACTTCTTCCTTCTCCTTTGTATTCTTTGTTGTCTCATCTCTAAAATGTTGGAATGTCGAGCTCACGAAGGCTGTGTAATGACATAAAGAGCGCTCCATCGTTTAGATGTCTTCACCACATGCTCTGTATTTATCATTTTACATCACGCCAATATTGTGCAGGAGATGAGTTCCGCGTGTGATCTCATTAGTATATTCAAGTCGCAGTTATTCAAGTCTTATCGTCCCAGAATATCTCTGTAATCCTTCCCAATGTGTCATTGGCATATAAATCCATGCAACACACACTTTTTCAGTTTGGTCTTCAAGGCACTGAAATGCTTGAAGTCGCCGTAGTCTAGTAGGTAGTGTGTTGGCCTCGGTTCAAACTCCAGGTCAGACATCAAAACGAAAATATGAAAAAAAATTTCTTCGGCGACTTCCTCTCAGCAGATTTCTGGTAAAAACTCTGAGAGTAAATAAAATTGCCATGAAAAGTTTCTCAAAAATCTGTCCTTCGGAATCGACTTTAAAATTGTAGGTCCCGCCACTCATGTATAAAATTAACACACACAACATCAGTGGTGTGAGAGGCTAGGTCGTAAGCCTGACTGAAGGCTTGTAATGACCAATTATGTATGTATCCAAGCTTTTGATGTGTAATAATCTGGCTCTATTAGCCATAATATTTGTTTTCTACTTACCGATCACTCTTTGATGACTAGGTAACCATATAATGCGTTCTATGGGTAGAACGGTTCAAGATCTTGTATCCTAGAGGGAGACGTTACGCCTTCTATCGAATAATACTGCCTCAAGCGTATACCCACTAAATATACCAATTTTTTCTCTGGTGATATGATTATTCCCCCATTATCTAGAAACGATATGCCGTAAGTTGTATCTCATATTGCATATGCATATCAAACGAATGGATAAAAAGTATTGTTTCCAATACCCTTGTAAATGATGCCCTCAAATCAACACATTCTTTGAACTTTAATTAATGAATACAATTTAAAAGCCATAAAGATAAGCTTAAATTATTTCTATTTAATTAAACATGATAATAATAATGAAATTAATTACATTCGCATTACTTTCGTCATAATCCATTTTTTAATTTTCCCATTAAGTTTCATTCAAATAAACTTGTATCCTTTTGATGTATTGTATTTGATAATCGCCTAACTCTGTTAGAATTCCCCCTGCAATTATTTATCATAAAAGATTATCGCGTTGACCTTTAGCCATAAAAACAACCCACACACACGCACAGTGCATCATCATTAGTGAACTGTGCTTGAAGCATTTTATTAAAAAAAGAAGGCAAAATAAGAAACAAAATTTATTTTTATGAGTTTGAAAAAGTTAACCTTTTAAACAGTTATGAAGTCATTAAGCTCATGTGAATTAATTCATATGTAAACCTTAATAAAATTTTTCATATTTATGGCCATTAGTACTACTTTCCGTTAAAGTTGGGTTTAGTTAAAGTTAACTTTAGCTAAAGTGAACTTTAAAGTCACCTTTAACTTTTTTTCGTTATTACAACCTAATGATAAATTAAAGTTAACTTTTTCAAAATTAAACAAGTTTTTTAACGCAGTGGCAACGACGGGCTTCGTTTTTTTTGTTGTATATGCTCATTTTGTTTATATTTGCAGTTGCCATATTGAAAATAATATATAATATGGCAAGTTCAAACATAAACTTAACTTTAAAAGTTACCGGTAGGATGATCCTCCATTTAGCTTAACGTTCACTTCTACCATATTGTCCACTTATAATAATGAAAAACAATTTATCTGCCCTTTAAAATCCCCTCTTTAGTTAACGGCAAGTTGTAATAATGGCCCTTAAAGTAAACAATTGCCAAGTAATCCAAGGAACAAAGAAACCCCCTTTGTGGTTGGTTGAAAAACTCTGTCTAATCTCTCTTGCATTGTATTGTATTATTGCCTAGAGGTAAAGTACTAGGACCGCTGACGAGGCTCAAGTACTTGATAACAACTCTTACTTATCTTATCTTACTTATTACTTAACTTATCTTCTGAAATACATGCATTAACGTTGCTTAAGTCCCAGTTATGTGTTGGTAATGCTTAGTCCTCCTGCAACGCCCGATCGGGCTATTCATAGCTAGTGTGCAAGCAAGGCTAAATATCTTTCCCATTTTTTTAATTGATCATTAGAACCTTTTAGTCCGGATTACAACCTAGCTTCTCACATCACACATGTTGTGTGTGTTAATTTTATTCATGACCTGCGGTTTAAGGTCGACTCTGAACGACTGATTTCAGAAACTGTTCATAAAAATTTTATTTACTCGTTACGTTTAAGATATCTTGAAACACATGCGCTCGTTTAATAAGCCAACGCACTACCAGCTGCTAGATTACGGTAACGGCGAAATCCCTTTCCAATGTAATTAAACAGCAAAAGTCCAGATTGAGAAGAGTCTTCGCGATAGAAAAGCTTCTCTCCTAACAAGGTCATCTGCTCGTTTATTACTCTGAATTCCTATATTATCTGATACCCAGCAAAATGATTCTGATTCAGGACTGAAAACCTTTTCTATCATGTATACATAATTAATTGGTCATTACAACCTTTCGGTCAGGATTACGACCTAGCTCCTCACACCACTTATGTTGTGTGTGTTAATTTTATACATGAGCGGCGGGACCTACAGTTTAAAGTCGACTCCGAACGACAGATTTTTGATAAACCTTTCATGGCAATTTGATTTTCTGTCAGAGTTTTTGCCAGAAATCTGCTGAGAGGAAGTCGCCGAAGAAATATCTTCATGTTTTCGTTTTGATGTCTGGGGTTTGAACCGAGGCCTCACGTCTAATAAGCCAACACACTACCCACTAGACTACGACGACTACATTTTTTCTACCACAATTGTTTAATAAAAGCGATTGTCTCAAATATGTCTTAATTAAGAAGGCTTCTCACCATTCTCTATCCGCCTTTTCGCCAAATATACCCTTCAACCTCCACTTCTATTCCATTGAACGTTTCTGGCCACATCAGTATTGGAAGCTCATCTGTCAGCTTATTCCGAATTCCATGAATTCTCAATTGACCTGGGATCTTGTAAAGAATGGCTCTATTCCCTCTGATTAGCTGATTGAACTTGCCCAAATACTCTGATACATGTCTTGTGTCAATAGGCAGTCGCCTGACAGTGTTGCTATGTCTCGTCCTCTAAATCCTATGTTAAGTTCACCAGTCCTGTAGGTGCCGTGAACTTCCCCATGGAGTTTTCCCATGAGTTCTGTATAATTCACTAAAAGCCTGAACGTCTCGGTACCGATGCCACTACCAGCCTTTGAGCAATCCGTATAACATGGAATTGGGTCCTCTCTTAGTTAGTTGCTACAAATCAGTTTCACTATAATTCAGTTTCACTACTCAGTTTTATTATCAAGACGAACTATGTTTCATTTCCTTAAATTTTTTTCCTACTGTTTGCACTAACCCGATGGTTGATATAAAGATCTTCATTTATGGCTCAAAAATGGAATGTAGAACTGAATCTGGGCTCCATTAAGATATGCTGGCACTGAACGGGTCATACAGATTATCTAACCCAGTCAATGTATTACAGGCGGAGATTTTTACTACCGAACAAGCTGCACGTATGACTTAAACTGGATCAACCTCCTACGAATTTGATCGTATGTCAAGCAGGAATCAAAGTGCAGGGATCCCATCTCGTCTCCATCGAACTTGTGGAGATATATGTGTGGACAGTCAAGCAGCAATCAAAGCGGTGCAATCCCACCTCGTCAAATCAAAGGGAGACAGGAGTTGCATAAATTCCCTACACCACCGTATACATTGACACAACATCCGTCTCTGTTGAGTTCCGGGCCACTGAGGAATATAAAGTAACGAAAAGGCGGAGGAGTAAGCACGGAAGGCATCAGAGATGTCTGAGGAAGAGACGATAGAGAGGATATATACGCCCGCCCGTACAATACTAATTTTTATAATTGAAAAAAGCAACAGGGAATTCAACAGACCATAGGTGGTTCAACAAACTTGGTTGTCAATGTCAAAACTGCTAAGTCCAGCAATGAAAAGTAAGAAAACCATGGAACTGCTTAAGTTCGACAAAAGGAATTTTAACGGGATACTGTACGACTGGCATTTTCGCTGACAAGCTCGATCTACCCCATCAGGATGATTGCAGAAGCTGCCAGGATTTGGAAGAAACGAGTCGGTACAACATCTTTTATGTGAGTGCTTGCACTTAAAGACAAATGTCAGCGATATTTGGGTGACACAACGTTTGAACATCTGGGCATGGTGACGAACGTGCCACTAAGGGAACTGGTTGGTTTCATTAGGAGATCGGGGTGGTTTGAATCCACCACTAACAGATCATAACAAGGGGGCTTAGCTCACACTGGGTGACACAAGAAGCCTTATGGATCACCTAGTGAACGATAATCTGATAAACTGCTCCAAAGTCCATTCAGCAAACATACGTAAAATTCGCCGAGTTGTGGGAGCAACTTGGGATGCTCCTGCACACTCTTTATGCACGAAATCTTAACTGCAATGATGGTTTACTGAACCCAGTAGAATTGAATTTTTCCACTACCTTGCGAATAGCGCTCCCGCTTGGACCATAATGGCACGTTGCCCGTTATGTTCTGTACAGTTTACAATTTTATTATTTGCACGTCTGGTTGAGTTCTATATCCATCCACGGTAATTTGGTAAAAACAAACTGAATAAATCGCTGATGTAACTGCCATTGTCAACTGTCAGATTGCGGAACTTCCTGTTGGAAGCTACCATATGTTCATAATTTCCAAACATACTAAGCCAGCTCTTTCACAGAAGTATACATAGGTATTTAATTACAACTTAAAAGCTTTGAAGCGTTTAATTGACCCCGCAATGTTTTTTGGTTTTGCAAGGTCCTACACTGTATCCATTAGTAATTAAGTTATAATTATAAGACCCACTTTGTTTATGATGATGATGTTATTTAAACAGAAAAATGACAACATCACCAGCAACAACAACAACAACAAGAAAAAACTTTGTATTAAAATAACAACATCATATCAAATTAAACAACATTACGCTTATGTACACGTTTGTACGTATAATTGGTTGGTTTTTGTAGGACCATACGAAAATATATGTACGAACAGGAATCCAACGAGACCAAAAACTCTTCTGACAATTCTGGCGTTTTTTTTTTCTTTCGCTATTAAAAAAACAACACAATTTTGTGATGTTTTTTTCTTTTGTTGTTGTTACTGTTGTTGTCATTTGTATTTGGCTGGTAAATGTCATGTCATACAATACACATGTTGTGGACACTAGACACAGTCTGGTTGAAACAGCTTAAAACCGCAAAACCCACTAAAATAACATCCCTTGGGAGATGGAAACAGCGTAAATGTTAAAGTGACAATGTCACAATATGCTACACATTCATGTGCACACATACATACATATTATACTTACACATATACTTTTTAAAAATATTTGTAAAAATAATATTTATGGAGCCCTGCATAACAAGACCTACAGAGGGTGTAGTAACTGTTAGAAATTTAAAAATTCTTTTCCTTTTTCATGGAATTTTTTCAAGTAAAATTAAATAAAATGTTGCAAATATAAGGGCCAAGCTAAAGGAAATGCATGGCATAATAAATGGCACTGCTGTTAATGAAACGTAAGTTGCCTGTGAGAGATACCAAGTTTACGTTCTTAAAAAAAAAAAAAAAAAAAAAAAACTAGCAACCACTTCTAAACCATTCAAAATTAAACAACGCAACTGCATATCTTGCAGATGAGTACAACATTCACATTGTAAGTGAAAATAAGGCAAACGTACAGTGTCGGTTAAAATTTGAATACTCCTAACAAAAAAGTAAACCCTTTAGTAACTAAAAATTTTCTCCAAAATAAGGTTCTCCAGTCAAGTCTCCAGTATTATTTTTATTATCGTCATAACACAAAAGTCCAATTAATTTTGAATCATTTTATTAATTTTGTTTCTCGTTGTCCTGATGATTCATATAAACGGGCTTGAAACGATCAGTTTCTAATCTCACTTCTCGTTGTTCAAGTGGTTCATGCGAACGGATCTCAGCGGAATATACTCGCAGATTTTCCAGTCTCAATGCTTGTCCGATTCTGATGCTCGTAATGCTCTTTTCTTCCGTGCTTGAGGAGTAGGTCGACCAATTGCTTGTCATTCATTTTGAATAATTTTCGGTGGCACTATCCAATCGCACCAACCTCCGTCGACTCATGCGCAACAACTTTGTTAAAGAATGCATAGTTTACGATTTAATTCATTTTGAGCAATTTTTAGTGGCGCCACCTGTCGGAAAATGGTCATACCAACTTAGAAACCTTCGTCGGCTCATGCGCAACAACTTTGCCTGAAGATCATAACATGATCAAATGCATAGTTTACGATTTAATTGATTTTAAGTAATTTACAGTGGCGCCACCTGTCGGCAATTGTTCATACCAACTTAGAAACCTTCGTCGGCTCATGCTCAACAACTTTGCCTGAAGATCATAACATGATCAAATGCACAGTTTACGATTCTATAAGGTAAATACAAACAAACATTCATTTTTATATGGGTATGTGGGAGTGGCACCTCGCCTACTTGAAATTTTAAAATAAAAAGTAGCCTATAATAGTTCCTTCCAGACATACAGGAAATAGACTTCAAACAAACAAACAAACCCACAAACAAATAAACACACATTCATTTTATATATAAGATCCTTATAATGTCTCCTGCAAGCATTTTGCCCTGACGAATTTCAGGACGCTGCTCGGTGGCAACAATGGCAATTCCCTTTGTAGCACTTGATATTCATCCAAATAGGTTATAATAATATGTTCCAATGATTCATTCTCATCGTCACAAAATCTACACGTTGTGCTCGAAACAACCTCCATTCTGAATAGATGTACCATGAATCTACAAGAGCCCTGTCAAAAAACCAGTTACCTACCTCAGGTTATTCCTGAATAGTCTGATACATGACTTAGATCTCCTCTTATTGCAGTATACCAACAAAAGTTTCGCTTGTCTCAGACCCACTTGATGTAAGAAAAGCCTTTGCCTCTCTTTATCTTCCCATTCGGTGAGCCCTCCTTTCTAAAAATTCGCTTCCACTTTATAGAAGCGCTCTGCTCCCATTAGCCAGTTCAGCTTTTTCAGATAGTTCCATCCTATCTTCGATTTAACCTCATACGACCCAAGTGCTTGAATGGCGGCCTGACTTTCAGATAGTATTACTCTATGTCCTGTCTTTTGCACCTCCTATCCAAGTTGAATTGAATACATTTTTCGAAGACTTCTGCTCGAATGATACCCGTGAGTTTTCCCATAGTTTCGGAATATTTCTTTCTGGGACCATAAACTCTTGATCCTGTTCCAAAGTTTGCCTTTTTTCATAGCTCAAAATAGTTTTCTTTAATCCTGAAATGTCAACTCACGATTTATTCTTCGATTTACAATTTTCAACAAATTTTCCAAGAGTTTGATATCGGATGACTGAGCGAGTCATTGTACGTTTTTCTTCTAAAAAGTTCTTTATTAATTTAGACGTATGCTTAGGGTCATTAGCTCAGGCTCTTCGAACAAAACGCGAATACTGGATACCGTCCTAGAGTTTATTTTGTACAATCCCAGTGTCCTGACAGCCGACTGCTCACATTACCAACACTTCTGCCTTGATGATGGTTGGTCATTGAAGTCGCCGTAGTCTAGTAGGTAGTGTGTTGGCTTTTTAGACGTAAAACCAGGGTTCGAGACCCAAGCCAGACATCAAGACAAAATACAAAAACTATTTCTTCGGCGACTTCCTCTCAGCAGATTTCTGGCAAAAACTCTGAGAGTTAATAAAATTGCCATGAAAAAAAGTTTCTCAAAAATCTGTCGTTTGGAGTCGACTTTAAACTGCAGGTCCCACCACTCATGTATAAAAATAACACACACAACATAAGTGGTGTGAGAAACTAGTACGTTGTACAATGGATCAATTCGACCTCCGGGTACTTTACTTGTCTTAATTGACAAGTACACGTCCTCTGATCTAACCTAACCTAACGGTTGGCCATGAATCGATAGACTCGGTATGCTGCCGTTATGCTATAAACACAATAAACGCAATGCAGCAAACGCAGCAATCTTTCAAAAGTAGAATACATGGGTGTATATGGAAGTGATTATTTTAAAGGCAGCGCGACAACAAGAAAAGTTTTTGCTGCTTTGCTTATAAGACTGATTTCTACTTCAGTACGCAGCAATGAGAGAATTAGTGCTCACAGTGGGAGGATTTGTGCTGGTACTGGAAATAAATGCAAAGGAACGTTTTAGTGACACGCACCATTGATAAGGAATTAATGACGTAGTTTGCTTATGCCTGACTGCTGCTGTCTTTGTTATAATTAAAACGCATGCAGCTTACCTTAGGCTGCAATTGCAAAATTGTTATGCTTGCTGCGTTGTGTTTATTGTGTTTCTAGCCCAACATCTATAAAATGTTTTATATTTTAAGGGATGCAATACAGTTTTAGATTTATGATTTGCTTGAAAGAGAGTATTAGTTCGAATATTTCATAGTTTTCTCTCTGCAATGAGGTTATGTTATAGACATTCGCTGCTGAGGGCGGTTATTACAACTTGCCGTTAAGTAAAGGAAGGATTTTAAAGGGTAGATAAATTGCTTTTCATTATTATAAGTGGACAATACGGTAGAAGTGAGCGTTAAGCTAAATAGAGGATCATACTATCGGTAACTTTTAAAGTTAAGTTTATCTGAACTTGCCATATTATATATTATTTTCAATATAGCAACTTCAAATATAAATAAAATGGGCATATACAACCAAAAAAACGAAGCCCGCCGTTGTCACAGCGTTTAAAAAAATTTGTTTGATTGAGCAGTGTTATCGACATTGCACCGGCACTGTTATATTTTTGAAAAAGTTTTCTTTATTTTTTTTGTAGGTTGTAATAACGAAAAGAAGTTAAAGGTGGCTTTAAAGTTCACTTTAGCTAAAGTAACCTTTAACTTAATCCAACTTTAACTGGAAGTTGTAATAATGGCCTTGAATGTTGTAAAGATTTTCACTTAAAAATATTTTCGTGATATTTAATCACAGGTATTAACTTTTCAATCATTTTTAAAGATATTTGTGTAAAAAACAAACCTTCAGACAACTGACAATTATAATCTTTTTAAAACTTGATTGATTTCCCTTCTATTTTAACCAAAAAATTCTAATGAATTGTATTTGATTTAAACCTACAGATGAAGCTTAAGCTTTTGCTGCATATTTGCATATTTTTTTTTTTGAAAATAAAATGTTAATCTCTTATGGTAATTTTCTATTCTGTTTGTGGCCTTTTAAATGTCACCACAATATTGTGTAATTTGAAAGGGTTTGCTAATGCGATTAAATTATCTTCGACACAAATCCATTTGACATCTTTGGCTCGTTTTAGTATTCTATGCAGATGTACGAAAGTTTAGTTATTTTGTAAAGTTATTTTTTTGTTAAAGGCTACATGAGTTATTTTTGTTCACTGGTAAAGGGTGTTAAACAATCTTTGGACATTCTGTAGCCCAATGTTATTATTGGCGAGGGTACAAAAAGAAGAAGAAACTGCTATTAATGTAACAGGAACTATTAGGATGAAAGATTGATTCGACTCACACTAGGTTAGGTTATACGGTTTTCAGATATGCACCTTTATTGCGTAAATCGCAATAAACGCCATTATTGAGCTCAATATTTCATATAAAGTTTCAATTAATTATTGCGCAATAAATACGCAAATTGTTATAATATTGAGTAAAACTTAAAATGCAACAACACTGTCATACGTATGTTGAGTGAGCATATTACAATTAACCGAACACTTTTTGTTGATATTTGTCAACTCAAATGTCAACAACGACAAACAAAAAACCAAAACAAAAAAAAAAAAAAACAACAAAGCAAAAAAAAAAAAAAAAATAAATACAATGTTGTTGAATAACCAGCTGTGTTGTTTACCAGCTCTCAAATAAATATTGAATATGCAGCTGAACTGCGTATATTATTATGCCAGAACATTTAAAATATTGTACTCAATAAACTGAATATTGATTCAATGAAAGTGCATACATATCTGAATATAGTATTAGATTAGCGGGTAGCTTGCCGTTCACTCGGTGGCCCAAATGGCTCATCGTGTTACCCAGTTTCAGGTAAGCCCCATTTTCATGATCCCATTCTAATATAATGAAGTCCGACATGTCGCAGAGCTCGCGGATCGTTATGATGATCTTATCATGTGGATACCAGGCAACAGGTACATTTCGGGAAACTGCAGAGCGGGGCACAACCATTAAACTCTCTGATAAATTTTTGACTTTGAGAATTTCTTTGGGCACCTGCAAGCTTATAAGTGGCGAAGCTCGGCATTTTTTTTTAAGCCGAGGAGGGGAAAATGTACTTAACCGCACCATAGAGGTAGTCGTCACATCCTCCGCGTGTGGGCCCTCACCCACTAAATCCCCCCTCGTCTTCTGTGGACTTGTTCGTGCCCACTCCGGAACTACGGTGGTATTACTTCGGAGTGGAGTCCTTTTGGCCCTTTGGCCCCTCCATGTTCATATCCGCGTCCGGATTGCGTATCGAAAGTTGAGGAGACATTTAAGCGTCTACACTATTCCTTTCGTCTAGATCATCATTTCGGTTCCGCTTGGCACGTGTGACAGTATCACCTATGCCGACATGCCCACTCATTCTGCAGCCTTAAGATCTCTCTTTTTCCACCTTAGAATGCGCTCTACGTAATTCACCACCGAGGTCCAATTTCCACTACTCGCAATCATGACCCCGACAATGTTAGCGGCTGTGATCGTTCCAACTATTGACGTCAGTACAGAGCGATAGCTCTGCCAGTGTGCACACTGCGCTCTGCGTCATCAATTACCTCCCCTTCCTCGTAAAGACAGTAAGGGGAGGCGGTCTTGCCCATTCTGTGCAGATATTTTCTAAAATATCCGTGACCCGATAGCATCTGTGTAACGTAGTAGTTCACCTCTCCAAATTTCCGACCAATCCATGGCCTTATATCCGGGATAAGTCTCGCCGTCCATCTTCCTCTATCTTCTTCGTTCTATCGTTGTTGCCATTTTGAAATGGTGTTTTCCCTGAAGTAACCGGTTATGTGATTTCCAGCCGATTTCGCCTTATAAATCTCCATCCGCTCTGCTGCCAGCAGATCCACAGGTATTATACCCGCTATCACCAGTACGGCTGGAGGGGACACTGTACGGTATGCCGACGATACGGTATGCCGATACGCAATGTAGCCGTTCTCTGTACCGACACAAGTGAGTTTGCCCGCTTCTTAACATCTAGTGTTTCGGCCCAAATTTCGCTCCCAAACTCCAAAGAATCAAGCCAAGCTCAGTATTATTGTAGGGGTTATTACAATGCATTACGCATTGGGCTTGGACACCTCTCGTTTGATTTCTGTGGTAGCTGTGTAGATGAGCAGGATGATGAGACTGTTCTTGAACTACCATGTACATGCGCAGCACTATGTCTAAGGAGAAAAAGGCCCCTTGGTGCCTACTATGTAGACGATCTGAATGAAGTGTCAAGCATTTATATTAGGAGTCTGAGTCTATTCATCTGAAGCTCCAAATGGTTCCGGAACTAGGCGAAAAGTGGAAAACTGTGGTACAGCAGAAGAAGAAGTGAAGAATCCGGCACGTTCGGGACCGGCTCGATGCCAGACTACTGAAAATTCCGGTTTATCGGGCGGTAATTATAAGAAGAATTACTGAGTCACTTTCTTCAATATTTTGAGTAGGCTGAGGGTTTACTACAATGTTGTTAATGTCCTCATCGGTTAGTTCTGGTTCAACAGGCTCATTCTCGTCGATTCGAAGCCACTCCTCTACCTCATCTTCAGGCAGGTTTTTCAAGGGATTGTCAGCACTTTTCTCTCCTTTTGAACTTGATGGCTTAGGTTTTGAAAACATGGTCACTGTACAGTTAGAACGAAAATCACTTTTTTTTATAAACAGTTTTAAAAGTTACGTTTACTGCGATGCGGAAGGACACAAAACAACAACGCATAAAAAAATGGCGAAGATGCTTCGTGATTGATTAACCGAGCTGCACTGCGCACCTGAATTTGTTGTGACAGCTGATGCTAGCCGGCCGCTAATTGTTTCCGAACAATACCGAGAGTATCCGTATGATCCCGAACTACTCCGAAAACTTACGAATAGCTCTCGAGAGTTTTTATTTGCTTTAAAGACACACTTTTGGAGAGAACCAAAATTTTTACAATTTTCCGGAGCGATGCCGGGCTATCGGGCATTCCGGACTGTTGGATGCCGAACTAATGGACTTCTACTGTATCACAATGGGTCCTATGTGGCCTATGTATATCCATTCATATCCCTTGAGTGGACAGCCACTTCTACTTACTTACCTATCATCTACAAGAGAATGAAATTTATGATGATTGTTGAGGGAAACAGTTGGTTAAACAAATCACTTGATGCTGCTTAACAGTACACTTCAAAGTTTCTGTCTAGAGAGCGTAGTATTGTAGGCGAATATAAGGCTGACGCATATTTCAGCGTCAGTTCTTTTACAATTTTTCCTTAAAATAGCTTTAGTCACAGTAAAATTTTTTCGTCATATGAATTCACTCTTTTAAATATCTTTTGAGAAAGGACATTACATATTTCTGTTTTGAAGTAAAAGTCAAATACGAAGAATAAAATAAAAATATAAAGAAACAATAATAACAAAAACTATTTATGGTACATAAATAATGAATGTTAAGCACGTACACATAGTTATTCAATGAAATGTGTATTTCCATTATAATATTCGTAGAAAATCCACACTAGCATGTCCTCATTTGAGAACATATGGCACAAGGCAACCAAATCGATTTCATGAAAATCTCCGGGAGATAACAAACATCGTTATCAACCAAAGCATTGCTGCATAATATGTTGTGGTCTGCTCGTAACTAGACCACCAACTGTTACACAGAAAATTTTAATGATTTAAGGATTCAATTAATGTTCGATATCCCAATCAAAATGAAACTAGGGATGTTGGTGGCAATGTACAACGTACTGTGACCTCATGAGTTTGATAACTTTTGTTAGCAGCGAAATGTTGTCAAATACATTTAAATACAATACATTTGAACTATTGTAATCGTCTTTCATAAACCACATCACTATCAGATTGGCTTCCTTCCAAAATGTATCATTAATTGATTAATTTTAAAAAAATAATAAAAAATAATTTTTTTAATTTTAAATTGTATATATTTTGTACAGCGGCATTATGAAACACGATACTTTGTTCAAGCACAAAGCAACTAACATTTTGGAAGGCAGCCATTGTAAACTAAAAATATTTCCCAGAAAATAATTCGAATGATTAGACTACAGTTCTAAATAAGGGAAGCATAAGTCAGTTATTTTACCTCAATGCTGGTCGTCATTAAATTTTGTTGGTGTAAAATAAAGATAACCTCATTTAATCATCGTGCTTAATAATATTATTACGTTTTTACCTTTAAAAACGTTTAAAATTTGAGCTCGCAGATTGCAAATAAATTAAAAATAAATCTGTGTTTAGTTTTAATTTAAATTCTTTATTGTTCGCACAATTCTGTGTGCCACTGTTCACAACTAGATGTAAACAACAACAATTTGCTTTGTTTCTTATTCTTCTTTACACTCTTCTGCGTAAACACTAACAATTGTTCGTCAGATCTTTACAATAGATATCTTCAAACCACTATTATTCAGTTCACACGCAACGCGTCTTCACACAAGACTGACTAAATTTTTACTGATCCCGTTGCCTGCTATGTCTTGCCTTTTATATCGCAGGGTAAACAGTCTGATCATAGCTGTTAGATTTGACGATTTATCGTCATTTTGACGATTTTGAGAATCAAAAATATCATATTGACGATTTGACTATTTATGCCCTTATTTTGACGATTTTTGGAAATTAAAAATGTACGTCATATTCTTTACTTTAGTACATTAAAAGCTATTTTAAGCTTTGCATTTACTTTGCAATTTTACTAAACAAATTTTCCATCAACACATTCAGCAGGTATTTGAATCCTTCTTTATTCACCCTGTAATATTCCTGGAATCTGTAAAGGACACATGATTTAACGTCAAACATAAATATTTTAGTATGTATAATTCTTACTTTATCTCAGGGAGTGATAGTGGATTCGATTCATGTCGAATAAATCTTCGCTACAACCTTTCCATGGATAGTTTTGAATGCAATCCACCCAGACAAAAGTCTGTCATGGCCTTTTAAACGATTTTATTTTCCACACATAACTGCTATTTCAAATGAATAAAAAATATCAGTGATATCCAATACACACTTTGCTTTATTTAAACTAAAAAGAAAGCGTTAAAAAATGAGACTTAATAGTTTTGTGAATGAATGTTCATTAGATTGGAAGATGAATAGTCACCGGCAGCATATTCACTTCTGACATGAGACCATTAGATCCGCTCGGCCATTTAAAAGTTTATATTTAAAAATGCAATAAAACAAAAACGGTTTGAATTTTGCCAAATTCATTTTTTTGTTGTGAAACTGTTTAAGATACAGTCTATGAAGATACAGGTCATGATATATTACCTACTAGAATATAGCCTAGTATTGCATAGAATCGAAAAATCGAAAAAATATAGCTTAATTCCAAATTTATGAGGTATGCTTTCTATTTTAATTGTATTTGAAATATATTACTCATACGCATCATATTACATGTACTGGAATAGTTACCCTGAAAAGTATGCAATAAAAAAACTTCGATTTTGTCATGTATGAAACTAATGGAATTAAATATGACTCACACGTCACATATGTTCTCTGCATTATGAATTTTACCAAAGAAAATAAAGTATAAAGAATGTGCATTTTAACATATTTTGGAATATTTTTCAAAAATATTTCAGGACGCGGGGGGAAGGATAGAAGGGAATGATAGAGAAACCAAGAGCGTAACAATGCGTTGTTCTCTTCGTGCGTTTTTGTTGTTTGACTACGTTTTATTTATTTTTCTGGTGTTAAAAACAGACGTCGGCACCAATGTCCCTTAGGGGAAGAACATCTTCGGCTTTTTACACACATAGGACACGGACATTAAGAATGTTCGTTAAAAAGAGCGTAAAAATCTTGTCAGTCTTTAAAGAAGAAGGTTCATGTCGCTTTTTTCAGACTTCAATGATACACCCAAAGAAATATCACAGTAGTATTCACTAATATCAATGAGAAATGATTTCGATTTTTGGAAGAATACTTGCCAAGTTAAATACGGTGTCTTAGTGTCTTAGTGCAGTACAATTTTTCTATATTTTCCGATCACATATACATATCATTGGGTTAATAAGTAGACTTGACATTATTACTAACAATTTTCCTCTAGGTTAACACATGCCTATGGTTATGGATTAGTGAGTGAGAGAGAGAAAATAAGTTGAGAGAATTTATTTATTTACAGCCATATAAAAGTGTTAATAATATACTCTATTTTTATTTTCATTTCATCAACGTACATATGTAAAGCTGTCTATCTTTGGCTTAATAATTTTGGATAAATAAAAATAAAATAACACATCGTTTTTATTATTAAAAGAACATAAAGCTATCCATCTTTGGCTTAAAAATTAGGCCATGTTTTTTAGATAAATAAAAATAAAAAGAATAAAAAAACCATTTTTTATTAAAAGAAAAAAAACGAGCATTTCAAAGCATTTAAAAAAATTATACTATGGGACAAAATAAAATACGCCCAGCTAATGACATAGAACATTTTTATCACAAAATATTCTTCGAGTGTTATTCTGAAATAAAATGATAAAGCATCCGCATCACATGTATTCTTGTCGCAGTCTGATCGACAACTAAATCAAAAACACAAGAATACATACACATGTATATACGTACGATGAGAGCAACACATTGTTACGCTCTTTGTTTGTGTTCATTTTCCTTCTGTCTTCCTCCCTTTCATCAAGAAATGATTTTTAAAAATATTTTGGTGAGAGCGGGTCGTAATGTTACGACCCGCCATAAGAAATTTTACTTCTACATGATGCGTATTCTTTATATCCATATTCTTTGATTTTACATTGTATTAGATGTGAGCATAATGTGAGTAAATATAATGGGTTGGCGATCTAAAAGTTTAAATTTAAAAATGTAATAAAACAAAAAATAGTTTGAATTTTTGATAAATTTATTGTTTTGCCGTGAACCACAACTTGGATTTTGGACTCACAATCATAGCTATCAGATTTATGCCCTTATTTTGACGAATTTTAAAAATTAAAAATTTACATCATATTCTTTACTTTACTCCATTAAAAGCCACTTTTAAGCTTTGTAATTACTTTGCAATTGTTACTATTGCAAATTTATGTTAGTAAACACAAGGAGTAAAGTATTATATTCTTAAGTTACTTTCGAATATCTGTGATGATTTTTCTGTATTTTATTCCTTTTTAACCCCTTAAAAGCTGAAAAATTACAACTCCTGAATAACCTAATAAAATAATAATAAATTATGGACACTAGGCTTGTATATTTTTATAACATAAGTACCAGGACAGACATCTGCAGGAATTGAGTTCCACATACGAATAATGCGACTAAAAAACGTATTTTTACTGTAATGCAGTGTGCGATCCACTGGCCAATCGACCACATATGGATGTTCAGGCCAAAAAAGACGAGCGTTATGTAGGAATATATGATTTTCGGGAAAAAGTCCCCTTATGCAACGATGCTCCAATAATTCAATGGAGTTGGATAGACTACCATCATTAACGAGATACTATGGCCTCTCTTGTACACGGTCGAGATACCGCAAAATAGACATTGAGGCACCAACCCATACATGAGAGTTGTATTCCATTCTCTGTCAGTTATAAACGGTGTAAATAGTAAGATAGTATGATAAGAACTTAAGAAGGAACTGAAAAATGTGTCAGCATTACACTGATTTTTCATGCTCAGAACATCAAAAGCTTCTGACTCCCTAATACCTACACCGCCCATAAATATAGATGATGTAATATTATTGCTGCGCTTATGTGTCAATAAACAATGTTTAAATCTTAAACAATTTTTTCCTGAAAATGATACAAAATATCTCCATTTTTGGAAGAAAAATGTTAAATGAAGTTAAGGGACCATAGCTTTTAATTTCCAATAAATTCTTTGTTAAATGTTTTATTTTTGAACTCAGATATGTAGATACATTGACTTCATATGTTTTACTACAATAGAAATAATTTTGGCTTTTAAAAATTTTAATTTATTTATTTATTTTTTCTGACGATTTTTTGACGATTTTAATAAACGTCTTTGACGATTTTTTCTCAAATATTTAACGATTTGGTGCCTCATTTATCTGGCAGCTATGAGTCTGATGGATGCTTTTGAAGGAGAATGACTTTGCCTTCGCGAAATCTCTATAAATGTAAACATGTTGTTTAAATTATTGTTGTTTGTGTATTTTGTTTACATTTGTTCTTGCAGTGTTTGTTGTTGCATTTTTGTTTACTTGTTTATCCATTTCTTTTTTTATACTGATGTTGTTGCTATATTTTCTGTTTATTTGTTCATCATGCAAACAAGTCCATAGTTTTTTTTTGTAGCTTTTGTTTATCATTTTAATGTTAAACGATGTAACACCATTTCCATTTTCGTAACAATATTATAACCCAAGTATGTTCGGAGGGAAGAGGCATTCACGCCAGAATGAGGATTTGGATACCATCGTCATCAATTTTATTTCAATGCAGGATATACTACTTGATGTCAACTCGTTTTCAGTCTGTGTTCTCTAAGTATTTGCGAAACTATCTATTCACTTACATACTTAAGTGACTATTACAACACTTTAGTTGCGATTACGACCAAGCTTCTCACACCACCCATGTTGTTTGTGTTTATTATCCATGAGCAGTGGAACCTACAGTTTGAAGAAGCTTTTCGTGTCATATTTTATTTACTCTCAGAGTTTTTACCAGAAACTAACTGAGAAGGAGTCGTCACCGCAGAAATATTTTTTCATATATCGTTCTGTGCGAGATTTAGGCTGGGGTTTGAACCACGAGCTCGCGATTAATTGGAGTCTTTGTTTACATACATAATTGGGCATTACAACCCTTCGGTCAGGATTACGACCTACCTTCTCACACCACTTATGTTGTGTGTATTAATTTTTAACATGAGCGGCGGGACCTACAGTTTGAAGTCGATTCCGAACGACAGATTTTTGAGAAACTTTTCATGGCAAGTTTATTTACTCTCAGAGTTTTTGCCAGAAATTTGCTGAGAGGAAGTCGCCGTAAAATATTTTTTCATATTTTTGTTTTGATGTCTGACCTGGGGGTTTGAACTCGGGCCTTACGTCTAATAAGCCAAAAGACTACGACGACTTCAAGTCTTTGTGTGCTTAAACGTTGATTAAGTAGTTCTATTGGAGTTGCCGTGGTATGGCAGATAGTGTGCTAAAATTGCCCTGAAAAGCTTCTCAATCTGCCTCAAAATAATCGAATTTTCTTAACTGAATGCACTCATGAGAATTTCAACTTACGAACGGGCAATTGTAACCGCCTATGTCCAACCGTTTTTTGTCGAGTCTGGTGTCAAAAGCAACGCTACTTATTATTGGAAAAATGTTTTGAAAACTAATTTGGAGCCGTGAGCATGCAAACATTTTAGTTTTTAACCCATAAACGGTCCAATAACACTCGTAATCAAAGCTTTTGTGGGCGTAGATTAGTTGGAAAAATTTCTTTCACACGATTTGCCAGATACCAAATCGATTAACTATATCATCTGAGCCATTTGGAAGAGCATGATGGGCTTTAAAATATATGCCGGAATGGATGCTCTAAAGAAAGTTATTGTACAGGAATGAGCGTTTATAACGCAGACATGTTTTTTAACCTTTTCAAGGCCTTAGACAATTCAACAGGTGGCCATATCGTGCTCAAATGAATGGATTCTCTTGTTTTGAATCCATTTCCTCGCAATTTTGTAATTTAATTCATAAAAAAATTATTTTGCCTTGTGTAGTTCATATGTGTACACTTTTGTTTTACACTGTAAGCCAGTTGTAATGATTTTATTAAATCGAATTACTCATGTGGACGTATAACTTCATTAGATTGTTGACTTAAATTCTATGACAACCACATCCTTTTTCCCAGCTACTACTACAGAGTCAATAAAAATCTTCATTAAAAACATTTATTGGCCATAAATGAACGTATGAAGGCTAATGAAACTGAATTTTCATACAGACAAACCCTCATATTATTATGAATGTAAATATAATGTTCAATATACATCATATGTATGTGTATGTGTGTATGTATATGTATTACATTTATATTAAATGTTAGAATATTAGAATATTTATATTGTGTTTTCATTGTTTATATTCGAAGTGTACAATATTAATGACCAGAATAGCAGTCTCATAAAATTTATGTGAAATAATTAAGGAGGAGGCTTCATCTTCATATGAAATTCAAAACGATTAAATTAAACTGAAATGATGGTTTTTAGCACATTAAAAGAAATATTTGAGTATCGTATTTTATTATATACTTTTATGGCATCACCGTTTATTTACACTTTACATGATGTACAACCATGTGAAATACCCAGGGAGTGCTGTAAATTGTGGCAATTTCTGCATAAATTCAATGGTACCACAGAGCTCTGTTCTGTTTTGAACTCGATTGGTTAACCATTGTATGTAACCTTGAAAACAGGCGCTATTCAAATCAAAGCGTTGTCGACCACGATTCTCACAAGTGAACTACATACAGTATCAGAACTGGGAACTGGGAACTGGTGAACAGGATAGATTTTTAATTTTTTAGCCTAGTAGGCCAGGTTATGAAAATTTCGCTACTACCCTCTTCGCAAGGCAACTATGTGTACCTTGCCGTGATCTTAGATTTATGAAAAGGAGGCCTTAATTCTCCTGCTAAGTTGATTCAGATTTTTCCGGCAATTCCATCAAATCTCTATCAAAACGAAATATGAAAAAATATTTCTTCAGCGACTTCCTCTCTGCAAATTTCTGGCAACAACTCTGAAAGTAAATAAAATTACCCTGAAAAAATTTCGCAAAAATTGGTCGTTCGTTTAAAATTATAGTCCCGCTACTCATGTATAAAATTAACACACACACAACATAAGTGGTGTGAGAAGTTAGGCTGTAATCTTGACTGAAGGGTTGTAATGACCAATTATGTATACATGTATGTGTAACCGTGAGCTTGGACGACATACAGATAGTATTGCTGTATGTTCTGTCCTTTGGACTTGGCTGAATTAAACACACTGCCCTGCCCCACTATCTGTCTGCGATCCGCAGGATATATGTTAAAACTTGTGCAGTTGCCAAATATCTCATTTCATTCTTATTACTCAAAATCTTAGAGTTTACTGGTTCTAAATAGGGGATTTGGCAGATTACGATATATTCTTAAGAGTCTCGAATTATAATTGTCATCCAATATCCTAACCAAAGGCCCTGTATCTTCACTAGCACATGCCACGCGGTTAAATCTGATAGAGCGTTCACCGCCGCAGTATGACCGATTCGCTTCTCTTCGTTTGGACCAAATAGGCCTTCTGATCTTTTTTCAAATTAATCTTTGCTACCCAGAGAATGAAAGTTACAATTGTCCTGATCTTCATGGCATATATACAGTGTATAGTTGATACAGTGTATAGTCGAGTGAATTTGTTGATTTTGCTTCAAGCGTTCTACATTTCAATATGGTATACTGGCTCTTGGCTAGCTTCGTTGTCGACGACAATAACGTTGATGTCATCTGCTACATATTCATCATCTTCTATACCTTCAAAGAAGTCACCCAGAAGTCAAGAGACCGTCTTTGTCGTCAAAGATAGTTTGACGAAGATAGTTTGAAAACCATAGAACAGTGATTTACCTGGAGTCTTATGCAACCCCAGTAAGCTTGGCTTCTTTTCAGTCCAGTGTGGGTAGCTGTGGATTGCTGAACTGAAAAATTGCCGGATTAACTACGAGTTGGAGGGCATGACGAAAAGCTTGGCAGCAGATCTCGGCTTCTGTGGAACATCAGTGAGTTAAATTGTCTTGATTTTCTCGCCGAGACAAACTTCCCTGTTAAACGTTAAATGCTCATCTTAATCATCTTAATGCGGCTTTGATATCAGACATATTGCAGTGGTGGTTCTGGATTGCTTCGAATTATATTCACTTTAATCTTATACGGTATGATCTTGTGTAGGGTCTTGGAGACCGATTTCTAAAACGTTTCGATTCGGGAAGGATATCGTCTTCTGAGAAGAGCGATATTTTTCTCTTGCTTCACGGGCGCCATCGGTAGCTTTACTGAGAAAAATTTATTACTTTGAAGAAAAAATGCTTTGTGGTCCATAGTTACTTTGATATAAGTTTTGTGTCTTGAGGGAACGATGTTCAAGGCTTTAATGATTAACGGTTTGATTGATCAGCTAATACCACGTTGCTAACTTTCAAAGCATGAGACTTGATAGTGTTCGATATGAACTTGACTTTAGAAGTTTCGAATTACGTGGTTTCGGAGAGTCAAATACTTTGTGTTCATCTCACTCGATTACCGGTTTGAATGCACTCAAACCTCGCCTGTAAATAGGGTCAGATTTTCAATAGACTGTAACCTGATGTCGATATTCAGGGAATGATATTTGATACTACTTATGACGAATAGAAATATTTGTATTTAATGCCTACATCCCGACTTTTAAAACTACCCGTCATTAGACAGACAAACACTGAATATTTGTTGCTTTCTATGTGTTTAGACTCTGGTGGACTAAGATTTGTAGACAGACTACTTAACTATGCCAATGGATAATCTGATTTGAAACTGATGTTAATGTCTATAAGCTGTCGTACTTAGGAAATAGTTGCTAACAGTAAGAAAGGCAAAGTGCTTAGTTTTTCGGTAAGCTTAGGCCACTTGAACACTCTGCTGGTATGGACTGAACCACTACTGTCAGCTCGGGTCTAAACATCGTCCACCTTTTTTAACAACATTATCATTCGGAATTCGTTTTTCTCAAGAGCTTTTAATACTCTTCCTGCTTGCCACAGTTGCCGTAGGTAGAGTGTTGGCCTATTAGATGAAAGCCTGTGGTTAAATCCCAGATAAGACGTGTTGAACAAAAGAACTTCCTCCCAACTATCTTACTTACTTAATTAGCTACTTAATTGGCTATTAACAACCCGATTCACGGATTGCGAACTGCCTTAACACATCCTTCCAGGTGCCTGTGCCAATTGGTCACAACAATCGATGACAGGGATTCCTGGATTTGGTCCTTCCAACGCAAACAAGGTCGTTCTCTTCACCGACTTTCGCAGATCTCCGCATCAAATACCCGTTTCGCCGGAGCATTCTCCTCCATTCGAACGACATGACCGAGCTAGCGCAGCCGCTGGATATTAATACGCTGTACAACGTCTATGTCGTTGAGGAGCTCATACAGCTCACTGTTGGATCAGATGCGAAAATCATCGCCAACTTGCACTGGACTGAAGATTTTACGTAGGATTTTTCTCTCGAATACTCTCAAGGCTGCTGCATCAGTGTTTAATAGTGTCCATGCCTATGAGCCATAAAGAAGCACGGGCAGGATGAGTGTCTTGTAGAGTTCCTCTCAACTATCTTCTGGCAAAAACTTTTAAAGTAAAAAAATCTAATTTTCTCCAATCTGTAGGTCGGAGTCGATGTTAAACCGTAATTCTCGCCACTCATGGATAAAATTAACATACATATACTACATGGGTGCTGTAAGAAGATGGGTTGTAATCCTTACTAAACCGTTGTAATGAGCAATTAAGTAAAGGAAGTACTTCCTTCAGAGATTTTATGGTTTCACAGAAGTTTTTAAGACTGCCTCATTTAGCCCTCTATTTGCCTTGGCCTTCTTTAAAGGGTGTTTTTTATAGAGGTATAGAACTTTAAGTTGACATTACTTTTCAAGATGGCGACCGATTTAACAGCTGTCAAGTGATTTATTCTCAGTTTGGTTTGGCAATTCATCATGAATAGACTCACGCCTGAACAACGTTTGCAAATAGTGCAATTTTATTTCGAAAATAATGGTTCTGTGCGGAAAACGTATCGCGCACTACGTCCATTTTATCGTCGACAAAATCCTCCATCAGAGCAGTTAATTCGATTAACCATGGAAAGTTATTGATAACTCGCATCCCCAGAGACGCTGTACGGTGCGTACAGAAGAAGCTATTGCTGCTGTAGAGCGTAGCATTGAGGAAGACCCGAATGAGTCCATCCGCCATCGAGCACAGGAATTGGATCTGTGTCCATCCACTTTATGGAAGACTTTGCGGAAGGATCTTGGTTTGCGTGCTTACAAAATCTAACTCGAGCAAGAATTGAAGCCAAACGATCATCAAGTAAGGCGTAGATTCGTCGAATGGGCCCAAAACGAGATTACCGTTGTTCCCGATTTTCATAAGCGAATTTTGTTTAGCGATGAAGCGCACTTCTGGTTGAATGGCTACGTCAACAAACAAAACTGCCGCATTTGGAGTGAAGATAATCCTCAAGTGTATGTGGAAACACCGTTACATCCAGAAAAACTGACTGTTTGGTGCGCTTTATGGGCTGGTGGAATCATTGGTCCGTACTTTTTCAAAAACGATGGTGGCCAGAACGTTACAGTCAATGGTGATCGGTATAGAGCCATGATTACAAACTTTTTCATTCCTGAATTGAATAACCATGATGTGCAGGAGATGTGGTTTCAACAAGACGGCGCAACATGTCACACAGCTCGTGCCACAATAGATTTATTGAAAGACACGTTTGGTGACCGCCTAATTTCACGTTTTGGACCTGTGAGTTGGCCACCAAGATCTTGTGATTTAACACCGCTAGACTACTTTCTGTGGGGCTATGTAAAGCCATTGGTCTATGCGGTAAAGCCACAAACGCTTGACCATTTGGAAGACAACATTCGCCGTATTATTGTCGATATACGGCAAAATTTGACATCCAGATTGGACTACATCCGCGCCAGCCGTGGCGGTCATATGCCAGAAATCATATTTAAAATGTAATGCCACAAGATTATTTTTCGGATAAATAAAATTCATGTCAATCGAATAATCCATCGTTGTTTTATTGTAACTTAAAGTTCTATACCTCTATAAAAAACACCCTTTATAAAAAGATGGCTGTTCTCAGATAAAAACTTTTGTAGCAAGCCATCTTAATAGGAATTATATGCTATTACAACAAAATTTATGATTCAAGATCCTAATTTATGATCCCAAATAGACGGTTTTAAACGTATGTATGTATGCTACCCTCATTATTTTGTAGAAAAACTATTTAACTTGAAGCATTGACGCCATACGTATCGCTGTAGGTGGTTGTTTTTTTTCAATTACAAAATAAGGGTTAAGGGTAGTTGTTTACTTAATTAGCCACTCGCATTTACACTGTAATAAACATGAATACGTTTTATTTCCTTTTCTCCTGCAATTCATAAAAACAATTTTAAATTAAATGAGCACTTCCTTTTACTACTACTGCCTGCCTGCATACGTTGTGTTACTGACGTTGCTATTGCAGGCAGATTGGTTCGTATGCAACCACTCACGCAATACGCTCGGCTCTTATGCCCCTGTAAAACTCACAAATAAAAATACGGCACACAATTATAATAAAAATTTATGTATGTATGTGTGGGTAAAAACAGTAATTGTTTATAGCATTCAAACACTGTATGTATGATAAATAGTATACAACGTAGTTAATACGAAATGGTATTGGTATGTTGGAAAGAAGGCAAGAGAGTGAGACAAAGAGAGGAGGGAACCAGAGAAGTAAATTTAGTATAAAACTCAATTAGTGTTGAGGACTTTTATAAAAAATTGTTTGTGCAATATGGTAGCCTGTATGTATGTATGTGAATGTATTCGTGTAACGGAAGTTGATTTCATATTCAGTAGCCTTCACTTATTGCTGCTGTTGTTTAATAGAAATTTTTTTCCACTGTATTTACGCTTTGCTTTCGATGCTAAAATAAAATTCAACAAGGGTTTGTATTGAAGCGTAAAAAGGATGACCAGTCTTGGATGACTTAATTAATCTTGATTAATTAGCCACTTTGATTTATTAGTCTCCCCTCCCTCCTATTCGTTTGGGTTTTTTATTACCAAAAAAAAATCGATTTTAGTTGTATTACAACTTATATTGGGTATCAGTTTATTGGCCTGGCCTAGCCTGGCAGGGGCTATAACATACTGGTTTACTTTAGACGCCATCAATTATGAATATACCAGTATATGGTAGCGTAAAGGCATTAGAATGCCTTAATGGTAGTGTTAATAAAATTAAACAAAGTGCTTTGCTAAATGCAAATTGCTTTTTAATTAAAAGGTATGCAACACAAATTATCAGGAGGCAAAGGAAAATCTTTAATTATAAGATAACAAATTAACATAGAATACATAGGTTTTATTTCCCATTCTTGTCTTGAAGATAGATTATAGCTTTTCCTTAAAAAAACCAATAAAAATTATCCCTTAACTGGACAATCGGGCAGTAATGAAGTCGTGGAAGTGAAGTAGTTTCAAGTCACATCTGGTCAGGGAGTACAAAAGGCTGCAAAGTCCTCTTATATAGGATTGTCAAATTTGATTATGGTAGTCTCCGAAGTTAGCTGCAAGCAAAGTTAGGTTAGGTTAGTTTTGATTAGCTTGTAGCTTACCGTTCACAGGCAAGTTCACTCAGTGGCCGATATGACACATTGATTTACCCAGTCAAAGGTAAGACCCCTTGTCATAATTCATTGGTGGATGTTTGGATGAAACCGGCCAGTTCCTCAGTGGCAGATTCGCCATCATGCCCACATTTTCAAATTTTCTGTGAGCCAGAAACCGATGACGTCCATTGTATTACCCAGTGTAAGGTAAGCCCCTTGTCATGATCCGCTAGTGGTGGTTTTGAACAACCCCGAGCTTCGTATGAAGCCATCCAGTTCCTTAGTAGCACTTTCGCCACCACACCCAGATCTTCAAACACTCTGTCACACAAAAACCAATGACGTCTGTTTTGAAGTGCAGGGCACTCATATAAAAGGTATACCTTACCGAATCCGCATCCTGGCAGCGTCTGCAGTAACCCTGGTGGAGCTGACCATGCTTGTCAGCGAAAATGCCAATAGCACAGTGTCCCGTTAGAATTTCTGTTAGAGTGCGAGCCATTTTTGCCATGATCCGTTAGTGGTGTGTTTGAACCATCCCCAGCATCGTATGAAACGCATGCACTCCACCATTCCCACATCTTCAAACTTTTGTCACCCCAAAAACCAATGACGTTTGTCTTGAAATGCAGGGCACTCGCATAAAGGTTGCAACCAAGTAACTGGTTTGCATGTATCGACCACAGAGATGTCGGCAAAGCCACTGATAGTGTTCTTCTTTGAAATTATTGATGAAATGTTCGATTCATTTGTCATCAATCATGCATTGAGATGTAGATTGGATAGTAGAATTAGAAGATTATGATATGTAAAGCTTAATTCGTTAGATACGATACTAATCTTACGCATTAATAGAAGGTAGTTGAGAAGTTTTAAGGGAATCTTAATTAGGCATGACAGTGTATTATATTTTATGTCACTCTTCTTGTATGCAAGTATGTAGATTGAAATCGTTAGGTAGTCAAATTATCCCCCGGGTAGGGCAGATATCAATAGAATGGTATTTATTGACGAGACATTATTATTATTTTCTTAGTGTTCCATCTTTTTTCTGAATCTGACCAGGCCAAAGAGAGCAGCCAGCCACCAATTGCCAACCCTATTTGTCAGGTCACGATGCTCCCTAGTGAATCTCGTGTTAAAATTGTATTTCATTATCCTAATTGAAATCGCCGTAGTCTAGTAGCTAGAGTGTTGGTTTATTAGACGTGGAATCTCGGTTCAAACCCCAGGTCCAACATCTCCAACAAAACGAAAAATGAAAAAATATTTTTTCGGCGACTTCCTCTCAACATATTTCTGGGAAAAACTCTGAGAGTTAATATTATTGCCACCAAAAGTTTCTTTAAAATCTGTCGTTCGGAGTCGACATTAAACTGTATGTACCGCCGCTCATGTATAAAATTAACACACACAGCATAAGTGGTGTGAGAAAATAGGCCGTAATTCTGACTGAAGTGTTGCAATGGTCAATTATGTATGTATGTAGGCTCAGAAGCTTTGTTCCTCAACAACTCTTATCCACCTTATGTTCAGTTTCCTAATTAATCTTTGCTAACCAAACAATGCCCCATAGGTCACAATTATCTTGACCTCTATGACATACAGGCAGTGTATAATTCTTGGGTTAAATCCCCTAGATTTTCCTGTAAGCCTTCTGTGTATAATTATGCCTGAAGCCATTCGGAGGATGGAGCTCTGAAGGTTAGTCTGAGTAACAATTACTAAAATGGATCGTTATTGACGACAATAATGTTGGCTTCCTTTTTATCGTCTGCAGATTCCAAATTCATTGTCTGCTACTTTTACGCCTTCGAAAAGGTCACCCAGAAGTCTATAGATCGATTAAGTGTCTTGATTGACAAATAAGTGAGTAGAATCGCCTTCATAACTACGTTTAGCTGTGCTCTTTAAATTCTGAGACTTCTTCCTGTCGTCGCCTTGTAAACTATGAGGAAGATGGTTCTAAAACTATATAATATCTTCCCAAAAGATTTACGAACCTATAGCTGAGATACGTTTTTCAAAATGACAGTGATTTTCCTAAAGCCTTCTGCAGCTTGAAGTCTCCGTTGTCTAGTAGGTAGTGTATTGGCTTATTAGACGAAAAGCCAGGGTTCAATTCCCGGGCCAGACATCAGAATAAAACACTAAAACTATTTCTGCGGCGAATTCCTCTCAGCGGATTTCTGGAAAAAACTCTGAGAGTAAATAAAAATGCCATGAAAAGTTTCTCAAAAATCTGCCGTTCGAGTCGACTTAAAACTGTAGGTCCCGCTACTCATGTATACAAATTAACACACACACTACATAAGTGGTGTGGGAAACTAGGTCGTAATCCTAACTGAAGGGTTGTAATGACCAATTACGTTCTGCAGCTTAAAAAAGCTTGGCTTCTTCTGAAGAGTTTCCGGCATCTCTACTGAGTCTGAAAATTTACTGAGATGAATGGAATGGTATTTACGAGTCATTTTGTTAGCTTGAGCATTGTGATTAAACTGAAACTGTAACTGTCATTACTCATGGACCCAATTAACACACACAACTTGGGTGGTGTTGAAAGCTAGGTTTCAATGCTGATTCAAGGGTTGTAATTGACAAGTTAAGTAAGCAAGTAAGTTTGGCATCTAATCATCCTAAATATCCTCACGTTATCAGATGTGATACTGTTACGTCTTTACGATTTAAAAACGTTTAAAATATGAGCTCGTAGATTGCAAATAAAAATAAATTTGTGTTTAGTTTTAATTAAATTCTTTATTGTTCGTACAATTCTGTGTGCCACTGTTCACAACTTGATGTAACAACAACAATTGCTTCGTTTGTTTTCCTTTCCTTTACACCCTTTACATAACATATACATAATTGGTCATTACAACCCTTCAGTCAGGATTACGACCCAGTTTCTTACACCACTTATGCTGTGTGTGTTAATTTTATACATGAGTGGCGGGACCTACAGTTTAAAGTCGACTCCGAACGACAGATTTTTGAGAAACTTTTCATGGCATTTTTATTTACTCTCAGAGTTTTTGCCAGATATCTGCTGAGAGGAAGTCGCCGAAGAAATACTTTTTGTATTTTATTTTGATGTCTGACCTGGGGCTCGAACCACACTACCTACTAGACCACGGCGACTTACCCTTTGTGTAAACAATAACAATTGTTTGAGAGATCTTTATAACGGAGATCTTCAAACCACGACTATTCTCTTCAAACACAGCGTCTTCATACAAGATTGAGTGAATTTTTACTGATTCCGCTGCCTTGTCTTTTATAACCCAGGGTAAGCAGTCTGATGAATGCTCTGGAAAGCAAATGACTTTACAAATCCATTTTTGTAACAATACCATACAACTGTGGCAATAGAATTCTAATGGTTTTTATTAATTGTAGGAGGTTTTACTTCGCTAAAGCTTAAGTTTGTTGTAGCAATTCGTAATTTTTGCGTAATATGCTGTCAATGTCATCAGTTGCCTTCCTGTGGAAGTGTGACATCCATATTGTCCTTCCCATTTCGAGATGAATTGTTTGCTGTTTCTCGCTATTGTCCACAAAAGGTTAAAGAGCGTGCGACAACATTTTGCCTCATAATTGAGCAATCAATCCAGTCTTTTCCAGTGAACAGATTTATACAGCCAGGCATGTTGAAATTGTTTATTAAAACTGACACTATGATGTCATTATGAATTATTTTATTTTTATTTTTTCTTTCTAGTTTAACCGTGACCAAATGGCCATTATGGTTCCCGCTGATTATTTTATTACAATTATTTTATCATATTATTATAGTTTATTATGAGTCGCTGAATAATATTATATTTACAGTGTAACTTTATTGTTTTATGATGCTGTTGTTATGCATGACTGAATGGTTGATGGATTACAATGGCTTCTGTTAATTTTACACATGACTTGACGCAACGCACATTTTATCCCTTTTTTTATGAAACAAAAACAAGTAAAATAATTACGATCGTTCAGACTCGACAATAAAGTACCCTATAAGATACGGTGTTAAATGAATTTAGGCTATGCATAGCGGGAATTATTGATGCCACTATGTGTGTAATATCACACCGTTCAAATGTCCGTCACGGCTTTATGTGTGGAGCGCATTTGAAAAGTTTAATTTTCCCTGAATTTGGCGCATAAATTGGGCTGGGTTTAAACGATGGTATTTATTATGTTGTCTTTGAGGATTGCTGTCGTTTGTGGATTATGTTGACTTTGAGGACTGCCGTCGTTTGCTTAATCCCCCAAGAAAAAGTCTAATGGCCATTATTACAACTTCCCGTTAAAGTTGGGTTTAGTTAAAGTTAACTTTAGCTAAAATGAACTTTAAAGTCACATTTAACTTTTTTTTAGTTATTACAACCTAATGATAAAACAAAGTAAACTTTTTCAAAAATATAGCAGTGCCGGAGCAGTGTTGATAACGCAGTGGCTCATTTTGTTTATATTTGAAGCTGAAAATAATATATAATATGGCAAGTTCTAACATAAACTTAACTTTAAAAATTACCAGTAGGATGATTCTCCATATATCTTAACGCTCACTTCTACCTTATAGTCCACTTATAATAATGAAAAACACTTTATGTGCCCGTTAAAATCCTCCCTTTAGTTAACGGCAAGTTGTAATAATGGCCCTTAGGGCCCTTAGAACAATAAGATAGAAGTGAGCGTTAAGCTAAAGGGAGGATCATCCTGCCGGTAACTTTTGAAGTTAAGTTTATGTTTGAACTTGCCATATTATATATTACTTTCAATATGTCAACTTCAAATTTAAACAAAATAAGCAAATACAACAAAAAAGAAGCCAGTCGTTGCCACTGAGTTTAAAAAAACTTGTTTAATTGAGCAGTGTTATCGACATTGCTCCGGCACTGCCACATTTTTGAAAAAGTTAACTTTATTTTATCATTAGGTTGTAATAACGAGAAGAAGTTAAAGGTGACTTTAAAGTTCACTTTAGCTAAAGTTACATTTAACTAAACCCAACTTTAACGGCAAGTTGTAATAATGGCCCTAAGGGTATTAAATCGCATGATCTACGTGAGATGACCATGACCCTTAATTGTTCATGCAGAATATCCAATGTTACATGAGTTCTATGGCACATAGCAGCGATCTGTTGAAACCACATATTGTTGGTGTTCAGATCGTCTAATAAGGGTGAAAAGAAGTTGATAATCAACGACCTATATTACTCGCCGTTGACTGTGATGACCTATACATCGTTATCAAAGAAATATGAACCGTTGATGCCACCAATTCAAAATCCCTATCCAACAGTGACTGTTTCATATTGTTTACGGTTGGATCTCATGTGGATTGGTATCGAACTAAATTCAAAAAATGTCAGTCTTCACGTCCATTCAGAAACGGCTCTTATCGCTGAAGATGTTTTTCTATGAAAATTGCAGTCAGCTCTAGAGCTCACGTCGTTGTCTACTGTCCTCCATAGTAATTTGGCGAAGCAGGATAAATAAATGACAATTAATTTGACAGAAATGGCTTCAACAAAATGGCCGTTATCATCTGCTAAAGTTGAAGTCGCCGTAGTCTAGTAGGTAGTGTGTTGGCTTTTTATACGTAAAGCCAGGGTTCGAGCCCCAGGCCAGACATCAAAACAAAATACAAAAAATATTTCTTCGGAGATTTCCTCTCAGCAGATTTCTGGCAAAAACTCTGAGAGTAAATAAAATTGCCATGAAAAAGTTTCTCAAAAATCTGTCGTTCGGAGTCGACTTTAAACTGTAGGTCCCACCACTCATGTATAAAATTAACACACACACAACATAAGTGGTGTAAGAAACTACGACGTTGTACAATGGGTAAATTCGACCTCCGGGTACTGTACTTGTCTTAATTGACAAGTACACGTCCTCTAACCTAACGTAACCTAACCTAACTGCTATGGTTTGGAATGACCCTACATAAGCGACCATAATTTGGGGCACCGAAAAAGCTAACATCATTAACTTGGCAATACGCAGGCACTGTTACTTCTTGAAAAAGGAGACTCCAAAACCGAAGTTCGCCTAAAATCAAACCTAAATGTGTGTCATCAAAAATGCTTAAGAAAGTTTGTGTAGAACAAAATATTATCATCATATGGCATCACCCAGAATGGTCTTCTTATCTAAGACAGAAATAGTAGAATAGAAGTATTATTGATGTAAATTTTTAACTGCTAAACAGAGATTTCAGCCGCGCTTTAAGTCCACTAATAATTTTGATAGAAACGTTAGTAAAAGTTTATAATATTCAAGAAAAATTACTTAAAAAGAATCATAACATGGTCCAACATTGGGCTTATAATATAACCCAAAATAACCAGGAAATATGTCTAACGTAGCATATTCTGGAATGACAGGGTTGCCATCAGATGTTAATGGGTAAATTTGCATACTAAATCATACTCGTGTTATAAATTTTGTTATTTTTGTTATCTTTAATGGGGTTCAAGAGAGGAGAATTATGGGGGGCACATAGAGCACTGATCGAGTGGACTATGCAGCTCGTAGTGTCGGCGAACATAGGCCGGAAATCATCCACCAGGTTATAATATAAAAATTTCATTTCTTGAAGAATTTTTCTGTCTCAAATTATTCAAAAACATCAGACGAGTATAATTCCATTTGACCCTTAGTCAGGATTACAACCTAGTTTCTCATATCACTTATGTTGTGTGCATTAATTTTATTCATGAGTAGAGGGACCTACAATGAAACTTTTCATGGTAATTTTATTTCACTCTCAGAGTTGTTGCCCGAAGACTGTTGAGAGAAAGTGACCGAAAGAAAGGTGTTTCGTATTTTGTTTTGTTTCGAGATGACTGACTGAAAAGAATATGGTAATGCCGTAATGGTAATGATTTTCATATCATTGCTTCTGATGGTGCACTGCGTCATAATTTTTTTTTTATAAAAATATTGTTTTTGTATGTATTATACGGGAAGCAAATATTTTACATTTTACATGTGATGGCCTTTATTTTACCGCAAATTAACTCGTTCTACCATAAATACAACTTATTTGCAAATGTTTTCATTTAAAATTTAAAAACAACAAAGAAACAAATGTCACATCAAAATCATGAAATTTTTGTTTAAAATTTAAACCAAATGTAATCGATTCATCTGAAATACAAGCCGATTATATCAATTAAAATCAACAAAAACCATATCATATTGAACTCTAATTAAATTTGGAGTTCGAAAGAAGTGATTAGAATTTCATTTGAATTTTCATTGCAAATATTTACAGTGCTGGTCATAAGTAAACGAACAGATCTTAGTTGGAATGTTATTACATACATACATAACTGGTCATTGCATCCCTTCAGTAAGTATTACGACCTAGTTTCTCGCACCAGTTCTGTTGTTTTAATTTTATACATGAGTGGCGGAACCTACAGTTTAAAGTCGACTCCGAATGACAGATTTTTGAGAAACTTTTTCATGGCAATTTTATTTACTCTCAGAGTTTTTGCCAGAAATCTGCTTAGAGGAAGCCGCCGAAGAAATACTTTTTGTATTTTATTTTGATGTCTGGCCTGTTTCTCGTCTAATAAGCCAACACACTACCTACTAGACTACGGCGGCTTCGATGAACAGAATTACTACGTACCAACTAATCAAACTCGATCGCTATGTCATCTCGGTCACAATGGCAATGTTTACAGGTCATTGCATTATAGGAAGGAACACGGAAAGAATGCAGCTCCCATCAAACGACTTTTGCCGAGGGTGTGGCCATTTTCTTTGTCAATGCCCATCTCTTGCGAGGTGCAGATTTAGGTTATTTGGCTCTCCATTGCTTAATGTTATTAATGAATTCAAATATCCCAAAACAATCCGATAACCTAGCTAAGGGTCATAGGGTCCTTTAACCACTAATGTGGAGCTTGGTTTGAATGAACTCTTGACCAAAAACTCTCTGAGGCCTGTCATAGGTATTCAGGTGGTTATAGGGTTCTTCGCAAAAGGAAAATTTAAAAACACTCTTTGTATCGCTAGTAGGCAGTATATTGGCTTAATAGATGCAAGCCCGTAGTTCAAATCCCAGCTCAGATACTCAAACAAAACGAAAAATGAAAAAAAAAATTATTGGGCGACTTCCTCTCAGCGGTCCTCTGGCAGTTTTCTTCTTCAGCAATCCTCTTAGCAGGCTTCTGGCAAAAATCTGGATAAAATTAACTCATATAACACATGTGGTGTGAGGAGCTAGGTTGTAATTCTGAAAACATTCGAAAAGATAAGTTCAGTCAGTCTTGTGTGAAGCCGCGGTGTGTTTGAACACAGGAATCGTCGTTTGAAGATCTCCGTTACAAAGATCTGTCGAAAAAGTGTCTAGTAATTGTTATTGTTTATGCAAAGGGTGTAAACAGAGGAATAACAAACAAAGCAATTGTTGTTGTTTACATAAAGTTGTGAAGATTATAAGTACATAACAGTGGGCCTGAGAAAAATACCTTGGCAAGGCCACAATGATACCATTTATAAGAAACTTCTTAAATGGAAAAATATTCGATTCCTAGGTGAAATAATATCACGGCAACTGGAGGTTAAATATCTGGGAGTGGCACATGGAGACCTTTTACGGAGAGTATTAAAGATAGAGTCAGACATGCCATAATGATATACAGACGGCCAGCTGGGTTATAATATTGACCTATTGGCTGAACTGAATATAAAAGGGACAATGAAAATCTGTCCTGCAGAAATACTAGATGCTCTATTGAATTTAAGATTCACGTGGTAGTGAAGACCAACCACAGGTTTTGGAGAATAAGGGCAAACAAGTCGGACATAAAATTTGTTAACGGAATTCGTGACTTAATGAAACGAGTGGTTCGCAAATCCCTCCATAGCTGTCCTCAGGGCAGAACTAGTAGACAATATGATTTTGGGAAATGAGGCTTAGTAACGAAAGTGAATGGTGAAATCTAAAGGGATACTCTATTAAAAGAGGTTGCAGTCTATGGTACACAAATGGAACGCCAACGGAAGTTAGGAGAGGATAGAGAGTTTCTAATATCAGAGTGAATAACGCCAACGGAAGTTAGGAGAGCATAGAGAGTTTCTAATATCAGAGTGAATTATTTCGGGCCTTATGAGTTTAAATCGCAGATGGTATGCATCTGTCAAGGGAAGCCGAATCAGCTGGGTAAAGAAAGTAGGATTACCGTCTGCTTGATTGCAAATCATGTGGAAAATCGCGGCAATTATCAAACACATAGGCTTATGAGGAGGGCAGCTTTCACACCGCTGATGGGGTCAGAATCTTTCCGTGAAGTGGATATACTCAAGAAAAGGTAAGAGAGACTTTCTAAAACTAATGGACTAATGGAGAGGAGATATAAGTTATGCATCACACTATCCAGGAAAAACCTGATGCTATTCACAGGTATAGGAATCGAATTGAGCATTTCGTAAAATGCATTGATTAAAGTGCCCTGCTTGGTGTTGTCGTCAGTTCACTGCTAATAAGGATGAGAGATTTTCTTCCGATGTCCTTTAGAATTTTGATGTTACATTGCTTCGTCATCAGGCTGTCTTATACAGCTAGGATGTAACGAAGGATATGAGTCTTCATTTTTACTTAATAGCCTGCTTACAAGTAGAGAGCGTCAAATAAGCTTACTGAGGTCTTTCGAGAATAAACTGCCTCCATCAGAGTTTGGTAACGAGGACAATCCCCAGATATTTGATGCGTTGTAGACTTAAAGCTGCATTGTTCAGAATGGTTATCGTTTTAAACGGAACATCAACATATTATTGCTACATTTGAGGCGGTAATGAAATTTAATAGGCAAGTCCGAGAAATATATCAGATACTGGGCAGCAAATTGTCGAGGTTGACACTGGGAAGCATTCAGAAGTCAATAAATTTAGAGGAGACATTATAGGAATACTATTCTATACAGATTGAAAGCACTACGACAGATCGTGTGATTTCACCTGATCAGGGCAGTAACAATAATTATGTTTTAAAGTGTTTACCGTTAGTTTTAATCGACACTGTATGTTGAATTGATAGTTTTACACTTCAAAAACCTTGTTTGCTAAACCAATACAAATTCAATATTTTTTTTTTTGGTCTTAATGACTGAAATCATTGACGTCAAGCATTTTATTGCATTGAATATGATATCACGTCATAAAATTACGTAATTTAAATGTATTTAAGGATTCAAATTGCTAATTGTTTACTTCGTTACGAATTTTGAAAATGAAATTGAATACTGTTGACGTGCTTATTGGAAAGTATTTTTATTTCTATGAAAATTTCAAGTGAAAAATCAATCAAATATTTTAGCCATGAAGTTAAATTTAAAGTTAAAATATGCAGGAGTTGATATTCAATAAATATTTTTAAAACACACACACTTTGAGCTCTAATGCTCATCACGGCTTTTGTGGAGGGATTGCATCCCAAATGTTCAGTTATCGATGGTTCTGATGCATAAATCCAAATGAATTTGATTGATGGCATTAATCATGTTGTGTTTGATGATCCATATGGTTTGTAGCTTATTCGCATATACTTGCGACTTGCGAAAATTCTACAAGAAAAAGTCTAACGGAGTTAAATCGGCCGATCTCGCTAACTAGCTCATCTCACCTCCACGTAAGATGACGCTTAAACACCGTGTTGGCTTAATATACGAGACGCGGGGAGACTCGAAATAGGAAAAACATTACTTTCGATGAGATCTTTATCTAAATAAACTTGCCATGAAAGGTTTCTCAAGAAATCTGTTATTCGGAGTCGACTTTAAACTGTAGGTCCTGTCAATCAAATATAAAATTAACAAACAGAAAATAAGTGGTAAGCAATTATGTATGTGTGTATTCTTGCAGGGGCATATATATTCCTCCTATCGTCTCTTTCTCAGACATCTGCGATCCCTTCCGTGCTAGTTCGTTCGCCTTTCCTTTTCCCTCTATTCCACAATGGCCGGAAACCCAGTAGAGATGATTATTGTGTCAACGTAAACGGTGTGGAGAGTCCATGAAACTCCTGACGGCCTTTGATTTGACTAGATGACTAGACTAGACATTCACACAGTTACTAAAGTACACATACGGTTAAAAAATTTCTGAAATTTTTCCGTTTCGTTTAAGATGGTTAAACAATTTCTGAAATTGAACTGAATTGTGGCCCTGCACAGGCCCACAAAAGTATACATCCGATTAACAAATTTCACAAATTTCGGAACCAATGCTTAAAATCGAAGAAAGATGTCAGACAATTATAAAGATTTTTAACGAAAACGAATTGGTAAAAAATTTCTGAATTTTGTGAACCGTATGTATACTTTTGTGGCTGAGTGTATGTCTACAAGTTCGAAGGAGCTAGGTTCTTGGTTCAATAGCCAAATCTACGCATGAAATACGCTGGCCTGTTTACGTAATCTGTATGACACGTTCACAGCCAATTTATTCGAAATAGACCTCAGATCTAGTTTCATATTCCTTTTTTGAGCCATCGGTGAAGATCGTTATATAACCAACACCGATGTCAGCAACCCATTCTTCCCATGTGGGCGTGTGAGTTTTGTTTGTTTGCCCGAAAACAGTCTCTGGTGCAATGTAGTCAACTCGGTGATTAAGTTCTATTGCATGTAGTATTAATGCGTGGCCTATCGTACATGGCTTAAACATATCTGAGAATTTAAACCGCAGTACAGGAAGATGTCCAATGGTTATAGAGATAAGATGACCTCGAGGCCAGCCAGCTTAATGCTTAAGCATGACAACCTCTGTATCTTGTTCAGCGCAGCAAGGTGGCCATTAGGTTAGGTTAGGCTAGAGGACGTGTACTTGTCAATTAAGACAAGTACATTACCCGGAGTTCGAATTGACTCATTGTACAACGTCCTAGTTTCTCACACCGCGTATGTTTGAGAATTTTGAGAAACTTTTTCGTGGCAATTTTTATTTACTCTCAGGTTTTTGCCAGAAATCTGCTTTTTGTATTTGTCTTTGATGTCTGGCCTGGGGCTCGAACCCTGGCTTTGCGTCTAATAAGCCAACACATTACCTACTAGACTAGGGCGACTTGAAGGTGTCCATTAGTAACTAAAGTTCGGCAGTCCTTGTTGAAAGTGTATTCATAATTAAATATAGTCATTGATATTCCTTGACCTTTATCAATTGAAGACTGCTCCAAAAGACAATTTTTTTTTAAAAGGATAAAAACCTTGGTTTACTATGCCTAGTAAAGGGTCCGCCAAATAACATTTATTTTTTGAAAATGCTTAAAAAAAACTACCGAATATTTTCTCAAATTTCTTTTTTTATTTGAAAGTACAATCGTTCCGGTTAATAATGGAAAATAATTTCATTCAAATGGCTGCCTCGGCTGGCCATGCAGTAGCCTACACGATCGGTCCAATTTTTAAGCACATTATCGATTGTGTGCAGCGGTATTTCACCAATGGCTTCACGAATATTGTCCTTTAAAGCGTCAATTGTCTCTGGTGTAACACTTATCTTTGACGGCACCCCACAAATCATAGCCCAACGGTGTCAAATCGCAGCTCCGAGGTGGCCAAACGACATCAGCTCTGCGGCTGATAATGCGATCTTCAAAAACAGGGCGCAAAACATCGAGTGTAGCTTCGGCTGTGTGGCACGTAGCGCCGTCATGTTGAAACCAAATGTTGCCAATATCCTCCTCTTCAATTTTTGTGGCCTGATAACGATCACCATTGACTGTAACGGCCACTCCTTGCTCATTTTCGAAGAAAAATGGCCCAATTAGGCCTCTGGACCAAAATCCGCACCAAACAGTGACTCGTTTTGGGTGCGTCGGCTTTTCAATGTATGCGTGAGGGTTTTTTGTGCTCCAAATACGACAATTTTGCTTGTTTACGTACATACCCGCCAAGATCAAAATGCGCTTCATCTGAAAAGATGATTTTTTTTTGCCAAAATCGGCATCTTCTGGTGTAGGCTACTGCATGGCCAGCCGAGGCAGCCATTTTAATGAAATTATTTTCCATTATTAACCGGAAGAATTGTACTTTCAAATAAAAAAAGAAATTTGAGAAAATATTCAGTAGTTTTTTTTAAGCATTTAAATAAAAAGTTTTTTGGCGGACCCTTTATTTTTTATTGTGAATATTAAATTCAACAGACTTAAACGTACATTGTACATTGTACATTGTAGTTCACAGTTTTCATTTTTAAAGCATTTTTTGTAGCACATTAATTTATGCCACAAAACAACATAAGTGGACAAAACGTATACATTGTGTCAGAAACTGTAACAATTATTTCGGACATATTGTGTCAAACTACCACGGCCTGTCATTCAAATTTTTTTCTTCGCAAAATAATACAATAAAAGTACTGTAAATAATGCATAACAGAATTATTTAAACGTTGTAAAATGTTGAAAATCGTATGTATATTCCAAGAAGAAATGGAAATGGAAATTTTTATGATTGTAAGCAGGAGTCTATTTTTGTCAAATTGTTTTTGTGAATATTATTGAAATTAATGAGTTTCGAGAAGCAAAACTAGTTAAGAATTCATAAATTTTAATGGCCTCTTGAAACGATGCATACTTATATGAAAAGATAATACAGTGAACTCGCGATAACGTGAACTAATTTTTACCAAGGCAGTTTACATTTTCGTTCACGTTATTGAGTACCCAAATTTAAAACAAAAAATACCCTATTTAATATGAAAAATGAGATTTTAATAGGTAAAAATGCTAAACACTATTTTAAATTAATTTTAATAAAAAAAATTTTAATGAAATATACATATATAATTCACTTTGCATTCGATAAATACCAAAAAAAAAAGATAAAAAATAATAATATAAAGGATACAAAAAATTTGTGTTAATTAACAAAAAAAAATTAACTAAAACTAATAGGAACATTTCTTCCCTTGGATAATTAAGTTAAATAAAGTTTAAAGGAAAAAAATCAGTCATTTTTTTGGGGAAGTTTTTTGTTTAGCCATCTTTAACAGCGCTTTTTCTTTAAGGTTTCTCAACACTCTTATGTCACTTTGGTCTACCATCTCGTTTTCAGCCCATATTAAAGCCTTCTCAAAAAAGCTTCTACAGCTTCCTTGGGTTTTTTTTAATAATTCATTTTTATTTACAATCTATCCCAAAGGATAGTAAGTAAATTATATAAAGTTAAATGCAGTAACATTGATTGCTGAACTCCAATGAGAACAACAATAATGTCTTAAAATACAATTTTTATAAACTTATTTAAATTTTAGGTAATAATATTTATATTATTTATATTGTATTTATATATAAATGGTTATTTACAAATAGATACAAGAAATTTTGATACACATTTAATTAACGTCGAAATGGCAAGTCCAATATATGATTCCTTTTCAGTCTCCTTACTTCGTTTGTGTCATCTAGAAGTGTTATAGCCAGCAGACTGCAATGATTACTTAACCTCTGTATGTAATTTTCACTTAAACTGGAAATTTCTTCTTTAACCATTGCGATTGATAGATCATAATGGATAGCTTTGTTAGATATAAACCATGGATCGTTGACAATTGACCTTAAAGTTTTTGATTGATATCTTTGTAGGATTTCGATATTAGAATTACTGGCGGTTCCCCATAATTGTATACCGTAAGTCCACACCGGTTTTAGTATTGTTTTATAGATTATTAGTTTATTTTCAAGACTCAGTTTGGACTTAGAACCCAATAACCAATAGAGCCGTTTGCTTTTTATATTTAAATATTGTTTTTTAGCTTTAATATGTTTTTGCCATGTAAGTCTGCGATCAATATGCAATCCTAAGTATTTCACGTTATCACTTTGCGGAATGACGCAATTATTAAGAGATACATTTGGGCAGTTTCCACGACGCAGGGCAAATGTTACATGAGTAGATTTTTCGGTATTTACTCTTATTTTCCACTTATTTAACCACATTTCTATTTCGTTTATTTGATTTTGTAGTTGTATTGAGGCAACGTTAGGATCGGCGCTAGAAGCTAGTATTGCCGTATCATCAGCTTATGTTGCAACCAAAATATTATATGTGTGTGAAGATAGATTTTAAAATCTATCTCTCATGTTAGCTAACAGAACTCTGTTATGTTATTAACAGAACTAACAGAGCTCTGTTATGTTATTAACAGGAACTCTGTTAAATAATTAATTTAAGACTGGGAGAGAAAAACAGGAAAAATTAATTAAATTCAAGGGTAAAAAAAGTAAAAAAAGCAAAAATTGATAAAATAAGTCCTATAGTTAATCACTGTTACAAAATATTGAATAATAAGAACTACAATAAATAGATAATCACACATTTCTGAAAGCTATTGTAATCAGATTTTAAAATCCACTCTATGTCCTTTTGCGGGAAAACAGGACAACATGGGCGGACAGTGAAAGTTGTTTTTAAAGCATTGTACGTCCCTTTAACTAAATCAATCGCCAGAATCATTAACAGCGGGCGTTTTCATAGTAGATTTTGAAATTTTCTGAGATTTCAGAGTTTAAAATCCACTCTATGTCCTTTTGCGGGAAAACAGGACAACATGGGCGGACAGTGAAAGTTGTTTTTAAAGCATTGTACGTCCCTTTAACTAAATCAATCGCCAGAATCATTAACAGCGGGCGTTTTCATAGTAGATTTTGAAATTTTCTGATATTTCAGATTTTAAAATCCACTCTATGTCCTTTTGCGGGAAAACAGGACAACATGGGCGGACAGTGAAAGTTGTTTTTAAAGCATTGTACGTCCCTTTAACTAAATCAATCGCCAGAATCATTAACAGCGGGCGTTTTCATAGTAGATTTTGAAATTTTCTGAGATTTCAGATTTTAAAATCCACTGTAAGTCCTTTCACTGTCCGCCCATGTTGTCCTGTTTTCCCGCAAAAGGACATAGAGTGGATTTTAAAATCTGAAATCTCAGAAAATTTCAAAATCTACTATGAAATCGCCCGCTGTTAATGATTCTGGCGATTGATTTAGTTAAAGGGACGTACAATGCTTTAAAAACAACTTTCACTGTCCGCCCATGTTGTCCTGTTTTCCCACAAAAGGACTTACAGTGGATTTTAAAATCTGAAATCTCAGAAAATTTCAAAATCTACTATGAAAACGCCCGCTGTTAATGATTCTGGCGATTGATTCAGTTAAAGGGACGTACAATGCTTTAAAAACAACTTTCGCTGTCCGCCCATGTTGTCCTGTTTTCCCACAAAAGGACTTACAGTGGATTTTAAAATCTGAAATCTCAGAAAATTTCAAAATCTACTATGAAAACGCCCGCTGTTAATGATTCTGGCGATTGATTCAGTTAAAGGGACGTACAATGCTTTAAAAACAACTTTCACTGTCCGCCCATGTTGTCCTGTTTTCCCACAAAAGGACTTACAGTGGATTTTAAAATCTGAAATCTCAGAAAATTTCAAAATCTAGTATGAAATCGCCCGCTGTTAATGATTCTGGCGATTGATTTAGTTAAAGGGACGTACAATGCTTTAAAAACAACTTTCACTGTCCGCCCATGTTGTCCTGTTTTCCCGCAAAAGGACATAGAGTGGATTTTAAAATCTGAAATATCAGAAAATTTCAAAATCTACTATGAAAACGCCCGCTGTTAATGATTCTGGCGATTGATTTAGTTAAAGGGACGTACAATGCTTTAAAAACAACTTTCACTGTCCGCCCATGTTGTCCTGTTTTCCCGCAAAAGGACATAGAGTGGATTTTAAAATCTGAAATCTCAGAAAATTTCAAAATCTACTATGAAATCGCCCGCTGTTAATGATTCTGGCGATTGATTTAGTTAAAGGGACGTACAATGCTTTAAAAACAACTTTCACTGTCCGCCCATGTTGTCCTGTTTTCCCACAAAAGGACTTACAGTGGATTTTAAAATCTGAAATCTCAGAAAATTTCAAAATCTAGTATGAAATCGCCCGCTGTTAATGATTCTGGCGATTGATTTAGTTAAAGGGACGTACAATGCTTTAAAAACAACTTTCACTGTCCGCCCATGTTGTCCTGTTTTCCCACAAAAGGACTTACAGTGGATTTTAAAATCTGAAATCTCAGAAAATTTCAAAATCTACTATGAAATCGCCCGCTGTTAATGATTCTGGCGATTGATTTAGTTAAAGGGACGTACAATGCTTTAAAAACAACTTTCACTGTCCGCCCATGTTGTCCTGTTTTCCTACAAAAGGACATAGAGTGGATTTTAAAATCTGAAATCTCAGAAAATTTCAAAATCTAGTATGAAATCGCCCGCTGTTAATGATTCTGGCGATTGATTTAGTTAAAGGGACGTACAATGCTTTAAAAACAACTTTCACTGTCCGCCCATGTTGTCCTGTTTTCCCACAAAAGGACTTACAGTAGATTTTAAAATCTGAAATCTCAGAAAATTTCAAAATCTAGTATGAAATCGCCCGCTGTTAATGATTCTGGCGATTGATTTAGTTAAAGGGACGTAAAATGCTTTAAAAACAACTTTCACTGTCCGCCCATGTTGTCCTGTTTTCCCGCAAAAGGACATAGAGTGGATTTTAAAATCTGAAATCTCAGAAAATTTCAAAATCTACTATGAAAACGCCCGCTGTTAATTATTCTGGCGATTGATTTAGTTAAAGGGACGTACAATGCTTTAAAAACAACTTTCACTGTCCGCCCATGTTGTCCTGTTTTCCCACAATATTGATTTATTTATCGGATTACAATGACTTTCGGAAATGTGTCATTATCTGTTAATTGTAGTTCTTATTATGCAATATTTTGTAACAGTGATTAACTATAGGACTTATTTTTATCAATTTTTGCTTTTTTTTCTTACTTTAGCCGGGAATTTAATTAATTTTTCCTGTTTTTCTTTCCCAGTCTTAAATTAATTATTTAACAGAGTTCCTGTTAATAACATAACAGAGCTCTGTTAGTTCTGTTAATAACATAACAGAGTTCTGTTAGCTAACATGAGAGTTAGATTTTAAAATCTATCTTCACACACATAAATATTATTTGTAATTGGCATATCAGATGTGAATATTGTATATAAGGTTGGCCCTAAGACACTGCCCTGGGGAACTCCAGCTTGAATATGGTATATTTCCGAATGAGCTCTATTTAGTATTGTGTTGGAAGTAACTTTTTAAGTTAAAAAAAAAACCCAGTGTGCCAAACTTTGTAAAAGGCTTGCTGTACATCTAAGAATACACCTGAACAATATTCTTTGTTTTTTAAAGAATCTCGTATATAGGAGACTATACGATGGCATTGTTCCGGTGTGCCATGCTTATGTCTGAATCCAAATTGGTAATCGGGTATTATATGAAGCTTTTCTAATACTGGTAACATTCTTTTCATAAATATTTTCTCAAATATTTTGGAGAAAGTGACTAGCAAACTTATTGGGCGATACGATGTAACAACATTCTCAGGTTTTTTTCGTTTAGGTACCATTACTACTTCGGCACATTTCCATTGTGTAGGAAAATGGTTTAGTCTTAAAATTGAATTAAATATAAATGTTAATAGTAGGTCCAAGAGATTTGAAAAATTCTTCAAATTCTTGACATTTTACTGAAAAACGTGGTGGAAAATAAATTGCACATACAGATATATTAATTGAGTCACAAATAATTTTGATACACGCGGCTTGAAGGTAGGGTTTTCTTACTTCATTAAAAATGTCAAAATGTCGTCTGGATGGTTGGCGCATATTAAATCATAATCTTTTATTCGGAAAAAGGATCTGGAAGTGAAATGAGTTTCGGATACAAGAAGGATGTCAATAAAATTAGTTTTAAGAAATAATTCTATTTCTTGGGTATGATTGGAAAGCCCATTGGCTTTAACTGTAATTTCTGGCTGGAATATAAACGAATCGCCATTATTGTCGGTATTATGCTGAATTTCAGTACTTCCTGCTTCTGTCTTATTTCTGGAGGAGGTCTCCTCTCTCCCAAAACACTTAAGGAAATATAAACGACTCGCCACCATCGTCGGTATCATCCTGAATTTCAATACATCCTACTTCTGTCTTATTTCTTAAAATACTTAAGGGAATATTATCAACGGGGTAATCTTTGTCCGAAACTGAATTTAAAATACTTTTCCAATTGTTTAAAATTTTGTAGCGAAATTCTACTCTAATAGTATCTAACAAATCTCAATAGAATCTAACAATTCGATTTGTTTTCCGGCCACTAATGCCAAGAGACGGTTTCTATAATACAGTTTTGTTATTTTAGAACCATCTGGTCCAAGTGCTGAATTAACGATGTGACATTAAGTGGCAAAAACATTGCACAAATGAATCCGTCATCAGAAATCAATTGGGATTAAGCCGGATGTGAAGGGGCATTGTCTATTAACAGAAGGGCTTTTGTCGGCAGCACCTTTTTTTGTCAAGAACTCAGTAACCTAAAGCCAAAACTTATAACAAAGTTTTCGGTTTTAAATTTGTCAGTTGAAATCTATTTCTTTAACAAAACATTGATGAAATCAGTCATAAAAAATTTTACATGTGATCCATGCTGACTTGGACAAGTAAAGTTTTTGAACTTCGTGGATTTTTTGATTTTCCAATTACCAGTAAATTAAGTTTGTGAGTCCCTGACGCATTTAAACAGTGAAAAACAGATTAAAAAAACAAGAAATTAAAATGTGTTTACGTTTTAAAGCTTTCAGATTTTGTTCACATTTTAGAATACTCTGTGGAAAAATTAATTTGTTCACGTTTCTGAGACGTTCACACTTTCGAGTGTTCACGTTTTCGCGAGTTCACTGTATTATCAAAATATTCTTGACATCAGGAAAAGAGATTTGAAAGTCTGTTGTTTTCAAACTGAAAAAAAACTGAAGAAAAGGTCGCATATCACGAATTATGCATGAAAACGTTAAAAACAAGTCTACCTAAACATTTACAAAACCTACTGCGGGTATAATGACGGTGCCGCTGCATATCGACCTAGCCGAACAAAAGGTATCGTCCCGAACAAGCCATCACCGTAATTTCACAATTTGCCCATGTAAGCTACTTCATTCTAAATCTTGGGTTATAATTTATTTTAACTGTACACACCACAATATTAAGCTTTCTGGTCCATGTCTGTGCGTCTGTATTTCGTGTGACAATTCATTCTCTTGTTGTTGGCTGCTCAGTAAAACCAGTTGGTCTTCTTTGATTACTCCAGACTTGATTGCTCGATCACAATTGGCTTTCATTTTGCCACTGAGTATCAACGGGAGAGCGCGAATTTGTATGGCTGGTTCAAGTCTTATTGTGCTTCGGATTTATTGTGCTTCTCTGACAGCAATCCTCACCTTCTATAGATTAAATCGTTCGAATAATCTGTCACTTCTACTCACTGATCTAAATCGAAATGTAGACGACGACTTCAAGCAGGCATACTTACTTCGTGGAATTCCTTCAACTTAGCCCGCAACGGACCTTTCTTCTCCATATTAGCAAACTCATCGCCATTAGTTTACTGGAAGCAAGAAAGCTTTACACTTGCTTTACTCCCCTATTAAACGGGCTGCGCGTCATGCCACTCCGTCTGTGACGCCTTCAACTCTCAGGAGAGATAAATTAGATAGACAAGAATAAATAAATAGACAGACGGACTGATAGTGGATATCAGGAGGGTCATGGGGTGTGTGCCTTAAAAACTATTTGTTCGTATTGTCAATACACTCTTTATGTTGTCTGCCTACAATAACACTTGTTCGGTGCAGTGACTCTTGAACTTTAATTTTTAGAAAATGGTTTTTGTGTGGTTTCTTTACTTTTTTCTTTTAAATGCCTTGAAATGAAATGTTATTTCTTGACTTTACCTCAGGTTAATCCATTTTTTACTTTCAACTCTTTTATACTCTCATACTCTCATGCATGACGTAATGGATTGTTTGGGTACTAAAAAGATGGCTGAAGAGAAGTGAGGTGTTATTTTACGAATGTTTGGATTGTTGTTGGTATTAAATCTTGTTCCATAGATCAGACCAATGGGTCACTTGTCTGAGTCAACAGAAGAAATTTGGAAACAGCTCAATTGGAGTTGGACAAAATACAGTCACTAACGTGAGTTGCTACAATAGGGGCAATGCGAGGCTCTCCTACACGGGCGCTGTAAGTTCTTTTGGATTTCAGTCCGCTGCATATGGTAGTAATGACCAAACCTTTGGAGACAAGTGTGATATGGAATTTAGTAAGTAATTCCTTGACCTAAGGAGTCGAATGTCTGGCAGTTTCCTTCAAAACTGTCCCCCTGGCCGACACCAGTGGACTCTACGACTTTTGAATATGCTCACAATGGGACTTAGTAACCGAAATAATGAATGGAGTAATCTGGAAGCTGTATACTCTTCCAAAGGAGGGTGTTATTTTGTGGTATACAGATGGATCAAGAACGAGTCTTAGAACAGGTGTAGGAGTTTTAGGTTCCACGATTTAGTATGCAGAACCCATGGGGAAATTCGCGGATACATTCCAAGCGGAAGTTTATGAGATCGTAAGATGTGCTCAATTCAACTTACATAAGAGCTACAAAACGCGGAACGTAAAAATACTAAGTGAAAGTCAGGTCAGCTTTATTTAAGCACTCGGCTCATAAGAGGTTAAATCAAAGATAGCATGCGAATGTTGGAAGAAATGGAATTAGCTAAGTAGACAAAAGTAAGGTTATCCTGTTCGGAGTGACAAGCCATGTGGAAATTCTTGACAGTAAGCAAGCAGACTAGCATGCGAGGAGTGCAGCATCCTCAACGTTGATGAAGTGGAGTCGAATGTACGGAACGAATGATAAAGAGAGGCTCAGATTCTCCTCAAACCAATAGAGTTTTGAGGCAACCAGAAGTCAACGTAGTCCAGTAGGTAGATTGTTGGCTTATTAAACGTAAGGCCACGGTTCAAACCGCAGGCCAGACATCAAAACAAAACACAAAAAGTATTTCTTCGGCGACTTCTTCTCAGCAGCCTTCTGGCAAAACTTCTGAAAGTAACTAAGATTGCCCACTCTCTGATTCCAAGTAGGGATGACTGGAATCCTGGAAGTCCTGGATATATATACCGACGGCTCTAAACTCGATAATGGGGTTGGAAGCGATGTCTACTCTGGGAAATTGGACCTAAATATTTCTCTCCGTCTGCCGGACTTCTGCAGTGTGTTTCAGGCGGAGGTGCTGGCAATTTACCGGGCCGCTCAATGGATCCTCGCCAACGATGCTCCTTTCACTCGCGTCTCGATCTTTTCTGATAGTCAGGCCGCGATAAGATCTCTATCGGGTTTCGAGATTAACTCTAGGATCGTTAGGGAATGTCGCCGCTGTCTCGAACTTCTCTCGGGGCGCTTCACCGGTGTCTCTCTGGTGTGGGTCCCCGGGAACAGTGAAATTCCTGGAAACTGTAGGGCCGACGAGCTCGCCAGAGCTGGTGCGCTCCTTCCGGAATCCTCTTCTGTTGAATCGGGTATGCCACTTGCCGCGGTCAAGTTGACCATTGCGCGGAGGTTATTTCGGGACGCCAACCTATCCTGGGTCAATGTGGAGTCCTGCTCCACAGTTAGGCTCACCTGGCCCAAGATGGATAGAAGGCGTACCGACCGATTACTTGGTCTTGGTCGTGATGTCATCTCGACTACAGTGGCCGTGCTTACAGGTCATTGCGTCATGGGTAGACACGCGGAAAGAATGCGGCTCCCTTTCAACGACTTCTGCTGTGGATGCAGGTCCACTGAGGAAGAGGAGACTGTTGTTCACTTTCTTTGCCAGTGCCCGTATCTTGCTAGGTGTAGATATAGGTTATTTGGCTCCCCATTCCTTGTTAGCTTAACGGAGCTATCATCTATTAACATCAAGGATATAGCTTCGTTCATCAAACTTTCTGGCTGGTTTTCCAGTGCGGGGTAGTCGTGCTTTTATTGTGCAGCCTTTGCGCTGATCAACTTCTTCCTTTTCCCTGATTTTGGTGGAACTTGGTTAGCACAGAGACTGCGTTCACCCGTGGCATCACAACGGGCCGCTTCGCGTGCTCAAGTGAGCTTTGTGATATAAGAGCTACCACTCCGACCTAACCTAACCTAACTAAGATTGCCTTGAAAAGTTTCACAAAAATCTGTCGTTCGAGTCGACTTTAAACTGTAGCTACCACCACTCATGTGTAAAATTAACACATACAACATGCATGGTGTAAGAAACTAGGTTGTAGTCCTTACTAAAGGGTTGTAATGACGAATTATGTATGTATGTATGATCTGAATAATGCATCAGACTATCAAGAAATAAGCTGAGTTTGATAACCAGGTTTCTTAAGGGCCCTGTGGACATAGAGTACACTTATTTGGAATGGTTGTTGTCTTTAGTTCAACATATAAATTTCGTGACGATGAGAATGAACTGTCGGTAGACATTCTTGGAACCTGTGAGGCATTAATTTATCCCAGAAAGAAATACTTTGGTGCATGCCAGATGCAAGGCCGGGAACTGGCATTGTTGACGCAGAGGAGTTTGTATATTTGGAATGGTTGTTGTCTATAGTTCAACATGTAGATTTCGTGACTATAAGAATGTATTATCGGAAAACATTCTTGGAACCTGTGAGGTATTAATTTATCCCAGAAGGAAATACTTTGGTGCATAACAGATGCAAGGCCGGGAACTGGCATTGTTGACATAGAGGAGTTTGTTAGGACAATAGGCTTGTAAGAGACATTATAGGGACATATATAGGTAGCACAATAGATTGTATGATCGCGGTCGCGCGAGACCTATTCCAGACATATGGCCATTGATTGGTCGGAAATTTAGAGAGTTAAATTACTACGTTACACAGATGCTATCGGGTCACGGATATTTTAGAAAGGGCAAGACCGCCTTCCCTTACAGTCTTTACGAGGAAGGGGAGATAATTGATGACGCAGAGCACATCGTTTTCGAGTGTGCACGCTGGCAGAGCTATGGCTCTGCACTGAAGTCGATAGTTGGGACGATCACGGCCGGTAACATTGTCGGGGTTATGATCGCGAGTAGAGAAAATTGGACCTCAGTGGCGAATTACGTGGAGCGCATTCTAAGACTGAAAAAGAGGGATCTTGAGGCTGCGGAACGTGTGGGCACGCCGGAATATATGAAACTTTCACACGTGTCAAGCAAAATTCGAAGTAGGGACCTGGACGAAAGGAATAGTGGAGACACCTAGATGTCTCTTCAACTTTCGACACACAATCCGGACGCGGATATGAACACGCAGGGGCCAAAGGGCCAAAGGGACTCCACTCCGAAGTAATCCCACCGTAGTTCCGGAGTGGGCACAACAAGTCCACGAGACGAGGGGGGGATTTAGTGGGTGAGGGCCCCACACACGGAGGGCGTGACGACTTCCTCTATAGTGCGGTTAGGTACATTTACCCCCCTCGGAGTGAAAAAAAAAAATTATCGCGGTCGTAAGGCATACAAATACTTTGTTTTCGAGTTATTCTGCAGTGCATGAAAATGTCATCCTTTTGTAGAACCCTTTCCGTATATAAAAGATTGTTTTAAAAGCATTTATCAATATTTGCCGTCTTAGATTGACATGCACAGCATACGAACACAAACAAAGGAGAGGTGGTGGGGTGGAGGAGACATTTGACAACTCAGGTACAATATTTACCTGATGAAAACAAATCAAGCAACATCAACAGAAACAACAACAACAACATTGACATACCGAAATACAAAATTAAACTTCAACGAGTTATTCAGTCAACCAAGGTTTGTCTTTTACTTGTTTCGAAACGACGACGAATCCCCCTTAAATATGCACATGTTAAGGCTCATTGGAGTGTAGTGGAAAGGAAGCTGATGTCAAGGAACAAACATCAGGTGTACCCTAGCATATCCAAAGGAATAGCAAATAAATGGAATTTATAAAGTAAGTACGTGTGCATAAGAGACGATAAAAGTGAATTGATTGAGTGCATAAAGGAGAAGTTATGCGGTGTGGATGCGATGATGATGCAGTACCTTAACAGTTTAATGGAAAATTAAATTTTCGAAACACAAATTTTAATTTCATGAGTATGCTAAAAGAGACACTGGACTGCAAAGAATTTTTATTGGAAAAATGAAGAGAAAAAGATCTTAAAAAGCATCAAAGTTTTGTTTGGCTTTTTGGCTTCGTTCAGGCATAACCTCACATTTTAAGATACCTTAGCTATTCCCCAGTTAAACTCAGTTAATGCGGGAGAAACTAACTTATGTATGCAGAAAGCTTTTAAAAGTCTTGTAAAATGTAAAAAAAAAATTCTGTTTACTTGTGTATTTCTTTATTGATTGTAAATTCATTCATGTTTTGCTAACGTAATTGATAAGTTTTCTTTGGATGAAATGAAATTTATTAAAGAAACCCCCAACAAATTTAAATCTTATCAGTTGTAACTTTCTTCTTTGTCTGTGTGTATGTGAGTGGGTGTGTGTGTACGTATTATCTTGGTTAAGGAAAAAAAATTACAAGAAAATTTAATCATTTATAAATAACAAGTCATTGGCTTTTCACAAAAGTTTTCTTTGCTGGCACATGAATAGATTCTGATAAAAAGGACTCAATAAAAAAGAATGATCCTTGCCATGGAGCTATAAAGCAAACTAGAAGGAAAAATCGATTATTTTGCGGATGTGAATAAGAGAAGGATGAAGAGGTTTAAAAATAATACAGAGAGAATGTTTTAAATCATAATTTTTAAACACACAAAAGGATATTTAATGAGGCTGACTGCAGTAGAAGTCGCCGTAGTCTAGTAGGTAGTATGTTGGCTTCTTGAACGTAAAGCCAGGGTTCGAGCCCCAGGCCAGACATCAAAACAAAGTACAAAAAATATTTCTTCGGCGATTTCCTCTCAGCAGATTCCTGGTAAAAACTCTGAGAATAAATGAAATTGCCATGAAATTCTTAAAAATTCTTCGTTCGGAGTCGACTTTAAACTGTAGGTCCCACCACTCATACGTAAAAATTAACACACACAACATAAGTAGTGTGAGAAACTAGGTCGTAATCCTGACTAAAGGCTTGTAATGACCAATTATGTATGTATGTATGTATGTATGTATGACTGCAGTATAGCTAGGTTAGGTAAGATTAGTGGGATGCTTGCTGTTTACAACCAAGTGCACTTGTTTGACCATATGGCCCATTATGCCACCCAGTGTAAGGTAAGCCCCTTGTCAAGATCCGATAGTGATGCGTTTGAACCACCCTGAGCTCCGGATGAAACCGTCCAGTTATCTTAGTGGCAGGTTCGCCACCATGCTTACATCTTCACACGTTTTGTTACCCAAAAATCGATGTCGTCTGTTCTGACGTACAGGGCAGTTACATAAAAAGTTTTGCACCGAATCTATTTCCTTCACATCATAGCAGCTTCTGCAGTAATCCTGGTGGGGCAGACCGAGCTTGTCAGCGAAACTGCCAACAGCGCAGTGTCCTGTTAGAATTTCTGTTAGAATGCGAACTGATTTCCTATCGAACTCAAGTGTTTACTTGTTCTGCCACTATCCACTGCTGGATATAGCAGTTTTAAAGTTTGACCAGGCTTGTCAGACCACCCACGGTTTGTTGAATTCCGTGCTGTTTTTTCTAATTTGAAAAACTATTCTCCTCTATCGTCTTCTCATCGGACATCTCCGATCCCTTCAATGCCAGTTCGCCCGTTCGTTTTAATTTCCCTCTATGTATCGACGTGTGCGGTGTAGAGATTCCACGCAACTCCTGACGCCCTTTGGTTTGACAAAATAAGATCCCAGCCCTTTGATTGCTGCTTGACTGCCCACGCATATGAAGATATCCCTATACGCTGGGACCCATATAAGAGCAACCTTTGAATGATTCGAAACTTATATGGGAAATCTTTGTTATTAATTAATCAGATCAGACGTCGAAGAGGCATTCAGTAGGGAAGGATTTGCAATCTGGGTGTCCAAGTAAATCCATTCATCTGCCTGCACAAGTCAAAAAGTTTAATATCAGAACTCGGTTTACCATTTTGGAGTCATCGGTTTAAACTACAAAAGATCATTGGAAGCCTCCGGAACTTCTTTCTTTCCTCCGGAAATTGCCGTTTTTGGGACGTAGAAAACCCCTGTGTAGTCTTACAGAAGCCAATGCACCCATTACGAGTGACTGGAGCGGAGGCATCATTGGCCCATATTTCTTTCAAAATGAGGAGGATGCAAACATTAAAGTCAATGGAGACCCCTGTCGTACCATGATGACCAATGTTTTTGTACCTACAGGGTGGCTGATATGTATTGCAACCAACTTCAGGTTGTTATCATTTGTAAACCGCTCGTCTAACAGCTGACAGATTTATTCCAGTGAGAGATCATTTTATTATTTACAAGCTTACAAAAGCATTTTGATCTATTGCATTCAGAAAAAAAGTTATTCGTGATGGAATTCAAGCGTGATCGTGTGATTGCTTTATATTTGGCTGGAAAACTACAGGTGGCTATCGTTAGAGCCCTCCAGCATTTAAATGTGAATAAATCTTTTGTTTCTCGTACCATTACCCGTTACCGTGATGCTGGCATCGCGTCCAAAAAGTGGACGAAAAAAACGGTAACAACACCAGAAATGATCCGAAAAGTGAAGGCCAGATTTGATCGAAATCCACGCCGTAGTGGTAGAAAAATTGCTCGTGAGCTGAACATATCGCGAGAACGGATGCAACACATATTGAAAAATGAGCTTGGACTAAAGCCATTGAAGTTCCAAAAAGTGCAAGAGCTCGCAGATGGACAAAAAAAGTTAGACTGGAAAGAGCCAAGGAGTTACTTCGCTTCCACGAAAGTGGCCAGTTACCGAATTTGGTTTTCTCCGATGAGAAGCCATTCCAAATTGTGCAGTTTGTGAACAAACAAAATGATCTGGTTTACTTGCCAAAGAGGTCAGATGAAAATTTACATCTGCGATTGGCCACCAGAACTCAAGCGTCACCGATGGTAATGGTGTGGGCCACCGTAACGGCCAATGGTCGCTCCCCGCTCGTATTCATCGACCGTGGGGTCAAAATAAATGTCGAATATTATCGGGAAAATGTCCTAAAGGCAGTAGTGAAGCCCAGGGCAGACAAACATTTCGGCCGCACACCATGGACATTCCAACAGGACTCAGCACCACCACACTCAGCACGCGTCAACCAAGAATGGCTTAAAAAGGAGGTTCATCGCTTCATTTCTACCGCACAATGGCCACCAAAATCTCCGGATCTCAACCCGTTGGACTTTTGTGCCTAGGGCATTTTGGAGAGTAAGGTTCTCACTATAAAATACCAAAGCGTCGATCATCTCAAGACGGCGCTTCGCCGGGAATGGGCCAAAATACCGCAGAGCCACTTTCGTGCAGCCTGTGATGGCTTTGTCGGCCGTTTGAAGGCCATAATTCATACTAAAGGTGGCCAATTCGAACAAATCTAAACTGATTCTAAAATTTTATGATATTTCCAACATTTTTTGCTTTTGAACATAAAAATTAAAAAAAAAATTAAAAAATATGAGTCCTTACTTTTTGCATTATATATCAGCTACCCTGTACTCTTCATGGTATTGATGTGAACGATGTTTGGTTATAATCGATTTATTGCATCAAACGTTTAATTGAGTTCAATTAGCCGAAATAGTGGTGTCAATTGAACGCCAAAAAGCTGCGATTTGACACCGTTGGACTATTTTCTATTGGGCGCCGTTAAAGAAATGTGTTATGCCGACAAACCAGAGACAATTGAGCTTTGCAGGCCAACATTCGTGATGCCGTTGCCAAAATGCGACACCATATACTCAAAAAAGTGCATGAAAATTGGTCCGATCGAATTAGGTACTGTAAGGCCAGCCGCGGTAGCCATATGAATGAAATAATATTTCATTTCTAACCGCAACAATTATGCTTCACAATAAAAAAACATGAGTTTTGGCAAAATTTTAAACCGTTTTTGTTTTACTGCATATTTAAATTTAAACTTTTAAATTGCCCGCCCTTTAAGTAGTCTGTTTGTTTATTAGACGAGAGCCAATGTTCAAATCTCAGCTCAAATATTGTAGCCTACGGTTTACGAAATAATTTTATTTTATAATGCTTTTAAAAGTCTCTTCAACCACTATTGGATTACACAAAAACTATTTGATACTTAATCTTGTCAACATGTTGCTAAAATTTGAGATACATGTATCCAATGAATATGTTTACATTATAACAAGTAAACCAACATGAATATGTAGGAATATGATGCCACATGATTTTACCGGATATTAAGATCGAACATGTTTGATCGAACTTAAGTGAACAGTTAATAAAGATTTTGTAACATGTTTATAAACATTATTTGTGATACATTGGAAGAGAAATGATGGTGATGATACAAATCGTATGCTCTACACCAGTATACAGACTTTGTTTAAAAAATTTTATGTGATCCCTACAGCCTAAGTACTTTCTTCTTTCTTTTGTTCTACTTGGGAATTCTCCCCGTGAATGACTATCATACGTATTTATAAAATAAGGACGAATTGGTTAAATCAATTCCGATTTATTTCTCTATATACTTGCGTCCTCCCCATACGATCAAGGCATCCTCTTCTGTTCCTTTGCTGATTACATTCGATTGTTTTATTGCATTTTTAAATTTAAACTTTTAAATCACCCACCCTATACGATAAACAAACAACCTTGACACTTGTGGAGATGAAATATTTAATATTTATTTTAATTTTATTCGGATTTCATTGAGATTTCCAACTAATTCCACAAAGAAGGAATTTATGTCAATTGACAATTGACAATATTTCAATATTTTTTTTTTAGTTTTCCATTTGCTGGTACTTGAAAGACTGAAGCAGAAACAAACATTTACAGCAAAAACATATTCTATTGAAAAAAACTGCTTCAGAAGAAGAAGAAAAAAAATATAAAAAAACAAGCATGAATGCAAACTGATTATATGTCAGTCATGCACAGATATACAGTCAAAGAAAAAAGTCTATATACACCGCTGTATGTAGACTTTTTCCCTGCTAATTTGTTTTTGTAGTTTTCTAATAATTTTTAGGTAATAAAAATCACAGAGAAAAAAGTCTGCTTACAGTGGTGTATATATACTTTTTTCTTTGACTGTATGTGTTTCCTGCTACTATAGATATGTAGTTTAATTTATTGAAAGTTTAGTTATTGTAGTGTAAAATAAAAAGGAGCAACAACAGTTGAAAGATACAGTATTCCCCCTATAAAGGCAGTTCCAAAAATGCTTGCAGGACACAGCTTATAAGCACGGATTATGTTAGGTTATGTTAGAGGACTTGTACTTGTCAATTAAGACAAGTACAGTACTCGGAGGTCGAATTGACCCATTGTACAAACGTCCTAGTTTCTCACACCACTTGTGTGTGTTAATTTTTTTTATGCATGAGTGGTGGGACCTACAGTTTAAAGTCGACTCCGAACGACAGATTTTTGAGAAACTTTTTCATGGCAATTTTACTTACTCTCCGAGTTTTTGCCAGAAATCGGCTGACAGGAAGTCGCCGATGTCTTGATGTCTGGCTTGGGGCTCGAATGCTGGCTTTACGTCTAATAAGCCAACAGATTATCTACTAGACTACGGCGACTTCAAAGAAATATTTTCTCATATTTCGTTTTTTTGGAAATGTATGTCCAGGGGTTTAAACCGTGGCCGCACCTCCTATTACGCTAGGGTTATCTCCTCTAAACTTCTTGTCATACGAAGCTTCGGCATCTTAGTTAGCATTACAATCTAGTTTCTCACATTTCTATGTAGTCTGTGTTAATTTAATTCATGTGGCGGGACCTACAGCAGACTTCTTGCAAAAACTCTCGAAAGTAAATAAAATTGCCATGAAAAGTTTCTTAAAAATTTGTTGTTCGGAGTCGACTTTAAACTGTAGGACCCGCCACATGAATTAAATTAACACAGACCACATAGGTAATGTGAGAAACTAGTTCCTAATTATGACTGAAGTTTTTTTCACTTCGTTTTAACCTCTGATGGCCGTCGAATTGAAGTAGGTCCCTTGCCAATGCGTTGGGATGAATCGTTAGTTCCCTGAATTGTTGGAATGTTGAGATCTCTATGGATATTGTCGTTACGAATATACCATGGAGCGCAGACAATTTGTCGTAAAAGCTTGGACTGTCTTCTTTGTAATTTCAAAACGTTAGATGCGCAAGCACTGCCCCAAAGCTGAATGCCGTAGGTTCATATTGGCTTTATAATGCATTTGAATAAAAGAACCTTGTTTTCAAGGTCTAGTGTTGAATTACATACATACATACACACATACATAATTGGTCATTACAATCCTTCAGTCAGGATTACGACCTAGTTTCTCACACCACTTATGTTGTGTGTGTTAATTTTCTACATGAGTGGCGGGACCTACAGTTTAAAGTCGACTCCGAACGACAGATTTTTGAGAAACTTTTCATGGCAATTTTATTTACTCTTAGAGTTTTTACCAGAAATCTGCTGAGAGGGAGTCGCCGAAGAAATACTTTTTGTATTTTGTTTTGATGTCTGGCCTCGGGCTGGAACCCTGGCTTTTCGTCTAATAAGCCAACACACTACCTACTAGACCACGGCGAATTAGGACCAATAATCCAGTGCATTTGAGCGGATTTCAGCTTAATGGCCGCTAATTCGGCTTCGATTTGGCGGGACCGTGTTAGACGCCGGTCTAAGTGGACTCCCAGGTATTTGAAGTGATTTTCAACAGGGACATCAATATTATATATTTTCATTTGTGGGCAGTCTTGTCTTCCGAGTGCGAAGGTTACATAAGCACATTTGGATGGATTCACCTTTATTCTCCACTTTTCAAACCATTTTTCCAAATCGTATATGTGCGACTGCAGTTGTGTTGAAGCTACCTTCGGGTCCTTGTTGACGCTTATAAATGCGGTGTCGTCTGCATATGTTGATGTGTGTGTGTTAGGATTTGTGGGCATGCCTGATGTATAAATTAAATATAGAGTAGGGCCTAGTATGCTTCCTGGGGGACACCTGCAGAGATCTTTTTTGTTGTAGAGAGTTCGTCCTTCAATTTTACCTTAAAAATTCTATCAGTTAAAATACTGATTGACTGAAGTAATGAGCAATTATGTATATACATATGCATATCCATAGACATGCCTAGATCATATGGTCGCAGTACTATGGCGCCCCTATTCAACTTCTGTAAGAATAACGAGTTCTAGAAGTTTCCACAACAAAAAAAAAAATGAAATATGAAGTGGTTCTAAAAAAAGTGGTTCTTATTCCTTATATATTCCGTTGTGGAATTTATTTTATAAATAAATTTTATTATGAAAACTAATTGCCTTTGATGATTTTCCCCTAACTAGACTATTATTATTTAATATTTCATTTTATTAAAAAAAAAATAAATAAAAAATTTGTTTTTAATTACAAAGTTTCTTGTTACAAAGGTGTAAACAAAAATAGACGACTTAAAATTGAGAGTCTGAATTGTATTTAATTTTCACAAAAGTTGTTGAAATAATTAATTGCATGAAAGTCTATAAAGAAAGAAAAAATTACAATATTTTGTTTTTTTTTATTTTTAAATATTATTTCTTTCGTCTTTCCTTTATGAACAAAACAGCAAAAGAGATACACTTTTAATATAAAAAAAAATATTACAACAATTTATATGAAAAGTAAAGGAATATACTACCTGTGGATTATTAAGGGGATGGTAGCATAATATAACAAAAAATTTTCTACGAACGCAAGGGAACAAAATTTATTTTCAAAGTTGAGCAGAGCAGGCAAGAGAGGTTGCACTCTACTGAGACTTTGCTTGCTAGTGTCATTCTGTTGAAACCGCATGACATTGATGAATAGATCATCAAAGTCATGTCAAAAGAAGTTGGTAATTATCGAGTGCTCATATAGTGCTCGTCGTTGATAGTGATGGCCTGACCAATATTTTTCTTAAAGAATTACGTCAATATCGTTCTTTAAGCAATATGGATCGATGGTACCGCCAGCACAAAAGCCAACCACCGAACTCATACCTTTTCGGGTTAGATTGGACGGACATAGGTCTCATGTGGATTGGTTGCGTTCCCCATTCGACAAATATTTTTTATTCACATATACATTCACTCGAATACACATTGTTGTTTATGGTCGTCCATGGTAATTTGGCACAAAAAAAAATGAATAAATTACGACTAATTTGACAGATGTGGCTACAAAAAGGTGGCCGTTAACAACTGTCAAAGTTCGGGAGTCCCTATTTTAGGATCCAATGACACCGAACAACAGCCTGTGGTTCATCAAACTAACTAACTCCACGTTTTCAAAAAAATATGGACTAATAACGCCTCCGCTCCACAATCCGCACCAAACATTCACTCTACTCTTAATAGGTGCATTGGCTTTTGTAAGACCACAAACTGAGGCCCTTAGTGTGCTCAAAACTTCAAGCGAAATATTATTTCTTCTAATATAACCTGATTAACGAATTAATTGACACCAATGCTAGGGAGTAAGCAATTATTTTTCAATCCATTTTGGGAATTAGGCAACCTATGCACCGGTCGGTATTAAATAGTCGTAATCCAGTATGTACTTTGTTGGCTTATTAGACGTCAGGCCAGGGTTCAAGCTCCAGGTCAGACATTTCGATCAAAACGAAATATGAAGGAAATATTTCTTCGGCGAATTCCTCTCAGCAGATTTGTGATAATAACTCTGAGAGTAATTAACAATTGTCATGGGAACTTTCCAAAAAAAAAAAAAAAAAATTCGTTCGGAGTCGGCTTTAAACTAGAGATCCCGCCCCTCCTGGATGAAATTAACACACACATCATAAAAGGTGTGAGGTTGTAATGCTGACTGAAAAAGTATTGTAATAAACAATTCTGTGTTATATTTTGAGAGCGCAAGTCGACGAAACACACATTTTTTAATACCCAGGATTGAACCACGGTTTCTGGTCTAATAAGTCAGCACACTACCTCCTAGACTACGGTGTGACTTCAAGACCAGGTAGAGCTAATTACACAAAAAGCTACAGATTTGAGTTGATGAAATCAATGTAAGCTTCACAAACTTATCAACGTTGGTGGTATGGGTCGTAAACTCCGACTCTTGAAGAGAATGACTACGTTATGGCTTCTGTTGAATTTTTTAAGTCTGCAATTATGTTTTGTGCATCACACTTCAAGCCATTGTATGTTCCAGATATCTAACATCTATCGATCTTTTTTCCTTTCAAGTCAACGAAGCTTATGCACATGTTTTCCAAACGCCATCGAATACAATTTTTACACTTTTGTTTCGTTTGTACCCTAATATTAAGAGCACTCACTTCCTTTTCATAGAATCTCTCTCTTTGTGAGTGTGTTTGAGGTTTTGCTCTTTTAAAATATTGCATTCAAACAGACAAAAGGATTCATGTTCATGCCATAGTTGGAAGTCATGTGAAAACATGTGTACATTTTCATGTAGGAACGAACACTCAAATAAAAATATTTTTTAGTTTATATACGACATATTTTTATGCAACGTGTTGTATCAGGACCTCTGACAATGACTTGCGAACTTTGACAGTTGATAGCGGCCATCTTGCTGAAGCTATATCTGTCAAATTAGTTGTGAGCTATTCAGTTAGTTTTGCCCAATCACAATGGATGAAAATAGCTTTCAACAACATGCGAAAACTGCTTTTTTAAAAATTAGTGTTCTGTTCAGGCATCGTATATCATGATTTCCATAAACGTCTTACTGAGAGGGTACTATTCGTAATGTGGTGGATAGATGCGAGTTCTTTGGTTCAGTAAATGATCAACCAATACTTGTAAGGCTACGAAACGTAAGCATACATACATATATACATACATATTTGGCCATTACAACCCTTCAGTCAGGATTACAGCCTAGCTTCTCACACCGCTCAAGTTAATTTTATACGTGAGTGGCGGGGCCTACAGTTTAACGTCGACTCCGAACGACAGATTTTTGAGAAACTTTCTGATCAATTAAGTAAGTTAAGTAAGTAAGTAACTAATCCCCTTGAATTCCAAGAGCATCCAATGCATACCAAGAAAGTCACTGTCAACGACGAGCACTATAGGCCGGTGATTATCAACTTCTTTTAGTCTGAATTGGATGATCTAAACAACAACGACTTTAGGTTTAAACAGGACGATGCCACATACCACATTGGATGTTCTGAACGAGCAATTTGAGGAGAGGGTTATCTCAGGTGGACGAAATGAGACTTGGCCACCGATATCGCGCGCTTTGAAGCAGCTTAACGCATTCTTATGGGGTCTCTTATATAGCCTATGCATGCGAATAAACCACACGCCAGAGGTCAGCAATGAGTATTCAAAATGATGAGTAGATTCGAATCATAATTCCTGATACATATACGCATTCATACTTATTTTAATGTCATACTCATACTACTCAAATTCAAAGTTCTAAGTACTCATCGTACTAATACTTAACAATACGCATAATGTGGTTGATTTCGACTCTCCATGACTCATCGTATACACGAATCAGAAAATAATTATGGTTCGAGTATGAGCAGTACAATGCTCACTAGAAGGTTGTGTGTTTGTTTTGCTTGCTGTCTTTGTCTTTTACTTTCTTCTTTCTTTGTAAATGCAACAACAACTAAGACTGTGAATTTTGATGAATGATTCGAATCACTCGAATCATTTATGAGTATTATAAGTATTTTTCTAAATTTATGAATCTGAATGAGTAGGCGTATGAATCAAACATATTTCGAATGTTATGAGTTTGATGTCAACGTTGTACTCATACTCATTGCAACTTGTACTTATAAATCAATGTTGTAGTGAGTACGAATGAATCAGAGTAGTTGGATTTCAATACTGTTGACTCACTCATACTCAAAATTTCATGAGTACTTATGAGTAGCGAAAAAGCGATTCATTGCTGATCTCTGCCACACACCTCAGCGGTCTGTACATCCAATATAATCCGGTCCATCGGTTTTAGCTTGTTTTATAAGTCAGAGATGTGGAAGTATGGGACAGTTACTTACATACTTAATAACTCATTACAATCCTTTAGTCAGGATTACAACCTAGCTTCTGACACCACCTATGTCGTATGTGTTAATTTTAAACATGAAAGGAGGGAGCAACAGCTTTAAGACGACTGCGAATGACAGATTTTTCTTGAGAAACTTTTCATTTTGTTTACACTCAGAGTTTTTGTCAGAATTCTGTTCAGAGAGGAAGTCGACGAATATTATTCGTTTGAGCTATGGTTCAAACCACTGACACGCTTTTAATAAGCCAACACACTTCAAGATGTCTGAGATAGGATTTGAACCACCGAGACGCTTCCAATAAGCCAACATACTATACCTTGTAGCCAAAAGCAATTCCATATCTCATGCTCTGTTTTATTTTTATTTAAAGGTAGAAAGCTCTCAATGAAAGCCCCTATATTATATATTAAATTTCATATTTTTACGTGTTCATAGGTCAGGGTTATATTAGAAATACAAAAGGAGCATTCGTGCTGTGTTTTATTTTCTATTTTTTTTTTATAATTTTAACACTCTCAGTCATGCAATGTGTTGGAGATATTGTTGAAATTAGAGCAGAGGTTTGAAAAAATCCATGGAGAATGTATATTTAAAATATTATATGTACATACGTACATATGTACACATGTTACGTATATTTTAAGTAATGAGTGTGTAGGTCCAATCTTTATAAGCCGGAATATTTTTTTAAAGGACTTATGCTAGAAATGAAAAATTCTCGTTTTTGACATAAGCTATGTATGTATATACATATATTAGGTGTAGTAAATATTATTTCAAAACATATTTTTCCAATTGATGATTTGGGTCATCTGTAAATTTCATTGTGTTAGTGTATGTGTATCTTGCTAGGAGACATCAGATTATATGTTAAATGCCGGGTGTTTAGCTGTATGAGAAATATCGATATCGATAACAATGGTTTGACAGCTGTGAATGTCATCATAAATCGTTTAATGGTAGAGTATCGTTTCGAATTTATGGATACATACATACATACATACATAATTGGTCATTACAACCCTTCAGTCGGGATTACGACCTAGTTTCTCACATCACTTATGTTGTGTGTGTGTTAATTTTGTACATGAGTGGCGGGACCTACAGTTTAAAGTCGACTCCGAACGACAGATTTTTGAGAGAAACTTTTCATGGCAATTTTATTTACTCTCAGAGTTTTTGCCAGAAATCTGCTGAGAGAAAGTGGCCGAAGAAATATTTTTGTATTTTGTTTTTGACAAAGTTGTCTACGTTGACTTTGCTTTGAGAAAAAATAAAAATGTTCCTGAAATTCACAGAGTATTTCGTGCAATTTACGGTCAACATATTCAGTCTAGTGAGCAAGTAGTTCGTGGAGTTATTCTTCTCGATACAAAACCATCAATAGAATAAAAATGTGCGTACTGAAGAGAATATTGCTGCTGTAGTTCTAAGTCTTGAGGAAAACGCCAGAATGGCTATTTCTCCAAATTCTCAATTTGTTGGGCTTAGTGAAAAATTTTAATTAATGGGCTGTGCTTACGTACCAAACCAAAATCATTTGCAAATCGAACTCCAATTTATTGATTTGATGCATGGCGCATTATCTTGTTGAAACACTGTTTTCGTAGAGGCCAAATGATGACTTTCTCCCTAAACTTCATCATTTAAATGCTTCAATAAGTTCATCTAGTACTTGCATTTGAAGTCGCCGTAGTCTAGTAGGTAGTGTGTTGGCTTATTAAGACGTAAAGCTAGGGTCGAGCCCCAGGCTAGACATTAAGACAAAATACAAAAAGCATTTCTTCGGCGACTTCCTATCAGCAGATTTCTGGCAAAAACTCTGAGAGTTAATAAAATTGCCATGAAAAGTTTCTCGAAAATCTGTCGTTCGGAGTCGACTTTAAACTGTAGGTCTCGCCACTCATGTATAAAATTATCACACACAACATAAGTGGTATGAGAAACTAGATCGTAACCCTGACTGAAGGGCTGTAATGACCAATTATGTATGTAGAACTTGCTTTTCCTTTCGAAGATAAATAATAAAAATTCGGCCACTTGGTCCACTTGTTCTCCAACAAAGATGTTGCGGCCCTACCTTAATAAGGAAATATTTACGCTTCCTGGAACATTTTCGCCATACAGTCCACTGCTTTGACGTTGGGCTTATGTATCGACGCAAAAGCTCGGCTCTATTGCGGTGAAATATCGCCAAGCACTCACTTTTCATTCTAAAGCATGTCTTTTACTAGGTTGTCTTTTTTCTCCGAATCATTTTTTTTAAATTACTGCCGCCGTCGATATAGACAATCCACAAAAGGCGAACACCGCTAAAGTTGAAATTGATACACAGGTTAACTTCCGCCAAAGAAAAGATCTGTACTACGACTGCGATTGAGATTCTGTTAGATTGAAATCCATTGAATATAACAGCGAGAATCAAAGTCGTGAAAACTAAGGTTAGGATAATGGAACCCGAGTTGAATTTGAGGGGTATCACCTTCGCTGTCACTTTGATTTGTTAAAATTTGATTCCTTAATTTTGAAAAAAGAAAAACCATATAGACAGGCTAGGCAATAAAAGTGAATGCAACAATTTGGAAATGAAATACTCTTTTAAGAGAGACCATTTTATGGCATACGAATTAGTCACAGTCATGCAGTAGAACACTGGAGGGAATAATCGTTTTCAGAATGAAATTTTTCGTGCCAATGGGGAAAACTCGAAGTCGGCGTAGTCTAATAGGTAGTGTGTGGGCTTATGGGACGGGAATCTCAGATTTTAGCCTCAGCTTTTAGACGTCTCTAACAGAACAAAAACTCCGAGAATAAATAAAATTGCCATGCAAAGTATTTCTAATGTGTGGTTAGGAGTCGACGTTAAACTGTAGGTCTCTCCACTCTTGAATAAAATTAACACTCTCATCATGGTGGTGTAAGAAGCTAGGTTGTAATCCTGACTTAGTAATAATAACACCCGAGTAACTACATAGTCTAAGTTATTCACTAGGTTGAGTAGAACTCAAAAATACTTTATTTTTATTTTTCTCGAACCCTCCAAACTTGTTTTATTTGACAAAAAAACGTTTTTTTTTTGATATTTTCACACAAAATTATTGATTACCCAAATATGTTTGAAGCTATTTTAAAAATTCAAAATTTTTTAGAAAGGGGACAGATTAGTCTTTGAAACGGTATACATAAACATTTTGTTCAAACTTATGTGTTATGAGTTTTGATGGGGTAAACTTGGAAAATGTGATTTTTTTCATATTTTTTCAAGTTTGCCATTCTTAATTGCAAAATTTAATTAAAAAAATATGAAATAAGTGGAGACATTCTTAAAGTGCATTCTCTTGTCAAGAGATTGACACTTCGTTTGATAAATTTGGACAAAATTTACCGTAGTTATTATTTAAAGAGTATAACAGCTTAGTCATATTTTTTTTTATATACGTATGTTGTCTCATCAAATGAACTTTCATTTCAAAATTTTTTTCAAAATTGTGGAATTCATGGTTGTGAGGAAAGCTATGGTTAATTTAACAGGATAAAATCTCATGATCTCGGTGACCAGTTCACATTATTTCCACGTGTTGTGACCATACTCTCAAATCCCACTCACAAAATATTCAATGCGGTTTGAACGTTGTGATACCACATGTCGTTTGGAACCAGACCATCAAATATATGCCCAAAAGAAGTTGATAATTAAATTGATGGCCTGGCCAAAGTTATTCTATATATTCTATATATTCTATATATTATATAGCCCTGTGATACTGCCAAATCACAGTGCCGGCTTGCCCAACACCGATATCTAAAAAAATTTGGACTAATTGTGTGTCAAACTCAGTCTTTTCCTTTCTTTTCGTCCAAATTCGACACGTTTCTATTCATCCTGAAATGGGACTGATCACTAAACATGATTTTTAGGTTCAGTTGCCAATACATACTTCAAATCTTCTTCAGAAGAAACGTCGTTGTCTATTGACGTTCATGGTGATTTGTCACAATAGACTGAGTAAATAGCGACTAATTCGACAGATGTCGCTACAAAACATCGCCGTTATCAACTGTCAAATTTCGGGGGTCCCTATTTTAAGATCCGATACTAGCCAAGGAGATTACTAGCTGACACCGAACAACAATCCGTGGTTCATCAAACTAACGGTGTTGGCTGAGACATTGTCGGAAAATCCTACACAAGTTAAGGGCAGAACAATAGACTGTATGGTTGCAGTATTTTGAAACAAGAATATAGACGCCTGTTGGATGTAGAATTTCCTGGATCCATGTATTTGCAATTTGCAATCATTCTGATTTTCCACACTGTCCGAGTAGATGATGCATTTTATATAACTTAATTATTAAAAATTTCAAAAATATAAAAATTTATTCAATTATTTCAGCTCAAGGCTAAAAATGAAAATAATTTCCATGTAATTAATTTGTAATAGCTTTAATTAAAATAGCAGTGGTTCTTAAACTTTCTTCATATAAAAACCAATTACCAATTACCAACAACAAATAAAGAAATTACAAGAACATGTAATAAATTTAATTAAAATTTTTCTTCTAAATTTTAAATATTTTTTTATTATTTAAGAAACCCTGCTTAATTTCATTGAAAAATGTTTGATTAATGAAATTAATGACAAATAAATATTGTATGTATATTGAAATCGTTATGCGAAAATTTATTTAAAAAAATAAAGAAAATAAACATTATTAGCCAGCCATTTAAGAGGGGAGGCTAATTGGCACTCACCACCCACTAGGCTAAGAGCCGTAGAAGTAAATGAAAATCAAAAACGAACAGACGCAATGAATTTTGTCTTGAGCAAAAGCAGCATCAATTTCAGCAGCGTTTAAGAATTCAATAATGGCACTAATAAGTGAAACAACAACAACAGCAATAACAAAAATATTTAAATAACGAAGAAATTTAAATGGAATGCAGATATTCAAAGGTATTAAATCTTTATAAAGAACGGAAGAACAAAAAACTTACATTATTCTTTCATAAAATTCTTCTTAATTGGACTGAGATTTTGCAAACAGAAGAGTTGAATAACATAACAATCGTTCTGCTTGCATCCAAGGTGGCCTCCCTTCTGGCGTTTACGAACTCCATTCTCTAGTTTCTTGGTTTTTCTGTTGTACACTGCTGGACATAACAGTTTTTAGATTCGGCAACCAGGTATGTTGGACTACCTAGGGTTTGTTCAATTCCATGCAGCTTTTTTCAATTGTAAAAAGTATTCTTTGAAGTCGCCGTAGTCTAGTAGGTAGTGTGCTGGCTTATTAGACGTAAGGCCCGCGTTCAAACTCCAGGTCAGACATCAAAACGAAAAATATGAAAAAAATATTTCTTCGGCGATTTCTCTCAGCAGGTTTCTGGCAAAAACTCTCGAAAGTAAATAAAATTCCCATGAAAAGTTTCTCAAAAATCTGTCGTTTGGAGTCGACTTTAAACTGTAGGTCCCACCACTCATGTATAAAATTAACACACACAACATACGTGGTGTGAGAAACTAGGTCCATAATCCTGACTGAAGGATTGTAATGACCAATTATGTATGTATGTATGTATGTATGTATTCTTAAAAGGGGCTTATATATCTCTTCTATCTCCTTTTTCTCATAAATTAACGATCCCTTACGTGCCAGTTCGTCCGCCTTTTCGTTTCCCTCTATGCCACCGTGGCCTGGAACCCAGTAGAAATGGGTATTATGTTGACGCCAATGCAACTGCTGACGCCCTTTGATTTCACGAGGTGGGATCTCAGCACTTTGATTGCTGCTTGACTGTCCAAGCTTATGATCAAGTTCGAAGGAGGTAATTCCCCGGTTTCAACCATACGTGCAGCTTTTTCAGGAGCAAAAATCTCCGCCCGAAGTACTCTGGCTTGGTTAAGTAAGCTGTATTACTTGTTTAGTGCCAGTTTTCATCGGAATAGATAACAGATCCTGTTCTACATTCGATTTTTGAGACGTCGGTGAAGATCGTTGTACCAGATGACAACTTCAGCAACTCATTCTTCCAGTGTGGCCGTGAAAGTTTTGTATGTTCTTCCGAAAACAGTCTCTGGTACCATGTAGTCGCAATAAAGCCTGGGTGATTTGGTTCTACTACTTCGAAGTGTGATCCACCGTACATAGCCTAAACTTATCTGGAAACTTAAGCCTCAGTGGAGTTCTAGCAGCCACGTTTGGGAAGAAGATGTCCTATGATTGCAAAGACAAGATGATCTCGAGTCGAGCGTGCGGTGTGGAGTTTAGAGCCCCTGTAATGTCCAAGCATGCCAACCTCTGTACCCTGTTCCTGTCTTGTATTACTATTTTAAGTTCTTAAGATCTTAAGAAATCGCCGTAGACTAGTATGTATTGTGTTAGACACAGACCCTTGGTTTAGATTCCAGCTCAGACATCTCGAACAACAAAAAATGAAAAAAAAAATATTATTTCGGCGACTTCCTCTCAGCACGTATCTGGCAAAAACTCGGAGAGTAAATGAAATTGCCATGAAAAAGTTTCTCAAAAATCTGTTGTTCCGAGTAGACTGTAGGTTACTCCACTCATGGATAAAATTAATACACACAACATAGGTAGTGTGAGAAGCTAGTTCGTAATCCTGTCTGAAGAGTTGTAAACCAATTATGTATGTTATGGTGGTTGACCGCTTTGAAAAGAAATCATTTTTGCATGGAAGTATCACTAGCGAAGAAAAAAGGGTTCATTACAGCACTCACAAGCTTTAGAAGTCATATGAGAAGCGCAGGCAACGAACAAAATCTACTGCCAAGTAGAGTATCCATTGCGCCAAGATAGAGAGAACTATTTGGTAGGATCAAAAGGGTGTGATCCATTAAAAGTCGCTCAAAACTTGGCAAAACTGTCACAAAATTATTCTTATGAGGTGAGCAGAAATGAAATTTTATCCTGACATCGTTCGGACATATTCCGATGCCGATCAAAAACTTGTGGGAAAACTGTATAGCCCAGACCACACCCCTTCTGACTGAATACCACTTGTTTCGATCGATTTTACTGTCGATGATTCCTTTCTAGCAAAATTTATCATAGAGGACCTAATGGTCTACTATCAAACTTTTTTTTAATTTACAACAAACTCTCAGGGGATGGCCCCTACTCAGATAGTGTCTTGTGTTGAACTAGGAAAATAGGTTATGAGTAAAAGAGAAGAGAGAGAAAATGATTCTTTGGAAGTGAGCAGAAATTAAATTTTATCCTGACAACGTTCGAACATATTACGATGCCGGCCAAAAATTTGTGGGAAAACTGTATAGCCCAGACCACACCCCTTCTGACTACCACTTGTTTCGATCGATTTTACTGTCGATTGATTCCTTTCTAACAAAATTTATCATAGAGGACCATTGAACGTGTCAAAATTTCGGAGAGTAAATGAAATTGCCATGAAAAAGTTTCTTAAGAACCTGTCCCTCGGACACACAACATAGGTAGTGTGAGAAGCTAAAAAAAGGTTGTAATGACCAATTAAATAAGTAAATAGGAAAGCTCTTAAAAAACTAACTTCCACCACCTGTTTGTTGGTGGCGTTCGACATAAAAATGAATTCCTTTAAATGTCTGTGGTATACATAGAGGCAATTATTTCGAAACAGAAATATTCGCAAGAGATACGAAATAACAACAGCAGCAGCAACAACAACAACAACATTATAAATTAAAAATTTCTATTTTTAGTGGAACACACAAAAACTGTAAAAGATTTTCACACACATTCTAAATAAAGAGCCATGGAATCAAACAGTCGCTGTTTTCCCTCAAACAAACAACGGAATCGAATGTACGAAAACAAATCGAGCGGTCGAGTGTCAAACAAACAATCAAAGTGTACCTAAAAAATATCTACAAAAACAACAACAATTGTTTTGTTTGTTTTAAAATTAATTAAATTTTGTTTTTGTTGTTGCTTATTTGACAAAATTTTAAGAAATTCGTGAATAAGAATAAAAAAATATTTATTCGATGAAAACGTTTGTATGCAAATTCTAAATAAAAAAAAAAGAAATTTGAAAAGAAATTGTGTGAATATAACAAAAATAATTAAAAAATTATAAAAAAATAAAATAAAATATTGAATGAAAAAAAAAAAAATTTAAACAAATTTATTTTCAAAATATATGCCGGCCATCAAAAGTGTACTTCAGTTTACCAACACAATACCATGTTGTAACGAGAAATGTTGAAAAATATTTCATGAAAAATTGTTAAAACTTTCTGTGTGACAAACGCTTTACCTTCAGTTTAATTTTCTAGCAGATTTGGTGTCAAATTTTGATTTTGAATCATCATTTGGCCTTCTAAGTATAGAGTTCTTATAAATAAAATTGAATTCAATTCGACGGAAAGCTCTTCATTAGCTTGTGAAATATCATGAGTCCAACAATCAGCGACAGTTAGTAAGGCTTCTGTAAGAGCCGTTCCACTTCTAACTCTCAAAAAGAAGGAACCAACCTATCCAACGATTTGGAGAGAGCAATGTTATGGCTTTAGACATTTGCGAAGAGTATAGCGGTGTGTAACACAGTACGCTTCTATCGATATTTATTGTTTTTGGTGTTGCTAGTCACATCATACATACATACAGTGGTGTGCACAAATGAGTTTATGTTTGTACTCTGAGCAATTTTAATTGCATAAAAATAAAAGTGATAAAGCAATTCAAAAATTTTTTTCGTTTTTAATTTAGTATTTAGTACTTAACAAAATAATATAAATTTCAGAACTAAAATGATCAAATTCTAAGAAAAAAACAATCAAGAGGAAAATAACTCGGATGTACTCAATTTTGCACCATTCCAAAATTTTAGGGAATACGAGTATTTTTAATATTTAGTCCCAAAGACCCTTATTATGTAAAACCTCATTTACGTGACTTGGCATGCTCTCCACCCAATTCTCTATCATTTCTTTCGGAATATTGAAAAAATATTGAAAATTGAATTGAATTGATGAATCCGTTGCCAAAGCTCATCTAAATTGGTTGGGGCTGATCAGACCACGATAGACCACAAATTCTCAATCGGATTGAGGTCGGGACTTTGTGCTGGCCACTGCACTAATTAGAAATTTTGCTCTCTAAGCCAGTCTTTAACGATTTTGGAGGTGTGTTTGGGGTTACCATCCAGCTGGAAAAGTACTTCTTGCGCAGGATAAGCGCTCTTGTCGACAAAATCGGGAAGATAGGTCTGCAAAATTCTCAAATAGTCTTCTTTTTTCATAATGTTATTGATTCTTTGCAGTGGTCCGAGGTGCCACCATGTAAAGCAAACTCATACCATGGCATTTCCTCCACTATGTTTCATTATGGTGTCTTTGAATTGTTTCCCCATGGCGGCGCCAGCAATATTGCTTACCATCGGACTGAAAGCGGTTGAATTTTGATTCTTCTGACCAGATCGCATGTTTCCAGTTATCCACTGTCCTATTTCTATGTTCTCTGGTAAACTTTAACCGTGCTTTTACATTTTTAGCTTAAAGTGCAGGTTTTTTCTTCTTGACTGCTGAGGTATAGCCAATACCTTTAAGAGCTCTACTTGCCGTCCATCGATTAAAGGCCCGATGCCAAAAAAGCTCGTTTTGGTGTTAAAAATTTGTCCCTTTTCATTTTTGATAGCATTAGACGAGCATCTGCATTAGTTAGTAGTTTTTTCCGACCTCTGTCTTGAGGCATGAAAACAACAGACCGTTTTAGGACTCTGATGACTACTGACTGACTAACTCCAAGTTGTTTACAAATTTCTACGGTAGAATACCCACTTCCAGTCAAAGCTACAATACTACCTTCAGTTGATTTCGAGAGATTCCAAAGTACAAACATGTGTACAACAAAGTACAACATTTGTGCACTCATGTGTGTACATAATTGGTCATTATAATTCTCAGGATTACGACCTAGCTGCAAACACCACTTATGTTGTGTGTGATAATTAATACATGAGTGGCGAGACCTAAAGTATAAAGTTGACCACGAATGTCAGATTTTTGGGAAAAACTTTCATGGCTTTTGTCAGAAAACTGCTAAGAGAAAGACGTCTTCTTAGTAGCTTCTCAAACCGCTCAGGACGTGTGTGTTAATTTTATACATGAGTGGCACGGCCTATAGTTTTAAGTCTGCTCCGAAGGACAGATTTTTTGAGAAACTTTTGCTTGGCAATTTTTTTTTACTCTTAGAGTTTTGCCAGAAATATGCAGAGAGGAAGTCGCCTTCTTAGTAACTTCTCAAACCTCTCAGGATGTGTGTGTTAATTTTATACATGAGTGGCACGGCTCTCAGAGTCTTGAGAGGAAGTCGCCGCAGAAATATTTTATTCATATTTCGTTTTGTTGGAGATGTCTGATCTGGGGTTTGAATTCTGACCTCACATTTACTAAGCCAGCACACTATCTACTACATTACGGCGACTACGATTTATGTCGAGCTTTGTCAGGAATCGCCGTTTGAGAGTTGTTATATGATAGTGAGTTCTGCTTAAGTTTAGGGGTTTTGAAAGGTTCTGTTCTACCTCCAAATCTGTTCATATTTGTCGTCCATACTCTTTATCTTTAAGGGCTCGTGTCAATAGGGTTGATTTAAATGAAGAAAAGAGCCATTATTGCCTACTGTTGACCCACAAGCGAAACCAAAATATTATATTTTCTGTAGGTAGTGCACATATCAGGCAATCAGAAGCTCTTAATGTTTCTGAGCATGAAAATTCAATTTGGAATTCGATGGAACCTGCATAGTTTTAAAGTGTCGGCAGAAGCATTCAAGTGTTTCGGTTGCAAGAAATACTTCATTGCATCTGATCTCCTTAGTATTTACAACACTTTTAACTGTTCGAAAGTGGAACTTATGAATGTATCGAGCCGGTGTCTCCAAATCCATTTTGAGACTTCTCGGACAGGAAAGGCAGGAGGAACTCATTACTCATAACTCTTTAACGGAATATGTTCGAAAATCTCACGTCTGTTTCAATTTTTTAGCCGAACTATTCTTATGTGGAACTCCCTGCCTGTAGAGGTTTTTCCTGTCATTTATAATATAGAGAAATTCACATCTATTATCCACAAATACTGCTCCCTTTTCTCTTTTACTCATAACCTATTTTCCTAGCTCAACACAAGATACTGTCTGAGTAGGGGCTATCCCCTCAGAGTTTGTTGTAAATTAAATAAAGTTTCATAGTAGACCATTAGGTCCTCTATGATACATTTTGTTAGAAAAGGAATCAACGACAGTAAAATCGATCGAAGCAAGTGGTAGTCAGAAGGGGTGTGGTCTGGGCTATACAGTTTTTCCACATGTTTTTGACGGGCATCGTAATATGTCCGAACGTTGTCAGGATAAAATTTCATTTCTGCTTACTTCAAAAGAATCATTTTGTTGTCCTACTTCTCCCTCTTTTCTTTTACTCATAACCTATTTTCCTAGTTCAACACAAGACACAATCTGAGTAGGGGCTATCCCCTGAGAGTTTGTTGTAAATTATAAGAAAAGTTCAGTGGTGGACCATGAGGTGATAGATTTTGTTAGAAAGAAATCATCGACAGTAAAATCGATGGAAACAAGTGGTAGTCAGAAGGGGTGTGGTCTGGGCTATACAGTTTTTCCACAAGTTTTTGACGGGCATCGTAATATGTCCGAACGTTGTCAGGATAAAATTTCATTTCTGCTTACTTCAAAAGAATCATTTTGTTGTCCTACTTCTCTCTCTTCTCTTTTACGCATAACTTATTTACCTAGTTTAACACAAGATGCTATCTGAGTAGGGGCTATCCCCTGAGAGTTTGTTGTAAATTAAAAAAAGTTTGATAGTAGACCATTAGGTCCTCTATGATAAATTTTGTTAGAAAGGAATTATCGACAGTAAAATCAAACGAAACAAGTGGTAGTCAGAAGGGGTTTGGTCCGGGCTATACAGTTTTCCCACAAGTTTTTGATCGGCATCGGAATATGTCAGGATGAAATTTCATTTCTGCTCACCTCAAAAGAATAATTTTGTGACAGTTTTGCCAAGGTTTGAGCAACTTATAATGGATCACACCCTTTTAATTCTATCAAATAATTCTCTCTACATTGGCGCAATGGATACTGTACTTGGCAGTAGATTTTGTTTGTTGCCTGCGCTTCTCATATGACTTCTAAAGCTTGTGAGTGTTGTAAAGAACCCTTTTTTCTTCGCGAGTGATAACTTCATGCAAAAATTATTTCTTTTCAAAGCGGTATAGCATATATGCAGAATTGTATATTTCAAGGTCTCTTGACTTCACCCTATTTCTTTGCTTTTGAATGAATCCTGCTGGTTTTAAATGCTAATAATTGTGCAATCTTATCTTGCATCTGACACAAATTTTTCAAATTCAAAATTTTTTTGACTGTCCAGAACACCCTTTGCGTTTGATGTCAAAATCACTATTTTTGAAACTCGGAAACCATTTGGTGCACTGTGTCTTTGCTAGAGAGTGCTCAGCGTATAATTTCACAAGTGAACGAGAGCGACTACGTGCAGTTTTCTTCGCAAAAAAGTGTGACAACAAAACTTCTCGTAATTGTTGGTTTTCCGTCCTGAAAACAAACAATGTCGACCACTTTTGACAGCTCAAGAATTAGTCCTTTAATACATCATTGATATAAAGCAACGCATGAGTGTTCGAGAACAGTTTGCATTCTAACAGAAATTCTAACAGAACACTGCGCTATTGGCAGATTTGCTGACAAGCTCGGTCTCCCCCCCAAGATAACTGCAGAAGTTGACATTATGTGTACGATACACCTTTTATTTTAAGTGCTCTGCACTTCAAAACAGACGTCATCTGTTTATGGGTGACTAAACGTTTGAGGACCTGGGTATGGTTGCGAACGTGCCACTAAGGCAATTGGCCGGTTTCATCCGGAGCTCGGTGTGGTTCACACCCGCTATTAACGGATAATGACAAGGTCGGTTACCTCACTCTGGGTAACATAATTGATAGGCCATATGGGCTAACAAATAAAGTTGCCTGTGAACGACAAGCTACACGCTAACCTAACCTAACTTAAACTCGAACAAAAGCTAAAGAAAACTTCCTAAATTGAAAAAATTCTTCACCTTCTTTGAATATTCCAGGATATCTCCATATTGCCTCTTTCGGCAAAATGAATGTGTGTTTAATTGTTTGTGGGTTTGTTTGCCGTCTATAGACGGCTAAACTGCTGGACTGATTTTCTTCAAATTTTAACAGTACCTTCCTGTATGTCTGGAAGGAACTATAGGCTACTTTTTATTTTAAAATTTCAAGTAGGCGAGGTGCCACGCCCTCACACACAATAAGTATTTAATGTCGCATATCTCATAAACTGCAAAAGCTAGAGTCCTCAAATTTTGTATGGACAACTTTGACGTATATATGAACAAAATGGGCGGATTGCGTATAGTGGGCGTGTCACCTCCCATAGTCTATATATATAAAAATGAATGTTTTGTTTGTATGTACCTTAGAGAATCCACCAAACTATGCATTTGATCATGTTATGATATTTAGAAAATTTGTTGCGCATGAGCCGGGGAAGGTTTCTAAGTTGGTATGACCAATTTCCGACAGGTGGCGCCACTGAAAAATTACTTAAAATGAATTAAATCGTAAACTGTGCATTCGATCATGTTATGATCTTTAGCAAAGTTGTTGCGCATGAGTCGACGGAGATTGGAGCGATTAATTTCTAATCAATGGCGTCACTGAAAATTATTCAAAATGAATGACAACCAATTGGTCGACCTACACCTCAAGCACGGAATAAAAAAGCATTACGAGCCTCAGAATCAGATGAGCATTGAGACTGGAAAATCTTCGTTCGCTTGAACCACTTGAACAATGAGAAGTGAGATTAGAAACTGATCGAATGCGTACTACTCAGGCCCGTTCATCTGAATCATCAGGACAACGGGAAACAAAATCAATAAAATGATTCAAAATTAATTGGACATTTGTGGAATGTCTTTGCTTCAAATATATTTTAGTTGGTGGCGCAGCAACACGAGCAGGGTACTAGCTATAGCCTACCATTTTTTCTTTTAATTTTTTTTATTCAAGTGTTCAATAGAATTCGTTGAATTGAATTCTAAATTTAAATCATTTCGTTTAATTATTATGTGTTAAAAAATTTAATTAATTTCCATTTAAAACAGAAATAGTGGTAGTGTAATACACGCATGATTTCATTTCAAAAATTTAAAACGAAAAAAAAAGAATTTTAATTTTCATTAATTTTTCAATTCAACAAGCGCTGATGAGTGAAATTTTCGCTTTCATTCTGTTTTTCAACGTGTGAGTGTATTGTGGTGCATACGTATGTACGTACTTATAAAGAAGCCGAAAAATAAATCAACGTATTGCCATGCAAGCAAAAAAATAATAAATAAAACAAGAACAAAAACAACACAATAGCAATTGAAAACAATAAAAGAGAGAAAGCAAGAGAATATCAATTTTATTTCCATTTTTTGTTTGTTTGTTTTTTTTTTGTTGAACACAAATAACTCATGAAAAATGTGTGATTCGGAGCAGCAGCAGCAACAACAGCATCAGCAGCAGCAGCAATTGCAGCTACAACAACAATATAAACAACCATCTGTTAATTTGGAAACCTTACCTGAAACAATTCATAAACAATGGTTGCAGCAGCAGCAGCAACAACAACAACAACAACAAGTGTTGCCGCAAGGTATTCTTGTTTATTATTCTTTTAACATATTGTGTATGCATATAGGAAAACTAACAGTAAATACGAATGCATGAGTTCATGGGAGAGAAAGAAGAACTGGCAGTGAGTGAGGCAATGAGAAAAATCGTTTTTATAAGCCATTGTTGTCTTACGTGTGTGCATTTTTGTTTGATAGTGTGGTGCTGGTGCTGGTACTGGTGGTGATGGTGCACTTAATTCTTATTTTGTAGACATTCATTAACACTTCCAATTACAGCAATGAAATGGTCAGACATTATTTAAATTTTTCATTTCGTTTCGTTTCCTTTTTTTAAGGACAATATAATTGTGTTTTCGTGCATCCTTAAAACAATGGTCACGATTTGTGGAGTGTAATTTTTAATGCATTCATTATATTACCTCTCCCTGGCCATATGTTTTGTGGCCTTCTTTCGTTGTGATTACAATTCGAAAGCATTTTAAAGATGAACAAATTAAATTGATAAGCTTCTTAAAGGTTTATCGAATGTCCATGAGTGGAAAAAGTTTTGTTGGGTTATTGGGAGTAATACTGGGCAGCAGATAAGCATTGAAGGCTCACACAATGATATGCAGTAGGTTTGCAGGACAATTTTGGTGGTAAAAGAACATTCAAGCCGATTGCTTGGTCAAGCAGGACGAATTTGAAAAAAGCACTGTTGCAGTTGTATAAGCTACATATACAGACTAGAATTCGTTGATATAATCGGGCGTAATGAGAACTTGTCTTACAGCAGCGCTGTAATATATGTATACCATGATTGTCATGCCGATTGCTAGGGCGACAAAACAGCTTGGATGGATTTGGGTAAAATATAGACAACGAATGCAATACGAATTTGAAAATAGCTCAATTGGTTTTGATTAGGATATAGAGTCTGGAATGCGATGGCATAAACGAGATAATGAGAACCTGTCCTACAGTATGTATGTCATGATTGTCAAGCCAATTGTTTGGGCCACAAGACCAATTTGCAAACAGCATAGATGGATTTGGGTAAAATGTAGACATCGGAATGCTTTGGTATAACCGGGGCAATAAAAATCGGTCTTATAGCAGAGCTGGAATATATAAATACCATGATTGTCATGCCGATTGCTTGGGCAACACAACAGCTTGGATGGCTTTGGATAAAGTATAGACACAATAATGCATTACGAATTTGAAAACAGTTCAGTGTATTTGGATTAGAATATCGAGTCTGGAATGCTGGGGTACAAACGAGGTAAAGAGAACCTGTCGTGCAGCAACGCTGGATTGTAAGCCATGATTGTCAAGCCGATTGTTTGGGCAACAAGAACAATTTGCAAACAGCTTAGATGGATTTGGGTAAAATATAGACATGCTGTACGAATTTGAAAACAGCTCAGTTGGTTTTGATTAGAATATAGAGTCTGGAATGCGGTGGTATAAGCCAACATACGCTGTAATATATGTACACCATGATTGTCATGCCGATTGCTAGGGCGACAAAACAGCTTGGATGACTTTGGACAAAATATAGACACATGAATGCATTACAAATTTGAAAACAGTTCAGTTGATTTTGATTAGAATATAGAGTCTGGAATGCTGTGGTATAAACCAGGTAATGTGAACCTGAGTGCAGCAACGCTGGATTGTATGCCATGATTGTCAAGCCGATTGTTTGGGCTTCAAGACCAATTTGGAAACAGTTTAGATGAATTTGGGTAAAATATAGACATCGAAATGCTTTGGTATAACAGAGGTAATGAGAACCGGTCTTATAGCAGAGTTGGATTATATAAATACCATGATTGTCATGCCGATTGCTTGAGCAGGCAGGACGAATTTGAAAACAGTTCTGTTGGGGAAGATGTGGAGACTGAAATTCGTTGGTATAATTGGGAGTAATGCGAACCTGTCCTGCAGCATTGCTGGATTGTATGCCATGATTGTCAAGCTGATTGTTTGGACAGGCAGAGCGAATTGGAATACAGCTCTGTTGGGTAAGATATAGAGATTGAAATCCTTTTGGTATAATTTGGAGTAATGAGAACCAGTCCTGCAGCAAGGCTGCATTGTATGTCATGATTGTCAAGCTGATTGTTTGGACAGGCAGGATGACTTCGAAACACGAAACTTCTTTGTGTTTGGGTAAGATGCAGAGACTGAAATAATAATCGAATTTGAATTTGAAAACAGTTCTGTTAGAGTTGGAAAGGACATAGAAAATGAAATGCGTTAGTATCACTCAGTTAGTATCACTGAGAACCTGCACTGCAGGCTCTATTAAATTTATTTCATTTGCGTAAGGTAGTAAGAACCAGAGCCATGAAATCTATATTCAGAATAATTGGAGACAAGTGTAATAGAGATTCAGCGGAAAGCATCATAGACTGACAAGTCGAATAACTCTCCTCTGGACAAAAATAGAAAACTCTATCATTTTTAAAATACATCATGATTGAAGCAGTTTGGAGGCTCTACATACTCTTTTTTATGGGAAATAAGCCATTATGTGCCATATATGTAGACGGGTCGAGGTAAAATATTCGGAATATCTGCAGAAACTCGCGGGTATCTTCTCAATAGAAGTTTACACCATCGAACGTTATGCGCTATTCAATAGCAAAAGTCAGACAGTGATAGTTAAAAAGTTATCCGAGTACTCAGCTACGAAATTGTCAATTCCAGATTAGTATAGGGCCGTCTAGGCAATCTGAATTGGCTTGGAGGGTGAAATAGGATCACTCTCCGCTGTATATCAGGTCACCTAGGAATTTAAGGCAACGAGCAGTCAAATGAGTTTACGAGAAGAGAGAACTTCAAAGGCGCTAAGGCTGACTGGACCATAGGAAGGTCCAGGGTATACTCGAAAAAATGCAGACTTTTCAAAAGATAAAAAGAGGGACTGTTTTGTAGTATACAGATGGGCCAAGAACGGATGTTAAAACAGCAACAGGAGTTTTTGGCCCCATAATAAAATATTCCGAGCCTATGTAAACCCGCGGGTATCTTTCAAATGGAAGTCATAGCCACTGAAAGATGTGCTGAATTCAAATTGGGTAGGAGGTACAAAAGACAGCTCAAAGGAATACTGGTAGTGAGATCTCCATTCGAGAAGTAAGAGAGGTTAAGTAGAAGAAAGCATGCAACTGCCTGGAAAAGCTGAATCGGCTATGTGAGCTAAGTAAGGATACCCTCTGCTGCGATCCAGGTCTCACTCATCTACTTTGGGGACTGCAGCAGGAAACTGCAACAAGACTGAAGAATATAATCCACCTGGTGGTAGGTTTACTTTTAATTTGGGGCCGTATTAGAATCTACATATGTATGTAAGAGTTGTTCACTTAGCACCCTGTAAAGCCAAAGCATAAAGTATTGGGACTACGTTTGGGATGCTTTAGTCTCGCAGATTGTTTCCCGATGTTTAATATGTACGTGCACCGTGTACAAATTTCTGGCTCATATGATTAAGACTTACATTGTTAGATAATTCAGATGTTTTAAAAAATTATTATCATATCATGAATTCTCTATGATTCACGATCAACAATTTTTCTTTTTTGCATGTTTACTAATAATTTTCCTCGGGTGTAGGTAGACATATAATATAAAATTTATTTATTACGTGTTTATTTATTCTTTTATTCGTATCTTTTTTTTTTATTATTTGCTATAGGAAAACAAATTTAATACCATTTTTACGATTTTTCTTTTCATATATTTTGAATTTATTTTATTACTCAGCACATTTCAGACATCGAAATCGTCGGGCAAAGACTAAAATGATCTGATAAAAATGAGACTTACATACATACTTGCAAACATAAATCAACTCAAACAACGAATAAAAAAAATCAGAAAAATTCATAGAAAACAATGTTAAGGAAACAATGTTGCCATCTTTTATGTAAAGAAATAGTTAAGGATTTCGTTTTAGGTTTCTTTTCTATAACATGAGGAATATAGAGCCCCAAAAAAAGTACTCTTTTCGGACTATTTTACTTTACCCCACTTTTAATTTACAATGAATATTTCGAGGCGATAAACCTTACATACATAATTGGTCATTATAACCCTTCAATCAGGATTACGACCTAGGTTCTCACAAAACTTATGTTGTGTGTTTTAATTTTATGCATGAGTGGCCTACAGTTTAAGGTGGTCGACTCCGAACGACAGATTTTTGAGAAACTTTTTCACTTTTTATTTACTCTCAGAGAATTTGCCATAAATCTACTGGGAGGAAGTCGGCGAAGAAAGATTTTTTCAAATTTCGTTTTGTTGGATATGGCGGTCAAGTAAATCTGATTAATTTTTATAAACCTCGACCGCCATATTGGATCCGCCATTTTGAATTTTTGAAATCTGAATGAAGATCTGTAATCAGCGACCCCCAAAAACCCCTGAGTAACAATTTTCAAGTAAATCTGATTAATTTTTAAGAACCTCCGTAATGGGTTTCTTTTTCTCTTGCACCCCTTGACACAAACACACAACTTATTGTCAATTTCTGACAATAGCGATGGTTCTAGCACGTCAGTGTTTAGATCTACAATGTTTCAAAAATGGCCAAAAATGCTATTTTTAGGGGTTTCAACCCCATTTTTCTGGAAAACCTGACGTGATGGAAAATTTTCGAAACCAGATTCGTGTTCATCGCACAAAGTGCCTTCGGAAACACCTGGAGCAATCTTATTTGCAGGGCTGTGTAATCTATTCCTGCACCTAGTGACGGACACTGACAGAAGAAGTGGATCACAATCTCTTCTTCGTCAGCGGATCTGCACCCGCGGCAGAAGTCGTTGAATGGGAGCCGCATCCTTTCCGCGTGTCTGCCCATAACGCAATGGACCGTGAGCATGGCCTCTGTGGTCGAGATGATGTTACGACCAAGTCGAAGCAACTAGTTTGTACGCCTACTATCCATCAAGGGCCAGGTGAGTCTAGCGATGGAGCAGTATTCCTCATTGACCCAGGATAGGTTAGCGTCTCGCAAGGATTTCCGCAACTTGAACGAGGCAAGTGGCATACCTAACTCAATCGAAGACGATTCCGGAAGGAGTGCACCAGCTCTGGCGAGCTCGTCGGCCCTACAGTTCCCCAGAACATTACTGTGCCCTGGGACCCAGACCAGTGAGACGCTGAAGCGCTCAGAAAGAAGGTCGAGACAGCGGCGATATTCCCTAACGATCCTGGAGTTATTCACATGAAAAGTTTCTCAAAAATCTGTCATTCAGAGTCGACTTTAAACTGTAGGCCCCGCCACTCATGAATAAAATTAACACACACAACATGAGTGGTGTGAGAAGCTAGGCCGTAATCCTAACTGAAGGATTGTAATGACCTATTATGTATGTATGTATGTATGTATGTATGTATGTATGTATGTATGTATAATTTTTATGCAACAATCATAAGCTGACTAATCGATTTCCAATGCGTCAAAGACCTTTTTATCATGTCCGGAATTGTATTAACAGCTACACTACACACTGCACTGCGTTGTCCACTGTCTCCTCGAACACTGGCTAGTGTACGTAATCTTTCATTATTCAGTTTATTCTTATTAAAATTCCTTCATCTTGCCTTAAAAATTTTAAATTTTGAAAGATTTAAGTGTACAGGATGCTTTTCCAACTTGCCGAGTTTGCTTTAGATTCAAATTTCTAAAAGTCGTTGATAATGATTGATCGTCAATAATTCTTATATTTCTTACGGTTTCAGTAACGATAACAACGGCGGGAAGTAGTAGGTTGTTAACCTAACGTTCAAAAGCTGTGTGATATGGCCGCTATTTGTAGTGTGCGAGCTCATCAAGTTGTGAATTTGACACCTCAACGCCTATAGATTAGTATTAATACGTCAACATCAATTAAATTTAAATGAAGAAATGTCTGCCAAACCAAGACACTGCTGGTTAATACAGTGTCTTCCAACAGGGACTTTCGAGTTTGGCAGCTGCTAACGGCTACCGTACATCTGTCAAATTATTTGTCATTTATTCAGTCCATTTTGCCAAATCACCATGGACTACCAACGTAGAACAAAGGCGTATGTTCAGTGATTGAGCTCTGGAGCTCATTGACCTTTATTTACATTAGAGGAACTTCATCCTCAGCAAATAAAGCTGCTCTTGCTTAAAGCGAAAAAGTGTGAAATGATGCAATACCCGAAGACAGAGAAGTTATTGAATAAGAAATTGCCTTGTTACATGAATTTAAAAAAGACTAAAGATTACTTGAAAATAGGTATTGCTAAGTATCTAATATTTAAGTATCTGAAGTATCTGAAGTATCTGATACCAATTGTTACATTTTTACCTTTTAAAAACGTTTAAAAAATGAACTCGTAGATTGCAAATAAAATAAAAATAAATTTGTGTTTGGTTTTAACTAAAATTCTTTATTATTCGCACAATTCTGTGTGCCACTGTTCACAACTTGATGTAAACAACAACAATTGCTTTGTTTGTTATTCTTTTGTTTACACTCTTTGCATAAACAATAACAATTCCTAGTAAATTTTTCGACAGATCTTTGTAATGGAGATCTTTCAACCACGATTACTCTCTTCAAACACATTGCGTCTTCACACAAGACTGACTGAACTTTTACGGACCCTGAAAGATATCTGGTCAAGACCAGTAAACAGAAGTTTTGAATTGTCTTGCATAAACCGAAAGACTCCCACAGTCATACAACAAGTTTCAATAAAATCTTACACGGAAAAAGATTGTCTTAGAGTAGTTCCAAGGTCATTTATAAACTCTGTTCTCTGATTGGCATAAAACATTAGATTATCTAAAAATGAAAGCTCAGATGTTAGGAGGTATTTCAGCTCTGTCTCCAGAATTAGTAATGCCATCATGCAACACATGACCAAATACAATGCTTTGTTGCCGCTTAGAAATGCATTACCAGGACAACAGAACAACATCATACTCTTTATGAAGAGTGCTAGTCCGGGATAGATCAAAACCGAGAGAAGTTGCAACATACATGCATTACAACCATTTTGTCGGGATTGCAACCTACCATACTCACACCACTGACGTTGTGTGGGTGTTAATTTTATAGATGAGTGTTGGGACCTACAGTTTAAGGTCGATTCCGAACGACAGATTTTTTAGAAACTTTTTCATGGCCATTTTATTTACTCTCAGAGATTTTGCCATAAATCTACTAAGACGAAGTCGGCGAAGAAATATTTTTTCATATTTTCGTTTTGATATTTGTCCTGGTGTTTGAACTGATTCCTCACGTCTAAGAAGCCAACACACTACTAACTAGACTACGGCTCCCCGTGTGGTAGCGGGCATGGAATACTACCACAGTGATCAGCATACTTGTCGTACGAGGCGACTGAGGGTGCTGCTACTAGTCAGGAACTATTTGGGGTTCAACTGCCAGTAGTCTGGTCTTACTTGGCTGCGAAGCCTGACCAGAGGTCTTAATCTGGTACCACGGGTGCCGGGAGCCCCAGGGACTTGTCTCTGCCCGGCAATGGTGAGGCCCCCTTGTGGGAGCGACGTGGTGGCTGTGGTTTAGGCCCAAACTGCGGGAAGTGTGTCAGTACGGTGTGGCGTTACACTCTTAACGCATTGAAGGAGTTTAAATGGTCTCCGACCCCTAAACAAGAGGGAAGTCATACCCAAATAGTATGGCTTCGAACATACAGCGTACATATAGGGTTGCAGTCAGTGATTGCAGTATGTGAGGGCGTTGGTAGACGCATTGCATTTCACCCTATGCGAAGAGCACCGTGGGATTAGGTCCACGTGGGCAGGTACCCACGTAAAACCCACACATAGTTACTAGACTACGGCAACTTCAAGTTGCTCACAACGCGTTCAAGAAGTTACAACAAGCGAATAAAGCGGGCGCACTGATTGAAGTTCGGACTAAATTGTCAAATTTGAAAGGACGCCAATTCACATCTAAACGCATACCGCAAAACTCACTCTTTGATGATTTTCAAATTATTTTAACATGAATTGGAACAGACCAGAGTAACGTGACAAGCAGCTCATTCCAAATTTGATATGCGGCACTAGGCATTTAATAACATGGTCGTCTCAGGTGGGGGTAATGTGAACTGGCCACAAAGATCTTGTGATTTATGCACCAGAGTCATGAAAAATTTTAAATTTTTGATGCGATTTCTATGCTTTCCCACACATAACTTGTTTTTTGTTTTAATTTAAAGATAGGAATCGTTTAAAAAAAGACCCTTTATGTACGACCAGTTGTTTAAAACTTAATTTAAAATAATGATTAAACGTCACCATAGAAATCCAAATATAGATGAGTTTTCGATTTTTATTTCATTTGTTTGTTTGATGATATCGTTTCGTTTTTCTTACATTTTCATTTTCACATCATTTGGCAATTGTCCAAGAGAAACAAAAAAACTGAAAATCACCACTCACACCCCCTCTTCAAACGACGTGGTAGTTCTTGCGTTGATTAGCGTCTGTGAAACTATTTCCAAGAAAATATTTTCCAAAAAAAAAAGAAAAGAAAATCAAAGAAATTTAGAAAAAAAAGTAGAAGCAAAAATTGAAAAGAAAATATTTTTTGTTGTGTTTAAAATTAATTATTGTGCGCTTAACGTCACATAGTAATTGAAAATGATTTTTCAAAATTTTTCTGATTGTTTGTTTACATTGTTTAATTGGAAAATATTGCTTTGAAAGAACTTTAATTTCTACAAATAATATAAAATCTAGAAACAATGAAAGAAAATATTGTGTGGGGTTGTTTTGTAAGAAAATTTAAGACCATTTAGATTTTGAAATGTTCTTAGATATCAGACAGTTTACCCAACTAAGTTGTCCAAAATGCATTTATACAGAAACCTTGCAATGACAAACAAAATAAAAATAAACTTCATCCTCCTACTAATTAGTGGAGGCCCTGATGCAGAGGGCCTAGCGTTCTTGCTATTACAAATAATCACCCTAACTGTAATACGTATTCTGTGCCTGTGAATTATGGCATAAGATGATAATATTCTTCAATAATAGATCAGCGTTATAGCACAGGTCAAATATCAATGTCAGCATTCCACAGTCTTACTTATTTTGTCAATGACTAGATTTGCCATTTACCTAAGCAAGTGAAGCATAAGTATAACAAACTATCTTATTTAGTGTTAACTCTATCGGAAGCTTGGCTAGCCGTAAGAAGCCGAAAGTACACCGTTGTGTATTAGCAAAGAATATGGATATAAAGATAAAATTTCTTATGGCGGGTCGTAACATCACGGCCCGCTCTCACCAAATTTTTTTTTAAAATCATTTCTTGGTGAGGGGAGGGGAAGACAGAAGGAAAATGAACACAAACAAAGAGCGTAACAATGTGTTGCTCTCATCGTACGTATGTACATGTGTATGTATTCTTGTGTTTTTTGATTTAGTTGTCGATCAGACTGCGACAAGAATACATGTGCTGCGGATGCTTTATCATTTTATTTCAGAATAACACTCGAAGAATATTTTGTGTTAAAAATGTTCTATGTCATTAGCTGGGCGTATTTTATTTTTTATTTTGTCCCATAGTATATTTTTTCAAATGCTTTGGAATGCTCGTTTTTTTCTTTTAATAAAAAATGGTTTTTTATTCTTTTTATTTTTATTTACCTAAAAAACATGGCCCAATTTTTAAGCCAAAGATGAACAGCTTTATGTTCTTTTAATAATAAAATCGATGTTTTATTTTATTTTTATTTATCCAAAATTATTAAGCCAAAGATAGACAGCTTTACATATGTACGTTGATGAAATGAAAATAAAAATAGAGTATATTACTAACACTTTTATATGGCTGTAAATAAATAAATTCTCTCAACTTATTTTCTCTCTCTCACTCACTAATCCATAACCATAGGCATGTGTTAACCTAGAGGAAAATTGTTAGTAATAATGTCAAGTCTACTTATAAACCCAATGATAAATGATATATATGATCGGAAAATATAGAAAAATTGTACTGCACTAAATCCCTAAAGACACCGTATTTAACTTGGCAAGTATTCTTCCAAAAATCGAAATCATTTCTCATTGATATTAGTGAATACTACTGTGATATTTCTTTGGGTGTATCATTGAAGTCTGAAAAAAGCGACATGAACCTTCTTCTTTAAAAACTGATAAGATTTTTAAGCTCTTTTTAACGAACATTCTTGATGTTCGTGTCCTATGTGTGTAAAAAGCCGAAGATGTTCTTACCCTGAGGGTCATTGGTGCCGACGTCTGTTTTTAACACCAGAAAAATAAATAAAAAAATGGTCAAACAACAAAAACGCACGATGAGAACAACGCATGATGAGAACAACGCATTGTTACGCTCTTGGTTTCTGTAACCTTCCCTTCTATCTTTCCCCCCGCGTCATGAAATATTTTTGAAAAATATTCCAAAATATGTTAAAATGCACATTCTTTATACTTTATTTTCTTTGGTATTAGCCAGTTGACAGATCGCAAGATCATTATATTCATACATTGACCTAAAGTGAATCTTCTCATTCATTTCTATGAGGTTCACGATATCGACGCAGATCTATGCGTAAAGCCTTCGGTTCGATTCCCATATATATGATCTGTATGAAACAGAATCTGTAGTCTATATTAATGGAAAGGATGGACTACGGTCTGTTAGAATAGAGGAATACTCATGTTAATACTATTTTTAACCCATTTATTATGCCACTTTCATTTCCAAAGAAATCATTTCTTAATGGAATCATAAATAGCTATGAAAAGTGGGCTAATTACAATAACACAAATGAACGAGGTGTTGTCCTAAACTGCATATTGATTGCTCTTTATTTAACGCCTGGATAACACAGAATTTATTCATTGGTTGTGATGGTCTTTCCAACGCAAATATGAACCGTTGACGCCGCACTATGTGGCATTTTGCTTGAAAACCTGGCCAAAATTAATAGAAGTGTTTTATGAGTTAATGGCTGGAATTTTTTGATAGTGTTAGTGATAATTAGGCCCAAGGATGAACCCAACTGATTTTGGTTCAAATCGGTCCGTGATATAGCCTAGCCCCCATACAAATCCCCCTCGAAATTGCACTTATTTACACATAATTATAGGAATTATGCAACAATCATCATAAAATTTAGCATGGATTTGTTCTGTGTACTAAGAAATCATGGTGAAAATCGGATCACATTTGACCCTAGTCCCCATATAAAGTTCTCTTTAGAAATTCACGTTTGCGCTTATAAATGGCTTAAAAATATCGGTATCGTGATGGAATTCGGTATGAACGTGTATTTTGTAAATCTAAACCATATTACAAAATTTTGTTGTGGTCGGTCCATAATTGCCCCTTGGTCCAAAATAGGGCCCCTTAAGAAAATATGTTTAACAATTATAATTGACTTAAACATTTTATTACCTCGATGAAATTCGACATGAACATGTTTAATATGAATGTGAATCATTTATGGTCACATTTTATTATGATCGGATCATAAGTGCCCCTAGGTACCACATACGGTCCATTAAGAAAATCAAACATACATCTCATATTGTTACAATAGTCGATATACATACATATATAATTAAGTTTTTAAAGTTCTATGATAATTAATATTTATTTTACATTATTTAATACTTAACTTAAAAATACTTAAAAAGTGAAACCAACTACAATCGTTAAAATCGTTATCATTTGCATCATCAATGTCAGGAAGGAGTAATTTAATTGTATCAGATGAAAGTGCTTTTCAATTCCTTCGCGATTTTTGTATACTGCAGCTTATAAAAGGGTCACTGCTTAAAAGTAACCTATTCAGGACATCTCGATTATTATCGCTTCTACTGAATTTCCTCGCATAATTCATACGCCATATGGCTTTATTACACTGTGTCTAATTTTTTTAATTTTTCAAAAAAAGAAAAATTTTCAAAAAATCGCCAAAAATAATTGCGCAAATTTGCGCAAACTTTTCTTTTTGTTCCTGAATGTAGAGAGTTCATATTTTTTTGTGGTATATAACATTAAACTACTAAAAACTACTTTCACCTTTAAAATCCTTATCTTAAATGTGAAATTTTTATTATTTTTAAATTTTTGAACGAATAATTTTAACATTAATATATGAGATATATATATATATATATAAAACTGAAACTAGCAGTTGCTCATACCTTTTAATTAAAAAAAAATCAATATAAAACCTCTATTCGTTTAGCCACAAAAAATATCATACAAACCTACTAAAATTTCAAAAAAAAAAACACCAAAAACGTATTTAATTTTCTTCACTTTCGTGACTTTGACGTCGTCTCAAGTCTACAAATCTCAACTTAAAGTCGTGAATATTCACTATATAATGCAGAATTTTGTTGTCTATTGAACTGCATACTCAGTTTCTTAAATTTCTTTAAATTCATTTTTGCCTTTTTGGCCAGCTTTTCAAGGTAAATGCCACATAGTGCGCCGTCAGTCTAACATTCACAACAAACAGTGATTTTTTCGATTGTTCTTGTGTCTCAAGGCGGATAAGTATGGCCGCATGTGCGTTATACTACACATAAAAATACATGTCAATTTATTTCTCTTTCTTAACTTAAAATTTTTATATTTTTATATGTTTTTTTTTAATTGTTTATATTGCCACTATCCATTAAAGATTTCTTTTCTTTTTGTTTTCAATTTTAGACAGCCCTTTAGGGCCTACCAAACTGGCACATCAATTTTGGTTTTCATATCCGCCACCTGGCGCTGGCGGTGGGTCGTCAAGTAAGTTTAAATTTATTTATAAAATTTTTTTCTAAAGATTTTTTAATTGTTCAAATTTTTAGCTGTGAATCTTTATTGTTGTTTTAATTTAATTTGAATAAAAAAAAAACAAAAAGAATAAAAATATTTAAAATATTAAAACTAGAATAAAAAATAATAACAAAAAAAACCTTCAGTAAATATATAACAAAAAAAAAATATTTTCTTTTTGTTGATTGTTTGGTTTAAAAATAATTAAAATTTTATAAACTAACTTTTAAAAAAAAAAATTAAATAAATGTGTGCGTGTGTGTGCGTAATGAGTTTTGTTTTTTGTTTTTTGTTTTTGCTTTTCTGTTGTTTCTCCTATTCTTTTCTACTTAATTTAATACAATTATTATGGTATTATTTTCGTTAACAATTCCTATTTAAAAAAATATATTCTAAATATTGATGTTTGTTTTGGCATACCGTAACCAAATTAAATAAAAAAATAAATGAATAAAAAAATATTTGTTTTACAAATTGATTGATTTATTATTTACAAATATTTTTCCTTTGTAGACTTTTAAATACCATTTTCTCTCTCTCTATCTCTGTCTCTGTCTCTCCATAACTTTTATTTTTTATTTCCTTTTAGAGTTTCTATTCGAAATCTTTCATTTATTTGTCACGTAGTTTTTGTGTTGATTTTACTTGTAATGTTTACAATTCAATCATATTGTACCCTTATCGGAAGTGAAATTTGATTTAAATCCAAATCCAACAAAGTAAGGGTGGGCAAATAAAAATATATTCAATTTCCCTGCTACTATGTTGAATAATATTGTAGCCATTTAACTAAATTATTAGTGTTCAAGGTTTATACGTGGGCATATTAAAGGATCGCAGATCAATTATAGCGATTCCACGTCTCATAGCTATCTGCATCCAGTTAAGCCAACAAGTTGGCGTATTGTACGCTCATTAGTAAGGCGTTGTAATTATATTTCCCATATGAAAAAATTTCCTTAGCTTCTAGTGATCTAATTGCCCAAGACGAGTTCTATCTGGTATAGTGTTGTCCGAAAGTAATTTTATATTACCTCCAATATATATATATTTCGAAGGCTAGGCAATGTTATAAAAAGTTTTCCATAATTTCAATAACCTCGCCACATGCCCTGCATTCTTCCTCCACACCTAGGCCATTTAGATGTACATGTAAAGCAGAGTGTACTTAAATTAACTTTACTTAACCTTAAATAGGTTAGGTTAGGTCCGAGTGGTAGCTCTGTTATCACAAAGCTCACTTGAGCACGCATATTGGCCCGTTGTGACGCCACGGGTGAACGCAGTCCCTGTACTAACCAAGTTCCACCAAAATCAGGGAAAAGGAAGAAGTTGGTCAGCACAATGGCTGCAAAACAAAAGCACGACTACCCCGCACTGGAAAACCAGCCAGAAAGTTTGATGAACGAAGCTATATCCTTGATGTTAATAGATGATAGCTTCTAGCAAGAGACGGGCACTGGCAAAGAAAGTGAGCAACAGCCTCCTCTTCCTCAGTGGACCTGCATCCGCGGCAGAAGTCGTTGAAAGGAAGCCTCATTCTTTCCGTGTGTCTACCCATGACGCAATGACCTGTAAGCACGGCCACTGTAGTCGAGATGACATCACGACCAAGACCAAGTAATCGGTTGGTACGCCTTCTATTCATCTTGGGCCAGGTGAGTCTAGCGGTGGAGCAGGACTCCTTATTGACCCAGGATGGTTTGGCGTCCCGAAAGAACCTCCGCGCAATGGTCAACTTGACCGAGGCAAGTGTCATACCCAATTCAACAGAAGAGGATTCCGGAAGGAGCGCACGAGCTCTGGCGAGCTCATCGGCCCTACAGTTTCCCGGAATTTCACTGTGCCCGGGGACCCACACCAGAGAGACACTGGTGAAGCGCCCCGAGAGAAGGTCGAGACAGCGGCGACATTCCCTAACGATCCTAGAGTTAATCACGAAACCCGATAGAGATCTTATCGCGACCTGACTATCAGAAAAGATTGAGACGCGAGTGAAAGGAGCATCGTTGGCGAGGATCCATTGAGCGGCCCGGTAAATTGCCATCACCTTCGCCTCAAACACACTGCAGTAGTCCGGCAGATGGAGAGAAATATTTAGGTCCAGTTTCCCATAGTAGACACCGTTTCCAACCCCATTTTCGAATTTCGAGCCGTCGGTATATATATCCAGGACTTCCGGGGAGACGACCGTATTAGGATTCCAGTCATCCCTACCTGGAATCAGAGAGTGGAAACATCTGTCAAGACAATATTCAGCAAGGAAATAGTCCATGTTCACGGGGGCCACTGGATCAACCTCCAGAATAGTGGAGTGTCCAGAAGGTACAATGTGCCAACGAGAGAGAGTAACCTTAAATAACTCATGGTTAATTTGGGTTTAGTAAACGATTGACCTGTACGTCGACAAAAAGCAAGATATGGAAAAAACTCTTCGCTCTCTATACAGGAAAATTTGCTGCAGTATATTTCTTGTGGCTCCCAAGACCACAACTTGGAGAATTTTATGTCCCGAAATAGAAATTTTATGTCTCTCTCTGCTATATTTAAGGTCACGTGGGAAATTACAGCAATTAGCAGGTAAATACTGTGCGCGGAAGACAGCATCCACGTTGCCCAAAACCTTGCTTCCGAGTGGAAACAGATGTTTGCTAGTATATACAGCAAAAAAGAAGATAGAGAGTGGCGGAGAATTTTCTTAAAACGGGTTTAAAGCAATCTAAACATTTACTGGTTAATTATAATACATATGATATACGAGGAGATTTTTTGAAATTCGTTCAACATGGCCCGATAACGATCGCCACTGACTGTAACGGCCACTCCTTGCTCATTTTTGAAGAAAAAAGGGCCCAATTATGCCTCTGGACTAAAATCCGCACCAAACAGTGACTCGTTTTGGGTGCGTCGGCTTTTCAATGTATGCGTGCGGGTTTTCTGTGCCCCAAATGCGACAATTTTGCTTGTTTACATACCCGCCAAGATCAAAATGAGCTTCATCTGAAAAGATGATTTTTTTTCCAAAATCGGCATCTTCTGGTGTAGGCTACTACATGGCCAGCCAAGGCAGCCATTTGAATGAAATTATTTTCCATTATAAACCGGAAGGAATGTACTTTCAAATAATAGTGTTTTTTTAAAGCATTTTCAGAAAACAAAAAGTTATTTGGCGGACCCTTTATGTGTGTGTTTCACCACTTGTGATAAAGAGACGTAGGTCTTTGACCTTTCAATATCTGACAATTCTAACCGAGCTCTCTAATATGAATATTGCTGTAATGGCAAGATTTATTTTGATACCCAGGTAGAATTTATTGTGGACCTAAACTGAGCCTTTTTTCTTCTTTTGTGATACTGATAAGGGTATATATGTTGCTTTATCGACATTTCTTTGTTAATTTTGTATTAGAATTTCTGTTTCTTTTTTTCGTATAATTTTCAACCATTTGCATACAAATTAAAATTCAATCCTTACCCGGTATAAATGAAAATGTTTTGTAGTACTTTTTAACTTAATTTAATTACAATTAATAAAAAACTGTAATAATAATAATAATAATTATATTACTTATAAAAAAAAGAATTGTTGATAATTTGTGAATGCTTTCATTTGAATTGCAATTTGAAAATAATTTTTTTTTTAATTAAACAAACAAAAAATTTTACAAATAGTTCCATTGATACCAAAAAAATTTATTGTTCAAATTTAAATACAATTTGTTTTTTTGCAAATAGAAATAATGATAATTAATTAATTAATTAATTTTAAATGTATTTGTTTTTTTTCTCCATTTTATTTTCCTTGTAACAAAAACAAACAAAAAATATATATATACGAACCAATAAACTAAACGAATAAAAAACGAAAATCATTACAAAACCAAAAAAAAAAAGTTAATAAAAATAACAAAAAAAAACTGAAAATTGAAAAGGAAAAGTTTTCCTCTTATTTTTCCTTCTAATAGATGGTCTCTCAATTAAAGGGTAATATTGGAATAAAAAAATAAAAATTAAAAATAAAACAAAAAAGAAAATAAAATAAAAGCAAAATAATTAAAAACTAATTGCACTTGAATTGTCATCATTAATTACAACGAACCGTACTGCTACTGCAACTGCTACCTACTACTACTACTACTACTACTAACACTACCCTCACTTGTATTATTATTATTACGGTTGTTACTAGTAAAAGTACCCTGTGTTTTTCGTATCACTTGTAATTATTAATTAAATGTGTGTGTCTGTGTGTGAGTGCCCGTAGAGCAAATACGCTATACTTTTTAGATTAAAAACTTTTTGTAGAGAATTCAAAAAGCAATAAAACCAAGAAAAAAATCAAAGAAAAATTTAAAAAAAGGAAAGAAAATAAAACTTAAAAAACTTTTTTTTTTATAAAAAAACAAGAAAAAAATATTTATGTCAAGTAGCTGAAGTCATTAATAACTTAACAAAAACGAAAAAATAAAACAAAATATAATCAAATCCGTATTAAAAAAATAAAAAAGAGAGAAAGAGATACACAAGATAACGTAAAAGTAAATCTTAACATTTAGAGGTAAGGCTTGAACATAAAAACTGTAGCAAATAAATTATTAAAAAAAAACGTCTCTGTTTTTTTTAATTTAATTTTGTAATTCAAATTCAAATTCAAATTCAAAAATTCCGTTTCATATTTTTGTGTTTTACAAGTTTTTCTCTTCATTTCGTTTGTTCCACCGAAAAAAAAAAATAGAAAAAAAATACCAGTATTTTCTAGAAATTCTATTTCTTTTCGTTACTATCTTTCGTTTTTGAATAGAAACTTTCTTTGATTAGTTATTTGATTATTAACCTTAGTTGAGTGTAAATATAATTAGTGTATACTCCCCCTCTTCCCCCTTTAAATATCGTAGAAAATATTAATAACATTTTGTTTAAAAAAAACTGTTTTTCAAGTTAAGTATGTTAATTTAGTATAAATTTCAAAGTAAATTAAATTTATTAATTAATTTACAATATTTCTTAGACATTATGCATGGTTTTCTAAAGCATGTTTTGTTAGTTTTTCTTAAAAAAAATTTAAAATATTAGCTACAAATAATAAATGATTTTAAATGAATTAAATGAACCAAAAAGAAATTAAAAATAATAATAAAAATAAATTAAAAACTATAATGAAATAAAAAATAAAACCTAAATACTTAAGCAAGCTCTTCTTCATGTTCATCAAAATCCTACAATTCTAGAAAAATCTTGGTTTACAATGGCAGATGGTGCTAAAATTTAATGGGTTAGGTTAGGTTAGATGACGCATACTTGTCAATTAAGACAAGTACAATATCCGGAGGTCGAATTGACTCATTGTACAACGTCCTAGTTCCTGACACCACTTATGTTGTGTGTGTTAATTTGATACATTAGTGGTGGGACCTACAGTTTAAAGTCGACTACGAACGACAGACAAATTTTTGAGAAACTTTTTCATGGCAATTTTATTTACTCTCAGAGCAAATAATATTAAATATCTCTGATACAAGTTGCAAGGTCCTTTGTTCGAGAGTGATTTCCACTGGCCACTGCGTCAAACTGGCATTTGAACACGTTCAAATGAAATCTGCTGTATTTTCTGTGCATTTCATATAATTCGTCATCAACGATTTTTTCGAACTGACAAAACTTACCAATTACCTCGGTCTCGGGTGGACAAAACGGTTTAAAATTTTGCCAAATATATATTTTTTTTGTTGTGAAGTACAATTGTTGCGGTTAGAAATGGAATTTTTTTCATTCATATAGCTATCGCGGCTGGCCTCACAAGTACCTCATTCGATCGGACCAATTTTCATGCACTTTTTCGAGTGTATGGGGTCGTAACTCGGCAATGGCATCACAAATGTTGGCCTTCAAACGGTCAATTGTCTCTGCTTTGTCGGCATAACACTTTTCTTTAACAGCGCTCCACAGATAATAGTCCAACGGTCTGCTAATTAAACGGCAATTATACAGTGAGCGCCATAAGTGTGTCAACACCCACTATAATTTTAAATTTTCTATTATGTTCTTAAGTATAAAAAAAGTTCCCTTATCATAAAATGTTTTTTTGTTTTAACATTTTAAACGTTTTAATTTTTGGAAATTTATTCGACTATTTACTTTTATTTACTATATTTACTTTTCTCGCTATCCTAAGTTAAATGAATTATTTCAGTGGTGTTTACTCACTTTTGACGCTCACTGTATGTTTAATGCAATAAATCGATTGTCATTTCAATACCATGAAAAGGGGGTACAAAAAATCGGTTGTCATTTTGCGATAGGTGTCTTCATTGAGACGTAATGGTTGCGCCATTCTCAGTTTCCAAGACATATAAGCCAATGATGCCTCCGATCCTCAAGCCGCAACAAACAGTCGTAATGGGGTGCATAGACTTTTGTAAGACCACGTGTGGGTTTTCTGAGCCCCAAATACAGCAATTTTGCTTATTAACATACTCACCAAAATGGAAATGAGCTTCAACTGAAAATATTACTTTTTTTGACAATTTCTCGTTGGCCCATCTATTTCAATAAATGCCAACGTTGCTCAAGCTTAAATCGATTCATTACGTTCAGTGGAGATAATATACTGGATTTTGTGAAAGAATATAATGACATAAGTATTGCCAGATTCTAAATAACCAATGGTTGAAATTTAAACCGATAGATGACCCGCGCTATACAAAAGTAAATTATAAATAAATTAAAAACTATAATAAAATCAAAACAAAACATAAGTACTTATACAAAATGTGCGTTAAAACATAAGCAGTCTTCTGAACTTAAACAAAAATTGCCAAACTCTCTGTAGGCACTGTAGGTTTTTCAGCACAATTCCACTTTAAGTTCTATTGTCTTGAATTCTAGAGAAATAATGGTTTTATTCATAGATGGGGCTAAAATTTAATATTTCTGGTATGAGTTGCAAGGTCACATGTTCGGCAGTGGTTTCCGTTGGCCACTGCATCAAACTTGCATTTGGATGCGTTCAGAGGAGCACTCCATCGTACCGTCGAATCTAGGCTCCCTTATCCTTTTCTAAACACTTTTCGGATATTTTCGGCTATTGTCTCTGCTCTCGATTTCAGTTAATTTGCCATCAACAGTTTCCTTGAACTCACGAAGCTAACCAATTTTCGCGGTCTCAACACACATATATTATTGGACATTACAACCCTTCAGTTCAGATTACGGCCACGTCACTTATGGTGTGTGTATTCATTATTTACAGTTTAAAGTCGACTCCAAGCAACAGATTTTTTAGGGCAAATTTTCATGGCAATTTTTACTCCACTCTCAAAGTTTTTGTCAGAAATCTGTTGAGGGAAGGTTGGCGAAGTTGTTGGAGATGTTTGTCTTGAGGTTTGAACCGTGACGTCATGTCTAATAAACCACCAAACTATCTACTGGATTGCGACAACCTCGCCCTAAGTTTTCTTTAATGTAAAAACCTTTTCACTGACATCTGTTTCCAGTTGCGTTACTTTCTCTGCAAAACCCTCTACTACTTCTGTAAGGCCTTCAACTTCGTTTGCAACGCTTTCCACTTTCCTATTCTATCTATCATTGCCTTTTCAAATGTTTCGAGCTTCTGTATTCTATAGCAGCTCTATTCATCTCATGGACAGCTTTTTTTCTTTTTTAAGGACAACACTCAGTACAATGTATTGTGTTGGAATACAGGAAAGATAGATTATAGGAGAAAGAAAAGCGGGGGTTGTGTGAAACAATTTTTTTTTAATGTCCAGTGTATATTATACCTTCGTCACTTTTTTTCGAGGATTGCTTTTTTAGGAAAAATTCTCACTTTCTTTTTTCTATTTTGAGTAACCACATAAAATGTCAGACAAACAATCAGACAAGCCCAAACACCCAGTGCCTACTGCCTCGGCACTTGAAGTTTAGCACACTACCAACTAGGCCATCGGAGTACCCGGAATTTGCTAACTTTGCTATTGTAACTGTATTGTTTTTTTCAAACTTTTTCAGCATAACTCTATTGCAACTGTTTTATAGCAGCTAACAGCGTCGCAATATTTAAATTTCTGTGTCGGTATAGTCTTTCTTTTCCTCATCATCTTCGAAGTCATATGTATTGAAGCTCCTTATCAATCTCCTTTGCAGTTCACCTATTTTATCGACTGTCGTCAGGTCTAGTTTGGCTATTTCACTTTTAATTCGTTCCAACTTAAGGTCCTGAAATTTAATTTTATTTTGTTTGTTGCAAAACCATTTCTGACATTACGATTGTTACGATTTAATATTTTGCAAAAAGTTTATTTATCGTGATCGAAAATTGCACGGTAAAACAAAGAAATTATTTACTTCTATCCGTTATATTCTTTATCCTTTAAATTAATCCTTTATTTAAAAAAAAAACAACACACTTGAATTGATTACACATGCACTATTAATTTTTTTCTACAATTCTTTGTAACAAAAATCCAACATTCGTCAGTCAATAGCACAGTGCTCAATGCGTACTTTTGAATATAACTCTTGGATATTAATTCCAGACTCACATCTTATCACTGGCAGAATATTCCGGAAGCTCTATTTTTACCCCCTTATTTTAAGTCTCGTAACTGAACGATCTTTCTATGCAATATGATACGAAAACAGATTCGAAGAGTGCCATAAAATATTGGTGGCGATTATCAATTGTATGTTGAAGTTCAAGGTCCATATGAAATTCATCACTGTAAAGTTATACGTGACTCAGGGAGAACGCGTGAGTAAAATGACAATTTGGTAGTAGAAATTGTTTTGAAAGTCTTTACATCGATGTTTTCAAAGAATATTGTCGGAGGCACTCTCCGTGAAGACGATAAGGAGGAAACTGTCCCCGAAATAGCTTGATTAGGCTCATAATGGTAACCTTATCAAACGGCTCATACATAACGTTTTGTCTTATGAAATGAAGTGGATATGCTTCCACTCTCTTGATTCAGCCCAAACTAAGGGTATGGAAAATAAAAGGACATATGGAAAGGGTAGTCTCGATAGCATACAATATATAATCTCTTGGATGGTGATCGAATACTGCGAGTTAAACATTTATGAGAACCAATTCTTGATTGGTTTTGGTGAATTTGAACATAATGGATCTCTCACATGGCTAAACTATGTGAAGATGTGGAAAATATACTTCTTAGCTACCCTGGGACACAGGTTTATGGCCACATCAGCTTATTGGTGAGATGTTGAAATCTAAAACTGTGGAGAACGAGTATGGTTAGCACGTATGTAAGCTATTAAGCAGGTTATGTAATTGAGTTTCGTTGAAATATTTACACAAGTTTGAACGTAGTGGATTTATTACATGCCCAAGCTGTGTGGATGAGGATGAAAATATGGAGAATATACTTGTATACGATACTTAGATTGTTTGGGAAACGAATTTCTAGCCGCGTCAGCTTATCAGTGAGATGTTAAAATCTTTGATTGTATGGAATGAGTGTGGTTAGCATATGTTTTTTTTTATAGCTTAACGTGCTAAAGGTTGGGAATCTTCGAAAGACATTGGTAGCCCGGCCTACCAATGTGCACGATTCGCCGCAAGACTTACTCTCGGCTTGCTAAACGCATACATACTAAACCCAACCTAGTTCGTCATACTTTCAACCATTTGCATCCCCCCACCTCCGCCCGGGACCACAATCAAGTATTACTTCGGGGGGGGGGGTGGAGATTCAGCGAGTGCTGCCTTCAAATTCTGCTGGCCTTGCGCTCTTAGCCAATCTTTGCTGCGTCTATACCTTCCTTGCGAAAACACATACTGCATTCCAATTGTCACATGAGGTTAACATCAGGTTAACTATATTGTCCTCTCCAGGCAATTTCGTTGAACAACATATCGCGGGCAAGTAAAGAAAACATGCTCCGCCGTCTCCCTTTCATTGCGGCATTCTGGGCATGCCTCGTCTACGTCATGAACATACCTATAGAGATATGCCCTATAACATCCATGGCCGGTTAGTAACTGTGCCAGGTAGAAGTTCACCTGACCGTGTCCCCTTTTGATCCATTCGCCTATGCTCGGTATGAGTCTGTGGCTCCATCTTCCCTTGGTTGAATTGGACCAGTCATGCTGCCATCTATGTATAGCGTCATCCACTAACTGAACAGGATTGGAAAGATCCATTCCTCTCCTTGTGTCATGCTTTCTCCTCTGTACATCCACTACTAGCCCCAGGGGCATCATCCCCGCAATCACCAATGCTGCATCAGTAAGCACCGCGTGGAAGGGAGAAATCACCCCAAGAGCTGATCTCCTGTAGGCCGCTTCTATTGCCGCTCTATAGGTCCTATTATCCATGGCCCCGCCCCATATAGGGGCTGCATATATAGCGATCGATATCACTACGTTCATCAGTAACCGTCTCCTCTCCTGTTTGGTTAGCATATGTGAAAGCTATTAATTGACTGTCGACGTATAAACATTTATTTTTATTGGTTTGTCAATGATGCTAGGTTAGGTTAGTAAGTAGCTTATCGTTCACAGGCAAGTTCACTCGATTACAATATGGCCCATTGTGTTACCCAGTGTGAAGTAAGCCCCTTTGTCATGATCCGTTTTTGGTGGGATTGAACCACTCCGAGTTTCGGATGAAACCGGCCAGTTCCCTGAGTGGAACATTCGCTATCATGCCTAAAAATCAAAAATTTATGATCTTCGTTCTGAAGTGCAGAACACTCGCCGAAAAGTTTTGCAACGATTCCGTTTCCACATCATGCCATATCATGGCTGCTTCTACAGTAATTCTGGTGTGGCAGAGCGAGCTTGTCAGCGAAATTGCCAATAGTGGAGTGTCCCATTAGAATTCCTGTAAGAATGCGAACTGTTCTCTTGTCGAATGATGCTGAGTGCATTGGAATATTATTTAGCAACATTTATAAAAACGTCATGGCTCAACATTTTTCATTTCATCAAACAATTGACAACATTTACATGGAATGTAGGGGTGAGGCATTATCATAAATCGCAATCTTACAAAGAGAAGTGGGAAAAACTAAATAACAATGGAAATAAAATATTGTAATATTGTTTAACATCTACTTGGCAAATAAGGACTTTACAATGTGCACACACATACTTATCTATTTTAACATAAAAACCATATTCTTTCAGATCCTTTTTTTTTGTATAACAAAGGCAAGTACTTGTTTACAATTTCCTTTACAAATCGTTTAACATACATTCAAGTACAGTAAATGACACAATAAATATCTCTTTATACAACAACAACAACAACAACAGCAACAACAAATAAGCAACAATAAAAAAAGAACAAAAGAATTTGCTTACATGTATAAAAGCAATTAAGCAAATGACACCCGACACTCGTTTAACGTGTTACAAATTTTAAATTGACGTTTAAATTCCGTTTTTGTAAATATTCCAACTAAATCTGACCAAGTAGGGGATATGACGTCATAAATTCTTTACAGTTTTGATCACCATCTACTGAGCTTTATAGAAAATAATTCCGAAATGACAATTTGGCATCTGATGCCATGGATTTTTCAGTTTTTTTGCTGCCATGAATTCAGATTTTTAAAAAATTATATCCCAATTGACAATTTGACAGCCATGGCCTTTTAGCCCTGCTGTTATTAACGTCCGTAGTCCGTTTCAAAATCTTGTTGCTTAACAAATTGGATTTATTTTTCTTTGAAAGTTAAACCATTTGGAAAAGACATATTCACGCACTTGTTTCGCTCTCTTCTTCCTGTTTTTTTTGATTTTTGTTTTTGTTTTATTATGCGCAAGGTGTGAATTATTTATAGGGGACTACAAAAACTGTGTCTTTTAAAGCCCTTTTACCCGTAAATAGCAATTTCATGCTTGACAACATGTGCAATATATTGAGAAACCACGAAAATAAACAAAAATATGCGAAACAAAAATGAACTTTTTCCCCTTTTGCTTGCTGCAACCAACAACAACAATTTCATTACCAATGCTCGTATGCTCGAGAAGCTATATTGGCCAAATTGCTAGACTGTGCTACAATCCTATGCATATGAAAAAAGAAAATGCAAAAACAACAACAATGAGAACAGAAAAATTTTATAGAGGCCGGTAGGCCAATTGGTCAATAAGCCAATAAAGCTTCGTACATGAAATGTCATGCCACCTCTAGGCCGTTGTAACGTTTGGTTTCGGTGTACAACAGGGAATACATTTTTCATTGCGGGTGTTATTTTTCGTATTTTTTCTGTTTCTGTAACTGCTATATACACTGCTGTAAAAAAGTAATGCATCAGGAAAAGATTTTCCAAGTTATTTTGTGGCCCACACAAGGTTTACAACCCAGGCAATTGGTTTTAAGCAAGGAGGAGCACAACAACATATTAAATTTATTTTCAAGCCGTGTGCACCGTGGGCAGTCTCCTACTCACCTTCTGTTATTAGCCGGTCTGTCTCTCCTGTGACTGCCATATGGATTCTGGTACATACATACATAATGATAATTCAGTCAGGATTACGACCTAGTTTCTCACACCACTTAGGTTGTATGTGTAAATTTTATACATGAGTGGTGGGACCTACAGGTTAAAGTCGACTCCAAACGACAGATTTTTGAGAAACTTTTTCATGGCAATTTTATTTACTTTCGAGAGTTTTTGCCAGAAATCTGCTGAGAGGAAGTCGCCGAAGAAATAGTTTTTTGTATTTTGTTTTGATGTCTGGTCTGGGGCTCGAACCCGGGCTTTACGTCTAATAAGCCAACACACTACCTACTAGACTACGGCGGATTCAGAACCCTGGTTTTACGTCTAATAAGCCAACACACTACCTGCTAGACTACGGCGGATTCCGGTGCAGAACTTAAAGGCCAATATCTGGGGTTTGGCGTTAGATTGTTAACGATACTAACTCCTGGTGATTGGCGGACCCCAAAACGGCGTCGGTGACGGATTTGGCCAGCTGATGTGCTTGCAAAGTCAACATTTCTTTGTTGGCTACGATATCTGGCTATTGTCTCCTCACAAGAGATCATTTGATTTGAGTTACTTGATCAATTACTCATTGATGCTTATGTGTAAACAATAGGTCTTCTGCAGCATAACTTTTGTCGAAGCTGCAATGACGCGGAGAGTGTGAGGCAGACCAACTTTTTTATCACGGTCGTGTTTAGGCGTCCTTTAGGAAGGTGAAAGTCTCAGTTAGTACGGCTTATTATTATAGTCGTGTAGAGGTGCATTAGTACTAAGACCATACGATCTATTGTACTCCACCCAATCTCATAGGATATCGCTATAATGTTTCCTACAAGCCTACTGCCCTTACTAAGTTCAGGATGCTGTTCAGTAATAGGTTAGGTTAGGTTAGGTTAGGCTAGAGGACGTGTACTTCTCGATTAAGGCAAGGACAGTATCCGGAGGTCGGATTGACCCATTGTACAATGTCCTAGTTTCTCACTCCACCTATGTTGTTTGTGTTAATTTCATACATGAGTGGTGGGACCTACAGTTTAAAGTCGACTCCGAACGACAGATTTTTTGAGAAACTTTTTTTTGCCAGAAATCAGCTGAGAGGATGTCGCCTAAGAATTCCTTTTTGTATTTTGTCTTGATGTCTGGCCTGGTGCTCGAACCCTGGCTTTACGTTTAATAAGCCAACACACTACCTACTAGACTACGGTGACTTCAAAGGTGTCAATAATAACAATTCACTGCCTTGCAGAAACTCGGGTGTTTCCTTCTGGAATGCATTAATGCCCCACAGATTCTAAAAATATGTTCCAATAATTCATCCTCATCGTCATGGAATCTTCATATTGGACGCGAAACAATCCCCTCCCATTGTAGATAAGTGCACTCTGGGTCTACAGTGTCCTGTCAAAAGAATGACTACCAACATTAGGTTATTCCTGGTTATTCCTCTTAATGTGATTTCCCAACAAAATTTTTAATTCCCTCCAACTCAATTGATTTGAAAAGAGTCTTCCACTTCACAGAAGAGTTATGGCCCCTACCACGTCGTTGAAGCTACCTTCCTCGCTCCAGCTCGTTTGCTTGCTTAATAACGAGAATTCACGCACTACCTAAGACCCAGTAAAGGGTACACTTGCTTTGCCTACTTAGTTGATTCAGCTTTCCCAGACAGTCTTATACTATCCTCACTTTAAGCTCATAAGAGTCGAGTGTCGGATATGAATAGAAATCCAAGTTGAAGTGAGCATATCGTTCGATGGCATAGGATTTCGCTTAAAGATACCCCCGAGTTTGCTGCTCAGAATATTTCAAAAATTGCTACTCCTATTCCAAGATCCGTTCCAGCTTCCAGATGCAGCTTCCGTGAGCTGCTTGCAGATCATTGCATTCATTTTTGGGTTCAAGTCTTCGCTAGCATATGCAGTGCTTAAATTCAACACAGCTTCCAGCGTTGCTGTAGGTCAGGTTTTCTTTTCCTCTCTTATACTAAGTTCACATATGCGCTTTTATTGAGTCAATATTCGGTTTATTGAGTACAATATTTCAAGTGTTCAGACATAATAATATAAGCAGTTTAGCTGCTTATTCAATATTCAGAGTGTGAGTGTATTCAAAGTGTTCGTTTAATTGTAAGATGCTCACTAAACATACTTATGAGGGTGCTGCATTTTAAGTTTTACTCAATATTATAACAATTTTCGTATTTATTGCGCAATATTGATTAAAACTTTATATGAAATATTGAGCTCAATAATGGCGTTTATTGCGATTTACGCATTACGCAATACACGGTAGTGTCTGTATCTTTTGCAGTTAGGATAGGACATCTATGAGGTAATAATCCAGTTAGCCGTGCCATATTTTAAAATTCTTGGAAATAATTTTTGTTGCAGTTTGAGTTCCAAATTTTCACCAAATCATTAGCGGAAGAAAAAAAATTAAAAGTCTGGCTTGCTAAACAATTAAGAATCTGTTTATGGTGGCACTTGTTTACAGTTTCAGCCTAAGGAGAGTATATATAGAAAATACTCGCACATATCCAGTAGTCTCCTTTTGTGGCTTACTGTACAATCTGTTTACATATGTTGTGGCATAGACTACAAAGCGAATGCAATGAATGACTGATTAAGAGAAGAAATACAAAAAAAGAAAAGCAAAAAAATGGAATTATTACAGAATATATTCGATTATTTGTGGAAAAAATATAAACAAAATAAAAAGAGGAGGAAAAAAAGAATATAATAGGAAAACTTCAAAAAACATAACAAATTCAAAATCATACGGTCATGGACGAATTTGATATTCCCTAAGGCATGTAAAAGTAGTTGTGGTTACTGAATGATGTGGGCACCTTCTGATTAATGTTAGTAGGGTCTTGAAATCAAACCGTGGTTTTCAAAATTTTGAAAGACCATCTTTAACTTTATCTTTCAAACTGGTTTTCTCTCAGGTACAGGTTCACTTTTACGCTCTACATGGCACATCACAGTAGTTCAACTACTTCCACGTTGTCATTAAACCCGTAGAATTTACTCGCCTGTATTCGCCACCAATATTAAGGGGCCCGTATACTCTTCGCAATATCTTTTTCTCCAAAATGTGCTGCGAATCGAACTGACGATACTCTCGGTCACCACCAGCAGAATCACCCGCGTCAAGGGGATCTAAGCTGAGCACAGAACTAGAAACAGAACTTCTCCGGTCTATAAGCGTCAGGCCTATAAATAACACTCAGATATCCGTTTGCACTGTGCTCTAGTCCATCCGCATCACTAAAACCATTAGTATCGGTACTTATAATGAGCCGCTCATAGTCTGCGACTGACTCTTAAAGAGCGGCTGTTTTTATAAGCCTGGAAGGCCGGTCATTATATGTCACAAACATGAATCTCGTGCTGAGTATTCGGGGAAGGTCTTTATAACCTGCGGAGATCCAAACATTATGGTATCTATAACAGATTGTAGTCCGTTGCATACGGCTGAAACCCTGTTTAGTACAGTGGGGGCGCTAGGGCCCACTAACCGGCATGCTACTTGTGTGCCCAAAACAAGGAAGGGTGAAGCAGGTAGGCGACCTAGCACAACCTAGCTTCGAAGAGCTTGTTACCTCAAAGGCTAATACGGTCTAGATGTAGTACAATCCAAAAGAATTCCGGTGCTAACAAAGTCAACCACCAAACCAGCTTCTCCGTCGTCAACTCTAATGCTCTCTCCATCGGTTTCAAATTCTCAAACATTGCTTCCCTATGGCACAAAATACCAGGTAAAAGACCTTTAACCATCAGCAGTTCCATGTTCAAATCTATAAATCGATTAGGGTTAAACTTGACGATAAGCTCACGGAGCAAGTGAAAAACCCTCTATTTTGGGTCAAAAAAGTTCTTGAGTCCACTCCTGCTACAGAGGATGATCTTTCTAAATGACCGCCACCTAAAACAGAGCATTATCGGCAGCGATCAAAAGAGGATGTCTTTGGTGGAATAAAACATTCCGTAATCAAACCAGAGATAGGGAACCGCAACGCTAACGATTAATGCCACCATATCTTCCAATAATTGGAGATTAGCTTAGACAACCGTTTTGGTTTCAATCTGTATGCAATAGGCACTTTAGTCCAGACTTATGTTGACTTATTAAACGGGAGTCCGCGATTCAACTCCTCGAAAAATGAAAAAAGCAAAAACACTAAGAAGTAAATAAAATTGCCATGAAAAGTTTCTCAAATCTGTCGTTCGGAGACGATTTAACAGACCCTACATGCGTTGTGTGAGAAGCTGGGTGGTAATCCGGATCATTATGCAAAATTTTCCACATGGCCGATGGACAAAAGCCAACAAGTTGAGAATTATAACGAATCCATACTTCTGGGTCTTGTTTAATACATCGCGGGGAAATATTCTCCTCGATACTTACATTTCTTTGTGTTGTTGATGATTCGTAGTCTAGTGCAGAAAGAATTAATAACTGCACGGAATTGCTTGCCAACACGGTGGTTAATGTGACCGTAAAATGGTCGATGTGCTGTGTGAATTTCGTGAACAGATTAAATTTTTGTTTTGAAGTAAATTTTTACAATCTGGCAGCATTGTTCTGGAATTTAACGATTCATGATGACTGAACAGGTATATCAACATAGTTTGACATTTTTAGCTGTCAAACTATAGCTATCGTTATCGATATCGATAGTTATCGTTATCGATATCGATAGTTATCGTTATCGACAGTTATCGTTATCGATAGTTATCGTTATCGATAGTTATCGTTATCGATAGTTATCGTTATCGATAGTTATCGTTATCGATATTTATCGTTATCGATATTTATCGTTATCGATAGTTATCGTTATCGTTATCGTTTTCGATAGTTATCGTTATCGATAGTTATCGTTATCGATAGTTATCGTTATCGATAGTTATCGTTATCGATAGTTATCGTTATCGATAGTTCTCGTGCTGCTAAAGAAAACCTCACGGTAACTTAATTTAATGTATTCCATTACAAAGTGTTACCAACCATTTGCATAGTCAAAGTGTGTTTCAACACGCTATAGTTCACAACGTAAAGTACAATTGTACAAGAGGATTTGTCTGCATATATATGTACCATAGACGACACGTGTAATGTATGTGTATGTGTATGTGTATGTGTGGCAATAATCAAGTAAAAGTTGTTTCGTTGGTTAAAACACGAGTTTGAGAACATTGTTTCAGTTTTATTTAGAAAATTATTAAGAAAAGACGTTTATTTTCATTAAATTTTTAATTCATAGTTTTGTAATGTAAAGCAACACAGAAAAAAAAACTAATCGATTTAAATGTACGTGGATACGTGTGTAATTATTTCGAAATCCAAATATAAATACAAAGTAAAAATACAAAACGAAAATGACGCCACCTCCAAAACTATCCAACTATTTAATGTTGGTACGCACCAATTTAAATAACAAACGTCAACAACCAAAATGTAAGTCGTCGTCCATCGATATCGAACAAATCACTGTCATGCAATACCAAAGAAAAAAAAAACCCTCCTAGTATTTGATTTGAATTGATTTGATGATTTGCGTAAAGAGGGAATTGATTTCTTCGGGTATATTTAATGGAAGGAGAACTTTTTTCAACAATTTTTTTCGTTTCATTGTCTTCGGTTTTCTTTGTGGAGTTGCTCTGACCACTGAGGTGTGAAATTACTTGATATTATAAAAGGTAGCCGCGTTTTTTTTTATTCAGCACTAATTCGATATCAAACGAACACGTGAGATATGACGTTTCAGGTTAAACACAGTTTTGTTTTTGGTCTAAAGCTCGCATAAAATGCTACATTGAACACAGTAAAGTATACAAACAAACAAAAAAAAATTTTTTAATGAATAGTAGAAATACAGTGAGTAAAAGCCGGATTAAGTCGTAGTTTCCTTGCTTCCGTTATGAAAATATTCATTACAAAAATGCTTCTCACTGTGATTCCAAAGTCACTATAAAAGTGTCTAAATTTTGAACTATTAGAACACTATCAACGCCATTTATCTGGCCAACCTATAATCTCGACATGGAATCGTTGGACTCCTAGAAAAAGAACAACAAAACCCAACGGCGATAAAATAAAATTTATATAACAAACAATTAAAATAACAAGCCAACATAGAGTGGCAAATAGAGATAGAAAAGAAATACAATAACAAATCAACATTGCGATTCTAGAAGTTGCCACACCGAAAATAAATTAAATATAAACAACGCAAGTTTTTAATGGGAAAGTAAAAACACATTTTATTCAAAGTGTTGGTCATAGATGGCAACAGATTTTTTCCATTTTTTCAGACAATTTGTTGATTCTACTCTAATAAAACTGTTCGCCTTTTAAAGCAAACCAATTAGTCACCCAATTTTCAACTTCTTTGTAGGCATCGAAGTGCCACTCGTGTCCTATACATGAAAACAAATAGTAGTCGGAAGGAGCCAATTCTAGTAAATACGATGGCTTCCAGTCTAATGTTTTGATTGTATCCTAAATTGGTTTTGCTTTGTGTGTAGGTGCGTTGTTGTGTTGCAAAATTACGTTCACATATCTTGTGACCCATTCTGATCGTTTTTCAATCAATGCATTGTTCAAATTGACCATTTGTTGCTGTTAACGATCTGTATTAACCGTTTCACCAGATTTGATGAGATCGTGGTACTTTTTTTTTTTTTTTTTTTTTTTTGTAAGAGCAGCACTCAGGGGATGGCCCCTACTCATGCAGTGCATTGTGCAGGTTTAGGAAAATAGGTTATAGGAAGGTGGAAAGAAGGAGTAGTGTTTGTGGACATTTGATTTAAACTCAAGATGCGAACGGCAAGGAAACGAGTTGCTGCCAGGTGGCTATATAATGGCCAGTGCTATACCTTCACCATTAGACAGTCTACAGCAATCGTCCCCAAGAAGTCCCTGGTGTGACCTTTCTGGTCACACCAGACACAGAGCATTGTCACCCTGTAGAATTAATATGATTCTCAAACCAAAATTGAGCGTTGTGCCGGATTAACGCATAATTTTTTCTGTTTAGCGTTTTGAAAATAAATCCATTTTTCACCACCAATAGTAATTCGATGCAACACTGATTTTCCCTTTCCTATGAACGACATGGTTGAGCCAACAAAGTGGCTGGTTTAAAATATGCTGAACAACGCCCATGTTGTTGGGAGCTCCCACAATTCGTTGTCGATTCGGAAGCGGTAATCGTCAAAAATTCGCAAAGAAGTGAAAATCTGGAATAGATTTTTTTCTAGAATACTCTTAAGACAATTGCATCAATGCTTAATAGCATACATGCTTCCACGCCAGGGAGAATTAGAGACTTGTAGAGCATAATTTTTACACGTGAGAGAGGTCTCTGCTACTTAATTGTCTCTTGACATCATAACTTGTTTATACGGCAGTTACAGTTAGTTTTACAGTTACTATTTTTACTAGTAACTACAGAACTGCGACAACAATGACCTGAATTTATCCTGGTCGTTCATTTTGACTTTATTTACAGCCCGGACCATGTTAGCAGACTCGCGTAATATAGCACTGAAGGCAGAGGTCGCATTTCGCTTGGTTAGCTCGATCATGTCGACGATGTCGTAAGTAACTAGAAGCCTTAAAAAAAATATGTAAACGAATATGGATAGAGGTCGTCTTGTGTGAATCGTCGCTCAATATCGAAAAGTTCGGAGATGTTCATATATACATATCTTGACGGGTCTTATGCATGGTTTGACGTAGACTTGCCAGGTTTGAAGCCGCATATCAGTGGATCAGTGCCTTGGCGGGTGCCTTTAGTCGTCTAAACAATACGCTCATAAAAGCTCTATACACGGTAACTGGTAGGCTCATGCCCCTTTGGATGTCCCATATCGTGGTGTCTTCCTTTTTCGCACACAGGATAAAGGCGTCGAGATTCCAATTGTTGGATATATTCTTTGTAGCTCTATTCTCTATTTGTGCATGCATACTACTAGTTTGTTGCCTTTAGCATTAAACAACTGTTCCTTTCGAGGCCAGCAGATTTTTTGTTTTTAAGTCGCTAAGTTCCATTATTGATTTGGTCGTGGCTGGTTTGGCAATGTTGATTGGGTTGGGCATAGAATCGATTTAAATGATGTCGCTTCTAGAGAAGTGTTGTCTCCATAACTGTAGCAATCGTTACGAATCTGTAACAAGGTTTCCGTTTTCTTTCTTGCCGGAAGATAATAAAAGTTTGAGAACTTTGAGAGGATCTTCGACCCTTTTGTTAAATTTTTGAGCGGCATTCGTATCTCTAAAAAACTTAATTTACTTACACACCCATCTTTCCTCTTTTCCTCGTCCTGCAGTCTTCCGTTATGCATAACCTAGCAGTGGCTATACTAAGAATCTTTATCATTGGAATTAAAGCCTAAAACCAAGTACTTTTTCCGTAGTACTTCTTATGGATCCCCCTCTCCATTTGGCCCAATGTTATTATTGAGAATGCATGAAGCTTATCCGTCAGTTTAGTAGCGAATATCTCAACTATTTCTTGTGATAGCAGCTTCTCGAAATTAAGCTTTTCCTGTGTACCAAATCATCGTAGTAATGCCAAGTGAAATGGGATTGATTTGGTTGTATGTGACGCCAGGTCTGACAGCTCAAACAAAATGAAATACGAAGAAATATTTCTTCGGTGACATCCTCTCAACAGATTTCTGACAAAAGCTCTCTGAGAGTAAATAAAATTTCCATGATAAGTTTCTCAAAAATCTACAGTTCGAAGTCGACTGTAAAAAATTAATAAAATGGTAGTGAGTACGATGATCAGGGTAGTATGCTATTGCTCTACTACGGGCCTACACAACTTCCATTTCGGCCTTAAACTACTTGTTTTTCAAACAGTTCGTTCTCTAGTTTACTTCGAAACCTTTTTTGTATTATGATTGTAGATAGTGTAGCAGATAGTATGTTGGCTTATAAAACACGTGGTTCACACCGCAGCTAAGACATCTAATCCTGCCACTTGTAAATGAAATTAACTCACACATGGATGGTGTGAGAAGCTAGGTCTCAATCCCGACTGAAAGATTCTGTGGTCAATAATGTATGTGTGTATGTATGTATTTTTTTGTCTTAGGCCGGAGGTGGGAATCTTCGGAAGATACTTTTGTTCCAACAAAAGAGTGCACGATTCACCATCACTGGTGCCTACGTATTAAACCCACTTCAACCACTCTCCCCCCGCGGGGACTGCCGTAGGGTATTACTTCGCGGAGGGCTGGTTAAGCCTGAAAGCTTTATCACATTAAGTCAAATTTCGCCTCCGTTCTTCCAGTCTTCGGAGTTCTAGTAAAACTTCAAACATTCTCTGACTGTATTGGTTCCATAGAATCCTAGAATTCAACACCTCCTCCATTAGCCTAGTTGGTCCGAAAATCGTTTCCCCGGGCCATCTCAATCTGGGGCAGCATGTTAGAATTTGCTCCGCGTCTTCCTCCTCATTACATAGTTTGGGTATAAAGGGAAAGTATCATGGCCAAATCTGTGCAGGTTTTTCCTGAAGCACCCATGACCAGCTAGGAACTGGGTCACGTAGTAGTTTAGCTCGCAATGTTCGTTCTTCATCTGAAGGGTTACATCAGGAACAAGGCGAAATGTTCATCTTCCCTGTAAACTGCTCTCCCATCGTGACTGCCATTTGTGCATGGAAGACCTTCGTTCCTCCGCTTTTATAGCCGCTATTTGTCCCGGGTACTCGAGACGACGAAGGTATATCCTCCTTATCTCATCCGCCAATATGTCTATTGGTATTGTCTTTGCCAATACCAAAACTACTTCATTAGACACTATCCTGAAGCCATTTATTTGTCTAATCGCGCTTAGACCATACACCGAGGATAGTATTCTCCTTGTCGTCCCCACGGAGAGTGCCTCCGACCATATTGGGCAAGCACACAGCATTGTCGACGTTACTACCGCCGAAATTATCCTCCTTTTGAATGGACCTGGTCCTCCAATATTTGGCATCATTCTCGCAAGTGCTCCCTGTGTTACGGATGCCTTTTCGACGATGTATTTCACGTGCTCCTTGAAGTTCAACCTATCGTCGATAATCACTCCCAGGTATTTTATCGCCCTATTCGATTCGTTCCTTGTGCCTCCAATGGTTACTTCCATCTTCTCCACTATCTTCCGGCCGCTTATCAAGACGGCCTCCGTTTTATGTGCAGCAAGTGTCAAACCTGCCTCCTCCAGCCATGCTCCAACATTTCGAATCGCTGTGTTCGTTTTCTCCTCTATTTCCCTTACCGTCTTAGCTACCGAGACTATGACAATGTCATCTGCAAAGCCCACAATTGTAGTTCCGTACATCGTACATAATGTTCCATATTGTGGTCAATAATGTATGTATGTACATATGTATGTATGTAATATAATATATTTATGAGTGTGTGAATCAATCGAATAATAACCAAGTGGTTTTCTATATGTTGAGATGCGTTGGTTTGCATTGCGTTGAAATCGGTCAGTTTTAAGCCGTTGATTGTAGGGCGCATGTGGAGGATAAGTTGAACGACGATTGGGTTAAGGATATCTTTTCAAATTTAAATATTCAAGGATGACTTCGTTGTGTTGTGTCCACAATTGGTAGTAGTAAGTTTTACACAAAAAAATATCGTTCACCTACTAAAAAATGTGAGTGATCCATCCAATGTGGTCTCAGATTTGAACACTCAACAACCTAGCTTCTTAGTGCATGAAAATTTCCAGTTTGAAAGAAATGATTGTGAATTACTTTTTTCTCATTTGAGAGAAAGATTTGGGTTTGCTTGCTGCGATAAGCTTCAGTTACTTTATTTGAGTTATAAAAAACAAACAAAAAATAAGTTTTATAAGCATGAACATATTAAAGCTTGTTTTCTTATCAAAAAAAAAAAAATTTAAAATTCAAATTATTTTTCCAATAAAAAAAAACATTCTTTTTTACAAGAGCAAAGCCCAACCATCACTAACAAAACTGTTTCATGCACACTTTACAGACAGCAAAACATCGCAAACGGACGAAGAGAAACAGCGTGATCGTCAGCGCTGTGAGAGAGAAGCTAAAAAGGAAGAGCAAGACGCATTAAATTACAAGGTATACATGCATATATACATGCGCTTGTACATGCCATTGATTTTAAAAATGCTTTGATTTGCAGAAAGAAAAAGAAACAAGAGAGGCGCGTTTATTGGATTTTGAGATCAGAAAACAACAGGAACGTGAAAAGAAAAAAGAGGATCAGAAACATCAACATCAAATACAGCATCAACAACAACAACAACAGCAACAAAGTGAAAAAAGTCCACCAACTACATCGGGCCAGGCACAACAACAGTTGGCACAGCAGCAGCAACAGCAGCAGCAGCAACAGCAAGAACAGCAACAGCAATTAGTAGCAAGCAGTAGTGCACCCACACCCATAATACCAACGCCACCGGAACGTGGTTTACCGCCAGCCTTTCGTAGTCGCTCTATAGAACGTGAAGTCCTTTACGAACGCAAACGGCAATTTTCCACAGTTGAAGCGCTTGAATTAAGGGTAAGCCTAGGGGCTAGACTAAAAGGGAAGACCTTTTTAAGTCGTTTAATATTTGATTATTTCATTTGCAGAAGCCTTCCAGTACTACACCTTCACCGCAAACCGTTACCGTAGGTCAGTCAACGGCAACACCAACGCCTGCATTACCCACTGTACCACCAACACCAGCCACACCCATTGCACCAGCATCAGCTGTGGTGGCGGGCCCACCGGCAACAGCTGCAGCTGCTACAGCTGCTATAATACCCATATTACCGTTAGGAGTTGCTACCTTACGTGATGACTCCACCGAATCCGAAGAACAATCCGTGACATGCACTCATCCACATGCCGAGGCATGTCATCGCATTATGTAAGTACATGCACACATACATATATACCTACTTATACATATTATATACATACTATATACATACTATATACATACTATATCCATACTATATACATACTATATACATACTATATACATACATATTCTTAAATATTTAAAAAAAGCTTTAAAAGAAGAAAGTGAACTGAAAAGAATCTCATTTTTCATGAGTAAAAGGATTAAAAACAAGTGAAAATCCAATTTCCTATGTAAAGTTTTTACTTTCTTTTGAAGGTCAGGTCATAATGTTAATGAAATATGCTTGACTCTAACGTTTCTTATTTTCATTTTCATTTTAATTTTTTTTCTTCTTCCATTTTTTTTGTTTGGTGTGGCATGCAAAGTCTGTTGCATATAATAAAGGGTGTTTTTTATAGAGGTATAGAACTTTAAGTTGCAATAAAACAACGATGGATTATTCGATTGACATGAGTTTTATTTATCCGAAAGATAATCTTGTGGCATTACATTTTAAATATGATTTCTGGCATATGACCGCCACGGCTGGCGCGGATGTAGTCCAATCTGGACGTCCAATTTTTGATGACTTTTTCCAACATTTGTGGCCGTATATCGGAAATAATACGGCGAATGTTGTCTTCCAAATGGTCAAGCGTTTGTGGCTTTACCGCATAGACCAATGACTTTACATAGCCCCACAGAAAGTAGTCTAGCGGTGTTAAATCAGAAGATCTTGGTAGCCAATTCACAGGTCCAAAACGTGAAATTAGGCGGTCACCAAACGTGTCTTTCAATAAATCTATTGTGGCACGAGCAGTGTGACATGTTGCGCCGTCTTGTTGAAACCACATCTCCTGGACATCATGGTTATTCAATTCAGGAATGCAAAAGTTTGTAATCATGGCTCTATACCGATCACCATTGACTGTAACGTTCTGGCCACCATCGTTCTTGAAAAAGTACGGACCAATGATTCCACCAGCCCATAAAGCGCACCAAACAGTCAGTTTTTCTGGATGTAACGGTGTTTCCACATACACTTGAGGATTATCTTCACTCCAAATGCGGCAGTTTTGTTTGTTGACGGAGCCATTCAACCAGAAGTGCGCTTCATCGCTAAACAAAATTCGCTTATGAAAATCGGGAACAACGGTAATCTCGTTTTAGGCCCATTCGACGAATCTACGCCTTACTTGATGATCGTTTGGCTTCAAATCTTGCACGAGTTGGATTTTGTAAGCACGCAAACCAAGATCCTTCCGCAAAATCTTCCATAAAGTGGATGGACACAGATCCAATTCCTGTTCTCGATGGCGGAGGGACTCATTCGGGTCTTCCTCAATGCTACGCTCTACAGCAGCAATAGCTTCCTCTGTACGCACCGTACAGCGTCTCTGGGGATGCGAGTTATCAATAAGAGTATACGTGGTGCGAAAACGTTCCATGGTTAATCGAATTAACTGCTCTGATGGACGATTTTGTCGACGATAAAATGGACGTAGTGCGCGATACGTTTTCCGCACAGAACCATTATTTTCGAAATAAAATTGCACTATTTGCAAGCGTTGCTCAGGCGTGAGTCTATTCATGATGAATTGCCAAATCAAAGTGACAGCTATTAAATCGGTCGCCATCTTGAAAAGTAATGCCAACTTAAAGTGCTATACCTCTATAAAAAACACCCTTTATTAACGCAGCAACAGCAGCTGCATTAGCAGCCTTTGCATCTGCAATTTGAATTTTTTACTTGAAAATGGTTTGAAGTACTTATGCTTCATGTTGCTTAAAATGGAGAGCATTTTTCGTTTCTTCATGTTTTTTCTTTTGTTTTTCAATTTATTAATTCGCTTCAAGGATTAATTTGTGTATGAGTGCTCCTGTTTAAGAGTTTTTAAGAATTTTTTTTAAGGGGGGAATATAGTTGATGTGCATACTTGGTGGGCTAATGAGCATCGTAAAAACGTTCATTCATTTAATTAATAAGCCAACAAGAAAATATGTTACAGTGGAGTGCATTTAATTCATTTTAATTGAACACTTTCGAGATTCCATTAGTTTGGTAAGAGAATGGCAGAAATTTTCATTTGAAAACTATCGGACACCTCCGCCTCTGCAATTGTTCAGCCCTGCTAAGGTTGAGGTTGAGGATTCTGGGCAGGGGCTTTGTCAAAGGTTTGGACTCTCTGTCGAAAGCCGATATTAGGGCTCTCCACCGATTCACAAATAGGTTAAACTGGTTGAGAAGTTCTAGGGCATTAATGTTGTAACGGGTCCGCCATCTAACGTTTTTTTTTTTGTCAACCAGTGCTTATTTCGTGAATGGTAAAACTTAGCTCATGTCTGATCTGACAGATAATTTGTTTTATCCTTCCGCTGAACGAATATGGTTGTGTATACGCTTGAACAACGCTGGGCAATATAGCGACATTACTTTGAAAATCATGGTAATGTTGCAGAATGTGTGCGAAAATTGCGTACGGATTTTGGAAGAAGAGAAGCACCGTCAGGTCCGTTAGTTCGTTATCTTGTGAAAAAAGTGAAAGAAACTGGCATCCTCATCGATAAACCAAAGTGTGAAAAGCCAAAAACAGTGCGTACACCCGAGAATATTGCTGCTGTGGCAGAAAGTGCGCGTGAAGCACCATCAACATCAATTCACTCACCGTCGTTCTCAACAATTGAACATTTCAGAGACATCATTAAGACGAATTTTGCATGACGCCATACAAAGTCCAATTGGTTCAGGAGCTGAAGCCAATTGACCATCCAATGCGTTTTCGCTTCACTAAGTGGGCCTGCGATCGACTTACAGAAGATGCCGATTTCGGCAAAAAAAATCATCTTTTCAGATGAAGCTCATTTTGATATTGGCGGGTACGTAAACAAGCAAAATTGTCGCATTTGGGGCACAGAAAACCCGCATGCATACATTGAAAAGCCGACGCACCCAAAACGAGTCACTGTTTGGTGCCGATTTTGGTCCAGAGGCATAATTGGGCCAGTTTTCTTCGAAAATGAGCAAGGAGTGGCTGTTACAGTCAATGGCGATCGTTATCGGGCCAAGTTGAACGAATTTTTGTTCACAAAAATTGAAGAGGAGGATATTGGGCAACATTTGGTTTCAACAGGACGGCGCTACGTGCCATACAGCCGAAGCTACACTCGATGGTTTGCGCCCTGTTTTTGAAGATCGCATTATCAGCCGCAGAGCTCACCTTGGAGCTGCGATTTGACACCGTTGGACCATTATATGTGGAGTGCCGTCTAAGATAAGTGTTACGCCGACAAGCCAGAGACAATTGACGCTCTAAAGGGCAATATTCGTGAAGCCATTGATGAAATACAGCTGCACACAATCGATAATGTGCTTAAAAATTGGACCGATCGTGTAGGCTACTGCATGGCCAGCCGAGGCAGCCATTTGAATGAAATTATTTTCCATTATTAACCGGAAGGATTGTACTTTCAAAAAAAAAGAAATTTGAGAAAATATTCAGTAGTTTTTTTTAAAGCATTTTCAAAAAAAAAAGTTATTTGGCGCACCCTTTAGTAGCGATCTATTGTGTGTTTGTGGTCCATCTTTTTTCTTCCGTTTCTTATATCATCTCTTTCCTACCTCTTCACGGTTTCCAATTTCCCTCTCTAGTTCACTGTCCCTCTTCGAGGAGGAATTTACAATGGGCCATTTTGTCCTCAGGGTATTGTATTTGTACCTCAAACCTAACCTAACCTAACCTATAAGTAATGGTTATGGGTGTAGGTCTTAAGGTCATTGGGTAATGACCTAAGGAAGAATCTCTCTAGAACAACTCTTCATTTAAAACTAAGTTGTCCCCTTGTTTGTCATTTGATTTCAGAACTTGAGAATAATAATACAGGTGTGGTGGGAAGGTCTACACTCACTGGTGGTCTTTTTTTCTTCCGTTTTTTTTTTTGAAATATCGTAACATACCTATGGATATGCAATATACGCACACTTGTGTGATTTTCTCATGTATGAATTCCTTAATATTTAATGATTATTTGTACCATAACTATGAGAAAAATATTTTATTAGTAAACACTCTTTATTTGAGTCCTTTGAATTATTTATTCACTGTATGCTTACCTTGTTTACACACACAAAAAATCAATTGTAGCATTAGAATGAATAGTAAAAGATGTGAAATTGTTATACAGCGAATTCAGATAAACAAGAAAAGGTTATCACATCTATAGGGTCCTCCAAAAGGACTCCCGAATTTTGATTGGTGCTAACGGTCTACTTATTGAAGATACATCTTGTAAATTAGTTGTCATCGTTGGGCTAAAACACCATGGACGGCCTTAGAAACCGGCCATGTGTTCGCTGAATGGTCTCTGGAGCAGTTGAAAATTAAGCACATACTTTCATCGACAACTCATCTTCAGCGAAGAGGCTCATTTCTGAATAAATATATACGTGAATAAGTAAAATTATCGAGTTTCGAACGTTTTCAACCCACATAGGATTCAAGAGAGTCCATTGCATCTCAAAAAAGTTACTGTGTAGTGCAGATTTTGAGCTGGTGGGGCCATCTGTTCATATTTCTCTGAGAACAACGTTGTCCATTCCATCACTGTCAACGGCGAGCACTATGGAAGGGTTATTACTACCGTCTTTTGGGATAAATTCGGTGATCTGCACACTAAAGATATGTGGCTCAAACAGAGCGGCGTTGCGTGCAACATTTCATATCCTGAACAATCCACTTAAGGGCATAGTCATCTCAATGAGAGCGGATGTAAATTGGCGACGGAGTTCGTGCTGTTTAATCTTGTTAGATTTTTTCGGTGGGGTCTCAGGTGTATACGAATAAGCCACAAACCAGTAGGGTTCTATACATCAATATCACCCATGCAATCGGTCAAATTCAGGTTGATTTATGCACCAGAGATTTTGTAAAACTGACTTTTTGAATGAGTTACACCCAGAGAAGCCGTGAAAGATAGTTTTTATATGCCACATATAATGGCATCAATAGGCCTTTCAAACGAATATAAAACTTCAGTGAGCTCTCATACACACATTGTTTTTTATTTTTTTTAAATTCTAAAATATGAAGCGCTTATAGAAAGCCCCAATAGTACTCGTAATACATTATTATTTTCATTTTATTCACTTCCAATTTCCCATGACTCTAGTGCACGAAACATGCTAAATTTGAACTTCTTCGTGGGTTAGGTTTACATTGGCATGTTGGATTTGATACGTTGGCGCTGCGGTCTTGCTGTGGTTTGCAGTCTTTTCGCATGTACTTGCGATGTAAGACAACCTCTCAAAATGGGCTAACGGGTTCAAATCTCACGATCTCCGTGGTCAGTGAAAATCATCTTCCAGTGAGATGATAATGTTCCAAATTGATTGGGCAGAATATCCAACACTCCTATCGAAATCATATGTTGTTGGTGTCCAGAATATCCAATTCAGGCTAAAAGAAGTTGGTAGTCATCGATGTATAGTATCCGCCGTTGATAGTAATGACCAGGCCTATGTCTTTTTTAAAGGAAATGGTAATTAAAAACGTCGCCAGAGCAAAATTCACATCGAATAGTGATTTTTTCGAGATACATTGAGCGCTGTTGGATCATATGTGGTTTGGTTTCGTTCCAAGTTCAACAATTTTGTTTATACATGTTATTCCTATTCATCCAGAAATTAGACTCATCGCTGAAGATGATTTGTGGATGAAAATCATGTTCATTTGCCAACTGGCCCAGAACCCACTCAGTGACAGGCCTACGATCGTTTACCTTCAGATTGTGGGTCAGTTGAATTTTGTACGGGTGTAGGTCCAAGTTGAAGTCGCCGTAGTCTAGTACGTAGTGTGTTGGCTTATTAGACGTAAAGCCAGGGTTCGAGCCCCAGGCCAGACATCAAAACCAAATACGAAAAGTATTTCTTCGGCGACGTCCTCTCAGCAGATTTCTGGCAAAAACTGTCTGAGAGTAAATAAAATTGCCATGAAAAAGTTTCTCAAAAATCTGTCGTTCGGAATAGACTTTAAAGTGTAGGTCCCGCCACTCATGTATAATAGGTCGTAATCCTGACTGAAGTGTTGTAATGACCAATTATGTATGTATGAAAGGCATGTAAAGCCTTCTTGTTGAAACCACATGTCCAGATCATTCAATTCAAGCCGAAAGAAGTTAGAAATCATCGATGTATAATACCCGCCGTTAAATTATCCACACCAAACAGTAAGTTTTTCGGAGCGCATTGGACACTCTTGGGACACTCTTTTCATCCAGAAAATAAACTCTTCGCTGAAGATGGTTTGTTGATGAAAATTATGTTCACTTGCCAACTGCTCCAGAGCTCATTCAGCGAGCATAAGCGATGTCTACGATCGTTTACATTCACCTGCTGGGTTAGTTGCATTTTTATACGGGTGCAGTTCCGAGTCACGTTCCCTCTTGGGAATATATGGCTTCCATCAAGTCTTTCTGTTTTATTTCCGTTTCTTTTAATTATTTTTGTTGTTCCAGCTAAGCTGTTGGGTACGATGTAGTAAGTCACGACTTAAAATTCATCAATGTATGGTCTATGAAAGGCCGAATTTTTGTGAACTACGCGAAGTAGACTTTTTTGTATTCTCCTGCATTTCATTCTCCTTGCGTTTCGTCGAGATACGGGTATTGGTCACTCGTTTATATATATGTATGTATATGTTCCTCTTACTCATCTAGGGAAGCATAGGGTCGATCGTTTACTGAGCCTGTAATTTTGTTCACCACTTTGCGAATAGTCCTCTTGGTAGGTTAATTATGGCGGTATTTTGAAGGAAAAGAACATCAAAAAAAATTATTACTTGTATGTGGTGTTGATTACTATGTCTGTTCATTGTCATCTGACAAAACAGACTAAATAAATGACACGTATTTTGACAAAATGGTAGTAATCAACTGCCAGATTCAGAGCTCATTGTTGGAAGATCCCATATTTTGTTATTAAAAGTTTTACCTCTTGTGCTGCATGCGGTACTTAACTTACTCTCTTGCAATAAATTTAGTATTTCCGTTAAAATCTGTAGCTATGCGAGCTAAAGGCTGGGAATCTTCAAAAGACATTGGTAGCCCGGTCTACGCAATGTGCACGATTCGCCGCAAGACTTACTCTCGGCTTGCTAAACGCATACGTACTAAACCCAACCTAGTTCGTCACACTTGCATTAAGTCGCCCCCCCCCGGGACCAAAATCAAGTATTAGATCGGGGGAGGTAAAGATTCAGCGAGTGCTGCTATCCATTTCTGCTGTTCTTGCTCTCTCTATTATCCTCTGTTGTACTAGAACTTCCTTCGCGAATAAACATACCGCGTTGCAGTTTTCGCGCGATGTTAACATCAGGTTAACCACGTTATCGGGAGTCACCTGGGATCCGATCGTCCTTTCCTCTCCAGGAATTTTCTTCGGAATTCGTAGCGCGGGCAAGTGAGGAATATATGCTCCGCTGTTTCACTTGTATTTAGACATGATGGACACGTTTCATCCACGTCATGCCCATACTTGTAGAGGTATGTCCTATAGCATCCGTGGCCCGTTAGTAAATGTGTAAGGTAAGAATTCACCTGGCCGTGCTTCCTTCCAGTCCACTCTTCTATATTTGGTATTAATCTGTAGGTTCATCTTCCCTTTGTGGAAGAAGTCCACTCGTGCTGCCACCTATTCATTGCATCATCATTCACCTGGTCAGGGTGCACTACTTATTAAACGTTTTCTCCTCTCTATCTCTACCAACATTCGTAGCGGCAAGATCCCCGCAATCACAAAGGCTGCATCCGTAGATACTGTGCGAAAGGCAGAAATTACTCGGAGGGCAGATCTACTGTAGGCCCAATCAACTTCTATTCTATATGTCTTCTTATCCATGGTCTCGGCCATTATAGGGGCTGCATATAGAGCAATCGATCTAACCACTCTCATCAGCAATTGCCTCTTCTCCTGTCTCGGACCTCCCAAGTTAGGCATTATCCGCGCGAGTGCGCCCGTTGCCGCCGCACACTTCCTAATAATATACGTCAGGTGCTCCTTGAATTTGAGTCTGTTGTCAATCATAACTCCTAAGTACTTGATAGACTGCTTCGATGTTATCTTTTATTCGCCAACAGTTGTGGTGATGTATTCCATTTTCTTCCTACTGCTTACTAAAATATGTATGCTCATGAGTATGTGTTGTTCTGCACACAGAAAAAAAAGAACATTAACTGTAAAATAAAATCAAAATTATGGTGATAAACAAAATGCATTTTTACTGTTTTTGTTTTTGTTGTTTTAGAAAACAAAATTCATGAATAAAAATCATCAATTTATGTACACACATACGCTATAAGACTGTGTATAAAAAATTCCGATGTAAACATGTAAATGTACGTAAACATGGTTTTTTTATATATAAAACCATATCTACGTCACTAGCGCTGTAACACACTCATACGTACATACATACGTACATGATTATAAATACTCGTACTCTGTTATTGAGGTCACTTCTTACGCTTACATTCGTTTTAATTCTATTATACACTGAGTGCGTTTGCTTGTTTTCGTATTTTTGTTTTTATTTGTTTATTTTCTTTCTTTCATTTCTTTCTTCTTCTTCTTTTTTTGATATTGTATGTTGTCGGTTTATTGTTGCACGAAATGTGAAAAGAAGAAGTGGAAGAAGAAAAAGGTGAAACAATAATTAAGAAACATGGAATATAAACAAAGAAATAAGTAAACAAATGCAAAAGCGCAGAAGCGAATATTTCAGCATAAAAAACGAATGAAAGCGAAATAATAAAAACAAAGTTAACGAAGGTTTATGTTTTAAATAAGTGCACTAAAGAAGAAGAGAGCTTTTAGTTTGAGGCATATACTGCTAAAGAGAGAGAGAGAAAGAGAAAGTATAAACAGATAAAGAGCTTTTTGAACGGCAATAACTACTGTAGTCACCACAATCCAATGTGGCGTATGAGTATTACGGTTGATTTAAATAAAATATTGCGTATACGTCAGCATTTACAGCGGTTCATATGTACAGCCACACAAATAATTATGCATACCCCCCCTAAAAGTCATTTTTTTTTAAAGTAATGAACTTCTAATCTAAACTTTCTTTACATTAGAGTCTGTAACGACACATTTACTTAAATAAAGAAAAAAGATTCCCAAAATCTATGAATTTGTGACTGCAGTTTGCGTAAAACCAATATGGTACCACAGAAAATTATACGTACGACGTATATTTCGTATAAAATTTCTCCAAGGGTAGCCCGGTATGTAAAAGGTATTGTGGATAAAAATCCTAGGACTACAGCCGTAGAAATACGAAATACCTCGGAAAGTGATCACAATGTTATTGTGCATTCTGAGACAGTTCGAAGTGTTTTGAGAAAGAACGGTTTCCGCAGCCGAGTGCCGAGAAAAAAGCCACGATTGGAATTCGCCCAATAATATATGGACAAGTCCAGTGATTTTTGGGCGAATGTTATATTTAGTGATGAGAACAAATATAATTTGTTCGGCTGTGACGGGAAACAAAAAATTTTGCGCAAAAAACAGTTGAATTGTCCATATATTTTCATTTAAAAAAAATGATTTTTAGGGGGGTACGTATAATTATCTTTGTGACTGTATATGATTTCGAGTAGTTGAAGATATTTGTTTTCAATTTACATCTTCTACTTAAGGGATTGTCCCACAAGTACAGCCTTATTCAATAACAATCTCTACCAAGGGCTTAGTTTTGGAATATAAATGACAAATATTGGGGGGTTTATTTAAAAGTTTAAATTTAAAAATGCAATAAAACCTAATCGGTTTGAAATTTTGTTGTGAAGTACAATTGTTGCGGTTAGAAATGGAATATTATTGCATTCATATGGCTGCCGCGGTTGGTCTCACAGTACCGCATTCAATTGGACTAATTTGTATGCACTTTTTCGAGTGTATCTCATCAATGGCATCACGAATGTTGGCCTTCAAATGTTCAATTGTCTCTGGTTTGTCAGCATAAACCTTTTTTTTAGCTGCGCCCCACAGAAAATAGTCCAACGGGTGTCAAATCGCAACTTCTTGGCGGCCAACTGACATCACCATTCTGGGCTGATTAAACAGCCATCAAACGTTTGACGCAATAAATCAATTGTGGCATGAGATGTGTGGCAAGTTGTACCATCCTGTTGAAACCGAACATCGTTCACATCAATACCACGAATATCGGGTTGAAAAATATCGGTTATCATGGTGCGATGATAGGTATCTCCATTGACCGTAATGGGGTGCGCCGTACTCATTTTCAAAGAAATATGGGCCAGTGATGCCTCCGTTCTATAAGTCACACCAAACAGTCGCTCGTAGTGGGTGAATTGGCTTCTGTAAGACCACGTGTGGTTTTTCTGAACCCCAAATACGGCAAGTTTGGTTATCAACCATAGCTGCCAAATAAATGAGGCACCAAATCGTCAAATATTTGAGAAAAAATCTTCAAAATCGTCAAAGCCGTCTATTAAAATCGTCAAAAAATCGTCAGAAAATATAAATAAATATATTAAAATTATTTAAGAACCAAAATTATTTCTATTGTAGTAAAACATATGAAGTCAATGTATCTACATATGTATCTGAGTATAAATAAAACATTTAACAAAGAATTTAAAAGCTAAAGTCCCTCATTTTCATTTAATATTTATTTTTTTCCAAAAAATGGAGAAATTGGGATCATTTTCCGGAAAAAATTGTTTAAGATTTAAACGTTGTTTATTGACACATAAGCGCAGCAATAATATTACATCATCTATATCTATGGGTATTAGGGAGTCAGAAGCTTTTGATGTTCTGAGCATGAAAAATCAGTGTAATATGTTGATACATTTTTCAGTTCCTTTTTAAGTTCTTATCATCCGATCTTACTATTTACACCGTTTATAACTAACAGAGAATGGAATACAACTCTCATGTATGGGTTAGTGCCTCAACGTCTATTTTGCGGTTTCTCGACTGTGTACCTGGAGAGACCATAGTATTTCGTTAATGACGGTAGTGTATCCAACTCCATTGAATCATTGGAGCATCGTTGCATAAGGGGACTTTTCCCGAAAATCATATATTCCTACATAACGCTCGTCCTATTTGGCAAGAAAATCCGTATGTGGTTGATTGGCCAGTGGATCGCACACTGCATTACGAGAAAATTACGTTTTTTAGTCGGATTATTCGTATGTGGAACTCAATTCCTGCAGAGGTCTATCCTGTTACTTATGGTATAAAAATATACAGGCCTAGTGTTGTGGTTCACAGCAAAACAATAAATTTATCAAAATTTCAAACAATTTTTTTTGTTTTATTACATTTTTAAATTTAAACTTTTAGATCGCCAACCCATTATATTTACTCACATTATGCTCACATCTAATAAAGGGTCTTTCTTATAGAGGTATATAACTTTAAGTTGCAATAAAACAACGATGGATTATTCGATTGACATGAATTTTATTTATCCGAAAGATAATCTTGTGGCATTACATTTTAAATATGATTTCTGGCATATGACCGCCACTGCTGGCGCGGATGTAGTCCAATCTGGACGTCCAATTTTCGATGACTTTTTCCAACATTTGTGGCCGTATATCGGCAATAATACGGCGAATGTTGTCTTCCAAATGGTCAAGCGTTTGTGGCTTTACCGCATAGACCAATGACTTTACATAGCCCCACAGAAACTAGTCTAGCGGTGTTAAATCACAAGATCTTGGAGGCCAATTCACAGGTCCAAAACGTGAAATTAGGCGGTCACCAAACGTGTCTTTCAATAAATCTATTGTGGCACGAGCTGTGTGACATGTTGCGCCGTCTTGTTGAAACCACATCTCCTGGACATCATGGTTATTCAATTCAGGAATGAAAAGGTTAGTAATCATGGCTCTATACCGATCACCATTGACTGTAACGTTCTGGCCACCATCGTTTTTGAAAAAGTACGGACCAATGATTCCACCAGCCCATAAAGCGCACCAAACAGTCAGTTTTTCTGGATGTAACGGTGTTTCCACATACACTTGAGGATTACCTTCACTCCAAATGCGGCAGTTTTGTTTGTTGACGTAGCCATTTAACCAGAAGTGCGCTTCATCGCTAAACAAAATTCGCTTATGAAAATCGGGAACAACGGTAATCTCGTTTTGGGCCCATTCGACGAATCTACGCCTTACTTGATGATCGTTTGGCTTCAAATCTTGCACGAGTTGGATTTTGTAAGCACGCAAACCAAGATCCTTCCGCAAAGTCTTCCATAAAGTGGATGGACACAGATCAAATTCCTGTGCTCGATGGCGGATGAACTCATTCGGGTCTTCCTCAATGCTACGCTCTACAGCAGCAATAGATTCTGTACGCACCGTACAGCGTCTCTGGGGATGCGAGTTATCAATAAGAGTAAACGTGGTGCGAAAACGTTCCATGGTTAATCGAATTAACTGCTCTAATGGACGATTTTGTCGACGATAAAATGGACGTAGTGCGCGATACGTTTTCCGCACAGAACCATTATTTTCGAAATAAAATTGCACTATTTGCAAGCGTTGTTCAGGCGTGAGTCTATTCATGATGAATTGCCAAACCAAACTGAGAATAAATCACTTGACAGCTGTTAAATCGGTCGACATCTTGAAAAGTAATGCCAACTTAAATTTATATATCTCTATAAAAAAAACACCCTTTACAATGTAAAATTCATAATGCAGAGAAAATATGTGACGCATGAGTTATATTTAATTCCATTAGTTTCATACATGACAAGATCAATGCTTTTTTATTGCATACTTTAGAGGGTAACTATTCCAGTACATGAAATATGATGCGTATGAGTAATATATTTCAAATACAATTAAAATAGAAAGTATACTCCATTAATTTGGAATTAAGGTACATGATTTTTCGATTCTATGCAATTCTAGGCTATATTCTAAATTCAAGGAATATTACAGGGTGAACAAAGAAGAATTCAAATACCTGCTGAATGTGTTTATGGAAAATTTCCAATAGTAACAATTGCAAAGTAAATACAAAGCTTAAAAGTGGCTTTTAATATACAAAAGTAAAGAATATGATGTAAATTTTTAATTTTTAAAAATCGTCAAATCGTCAATAAGATATTTTTGATGCTCAAAATCGTCAAAATGACAATAAATCGTCAAATCTGGCAGCTATGTTATCAACGTACCCACTAAGATGAACATGATGTTCATCCAAAAACGTTTTTGGAATACCTTAGAGTCACAAATTTGCTCTCGCCAAGTCGCCGTATAAACTGTTGCCCCTTTTCTTAAAGTAATGTTTGTGGAAACTATACTGTTGCTGTTGCAGGTTCTTAGACTCTAGATCTGTCACTACCTATTGGTATCATATCATACCTATACTATGCATGAATTTTGGAAACTGCTGACTCTATTACTTTTGGTCAACGTCCATTGATTTTATGTGGGTACCTGTCCGCGTGGACCTAATAACACGGTGCTCTTCGCACAGGGTGAAACACAATACGTCTACCAACGCTCCCAAATGTAGCTGAGTGCTATACCTGGGTACCAATTCGTAGCCATGTATTTGGACATGACGACATTTGGACATTTGGAGCGAAGCCTATCTAAAACTTCTTCCGATCTTTGGGTCACGGCACCCGTTTGAGAATATAACTCCACACCGAGTATACTAACTAGACTCTTACCGCGATTTGGTTCCAAACCACAGCCACCACCATGCTCCTAAAAGGGGCCGCACCAACAGTCAGGCTGGAACCGAGGTCCCAGAGGCTCCTGACTTACTTTTGGTCAGCAGTTTTTAGGGTTATTAGTCTCGTCTTTTTTGGAGATGACAACTGAAACGTTTTTCTGGCAGAGATCCATGGCATGTAGTCGCCGTTGTCTGGTTCAAGCCCCAGGTCAGACATACTTGTTTGGCAACTGCCTCTCAGCGGATTTCTGAAAAAAGCGCTGAGAATAAATTAAAATTGCCCTTAAAAGTTTCTCAAAAATCTGTCGTTAAGCTAGTCGTGTATAAAGTTCACACATACAACATAAGTAATGTGAGAAGCGAGTTCGTAATCCTGACTGAAGGGTTGTAATAACCAATTGTGCAATGCATGTTAGACTCTAGGCATTTCCCTACCTAATGGTATATCATACTTTCCATAACCTTGAAAACTGCGAAACGTATTATTTTTGATCGGAAGTTGGTAGTTTTTAGAGTTATTAGCCACGTTCTTGTTGAAGAGAAATAGAAAATTGGAAAAGTTTTTGCCTAGATGACTACTGATCCACTTTTCAGGCGGAGATCTATGGCATGTTACATGAAAATGGTTATGGTTTAGTTTTGGTTTATACATGATTTTTGTTGACAATCCAAGCAGCCTGAAGGTGGATAGGCCCGAAGTAAGTCATAAGTAGGCCACAATTAATCGGATTTCGTAAGGTAAAGTAGATAACTTTACTTTGCAATGTGAAGTCTGCCACCCTTGCTAGATTGGGGTTCCCATTCAGATTATGTGGTGACTGTTGGTCCTGATTCTCCAATCTGGTATCTGTACTTAACTCTGAGAGTTTTTTTGCCAGAAGAGTGCTGAGAGCCAGTCACTATAAGAAATATATATTGGGGTTTGAACAATATGTTCTCATCTATTCAGCCAACGCACAACCTACTAGACTACGGCTATAGATGGATGGTAGAATCCATACGTTCATAAAATTATGATGGATGACTGAGAGATGTCCGATTATTTGACGAAATACACTGAGCGCGAAAAGTGAGTAAACACCACTGAAATAATTAATTTTCTTAGGATAGCGAGAGAAATAAATGACAATAGTTGAATAAATTTCCAGAAATAAAAACGTTTATTTATTACTTATAAAATGTTAAAACAAAATCAACAATTCATGATAAAAGAACTTTTTTTTTACTTAAGAACAAAACTGTTGACTCACTTATGGCGCTCAGTGTAGTTATCGTCGAAGTAACAACGGCTACTTATAGGAGGCAAATTAGCTATGCTCTTTGAAGTTGCTATCAATTTAAGCTAACCCAGCCCAGATCTTTCACAAAGTACGTCCACCTCTCTGTTATTGTTTTATTCCTTTCATAAGCCTGTAGTCTTAAATCTGTTTGCTTGCTTTGAGCACTTTTCCCACTTTTCTCCCAAGTTGAGGTTAAGGCACACAATTAAGGAATGTGAATGCCAAACTTGTCAACACAGACGTGTGGACCACCATAGTACTTCCACTTTTTTTTTTTGGCGTGTTAGGTAGGGTTTAAAATGCCTTCGCACTTGCAGTGACCGTCGCCAGCTGCGTTGAGTAGGGCTTCCACTAAAACAATCCCTCCTCCTCTTCTGGAGATACTCCCTTCCCGGGATGGCTATCTGCATTACTTCGGGAAGGGTCCAGAACGACGTCCCGTTAAGCACCGTTGTCTACTCTCCCACATCTGGGTACGCCATATTTGAAGCCAGCCTCATGCTATTGGCTCGTCTTCTCATGTATCATTCTGTCGTACTGTATCGACCTTCTTCCTGCGGAGTACGCATTCCACGTATCTTCCCATAGCGTCCCACTTGGTCTCGCTTTCGAGCATTGCGTCAACAATGTTGTCGGGTGTGAATTCGCCAATCTGTTCCATCAACACATTCTTCTCGTCTTGGCATTTGATGCAGTCAGCGTCGTCACTCATTTAATCGCAATAAGTGCAGCCACCTTGCCCATGCGGATATTGCCCATATAGATATTTTCGGAAATAACCACGACCCGAAAGAAACTGGGTCAGGAAGTAGTTAATTTTCCCAAAATTTCTCTGTGTCCATGCTTCTATAGATGGAATAAGTCTAGCAGTCCATCTTCGTCGTATAGTTTGAGATCTGTTATCTGCGGTACTAATGGCGAGGTTTTCCCTCTTCGCTTTCCATAATCTTCTTCGCTCGAATGCCAGTAAGTCGATAGGTGTCTCACCGGTGATCACGAGGACTGCGGCGCCCGAGACCGTGCGATAGGCCGAAGCGACCCTTAGTGCCGCTGTTCGTTGCACTGCTGCTACTATTTTCCGCTTGGATTTAAACTCCAACGCATCTCTTCATATCTCGCTGCCATAAGGTAGTATCGAGTTAGTCGTTGCCATAATCAATTTGCGTTTGGACTGCGTTGGTCCGCCGATATTTGCCATCAGTCTGCTCAACATGCCCGTTAGTTTTGCTGCCTTGGTAGCCACATGCTGTATTTGGGCCCAGTAGTTAAGCCTACAGTCTAGTCTGAGACCCAAGTATCTCACTGCCTTAATGTAAGTCAGTTTAAGCCGCCGTAGTCTAGTAGGTAGTGTGTTGGCTTATTAGACGAAAAGCTAGGGTTGGAGCCCCAGGCCAGACATCAAAATAAAATAAAAAAAAAGTATTTCTTCGGCGACTTTCTCTCAGCAGATTTCTGACAAAAACTCTGAGAGTAAAAATAAAATTGTCATGAAAAGTTTCTCAAAAATCTGTCGTTCGGAATCGACTTTAAACTGTAGGTCCCACCACTCATGTATAAAATTAACACACACAATATAAGTGGTGTGAGAAACTAGGTCGTAATCCTGACTGAAGGGTTGTAATGACCAATTATGTATGTATGCATGTATGATCCATGGTATGGTGCATGAAAAGCTGTTGAGAATGCGGTCTACTATGATGCTTTTAGGATTAGATTTTACGTGATTTTTGTTAACAGTCAGGCAGATCTGAGGGCAATACGATCGGCCCAGACTAAGTCGTGAGTATGTAGCGCTTAAAAGGATTCCATAAGCGGCAGTTGCTGTAAATAGTTTTCCTTCGCAACGTAAAGTCTGATTCCCTTATTAGGTTGTGTTTTCACACTGGTTATGAGGTGATGTTGTCCTTGATTCTGCAATCTGGGACTTGGATTTTACCCACAGAGTTTTTGCAAAAAGAGTGCTTAGAGGAAGGCGCTGTAACAAAAAAAAATATTTTTTTTTATATTCTGTCTAAGCTGGGGTTTGAATCATAGGTTCTCATAGGCACAAACTACTAGACTTAAAAAACTTAAAACGCGTGACCGAGAAATGCTAACCAGGAGTGAGAATTGTTTTACGAAATAGGTAGTAGCAGTGTTACAACGGCTGTTTATAGGACCCTAACCTGGTTCTATCACAAAGTACGTCTACTTCGCTGTTATTGTTTCATTCCTTCCATATGGCTGTAGTCTTAAATCTAGTTTCATGCTTTGAGGACTTTTCCAACTTGAAGATTTATTCTGCCAAATTGAGGTTAAGGCACTCAATTAAGGAATGTGAAGACTAAACTTGCCAATACAGACGTCTGGACCACCGTGGTACTTCCACTTGCTTTTTATTTTTTTCTTTAATGTGTGTCGGTTTCATTAATCAAATCATTTCCTTTTAGGAAAGTGATGGGCCTGCTGTAATAGATGCTAGGATGGTAGAGCGGTTAACTGTTGTTGCTCAGAAACTGTATTGAATTGTGCATTGAAAGCATTGAAGAGGTTCTGACTTAGGGCAGTTGTTTAACGGTTTTCTCTAATAAATCGAGGACTAAACAGAATGCCTTTAATGCTCACTTGATTATTGAATTCTGGTTGTTGTTTTAAAAGAGATTTCTTTAACGTTTTTGGGAAGCTTTTAACAGTTTATTGTAAGTAGCTTGTAAAGCTTTCGGGAAGCTTGTAATTTAACATTATTCTTCTTGTATTTTTTTGGCTAACATAATACAGTTAGCAATTTAAAATAACGGATATTTTTGCCAGCCAAAAGCTTCATGATGCTTTTGAAATACGAGAAATGTTAAAAGAAATCGGGGGAGGGTGTATACATATATTGAAGAAAATATACTGTGAATATAAAACGAATGGCAGCATGTAGCTTAAAACACATTCAACAACGTAACTTTTAAAAGGAGACACAGTTGCATATCAAATAACGAAAGAGGATGCTACAAAGAAAAATATTGAGAAAAATTCTTAAGGAATGTAAAACAAAAAAATGATTGAAATTCATATAAGCACGTGCATGATGTTCACTTTGTTTTTTTTTTTTGAAGTTATAAGTGACGAAAAGTAAAAAAAACACAAAAAAAATTGAAAAATAAATACAAATTGTTGCCAAAAAAAAAAAGAAAAATGAGAAAAAAATGTGTAAAAAATATTGATAGAATGGCTTAAAAATTCAATGATTTTGTGCAAAAAAAAAGAAAAGAAAAAGAAATAAATTGTCTAACTTTACAAGCCTCCTTACATTGTGAACTTTCCCTTCCAGGAGAAGGGCTGCTTGGGCAAAGGAAAACAAACAAAATTTTTTGTATAAAAGCCAGCCTGTTGTTTTTTCTTGTTTTTTTTATTAATTTTCTCTTGTCACTAGTCAACCGTACTTGTGTAAGCAAATACATGCTTGCATTGGCTTAAAGCGATTTTGTGTTGTGTTTTTCTTTTACCTAAAGAGTGCAATAAAAGAGTGGAATAAAAGAGTGCAAAAATATGCTGTAACAGTGTATATTTGACAGTTAAAATAATCAAAGGCATGTAAATATTAAATTAAATTCAACTAAATCAACGAATTTATACAAACTCTACCAAAAGCAAGAGATTTTGAACTGAATGCTGTTTAACTATTTAACATATTCAGGTAATTGAATGAAAAAAAACTTTCTTACATGTTCTGCTTAACACAGTGTTTTTCTCTCTCTCTTACTGTTCAAAGTAGAATTTTTAATTGAATTTTATAAATATTTAAATAAGTTTTTTAAGTTAAGCAATGTATAAATTAAAAAAAAAAGAGCGTATCTGGTAGTGTTGCTCAAGCTGAGGTATTTGCTGTAGTATTTCTTGGATTCTTTTAATATTGATGTCTTCATGACACAGTTATTCAACACAAAAATCTTATTTAAATATTTATATTTGTACAATGATAATGCATTTATTGCAGCTGTCTTCTGTTTTTCCTCAAAGGAAAACAACGACAGAAAAATTCAATTTAAAAATTTTTTTTATTTACCGGGAAAAATGTCAAGTGAAAGTTTGCCAACGAAACCAACAAGGAAAAGTGCAACATATTTCTTTGATTCTATGATTCTCAGAAATTTAAATTTTTCTTATGAACTGCAGCATATTAAAATCTATAAAATGTGAACAAGAGTTTTACACAGCTACATACGTTTGCTTTCAGCTCAATGCCAGGCAATTCCAATTGGCTCAGAATTAAATTCTTTTATTGAGTAGACTTTATAAGACTTAACCGAACAGTCTGACAGTCTCTTGTATAGTGTGGATTGTGAGTTCCTGTTCCATCCAATGAATATTATCTGTTGCAATACAGCAAGCATACGATTTTAGTTATGCTAGGTCAGGTTAGCGGTTCACTCGGTGGCCTAGTGTGTAGACTTTAGAAAACTTAACCGAACAGTCTAACAGTCTCTTGTATAGTGTGGATTGTGACTTTGGTTCCATCCAGTGACTCTTATCTGTTGCAATACAACAAACTTAAGATTTAAGTTAGATTAGGTTATGTTAGATTAGGCAGCTTGCCGTTCATAGGCAAGTTCTCTCGATGGCCCTTATGGCTCAGTGTGTCACCCAATGTGACGTAATCTCTTTTGTCATAATCCGTTGGTGGTAGTTTGAATCACCCCGAGCTCCGGATAAAACCGATTACTTCCCTTCTTAGCTCGTTTGCCATCATACCCAGATTTTCAAATGTTCTGTCACCTAAAAACAGTTTTGAAATGCTTTGCCTTGCTGATCAGTTGTATTTGAGGGGGAAGTTGGTTCCAGAGACGAATAGAATGAATAAAAAAATGTTGCTGAGAGATGACCTTGTATATATTTCATAGAGTTTATCCTGTTCCCTCTATTCAACCTAGAAAATATTAATCTCTCTTACAAATAAGGTGGCTGTCGACTATATATAAGTTTGTATAGAAATAGCAGAGTCCGGCAATTCAATAAATTGTCAAATGTGACATTATAAATTAGCCGGACGAAATGTGATATGCTACTAGTTCTCCTGATGATACGTTAAGTCTCCGTTTGCTAACTGCATCGCAGCTAGCAAACAGCTCACATCCGTACATAAGAGTCGGTAGTAAATATGTCTTCGCTAATAGCATTCGAGTATTAGTTGGTGTAAAATACTGTGACATCCAGAGATTTTGAAGCATCGCAAAAGTATTTCCACAGTTCATTTTCACGTGATTCGAACAATTTAATTCTCCTTTCAGAGTTACGCCAAGACTTTTAGCCGTTCTAACAAATTCTATATTTGATCCATTAATTTGAATTGGTGGTAGATTCGAGACAAAATCTTCAGGTGCTCCGATCGGTAACGCCATTGATTTGTTTGTTTTTAATAGGAATGTAAAAAAAAGAAGTCGCCGCAGTCTAGTAAGTAGGGTGTGTGGCGAGGCCCCGACTCAAACCAACAAAACGAAATATGAAAAAAATGTTTCTTAGGCGATTTCCTCTCAGCTGATTTCTGGAAAAACTCTGTGAGTAATTAAAATTGCCAAAAATTAAATCTCGTTCCAAGTTGACTTTAAACAGTATGTTCCGCCACTCATGTATAAAATTAATATGTACATACAATATTGGTGTTGTGAGAAGATAGGTCGTAATTCTGAATGAAGAGTTGTCAAGAGTTGTCCAAATATTGGCCATTGCTGGCTACACATTCTTTCTATCTTTCAGACAATTTGCGAATTCCACGCAAATAAAACTGTTTGTCCTTAGAAGCAAATCAGTTAGTAACCCAATTTTCCATTTTATCACAGGAATTAAGTCGCCCTAGTCTAGTAGCTAGTGTGTTGGCTTATTAGACGTAAAGCCAGGGTTCGAGCCCCAGGCCAGACATCAAAACAAAATACAAAAAGTATTTCTTCGGCGACTTCCTCTCAGCAGATTTCTGGAAAAAACTCTGAGTGTAAAAATAAAAATGCCATGAAAAGTTTCTCAAAAATCTGTCGTTCTGAGTCGACTTTAAACTGTAGGTCCCGACGCTCATGTATAAAATTAACACACACGACATAAGTGGTGTGAGAAACTAGGTCGTAATCCTGACTGAAGGGTTGTAATGACCAATTATGTATGTATGTCACAGGAATGGAAGTATGGCTCAGCCAATGCTTGTCTTATGGATGAAAACAAAGAGTTGTCGGAAGCATCTAAGCCTGGTGAATACGCCGAGCGGAGTATCAGCTCCCAGCCTAATGCTTTGATTGTAACCAGAACAGGATTTGCTTTGGCTGCAGCTGTATTGTCATGTTGCAAAATTACATTGCCATGTGTCTGGTGGCGCATTCTGGTCGTATTTCTGTCGGTATCGATCTGTATTAATGGTTTTACGAGATAATGGATAAAACATCACACCAGGCTATAGGTTAAACACTTCTCCAGGTTGTAGGTTAAACATTATAACAGGTTATAGGTTAATCACCTAGCCAGGTTATAGGTTAAGCACCACACCAGCTTATTATTTAAACAACTCACCAGGTTATAGGTTAACCAGCACTCCAGGTTATACGTTAAATACTACACACTTGTGCCTTGTCTTTCTACCGAATCGCTCTAGTATTGCTAACGGAATTGATGCTTGAATTCTGCTTTAATCGCCAGTAACAATTCGATGCAACAGTAACAGTATGAAGTAAAATTTCACAAGCAGGGTTTCGGTTTTCCATCTGTTTGTCATTAAATTCATGTGACCCCTATTTTCCATACATTAAGAGCTTTCCCATAACTTTTAAACGATTAAAAAATTAAATTGTTAAATTGTTTGTTTAGCAGCATTTAACATTTCTACCATTTGTTTTTTGCTCAAAGTGTCATCTTCATTCAATACTGTTTCCCGTTCTTCATTTGTCATATTAAAGTCTTTATCTCTGAACTGTCGAAAACAAAGTAGGATCACCATATGCCTCTGCAGGCTTTCGATACTCTCTAACACTTTTCTTCCAATAAAAACAAAAAATTAGTCTCTCAAATTTAGTCCCTATTTGTTTCTGGTTTATTAGGTTTGTTCCTGGGGAGGTTCCTTGGTGTAAGTTAGGAAGTTCGATTCGAAAGACGTTTGCAGAGTTCGAAACAAATAATCCTTAGGATGGATTCGATAAACAACTGCTATTGGCATCTGTAGGTACAACCAGGATATTGATTAACTGTCCTTCAACTGCGCTAAAGTCTCTATTGGATTTCAGTCTGTTACACATAATGAAGACCAGAATTTTATCGCAATGAGAGACAAGTCTAATACAAGATTAATATGAGGATTTGTTATCTAAGAAATCGAGTGGCTGACATCTGTCTCCTTAGCTATCAACTTGAAAGGAATAAGTTGATTCTAAGATTACGGGAAATGTTTCGAAATGAGTCTGACACAAAGTGGATGGTGGTTATGGTCATTACAACCCCCTTTAATTCAGGATTAAATTCACACTAGCCATATGGTGTGTGTTAAATGTATTCACAGTTTAACATCGATTCCGAACGACAGATTTGAGAGATTTTTCATACAATTTTATTTATTCTCAGCGTTTTTGCCAAAGGAAATATTATTTTAATATTTCGTGTTGTTCGAGATGTCTAAGCTGGGGTTTGAACCACAGGCTATTAGACTTCTTCGACAGCACACTACTTATTAGACTTCGTTTTCAACCTTGAAGCACTCTTTTAAAAGAGGCACCATTTTATGGTATACAAACGGATCGAGGTATTGGTATAGGAGCGGTAGGTTTTGATTTTTTAGAAATATTTCATAAGTATATGCCATCGAAAGTTGTGCATAATTTGAAAGCACAGTCATAACAATAGTGTGTTACAGATAGGCCTCCCCTACAGCACTAGGCTTTATGAGGTTAAGTCAAAAGTAGTACAGGAATGTCTAGGGAAGCCGAATGAAAGGGGAAGAGGGTCACCCTCTTCGGGGTATGATATTGGGGCAATAAAATGGCAGAAGAGCTTTAGAGTTTGGAACCAATCTGAGCATATTTATGGAAGGGCGACGACTCTTCTCAAACTAACCGAACTTTTGATGGTAATTCCACAGCCCTGTATGGGTTTTGCAAATAAGATGGCTCCAGGTGTTTCCGAAGGCATTTTGCGTGCTGAACACGAATCTGGGTTCCATCACGTCAGGTTTTCGAGAAAAAGGGAGTTGAAACCCCTAAAAATAGCGTTTTTGGCCATTTCAGAAATGAGAAATTGACAATTGATCTTTGCTCTTTAAAACGAGTCCAAAGCCAAATTGTTTGCCTGAACCCTTGAAGTAGGGGGTGGGTTTATGTCAAGGGGTGCAAGAGAAAATGAAACACATTACGGAGGTCCTTAAAAATTAATCAGATTTACTTGAAAATTGTTACTCAGGGGTTTTTGGGGTCGCTGATTACAGATCTTCATTCAGATTTAAAAAAATTCAAAATGGCGGATCCAATATGGCGGTCAAGTAAAACTGAATAATTTTTATAAACCTCGATCGCCATATTGGACCCACCTTCGGAAACACCTGGAGCCATCTTATTTGCACAAAAAAAGTCCAAATTTGCAGGGCAGTGTTACCATTGAAGGATATTTGAATCAAGCATGAAATTATGCTGAAATAAGAGAGGTTAGGAAACGGCTTTTTGATAGAGTACTTTAGATTCAAAGAACACTTCTTTAGTATAGATAGAGATCGATTCGAATCTAATATACATATTATATGATGATAAGAATGAGCCGTTAATATCTCTTAAGCAGAAACATCTGTGTGTATATTTGTTGCTGGGCAGGAAATTGTCCTTGTTTAGTTGGAAAAGGATTCTGAAGTTTGTCAAAGGTTGAAAGGAGATGGTTGCAGTAATATGGTACCACTACACGACAATAGTAATAATAATAACGTAACAATGGCTCCTGCTTTGTTGACCTTGTCTACTCAACAATAGAAACTTCAATATCATTGAGTTGGAAATTGCAACGAGGCTTTCTTTATACCTTACATTGATTTTTTTGGATTTTTTAAAAAAAATTTTATTTATTGTGATATATTTTCATAATTTTCTTGTTTTTATTTTGGCATTTAAACTTGTAACGGAGGGGCAAGAAAACTGCTGCCGTATTTGGCATCAACATATATTTGCTGTACTTTTGCTGATTTATTGCGTAGTTTTCTTTGAAGTTTTTCTTAAAAAATATTAAAAAAAATTTATTTCGAACTGTAGCAAACGCCTTTTGATATCCTAGTTATAATAGGTTTTTAGGCCATTTTGCTGGTTTATTTTTTTATTTTCCTCTCACAATACTTCCTATTTTTTCCTGAATTTTTTTTCTGTTCAGCATATTGTTTTCCTTTTTATTCTTTTTTTTTATTGTAAAGAGCACATAAAATCGAAGATGAATTTGAAAGCAAAAAAAAAAAAATAAAACGAACTTACTTTGTAAAATACATTGTATTTTTTTCTGTTTGTATTGTAGTTGGTTCTTTGCCGGTCTTCCTTTTTATATTTGCGTTTGATATGTACAATAGAAGAGGAATTATTATTATTGGGGCATAAATAATTTCATGAAAAACGAAATCATTTTTTGCTTTCTCATCTCCGGTTTTTGTTTTCAGCAATTGATACATAGCCAGGCTAAATGAAAAAGAAAAGGAAAAAAACTGTTTTAATCAACGAACCTACAAACAATAATCTTTTGTTGGTTGCTAGGTATTGTACTATTTACAGCTAGTGCTGCTGCTGCTGGTTTTAAATACAAAAAGAAAATGTAAAGAAAAAAATCCAAAGAATTATTAAATTTTTTCCTTTTTTTCTATCACTACCAGTTGCTTGACTGTATTTCTATGGCCATTGTTAGTTAGTGTTGTTCATTCATTCATTCATTAATTTATGCAGTCACTGGTTTATTAAATATCATTGTCAAACGCTTTTAAATGATTGTAATTAATAATCATGAACTATTTTATGTTTTAATTTGTAATTACATACGGTCAAGTGATTGGTATGGTCACAGGTCATGGTCATGGTTTGTAATGAAAATTACATTTCAATAACTGGTAAACTGGGGTAGCTTTGTATAGTTTAAGCAATATAAGTTATACATACACAGTTAAATTCTACTGTATTATATACAGTAAGACCCCGCTTAACGATGCTCCGCTTAACTCTGCTTCGCTTAACGCTGTTTCAGTATTACGCGGTAGTATTGAGATTCCCTTAAATCGCACGCTGTATTGATTTTACTTAATTGGCCATAACAACCCGTTTAAGGGATTTCGGCCTGCCGCATCACATCCTTCCAGGCGCCTCTGGTCACACCAATCGATGACAGGGCTTCCACAATTTGGTCCTTCCAACGGATGCAAGGTCGTCCTCTTCGCCGACTTCCGCAGATTCCCGCATCAAATACTCGTCTCGACGGAGCATCCTCCTCCATTCGAACGACATGGCCGAGCCAGCGCAAACGCTGGATATTAATACGCTTTACAACATCTATGTCACTGTTGGATCGGATACGGAAATCATCGCCAACTCGAACTGGACCGAAGATCTTGCGTAGTACTTTTCTCTCGAACACTCTCAAGGCTGCTGCATCTGTACTTAATTGGGTCCATGCCTCTGCGCCATAAAGAAGCACGCGTAGAATGAGTGTCTTGTAAAGTGTTGGTTTTGTCGCACGAGAGAGGTCTCTGCTACTCAATTGCCTATTGAGACCATAGTAGCACCTGTTGGCAAGAGGAATCCTGCGCTTGATCTCCAGGCTGACATCATTTTTGGTGGTAACAGCGCAGCCAATATAGATGAATTCCTTGACCCTATCAAAAGTATAGTTATCGGCCGTAATCTGAGAACCATCTCTACTTGTCGATAACATATACTTTGTTTTGCCCTCAATTACTGCCAGACCCATCTTACTAGACTCCCGTTCAATAGCACTAAAGGCAGCAGTAACATCTCGCTTGGTACGCCCTATGATGTCAATGTCGTCAGCGTACGCAAGCAACTGGACACTTTTTTGAAAAATAGTGCCATTGCGATGCACTCCCGCCTTTCGCATTACACTGTCCATGACGAAGATGAAGAGGTCGCATGATAAGGGAACGCCTTGTCTGAAATCTCGCACGTTACTAAAAGGTTCGCAGAGGACCTTTCCTACCTTGAGGGAGCTACAGGAATTGGGTTTTTGGGTTGTCAACATCATTCTGCATAGCCTTATCAGCTTCGCAGGTATACCAAGCTCAGATGTTGCGGCAAAAACACAATCCCTTATGGGACTATCGAAGGCTGTCTTATAGTCGACAAAAAGATGGTGGGTGTCGACTTGTTTTTCGTGAGTATTTTCCAGGATTTGGCGTAGTGTGAAGATCTGGTCGATGGTGGACTTGCCAGGTCTGAAGCCGCACTGATAAGGTCCAATCAGTGTTTTAACGAGTGGCTCCAGTCGTTCACACCATACGCCTGTAAGAAGCTTATATGCGATAGGAAGAAGGATTATACCCCTGTAGTTGGCACTGTTTTGGTACTGTATTGATACTTTTTGTATATGTGCAAATGAAACGGCCATGCACCAAACAAAACTGGTGCACTATATAGCGACGGTGTCGCTATATGTATCTTTTTCATGTTAGTCTGTCCAGAATAAAGATTTCAACTCAATTTTCCAAAGTCGCAATGTATTTACATATGTATGTGTTAAATTTCCTTGTTTAGCGCTGGAACTTATTGGTACGTATCCCCCGCGTTAAGCGGGGTTTTACTGTACTTCATTATGTTAACGAAAGCCAGTTGTAAGTCATTCAAATTTCTTGCATTCTCTAAACCTTAAGTAATGCTTACTTGCTTACTTACTTACTTGCTTAAGTGGTCTTTACAATCCTTTAGTCAGGATTACCACCTAGCTTTTCACACCACTTACGTTGTGTATGTTAATTTTTATACATGAGTAGCGGGACCTACAGTTTCAAGTCGACTCCGAACGACAGATTTTTGAAAAAAATTTTGATGGGAATTTTAGTATTTCTCAGAGTTTTTGCCAGAAATCCGCTGAGAGGAAGTCGTCGGGGAAATATTTTTCTCATATTTCGTTTTGTCGGGGTTTGAACCGTGGCCTCACTTCCAATAATCCAACACGTGCAATACGGGAACTACATTGCTTACCTAAGTGGTCCCTACAACCCTTCAGCGAGGATTATAACCTAGCTTCTCACACGACCTATGTTGTCTATATTAATTTTACACATGAGTGGCGAGATTTACACTCCGAATGACAAAATTTTTTGAAAAACTTTTAATGGCAATTCGATCTACTCTCAGAATTTTTTCCAGAAGACTACTAAGAGAAGAAGTCGCCGAAGACTATATTTGTCTCCGCGTTCAAGTCTCTTGAATCATGGGCTGTTGTTTAATAAGCCAACACCGTATCTACTAGACTATGGATGCTTTAATTATAGGCCTAAGCATTGCTGAGAGTAACTAAATGTAGGCATCCTTTATTAAATTTATATTCACTGACATTTCTATAAACTCGAAAATTTAGGAAGATTGACATATTAGACCCAATCCTCTAATCCTATTGCTGCAACTGCCAGTGCACCCACAGGCCGGATTTCTTGGATTGGTAAGGCCAAAAATGTAAAACAATTTTACTACTTAACAGACGTATTCAAACAGAAAAATCTTAAACAACACTATTCAAAAAAATCTCCAAAATTTTAAGAATGTTAAGTAAGATTGTGGACCCCCTCAGAGGAAGAGGTCTCATTTAGTTTAGCATTTAGGACCATTGTGATACCACAGCAGAGTCTAGAAATATTGCGATATTAAACAGCAGACTTTCTAAACTGCATATTTACATTGTAGCTGCCATATCAATCAGGCATGTCTTCTTCTTTTTAGCTTTCTCTGGACGTATGCTTGCAAGACATAGGCTAGGAACAATAGATACAAGACGTTCCACACATTATTGTACCAACTTAAGTTAAGCAAATAAAATCGTCGGATTCGACTTTAAACTGTAGGTCCCGCCACGCATATATAAAATTAACGCACACGACATAAGTGGTGTGAGAAACTAGGTCGTAATCCTGACTGAAGGGTTTTAATGGCCAATTATGTATTTATGTATGTATGTGTTTGAAATATCATCGACATTTTTTTATTTGTATTGACGCCATTATGGGTGGAATATACAACCCACTTCCCTGGGTGGAGCATAAATCAGGAGTGCATGGATTATACTACCCGCATAATAATGCAATCAATTCTGTCAAACTGTTTGTTCATACAAGTATCGGATGAAGGAATTAGGACCGACAGTGACCTCGAAAACTGAATAAGAATACAATTTAGTATAGGAATCAGACTTCACGTTCCGAAGTAAAATTACCTACAGGCACTGACCCTTGTAGGATCTTTTTAACCTCAACCTACTCGTGACTTACTCCGGGCCGATTCTATTGCCCTCAAACAATCAAGTCAACGAAAAACCTACGTCTAAAGAAGCATACTCCACAATCCACAATCTTAAGAGCATTTCCGATTGTATAAACATCAAATTTTGTTGTCCATTCGAAATGTCCAATTTTCTGTGATTTTAAGGCAAAAATTACGCAAAATTTGCAGTGGTGGCACTGATTATATTGACTTTGAGGACCTTTGTGGTTTGTGGTTTATTCGCATACATCTTCTACTTGAGATATCCCACCTCTCAAGAAAAAGTCGCATGGCCTCGGTGGCCTGTTCACATCACCCGTATATAAGATGACAATGCCCTCAAATCGCTCATACAGAATTTCCAATGTATGCTTAACGCTGCACTGAAAGCTTTGGAAAGAACATGTTAGATATGTAGACAAAATAGTAGAAGGGACTATAAACCAAGATCCAAAATTGCTGTCGGAAATTCTGGAATCTACGCTGAGATTACTATCGAATTTGAAAAAATCGAAGTGCAAGGTATGTCCCGGTTCTATGTATGTATGTATGTGACTTGACCTTAAGAATTTTATAAAGATTTGTACGTTTAACCTGAATTAATATCCTTTCAAAATATTCCAGAATTATTTATAAGTGACTGACCTTAATTGCAACGTGTTTTCTGTTGCTATAAATTTTCATTCTGAGTATTTAATTACAATTTTTTTTTTGAACAATATTTTCTAATTTTATTCAATGAAATTGTTTTTGTTCTAATTGTTACTATTCTATGGAATTTTGTTGTTGTTTTGTTTTTACTTGATGCGGTGGTATCATCTGCAAATCTAAATGTCTTGTTCTCAATTTTGTTTTTTTTATTTTATTTTAAATATTCGACATACTCTGAGTATGTATGTAGAAAAATAGAAAACAAATAAAAATATTTTTTTTTTGGAAAAACATGAAAATGAAGCCAAAAATAGGAAGACAATAATTGTTAGAAATGAAGGTCATGCCATTAAAATAAAAAGTAGAAAAAAACAACAAGCGGGGGTAGTTGTTTAAGAGACGAAATAATAATTTATTTTACTGGCCAGCAAAAGTTTCATTCCATTACTAATGCATACGCATAATACAATCAAATATTTTGTATGCATGATGCATATAGGAACAGGACAAAGGGACCAGAGCATCAAGACTGGCAACACATTATTTTGGCAAATTGCCGGGAATACATATGCAGGCCAATGCAGAAGTATATTCATTCTGTTTGTATCGCTTGTTTGTATCTCTATTGTTGCATTGAAGGATATTAGAAAATATTTTTTTGGGAATAAATCTTAAAATAGAAAATTAAGTGGGCCATGGCCTGCTTACATTGCGAAACAACAACAATCATTTGATTATAGAAATTGGAACAAATAAATCATATAATTATTCTGAGGAATAGGAAAAACAACACGATTAAGAAGTTATAGAAGAGTGAATAAATAAATTTTAAAAAACCTTCAATTCATTTTCAGCTATCTCTACATGAATGCATAAGAGGCAAATTAGAATAAAGAAACCTTGTTCTGGTTTTTCCGCCGCTATCTTTATTACAATTAATACGTAGGCAGCAGAGATCACCAATGAGCATTCAAAAAGTTGAGTAGGATCGAATTATACTCATAATTCGTGATACTTATACGCATTCATACTTATTTTAATATCATAGTCATACTACTTATATTCAAAGTTTGAATTACTCATCATACTCATACTTAACAACACGTATTATGTTGTTGATTTCGACTCTCCATGACTCAACATTTACAAGAAACACAAAATAAGTATTATTCGCGTACGAACACTAAAATACGCACTAAATGGTTGTATGTTTACTCTGCTTGCAGCTCTGTCTTTTTTCTTTTTTTTTTGTAAATGCAACAACAACTAAGTCTGTAAATATTGACGAATGATTCGAATCACTCGAATGATTTATGAGTATTGTAAGTATTTTTCTAAAGTTATGAATCTGACTGAGTAGGCTTATGAACAGACGTCGGCACAAAGAGAACATGATAAAAATGTGAGTGTATTTGTGAGAGGCATGTGTTAACCCAGAGGAAAATTATTAGTAATATTTTCAAGTGTACTTATTCACCTAATAATATGAATACATATTGGAAAATACAGAAAAAATGTACAGCGATAAATCCATAAGGCAGCGTATTTATCTTCACAAATATTCTTCCAAAAATCGCGATTATTCCTCATTGTTATTAGTGAACCTCATTGAATATTGGTAAATCCTACTGTAGTATTTTTTTTTTGGTGTATAATTGAAACCTGAAAAAAAGCGCCTGAAGCCGCCGTAGTCTAGTAGGTAGTATGTTGGCTTATTAGACGTAAAGCCAGGGTTCGAGCCCCAGGCCAGACATCAAAACAAAATACAAAAAGTATTTCTTCGGCGACTTTCAGCAGATTTCTGGCAAAAAATCTGAGAGTCAATAAAATTGCGATGAAAAGTTTCTCAAAAATCTGTCGGAGTCGACTTTGAACTGTAGGTATAAAATTAACTCATGTATAAAATTAACACACACAACATAAGTGGTGTGAGAAACTACGTCTTAATCCTGACTGAAGGGTTGTAATGACCAATTATGTATGTATGAAAAAAGGCGACGTCAACCTTCTTCTTTGGAAGCTGACAAGCAACTGAATGTATTTTTACACTCTTTTTAACGAGCATTGTTGATGTTCGTGTCCTATGTGTTAAAAAGCCGAAGATGTTCTTCCCCTGAGGGACATTGGTGCCGACGTCTGCTTATGAATCAAACATATTTCGAATGGTATGAGTTTGATGTCAACATTGTCCTCATATTCATTGCAACCTGTTCTTATTAATCAACGTTGTACTGATTACGAATGAATCAGAGTAGTTGAATTCCAATATTGTTGACTCACTTATATTCCAAAATTTCATGAGTGTTTATGAGTAGCGAAAAAATGATTCATTGGTGATCTCTGAGAGGTAGCTTACCTTATTTTGCAAATGTAAAATTGTTGTACCTGCTGTGATGCGTTTATTGTGTTTATAGCATGAAGTTGGAGTTTTTTCTTTTGCTAATATTTGCTGCGTTGTGCTTCGTAAAATTTTAATTTTTTGAGAACGATGCTGAATGGATGCATTCGGGTTTTCAACGGCTCTCTTGGTTATAGCAGTAATGTTTTTCGGAGACTGAACGGTACGCTGACGCACAGAAGCCTTATTTTTCATAACCAACTAAGTTTCCTTCATGTTTTTAAGCATTCTTCGAATGGTTGACACCGAATATAGATGTTCTCGATATAAAACAAGCTTGTGAGCGGTCTTAGCAAACCTTCCATATTTTTCTATGACATTGTGAGCAACAATCAGGCAAAACATCGTAAAACCAGTGCCGCAATTGCCAATAGCAGCAGTTGCTGTTATAAGCTGCTATTTCGCGAAATAAATTCAAATGAAAAATATTGTGATAAAAGCATATAAATTCTGCCTTCAGTCCATACATTTGCATTCAATTTTCAAACAAAAACAACAACAATTACAAAAACTAAAATGTTTAAGAGTCTTACAACTTTGTTTTTTTTTTGTTTTGTTTTTTAACTCCTCGATTTTTGAATCACAGTAGAAAAACTGCAATTATAGTGTAAAATGCTTCACACTTACATAAACTCTGGAAAAAAAAACCAAAAAAAAAGCAAAAAAAAACCAAAGTGATGAGCTGTTAAAATATTTCACTCCTAAAAGCACTAAAACTAGAAGACAGAAGAAGAAAAAAAAAAAGAAAACAAAGAAAAATATTTTGCTGGTATTGTGTTTGCATGTTTCATTTTAATTTCCCTTTTAAGGCTGAACGCAGTTTTTTTTGTTTGGTTTGTGCGAATTTCTAGGGTTTGTTCCATAATTTTTTTTTTTTTGCTATTCAGTGCAACATTTTTGCCTTGGGCTGGCATTTTCTGTGCTGATGTTTTGAGTTTGTGTTGTATCGGGTGCACCATCTACCGATTTAAATTTGAACCATCGGTTATTTTGAATCTGACAATACTTATGTCATTATATTCTGTCACAAAATTCCGTATGTTATCTCTACTGAACGTAATGAATCGATTTACGCTTGAGCAACGTTAGGAGTTATTGAAAATTTATTTCCAAAACAATGACAATTGGTCGGAAATTTCACGAAATTGTCGTACAAAATTTGGTCACAAAGAAGGACCAACAGTGCCCGATATATTTAAATAATATTACTGAAGTTCGTAAAACTGGTTTCATTGTTGAGGCTCCAAGACGTGAGCGTTCTCGCACAGTATGTACACCCGAAAATATTGAAGCTTTGGCTGAGAGTGTGCGTGAGAATCCATCAACATCAACTCTTCAGCGTTCATTTTTTCGGGTGAAGCTGATTTTTATATTGGTGGATACGTTAATAAACAAAATTGCCGTATTTGGGACTCGGAAAGCCCTCACTTGGTCCTACAGATGTCCATTACGTGTGACTGTTTGGTGCGGCTTGTGAAGCAGAGGTTCATTGGCCCATACTTCTTGGGTAATGAGGACGGCGCAACTATGATAATTGATTTTTTTGTACCCGCTCTTTATGGTATTGATGTGAATGATGTTTGGTTTCAACAGGATGTTGCAACTTGCCTGGCGGGACCTACAGTTTAAGGTCGACTCCGAACGACAGATTTTTGAGAAACTTTTTCATGGCAATTTCATTCACTCTCAGAGTTTTTGCCAGAAATCTGCTGAGAGGATGTGGCCGAAGATATACTTTATTGATGTATGGACTGAGGCACGAAACGTGGCTTTACGTCTAATAAGCCAACAAACTACCTACTAGACTACGGCGACTTCACACATCTCATGCCATAATCAATTTTTTGCCTCAAACGTTCAATGGTCGTTTAACACGTTGACTGCCACGGCAATTTTCAGAAAACTTGCCAAAAAACGACAATTTGATTTTCTCACATTAGTGAGTACGAGATAACTCGTAGATTGCGTTCCCTTCTTCTTAATTTTTCCCGTTCCCGTTTTTCACGTTCCCTTCTAGGGCGCCAAACTACGAGTTCTCTCGCAGTCGGCAGTCAGGATGTTAATTAGCAAAAATTTTGATGGCAAATGGCCGCCAAGAAGCTGCGATTTGACACCGTTGGACTATTTTCTGTGGAGCGGTGTTAAAGGAAAGTGTTATGCCGACAAACCAGAGACAATCGAGCATTTTTTTGATTTTATTTTATTTTATTTATTTAAGTCTATGGAAAATCCTTACAGACTATTACATTTTATATTTCAATTCATTTTATATTTTAATTCATTTTATATATCAATTCAGAATTATTATTATTATGATTTCAATTCAAAAAGTAAGTTAAAAAAGAGACAACATTGAAATTATTAATTAAATGTGTTTAATTGTAAAATTATATCCTTTTTAATGGATTCCATACTTTCATTAAAATCTATATGAAGATAAAGATTATTAAAATCATTACAGATTCTACGAAATGGTTCGAAGTTCGCGTAGTTAACTGTGTAATATTTTATATTTAAGAAATTATGGTATCTAGTTGGACGAACAGGTACTTTTATGGAAAGTTTTTCTAGAAGAAATTGAGAGTTGATAACACCATTAATCAGCTTCAGGAGAAAGACAGCATTTAGCATTTTACGACGGCTTTTTAAAGTTGGTAATTTAATGAGTGCTAGGCGTTTTTCATAAGGTGGTAACCTTTCATTAGGATCCCATCCATTCCCTAAACCACGAAGACAGAATAATAAGAACTGTTTTTGAACTGATTCAATTTTGTCAGAGTGTACAGCGTATTGGGGGTCCCATATTACAGATCCATATTCAAGAATTGGGCGAACCAGTGTGGTAAACAATTGCTTAGTAACATAAGGATCAGAAAACTCTTTAGCCCATCGTTTGATAAATCCCAGGGTACATGTAGCTTTGCTAACAGTTGATGTAATATGATTTCTGAAGTCCAATTTACAATCGAAAACTATCCCTAAATCGTTAAAGGTATTAACTAGTTCAAGAGCGGCACCATTCATTGTGTAAAATCCATTGGTTGGTGATGATCGAGTGAAGCACATATATTTACATTTTTTAACATTCAGCTCCATTAAATTAATACTACACCAAGAGGTTAAGTAGTTAATATCCTCTTGTAAAAGTACTTGGTCTTCAATGTTATTAAATGATAAAAATATTTTAACATCGTCTGCATACAATTTGAAGGCCAACATTCGTGATGCCTTTGCCGAGCTACGATCCCATACACTCGAAAAAGTGCACTAAAATTGGTACGATTGAATGAGGTACTGTAAGGCCAGCTGTGGCATCAATATGAATGAAATAATATTCCATTTCTAACCGGAACAATTATGCTTCACAACCGTTTTTGTTTTGTTGCATTTTTAAATTTAAACTTTTTAATGGCCCACCCTGTATTTTGTACAGTTTTTTTTGTAAATTTTTTCCTTCGTAATCCATTGTTTGGTAAATGAAGCCGCATGCTGGTTTAGACAACCGCATCTTATTTTTTTTTAATTTTTCTTAAAAAAAAAACTAAAAAAAGTCGAGAAAAAATAAAAATTATTAAGGAAAAGCATCTAAAACAAGCAGATAATCCGTAACCATTGGCGCCTAGTTTTTTTCTTGTTTTATTCGCCAAAATTTTCTTTCGGTTGGTTTGGTTGATTTGAAATCTCTGTGTGTGTAACAATTGTCGTTGTTCAATGTAAGCGAAAGTGTAAGTGTAAGTGTGTCTGTATGCATATTTAAAATAAAAATCTTTTATTTTTAATGACTTCATAAAGCATTTGTATGGGTGTATATGTGTGTATGTAAATAAGAAAAAAATCACCAGAAAAATAAAGCGTGTCTTGCTTAAGCCTCTGGGCATTTCAGCAAATACTTGCAACATCACAAGAATGCCTGCAAACACACCAACTGGAACAAAAAAAAAAAAAACGAAAACGAAGAAAATGAATTCTGGCAACAATAACAACAACTACGGCATTAACATAGCTACTTAAAATATGGGTCACTCAATACCAAAAAAATTGTTGTCTGTGATATGCTTACAAAGCAATATCGCTCGCATATGAGAATATTTTGAAGCATTCGGTAAAAGAACCTCAAAGATTTAAAAAATTTGTTTTAAAAGTTCAAGGCTTGTGCCGTTTTAAGCATTAAATTCAATGATCTTTATGAGGGCCTTACAAGTTGATGTTTGAGAATAAAAAAAGCTCTCCTATATACTCTCATTGCCTATTTCATCCAAAAGCCGCTGGAAATGGTCAAACGAAATAACCATTCAAACAAACAACAGGCATGCATGCTTTGCAAGGAGCTTAACAGTTCTTCCTACGACCAGGGTACGGAAACTTTTGAACAATGGTGGGAAAATTGCATCCCCACCAAAAGGAGTTTATTTTGATAAATAAAAATCGTATTGCCTAGTTGGCAGCTGCCTCGAAGAGCTCAGCTTATTTCGGTGCTTTAAGAAATCGTTGTAAATCAGTATTAGTTATTCCATTATATAGGGTGGGCCACTTAATAGTTTAAATTTTGCAATGCAATGAAAAACAAGAGCGGTTTAAAATTTTTCCAAATTCATTTTCTGTTGTAAAGTACAATTGTTCCGGTTAGAAATAGTACCTCATTCGCTCGGAGCAATTTTCGTGCACTTTTTCGAGTCTATGGTGTCGTATCTTGTCAATGGCATCACAAATCTTGGCCTTCAAATGCTTAATTTTCTCTGGTTTCTTGGCATAACACTTTTCTTTAACGATGCCCCACAGAAAATAGTCCAACGGTGTCAAATCATAGCTTCTTGATGGCCAATTGACATTACCATTGCGGCTAATTAAACGGCCATCAAACGTTTGACGCAATAAATTGATTGTGACATGAGATGTGTGGCAATTTGCACCATCCTGTTGAAACCAAACATCGTTCACATCAATACCATTAAGAGCGGGTACAAAAAAATCGTTTATTATAGCGCGATAGGTGGCTCCATTGGCCGTAGTGGTTGCGCCGTACTCATTTTCAAAGAAATAAGAGCCAATGATGCCTCCGCTCCACAAGCCACTCCAAATAGTCACTCGTAATGAGCCCCAAATACGGCAGTTTTGTTTATTAATGTATCCACCAAAATAAAAATCAGCTGCATACGAAATGGTGAACGATGTGGAGTTAATGTAGATGGTTTTGGACGCATACCCTCAACCAAAGCTTTGATATTTTTGGGTGTACGCACTGTACGAGCATGCTCACGTCTTGGCGCATCGACAATGAAACCAGTCTTATGAACTTTAGTAATAATGTTGGTCCTTCTCTGCGATCAAATTTTCTGCAACATTTTCGTGAAATTTCCGACCAATTGTCATTGTTTTGGAAATAAATTTTTAATAACTCCTAACGTTGCCCAAGTGTAAATCGATTCATTCCGTTCAGTGGAGATAATATACCGACTTTTTTGATAGAATAGAATGACATACGTATTGCCAGATTCTTGAACCAATGGTCAAATTTAAACCTATAGATAACCCAGCCGATATAATTATACCTACTAGTTGGCATCTCTAAGCCATCCCGATAGCTTTATGTGAGTTCTATTCAAACCACATTTCTTTGAACAAGCTCTATTTGCTTAAGAATCCTTCATCTCCGATACCTAAATGCCAGAAAAGATGTCAGAAAAGATAATCTGTGTTGTTCTCTCGTTGTTACGGCTTCTGCAGAATTTGTTGAGGACTAATCTCAGCTTCCATAAGTGTTTCGTTATAGAGGCTATGAGGTTAGGTTAGGTTAGGTTAGAGGACGTGTACTTGTCAATTAAGACAAGTACAGTACCCGGAGGTCGAATTGACCCATTGTACAACGTCCTAGTTTCTCACACCACTTATGTTGTGTGTGTTAATTTTATACATGAGTGACGAGACCTACAGTTTAAAGTCGACTCCGAACGACAGATTTTTATTTATTGAGAAACTTTTCATGGCAATTTTTATTTACTCTCAGAGTTTTTGCCAGAAATCTACTGAGAGGAAGTCGCCGAAAAAATACTTTTTGTATTTTGTCTTTGATGCCTGGCCTGGGGCTCGAACCCAGGCTTTTGCGTCTAATAAGCCAACATACTACCTACTAGACTACGGCGACTTCGAGGCTATGAGGTTTGTAATATGAACTCTGATGAGATCGAACACAAATTTTGGTCTTCATATTGTTACGTTTTAACCTTCTAAAAATGTTTAAAATCTAGGCTCGTAGATTGCAAATAAAATAAAAATAAGCCTGTGTTGAGTTTTAATTAAAATTCTTTATTATTCGCACAATTCTGTGTGCCACTGTTCACAACTTAATGTAAACAACAACAATTACTTTGTTTGTTATTCCTCTTTCCATAAACAATAACAATTACTAGTCAACTGTTCGACTGATCTTTGTAATGGAGATCTTCACGATTACTCTCTTTACACGCATCCCGTCTTCACGCAAGACTGACTGAACTTCACAAACTCACTCGCCTGCTTTGCCTTGCCTTTTATATGGCAGAGAAAACAATCTGATGAATGTTTTTGTAGACGAATGTTCGTGGCTTCGCTTTCTGGAGATCTCTATAAATGTAAACATCGTTGTTTCATTATTGTTGTTTGTGTATTTTGTTTACATTTATTCTTGTAGTGTTTGTTGTTTTGTTTTTGTTTACCATTTTTTTATGCTGGTGTTTGTTGTTATATTACGCAGTGCGACAATTTGTAAACAAGTTCATTGTTTTGTTTTTGTAGCTTTTGTTTATAATTTTAATTTTAAACGATGTAAAAGCAAAATACCAGCATCATTTTCATAACAATACGTTCATATTCTACAATATCTGCACGACGTCTCCACTAGTGGGTACATTTTCCCATGTTTCTTTTACAAATAAGTGCACCATTCGCTTTCCCCCTTGCAAAGGAATTCCAATCTCACGTTGAATTCTATTAAATTCTGTGCGGTGTTGGCGTTTGCAAGTGCATTGCTTTTATTGTTAACTTCAACGCCCTTTGTCCAGAAGTTCATATGAAAATAACCAACCTGACATCTTCTCCACAGATATCCGGCATTCATGAATCCTTTTAAACAACTAACGACCACTTAACTTACTTACTTAATTGGTCATGACAAACCTTTAGTCAAGATTGCAACCTAGTTTCTCCACCGCTATGCTCACTTTGCCCTCTATGGATAGAAGGCGCACCAACCAGTTACTTGGGCTTGGTCGTAACGTCACCTCGATCACAGTGGCCATGCTTACAGGTCTTTGCGTTATGGGAAGACACGCAGAAAGACTTCTGCCGTGGGTGTAGATCTGCTGAAGATGAGGAAACTGTCTTTCTTTCTTTGTCAATGCCCATCTCTTTCGAGGTGTAGATATAAGTTATTTGGTGCTCCCTTCCTTATCAGCTTAACGGAGTTATCATCCACTGATGTCAAGGATATAGCTTCACTTATTAAACTTTCAGCGTGGTCTTCCAGCAAAGGGTGGTCATGCTTTTAATTTGCAGCCTTTGCGCTAATCAACATCTTCACTAGTTTAGTGGAATTCGGTCAGTCCAGGGACTGCGCTTACCGGTGGCATCACAACGGGCCGCTATGCGTGCTCAAGTGAGATTTGGTAATCAAAGCTACCATTTCGACCTAACCTAACTTAACCTAAACTTATGAAAAATTCGATATAACATCGATAGTTCTTTGTGATGCTTTGCATCGAAAACTTTAGAGTGGCATAGGAAACCAAGGCGATCTTTTTTGTCTAGATTTAAAGCTATTAACATTTAAGTATGAAGCTTTGGCTATTTAAAGCATCATGAAGCAATAAGTTTGTGCTGAACTTTAAAAGTTAAATTCTTCACGGAACTAATATTTTGTTTTTTGTTTTTTTTTTTTAATTCTTTTGGTAATTTAAATATTTTCTGCATTAATTAACTTGAATAATTGCTGTCCTCATAATTAGTCACGTAGCTTAAATTCACATTTTTTTGTGTTCCACTAGTTCACTTCATAAAGAAGCATAAAAAATGACTTCTTCCGCCATAGCATTAGAAATGAAAACAAGAAGTCTAAACAAGGATTCCTAAACAAAGATTCTTTAGTGAAAATGTTTTATTTAATGGCTCCTCTGTCCATCTGTAGTCGTTAATATTTTTTTTACATTTTTTTAATTTAAATTTTCCCATTTCCACTACAGTTGAAACAGTGTTAAATAAGAAATTAAAAGAAATGTTACAGCGTTTGTTATCAGCGACAACATCATTGACATCGTTTTTGAATGTGACATTTATTTGCAAAATTCTTTTAGTTTCTCTTTCGTTTCAACATAATTTTTTTTAAGGACTTCAAACCAGACAGTACTTTGACATGAAATTGACTTGAAACACTTAATTTCACTTAAAGGTTTTAATATTGATTAAATGAATTCATTAAAAAGAAAAAGAAGAAGAAATGGGATGGAATTTCAAACATTAAAACATACATACATGCATACATAATTGATCATAACAGCCTTACAGTCACGATTACGACCTATCTTCTCATATCACTTACGTTGTGTGTGTTAATTTAATCCATAAGTGATGGGACATTCAGTTTAAAGTCGACTTCGAATATTCGAGATTTTTGGGGGAAACTTTTCATGGCAATTTTATTTTACTCTCACGGTTTTTGCCAGAAATCTCTTGAGAGGAAGTCGCCTAAGAAATACTTTTTCAAGTTTCGTTTTGTTCTATATGTCTGAGATAAGGTTTGAATCTTGGCTTTACGTCTAATAAGCCAATACATTTTCTACTAGACAACAGCGACTTCTCAAACATTAAAACTCTTCTTTCTTTCTAAAATCCATTTAATATACATATCGGATCTTTGATTAAGCGTTTTCTATCTTTAAATTTTTTTTTGTTCGTTTGACAGTCCTGTTAATGGCATTATGTGTGGCATACTACATTCTTTAAAGGTACATCACACTTTATCTGGGCGGACACGGCCACAATATCTAATATTTCCTAACTCCTAACTCTTTAAATTTGCTCGATGACATGGGTTTGAGAACCAGTGTGGTTTGTAGATACATACCAGTGGTGGCCTTATAATTAGAAACGATGTTTCTGGAACAGAGTTCTCTGGAGTGACGAATGTATGTTTAATTTGTCCCAATCTGATGGAAAAACGTTTGTAGGACGTCCTCCAAACAAAGCCTTTCATCCCAAGTACACAGTGAAAATTGTAAAACAAATTAACAAACATACATGTTGATAAGTCGTTTCTAATTATAAAGCCACCACTGTACATACTTAAATAGATACATACATACGTAATTGGTCATTACAATTCTTTAGTCGGGATTACGACCTAGCTTCTCACACCACTCATGTTGTGTGTTGTAATTTTTTACATGAATGGCGGAGACCTACAGTTAAATTCGATCCCGAACGACAGATTTTCACGGCAATTTTTATTTGCTCTCAAAATTTTTGCCAGAAATCTGCTGAGAGGAAGTCGCGAAGAAATATTTTATCGTATTTTCGTTTTGATGTCTGACCTGGGGTTTGACCCGAAGCCTCACGTCTAATAAGCCAACACACTACCTACTAGACCACGGCGACTTCACACCTAACTCCGACTTTGCGAACACCTAACTCCATAAAAAAGTGGAACACGATCTCGGTGGACAGCTCTTATCATCTGAACGTGAGATAAACATGCCCTCCTATCGCTCGTGCAGAATATCCAAATTGGCCTGAACTGTGTGGGAGCAATGTGAGCTGTGGTCTTATTGAAACTTCTTTGGTCGTTAGTTTTCACAACATCCAATTCATATCAAAATAGGTCTTCAAATAGTGACTTTTTTGCGATTTGTTGGACTCTCTGGGATCTCAAATTCGATAGTTTTGTTTTGCTCGTTCACGTACCTATTTAACCAGAAATTAATCATCATTGAAGATGATTTTTCAACTAAAATAAGATTCAACTGCACACTGCTTTAGAAACCATTTCACAAAAAACACGTCGTTGTCTAAGGTTGTTTAACTTCAGTTTCTGACTTAGTTGAATTTTGTGGGAGTACAGGCCAAGTTGTGGTCTGCCTGTCTCTCATGCTATGAACACAATAAACGCAATGCAGCGAGCAAGGCAACAATTTTACAATTGCTGCCTAAGTTAAGCTAAATGCGTATTAATTATAATCATAATAAAGGCATTATCAAAACAAATAAAAAGTAACACTTCATTAATTCTTTATCAATGGTGAGTGCCACTGAAACATTTTTTCGCGTTATATTCCATACATCGAGTTTTTAAAACCACATGTTTCATGCATGTTATTGTATTAGCAGCATTAATCCTTGCATTGCCTGTAAAAATCCTCTCACTGTGAGCACTAATTCTCTCACTGCTGCGACTAAAAAAATAGAAATTACCCTTAAAAACAAAGCAACATAATAATTGTTTGTTGCCGCGCTGCAACACTCCCATACATGGCCGTGTATATTATTTTTGAGAGATTGCTGCCTTTGCTGTGTTGTGTTTATTGTGTTTACAGCATCACCCATATCAGCACATTTTTCGTAAGATCCGGCTTTTCGTCAATGTGCGGCTCTTGGTTAATCATTTACTGAATTAGTGGACTCGAATTTATGAACTAATTGATGATGATAATAAAATACACGAATCTTGCGGTATGTTGCCTGAATAGTACATCCATTTTTATAAAAAAAATTTATTGTTTCTACATATTGATGAATGCTACATACTAGGCTGGTACTTAAGCAGAACAGGCTGATTAATGTTCCACTAATTTATCAGATGAAGCTTTAACAAGACAATTGTTATCAACTGCCAAAATTTTAAAGGCCTTTTCCGAAGAGCCGGCATATACCTCAGCAGATTTTCGGCAAAAACCTTGACAATAAATAAAGTTGCCTTGAAAAGTTTATTATCTAATCCGTCGTTCGGAATCGACTTTAATCTGTAGGTCCCGCCACTTATGCATAAAATTAAAACACACAACATATGTATATGGTGCGAGAAACTAGGCCGTGATCCTGCCTGAAGGGTTGTAAGGACCGACTATGTATATATGAGGCATTGCATGCATTACTGACTGAGTTACTGAAAAAAAGAAGAAAAATTACAAAAAAAAAAAATTAAGATTACAAATTTACTAGCTATACCCTGCGCGTGTTGCTGCGCCACCAACTAAAATAAATTTGAAGGAAAGACATTACACAAATTTCCAATTAATTTTGAATCATTTTATGGATTTTGTTTCCCGTTGTCCTGATGATTTAGATGAACGGGCCTGAGTAGTACGCATTCGATCAGTTTCTAATCTCACTTCTCGTTGTTTAAGTGGTTCAAGCGAACGGGTCTCAGCGGCATATACTCGAAGATTTTCCAGTCTCAATGCTCGTCTGATTATGAGGCTCGTAATGCCCTTTTCTTCCGTGCTTGAGGTGTATTTCCACCAATTACTTGTCACTCATTTTGAATAATTTTCAATGACGCCATCCATCGGAAATTAAAAGCACAAAACCTCCGTCGACTCATGCGCAACAACTTTGTTAAAGAATGCACATTTTACGATTTAATTCATTTTTAGTAATTTTCAGTGGCACCATCTATCGAATATTGGTCATACCAACTTAGAAACCTTCGTCGGCTCATGCGCAACAACTTTGCCTGAAGATCATAACATTATCAAATGCATAGTTTACGATTCTATAAGGTACCTCACCTACTTGAAATTTTAAAATAAAAAGAAGCCTATAGTTCCTTCCAGACATACAGGAAGATACTGTGAAAATTTCAAGAAAATCAGTTTAGCCGTCTATAGACTTCAAACAAACCCACAAACAAATAAACACACATTCATTTTTATATATAATATTTAATCATTCTTCCCTATCTGCCAAAATAATGTGGGAGGACACTGAAAGCGTATTCCTTTAAAAATCCAAAAGTTATTGTAGCAACTGTTTTCATATTAGCCGTCAGTCTATCTATAAAACGCAGTGCGATACTAGAAAACAGAATTTGATGTTGCCTTGAAGTCGATTTTTACGTCGGTGCTGGCTGGCTCTCTAAGTAAATACAAGTGTACCGAGCCTATTAGAACGACAGGATTTAGATTCCATGTTCTCCAAAAATAAAACCTCTTTATCTGAAAGGAAATAGCTTCAATTATCTTTACACTGTTATCCATACAGTTACCGTAGTCTAGTAGGCAGTGCATTGGCCTATGAGACGAACGAATATAAACGCAATGTGGAAAAACTTTTCTTCGGCGACTTCCTCTCAGCAGATTTTTTCTCGAGAGCAAATAAAATTGCCTTGAAAAGTTTCTTAAAAATCTGTCGTTCGAAATGGACTTTAAGCTGTAGGGCCCGCCACTCATGCATAAAATTAAAACACACAACATATGTAAGTGGTGGGAGAAGCTAGATCATTATCTTGACTGAAGGCTTGTAATGACCAATTATGAGAATGTATGTAATTAAGCAGTCCTAGTGATTATAAAGACACCTTTATATGAGCCGTTTATTTTGAAAGTGGTTTAAGCCCATTTTTTCTTATACTGAGTTATTTAAGGCTTTGCGTTTGAACTGTTTCCAAGATATTGTTAACTGGTATTAAGTTGTTTTTATGGCTATGGCACCTTAAACATGTTAGAATATAATGTAATACGTTTTGTAAACTTTACTAGAAAAATAAGCTGTGTTTCCGAAGCTCAAATGGACTTAAACCACTTTCAAAATGAATAAAATGACTTTTTTGTTTGTGAAAACGAATAAGTCCATTTTGTGTTCTTTGTTTAATATTATTATAAGTTAATTTTTTCACTTAAAGTTACTCCACTAGTGATAGTGATTCCTGTAAATAGTTATCCTTAAACTTAGGAGATGGAATGGGATGTACATTTTTGTATAATGGTGTTAATTTTATTTTGCTGAAGTTCCTTGGTCTTCCCTGACAAGGTAATAAATCAAATATTTTGAACTCTGTATCCACTTCCATAGATTCTTTATAAACCATTTTATAATGTTCACTTTTTATAAATCGCATCCAACATATCCTTAGCCAATTTACAGGTTCGCCACTAGTGTTTTTTAATCTTTTATGAATTGCTTCTTCCATAGGTTTTGTAGAAAAAAACCTTCACGTTTTATTTTGGTTAATATAAATTTGTTACTCTTTCGATATGTTTTTATGGTTTCATAGTAACCCTGGGAGACATATGTACATTAAATTATTTTTCCTCAAAGCCATTTCTATCACTCCAAAGTCACTATTATGTGGCAAAAATGAATGTCCTGATACTAAAGACTTATGGTCAATAATATCTGCATTATTTTCTGCCGATTGCACAAATTTTCAACCATGTTACTGTCAATTTTATGGATTACAATGGACTTAGACCAGTTTCAAAATAAATTTTTATGCATTTCGTTAACTAGCTAATTTTCAAGTGCCACAAATCATAGCGATTTTAATGATACTAGACTTAAATTGTTTATAAAAGAAAGATTATATAGGATTGTGATTATTGTTATCATTAACTAAATTTTTTTTAAATGGACTTAAACCACTTTCAAAATAAACGACTCATATATTATCATTTTATGTACTAAAATCAGTTTTTATTGTAGACAAGAACATATGTACGTATACGTAATATTTAATACAAAATATTGCTCATACTCCATAGTGGCCCCAAATGGTTTCTATAAGTATAGGCAAATAGGGTTATCAATCAAATAAGCAAAAATTACGTTTTTTAAACAAGAAACAAATACTTGGAAAATTTTTTAAAATTTATTTGTTAATAAAATATCAAATAGGGACACAAATAAAACTCCTATTAAACTTATGCTTAGAAAATATTGGTAGAATAACTTAAAAATCGGCCTCTTTTATTGGAAGTAAAGGCTTTATTAAGATTTATTTTTTCGACAGAACATGTCATTTAAAGTATTGTTCATCAGAAATTACAAATCTTTTTGAAAATTTATGGATTCTGTCCCAAAGGCAAAAAAAGACCGCTTGTCTTCTACGGCCAAGAATAAATCGAACCAATTTTTAAAACCCTGAACTAAAGTGTATTACACTGAGAACACTCTGGACGATCAAAACAAAGAGTAGTAATTTTACGTCCTGATACAATAAATTTTGCTATCACAATGATGCTAAATTCTGGCCTAAGTGGGTCCTCTTCCTCCGCCACCTAACATAACCTAAAGGTACTCACAAGGGGCAAGATCTGTGCTATATGGCAGGTGAGATAAAACTTCCCATTCACTGTTTTCCAAATAGTTTTTTTGACCGGCATCGTAATATGTAAATGAGCGTTGCCATAATGAAAAATAATGGCCTCCTGTCTGTTTGTATATTCACAGTGTTTTTCCTCCAATAACTGCTTCAAATGAATTAATTGCTGTCTGTATAGGTCTACCGCGATAGTTTGATTTGGTATTAGTCGCTCGTAATTGATCATATTCTTCTAATGCCATCAAATCTCGAGCATTATCCTTGACCGAGGATTTTATTTGTTGTTTGCATTTCACATATAATTTCTTCAGCTTTTGGGATACCGTAGGGTGGACATTTTTCGTGTTATAATTAATTGCTGCTTGTATGGGTCACCCGTGTTAGCTTGTTGTGGTTTAAGTCGCTCATAATGTATCTCATATTTCTGATGCCATCAGTGGCGCTTTACTACTTGGCCGTGGTCTTTGCTTGTTGCCTGTGCTTCACATATGACTTCTTGAGCTTAGGGCTGTCATAGGGTAAAGGTTTTTCTTCGTAATTAATTGTTGTCTGCATAGATCTCCTGTGATAGTTTGGTTTGCTTTTAATCCTTCATAATGGATTACATCCTTCTGATTCCATCAAATACAGAACATTACCTAGGCGCAGTAGATATTCTACTTGGCCGTGAATTTTGGCTGTCTGAGTTACGTCTAACGATCTTCTTGCATCTGACAGGAATCTTAATCGTATAATTTTACTAATTTATTCGAACTTTTTTGTTTGTTTCGAACGTTGCCTGTCAAAACCACTACCCTTAAGACGCTTAAGCTACTCGATACCCGATTCACTATGTATGTATTTAAATCCGAATGTCATTAGCTTTAGAAAGAAGATAATATTTCCTCTGCTTGTCTTATATTATTTGAAAAGTTTAACGGAGTTAACAGACAGGAACATATTTATGCCGGCATGCACTGTTGTAGCATAGTATATAACCAATGCCTCCCATTTGTAAGAGCATAATTATGTAGCAGGTTTAACCAAAAGCATCCATTTTTCACTGTATAACTTTCCATCTGTTGCAATATGAAAATATAATTGTATTTAACAGAGCTTTGGTGGAATAATTTGCGCAAAATGTTTGCTAAAATTTCTCTGAACATTTTTAAAATTATAAAAATGGTTTGTGTCTTTGGTTTCACAGCTTTTTAGCAATATGAAGATAATATAGTTTACAGGCAAATAAAAGCTTCTGCTAACAGTTGCAACAATTAAAATGCAACAACTGAAGAATTTTTTAATGCTGCAAGGCAATGTATTCGATAGTATTTCGTTGTATTCGGTAATAGTGTTCTACATGCAGCTTAACAAACAGCTTAAAAGAAAGTTTCCAAGTTATCAACCAATAGAGTATTAAGTAATCCTGCTTAGAATTACGAGTACTTTTCAACAATATTAATGGACTTCAAAACTATATTACATACAGTGTTATGTCTAAAGTTTATCTTTCAAACGCATTGCAGGGATACTTTGTTCAACAACTTGTTGCTTTTCAAAAAACATTGCCAAGTGAGCCTTTTAGTAGAAACTCTCGCTCCTATCGTAAAGGGTGTTTTTATAGAGGTATAGAACTTTAAGTTGCAATAAAACAACGATGAATTATTCGATTGACATGAATTTTATTTATCCGAAAGATAATCTTGTGGCATTACATTTTAAATATGATTTCTGGCGTACCGCCACGGCTGGCGCGGATGTAGTCCAATCTGGACGTCCAATTTTCGATGCCTTTTTCCAACATTTGTGGCCGTATATCGGCAATAATACGGCGAATGTTGTCTTCCAAATGGTCAAGCGTTTGTGGCTTTACCGCATAATGACTTTACATAGCCCCACAGAAAGTAGTCTATCGGTGTTAAATCACAAGATCTTGGAGGCCAATTCACAGGTCCAAAACGTGAAATTAGGCGGTCACCAAACGTGTCTTTCAATAAATCTATTGTGGCACGAGCTGTGTGACATGTTGCGCCGTCTTGTTGAAACCACATCTCCTGGACATCATCGTTATTCAATTCAGGAATGAAAAAGTTAGTAATCATGGCTCTATACCGATCACCATTGTCTGTAACGTTCTGGCCACCGTCGTTTTTGAAAAAGTACCATCGTTTTTGAAAAGGACCAATGGTTCCACCAGCCCATAAAGCGCACCAAACAATCAGTACGGCAGTTTTGTTTGTTGACGTAGCCATTCAACCAGAAGTGCGCTTCATCGCTAAACAAAATTCGCTTATGAAAATCGGGAACAACGGTAATCTCGTTTTGGGCCCATTCGACGAATCTACGCCTTACTTGATACGTTTTCCGCACAGAACCATTATTTTCGAAATAAAATTGCACTATTTGCAAGCGTTGTTCAGGCGTGAGTCTATTCATGATGAATCGGTCGCCATCTTGAAAAGTAATGCCAACTTAAAGTTCTATACCTCCATAAAAAAACACCCTTTATTGAAATCGTTGAACTCTCATTTCACAAGCATTTGTTAAGAAAAGGATACTACCTTGATCTCAACCTTTGTTACAGCCTGGAACTAAAGGAGCTTACGGTTAAGTACATCCCGTTTTTAAATTTAAATAAAACAAAGTGATTGTATGATAGTAATCGCCGTAGTCTAGTAGGTAGTGTGGGGCTAGGGTTCAAACCCCAACAAAACGAAATATAAAAAAATATTTCTTTCGGCGACTTTAGTAAATAAAATTGCAATGAAAGAATCTTCCGTTCGGAGTCGACACAATATACTATAAGTGCTGTGAGAAGTTAGGTCGTAATCCTGCCAATGATGTATGTGTGGGTGTGAAAGGTCATTGATTTTTTGTCAATATTTTTTGAAGTCGCCATAGTCTAGTAGGTAGTGTGTTGGCTTATTAGATGTAGAGCCAGGGTTCGAGCCCCAGGCCAGACATCAAAACAAAATACAAAAGGTATTTCTTCGGCGACTTCCCCTCAGCAGATTTCTGGCAAAAACTCTGGGAGTAAATAAAATTGCCATGAAGTTTCTCGAAAACCTGTCGTTCGGAGTCGACTTTAAACAACTCATGTATAAAATTAACACACACCATATAAGTGGTGTGAGAAACGAGGTCGTAATCGTGACTGAAGGTTTTTAATGACCAATTATGTATGTGTGCGTATTCGACACAACATAAGTGGTGTGAGAAGTTAGGTCGTAATCCTGCCAATTATGTATATGTGAGTGTGAAAGGTCTTTTTTCCATATTTTTGAACGCTTAAATGCCTGCCACGATTTCTCTGGGTGGAGCAGGCGCATAAATCATTTTGAATTTGCCCATTGACATGGGTTATGTTGGTTTTGAGCACCGCTGTGGTTTGTGTTCGACGATATCTTAAGAAATCCCCACAAGCAAAAGAGTAGCGGAGTCAAATCGCACGATCTGAAACTGGCAGTTCACATCACTTTCACGTGGGTGGTTGATATCCTTAATTCCTTCGTAAAGGATAGCCAATCTTGAGTCTTTTTGCAATCACATTTCATTGGTGCCTAAATGTTCAAATTCAGGCCAAAAGAAATTAGTAATCATCGGTTATAGGGCTAGTCGTTAACAGTGATAATCTGGCCAACGACATTGTCTGCAAAATTGGTGACGCCGCCACACCAAACAGTGTCTTTTTCGAGGTGCATTGGACGCACATGAATCTCATGTGGAGTGGTGTCATTTCAAATGCAATAATTTTGTTTCTTCACTTGCCTCTTCATCCAAAACTGGATCTCATCGATGAATATGGCTTTCCGATGAAAATTAGGGTCAGTTGGCGAGTAGAGGCCATTCAGCGAACACAATTTGTTGTCCAAGTTCGAAGTCCCTGTTGAAACACCCTGTACATTGGTGCCAGTTAAGGGCAGTAAGGTGAATGAAGAACAATTTCCCATTCAAGATTTGATCTCAGGTCGAAAACATTAGGCAAATAAAACAATTCGATGGAGATTGAGTCTTTGCGATGTGTGTGTAGCAACTCATAAATCGAACTTCTTTTCTTTATGACCAGCACTTACTAAATGGACTCTACTCAAGCAGTTGAAAGGGGGATAGAGGAAGTAGGATTTATTTTAGATTTGCATCTGTTTACACTGACGGATGCAAGAAATAGTGTAAACTTTGCAAAAGATTGGAGATCAAATACTTCAATCGAATAGGGTACACTGTGCACTATGCATGCCTGCGTACATCAACTTGATTCGTTAATTCTGAAAGAAAAATCTCTACAGAATTTATATTTTTTTTAAATTCAAATTGTTTTTATTTATTGTACGTCTATTAGGCTCTTGGAATATCATAAAACAAACTCTAAAATAAGCTCCTGATAATAAAAACAAAATTAAGGCAAAAAATGCAATAAAAAGAGCACGAAAATAGTCTCCGTAAAATATAAAATTTATGATAGTTGAGGCATGTATTTCACTTCTTTTTTAATAGATGCTAGGGTAGTCCAATATTTCTAGTTTTTCTGAGTATTTTTATATTCACTTTATCAACTCTTTTAGCATAGATTTTGGAGTTACTTGATGGTTCCTAATTTTCTTTTATAATAAACCCCACAAATGCTAAATGAAATTGAGTTCAGGTAGTTGAGAAGGCATCTCGTATTATCTTGCTAAACGATAAATTGACTATGAAGCTCCAATTTTATAACACGTTGTGGTAAATTGATCCATTATTGCTTCAATGAATTGAAGTAAAAGTACTTTACATGCTGCAATGTAACTCTAAAACCATCACATCATTACCTTCACTGATTCACAGTGGTACACAAATCTACTTAATTTGTCTTCTTTTGATGCCGAAAATGTAATATTTGCTGTCAACGAACAAATTACGTTTTCCCAGAACTCTGTGTATGCTTCCTGGCAAACGTTATTCTCTTCTTTATTTTATGGAATGAAATGTACGGATTTTTTTGTGCTACGTGTGCTATGATAACCATTTTTTACTATTTTGCGAATAGTGCCAGCGGATTTGCCGCTACACAGACATCTGGAACAAAAAGAAATTAAAAAAAAACATTTCTTCGGCATCTTCTCTTCAGCAGTTTTCTGGCAAAAAATTCTTTGAATAAATAAAAATTGCCATGAAAAGTTAGTCAAAAATCTGTCTTTCAGAATCGAATTTAACCTGTAGATCCCGCCAGTCTTGGATAAAGTTTAACACACACAACATGGATAGTGTGAGAAGCTATATTGTAGTCTTGACTAAAGCGTTGTAATGACCAATTAAGTAAGTCACCGCAATAAAAAAAAAATTTTAAATTGATTTTAACATTCTGTTTCGATTTTGAAAGCCGACACCTTAAGATCTTTTTGAATAGATTGATCTTTTCTTGTTATACAAGTTTGAAGCGAAGATTTTTAGAAAAATTATTTTGCTTTCTTGTAATTATTTTGCAATCTTAGAGTAGAAGAGTGATATCTTCTTATAATATTGTTGTGATTTTACCTTTTTAAAAACGTTTATAATATAAGTTCGTTGGTTGCACACAAAATAAAAATAAATTTGTGTTTAGTTTCAATTAAATTCTTTATTGTTTGCACTTTTTTTGTGGGCCACTGTTTAGAACTTGATGAATCCAACAATAATTTGCTTAGTTCGTTATTCTTCTATACACTTCTGTTCGCGTAAGCACCATCGGCAGATCTTTACTACGGCGATCTACAAACCACGACAGTTTTCTTCACACGTAACGCATCTTCACACAAGACTGACGGAATTCTTACTGCTCGTTGCCTGCTTTGTCTTGCCTTTTTATATGCCCACGTAATCAGTCTGACTAAAGCGTTGTAAAGACCAATTAAATAAGTCACGGCAAAAACTAATTTTTAAATTGATTTTAACACGTTCATCGCCATGCCAGTCATATGTGTCCGACGTACGCGATTTGGTAGATGGCCACGTAAACCACAGATGTCCGACGCAAACGATACATTTGCATTATGTTTCGAAAGCTTGGCCTATTAGGAACAAAACCTGAAAATTTCTTGGCTTACTACATATAAGACTGACACGGCTTGTCGAGAAAAAAAGTTTTAATATAGGGCCATGTCAAGTATATACAGTGTGACATAAAAAATATTGTTTTCCGGGAATTTTGGCAAAAAATTTATTCTGTGATACACTAAGTTTCCTTGATACATTTTTAACTAAATTATCTAATAAAGTTACCGTGGCCCATGTGAAAATTTTTCTGATACTATCGTGGCAATGAACTTGTTAAGATTCTTTGCGATTTTGAAAGCCGATACCTTAAGATCTTTTTGAACAGTTGGAATTACGTGCCTCTTTTGTAACTATTAAGGGACGACTTTCAGCAAATTTCATTTGGTTTCTTGTAATTATTTTGTAATCTTAGAGAAAAAGAGTGATATTTTCTTTAATATTTTATTTGACTAACAACTCTTCAATTTTTTTCTGCAGATTTATAATAATTTTTTGCTCTGTTTGTTTTATAAGAAATGAAAGAAAATTTTCAATGCATTATTAAAAAAGGACTTAAAACTTCTCTTTGATAAAGTAAAACAACTTAAATTTAATCGAAAATTGTGAAACAAGACACGTTGAACTACAATCACGATTTGCAGAATATTTTGTTATGTACGAAGACTTTTTGTAAGCAGTAAAGAGATCTTTTTTCCATTTTTTTATTAGAAAGACAGATTTTATTTAAAAAAAATAAAAACTTAACTTAAAGAAAAATTTTTAATATTATAAAAGAGCTGTACGCAGACTTTTTATACACAGTGTATATGCAATTTTAAATGAATTAAATATACATTTATTTCATTAAATCAATTCATTAATTTGCTGCTGTAAAGAAGAAAAAAAATATTATTAACAGAGAATTTATAAAAGGATTGGGCGACTTCATATGGTTCTTTAAACCAATTGTGTTTGAATTGGGTTAAATTAAACTCATATAAACCGCAATTTATACGAAATCGTATACAGAACCAGTCATATTCACTTAAAACAAAAACAATTTCACAAAAAAACAATTTCACAAAAGCAAAACCAAAAACAAAATCAAGAAAATGAATCATCATCAAATAAAATAAAAATTTGTTATTCCTGCTGCTTCATTTCGGTATTCTCTTATGCATTATGGTGCCATCAGGCGAGAGAGAAAGAGAATAATAATGAGTACTACGTTTATACAATGTATACCATATGTACGTATACGTAATATTTAATACAAGATATTACTCATACTCCATGGTGGCCCCAAATGGTTTCTATACGTATAGGCAAATAGGGTTATCAATCAACTAAAAAAAAAAAATACATTTAATCAAGAGACAAATACTTGGAATAATATTTTTAATTTTTTTGTTAATAAAATATCAAATAGGGACACAAATAAAACTCATATAAAACATATGTTTAAGAAATATTAGTAGTATAACCTAAAAACTGGCCATTTTTATTAGAAGTAAAGGCTTTCTTAAGACTTTTTTTTTGAAATAACCTGTCATTTAAAGTATTGTCCATCAGAAGCTACAAATCTTTTTGAAAATTTATGGATTTCGTCGCAAAATCGGCCGCTTATCTTCTGCGGCCAAGAATAAATCGAACCAATTTTTAAAACCCTGAACTAAAGTGTATTACACTGAGAGCACTGAGAGCACGATCAAAACATAGAGTAGTGATTTTACCTCATGGTAGAATAAATTGTGGTATCATAGTGGACCTAAATTCTGGCCCAAGTGGGACCTCTTCCTCCGCCACCTAACATAACCTAAGGGTACTCAGAAGTGGCAATGTCTGTGCTAGACGGCAGGTGAAATAAAACTTCCCATTTACTGTTTTCCAAATAGTTTTTTTGACCGGCATCGTAATATGTAATTGAGCGTTGTCATGATGAAAAATATTGCCCTCCTGTCTGTTTGCATGTTCACAGTGTTTTATCTCCAATGCCTGCTTCAAATGAATTAATTGCTGTTCGTATAGGCCTACCGTGGTAGTTTGTTCTGTTTTTAGTCGCTTATATTACATCATATCCTTCTAATCCCATCAAATCTAAAGCATTATCCTTGGTCAAGGATTTTGTTTGTTGTTTGCACTTCACATATAATTTCTTCAGCTTTTGGGCTACCGTAGGGTAGACATTTTTCGTGTCATAATTAATTGCTGTCTGTATGGGTCTCCCTTGTTAGCTTGTTTTGATTTAAGTCCCTCATTATGTATCTCACCCTTCTGATCCCATCAGTAGCGCTTTACTACTTGGCCGTTGATTTTTCTTGTTGCCTGCGCTTCACATATGATTTCTTGAGCTTTTGGGCTGTCATAGGGTAAAGGTTTTTCTCATAATTAATTGCTGTCTGTCTGTATGGTTCTCCTGTGTTAACTTGTTTTGGTTTAAGTCGCTCTTAATGTATCTCATCCTTCTGATCCCATCATCAGTAGGCTTTATTACTTGGCAGCTGATTTTGCTTGTTGCCTTCACTTCATATATGATTTCTAGAGTTTATGGGCTGTCATATGGTAAAGGTTTTTCATCGTAATTAATTGCTGTCTGCATAGGTCTCTTGTAATAGTTTGGTTTGCTTTTAATCGTTCATAATGGATTACATCCTTCTGATTTCATCAAATAGAGTACATTACCTAGGCGCACTAGATATTCTACTTGGCCGCGGATTTGGGCTGTCTGAGTCACGTCTAACTTCTCTTCTTGCATCTGGTATGAATCTTAATCGAGTAATTGCAAAGTTTTTATTCAAACTTTTTTGGTTGCTGTTGACGTTCTCTGACAAAACAACCAATTTTTTAGACTTTTAAACCACTCGATTCACTGTGTTGTCGATAGAGCGTGATCACATTCATTTCAGACCGAACATTATATTTCCTCTGCTTCAGAAGCTCAGCGGAGTTTTAACCGTTTAAAACCCATCATCATCGTATCGGTTCATGCGTGTGAAATTGAATATTTTTTATTATGTGTTGATCTACTCTTCTATATACCTGTTAAACGCTCCTTTATGGTAATGCCACTCGCATTAATGTGCCTATAATCAAAGTGTTTGTAAATGAAATCAAAGCCTGTGAAGAGTTTTGGCGTAGTGCCTGGTCAAAAACTATGGCAAGGAAAATAAAAAAACAAAGAAACGATGATAAGCATTGAAAGGACATAGTCTATGAAGGCCAAGTAATTATAAACAACGCCATACAATAAAATTCAAAGGAAACTCGTAGAAGAAGACGTCCAGATTATACCATGGAGAGCAATGGGGAATTTATTCGGAACTAACTGCAATGGACTAAAACTGGAGCGGAATAAAGACGTTGTCATAAAACCGATATGTGTTCACTTTTTATAAGGACGATAATGCCATATGCAGATGGACCAATATCTTCACATTTTGAAAGGGACTGCATTTAAATTAGTATTTAATAGGCACTGTACTTTAGCAACATAATTTGTGAAGTGGATGACGTGTTAGTATTTCTAAAGAAGAAGTAACCAAACAGTCTATGCAGGAGAGCGAAATACTACGCTCTGAACATTACAAATCGAAATGTAAAACCTAATAAGATTGAAATTTGCTCGTGTACAACGAATACGACGATCATTTATGATGACAGTCTTTACTTTATTAACAAGGAGATTAAGATACCCTGAATGGTAAATTGAATGAAAGGCAATATTTAGAGGAAAGGGCAGCAAAAGCCCACTATTGATGTGTGTGTTAACCGTATACATGAGTGTTTAGACTAAAGTTTAGACTCGTCTACGTACGACAGATGTTTGAGAAACTTTTCATGTCAAATTTTGTTAGAAAACTGCTGAGAGGAAGTTGCCGAAGAAATATTTTTCACATTTTGTTTCGATCGAGATGTCTGACCTAGGGTTTGAACTGTGGCCTTACGTCTAATAAGCCAAGACTCAATCCACTATACTACGGCGACTACTTACTTATAATTCAATAATGTGATGGACAACAGTGAATAGCAAGTGGAAATACTAGAATATATCCGGTGTTTCAGAGAATTTATTTCTTTAGAGAAAGTATGATTTGGGAATGCTTACTAACTTACTTAATCTGTCATTATAACCCTTTAGTCAGGTTTACAACCTAGTTTCACACATCACCGCTATTTTATGTGTGTTGATTTTATTCACAAAGTATATGTTATCGACAAGTAGAGACGTGCGGCGTATTGATTATCAGATTACGGCCGATAACTATACTTTTAATATACATACATACAAAAATGGTCATTACAACCCTTCAGTCAGGATTACAACCTAGTTTCTTACCTTTAATATAGTCAAGGAATTTATTTATCTTGGCACCGCCGTTACCACCATAAACAATGTCAGTCTGGAGATCAAGCGCAGGATCACTCTTGTCAACAGGCGCTACTATGGTCTGCATAGGCAATTGAGTAGCAGAGACCTCTCTCGTACGACAAAACTAATGCTCTATAAGACGCTTATTCTACCCATGCTTCTTTATGGTGCAGAGGCATGGACCCTACTAAGCACTGATGCAGCAGCCTTAAAAGTGTTCGAGAGAAAAGTCCTACGTAAGATCTTCGATCCAGTGCGAGTTGGCGCATTAATATGCGGGGATCTGCGGAAGTCGGCGAAGAGGACGAATTTGTATGCGTTGGAAGGACCAGATCGAGAAAGCCCTGTCATCGATAGGTGTGACCAACTGGCATAGGCCTACAAGAAGAAGAGGCGCATGGAAGGGTGTGTTGCGGCAGGTCGAAATCCGTTAATTGAGTTGTAGATGGCCAATTGATGAGGTGGTGTGACCTACCGTTTAACGTTGATTCCAATTGACAAATTTGAGAACCCTTTCCTCTCCCTCATGTTTCGTTTTGTTCAAGATGTCTGAATTGGGGTGTGAACTATGGGCTCTCTTCTAATAAGCCTTCACTAAAGCGACTTCGATGGCCCGAAAACCATTGGTAAAGATAAGATAAAATGCGACTTAAATACACAAATGAGTGACCTTACGGGACACCATGTAGGCATAGTACATACTACTGAATGCAGGGCATGTGGCAAAGGCATCGAAACAAAGGAACTCTGTTTATGTATAAGTGTATTGGAGTGTATTGGACAAAGCTAAAGAAATTTTTTTAAAATACAAAATTCCTAATGGGAATATATTTAGTAGTACTAAATGATGATTTTGTAGCTTTTGTAATGAAGGTTAACGTGAACGTGTCAGAATTTCTTGTGGTACAGGGGAATGCATTAATCGTATAATATTAACAAATATTATTCGCTTATTTAAAACATAAATTACCTGGGAACCCTGTAGCAAAGACACTGACTTTTTCCACGCTTAAACAAATACACACATACACACCAGTTGTATACATTTAATTGCTATAAAAAAATACTACAACGTATAGAATATAGAGCAAAAATACTTCGCCACTTTGCCGCATTAAAACTATCATTTATGCAACATTTGCTGTGTAACACATACACACACTGTAACGTATAGAATTGAGAATGTAAAAGAGAAACAGTATAAAACAAGTGGCAAAATAAAAACATTGAAAAACATGACAAACCACAAAACGTGATGTTGTTAAGAAGAAATAGAAAAAACAACAAAGAATTGCTTTACGTCACCTTAATTCAGTAGAGAATATAAAAGAGGAAAACAAGTACCAACAGCTGAAATAGAAAAGAAAAAATAAAGAAAAACAAAAATATGAAAGCAAAACAAAACCAAGAATCAATGGAAAAGAACCAAGAAAATGAAAGAAAAGAAAAACAGTTTTAATCTAGAACTCAACATAACGTTAATAAAAGCTTTAGAAATTCACCTCTTTTTGCAATTTAACATGTGAAAACAGTACGGGAGAAAGAAAGTGAGAAAGAGAGAGAGAGAGAGCATAAAAACATATTGAATGCTTTTTTAACACGTGCTGTTTATGACTAAACGTACAACATTATGTTTTTCACAAGTTTTGCTTTCAATATTTCCCTGGTCTATATACATACATATATATATTTATGTATATATGTATGGGTGTATAGTTTTTTTATATTATTTCATAATACAGTTCTCTCTCAGTTTCTCTGCCATTCTTCTCATTTATTTATTGTTATTATACGTTGCTTCAATAGGGCGAACTATAAGAGTGTATGTGTAAGCAAGAAAGTGTTATGTTCATAAGGTTTTCTGCACAGAGAGAGAGTGAGTGTGTGTTTTATTAGAGAGTCTGTAAATATTTTTGTTTTCCTTTTTTTTTGGTGTTCTTGTTGTAGTTGTTGTTCCATTAAAACTGACGTTTGCTACTGTTTGATTTCGGCACCAAAAACTTTTGCTTCATTGCGGTGTTACGTGTTACGTGTATCAGACGCCACGGCGGCGTCAAGTTAAGGATTTGGTACAATTTTTTTTTTATTATTAAAGAAAACTGAAAACAATATAGCACGTAGTGAAAAATCGAAAACGCATAACATTATATTATAAAAACAAAAGCACGTTTAAAGAAAGAAATATAAAAAATTTAAAACCCTAAAAATTTTAATAAAAAAATTAATAAAAAAATTCATTAAAAATAAAAAAGTGTTCACAAAAATAGAAAATATTAAATTATAAAATAATAAATAAATAAAATAAAATAAAATAAAAATAAAATTTCAAAAATAGTGTTAATTAAAGTGCTTAATTTATTTCTAAAAAATGTAAATTCCTTAAACAAATTTTAATGAAAGAAAAAAATCAATTTTATTACGTTTTCTTAGCATTTAAGTTATTGCTGTTGTTTGCCTATTCATGTTTTTTTTTACTTTTACTTTGACTTGTCTTAATGGTTTTACTGCTTTTTCTCCTACCCTAATGGGAAAAAAACAAGCTGGGGAAGAAAAAAAAATTGTTTTAGAATTCTAAGTCATCACTTGAAAACAAGAATTTTGATTACAAAACACAAAATGACTTCCTATACATGGCTGGTTTAGAAGGAAAAAAAGTAAAAAAAAAAATTAAAGAAAAACACTCACTATTAACCTCTTGCACAGTGGTCGGAAATGAGAAAAAAAAGTACAAGTGTCTTGGGAATTATTTTAAATGAAATTTATTGCAGCAATATATAAAATATATATACAAGAATAATAACTATAAAAACACATATATTTGACCTGATTTTAATAAATTTATAAAATTTTATTATAATGGAATAACGGAATAATACAATATTTAATCATATTCTAAAATTTTTTTACTATATTTATAATGAAAATAAATTTTTTTCAATTTATTTATTAATAATCTTAACATCCTATCCTACTTTAGCCTTAAGAATCAAATATATAAAAACCATATAATATTTCCTTTAATTATACTTTCATTGTACAAACAAATAATCAGATTACATGGGAGTTTTGTTAAGGAATGTTGTCTTTTAGCTTTTTATTAGGGAAAGCCTTATTAAACAGTTAATCACATGAGAAACGGGGCAATATAATCCAAATTGCCGTTGAATAGGTACAATTGAGTCTGGCAGCCGTATCAACTTTATTGGGATTCCATAAGGTCTTTCTGTAAATCCGATTTTATTTGTTTCATTAGACAATTACAACGCTTGGTTGCCATCTTGACAATTTAATGAAGATAAATTGTATTCCAATCACCTCCTAAGATGAAATTTTCTTCTTAGGTTCCCAAGTCACGAACAATTACAACGAAAATGTTCTGTGGTACCACCATCTTCCTCGTCACTACAGCTTCTGCAGAAGTCATTATCTTTAGATTACGAAACCTACCGCTTAACATTGAAATTTTTCCTGGCAATTTTATTTCCTTTTAAAGTTATTGCCGGATGACTGTACAGTGGAAGGAAAAAATTATTTTTATATGCCGTTTTTTTCCATATATATGCTGAGATTTGAACAATGTGCTCTTGTCTAATAAGTCAAAACAATACCTACAAGAGTACGGTGATATGTCGATATCCAGGCATAATCTATCTGGCATCTCTGCAAATCCCATATTTCTTATATTTCTTTTGTTTGTGCCTTGGTAGAGTAATGCCATTCTCATGTATCAGAATTTTCCATTGTAACAGCGCCTTTGTAAGTTTAAGTAAGGCTTCAGTGTCCTGTATATGGTTAGGCGTCCAAGACTTTTCTATCTCCTCCGGAGACATTATCCATTCATGGACAATTATACATGTGGTGTGCAAATGCTATAGGAATCTAATGACCGGTAAATATCCGCATATCATGAATCGTGTGCGAGGACAATATCCTCCTCAAAATCCATATGTTTTCAAAAGATTCCACATCCGACATTTCCGCTTGATCTAAATGCCTCATCCAAAAAGAGCCTCTAAACGCATAATCTTATTGGCCAGTTGACGTCGTCAAAATGTAAAGTTTATGGAACATTATTTTTTTCGAAAAATCTGCATTGAAAACTTGTTTCTCTAGCAGCCAAATAGCATATCTTTGGCATTTATTGGATCTGAAATTAAATATATGGACACAATATTTACGATAGCGCGTTCATTGCATATCTTCCATTTTTTTGAAAATGTTGCTGAAGATTATGGTAACCATAATTACATCGTATTGTTTAGCAAGTGCCCGCGTTAATGGTGGTAATTTATTTTTTAGGAAGTGTTCTTCGGTTATTGAACGGTCCATTTTCTTCAGATGATAGAAATTAAACAATTGACCGTCTTGCCAGACTATCGACACGAAAGGATTAACCCGATATATCAGAAAGCAAACTTGTGTGCCATCAGATTCGCTAGGCAATGATGAACAATAATTCTAGAAACTGTTCTTGTAGCTTCAATGATTTTGTGCCATTAGGTTCGCTAGGCAATGATGAACAATAATTCTAGAAACTTTTCTTGTAGCTTCAATGTTTGTTTATGTAGCGGTGATATCGCCAGTCGTACGAATACGTTTTTTTATGTCCTACACCGTTCGTTGGAACGATGGGATTTTGATTCCTTTTTGATTATAAACTTAGTTGACCGATTATTTTGACTAAAAATTCCCAATCAACTTGGTAGAGGCTATTAATTAGTTTTTAATGTTTTCAAGCGGAATTTCAATTTCAATTTTTACCAGAAAACTGCTGAAAGTAATTGTCCGAAATAAATATTTCTTTGCAAGATTTCGTTCTGTTGAACATGTTCGAAGTGAAGTTTGACTCTCGCCTCTCGCCTAATAAGCTAACAAACTACCTACTACACTAAGGTCACTTCATTGACAAAATAAATAAATAATATATAAATAATTGAGTATAATTGCCTGTTACTCAAAAATTGGGTCACCAGTCCCGAACCGTTTGTATTTCATTGAATAATTGGCTCTGTTATGAATTTTGACGGGAAGCTTAGGATGTCTTGGCCCGACTACGGCAAAGCCCCTTGAGTAGTGCTTGAGTTTTAAACTCAAATTATTAGAAAAACGTAAGCTCGACACTCATACTCAGCAATATTTTATCTCTGGCTCATAATCGTCAGTTAATGGCAGATAATATGTTTGGTGATCTCCACATATTTAGTGTCATTAGAACTAATGTATAATGATATGACATTTTGGGTAAATTTAAGGATCGAATCGTGTTTCACGTATAACTATAAATGTTCAGATATGTCTGATCTCTCCCCTAGTATGGTAATATTCGTATACTTCCACTATGATTGTCCCTCATAATTGGAATATCGATCACTTGAGTCTTAATTCATTCGAATTAGTAGTCGTATCATTTATGAGTCCCCTATGCTGTGACTTTCGTACTATCCAGTAACCTACAGCAAGGTAATCGTTAAATGTCTTGCTATCTTCTATACAATCATCCAGATCTGATCTAGATCTATGCATCCAGATGTACGTATGCATACATACATACATACATACATAATTGGCCATTACAACCCTTCAGTCAGGATTACGGCCTAGCTTCTCACACCACTCATGTTGTGTGCGTTAATTTTATACGTGAGTGGCGGGACCTACAGTTTAACATCGACTCCGAACGACAGATTTTTGAGAAACTTTTTCATGGCAGTTTATTTTACTCTCAGAGTTTTTGCCAGAAATCTGCTGAGAGGAAGTCGCCGAAGAAATATTTTTTTTTTTTTTCATATTTCATTTTTGATGTCTGACCTGGGATACGAACCCGGGCTTTACGAATAGTAAGCCAACACACTACCTACTACACCACGGCGACGTATGCATACTTTGTCGAAATTTCATGATTTTGAATTTAATCCACAGCTGCGTTATTGTACCGTAAACAGGCACAATCTACGATTCAACTGAATAAATCAATTATAAACCGGCCTTCTCGTGGGCCATTGTTTCGGTAGTGAACACTTGTATGTACAAGTATTGGACTTGTATGATGGTCTGCAAGCTTTCCGGAAAGCAATGAAGCAAATAAATGTTAACTTAACTCCCAGCTACGAAGTAGTATTGAAATTGTGGCATGTATGGTGAAGTAAAACATTGAAGTTCAGTTTAAATGAAGAGCTTAATGATCCTCTTCTTATTTGCTTTTAGTCCTTAACTTATCAACCTGACCATGACCGAAGCATATTTCGTTTTCTCAAGGAACACATTGCTTTCATTGTTTCGGTTCAGTTTCTTACTCAGAATCAATTGGTGCAGCTTCTTACCCATCTGTTGACAAGTATTGGGTGTAGTAGAGAGTAGCATTTTCTTGCTAATTAAACTCTACTCTGTTCTGTAAATTCTAACCGACAATGATTATCATTGTTGATGTTATCCTTGTTAGCATATCAGGGGCATGGGAGCTTCCAGAATGGAAAGTACTAAAGCAGCACTTTAACCAGTAAACCACGCCATCTCCCATTTGTAGCCACATTTATAGTAAATTGTTGGCAATCATAAACTCTTGTCATATTGTTAAGAAGAGTTTAATGCAATCGAAGTAATTTTATTATATTGAAAGTAAAGGTCAGTCTCTTGCACTGGATTTTAAATAAAAGTTGCTTCGTTAAGGCTATCAAACGGCCTCCATGGTTTTGATGGTGAGCCATTGGTCTTTTCATGAAAGTTTCCATGCCCACTGCACAAAAATCTGGCGGATTTACACACATGCTTACATACATAATTGGTCATTACAACACTTCAGTCAGGATTACGACCTAGCTTCTCACACCAATTATGTCGTGCGTTTTTATTGTACACATGAGTGACGGGACCTACAGTTTAAAGTCAGCTCCGAACGACAGAATTTTGGGAAAATTTTCATGGCGATTTTTATTTATTCTTAGATTTTTTGCCAAAAATCTGCTGAGAGGAAGTCGGCAGAGAAATATTTTTCAGAATTCGTTTCGTTAGAGATTTCTGGCCTGAAGTTTGAACCGTGACTACTTAAGCCTAATAAGTCAGCTTACTAGCTACTAGACAAGAGAGATTGTGGCTGATTTAAGCTCCGAAATACTTTCTGGCTTATTCGCTTACAGGCGAAATTTCAAACAACCACAAATAAAAAAAATCGCACGTAATTCAATCGCATTTTCTTGGTAGGGAGTTGCCATCAAAATTGCTTGTGATAATTTGTTTTAGAAATCATTTGCTGCACGCTCGGTATGATTTCTGCTGAAATCAAGTCTATTCTGTCTAGTTGAGTTTGTAAAAACTCTGTTTACGAATGTCCTTTTTTTCCAGCATATGCCTTTTGGCAGCATATGCCTTCCATAATTGTCTTGTTTCCGTTTCTTTAATATATTTTTGTTGTTACAGCTAAGCAGGTGAATGTTCTACTTGAGCAAGTGCTACGATAATGGGGGGTCGTTGCCTAGAATTAACGCCCTCCGGATTTATGGTGTAGTGGTGGGGAATCTTGCTGATTGTTGTTTCCTACCTCTTTACAGTCACTGCAATGTTGATGCATTTCTGCCTTGTTTCCGTTTCTTTAAAGTATTTTTATTGCCCCTTTTAAGACGTGATTGATATGCTTGAGCAAAGTCCTAGCATAATGGGGCTGCCATTTATCGTTGCCTAGAAACAATGCCCCGCTAGTATTTGGTGAAGTGATGGGGAATCTTGCTAAGTGTTGATTTCTACTTTTTTTTCGCATTAATGTCCTTTACAGTCACTGCAATGTCGACCACATCTTCAGATACTTTAAAGCCTACTGTATGCCAAAAACCATTTTTCTTCCTACTCATAAGCATTCATGAAATTTTGAATATAAGTGAGTCAACAATATTGAAATTTAAATACTCTGATTCATTCGTACTCACTACAACGTTGATTTATAAGTACAGGTTGCAAGGAGTATGCGTACAACATTGACATCAAACTCATACCATACGAAATATGTTTGATTCACAAGCCTACTCATTTAGATTCATATCTTTAGAAAAATACTTATAATACTCATAAATGATTATTCGAGTGATTCGAATCATTCATAAAAATTTACAGTCTTAGTTGTTGTTGCATTTACAAAAAAAGAAGAAAGAAAAAGACAAAGACAAAGACAGCAAGCAAAGCGAACACACAACCTTCTAGTGAGTATTGTAGTGTTCATACTTATTTTGTGATTCTTGTACATGTTGAGTAAAGGAAAGTCGAAACCAGAGCAGAGCTAACACACAACTTTTTAGTGAGTATTTTAGTGTTCGTATGCGAATTATACTTATTTTGTGATTCTTGTAAATGTTGAGTCATGGAGAGTCGAACTCAACAGCATCATACGTGTTGTTAAGTATGAATATGATGAGTACTTCAAACTTTGAATATGAGTAGAGGTTCCATGATATTAAAATAAATATGAATGCGTATATGTAAGTACCAGAAATTATGAGTATGATTCGGTTCTACTCATCTTTTTGAATACTCATTGATGATCCCTGCTAGTGGATGTAATTCCATGCTTATGCATCCGATGTAAACCACAATGACAGGACCAATAGTGGACGTATGATGCTATAGTTTGGCTGGGCATAACAAATCTAAAGACAACTCAAACTGAACAAAAGTATAGAGACTGGTGTGTGTTGTTATAATGATAACCTGTCCTACAGGACCGTTGGAGCATCTTTTAAATTTCAATTTGTTGCATACATCGGGTCTTTAGTAAACGCTTAATGATCTCTGGTTCCAACGCAATCCAACGCATTAGTAAAGACCCAAGTGTTGTTCACTTGGATAGTATTCATCTGCCACAAATCAAAAGGTTAATTTCCTCGTAGGCATTTATGATTCAAAACTAAACCCACTGTAGGTAATTTGTTTAACCTTTCTTTTACAATTGTGTTGTTATTGTTGTTGTTGTTGTTGTTGGGGCACCACGTTTTATCAAAACAAAAACAAGCCAAAGCTTATCATTGTACGAGTACATGTTCTAATATTTTTTTCAAAAAAAAAATTTTTTTTCTCCTTCTTTAGTTGCCTCCTTCTAAAAGGTTTCAATGTCATTTCTATTCTCTGGTTATTTCTTCTATCCATTCTAGATTTGCTTTTCTTGTTTTCTTTTCCATTTATTGTATTTAAGTTTTCCATTTTTCATTATTTTTCCTCTTTTTTGCTTTTAAAAGCAAATGTTTTTCTGTCTTTTTTATTTTCTAACCTTTAAGGCATTTTTATGCATTTTTTTATTATTTTTCTCGTGTTGATGATGATTTTTTGTATGTTTTTCTTGGTTGGTTTTGGTTTTAAGTGTAAGACATACCGTTTGTAGCCGTTTTCTTGTGCAATCTAGTCTAAAAAACTAAGTAGAAAATAATGTTTGCATATAACACTTTAGCTGAAGGCTGGAAAGTGCATTCTGTAGTCAAGCTAATCGAATTAAAATGGAATTTTTTTTAATAAGCAGAACGATTAGATATTAAATGTGAGTTTAAGCAATTGCTTACAAAAGGAATGTTTCATATTTAATTGTAAAGTCTGCTTTCTTTTAACGTAATTGCCTAGTATATTGTTACGTTTTTTACATTTTAAAAACGTTTAAAATATGAGCTCGTAGATTGCAAATAAAAAAAAATAAATTTGTGTTTAGTTTTAATCAGAATTCTTTATTATTCGCACAATTCTGTGTGCCATTGTTCACAACTTGATGTAACCAACAACAATTGCTTTTCTTTGTTATGCCTCTGTTTATACCCTTACCATAAACAATAACAATTACTAGACAATTATTCGACAGATCTTTGTAACGGAGATCTTCAAACCACAATTACTCTCTTCAAACTCATGGCGTCTTCACACAAGACTGACTGAACTTCACTAACTCAGTCGCCTGCTTTGCCTTGCCCTTTATATGGCAAAGTAAACAATCTGATGAATGTTCTTGAAAGCGAACGTTCATGACTTCGCCTTCTCGAAATCTCTTAAATGTAAATATCGTTGTGTACATTTATTCTTGTAGCGTTTGTTGTTGTATTTTTGTTTACTTATTTACCATTTTGTTATGCTGTTGTTTGTTGTTGTATTTTTGTTTACTTGTTTACCATTTTTCTGATATTTGTTGTATTTTTGTTTATAATTTTAAAGTTAAGCGACGTCAAAGTAAAACACCGGTAACTTGATTTTTCATTTTCGTAACGATATGATTAACGCAAGGATGTTTCCTTTTGAACTACATTAACTCTGCATACATATGCATTCTGATAATTCCACTCCAAAGAATCAACACATTAGGCAAAACGAGATTCCTATGTCCCGTTGAAATCACCGTAGCTAGTGGATGTAATTCCATGATTATGCATCGGATGTAAACCACAATGATCAGACCAATAGTTGACGTATGATGCCATTGTTTGGCTGAGCATAACAAATCTAAGGACAACTCGAACGGAACAAGGTATAGAGACTAGTGTGTGTTGGTATAATGATAACCTGTCCTACAGGACCGTTGGAGTGTATTTTAAATTTAAATTCGTTGCGCACATCGCGTTTTTAGTAAACGCTTCTTATATTCAAAATTTCTAAAAAATATCAGAATTATTAAGTGGCCGTAGTCTAGTTGGTAGTGCGTTGGCATGGTAGACATAAGGCCACGGTTCAAACCCCCGGTCTCCAACAAAACCTACAAATTCTTCTTCGGCGTCTACCTCCCTCTCAGCAGATTTCTAGGCATAATTCTGTGAATAATAAAATTGCCATGAAAAAGTTTCTGAAAAATCTGTCGTTCGGAGTCGACTTTAAACAGTAGGTGTCGCCGTTCATGTATAAAATTAACACACCCAACAGAGGTGGTGTGAGAAGCTAGGTGGTAATCATGACTAAAGAACTGTAATGACCAAGTATGTATGTATGTATGTATGTAGTCAGACGGTCGGTTACCGTTTCCAGACAACTTGTAAATTGTCATATGCAAGGTAGGTTAGGTTGTGTGAGAAACTAGGGTTGTAATTACCAATTATGTATGTAAGGTAGGTTAGATAGGTAGTTAGCTTGAAGTGTTCGCTTTGATTATCAAAGCTCACTCGAGCATGGCGACCCATAGTGACGCCACAGGTAAGCGCAGGCTCTATACTAACCGAATTTCACTAAACAAGGGTCTGCACACTATAGCACGACTACCCATATGCTGGAAACTAGCCTGAAAGTTTTATAAATGAAGCTATATCCATGATATCAAGGAATGAAAACTCCGTTAAGCTGACAAGGAATGGTGAGCCAAATAACCTAAAACTGTAGCTCTCAAGAGATGGGTTTCTTCGGAGATCTACACCCACGGCAGAAGTCATTTGACTTTCCGCGTGTCTTCCCATAATGCAATTACGTGTAAGCATGGCTACTATGGTCGAGATGACATTTCGATCAAGTTTGAGTAGTTGATTGGTACGCTTTCTATCCACCGAGGGCCAAGTGAGTCTGGCAGTGCAGAGCAAGATTGATCCAGCAAGATTGATCCAGCATCCAAGGTAGCGTCCCGGAGGAATTTTTATCTAATTGTTAATTAAACCAAGATAAGTGTCATATCCAGTTCGATTGATGAGGATTCCGCAAGAAGTGTATTCAAATACAGGACTCTCAAATCTTCTTTCACTGTAATTTCATAGAAAATTTTAGGTTGCATCAAACCTGCCTTGATTCAGATGGGTATCAATTTCTCTCCATCCTCCTTTCGCCAAAAATATTCTTCCAAATTTCATTTTCCCATTCCACGGAAATGTTCTGGTTTAGAAGATACGGTGGAGATCTTCTAAACCAGAACATGACCAGATCTTTCTATTTTCCCTAACTAGCTGATTCAGCCTGCCTAGACAGGCTGTAAGTTTGAGTCGTACTAAGTTTGAGTTGTACTAAGTTTGAGTCAACCTCATTGGACTTACGTGCGTGGATGGCGGCCTAACTATTAAATAGCATTGTCGAGACCCATTCTCTATACCTTCTGTGCACCCTGGAATGAGTACATCTTTCAATGACGTAAACTTCTGCTTAATTTTGTCGTAGTGTAGGTGTCCAGTTCATCCAATTCAGGTCAAAATAATAGTAAACAACAACATACAATAGTGCTCGCTGTTGCTAGTGATAGCCTAGCCAATCTTGTTCTCAACGAAATATGGAGCGACAACGTCGCCAGCCTAAAATCCACGCCAAACCGTCAATTTTTCCGGATGCATTTTACGTTCATTGATCCAAAATTGGATCACTTCGCTAAATATGGCTTATTGATGAAAATTAGGGTCAGTTGAGCAGTTTGCAATTCAACAAATTATTCAGCAAACACACATCGTTGTCTATGGTCAATCAGGTTAATATGGCAAAACGAACTGAATAAATGACAGGTATTTTGACAGATGAAGCTTCAACATGGCGCAAGATGGCCGTTATCAGATGTCCAAGTTTGGAAGTCTTTGCTGGAAGACCCGATACTTGAATTTAAGAGCTTTTCAATGCATTTGTATTGAATTTCTATACAGGAAAATAAATATATTTACGCAGAATAAAGAAACATATAAAATAGAGACGGAGAGGGAGAGAAAGAGAAGGTAGAAGTAGCCATAGAGGAAACAGTTTTAAGTGAAATGAAAAAAAAAATCTAACAACATTCTCGTACACTGTTAAAGTCTATAAAATATTGGCAATAATTGTCAATGGCTTTTATAATGCTGTCATTTTCAATTTAATTTTATGGTATTTAGAGAGAGAGAGTCAACAACAAATTTTTATTCAATTGGAATTTCTCTCTCTCTTTCTCGTTTTGTTTTTGTTTTATTTTTCAATTTCTATTTATTTTTATTCAATTTTTAGATGCACTTTATTTAATCATTCTCTCTTTTCATTCAAACAACTAGCTAAGTAAGGCAATAAATGCAGTAGTTCCCAAACATAATTTTAAAGTCAACGGATTTTTTAGTTGCGTATGGTAGTAATACGAACTTGCTAACAAGTTTTTCTCTTGATATATGCTTCACTGAGGCAGATGCATATTGTCTGGTTTTTACCTTTTTAAAAACGTTTGAAATATGAGTTCGTTGATTGCAAACAAAATAAAAATAAATTTGTGTTTAGTTTTAGATAAATTCTTTATTACTCTCACTACTTTTGTGCCACTGTTCCCACTTGACGAATACAACAATAATTGCTTGTTCGCTATACTTCTTTACTTACAACGCAGATCTTTTCAACGGTGATCTTCAAACCACGATTGTTCTCTTCACACGCATCGCGTCTTCAAACAAGACTGTCTGAATTCTTACTACTCGTTGCCTGCTTTGTCTTGCCTTTTTATATGCCCACGTAAACAGTCTGATGAACATTCTTGAAGTAGAACGTTCGGTGTTTAGCTTTCTCGAGAACTCTATCGCGATTTCATTGTTGTTTGTGTAATTTGCTAACGTTGTTTGTTGTTGCTTTATTTCTTACTTGTCTGTCTCATTTTCTTTTATACTGCTGTTGTTGGTATATGCAAACAAGTTCGTTGTATTTGTTTGTGTAGCTTTTGTTTATCGTTTTAACCCATTAGTGCCCAGTGGCAACTTAAGTTGCCAGCAGAGGTTACCTTAATTTTTATGCTATGAGAGGAAATTGAGTGTAAAAAACAAAGCGGTAACCGTTAGAAAAAGAAGTAATTCGGGCATTAAATGGTTATGGTACGATGGTACACCATTTCCATTTACGCAACAATATATACTTCACTGATATGATATATGCTTCGGGGACTGCCGTAGTCTGGAAGGTAGTATCTTGGCTTATTAGACGCGAGCTCATGGTTCGAACCCCAGCTTAGATCTCTCGATCGCAACGAAATATGAAAAATATTTCTTTAGAGGTTTCTTTTCAACAGGTTTCTCAGAAATCCATCATTCAGAGACGACTTTAAACTGTAGGTCCCGTTACTCATGCATAAAATTAAAACACACAACATGAGTGGTATGAGAAGCAAGGTTGTAACCCTGACTGAAGGATTGTAATGACCTCTCAACAGATTTCTGGCAAAAACTCTGAAAATAAATAAAATTTCCTTAAAGAGTTTCTCAAAAATATATCGCCTCTCATGTATAACATTAATACACACAACATGAGTGGCGTGAGCAGCTAAGTCGTTGTCCAGACTAAAGAGTTGTAATGACCGATTATGTAAGTGAGAGTGGGACATTGACTACCAAAGATAGGCGGTTGATGTAGTTCTGCTGGCAAAAGGAGAATTGGAAGGGACTTTTTGGGACAACATATCAAGAGCGTTGAAGAGAAGCCCGAGAGAGATCCCACGAGTACAATTTACGAGAAGGAGTAAACCTTCTAAGTGTAAAAATATTCATGTACTGGTTGAGATAATACCACAGAATTGGGATAATAAATTGGAAGAATGGAAGAATGGCCTGGTAGTCTAGTGGTTAGTGTGCCAGACAATTAGCGTGAGTGTTGTGGGTTCGATTCCCAACAGAGACTCTGTTCTGTTATACTGAACTCAGCATAAGGTATAAAATAAATTGGAAGACTTATGTAGAAAGAACATCAGGAAATATCCGACATGACTCTTTGATGTACAGAAGGGAAAATCAGGGAAATCCTGAAAATGTAAGCCAAGGATTACGAGCAATGTGTAAAGCATGATGGTAAGACCAGTAGCAAGCTGAGAAATATTCTTTCTGGAAAAGGAAGAAGAAAGGCTTACAATGTCTATACATACACACATACATACATAATTGGTCATTACAACCCTTTTGTCACGATTACGATCTAGTTTCTCACACCACATATGTTGTGTGAGTTGGTTTTTTATACATACATGAGTGGCGGGACCTACAGTTTAAAATCGACTCTGAACGACAGATTTTTGAGAAACTTTTCATGGCAATTTTTTTACTCTCATCAGAGTTTTTGCCAGAAATCTACTGAGAGGAAGTCGCCGAAGAAATATTTTTTCAAATTCCGTTTTGTAGGAGTTGTGTTAACTGGGGTTTGAAACGTGGCCTCACGTCTAATAAGCCAACACACTACCTACTACACTGCGGTGATTACTATAATGTTTAACAGTCATGTGAAATTCAAAAAAATATGCTCGGGTTTCTATTGAAAAAAAGGTTGGATTCCCTTCCTATTTAAAAATAATTCAAAATGTAAACATTTGACATTAAATGTGCGGAAATTATTTGAGTGTAATTTATTGTTAGACAACAAAATTCTATTAAAAAGAAAGCAAAAAAAAACGTTGTAAATCAATCAATTAATCGATCACACGACGTGTCTGCCTGCAATTAAAGCATGTGATAATGAAAATTCATTTAATTTAGAATGAGCTAATGGGGGCGCCATGCTATTTTCTTCTTTTCTTTGCTATCAAGTGGTAAAAAGTAAACAATTGAACAGCGGGTGTCATCAACCCAGATGTAGTATGAGTATCGTTCATTAACTAAAACAAAGGGGAGGACAAAATCAATCATACGCTCTGTTGGGGAAGCGTAAATTGTTTATTGAACATTGAGAGACATCAAGTGGTGCATTGATTGTAGAAAAATGCTTCTTAATGACATCGTATATCCCAGGAATGAATCATTTGCTTGATATTATTTTAATTATTTACAACAAATAGTGGGCCACAGAAGTGGTATGAGGTTTTTTTTGATTAAAATTTTCTTCATTGAAAATCATTTTTAATGAATTAGAGATTTGCGTCGTCGTAGTTCTAGTAGGTAGTGTGTTGGCTTATTAGATGCAAGCCCGCGGTTCATCTCCTAGCCCAGACATCTCTAGAAAAATATCTTCTTCGGCGACATCCCCTCAGTAGACTTCTGGAAAAATCTTTAAGAGAGTAAAAGAAAATTGCCATGAAAAGTTTCTTATATTTGTCGTTCGGTAAGTAAACATGAGTGGTGTGAGAAACTAGGTTGTAATATTGACTAAAGGTTTAGTAAACATTTCTTGATTTCTTCCCTTAAACGTTTGAATTGTACGTAGCATTCACTCTAAATATCTGAATTGGTTTCAATCCTATTGCCGGATTAGATCGTTGACAAGGATCTGAAACAGATCCCAGCCGGACTATTGCAGGGTATATTGCGATGAGGAGGAGTAACACTCCAGCCCTTAGTAGGTTGACGATCCTGGGCAGTGGCTTCTTCGAAGGTTTGGACTCTTTGCCGAGTGCCGACATTAAGGCTCTTTATTGATTCATAAATAGGTTGAGCTGGTTGGTATAGCAGCTAGCTGGCTGGCTAGCTAGTATTGCAGCTAGATGGCTGGCTGGCAGGCTGGCTAGTTAGTATAGCAGCTAGCTGGCTGGCTTTTTTTTAGTCCCGCTCTCTTATGTGCTTGTGGTCTATTTTTCCTTCTGTCTCCATATACTCCCTTTCCTACCTCTTCTCCTTTAGGACATATTGCAATGGGTCATTTTAACCTTCGAGTATTGTACTTGCACCAATGATAAGTACACGTTCTCAAACCTAACCTAACTTAAACCTGATTTAAATACCTTTAACCGTCAGGAAGCTAAAATAGTGTTACACTCTGCTGGGTCCCATGGTCATGTGAAAATTCATGGCTGATCTTACGAGGAGGGAGATTCCAGGACAGAGTATTTTGTAGTGTGTAAAAAGATATTTGGAAGAGCATGCCAAACAAAAAAGAAGATAAGCAGATTCTTCTCTAGCCACATTGGTTTGAAGCAATTTAAGCTGCTGTTGGGAAATTACAAAATGAGGAGCTTTCAGTCATGCATCACTCTCTGCAGTAATAAATCGAGACTGCTTTGAAATTCATGCAAAAACGTTTCGTTGGCTTTATTAAGTCTTTTTCAATGCATTCTTTCGTAAAATAGATTTGAGAACAGAAAAACGAACGTATTGCACTAGTACCGTGCCCAAACTATGAAGATATTACCTTCTGTGATATTAAAGACTTAAACCTAATTTAAACATGATCTTTTGGATTTTATTGCATAATCTTTACGCCATGTTTTGTCATCTGTAACTAAAGGGTCCGCCAAATAACTTTTTTTTTTGAAAATGCTTAAAAAAAACCACTGAATATTTTCTTAAATTTCTTTTTTTATTTGAAAGTACAATCCTTCCGGTTAATAATGGAAAATAATTTCATTCAAATGGCTACCTCGGCTGGTCATGCAGTAGCCTACACGATCGGTCCAATTTTTAAGCACATTATCGATTGTGTGCAGCTTTATTTCACCAATGGCTTCACGAATATTGTCCTTTAAAGCATCAATGGTCTCTGGCTTGTCGGGGCGTAACACATATCTTTGACGGTACCCCACAAATAGTAGTCCAACGGTGTTAAATCGCAATGCGGCTGATAATGCGATCTTCAAAAACAGGGCCCAAAACATCGAGTGTAGCTTCGGCTGTGTGGCATGTAGCGCCGTCCTGTTGAAACCAAATGTTGCCAATATCCTCCTCTTCAATTTTTGTGAACAAAAATTCGTTCAACATGGCCCGATAACGATCGCCATTGACTGTAACGGCCACTCCTTGCTCATTTTCGAAGAAAAATGGCCCAATTATGCCTCTGGACCAAAATCTGCACCAAACAGTGACTCGTTTTGGGTGCGTCGGCTTTTCAATGTATGCGTGCGGGTTTTCAGTGCCCCAAATGCGTACAATTTTGCTTGTTTACATACCCGCCAAGATCAGAATGAGCTTCATCTGAAAAGATGATTTTTTTTGCCAAAATCGGCATCTGCTGGTGTAGGCTACTGCATGACCAGTCGAGGCATCCATTTGAATGAAATTATTTTCCATTATTAACCGGAAGGACTGTACTTTCAAATAAAAAAAGAAATTTGAGAAAATATTCAGTAGTTTTTTTTAAAGCATTTTCAAAAAAAAAAGTTATTTGGCGGACCCTTTATTTGACTTAAAATTAATTCGATTTCTGTGATATATTGCAGTATTTTGCTGATGACCATTTATAAATTAACAGTCATACATTGAGTTGAGAATTTGAGAAACAAATCCATTCCACTCTTTAAATCAGCAATCGCTTTGTGCATAAGCTGTGGTATCTTAAATTGATGCCTATCCTGTTTATGTGTTCCATAATTATTCCAAAGGATTTCCAACTTAAAATATATTGATACATAGGCAGAACAATTACAAAATCTCTATTCTAGATACATGAAGAAATAATTGCCTGCAGAATCCTGCTTGGTGTCCATAAATTCTGGTTCACAGGTTTCAAGCATGTGTTCTGATTCCTCTAGTCTAAAGAGGTCTGCCAAAAAAAAACCGAACACCTCCTGTGAAGGGTTCTTAACAAAAGTTTTAATTGCCTTCAAACTTATTTGATTTGAGAAGAGACCTCGCCTGTTCTTGCTCTTTTATTTCATTGAGTATTGCTTTTTAAACATCTGTTCCCACACCACCCAAAAGGCTCTGGCCACATTAGCACCATAAAAGAATCTTTCATTGCAAGCTTCCGTAGACAATCTTACAATCAACGATTTAGCTTTATAAGTAGTTTCTATCCAAGTTGAATGGAGCACCTATTTCAGTGAAACGAGTTTTCATTATGGAACCAGACTGGCTGAATTCTTACTATTCGCTGCCTGTTTATATGCTCGCGTAATCAGTTTGATGAAGGTTGCTGAAGTAGAACGTTCGGTGTTTCGCTTTCTGGAGAACTCTATCGCAATTTTTGTTGTTTGTGTATTTTGCTTACGTTGTTTGTTGTTGCTTTATTTCTTACTTGTCTGTCTCCTTTTCTTTCATACTCCTGTTGTTGGTGTATGCAAACAAGTTCGTTGTATTTGTTTGTGTAACTTTTGTTTATCGTTTTAATATTATACGATGGTACACCGTTTCCATTTTCGTAACAATATATACTTCACTTATAGGATAGGATAGATGGATAGTTTCTATGCAAGATGAATTGAGCACCTATTTCAGTGGAACGAGTTTTCATTATGGTACCAGAAAGTCGTGCTCTAGTACGAATATGTATTCCTGACTCATCCGAACACCACAGAATGGTAAATTTTTTAAAAGTTGGTTTCACTCTTTTGTCAGCAACTATATTCATTAGATCATGTATTCGGCAATCCTGTAGTCGGCAAAGTCCTGGTCTTTACTACCATGTGCAATGGATTTAAACTCAACAGAGCACCCTAGAGCCGCTGTCGCAAAGTATTTCATTGTCCATGTTATACTAACACACTCTAGTCTTTGTTCAAGTCCATCTGAATTGTTTTTAGATTTGTTCTGCCTACCTAAACTATGGTCACTATTGCCCTACCTAACATGGTACACATTAAATGCATAATCTTTCAGCATATCATTACCAAATATATGATGTTTCTTAAAATGCTATCTACCCAGTGATATTCCCAGATATTTTATCTTCAGTTGCTGTGATATTACGGATATTTTTCCAGTCAAGAAAGTTTCTCCTTCTCGTGTGTGGTACTATTTTGTTTTTACACGGGTTTATTCTTAATCCCAACTGTTTGTATGTATTCTCAAGACATCTTTGAATGATGTTATGAAGGATCTCCTTTAAATTTGCCTTTAGCCATCAGAACTACATCATCTGTGCACCCTAGGCAACCAATGTCCGCCTCACACTGCTGCAGAACTGGATCCTGGGAGTAAACTCTAGCTGCATCGACCTCTGTATAGTCTAGTCAGCCAATGATAGTTTTACACCGCCACAGAACTGCAGAACTGGACCCTGGGAGTAAGCTCTAGTTGCACAAATTTCTGTACACTCAAGGCAACCAATGTCCGCCTCACACTGCCGCAGAACTGGTTCCTGAGAGTAAGCTCTAGTTGCACCAACCCTTACTATTTCATTCCCTTCGTTTCGTTTTGCAGATCATGTGTCAAGTAGCTTTTTCATCCGTCTGTATATCATTGGATAAAACCCTTCTATTTAATTCCATTCCTGTAACCAGGAGGAGTGTTATCAACTGCGCTCTCTGTAACGAGGAAAGTTTACTCATTTACCTCCTTCACATAGACTGCATAGTGTTTACTGCCCTTATTGTTGTGGTCAGAATAATAAAGAGACTGCAAAATTCCCTTTTTTTCCCCAGAAAGTTTGTTTGTTTCAATTACTCTAATCATGCTCTCAGTTATTTTTTTTTTTTTTACAAAAATCTGTTGTCTGTTTTTCAAAGACTTAAAAGCAGGCGAGGCATTAAATAAAATATTTAAAGACCAGAAAGAAGAAAAAAACGGACACACACAAATCAAGGCAATATAAACCAACACAACACTACAATTTTCCAAGAACTAATGAAACTGCATAATCATCATCGTTACCAGAAGCCAACAACAACAGCAACAATAGCACAAGTACAAGTACAAATAACTGTAACAAAACACCATTAAAACCATTTTAAAAATAGTTTATGGCCCTTTTACTGCTACTAACACAGCAATTGTTAGGAGATCAGACCAAAACATTTTTCTTCTCTAAAAAACAATTTCGTACTTTTCATAGGTACGTACTATTCTACAACAGCCAACAAACCAACTCAATGGAATATTTTGTAGCTGCCTAAGCCGCAATAAAACAAAAAATGGCAAAATGGCAAGGCAATCTAGCCAAGAATGTAATAAAAACTAGAGCCATGGAATTGTGTTACAAAATTACTAGGATTTAATCAAATTGTTACGCAGTTTCTGTTTTAAACCAAAAAACCATTTCAAGTTTGTTTAAAAAATTTGTAAAACTTAAGAGCATATTAGATTAGTTTAAATAGATAAGCAATCTGCATTTTAGTTCAGTTGTAGTCCTATTGTTACGTTTTTACCTTTTAAAAACGTTTAAAATATGATCTCGTAGATTGCAAATAAAATAAAAATAAATTTGTGTTTAGTTTTAATTAAAATTCTTTATTATTTGCACAATACCGTGTGCCAATGTTCACAACTTGATGTAAACAACAACAATTGCTTTGTTTGTTATTTCTCTGTTTACACACTTTGCATAAACAATAACAATTACTAAACAATTGTTCGACAGATCACGATTACTCTCTTCAAACGCATCCCGACTTCACACAACACTGACTCAACTTCACTAACTCAGTCACCTACTTTGCGTTATCTTTTATATGGCAAAGTAAACAGTCTAATGAATGTTCTTGAATGCGAACGTTCATGTCTTCGCCTTCTCGAAATCTCTATAAATATAAACATCGCTGTTTACATTTATTCTTGTAGTGTTGTTGGTATATTTTTGTGTACTTGTTTACCATTTCTGTATGCTGGTGGTTGTTGTTATACTAAGCATACTGTAAACAGGTCTGTTTACTGCATTGTTTTGTTTTTGTAGCTTTTGATTGTAATTTTAATGTTAAGCGATGTAAAAGCAAAACACCAGTATCTGGATTTTTCATTTCCGGAACAGTATCGCCGTAGTCTAGTAGGTAGTGTGTTGGCTTATTAGACGTAAAGCCAGGGTTTGAGCCCTAGGCCAGACATCAAGACAAAATACAAAAAAGGTATTTCTTCTCGGCGACTTCCTGTGCTGAGAACATTACTGGCAAAAACTCTGAGAGTAAATAAAATTTCCATGAAAATGTTTCTCAAAAATCTGTCGTTCGGAGTCGACTTTAAACTGTAGGTCCCACCATTCATGTATAAAATTAACACACACAACATAAGTGGTGTGAGAAACTAGGTCGTAATCCTGACTGAAGGGTTTTAATGACCAATTATGTATGTATATATGTACCATAAACCCATTCTGACAAGAGTAGATTAGGAATACAACTTACTTACTTATTTAATTGGTCAATACACTTCTATAGTTAGGATTACAGCCTAGCTTCTCATATCACTGAGGTTGTGTGCGTCAATTTTGTCCATTAGTGGCGAGACCTACAGTTTAAAGTCGAATCCGAACGACAGATTTTTTTGAGAAACTTTTCATGGAAAATATTGTCAGAAAACTGCTGAGAGAGAATTGCCGAAGAAATATTTATTCGTATTTCATTTCAGTTCGAGATGTCTGAGCTAGGGTTTGAGCCACAGCCGCACGTCCAATAAGCCAACACACTACTTGCTAGACTATGCTGACTTTATGATTTCAAGCCAACCATTGGAAAAAGGAGTCTTTGCCAGAGGACTGCTGGGAGTAAGCTGCTGAAAGGATTTGTTTTTAAGTCAGAGGTTAAACCACGGGTTCACGTCTACTTAGCTAATACACTACCTACTAGAGTACTACGACTTCAATGGCTTCAAATTGACCTCCAAGAGTTGTATTTGAAAGACATAAACCAATGGATTAAACTCACCCCTTAAAAAGCAATCGCATTCCTAAATATTAGATCCTGTGAATTCCCTTTCTTTGGAAATAACTTTTCCAATTCAGTACGTGGTTTGGCCATTCCACCCTATCAGTACGTGAATCATAAAATGATAGGAACTTGGCTTTATTGCATGGCTTTTACCACCCAATATTTTATAACTGTAAACGAGGAAACGCTCTCGTCTAGGGACGACTTTAATATTAATTCAACTGAAACCTTTCCAACATACTTGCTGAATTACACATCATTGGTTAGTAGGCAGTGGCGGCTTTGTTGTGGTTAAAGCTCACTTCAGCATTCATTGTGAATCCGCATGAAGCACAGCACCAGAACTAACTGACAAGTACTAATAAACCACGTTCGACAATCAGCATCACGAACACTTCTTACTAAAACATGATTGCCTTAGAATCAAGCTGGAAAATAGGCGGAAAGTTTAATAAATCCAGTGATCGATCTCATATCAAGTAAAGATAACTCCAACGGCAAAGTCGCTGTAGTCTAGAAGTTAGTGACTTGGCTTGGACATCTCGAACATAACGATATGTGAAAAAATATTTCTCTCGGCGACTTCCTCTCAGTAGATCGCTGAGAGTAAATAAAATTGAAGAAATGTCCTTCAGTGTCCATATTAACATGCAGGTCCCGCCAATTGTAGATCAATTTAACATACACAACGTGGGTGGTGTGAGAAGCTAGGTCGTAATACTGACAAAAGGATTGTAATGACCAATTTCGAGGACATTTCAGACCACTTGTATTGTGTTTCTGAACGAAGTAATGCCCATGCGGAATTACCTAACGATCTGATCATGTGGTCTAAGCTGCCGCCGCTCTCTTGATCGATTCTGGTATGGAATCCTAGTCAATGGAACAATTCAGCTAGTCATGTAGCTATTGAACTTCCTAGAACAGAAACACTACTATCTAATCGATCTTAAGATCGAACCCAATTTAATCTCAGGCAACCGCACAGAATTTACATTGAACCTATCAAGATTCCATCTGAGGTACCTCATAGCAGTGATAATGGAACACTGTGCTCTAAGTGTTTACGCCAGAATACTGGTAATAGCTCATAGCGACTTGTCTGTTATTTTCTAGGGCTTGAAAACCAGAGAAGAAGAATTTTTGGACACCCAGAATTTAGCGACAAAACACGTCTAGCCAAAGGCGATTATAAGTCTCTTGGGATGATTGAGAAATGTTAACCAGGAACTATAAGAACATTTTCTCTGCCATTGTCTATTGATTGGGAAGAAGAATTCTCGAACATCTGGAATTTTGTGGCAAAACATGTCTAGCATAAGACGATTTGAGAAAAATTCACGCGTTTATTAAACTCTTGGTATGGTTGAGAGATACCAACCGGGAGCTTAAAATAAATTACGCGGTAGATAATATCAGTGTTACAAGCAGATCTTAGAGGACGCAAGTGAGCTGGGCCCATTAAGGTGGCTGCCAGTTTAACTTAACATAACTTAATCGTTCTTGGAGACCTTCGAATCCTAGAACATAACAGAAAACCCGTTATTCCCTGCTTGGAACTGCAATATGAAACACATTTTCTTCCATGTTAATAAAATCCCTGAGGGAGATTAATTTAAAGAAATGCCAAACAATATGGCGTCTTGAGGTTTAAAGCAAAATAAGTTTATTTGGCGTACGGGTATCAAATTTGATCCTTTGACGCTTTATTTAATCACGTTAACAATATTTTTTCTTTCAGTGCATTAAAGAAAGAAAGAAAAAATACAGAAAAACAACACAAACAAAGCAATGTAAATAACCTGTAGGCCAGGAGTAATAGCAATAATGGTCATAATGGTTGGCCATAATTTAAATCACGCACAGTTATTATTTTTAATCATCGTATTATTATTACGATTTTCCTCTCTTTTTTTCCTTGCTTTGTTCTTCACCTTTTTTCCTGTTGAGCACTTAGAGTAACAAGCCATTTGGTGGCTGTTTGTGTTTTGAAATATAATTTTACAGCCAAGGCATGCAAAATATTTTTTACATCGGCATTATTTTTTTTATTTCTTTTTTCTTCTTTTAGAAAAAAGAAAACAAAAACCACACAATAAAATAATAATCGCGTGACATTTAAAAAAAATTTCTGCTCTAATGTGAGTAAATGAAGCGAATATTTTTATAAAAATCGAAACTATTGCTGCCAATATTACTGGAATAAAACAAACAATGACTCAAAAACATTTATAAACACATTAAATTATAGTTTTATTTAATTATCTATACATACTTATATACATATACACACAGTTACTAAAGTATACATACGGTTAACAAATTTCAGAAATTTTTTAACCAAGACCGATCGAAAAATGATGTCAGATTATAAAGATTTTTAACGAAAACGGATTGGTTACAAAATTTCTGAAATTTGTTAACCGTATGTATACTTTTGTGATTGAGCGTAAATTATTATGATTATTATTCTAAAGGAAAGGATAAATATGCTACGGATATTAACAAAAAAAAATAATTTTGAAAACAATTTAACGAAGAACAACAAGGAATTCAAAACAAAGTTTCAACAATTAACCTGGCAAGATTTCCGGTTTTAATGCTTAGTTGATTACATTTAGCAACAAAATAGCGAGAGGTGCCATTAAGATAGAGTGGATCACACATACACACATACACAATTGGGCATTACTCAAGATTAAAACCTAGCTTCTCACACCACCCATGTTGTATGTGTTAATTTTATACATGAGTGGCGGAATTTGCACTTTAAAGACGATTTTGAACGACAGATTTTTGAGCAACTTTTTCATTGCAAATTGTATAAACTCTCAGAGAGTTTTTTTTTTGCCAGAAATCTACTGAGATGCAGGTGCCGAAGAAAAATTTTTTCATATTTCGTTTCGTTCGAAATCTCTTGCCTGGTGTTTGAACCGTTGCCTCACGTCTAATAAGACAACGCACTGCCTGCTAGATTACGAAGTCTTCCATGTGGATCACACTTCATACACTTATAGCGGGTAGTGACCGCTCCCTGCGAATATACCGGGTGGTAAAGTTAATTCGCTTTTATGGGGTATTAAGTTAGAAGAGGTCTCTTGACAAAGTAAGCCCTAGGAAATGTACACTTGTGTGCTGGCAAATATTTATGCTTTCTGTGGCAACCATCTTAGGGAATTTTTCTGATCATTCAAAGGTAACTCTTAGAAGAGTTTGATAACATGGGGATATCGTCACAAATTTCATTGTTAAAGAACTGGTCAGAACCGTACCGAGATCACAATATCCGAAAAAGCGAAAGTGAAATAATATTTAACACAATACAATATCGGGTATTTCATTAAACGCTTCCTATCTTTAAATTTCAATAAAACAACGTGGGTATAACATATAATCGATATTTTGTATTCCTTCGAAAGGCCTATTAACACAATCATGTGCAGAATATAATATCGTTCATGTGTCGGCTAAAGCTTCTCTGGGTGGAGCGAATCTGAAATGTCCGATTTTACATGACTCTGTCGCATATATCAGACTAAATTTTGACCGATGGCATGCTGTTATTAGCTATGTTGGCTTTAAGGAACATTGTGGTTTCTGGCTTACTCGCCTACATTTATGAATAAAAAAGATCTCACAAGAAACAAGTCAAATTGCACTATATCGGTGGCTAGTTCATATCACTTCCAAACGGCCATAACCTCAAATCGTGACCATAACCTCAAATCGCTCGTGCAGAACATCCAATGAGGCACATAGCGCCATCCTTTTGAAACTACATTCAGTTTGTTTCCAGATCATTTAGTTCAGGCCAAAATAAATTGCCAATCATCAACCTGTAGAGCTCTCCATTACCACTGATAGACTAGCCATAATCGTAAGAAGGATGAAACGCAGAGTATTATGCACGAACAGAACATCCATTTTCAGAAAACAAATTTTATTATTTGCACGTGTTATTGACTGCTATAACCATCCCTGGTGATTTGGCAAAATTGACGACAACTCATTTGACAGATGTACCTCTCAAAGGAGGATCCCTATCAACCATCTTAGTTCGGTAATCCCTGTTGGAAGACCGAATATTTGATTAAATGAAGCACAATCTTTCAAATGAGGTTTTTTATAAAAATAAGTCCTACCATTCTGACTTACGTAATTAGTCATCACATCCCCTTAGTCAGGATTACAACCTAGCTTCTCACACCACTATAGTTGTGTGTGTTAATTTTATGCATGAGTTGGTGGGACCTTCAGTTTAACGTCGACGATAAATTCTTTAGAAACTTTTCAGAGCAATTGTATTTAACCCCAGTGTTTTTGCCAGAAGCTGGGACTTGCACGACGAGCTCTCATTTAAAAAGCCAACACAGTACGTATTAGACTATGACGGTTTCATAGTGAAAGTGTTATTTCTTTCCATTTAAAATAGTCAACAGAACAATGGTGCTTAAATTACCTTATTTCGAATTCTCATCCTATAACGCTTCTAAAATAGATTCATTTCAAAGAAAACAACACCACAACTTGTGTTGCAAGCCTCTGCATTCACCCACAATTACAAATTTTTTTCTTTCTCCAACTACTACCACCATCTACAACTACTATTACCACCCATAACTACTACACAAATTTGCTTTCTATTCTCATCCTTCACTGCCTGTTTATCACCCACTGTTCTTGTATTCTCCACATGCTAGCATTTTACATTAAAAAGTGTTGTCGGATGTACAGTTATTGTTGTAGAACATGTGCTTGAAGAAATTTATGATGCGATGTGTGCCACACACACATATCTACATAGAAATGTGCTTATTAGCAACTGTGTATATAAGTTTGCAGTTGTTCATGTGAGAAAAGGAAGAGAAAACAGATGAAGAGAGTAAAAGACAACAACAACAACTATAACAACAATGTAACAGAAGTCATATATCATTTGTTATAAACTATAATAAAAAAGGGCTGGCACTTAAACAATTGCCGTGTTAGAAAGTCTCTTTTTCATTTTTTCTCTCTTTTTTTCAAAAGTCTTGATTTTTTATGTCTCTTGTTAAGTAACGTTTGTAGGTGAATGTAAGAGGCTTAAAAGAATGTAATCTTTGCGGAAAAATAAGATATACTTCCTCATCAGCATTTATGTAATATTTTGTGTGTATAAAATTAACACACTCAACATAGATGATGTGAGAAGCTAGGCTGTAATCTTGACTAAAGAGTTGTAATTACTGATTATCGAATTTAAACTGAAATGAGGTTCATTAATAAATAGTAATATTGTTAGGTTTTTACCTTTTAAAAACGTTTAAAATATGAGTTCGTAGATTGATAAATTGATTGATTAAAATAAACTTGTATTTAGTTTTATTTAAAATTCTTTATTATTCGCACAATTCTGTGTGCCACTGTTCACAACTTTATGTAAACAACAACAATTGCTTTATTTCTTCTGTTTATACCCTTTGCATAAACAATAACAATTACTATGCAATTATTCGACAGATCTTTGTAACGGACATCTTCAAACCACAATTGCTCTCTTCAAACACACTGTGTCTTCAGACTGAACTTTACTAACTTAGTTGCCTGCTTTGCCTTGCCTTTTATATGGCAAAGTAAACGGTCTGATGAATGTTCTTGAAGGCAAACCTTCATGACTTCACCATCTCGAAATCTCTATAAGTGATTACAGGGTCCAGAGTTCAAATCCGATGTCAGACATCAACAAAACAGAATACGAAAAAATATTTCTTCGGCGACTTCCTTTCAACAGAATTCTGGAAAAAACTCTCTGAGAGTAAATAAAATTGCCATGAAAAGTTTCTCAAAAATCTGTAATTCCAGGTCGACTTTAAACTGTAGGTTCCGCCACTTATGGCTTAAATGGATTAAATTAACACACAGCATGAATGGTGTGAGAAGCTAGGTCCTAATTTTGACGGAAGAATTGTAATGATCAGTTATGTACGTTTGTATATAGTCGTCGGGGTCTAGTAGGTAGTGTGTTGGCTTATTAGACAAAAAACCAGGGTTCCAGCCCCAGGCTAGACATCAAAATAAAATACAAAAAGTATTTCCTCGGCGACTACCTCTCAGCAGATGTATGGCAAAAACTCTGAGAATAAATAAAATTGCCATGAAAAAGTTTCTGAAAAAAATCTGTCGTTCGGAGTAGACTTTAAACTGTAGGTCCCCCACTCATGTATAAAATTAACACACACAACATAAGTGGTGTGAGAAACTAGGTCGTAATCCTGACTGAAGGGTAATGACCAATTATGTATGTATGTACATATGTATATATGTATGTAGTTTCTACAAGAAAATCGTTATTAACTACAAAGTTTCAAAGTCTCCTTTAAAGGCCCAATACAATACCAGTTTATTTTATTATTTCTTTACTACCCTTAAGAATCATATGAGAGTCGTAACGCTTCTTCATTTTATTATACGGATTCCATAGTTCTTTCATCCTTTCGCTGATTTTTTTTTTGATTTCTTAAACAAGTGCTTTCCAGCAAATAAGGTAATTTGTCTTACTGTAGCAAAGTCTACTTTCCCAACTTTTTGCTACAATGATTTGTTGTTGATATTATTTTCTCGGGTGGGTTAGGGGCCTACTGGATGATTGGTTTTGAAAAGCGAATGAAGTTTCCATATTTTTTTTTTTCAAATTCCTAAAAACCATGATGAAAATTTCTTTATTTATAGGGAGGCACTTTAGCTACCACTAGTACGCCAGCACATTTTTTTATCTTATTTATCAACACTTTAAAATTTACAACTAAAGGTCACTAATTCCTGTTTGAAAATGTTTCATTTTATCACTGTATCATGTGCACTCTATTACATCCCAAAATAGTTGGCACCTCTTACCAACACCCGGTGACATTTAAATTTTTAAAATTCAGAAAAAAAGTGTAGAGTTTAGCAACACCTCGGTTGAACAATTTGCAATATTCTAAATTAATTTTCATTTAAAAATCATTCTCGTAATAATTTTCAAATTTAAACGAGACACTGTATATTCAGGCCAATAGAACAGGCATAAATTGGTTAAAATTCCGCCTGCCCTTAGGCATTATAGAAGAGGTTGCCTGCCTAATGGAATATCATATTTAGGTATTCGTAACAGTGAAGAGTATATGTATATAAGGTGTGTGTGTGTATATATTTAAGCACAATTAACACATAAATTTTATTCAGTCATTCAGTCCTTCATTCACTCATTCATTCAATGAATAACTGCTACTGTTGGTGATGGTGTTGGTGGCTTTAAATTCACTCGACTGAATTTTATACTTAAATTATAAATAAACATGGAAACTTTCACTTTTCCCTGGGGCACTTCTCTCGATAGTTATAAGCACATACATACATACACACACACACTTATACATACAAGTTTACATAAAAATTTTAACGAAATTGTTCAGTTTTTGGTGTCTCGCTCCCACTGCTGATGTTCGTTCAATAAAAAGACACAATTTTACAATGTTTTCAAGGTTATTTGTTTTCGGGCTTTTATTTTTGTTTGTGGTTGTAATTGTTGTTGCTGTTGTTGTTGTTGCTTTTGATGTTATTGGTTTTAGCATTGTTGTTTTTGTAGCTGTAGTTGTTGTTTATGTTTCCAATTTACAAATTATTTGAAAAAATAAACATAAATTTCCGTTTGACTACAGACAGGCCTATATTGTTAAATAGTTGTATGCAAAATGTATACAGGGTGCTGAGATCAAATTTTTATAAATTTTAAATTAAAAATTTTTAACATATTTTCAACGAACCGTGCATGTTATACCAAGTTCTAGAGGGATGGTTCTATCGAAGGCCTTAAACTCTCAGAAAAACGCCTCTGCATTAGTTGGTTTAGATGATCTTGCCGACCTTTGCAAATCACCATTGCAATCTCAGGTTTCCAAGTACCGGACAATGATGAAGCAAATGTTCTGTGACCTTCTCTTCTTCTCTGTATTAGAGCTTCTAAAGAAGTCGTTCTGAGGTATCCCCAGACTCCTGGCGTGAACATTTGTTAGGTTCCTTAGATGGAATCTTAATAGATGCAATATAAATTCTGTTCTACATACGTCCATGTCGGGTCAGATCTGTCTGGTGTCTCTAGAATTGGGGTCATTCTTGCATCTGCCCTTTGCCAATGTATTGAGTTTTTGGGAGACCATTTGTTTGTCTCTCTGCAGAGGAAAGCCAATGTACTGTTGGTAAGCGGATAGCTTGCCGTTCGCAGGCAAGTTCTTATGACTTAATGTTTTACCCAGTGTAAAGTATGCCTCCTTATTACGATCCGTTGATTTCATTACAAGCTCCGGATGAAACCGGCCAGTTCACTTAATGCCACGTTCACCACCATGTCTAGAATATCAAACTTTCTTTCATCCAAAAACCGACGAGCTGTTGTACCATTCCTTTTATATCCTGGTAGTGTTTGCAGTAATCCTGGATGGCCAGACCGAACTTATCAGCTAAACTGCCAACAGCGCAGTGTTACGTTACAATTCCTGCTAGAGAGCGAACCGTTCTCTTGTTGGTCTCAAGTAGATTACTGGTTTTACTGCTGTCTGCTGTAGAAATGCTAGATGTTGCACCACCTACGGTTTGTTAATTCCCTGTTGCTTTTTCCAATTTGAAAAAATCCCTCTATCATCTTCCCCGCAGGCAACTTCGACTCCTTCCATTTCCGATCGTCCGCCTTTTGATTACCACAGAACCCAGTTAAGGCACGGGTATTATGGCGTCGTATGCGTATCTCATATGGAAATTCATTTGAATTTTCCGTTGTGCAAGCTTTAGCATATGCATCGACCTTGTTGTTACCTTCGATGTGCCCGTGGCTAGGAACCTTAATAAAGATAACCGTCATATGTTTCGCTATCTCCTCCAGAAACACCCGGCAGTTTTGGACAACCTTAGACGTATTGTACACATTCTCTAGGCCTCTAATGGGCCTTAACATACATACATTCAGTCTGGATTACCATGCAATTTCTCAAACCACTTATGTTGTACGTTTTAATTTCATTTATGAGTGGCTGGGCCTACAGTTTAAAGTCGACTCCGAACGACAGATTTTTGGGAAACTTTCATCGCAATTTTATTCACTCTAAGAGATTTTGTTAGAAATCTGCTGAGAGAAAGTCACCAAACAAATATGACCCGATGATTGAACCAAGGCCTCACATCCAATAAGCCAGCACACTACCTACTAGACTACGACGACTGAGATGTGACCAGGACTTAAAACTTACAACTGTATGGTACTCATCGTGTGGTTTAAGTGTCAATCCTTGCAAATCCGAATTGATGTTTTTAACAGACGATATAGGACACCTTTTTTAACTTACCGATACTAAATAAGATTCAAACATTCCTTATCCAAGAGAGTTAAATATCTTGATACTAAGCTTTCACGGAGGGATAACATTATTGATAGTGTTGACAATATTGATAGTGTTGACAATATTGATAGTGTTGACAATAACGCCCTACACCTGCAAAAGGACCGTAACAGACACAACATGATTGTTTTGGGAAAGAATGATTGTAATGACCAATTATCTATGTATGTGTGCACCTCTGAGAGAAAGTGTGTGTATCGAAACTTGATACCATAATGGCCAGATCGTCCGTATACCCATAGACCTTAAAACCATGTTATTGCAATTCCCCTCTAACAGTTCCTCAACTACGATATTTTACAACAAGGGAAGAGAACATCACACTGTGTGAACCTCTATTCACTTCCTTTGCTATATGAACCAGAGATTTGCAATGAATCGTTTTTTTCGCTACTCATAAGTACTCATGAAATTTCGAGTATGAGTGAGTCAACAGTATTTAAATTTAACTACTCTGATTCATTCGTACTCACTACAACATTGATTTATAAGTATGAGTACAATGAGTATGAGTACGACGTTCACATCAAACTCATACCATTCGAAATATGTTTGATTCATAAGCCGCCTACTCATTCAGATTCATAAATTTAGAAAAATACTTATAATACTCATAAATGATTCGACTGATTCGAATCATTCATCTAAATTTACAGTCTTAGTTGTTGTTGCATTTCCAAAAACAGAAGAAAGAAAAAGACAAAGACATCAAGCAAAGCAAACACACAACCTTCCAGTGAGTATTGTAGAGTTCGTACGCGAATCATACTTATTTTGTAAATGTTGAGTCATGGAGAGTCGAAATCAACAACATCATACATATTGTTAAGTATGAGTACGATGAGTACTTCAAACTTTGAATATGAATAGTAAGAGTATGATATTCATATAAGTATGAATACGTATAAGTATCAGAAATTATGAGTATTATTCGAATCTACTCATCTTTTTGAAACTCATTGCTGATCAGAAAGCTCTTTTGTATCAATCACACCCTGTATGTGAACTATTTAAGTTTAAATAAATTTCTAGTATAATTAAAAAAACAAAAACAACAACAAAATATGACCATTTAACATATAAATTTTCCTTTTAACAAAACTTGTCATTGGGATAAAGAAAAACACATACACACACGCACATATACAGGGGCAGCCTATTATCTTTAATTTTTGCAAGTCGCAACCATAAATAATCCTTAAATAACACACACACACTTTCATTTCATGATATCTAAAATTGAGAGCAGAAGAAGAGAATTTATTTTCATTTTTAAAAAGATTTATGGGCCTGACAATGATTTTTTATTTCTCCTCGTATATTTTTTCGGTATCGAAAAAGGCTCATAGTGAGTGTTGGGATTACAATTACCGGAAAAAGAAAAATAAATAAAATTCACTGGTTTTTAATGGAATTATTTTTAAAATAAACAGACAGAAATTAAAAAAATTCCTTTTTTTGTAAGCCCATATTAGTAACCACAAATATGCTGGTGGAACTTTTTAAGTGAAAAAAAAAACGAGTAAAATTTAGAATTTTTTTTACACTTTTCACTCTTACAAATTCCACAAAATAAATACACTCTTGAGATATTATTGCAGAAATAAGAACAAAAAAAAAACAAAAAAAATTAGAAAATAAAGTCAAAAAGAAATACAAGAAAAATTAAATGGGGTGGTAAACATACAGTTTTTTCATGCTCTTACATCTTATCGCATTGCCAATCTAGGCAAATTTGAAATGTTTCTAAAGCAGGGATAGCCAAACTTTTCCAAACTTTTCATACATACATACATAATTGGTCATTACAGACCTTCAGTTAAGATTACGTCCTAGTTTCTCACACCACTTATGTCGTGTGTGTTAATTTTTATACATGAGTGGTGGGACCTACAGTTTAAAGTCGACTCCGAACGAAAGATTTTGTTTTGAGAAATTTTTCATGGCAATTTTATTTCACTCTCAGAGTTTTTGCCAGAAATCTGCTGAGAGGAAGTCCCCGAAGAAATACTTTTTGTATTTTGTTTGGATGTCTGGCCTGGGGCTCGAACCCTGGCTTTACATCTAAGAAGCCAACACACCATCTATTAGACCACGGCGACCTTCCCATTAACTGTTTTTTAAAAGTAGTGTTTGAGCGGCGTCGTAATATGTAGCTAAGCATCGCCATGATGGAAAATAATGAACTCGTGTCTGCTTGTTCGAATGCCTGATTCAAACAAATTAATTGCTATCTGCATAGGTCTACCGTAATAGTTTGTTTTGGTGTTAGTCTCTCGTATTAAATCATATCCTTCTGATGCCATCAAATCTCGAGCATTATCCTTGGCCAAGGATTTGATTTGTTGTTTGCGCTTCACATATAATTTCTTGAGATTTAGGGCTAGCGTAGGGTATAAATTTTTCAGGTCATAATTTATTGCTGTCTATATGGGTCACCCGTGTTAGCTTGTTGTGGTTAAAGTCGCTTATAATGTATCCCACATTTCTGATCCCATCATCAGTAGCGCTTTATTACTTGGGCGTTGATTTTACTTGTTGTCTTCACTTCACATATGATTTCTTGAGTTTATATTGAATATTGATTCTGATATCAAAAAGGATATACATATGTAAGTGAGACGTCTTCCTTCAAGAAATGTTTGCCACCTTACCTAACACAAACTACTGACAACTATTCCTCGATCTCGAGCTAAATGGTGTTAATGAACGAATGTCCAAAAGTGAAAAGTATTTCATGGCTCAGTACTGCAGCATTTAAAGTTCACATAGAAAATCCGTTTGTGCACAAATGTTATGCGTGAATTGGCTTTAAGTTAAACATTTTTATATAGGGTGGGTCATCTATCGGTTATTTCGAATTTGGCAATACTATTCATTCTATTCTGTCACAAAATTCAGTATATTATCTCCACTGAAAGTAATGAATCGATTTACGCTTGAGCAACTTTGAGATTTATTGGAATATATAGGCCAACGAGAAACTGCACGATGATGTCGATTTTGCTAAAAAAAAAAAATCATCTTTTCGGATGAAGCTAATTTTCAACATTAGTAAGCAAAATTACAGTATTTGGGGCTCAGAAAACCCACAGGTAGTCTTACAAAAGCCAATTCAACCATTACGAGTGACTGCTTGGTGCGGCTTGCTGAGCCTAGGCATCATTAGCCCATATTGTTTTGAAAATAAGGACGGCGCAACAATTACGGTTAATGGACACATCTAATCGCACCATGATAATAAATTTTTGTACCCGCTCTTCATGGTATTGATGTGAAAGATGTTTGGTTTCAACAGGATGGTGCAACTCGCTACACATCTCATGCCACAATTGATTTATTGCGTCAAACGTTTGATGGCCTTTTAATTAGCCACAATGGTGATATCAATTCGCCGCCAAAAAGCTGCGATTTGAGACCGTTGGACTATTTTCTGTGGGACGCCGTAAAAGAAAAGTGTTATGCCGACAAGTCCAGACAAGCTGAGGGCCAACTTTCGTGATGCCATTGCCGAGACTGAAGCCGCCGTAGTCTAGTAGATAGTGTGTTGGCTTATTAGACGAAAAGACAGGGTTCATACCCCAGATTAGATATCAAAATGCAATATAAAAAGTATTTCTTCGGCGACTTCCTCTCAGCAGATATCTGGCAAAAACTCTGAGGGTAAATAAAAAACTGCCATGAAAAGTTTCTCAAAAATCTGTCGTTCGGAGTCGACTTTAAACTGTAGGTCCCGCCACTCATATATAAAATTAACACACACAACATAAGTGGTGTGAGAAACTAGGTCGTAATCCTGACTGAAGGATTGTAATGACCAATTATGTATGTATGTAATGGTTATGTCAATTGGCCGCCAAAAAGCTGCGATTTGACACCGTTGGACTATTTTCCGTGGGGTGCCGTTAAAGCAAAGTGTTGTGCCGACAAGTCAGAGACAATTCAGATTTTAGAACCACATTAGGTGATGCCATTGCCGAGATACGACTCCATACACTCGAAAAAATGCACGAAAATTGGTCCGATCGAATGAGGTACAGTGAGGCCAGCCGCGGCATCCATATGAATAAAATAATATTCCTTTTTTAATCGGAACTATTGTACTTCACAACAAAAAAATTAATTTGACAACATTTCGAACTGATTTTGTTTTATTGCATTTTTAATTTAAACTTTTAAATGGCCCACCCTATACATGTGGACGAATAGACGATTAATAGTCGAATGGTGATATACGCCTATCTACTGATGGTGAAATGGCCATTAATTTCCTTGTCTAAGAATGCCGAGAGTCTCTTGAGAAAGCAGTGAGACACACGTCACTTACCCTTATATGGTGGGTTCGTCAACACTAGGACATTTAAGATAATAACACTTGCAAAGCCTGATACAATGCGAAATTTTATTGAATTCTCATGTGGAATTAGCATTGCTCTCTGCAGAAGAGAAAACAAATGGTTTCACAGACAAACTTCAGTCATTTACAAAAGGGACGTCGCCGTAGTGTAGTATATAATGTGTTGGCTTATTAGACATGTGGCCACAGTGCATACACCAGGTCAAAGCATTTCTTCGGTGATTTTCTTTCAGCAAATTTCTGGCCAAAACTCTGAGAGAAAATAAAGTTTTTCACAAATCTGTCGTTCGGAGTTCACTATGGGAACACTTTTATTTGAACGCTCAGTTCATACTGGTACGTCTGGTAGGCAGAATATATTTTTTACGTTAAAATTGAGCAGAGTTCATCTTAGAAAACCATAGGAGTTATAGCTATAGGCTGGTCTCTGGGTGAAATGGAAAGTACTGGGAGCGTGCCTTACCAAAATTAAAATTTTTATAAAATTCTTCATCAAACTATCGGCTGAGAGATGTCAGTTAGGAGTTGTAATTGCATGATGGAGAAGGTACTATTACTATGGAATCTAAATAAGCTATGCTATGCTCTTCGAAGTGACTGGCAGTTTAACACTTAGGATTGGATTGTACTCAAGCAGTGCAAGGCCATAAAATTTATAAAACATGTTTTGGAGTGACGGTAGGTCAGGTTATGTTAGCGGGTAACTAGGAAACCTTGATATTTCAGTCCAATCCCAAGATGTGCCGCTGCGCGGCATGCTTTGGAATTTGTTGTTAATTGAATCCTCTTAATAGTGTCAGGTAGCATGTGAAATTGTTATACCGAGGGAAAGGAACTTCTCTCATATAAGAAGCTTGAGTTTGTAGTCCTTTTTGTATGTGCAAATATTTGTTAAAATAACTTCAGTGTAGGCACTTGAAAGAAACTGGAATACAGATAAATTCAATTCAGATTCGATTAAATTTAAATAGGTTTGGGAAACACTGCATAAAGCAATTTGCCTGCCAAAAAGAAAATGGAGCAAAAAAAGTACTAAACCAAGAGAGAAAATGTTTTTTAAGCAAATTCTGTTGAAATTTTGTTCGAATTCTGTTTTGTCTTACAACATGGAAAAGGATGTTAAAGAAAAATTATGAAAGTTTTTGTCTCAACGTATAAAACTTTTTGCTACAAATCTGCCTGCCAAATCCACTTAAATATACAGAAAATTTTAATTTGTATGGAAAATTTGCACACATAATACTCGTCCCTTTTTGGTGTTTTGCTTTCTAAGGATGCTGTTTTCTTTTATGTATGTACGTTCTTCTTCTTTTTTAAGCGGTTGTGAAGCAAACATGAGAAAATAAAAAATTTCTTTAAGAAAAACTAGGAAGTAATTTGTCAAAATGTTTAAAAGAAATGAGAGTCGCCAAGAAAATCGACAATCACTTGCTTGAGATTATGTAATTACTTCGAAGTGTATTTTTCAGTCTCTGCATTACATAGCAATAAGTAGCTTAAAGTGAATTTTAAAAATTGTTCACTTACGTAAATTAACCTCTGGTCCATGTATATAAGTATATAAGAAAACCGCTCAAACAATTTACGAAATAATACGTGTTTTGGAAAGGGTCTAGTATTACTTACGGCGTCATACACATAATTTGCTGCAGGTGTTTATGAGTTCCTTTAGATTTTCCTGACAAGAAACACATTTTATCAGCAGGATCCTAAGTGTGAGGAATACCCGATTGCTCACAAAAAATTTCCGTGGAAAAGAAAATTTGTCAGTGTTCTAATATTTTTAGCTGAAGACATTATACTAACGCTAACTGTATCATTAAAAGCTTTGAAGCTATCAAATCTATGGAGATATTTTAAACATTAATGAATTGACTATGGATGGCAATTGGCTGTTCAACTATAGTTGGCAACTCAACTATAGTTGGCAACTCAACTATAGTTGGCAACTCAGCTGTAGTTGGCAACTCAAATATAGTTGGCAACTCAGCTGTAGTTGGCAACTCAAATATAGTTGGCAACTCAACTATAGTTGGCAACTCAACTATAGTTGGCAACTCAACTATAGTTGGCAACTCAACTATAGTTGGCAGCTCAACTATAGTTGGCAACTCAACTATAGTTGGCAACTCAACTATAGTTGGCAACTCAACTATAGTTGGCAACTCAACTATAGTTGGCAACTCAACTATAGTTGGCAACTCAACTATATTTGGTAAGTCAACTATATTTGTAAGTCAACTATAGTTGGTAAGTCAACTAGAGTTGGCAACTCAACTATAGTTGGTAAGTCAACTATAGTTGGCAACTCATCTATAGTTGGAAACTCAGCTGGAGAGATGAGACCCATTTTTGTATGAATGAGTACGTGAACAAACAAAATTCTCGAATTTGGAACGATACCCATCCATACGAGACCAAAGAGCGTCCAGTAAGAGTCACTGTTGGAAACTCAACTGGCGTTGGCAACTCAGCTGGAGAGATGAGACCCATTTTTGTATAAATGAGTACGTGAACAAACGTGGAACGATACCCATCCATATGAGATCCAAGAGCGTCCAGAAACAGTCACTGTTAGCTGTGGATTTTGAAATGGCAACCTTATCGCTACATATTCCTTTGAAAACGATGTTAGCCACGGAGAGCACTATATGCTGATGATTACTAACTTCTTTTGGCTTGAATTGAGTGATCGTTATAGTAGAGTTCTAACCCTTTTAATTCCTCCTAGACTGATGCGATGGCTCATGTGTATGCTGACGATACATGGAACAGCCCTACCTTCAATTTAACTTCCAACCCACAGACATCAATGCGCATTTCCTCTTCTTTTTATCGTCAAAACCTTACTTACTTAGTTACTTACTTGGTTATTACAACCCTTTAGCTAGGATTGCAACTTAGCTTCTGATATCACCCATGTTGTATGTGTTAATTTTATCCATGAGTGGAAGAACCTACAGTAAAACGTCGACTTCGAACCACGGAGATTTTATTTTACTCTCAGAGTTGTTGCCAGAAGACTTCTGAGTGTAAAGCATTGCATTTAGCGTACCATTCCTTAAGACCTGCAGGTGCCATTTCATTTTTATTGATTTTTCTTTCCCCCTTTTGGCTGCCATAAATTAATGACAATAAAGATACTGGGTGGCATAGCAAAACAAAAAGGGCATCAACAATAATAAAGAAAATGAGTGCCACATGAAAATGACAGTTTTGTCACTTAATGAATCAATTGCTAATATTTGTTATATTCATTCATACTCAGTTATTTTCCCCATTTTAATATTTTCACTGTATTACACTAACCCAACAAACATTTAACGTACCATAACGCGTTTGTATTAAACGTAGACATTATATCCTTTTTGTCATATGCATTGTTACAGCAGCAACAAAATTCTTAACAAATAAATTTTATAAATTGTTTGCTGGGTTAAGAGTTAATGACATTCTATTGTAAGAGTGATCAGCAGTTGGGGCTTAAAGGTGATGGTATATATCTGTTGTATTGACACAAAGAGCCCCAGTTGTTATACTAAGCCAAACACAAACCTACACTTGCACAGGCACAAACCTGTACATTAAACCACAACCACTGACAGGCAGTATAAATAAAGGAAACAAATAATGGCGTTGACACCCCATACGTAGCAAATTAAATACAAAAACAATAAAAACAAAAGGAAATAATTTTTTTTATTGCCTTCTATACTCAGTTACAAGTAAACTTTTGTAAGATATGGTTCGGGTTTTCGTTTCATTCAATATTTTTTCATTTTTTTCTTCTGTTTTTTGTGTGTTTATTTGTGATTTTTTCTAAGGCATTTAACACTTGAGTGTTTTAATTTGTGCGGGCATAAGAAAATCAAAGGAAACAAAAAGAAAAAAGAACGGAAGCAAAGAGAAACAATAATTCTACTCTTATTTAATAATAAAGAAACCGTGTCGTAAAATTTACAATTTCAGTGGTCATCACTTGCCAGATTCGTTATATGATTTGTAAGACGTTTAAACAATTGAATTGAAATCAATATTTTGGTCACTTGCAAGAGCAATTAGTTTATGACCTAAGACTCTATAAAATGTTCACAATATTTCATGAAATTTAATATAAAATTATTTGGAAATACAAATCACGAAACAATTGAATTAAAAAATGATTATAAAAGATAACATATTCAGGTACGTGCTGTACTTATTGTTAATGTCACTTGATTATTTACTTTTTTCATTAAAAAAAGATTATTTTTCCCCACCATATAAACAAAGTGAATGGCTTGGCCACCACCTGTTCCCAAAGAAATATACCACGAGTACTAGTATAAAATAAGCCTCAAGTTATAAATAACTTCATAGGGAACATTTAGGCTGCCTTCCAAAATGTTAGTTGCTTTGTGTTTGAACAAAGTATCGTGTTTCATAATGTCGTTGTACAAAATATATACAATATATTCTATTTTAAAACGTCGTCAATGTGTATTTTTAACGCAGTCAAAAAGCAATCAGGCATCGGATTTATAGTTGATGCAAGTAGTACAATCCTTCCGGTTAATAATGGAAAATAATTTCATTCAAATGGCTGCCTCGGCTGGCCATGCAGTAGCCTACACGATCGGTCCAATTTTTAAGCACATTATCGATTGTGTGCAGCTGTATTTCACCAATGGCTTCACGAATATTGTCCTTTAAAGCGTCAATTGTCTCTGGCTTATCGGCGTAACACTTATCTTTGACGGCACCCCACAGATAATAGTCCAACGGTGTCAAATCGCAACTCTGAGGTGGCCAAACCACATCAGCTCTGCGGCTGATAATGCGATCTTCAAAAACAGGGCGCAAAACATCGAGTGTAGCTTCGGCTGTGAGGCACGTAGCGCCTTCCTGTTGAAACCAAATGTTGCTTGTTGTTGTTGAGGAGGATATTCTCATCAATTTTAGTGAGCAAAAATTCGTTCAACATGCCCCGATAACGATCGCCATTGACTATAACGACCAATCCTTGCTCATTTTCGAAGAAAAGTGGCCCAATTAAAAAAAAAATTAAAATCCGCGCCAAACAGTGACTCGTTTTGGGTGCGTCGGCTTTTTAATGTATGCGTGCGGGTTTTCTGTGCCTCAAATGCGAAAATTTTTCTTGTTTACATACCCGCCAAGATCAAAATGAGCTTCATCTGATAAGATGATTTTTGTTTGCCAAAATCGGCATCTTCTGGTGTAGGCTACTGCATGGCCAGCCGAGACAGCCATTTGAATGAAATTATTTTACATTATTAACCGGAAGGATTGTACTTTCAAATAAAAAAAAGAAATTTGAGAAAATATTCAGTAGTTTTTTTTTAAAGCATTTTAGAAAAAAAAGTTATTTGGCGGACCCTTTACATAGTTTATATACAGTAGTAGAACTGCATACAAACTTTGTATTGATACATTTTGGAAGTTAGCCTTATTGTTAATGAACATTAATTTTGTTTTGTTTGTTGACGTTGACATCTGTCAAACATATTCGGTATTTCCGTACGTATACTGATTAGAGATGAGCAATGAGTATTCAAAAAGATAAATAGAATCGAATCATACTCATAATTTATGATACTTATATGCATTCAGACTTATTTTAATAGCATACTCTTACTACTCATATTTAAAGTTTGAACCTAATCTAACCTAAGTTAGGTTAGAGGACGTGTACTTGTCAATTGAGACAAGTACAGTACCCGGAGGTCGGATTGACCCATTGTACAACGTCCTAGTTTCTCACACCACTTATGTTGTGTGTATTAATTTCATACATGAGTGGTGGGACCTACAGTTTAAAGTCTACTCCGAACGACAGATTTTTTATATTTCTGTCATTTGTTTCTGACTGAAAGTGTTATCTTCATCTCATATTGTTTGCAATGCAGCGTCTTCAAACTTTTTTACTGTTCGTCCAGGTTCTTTATTTCTCACATCAAAATCTTTATCTCTGCAATTAGTCCCTGACTTAAAGTGTATTCACCAGACTTGGTTGTTTCCGATCACTATTTGTCTACATCGATGGAACACGCATTAGCCTCCTACGATGAAGTTGAAAACTGAGGGACTAATTGGTTTACTTTAAACAGCGTAGTGTAGTAAGAGCTCCTAAAACCTAAAGAACCCGTTAATATAGATCTTCACTGAAAACAAATGATCAATTTGAACCATGTTGCGATTGAAAAACGACCAGAATGGACTGCGGACATGGCTAGATAAACCAATGCCGCCGCCAGCCCAAAATTCACAACAACAATGACTTCTTCAGTATGCCTTAGACACTCTGGGATCTCAAGTGGATTGGTAATTACAACCCTTTTGTTAAGATTACGACCTAGTTTCTCACACCACTTATGTTGTGTGTGTTAATTTTTAAACATGACTGGAGGGATCTACAGTTTAAAGTCGATTCCGAACGACAGATTTTTGAGAAAGCCATGCCATAGTTCTTGCCAGAAATCTGCTGAGAAGAAGTTGCCGGAGAAATATTTTTTTTAACATTTCGTTTTTGTTCGTAACAACTGACATGGGATTTAAACCGTGGGCTCACGTCTAATAAACCAACACAATACATGCTATACTACGACGACTACAAGAGGATTGTTATTGTCACAAATTCGTGAAAGTTTGTTTGTTCATATGCCCATTCATCCAGTATTAGACCTTACTACTGATTATGAATTTTTGATGCAAATTATGGTCAGTTCTTACCCGCTCCAGAACCCACTCAACACAAACGTCCTTGTCTATGGTAGTTTCTGGATCAGTTGAAGTTTGTGCGGACGCAGACCCGAGTCGCCAAATAATATTTTGTGATTTGCAAAGAGGCAAGTGTTTGTATGCAATATAGTCTGTTTCGTATTCCCCTGCACAGTCTCGTGGACAGTAACAGCGTTTTCGACAGCACGGATGGTGTTGGCCACTCGAATTTCTAATCCTCTCGAATAATCCTCTCGCTTGGAATATTATGGCGACCATAAAATTGGGGAAGACCGTGGTATATTCCACGAACAGAACACCCTTTTTAGCACGTTGACTGCCGCGGCAATTTTCTAAAAACTGGCCACGCAAGCCAACATTGACTTTTTGTTCTATCCCCAGAAGCCATTTATCGATACTAGCACTGATATAATACGATTTTATTCGTAGCTACACAAGAATGGCAGGTTTAGTGAGTACGAGATAACTCGTAGTAGGCTCCCTAGAAGGGAACGTAATCTGCTAGTTATCTCGTAGTCGGCAGTCAATGTGTTAATAAACAAATTTATTATTTACAAAACTTATTGAATGCATAATCCGGAGTGATTTAACAAAACCATTCTCTAGAAACCATTCAGCGAACACATGATTAATAAAACCGATATTAAAATAAATGACAACTCATTTGACAAATCTCAGAGCTCCAAAAAGATGGCCGTTATGAACCGTTAAAATTCAGCAGTACCTGTTGTAACACCCTATACAAGTTTAAACTTTCAAAAACTATCCACTTTTAAATAATTTAACACACGCTATCTTTAAAGTGTCTTTAGTAAGAAAATAGATTTCCTAAATAAATTTGTTCTTGAAATGAAAACCCCCAAATTTTCAAAACACTTAAGTTTTTGATTTATTTACAAGCATAACACAACAAACTTCTTGAGTCAATATTCTCCTTGGGTGTCACCAAAGCCACCAATAAAGCATCTGTCAATAGCACACACTCATAATATTTACAAAATAACGAAATGAATGAAGACGAAGAAGAGAAACTAAATAACATGTAAGACACACCATATAAAATGTCATGAGATTCACACAACTTTCATTTTCCTGGTGGCATGACATTCAACAGCAGAAATTTTGTATCAATTATTTATTTATTTATCAAATATACAACAACAACAACAAACTTATATACAAACACATACACATGTTTGTATATAAAACAATACACTCAAAAAGTAATGACAAAATCAGTGGATACTATGAAGAAAGTTTACGCACATTTCCAGCGATATATTGATGAATATTTATCAGCTTGGACATGGTCTTAGACGTTGATTTATTCTAGTAGGTTGTATATTGGGTTATAAGACGTGAGGCCTCGGCACAAATTCCAGGCCAGACATCTCAAACAATCTGAGAATGAAATAAAATTGCCATGAAAAGCTTCTCAAAAATCTATGTCAATTGGTCATTACAATTCTTTAGCCAAGACTAGACCTAGATTCTTACACCGGCTGCTATGCTATTCAATATACTCTGATACTAAATTTGTTCTGCAGCTGTCTTCACAGCCATTATTCCAACATATCATCTAATCGGCCTTCCTCTCAGCAGATTAAATAAAATTACCATGAAAAGCTTCTCAAAAATCTGTCGTTCAGGTTCAACCGTAAACTGTAGATCTAGGGCACTTATGTATAGACATGGTCTTGGAAGAAACCCTACTCAAAAAAAATTTAACGGCTTCCAATCATATGATCTTGGTGGTCGTATGGCCATCTGGAAACTATTTACTAATAAAACTTAAAATCAGCCTTACTGTGCGTCTCGTGGCACTCTCTTGTTAAAACCCTAAGTTTACTTACTTAACTGGACATTATAATCATTTAGCCAAGACTACAACCTAGCTTCTTACACTGGCTGCTATGCTATTCAATATACTCTGATACTAAATTTGTTAAGACTTCTCATCTGACTTTTAATGACTTACTTAATTGATTATTGCACCGTTTTACCCGGACGGACTACAACTAAACTCGTATGTTGTGTGTGTTAAATATATACAAGAGTGGTGAGTCCCACAACGTAAGACCAATTGCGAATGACAGATTTTAGAAATTTTTTATTTAATCTCGGGGTAAGATTTTGACAGAAGACAGCTAATAGGAAGTCGGCGAAACAATTTTTTTTTTTTTTTTTGTTAGTGGTGTCTGAGCTAATGTTTGAACCAAGGATTGTCGCCTAACACGCTAACATGTTACCTATTAGACAATGACGACTTCTGCAAACTACATACCGTCCATTTAATATTCTTTAATAGCAGGCCAAAACAAGTCGGTCATTATACGTCCACCATGCCCTGAATTGGCGGTATCGGTTCTTGTCCAGACTATAATGGTTCACCAAACAGTTACTTTTCAGGAATGTTGAATGAATGAATAGTTTCAATCACTTCTGGTAACCGTAAAGCGTGAAATGTACTTCATGGGTGAAGAAAATTTTGTTCAAAAGTGCAGTATTGGAAAGGTATTGCTCCAGCAACCAATCAGTAAATTGTTTTTTGGGTGAACGAATATACAATTATTCCAAGAGCTGGACTTTGCAATTCTAAATGCGAAACATGCCCTAGTATAAGTCATAGGATAAGCCTAATTGCTGGAAACACCGCTAAATCAAGAAATTCCGATTGTCCGTCATAACTTCTCCAGGAGAAAGGATATTTTCGTTATAGTCCATACACTACAATGAAGCACAAGCTTGCCAACATCTGTGTGAAGCTTCCAATTTCGACTTCCTTGCACAATAAGTCGATTATGTTTACCATCTTCCCTTAGTTTTCGAAAAGTAACGACGTTCAAGTTGCTGTAGTCTAGTAGGTGATGAGTTGCCCTATTAGACGCGAACCAGTGGTTCAAACCTTAGCTCAGATATCAAACGAAGTACAACAAACAAAAATATTTCTATAGGCGACTTCCTCTTCTGACAAAAAACGCTGAGAGTTAATAAAATTGCCATGAAAAGCGAAGTAGGTTACGCCAGATAAAATTAACATGCTCAACATGGGTGGTGTGAGAAGCTAGGTTATAATCCTGACTAAAGGGTTGTAATAACCAATCAAGTGAGAAATACCAACGTTTATATCATGACTTTTGTAAAAAGTTATTAACAACTTTCACGTGTTTTTGATTGTTAAACAATCCATGTGCATAAATAGCAGACATTTTATTAAGCTTATGAGACTTCAGAAGAAAAATATTAATAATAGATGACTGTGTTATCAAACCAGCTGTTTTGACACCACTAAATGGATAACCCAATAATTTTTTTTAATTCATTTTAAATTAAAACACAATATTACCAACAAAATTTCTTCGTGTGTTCAGTTATTGATTTGTCGTGTTTATGACTTTGAAAAGCACGCACACAAATACATACATTCACATGCATACGCTGACATATTAACACACACGTAACCAATATATTTATTTAGTATATCTGCTATTAATATAGGACATGTTAAATCTGATCAAAAACCTTGCCATTCAACAGCTTGCAATATATACTGTGGCGGCAATTAGATACACACTTGCATGGTTATTTAGTTAGACGAGCATTCCTTATATTATTATTTATTGTTATTATATATTATAGAAGTATTTAACATTTTATTATTTGATCAAATTGTATCGATATTTTTGTAATAATTTGTTGGGAAATTTATTTTATTCACCACATGACAACATAAACTCAATCATTGCCTTGTTACCACGTGACATGTAAGTGACAAAAAGCGTTACATTTAACACTGTAACGGTTGATTTAAAATTGATATTTTAAATGTGGAGTCACCCATATTTTATTAAATGTTGCATATGCAAAATTAGGTAAACAGGATGCTTTAAAATTCCTCATTGATGTAGCGTAAGATAGAGTGCCCAGCTGGTCTAGTTGGTCGTATGCTAAACTTCAAGTGCCTAGGCCATGAGTTCAATTCCCACCAAAGACTCTGGGTGTTTGTCTGACATTATATGTGATTACATAGTTGCATAATTGTGATGTGATTACATAGATACAACCCTTTTGTCAGGATTACAACCTAGCTTCTCACATCACTTATGTTATGTGTATTAATTTTTATGCATGAGTGGCGGGACCTACAGTTTAAAGTCGTCTCCGAAACGACTGATTTTTGAGAAACTTTTCATGGCAATTTTATTTACTCTCAGAGTTTTTTCCAGAAATCTGCTGAGGAGAAGTCGCCCAAGAAATATAATTTTTTCATATTTCGTTTTGTTTGAGATGTCTGACCTGGGGCTTGAACCCTGATTTCACGTATAATAAGCCAACACACTATCTACTAAACTAGGGAGCATCTCTGTAATTACTCACAATAAAAAGAAAGAAAGTGAGAATTATTACTAAAAAGCAATTCTTAAAAATGTGAATGGTCCTTAAAAGTGTCGCACACTTCCCCCTCTTTTCTTTCTCTTATGAACTATATTTCCTGTATTCCAACACAATGCACTGACTGCATGAATAGGGACCATCTTCTGAGTGTTGGTCTCCAAAAAAAAAGAGAGAGTACCGTGGGGTAGTATTCTAAGATTCGTTGTGTAATGGATATGTTACTCGGATAAGCCATTGATTAGATAGACAGAAAATAAAGAAAGCAGAAAGCATCTCGGTATCTTCAGGAACAAATTTGAAATATGAATCGATAACACCACCAGTCCAAAATCTACACCAACCAGTGACTTTTTGGTATGTATTTAACGCTCTTGGATCGTCCCAAATTAGACAATTTTTTTGGTTCACGCACCCATTCGTACAGTCCTTATCACTGAAGATGATCTTTCGATGAAAATTTGTGTGAGTTGCCAACTGCTCCAGAGCCAATTTAGCGAACACACTTCGTTATCTATGGTCGTTTACCGCCCTTTAATTCATTGATCAGTTCAATTTTGTACGGCTCCAAGCCTGAGACACGACTCAAAATTCACCAACTTTGCCAACTTTGTAAGGAAAAGCGGATAGATTCGGCAGGAAGACAAAGTTATGTCTTCCAGTGGGACCAGATAGATGTGGTATACTACGAGCTGCTAAAACCCGGTGAAACTGTTAATACAGAACGCAAAGCGGAGCAATTAATCAATTTGAACCCTGCATTGAACGAAAAACGACCTAAATGGGACACAAGACACGACGAAGTAATTTAGCAACATGACCATGTACCCAGTAATCACCGTAGTTTAGTTGGTATTGTGTTGGTTTATTAGATAAGAGGCCACGGTTCAAACCCCAGGGCAGTTATCTCGAACAAAAACGAAATATGAAAACATATTTCTTCGGCGAATTCCCCTCAGCAGATTCCTGTTAAAAATTCTCTGAGAGTAAATAAAATTGCCATGAAAAGTTTCTCAAAAATCTGACGCTCGGAGTCGATTTTAAATTGTAGGTCCCACCTCATGTATAAAATTAACACACCCAACATGGGTAGTGTGAGAAGCTATGTCGTAATCCTGACTGTAGGGCTTATGTATGACAATACACCCGAATACAAAGGAAAATCGATTAAGAAAAGCATCTGTATTCATCTGACTTGCTTTCTTTCGACTACTGTTTGTTTTCCACGATGAGACGGCCATTGGCTGAACAGCACATAGGTTACTACAGGAAAATCGAAAATTGAGTGACTTATTGGTATGCTTTAGAAAGAGAACATACAGTTTTATTGTTGTGGAGTCCACAAATTGCCTGAAAGATGGAATAAGTAGATGGAATTGTCAATTTATATGCCTTTTTCCTGACTACAATAGTAAAACTCTGCTTTAAAGCGGGCCAAATAACTTAAAGTACCAAAAACTAAAATAAAAGTACCGGACGAAGTAAAAAAAAAACATTTTTTTTTATCTGATTTTAACTACATGACTTGAATTTATAAGCTGGTCAACAAAACGGTCTACACAACTTTTACGGGGTAGAAAAATACTTTAAAAATAATCTGCTTTAATAAAAATCTATAAAATAAAGCCGTTCGTATAGTATAAAGGAGGCCGAAGGAGAGAACAAACAGAAAATTGGGCAACGAAATACAAAGTTCAACTGGAGTAATAAGGCAAATAAATACCCTGGTTTGCTGATAGCAAATGCGAGCAATAACATGGGGGGCCATGTTTATTTCTTTGCTTTCTTTTATTTTTTTCTAGGCTTCATGGGCTTAGTAACCAATTCAAGTGAATGAATACCATCGTTTTTGTGTATGCCAGAATGTTAGTTTAAAAGGGAGTTGATAAAATACTAAGGATCACGTGACTTTTTGGTTGTTTTAATTTTGTTTTCCTAGGTTTTCTGTTTTTTTTTTCTTAGTTGACTTGCCAAGAAATATTACTTAAAATGTTGTTGTTGTTGTTGTTGTTTGTGTTCGTTTACTAAGGGTTCATTTACTTGTAACCCAACGCAGTAATAATGTTTTAAAAGGAAATTTAACCCATTAATGGCCGGATTACTTTTTTTTCTAACGGTTACCATTTTTTTTTTGACTCAATTTCCTCTCAGAGCATAAAAACTAAGGCATCCTCTGCTGGCAACTGAAGTTGCCACTGGGCACTAATGGGTTAATGTTCCTTTTTTTAGTTTGCTAAGTGTTTTATTAGGAGTGCGAATGAAAAAATATGGGTACTTATTATTTTCTTTATGAAACATTTATTTAATATTAAAATTATTATTACTTTTTTAAGTTAAAGAATATAATATTGGGTCATTCGTTAAAAGCTTTCTATTTTTAAATTTTAATAAAACAAAGTGGGTGTAAGATATCATATAGCACACATAATTGGTCATTACAACCATTCAGTTAGGATTATGACCTAGTTTCTCACACCACTTATGTTGTGTGTGTTAATTTTATACATGAGTGGTGGGACCTACAGTTTAAAGTCGACTCCGAACGACAGATTTTTGAGAAACTTTTCATGGCAATTATTTACTCTCAGAGTTTTTGCCAGAAAAAGAGCAAGCCGCTGAAGAAATATTTTTTGTATTTTGTTTTAATGTCTTGCCAGGGGCTCGAACCCTGGCTTTGCGTCTTACAGGCCAAAGCACTACCTACTAGACTACGGCGACTTCATTGTTGTTGATATATTTTTGTTAATTTGTTGATCATGTAAACAAGTCCATTGTTTTTGTTTTTGTAGCTTTTGTTTATCATTTTAATGTTAAACGATGTAACACCATTTCCATTTACGTAACAATATTTTGCTTTGTTAGAGATGTCTGACCTGGGGTTTGAACCGTGATCTCGCCTCTAATAAGCCAATGCACTACCTACTACACTACTGGACATAAATCTTTGCTTATTCGGCAGATTCATAGAAATTGAAGCCATAAAAGCACGTGAAGCCTTAGAATTAATGCGAAAGTGTTAGGATATCAGACTAATTATTACGATGGCATGCATTATAAGTTAGGTTAGGTTAGAGGAGGTGTACTTGTCAATTAAAAGAAGTACAGTACGCGGCGGTCGAATTGACCCATTGTACAACGTCCTGGTTTCTAACACCACTTATGTTCTGTGTGTGTTAATTGTATACATGAGTGGTGGGACCTACAGTTTAAAGTCGACTCCGAACGATAGATTTTTGAGAAACTTTTCATGGCAATTTTATTTGCTCTCAGAGTTTATGCCAGAAATCTGCTGAGAGGAAGTCGCCGAAGAAATACTTTTTGTATTTTGTCTTGATGTCTGACCTGGGCTTGAACCCTGGCTTTACGTCTAATAAGTCAACACACTACCTACTAGACTACGGCGATTTCATTGTTGTTGATATATATTTGTTAATTTGTTGATCATGTAAACAAGTCCATTGTTTTTGTTTTTGTAGTTTTTGTTTATCATTTTAATGTTAAACGATGTAACACCATTTCCATTTACGTAACAATATTTTGCTTTGTTAGAGATGTCTGACCTGGGGTTTGAACCGTGATCTCGCCTCTAATAAGCCAATGCACTACCTACTACACTACTGGACATAAATCTTTGCTTATTCGGCAGATTCATAGAAATTGAAGCCATAAAAGCACGTGAAGCCTTAGAATTAATGCGAAAGTGTTAGGATATCAGACTAATTATTACGATGGCATGCATTATAAGTTAGGTTAGGTTAGAGGACGTGTACTTGTCAATTAAAAGAAGTACAGTACGCGGCGGTCGAATTGACCCATTGTACAACGTCCTGGTTTCTAACACCACTTATGTTCTGTGTGTGTTAATTTTATACATGAGTGGTGGGACCTACAGTTTAAAGTCGACTCCGAACGATAGATTTTTGAGAAACTTTTCATGGCAATTTTATTTGCTCTCAGAGTTTATGCCAGAAATCTGCTGAGAGGAAGTCGCCGAAGAAATACTTTTTGTATTTTGTCTTGATGTCTGACCTGGGCTTGAACCCTGGCTTTACGTCTAATAAGTCAACACACTACCTACTAGACTACGGCGATTTCATTGTTGTTGATATATATTTGTTAATTTGTTGATCATGTAAACAAGTCCATTGTTTTTGTTTTTGTAGTTTTTGTTTATCATTTTAATGTTAAACGATGTAACACCATTTCCATTTACGTAACAATATTTTGTTTTGTTAGAGATATCTGACCCGTGGTCTCGCCTCTAATAAGCCAATACACTACCTACTACACTACTGGACATAAATTTTTGCTTCATAAAAGCACATGAAGCCTTAAAATAAATTCGAAAGTGTTGGGATATCAGATTTAATTATTATGATGGCCATCCCTAGGGGGTAAAGAATTTTAATTATTTGAGTCATACAGGAAGACTAGATTTTCTTAGATTTTTAATGAATTTTAAAGAACGTGCCTCATTTGCTTTTATTGCTTTCTGTACGTTGCAGTCATTACAATCGAATAAAAATTATGATTTTGAAAAATATTTTTTTGTTGGCTTCAACAAATTGATTACCACCACACTCATACCATTTCTTCAAATATGTTTTTGCACAAAGGTGAAGAAGTTGTTTTATGACAACAACAACAACAAAAACAATAATAAAAAAAATAAATGAATGAACGCAAGAGTAAATGAAAAACATGACCCAATCGGTGCTTGTCATCATGGCAAAAGATATATAAAAAAAAACATGAATGAAAAGCAAATATTGACTCTTTTTTGTTGGTTTGTTTTCGTTGGTTGGCTCAATGGGGTAGTGGTTTTTACTGCTGGTTTTAATAACTTTTGTTTGTTTTCTGTACCCTTAAATCACAACATGCTAACGATTTTTTATAATCGTTATCCATATTCATAGTCAAAGTCAATGTTTTTAAACAAAAAAAGGAGAGAAAAAATCATAAAAAAAAGGAATTCCAAATTATTCAAATTATTTTTTATGTTTTTATTTTTGTGCCAGCAACACGCTACAAAGCAACCAAACCAACTAACCAAGCTTTCAATGTGGTTGGAAAGAGAGTGCTGGCTTTGCTACTACAAACAGCATAGCATTATCAGGAAAATGTAAGGCAATGTTGTTTTTTTGTAATTAAAATTAATTCCATTGCCAATAAATAAATTCACTTCTTTAAGGTTTATATTGTAATAAAAATATTTATTATTCGTCGTTCTAACACGCTATTATAAACAAAATCAAAAGAAAACTTTATCGATTTAGGTCAGAAGTGGGCTAATCCAGTCATAAATGTGATCTGAAACTCAAACCGTTAATAAAAGGAGTAAACTGCACAAGAACTTTATAGGAGATATACATAATTGGTCATTACAACCCTTCAGTCAGGATTACGACCTAGTTTCTCACACCACTTTGTTGTGTTTGTTAATTTTTATACATGAGTGGTGGGGCCTACAGTTTAAAGTCGACTCCGAACGACAGATGTTGGAGAAACTTTTCATGGCAATTTTATTTCCTCTCAGAGTTTTTGTTAGAATCTTGCTTAGAGGAAGTCGCCCCAGAAATATTTTTTCATATTTTCGTTTTGTTGTCTGGCCAGGGGTTTGTCCCGAGGCCGTACGTCTAATAAACCAACACACTACCTACTAGACTGCGGCCACTAACGTATACTCCTTATTTAATTGACAGCCCTTTAGTCAGGATTACAACCTAGCTTCTCACACAACACTTATGTTGTGGATGTTAATTTTAGGCATGAGTGGATAGGACCCTTACAGTTTAACATCGACTCTAAGCCCCATTTTTGAGAAACTTTTCATGATTGTTTTATTTACTCTCAGATTTTATGTCAATGACAGAAGAATGTCAAACTACTTGTCATTCATTCAGGCTATTTTGCCAAATCATCTTAGGCGGATATAGCCTTTAACAAATGGGTGTTCTCTTTGGGTAAAGTTTGGGATGAATGTATACATGACCTAAAAAAATATTTGAATTGGAAATATTACCAAAACACATAAAATCCAAAAACGTTCAATCTATCCCCTAACAGCCACTATTCAGATCATCAACGTCTAGCAATATAGGTGGCTGGTTACCAACTTCTTTTTGGATAATCTAAACAACAAAGATATAAGGTTTTAACTAGACAGTTCATGCCACATGAAATATACTACACGACTTGTTTAAGGGCATAGGAGGTGATGTGAAGTGGTCACCCATATCGAACGATTTGATCCCCTTGTGTGATCTTTTTATAGAGTTTTCTTAAGTCGCAGTTGTATGCAAATTAGCTACAAATTTTTGCCTGTTGGAGGAGCCTATATACCCATTAACTGCTTATTGTTTCTTTGCATCAATTTCAGCAATCAAGTTTCACCAGCTAATAGAAGGATAGGTTTAAAAAGTTGATTTCCAGTTGTTTTTGAAGTGACTAAAAGTTTGAAATGATTTGCTTGCATCAAACCCAATAAGTTTACTTAAAGCAGCTCCAAAATATAAGGAGTTTTTAACACAAAATTTCTGAAATAATTTTCATCATTAAGTGTTGTAATGACCAATTATGCATCCATTTTAAATAGAACTTTCGCGTGCGGAAATATTCATGTGTTGTACACGTATCCAACACGTTCCTTTAATGTATTTAAGGCCTCAGTTTATCTCGATCACTTTGACTTTGTTGTCATTCAAAATTATTTTTTTTAGAAATCGTTGGAAAATAGCTTCTCTAATAAGTTCACCGCGAGCATCGTATTGTGCAAAGATTTCTCATCATTTGAGCTTGGCAAACCACTCTACAATGGCTGCCTGTGCTGGTAAAAAAAGTCGAGTATTTTTCTGTCAAGCCAAGCTTGATATGAAATTTTGTTTTATCTCAATCACCTTGACTTTGCTGTCATTCAAAATCATGGACTTTTTTCTGTTTTCATTGGAAAACAGTTTCTTTGAGAGGTTCATCAAGGGCTCCGCATTATGTGCTCATTTCTCATCGTTTATACATGGCACACCACTCTACAATGATTGCCGGTGCTGTTGAAAAGGTCGAATACTAGTTATTAAGCCTAGTTTGACACAAAATTTTGTTTTATTTCAATCACGTCAACTTTGCTGTCATTCAAAATCATGGACTTTTTTGATGTTTTCGTAGGAAAACAGCTTCTTTGTCTGGTTCACTAAGTGCTTCGCAATTTGTCCTCATTTCTGATCATTTAAAACTAGCAAACCACTTTACAATGGTTACCTGTGCTGGTAAAAAGGTCGAATACCAGTTATCAAGCCAAGCTTGACGCAAAAGTTCATTTTATCTCAATCACCTTGACTTTGCTGTCATTCAAAATTATTTTGTGGAATTTTTTGATGTTTTCGTAATTAATAGCCTCTTTATTGCGTCCACTGCTTGTATCGCATTATGTCCACATTTCTCATCGTTTAAACCTGGCACACCACTCTGCAATGCCCTGGTGAAAAGGTCGAATACTGTTTATCAAGTCTAGCTTGACACAAAATTTTGTTTTTATCCATTATATTCGAATTAGCAAACATTGCTTCACTCGAAATTTTCCAATTGCCACAAACCAATAGTCCAATAGCTGTAAAATTTGTACGCATATTCTTTGAAGGCATTCTTTTTTTTTGGGTTAGCAAAAAATCATATGGATTTAATAGCCTTTGAACTTTTACAGCCCTTGTCTTAAATTAAAAAAGAAAAATATAAACCAAATTAATTTATTTGCATTAATCAGCACTATGATGCTGTGCAGTATAAACAAAGTGTGTGAATATAAGTGTCAGTGCCAGAGTGTCATCTAAACTGAGTGTAAATATTTTGTTAAGATAATTGCTTATTGGTTTAATTTGGGTTTCTTTCTGTAGGGAATGTATCTTATCTTTACTCTTCAAGTGGTAATTGAAGTGATTGTTGTCCATTTTTATATATTTTGTTGTTGTGTTTGCAATACTTATTTATTAGGCCCTCAAATTATACGCATACATAAGCATTAGCAAAGAATTACAAGAGGGCCACTTGAATACGCCTCAATTTATAATAAAGTCCAGCATGGTATGCGAAAATTATATTTTATTAATGCACACACACAGACACAGACACAGACACATAAACACATTTTCTAACGTCCAACGTCAATTCATTGTTAATAAGTATGGGGAAGGTCTACTCATGCGTTAAAGCTTTGGTTGTTGGAAAATGCTTGAAGGAAATTGTCCTTTTTGGGTCAAAAATACTATTCCACACATAAAGACATCAAAAGGTCGTTCTAAACAATTTCCTACATACACTTTACACACTTTACAACCTATAAAGAAACTTATGTTTGACTTTTGGGATTCGTTCTTCTCTAGCAATTGTTTTAGAACGAAGATTATTTGATAGCGTTAATTGACAGCATTATTAATAGCTTTTTCACAAACAAAGAAGAAGAAAAATATCTTATTAAAATACGAAATACAAGGAAATTTCCTTAAATTCTTCCTTTAAATAATTATTTTGTGTTTCTTATTCTATAAACACAATAAAAGCAAAGCAGCAAACGCAACCGTCTCTCAAAAATAGAATACATGTGCGTATATGAAAGTGATTATTTTAAAGGCAGCGCACCAACAAGCAAATATTCTACTACTTTGCTTTTCAGGCTAATTTCCACCTTTGCTCGCAGCAATGGGAGAATTAGTGCTCACAGTGAGAGCATTTGTGCTGACAATGCGAGCTTTAATGCTGTCAATACAACAACATACATGCGTTTTAAAAAAGCCACGTATTAAATACAACGCTAAAGAACATTTAGTGGCACTTACTTACTTATTGCACTACCCGCTGCTGTTGGAATTGCTCAACGTCATTCTGCATAGCTTTCTCAGCTTCGCAGGTATACCAAGCTCAGAAATTCCGGCAAAAAACGCGATCCCTTATGGCGCTATCCGTTTAGTGGCACTCACCATTGTTAAGGAATTAATGAAGTGTTTATTTTTTATTTGTATGGTTTATGCTTTCCTGTCGTTGTCTTTATTACAATTAATACGCTTGCAGCTCCCCTTAGGTAGCAATTGCAAAATTGTTGTGATTGCTGCGTTGCGTTTATTCTGTTTATAGCATTACGAAAAATATTTTATTGAGAATAAAAATTCTACTGTTTTTCAATGTTTAACTCTTAAGGTATACTTACTTAGTTAGTGAGGATCACAACCTAGTTTCACACATTACCCCTGCTATGTGTGGTAATTTCTGCCCATAAGTAGCAGGACCAATAGTTTAACGTCGAGCGTGCAAACGACATATTTGAAAAACTTTTCAACTCAATTCAATTTACTCTCAGAGATTTTGCTGTCTGAGCTGGAGTATGAAGCGCGAGCTTTCATATAACAGTTCAGGTGTAATTAAAATTCTTTTGAGATAATCTCCTTGAGAATATGCTTGTAAATCTGTAATTTATAATATTCCATCTGAATAGATTCCTGAAATCACCTTAGGCTAGACTCCTACTGTCAATAAGTCCTTTAGTCAGGATTACGACCTAGTTTCTCTCTCGACTTATGTTGTGTTTGTTAATTTTATAAATGAGTGGTGGAACCTATAGTTTAAAGTCGACTCACAACGACAGATTTTTTAGAAACTTTTTCATGGCAATTTTTATTTACTCTCAGTGTTTTTGCTAGAAATCTGTTGAGAGAAAATCGCCGAAGAACTATTTTTTTCATATTTCATTTTACTGGGATGTCTGGACTAATAAACCAACACGCTACCTACTTGACTGCGGCGTCTTCCAGGTATACCGATTGCCTCATATTATCCTCTTGTTATATATGGGGAATTTCAATCTTTTTGCCAGCAAGATGATACGTGCAATATGGCTAGACTCTGCTGGACACGTATGGATAAAAAAAAGCATCAACTCTCTTGTATCCTTGAATCACAAGGTCATCCATTGCTCGTTAGCGCTTCCCAGGCACCAGTAATCTGTTGGTAGGTAAAAGATTTTTGCAGTAGCTGTGTATCTGAGATAGAGAAAGAGATTGTGCTCCAGTTTTCTTATCAAAAGATGGACGTTTTTGAGGTCTCACATCCTTAATCGAGCTTCTCTATTATTCTTGCAATAGCAAGAATTATTTTGAATTGGTATTGACTATCTATAAGAAAAGTTTGATGCCCGGGTTGCATATTGACTGTGGTGTTATGGTTAAGACTAAATGCTGGCCTAGTGGCTAATCCTTCATCAAGGAGGGATCACTACTTTATCGAACCTGAACTAACCACATCGGGTCGGGCAAGGGATAATCTGAGATTCAGCTATTGTTGGGAGTTGTCTGTACTAAAAGCCTTTCAAAAAGTGGGACACATATGTCCCTGCTATTTATGTACTCATACCAGAGATCAGCAATGAGTATTCAAAAAGATGAGTAGATTTGAATCATTCTCATAATTTCTGATACTTATACGCATTCATACTTACTTTAATATCAAACTCATACTACTCATATTCAAAGTTTGAAGTACTCATCATACTCATACTTAACGACACGTATGATGTTGTTGATTTCGTCTCTCCATGACTCAACATTTACAAGAATCACAATATAAGTATGATTCGCGTACGAACGCTACAATAATCACTAGAAGATTGTGTGTTTGCTTTGCTTAATGTCTTTGGTTTTTTCTTTCTTCTTTTTTTGTAAATGCAACAACAACTAAGACTGTGAATTTTGGTGAATAAATTGAATAACTTGAATCATTTATGAGTATTATAAGTATTTTTCTAAATTTATGAATCTGAAAGAATAGGCGTATGAATCAAACATATTTCGAATGTTATGAGTTTGATGTCAACGTTGTACTCATACTCATTGCAACCTGTACTTATAATTCAGTGTTGTAGTGAGTACGAATGAATCAGAGTAGTTGAATTTCAATACTGTTGACTTACTCATACTCGAAATTACATGAGTACTTATGAGTAGCGAAAAAACGATTCATTGCTGATCTGTGATTGGTATACAGATCATTCAATTCACATCAAAAGAAGTTGGTAATCATCGCCCTATACTGCTCACGGTGGACAGTGATAGTCTAATGAACCGTTGGTAGGATGTATGACGTCACATCTCCTTAAATAATATATTCTATTCTCTTTAGCTTAGAAAAGTCTGTTACATTTACATTGTTTGAAATGGTTAAGAGGTTTAGAGTTCGCTGTAGTCTAGTAGGTAATGTGCCAGCGAAAAAACGATTCATTGCTGATCTCTGATTCACACCAACACATTTAAATTGTTTTGGCTTGTATATGGCTTGTCATATAGGGCCTGTAGTATATGTTGTTTAATTACACCAGCTGTTGTGTTTCTTCTCCCAGGGTTTTATAAATTTATTCGATTTTATCATTTGGTGTCTGTGGCCATATTGGTTGCCATCGTTGTAAAGGAATAAAAATGTATTAAATTAAAGTTGTTTCATAGCAAATGTAAATGTAAATGTGTGTGTGTGTAAGAAGTATACAATGTAGGCAAGTAGTTGTAGAAGTATTTGGTTTTTATTTTGTTTTTTATAAACAAAGTTCATGTGTGTATTTGTTTTCTATACTGCAAACAATGCAGGTCAGTTGATGAAAAGCAAATACTAGAGTCTAAAGAACAGGAAAGAGTTGTAAAGGATAAGTGTGCGTGTATAAGTGTGTGCTCGTATGGGAGTATTAGTTTTCGGGCTTATAAATGTTTTCATTCAATTTAATATCCCAAAGGAAATTCTATTCAAAACTGACCTTCATTTCCTTATTTGTTTGTATTTTTCCTATACATTGTTTGCTATACGTTGTTTCATTATTATTGTTATTGTTCTGGCTTTGGCAAAGTAATAACAATTTCTGTTTCATTTTCTCCATTTAAAACTGTCATTCTTTTTTTCTTGTGATTGTATTTGTTTATAATTTTTCGTATTTTTTATTATTTTTTTATGTACTTTTTCTGTTTATAACATGTCACTTTTTATTTTTATTTTGTTGTTACATACTTGCCTTTTGTCTGCCTTTGTCTCTTTAGCTCTCTATTGTTCTTTTCTTTTATTATTTTCAGCAGTATTTTGTTGTTGCTGTCATTATTATATTTTATTTTGTGTGTGTGTTTATATGGCTATTGTTGTTGATTTTATAGTAATTTTGACCTCGATAAATTTGATGTGTATGCGCAAGATAGATTACAGGCCTCCTTTTAGAAGGTATAATGTATTTTTTTCATTCTGATAACATCTTTTGTTCATATTTATTATCAAGGGATAGTATAGGTTTATTTCAATTTTTAGAAAAGTTTCATAGAAATTATTACAATTTTGTCTATGTTATATACAGTCTTCCATAAATTTGCATTTCTTTGGAATAAATTTCTCTTCAAATAAAAAAACACACACAATATGAAAGTGGGGAAGAAAATATGCTTCTAAATCTCTTAACAATTTAAAAAAGTGTAAACGCAACAAAATCCTCTGAGCGTAAAAGAATAGAATCTATTATTTAAGGAGATCTGACGTCATACACCCTACCAAAGGTTTATACTAAAATACATACATAATTGGTCATTACAACGCTTCAGTCAGGATTACGATCTAACCGCTCACACCATTTATGTTGTTGTGTACGTGAGTGGTGTCACCTACAGTTTAAACTAGACTGCGTACGGCAGATTTTTGAAAAACTTTTCATGGCAGTTTCTATTTTTGTCTGAAATCTGCTGAGAGAAAGTTACAAAGAAATATTTTATTCATATTTCGGTTTATGCAGACATCCAAGCGTGGGATTTGAACCGTGGCCTCTCGTCTAATAAGTCAACACACTACTTACTAGACTACAGCGGCCTATAAACCTCTTAACAATTAAAGACAATGCGAACGTAACAGACTCCTCTAGGCTAAAGATAATAGACTGTATATATATACAGTGTGTGACATAAATGTGTAAATGAATTTTTAAATATCTATATTTTTAATTTTTGGCTGAACTGTTATTCATATGGTAACTTTTGTTTACTCAATGTAAAGATCAACTTGTGAAATACGGTAATACAAAAAATCGTCATGTGGAATAATGGTACTTTGATACCACGAGATCAGAAAGTTAAAAACTGATTTACACTATTCTGACTCGCTGGAAAAAAGTTAAAAAATAACACGTTTTTAATATTTAAAAAATATTAATTTAAACAATTTCGTTGGTGAAAGTGTGTTAATGTTTTAAGTATTAAATAAGATCATATTTTTAATCATAAACCTAATTATTTATTATTTCACAAGGATTTTTTAATCATGAAGAAGATTAGCAACGAAGTCGAAAAATGTGTCATAGATGAGCTAAAAAATGGTCTCTCCTACAGAAAAATTTCTCAAAAATTTAATATTTCATTTAAAACTGTAGGAAATATAGCAAAAAGGAGCGGTTTGACTTTCCCAGCACCACGTTTGGGACACAATTCAATCCTTTAGCTAAGGGATAGACGCACGGTACAACGTTTAGTTGCATCAGAAGAAGCTAATGATCCTCGTGAAGTGCAACAAAAGTTATCTTCATGCTAGCAAATTGAAATATCTAAGAGAACAGCTCTTAGAGAAATAAATAAATGTGGTTTTCATGCAAGAAAAATGGTTAAAACCCACGTTTAACCGAAAGACACAAATCATTTAGTTTAGCATTTGCAAAAAAATATCAAAACTGGACTATGGATGACTGGGGAAAAGTAATATGGACAGATGAGTCCAAAATTAACCTTTTTGGTCCCGATGGGCCTAAATATGTTTATAGGAAGCCAAATGCACCTTTGACGGACCGCGATGTTGTACCAACAATGAAATTTGCTGGTGGAAAATTGCTGTTTTGGGGATGTTTTTGTGTGCAAGGAGGAGCAAAACTTCATAAAATAGTTGGAAATATGAATACCGAAATGTATATCGACATTATAAAGTCATCGTATATGGATAGTCTAACTGCTTGGGGTCGAAATGTTGAAAACTCTGTCATGCAAAAAGATAACGACCCTAAGCACAAGGCTAAAAAAGGCTTGTGTTTTTCGAAACTGCCAAAATTTCTTTATTGGACAGGCCTCCACAGTCAACGGATTTAAACCCGATTGAAAATTTATGGGGAATACTTAAACGTCGGGTTTATAATTACCAGCACAGCTTTAAAAGCACAACTGGGCTCTGGCAGCGCTGTCATGACATTTGGTCATCGATAACACAAGAAGAATGTCGAAAATTGGTAGAGAGTATGCTTTTCAGAATTCAGGCAGTTATAGATTCCAAGGGAGGATATACGAAGTACTATAATTGTGATTTTAATAACTCGCGACAAAAGTGTGTAAATGAATTAAATTTTATTTTTTTATATTTCTGAAGAATAAATTAGTTTATGTTTTATTTGGTTAGTTAAAAAAAATCGTAAAAAAATATCGGTTTCAAAATCACAAAACTTTTGTTAATATACTTTGTACCTAAAATATTTTGTCACAAAGTGTAAATATTAGGACATCATTTACACATTTGTGTCACACACTGTATATAAGGAGATCTGACGTCATACATCCTATCAAACATTCTTAATTTTTCTGTAATCTAATAGTAAAATGTAACGCAAAGAGTCGTCGTAGTCTTGAAAGGTAGCGTGTTGGCTTACTAGACATAAGGCTTCGGTTCAAACCCCAGGTCAGACATCTTGAACGAAATAGAAAAACTATTTCTTCGGTGACTTCCTCTCAGCAGATTTCTGGTAAAAACTCTGAAAGTAAAACAAAATTGCCATGAAAAGTTTCTCAGAAATATATGTAGTTCGGAGTCGACTTTAAACTATAGGTCCCGCCACTCATGTATAAAATTAACACGCACAACATGAGTAATGTGAGAAACTAGACCGTAATCCTGACTTGAAGGGTTGTAATGGCCAATTATGTAATGTAACACAAAAATTTTGACATGTGGTGCTTCGACTAAAAACTTACCACCGCCGGAGAATTTCTCTATCCAAGATCGCGTAAGCATTAGTTCGGATAAAGACTCAAGGTATTCTATAGTGGCCTGCGTCCAAGGCAGGTTTCAGAATGTCTCTGTCCACTTCTTTTTTTTCGTTCGCAGGACTATATTCTGCAAGTTACGCTTCTTTCGAGATAATAGAATGTATTTATTTAAGGAGATCTGACGTCATACATCCTATCAAAGATTCATAATTTTTCTGTAATTCAATATTAAAATGTAACACAAAAATTTTAACATGATTTCCATAAAAACTTACCACCACCGGAGAATTTCTCTATCCAGGACCACGTAAGCATTAGTTGAGACACAAGGTACTCTTTAGTGGCCTGCGTCCAGGGCAGGTTGCAGTATGTCTTTGTCCACATCATCTTTCTTCGTTCTTACAACTACATTCTGCAGGTTTCCCTACTTCCAACCAGTTCTCCTTGCTGCATAGTCTCCTGTTCACTCTATTTTCAATAGGTACGAGACCAATTTCGTCATTTAAGTTTCTTCTCCCATTTTATCATTTTCTACAGTGCCCTGTCAAAAGGCCAGTTACTAACCCCGGGTTATTCTTGTGTTATTACACGTCAAAAGTCTAGATTACCTTAAAAACTCATTTGGTTTGCGAGGAGCCTGTCGCTATCTTCAATTTAGCTGAGTATGCACTTCTAAATATCTCTTTACACTCCATAGAAAATTTCTGACCACATCAGCGGCATGAAAGAGCTCCTCCTGCTAATTACCGCAAATTTCTATATTATCTGGCATCCAGTAGAATGTAGATCTTCTCTACCCAGCTGATTTAGTTTTCCGCTACGATTCCATACCATTTTTGAGTTTATCTGATAAGAACTAAGTGTTCGCATGGAGACCTAATTGTCGGGCGGTATTGCTCTCCGTCTCATCCTTTATTTGTATGGTCCTTTCGGACCATAAGCCCTAACCACTGTCCAATATCTCTTCTCGACTCATTAATTTACCCCAGAATGGTCTCGCATTTACTCGCGTATCGACTATACTTCATTCACTTTTGTTAATAAGTCTCGTTAAGTAGAAATTCCCAATAATTATAGAGTCCACTGGTTCTATCCGGGGGACAATTAAGATTTGAGTTGTCAACCACTCGATTTATTTATATGATGTCATCCTCTGATAAATCTCCTATAAGACTTCTTTGCCATTATTCTAACCATAGTTATATTCACTATCATATGCAAGAAACATAAATTAAGTAGAGCCTCCAGTATTGCTGTAGGACAAGTTCTCATTGCCCAGGGTATACAAACACATCCTAGCCTCTACGCATACGTTGTCCAACTTCAGTTGAGCTGATGTTAGATTTGTTCTGACTATACAAACATGGTTAGTTTCTTTCTATTGTTTTATTTGTATAGGATCTTCCAAAAGGGGCTTCTAAAATCTAGTAGTTTATCTCGATAACCGAGTTGATTGATGAACAGGCTCTGCTGCAGTTGGCAACTGAAGATAATTTTTATTGCATTTTTATAGAAAAATTATCTTCTGGGGTTTGGCTCATTACTGGATCAATCCATCTGCGATCCAAGAGGGTCCAATGCATTCCGAAAAAAGTCACTAAAAGTGTGTGTGTTAATTTCATACATGAGTGGCAGGACCTACAGTTTAACGTTGATTCCGAACGACGGATTTTTGAGAAACTTTTCATGGCAATTTTAATGACTTTAATAGTTTTTGCCAGAAATTTTCTGAGAAGAAACCGCCGAAGAAATATTGTTTTTTCATATTTAAATTGTCGGAAATGTCTGACCTGGGGTTTAAACCGTGGTCTCATGTCTAATAAACTAGCACATTATCTGCTAGACTGCAGTGACCTTTAAACCTCTTAACAATTTCAAACAACGTAAACGTAACAGACTTTTCTAAGCTAAAGAGAATAGCATATATTATTTAAGGAGATGTGACGTCACTAGACTATCACTGTCAACCGTGAGCATTATAGGGCGATGATAACCAATTTCTTTTGATTCTGCGTGAGACAAAGATCAAATTCAGGTTTATTTATGCTACAACACCATGGAAAATTTGATCCTATACTCTATACCTATAAACACATTATGGATAAGCATAAGGCATAACCATTACATTCTTCACTAACTTCTTAACCAATTGTTGCCACTGTACCGCATCATTACTTATCTTAATTAAGGCAAATGACTTTTCAAAAATGCATTCAAAACTTTTGCTGTAAACTGTAAAGAAACGAACATAAATTAATGCCGAATGAAATTTGTCAAGAAATAAATTCGTTTTTAACCAAAAAACCCAACGCCAAACAAATTGCTTGGGAAAGTGTTCTACAGAAACTAAACTAAAATAATTTCCGTTTAATTTGAGAGAACAGAAGAGGCAAAGTTACTTTCTTATGGAATGTAAAACCTAATTTCCTATAAAATTTCTTAAAAATATTGAAGAGACCCAACGAACACCGCGGAGAAGCATATAAAGCCAAAGCAGAAAAGAAAAAAAATTACGTCACAGTGTCATTTTTAACATGCGGAGAATGTCTTTTGTTGTGCAAAAGTTATTCTATATGGAGCAGGATATTTTGAAAAAAAAAAATCATGAAAATTGTCTTTAACACACATACAAGCATTTAATGGCCTTACAGTGTGTGGAGAATTTATAGTGTTGCTGCAGTTTTACTTGCTTTTTCGCTTTTCACCCCAAAAAAAAAAGTTCATTTTTGGCTGTGGTCGTTGATTGCGGCTTTTATGCGACATTTTTTGTGGCTGACGCGTGTTTGGCTGATGGTTAATGGGTGGCTATGAAAAGGCATGATTTACCAAAAAAAAAAAATAAATAAATAATCAGTATGAAGCGAGCCACTGCTTTTTTCTCGTGTTCTATATTTGCTTGGCTTTACATTCATTTCACTTGGTTGGCTTTATTCCATGTTTAAATAGTATATTTTTGGCTTCATCTTTGGCTGACTGCTAAGGTTTGTAAGCGTGTGTCTATTTTTAGTTGCCTTTTTCATTCTTTCATTGAAAAAAAAAATATTTGCTTAACAAAAACACTTTTTTTCTCTTTTATTTTGGTGTTGTTATTTTTGTTGTAAATCTATTAAAAATAATATTTTTCCTCCGCTGCGTATGTGGAATATTTTTTGTATGTGATTTACGTATCCATTCCTATAATATTACTTATACGTACTGATGTACAATTTTTTTTATAAATTTTTGTTTTACTGCCAACATGAGCAGCCATTAAAGGCTTTTTAATGGTGTTTGCTTATGAAAATTTATGCCGATTATTATTTTTGAACACGTTTATTGGAATTTTTAAAAAATGGCATCATTAAGCATGGCAATGGGGTGTCATAACTTTAATAAAGAAATCAATTTTTTTGTTGTTTTTTTATGCGCTTCATCTGCTACAAAATTGTTGACATGTTAGCAGTGGCGTATGGTGAATCTACTCTGAGTAACACTGGTACCATTAAATCTAACAACATTTTTCTAAAGCCATTGACAAAATACCTCAGCAATTCCACTTTACTTTACTATTGGTAGCTGGATTGATTTTTGATGAAGAAATTTAAAGGCAACTGCCAAAATTTGCTGCAGGTTTTTCAAACTGTTTTATTCGGTTCACATGAAGTGCTGGCTTTAATACAATCGGTCTGTTAATGGCCAATAAAGTCGCCGTAGTCTAATATGTAGTGTGTTGGCTTATTAGACGTAAAGCCCGGGTTCGTATCCCAGGTCAAGCATCAAAACGAAATATGAAAAAAAATATTTCTTCGGCAATTTCCTCTCAGCAGATTTCTGGCAAAAACTCTGAGAGTAAATAAACCTGGCATGAAAAAGTTTCTCAAAAATCTGTCGGTCGGAGTCGACGTTAAACTGTAGGTCCCGCCGCTCATGTATAAAATTAACGCACACAACATGAGTGGTGTGAGAAGCTAGGCCGTAATACTGACTGAAGGGTTGTAATGGCCAATTAAAGGAAAGGAGGTAAAGGAAAGTTAGGTTTGGAGGTAGCTTGCCATTCACATGCAAGTTCACTCGTTACCCAGTGTGAGGTAAGCCCCTCTGTCATGATCCGTTAGTGGTGGCTACAAACCATCCCGAGCTCCGGATAAAATCGGACAGTTCCCTTAGCAGCACGTTCGCCACCATGCCCAGATCTTCAAACGTTGCTTAAGTTTCATTGAGTTTCTAGATTCAATACGCACCATATATCAAATCAAATCAAATATCTTGGCTCCCAACTATATTATCAGACGGTAGATTTAACTCTCACCGACTCGTTTCTGCTCCCTAAAATTGAAGTGAACTTCTTTTCCATCTGAAGACGTCGTAGTCTAGTAGGTAGTGTGTTGGCCAATTAAATGCAACCCCGTGATTCACTCCCCAGTTCAGTCATCTCAAACAAAGAAAAAAGTTTTTATTCCGACGATTTTCTCTTACCTCAGTCTTCTAGTCAAAACCCTGAGACTAAATAAAATTTGTAATGAATAGTTTTTCAAATCTGTGGTCTAAAGCTCCGCCACTCATCTATTAAAGTGACACTTACTCAAAGGCTACAATTAAGTAAGTCAGCAATGGTGGCATATGGAATCATGTCGAAACATTTGCAACTTAAATTACCTCGTGTACAACCCGATTAACATAAAAACAGTCGAAGAACAAATTTAGTATCAGAGTATATTGATTAGTCGCTGTAGTCGCCGTAGTCTAGTAGGTAGTGTGAGACGAATCTATGCTTCAAACCCCAAGGTCAGACATCTCCAACGGAAAGAAATATGAAAAAAAATTCTCCAGCGATTTCCTTTCAGCAGATTTCTAGCAAAGACTAATTAGTCGCTGTAGTCGCCGTAGTCGTAGTGTGGTAGTAGTGTGAGACGAAGCTATGCTTCAAATCTCAAAGTCATCTGCAACGAAACGAAGTATAAACAAAAATTCTCCAGCGATTTCCTTTCAGCAGATTTCTAGCAAGAGAGTAAGTCAAATTACCATGAAAAGTGCCTCAAAAATCTATCGTTCGTTATGGATAAAATTAACACCCTCAACATAAGTGATGTGAGAAGGAAGCTCTGTCGACGAACTATGACAAACTGTGTATGTATGTATGCGTGTATACTGAGTAGCGCAGCAGTTATTAGATTACTGGAGAGTGTGTATACCAGCATCGAATATTTGCGAAAATATTTTTCTGTGCTTCCCTAACGCATCAGTCAAGGCCGTCAAGTTGTCTGCGACCAATAGGTGTAGGATCTTTTTTCCAAAGTGTGTACGCAACGCCATCGAAACGTTGTATTCGTTTAAAGACATATCGTGTGGAATATAACGTCGTTCCAATGTCGTCCACTGTGCATTTAAAATATTAAATTTTCCAAGATTTTAGCACATAAATGAGGCTGAATTTGGTCGAAGGCATGGGTTATGTTGGCTTTGGTGAACGTATGGCTTGTGGCTTAATCGCACTCATCTGCAAATAAAGAAAAGTCCACAATAAAAAGTCTAACAGGATCAAATAGCACGATCTCAATGGTAAATTCACAAGCCCGGTATGTGAGATGACTTCTTTTAAATCGCTCAGGCATAATATCCAGTGAATTGTGTTGAAAACACATCTATTCGGTATCGAGCTCATACCATTTAGTGCAAAAGAATTTGGTAATCAACGATCTATAGTGACCGCTGTCGTCTATGATGGCTTCTTTAACGCAAAAATCCACACAAAACAATGATGTTTTCGGGATGTATTGAACGCTCTTGGCTCTCAATTGAAGTGGTATTGTTCGAAATTTGATTTTTTTTCAGCTTGAGTCCTATTTCTCGATGAATAGGACTGAAAATTTTATAAAAACTAGGCTCAATTACCAAATGCCCTAAATCTTATTCAGCGAACACACGTCGTTTTCTATGCTCGTCCATGTCAAAATAGACTAAAGAAATGAGAATTTATAAGACAGTAATCTAGCGGGTAGTGTGTTTGACTATTAACGTGAGGGTCGTGGGCATAGCTGCCGGATTTGACGATTTATCGTCATTTTGAGCTCCAAAAATATCATATTGACGATTTGACGATTTATGCCCTTATTTTGATGATTTTTGGAAATAAAAACTTACATCATATTCTTTACTTTAGTAGATTAAAAGCCACTTTAAGCTTTGTATTTGTTTTGCAATTGTTACTATTGCAAATTTAGGTTAGTAATAACGAGGAGTGAAGTACTATATTTTTAAGTTATTTGCGAATACCGGTGATGATTTTTCTGTGTTTTATGCCTTTTTCATTCCTCAAAAGTTACAACCTCTACACGAAGGGAATTCCAGATACGAATAGTTCGACTAAAGAACGAATTTTAGCTGTAATGTAGTGTGCGATCCACTGGCCAATCGACCACAACGGATGTGCTCGCCAAGAAACACGAGTATTACGTAGGAATACATGATTATCGGGAATAAGTCCCTTATTTCGCTCGAGCAAAATCTGTTGTAATAGCTATAGAACAGTGAAACAAAAGCCACATTGCAGGGATGCTCCAATGAATCAATAGAGTTGGATACACTACCGTCATTAACGAGCTACTACAGCCTACAAAATATACGTTGGGGCACCGACCCATACATTAGAGTTGCATTCCAGTCTCGGTCGATTACAAATGGTGTAAATAGTAAGATCATGAGATCTTAAGAAGGAACTGAACAATGTGTCGGTTGAAGCCAACATTACACTGAATTTTCATGCTCAAAATGTCAAGATCTTCTGACTCCTTAATATCTACACCGCCCATAGATTAAGATGATGCAATATTATTCCTGCGCCTATGTGTCAATAAACAACACTGGGATAGATTGTTAATCTTTAAACAATTTTTTGCTGAAAATTGTATAAAATTTTACCCTTTTTTGGAAAAAATTAATAAATGAAGATGAGGGACGCTAGCTTTTAATTTCTAAAATAATTTTCTTCAGATGTTTTATTTTTGAATTCAGATATGTACATATATTGACTTTATATGTTTTACTACAATAGAAATAATTTTGGTATTTAAAAACTTTCAATTTATTTTTTCTGACGATTTTTTGACGATTTTAATAACCGTCTTTGACGATTTTGACGATTTTTTCTCAAATATTTGGTGCCTCATTTATCTGGCAGCTATGGAGATTCTGGTTGCTACAATACACCTACTACTAGCTCTACTCTCTTCTTAGCTCGTAATAATTAAATATAATTTGTAATTGTACTGTAATAAATAAATTTAACAGATGTAGCTTCAACAAGATGGCCGTTATCAACTGAGAAAGTTCAGAAGTCGTGCTTGTTGGAAACGCTTATGTAATTAGAAAAAAACGATTCTGTTTTTAGGAAAAAATTTGAAAAAGAAAAATTTGAAAATTTGTAGTAATTTCTAAATGTTTCTCTTGATAAACAAAACTGAGTGCCTGTCAGAGATCAGCAATGAATTGTTTTTCCGCTACTCATAAGTACTCATGAAATTTTGAATATAAATGAAACTACAATATATAAATATAACTACATATTCTGATTCATTTGTACTCACTACAGCGTTGATTTACAAGTACAGGTTGCAATGAGTATGAGTACAACGTTGATATCAAACTCATACCATGATCAAACTCATAATATGTTTGATTCATAAGCCTACTCATTCAGATTCATAACTTTAGAAAAATACTTATAATAGTGTTACGTTGTTACCTTTTTAAAAACGTTTAAATATGAGTTCGTTAATTGCAAACAAAGTAAAAACAAATATGTGTTTAATTTCAGTTAAACTCTCTTAATCCTTTACACTACTTTTGTGTGCCACCGTATACAACTTAACGATACAACAATAATAATCTGTTTATTCACTTTACTAGTTCACACAAGTATTCACTAGATTATTACAAAGTCGACTTATTTTATTCACACGCAACTTCACACAAGGCTGACTGAATTCTTACTGACTGCTTTGTCCAGCCCTTTTATAGTCCGACACAACCAATCTAACGAACATTCTTGAAGTGGAAGGTTCGTGTTCTCGCCTTCTCGAGAGTTCTGTTGTTAGTACATTATTGCTTGTGTACTTTGCTTATGTTGTCTATCACATATTTGTCGTAGCTGGTTTATTTTCATTTCGGGTTGTTGTTGGTACCAGGTGCAACCAGGTTCGTTGTACATATGTGTGTGCAGCTTTTGTTTATCGTTTTTAATGTTAAACGATATTAGGTCGTTTCGATTTGCGTAACAATAGTTTTAGTGAATATTTTAGTGTTCGTACGAGAATCATACTTATTTTATGATTCTTGTAAATGTTAAGTCATGGAGAGTCGAAATCAACAACATCATACATACGTATTGTTAAGTATGAGTACGATGAGTACTTCAAACTTTGAGTATGAGTAGCATGAGTATGATATTAAAATAAGTATGAATGCTTATAAGTATCAGAAATTATGAGTACGAATCGATTCTACTCATCTTTTTGAATACTCACTGCTGACATCTGATGCCTGTTTACCACCACCACCAGCGTAATGTTAAATTTTATATTCTCTTATAAATATTGCCCTGAAACCATAAATTTCTTGAAGTGGAATGAATATTTTGTATTATTTTCCCGAGAAGGAACACAACTTTGTGACTTTAAAAAAAAAATTTCGCCGTTTATGAAAAAAATTTTAAATTCTGTGTTAAATTTTAATTTTTAATCTCAAAAAAAATTCTACTCCACTTGCACACGCAACTTTAGTTGCAGTTCTTGGCCGTGTTTTCTTATCATATTTGTTAATAAATTATTGACAATGCAATATATGAACGAACAATCAGCACCACAGTTTGCTTTGATGACAGACCCCCTGAATATTATACATTGCAACGCCAGGCATGTGAGAGTGTATTTGCGTAAGTTCTTATAAGTTTATGTGTGTGTTTAAAGATTAAAAAAGTCAAGGATTGGATTTGTTTTTTTTTTTTTTTGTACAAAATGGCTTTGGGCAATACTTTTCAGTTGTTTTTTTATTTTTTGCTTTGTAGCTGCCCATCCAAAAATATTAAAAATTCTTTTGATGACGACACAGATATTTTAGTTTTATGCTCTCCTCATCTCGATGCTTTTGTGCACTTTTTTATTTTTCTTCGATTGACGACAAACCAGAAAAAGAATTTGTAATGAAATAAAAAGCAAGCAACTATTCATTAAAGAGATGAATGAATGGCTTGCATGAAATGTCAACAAAATTGTATTCTTTTTTCTTCTTCTTCATCTACTCATGCCGATGTCAGTTTGATTTTGAGCCAATAATGGAAATGTTTATGGGAATTAATATCAGTATGATGGCAACTTGATAATGAAATTTGGGGAGGAGAAAATCAAAAAAAAATTATTGAAAAACATTTTTATCTTCTAAGAGGAATTGAAGTGATTAACCAACCAACCATCATGGTGATATATAAAAATGAATGTGTGTTTATTTATTTGTGGGGTTGTTTATTTGAAGTCTAAAGACGGCTAGGAAGGACGTCTGAAAGGAACTACAGGCTACTTTTTATTTTAATATTTCAAGTAGGCGAGGTGCCACGCCCTCATATCCAATAAGTATTTAATGTCGCAAATCTCATAAACTGCAACAGCCAGAGTCCTCAAATTTCGTATGGACGTACAGTGGTGGCCTTATAATTATAAACGACTTACCAACATGTATGTTTGTTAATTTGTTTTACAGTTTTCACTGTATAACTGGGATCAAAGGCTTTGTGTGGAGGACGTCTTACATACGTTTTTCCATCAGATTGGGACAAATTAAACTTAGATTCGTCACTCCAGAGAACTCTGTTTCAGAAATATCGTTTCTAATTATAAGGCCACCACTGTATATATGAACAAAATGGGTTGATTGGCTATAGTGGGCGTGTCCCCTCCCATAGTCTATATATATAAAAATGAATGTTTGTTTGTATGTACCTTATAGAATCGTAAACTATGCATTTGATCATGTTATAATCCTTAGCAAAGTTAATGCGCATGAGCCGACGAAGGTTTCTAAGTCGGTATGAATAATTTCCGGCAGGTGGCGCCACTGAAAATTACTTAAAATCAATTAAATCGTAAACTGCGCATTTGATCATGTTATAAGCTTTAGCAAAATTGTTGCGCATGAGCCAACGAAGGTTTCTAAGTTAGTGCAATTAATTTCCGATAGATAGCGCTACTGAAAATTACTCAAAATAAATTAAATCGTAAACTGTGAATTCTTTAACAAAGTTGTTGCGCATGACTCGACGGAGGTTGGTGCGATTAATTTCCGATGGATGGCGTCACTGAAAATTATTCAAAATGAATGACAAGCAATTGATCGACCTACACCTCAAGCACAGAAGAAAAGAGCATTACGAGTTTCAGAATCAAACGAGCATTGAGGCTGCAAAATCTTCGAGTATATGCCGCTGAGACCCGTTCGCTTGAACCACTTGAACAACAAGAAGTAAGATTAGAAACTGATTGAATGCGTACTACTCAGGCCCGTTCAATTGAATCATCAGGACAACGGGAAACAAAATCAATAAAATGATTCAAAATTAATTGGACATTTGTGGAATGTCTTTCCTTCAAATTTATTTTAGTTGGTGGTGCAGCAACACGTGCAGGGTACAGCTAATATTCAATAAATAAGAGCATAATGTGAGTCAATAAAGGGTGGACCATTTAAAAGTTTACATTTTAAAAATGCAATAAAACAACTGGGTTTTGAGAATTTGCAGTTTAAATTGAAATGGAATGCACTTCATTGTGACAAACAAATTATACATAAGAAAGCAGTTACAACAACTAAATTATGAGTATAGCTATTGACCGCCGTGAATACCGGGTTACAACATCTAAAAAGTTTTAAACAATGTATTTGGTAAGAAAGAGCCCTTAGGCGCAATATTTATAATCAAATAATAAAGGGTACAGGTATAACGATACAAATCTTTAATAGATTTCCACTCTTTAATTTGAAAGTATACAGGATTTCAAGTTCATGTGTTCTTTTTGGGTGCCAGCTAGAAAATATACAATTTCACAATGGGTTCCATAACGCTGACTTAATTGCGTTCAGTCAGGATTGCGACCAAGCATCTTACACCACGTATGTTGTGCTTGTTGACTTTATACATGAGTGGTGGGTTAAAGTCGACTTCGAGCGACAGATTTTTGAGAATCATTTCATGGCAATTTTATTTACTCTTAGAGATTTTGCCAGCAAACTGCTGAGAGGAAGGCAACGAAGAAATATTTTGTCCTATTTCGTTTAGTTGGAGATGCCTGGACTGGGTCACGTCTAATAAGCCAACACACTACCTACTAAATTGTTTTAAATTGTGCCAGTTTCTAAATTTCGTAATCAGTTCAACAAAGTCGAACAAACTTAGAAAGAAGCATTCAACAAAATATCCAAGACAAAAAAAAATGTAACGCAATTGTTACAAAAAGTTCTGAATGGTATGATTGTCTGGTATACCAATAGGTATCTGGTACCAACTAAAATATAGCCTAGAATTGAGGTTTTTGTACTTTTAGGATAGAATATCTCGAAAAGTTTTAAATTAAATTAAAAATTGTTTTTTTTTTCATATTAGCTTGTAAATGTTTTATTCCAAATTAATGGAGTATATTTTCTCTTCAATTGAATTTGAAATATATTACTCATACGCACCATATTACATGTATTGCAATACAGTTACGCTGAAAAGCATGCAATAAATACTCATTGATTTTATTATGTATCAAACAGAATCGAATTAAATATCACTCATACGTCACATATGTATGCCTAGTCGTTATGAATTTTTCTTCTTCTTCTTATATATAAAAATGAATGTGTGTTAATTTGTTTGTAAGTTTGTTTGTTTGTTTGAAGTCTATAGACGGCTAAACGGCTGGACCGATTTTCTTGAAATTTTCACAGCATCTTCCTGTATGTCTGAAAGGAGTTATAGGCTACTTTTTATTTTAAAATTTCAAGTAGGCGAGGTGCCAGGCCCACATACCCAATAAGTATTTAATGTCGCATATCTCATAAACTTCAACAGCTAGAGTCCTCAAATTTTGTATGGACGACTTTGACGTATATATGAACAAAATGAACAAATTGGCTATAGTGGGCGTCGCACCTCTCATTGTCTATATATAAAAATGGATGTTTGTTTGTATGTATCTTATGCAATCGTAAACTATGCATTTGATCATGTTATGATATTTAGCAAAGTTGTTGCGCATGAGTCGATGAAGGTTTCTAAGTTGGTATGGCCAATATCCGATAGGTTGCGCAACTCAAAATTACTTAAAACGAATTAAATCCTAAACTGTGCATTATTTAACAAAATTGTTGCGCAGATAGCGTCACTGAAAAATATTCAAAATTAATGACAAGCAATTGGTCGACCTACAGAGCATTACGAGCCTCAGAATCAGACGAGCATTGAGACTGGAAAAACTTCAAGTATATGGCGCTGAGACCCGTCCGCTTGAACCGCTTGAACAACGAGAAGTGAGATTAGAAACTGATCGAATTCGTATTACTCAGGCCCGTTCAACTGAATCGTCAGGACAACGGGAAACAAAATCAATTTTCAAAAAATTAATTGGACATTTGTGTAATGTCTTTCGTTCAAATTTATTTTAGTTGGTGGCGAAGCAGCACGCGTTTGTTACAGCTAGTGGTGATATAAAAACATTGTTTGATGCCATTCGCAAACGCAAGTAGTTTGCCTTAGCTTAAGTTTTATAGAAATTTATTTGTAATTTTGTTGTAATGTCTTATTAAATGTTTTTGTATCTTGTTTTAAGATGCTCTATTTATTATATTTCGTTTTTTTTTTTATTTTAATTTAATTTTAATTTTAACCACCCATATATATGCATATTTTTTATTATTTTTTATTTTTTTGTTTTTCTTTTTTTCACCAGTCATTCATTTGTCACTTCATGTATTAACATCAGTTTTCCACTTACCACAATTCATTCGCCTCATTATGCTAATATGTACGTTTCAAGGCAGTACTGATACTTACGTTTGGTCCTGTGCCATTTAGACTACGTTTTTTATAAGACCAACATTCAAAGGATAGCCTCGCCCCTACCCATGCAATGCATTGTTTTGGAGCTATGGAATGCAGCATACAATATACAGCATAAGATTCTTCATGCCAGTTCTGTTGCTGATGTTGCCAGTAGTCTTATACGCTGTGCGCTATACATAACCGCAGCATGTGTTATATAGCTTGGAACCCATTCTAATCAATTCGTAATTTTTTTCTATTTGTTCTAAACAATATTACTAACTAATTCCATAATTTTTTTCTAATAATTCTAAAATAATATAAAATTAATTCTAAAATTTTATTTTATTGTGTTTTTCTTATGTAATTTGATTGTCGCATGCATGCATGTCGGTGCTTGCATACTAATCATTTTTCGTATCTGTGCGTGTTTACAAATTCCTTATGCGGTGAGTTGGACATCACTTTGGACCATATGGCTTAAGTCATATATTCTGCACAAGTGGTTTTTAGTATGAGGGCTTACTTATTTATGGGTTATGTGCATTGGGAAACAATCAGCTATTTTGGACAGAAAAAAAATTTTAAAAATATTAAATACCTTCCGAAATATAAGGCGTTATATATAAAAACTCAATATATTTCTTAGTAGGCGTGGCATTTGTTTGCGGAAATAAATTTTGCTAAATAGCTGATGTTTTTTTCTATCGTATAGCGAAAACCCAATGTCGTTGTCTCTTATAGTTTCTGAGTTATAAGCAAAATTGTAAAATTGTTTAACAAAAAACACTTCCTGCTGAATTCTGTTGGCCTGGTAACGGCAAAAAAGTTTTGAATGAAAAATTTGAAAACATTTTTCGACATACATACATGCACATGTATAATCGTATAACAATTTTACATTTTTACGAATATCTCGGAAACTATAAGAGCTAATGACAATCAATTTTCACCATGCGACTGGAAAAAACATCAGCTTTCTTAGACAAGAAAAAAATTTTAAAAACATTAAATACTTCCTGAAATATAAGGCGTTATATATAAAAACTCAATATATGTCTTAGTAGGCGTGGCATTTGTGGGCGGAAATAAATTTTGCTAAATAGCTGATGTTTTTTTCTATCGTATAGCGAAAACCCAATGTTGTTACCTCTTATAGTTTCCGAGTTATAAGCAAAATTGTAAAATTGTTTAACAAAAAACACTTCCTGCTGAATTCTGTTGGCCTGGTAACGGCAAAAAATTTTTGAATGAAAAATTTGAAAACATTTTACGACATACACACACGCACATGTATAATCGTATAACAATTTTACATTTTTACGAATATCTCGGAAACTATAAGAGCTAATGACAATCAGTTTTCACCATGCGACTGGAAAAAACATCAGCTTTCTTGGACAGAAAATAAATTTTAAAAATATTAAATACTTCCTGAAATATAAGGCGTTATATATAAAAACTCAATATATGTCTTAGTAGGCGTGGCATTTGTGGGCGGAAATAAATTTTGCTAAATAGCTGATGTTTTTTTCTATCGTATAGCGAAAACCCAATGTTGTTACCTCTTATAGTTTCCGAGTTATAAGCAAAATTGTAAAATTGTTTAACAAAAAACACTTCCTGCTGAATTCTGTTGGCCTGGTAACGGCAGAAAATTTTTGAATGAAAAATTTGAAAACATTTTTCGACATACACACACGCACATGTATAATCGTATAACAATTTTACATTTTTGCGAATATCTCGGAAACTATAAGAGCTAATGACAATCAGTTTTCACCATGCGACTGGAAAAAACATCAGCTTTCTTGGACAGAAAAAAAAATTTTAAAAATATTAAATACTTCCTGAAATATAAGGCGTTATATATAAAAACTCAATATATGTCTTAGTAGGCGTGGCATTTGTGGGCGGAAATAAATTTTGCTAAATAGCTGATGTTTTTTTCTATCGTATAGCGAAAACCCAATGTTGTTACCTCATATACTTTCCGAGTTATAAGCAAAATTGTAAAATTGTTTAACAAAAAACACTTCCTGCTGAATTCTGTTGGCCTGGTAACGGCAGAAAATTTTGAATGAAAAATTTGAAAACATTTTTCGACATACGCACACGCACATGTATAATCGTATAACACTTTTACATTTTTACGAATATCTCGGAAACTATAAGAGCTAATGACAATCAGTTTTCACCATACGACTGGAAAAACATCAGCTTTCTTGGACAGAAAAAAATTTTAAAAATATTAAATACTTCCTGAAATATAAGGCGTTATATATAAAAACTCAATATATTTCTTATTAGGCGTGACATTTGTGGGCGGAAATAAATTTTGCTAAATAGCTGATGTTTTTTTCTATCGTATAGCGAAAACCCAATGTTGTTACCTCATATACTTTCCGAGTTATAAGCAAAATTGTAAAATTGTTTAACAAAAAACACTTCCTGCTGAATTCTGTTGGCCTGGTAACGTCAAAAAATTTTTGAATAAAAAATTTGAAAACATTTTTCGACAGACACACACGCACATGTATAATCGTATAACAATTTTACATTTTTGCGAATATCTCGGAAGCTATAAGAGCTAATGACAATTAGTTTTCACCATGCGACTGGAAAAAACATCAGCTTTCTTGGACAGAAAAAAAATTTTAAAAATATTAAATACTTCCTGAAATATAAGGCGTTATATATAAAAACTCAATATATGTCTTAGTAGGCGTGGCATTTGTGGGCGGAAATAAATTTTGCTAAATAGCTGATGTTTTTTTCTATCGTATAGCGAAAACCCAATGTTGTTACCTCTTATAGTTTCCGAGTTATAAGCAAAATTGTAAAATTGTTTAACAAAAAACACTTCCTGCTGAATTCTGTTGGCCTGGTAATGGCAAAAAATTTTTGAATGAAAAATTTGAAAACATTTTTCGACATACACACACGCACATGTATAATCGTATAACAATTTTACATTTTTGCGAATATCTCGGAAACTATAAGAGCTAATGACAATCAGTTTTCACCATGCGACTGGAAAAAACATCAGCTTTCTTGGACAGAAAAAAAATTTTAAAAATATTAAATACTTCCTGAAATATAAGGCGTTATATATAAAAACTCAATATATGTCTTAGTAGGCGTGGCATTTGTGGGCGGAAATAAATTTTGCTAAATAGCTGATGTTTTTTTCTATCGTATAGCGAAAACCCAATGTTGTTACCTCTTATAGTTTCCGAGTTATAAGCAAAATTGTAAAAATTTTTAACAAAAAACACTTCCTGCTGAATTCTGTTGGCCTGGTAATGGCAAAAAATTTTTGAATGAAAAATTTGAAAACATTTTTCGACATACACACACGCACATGTATAATCGTATAACAATTTTACATTTTTGCGAATATCTCGGAAGCTATAAGAGCTAATGACAATTAGTTTTCACCATGCGACTGGAAAAAACATCAGCTTTCTTGGACAGAAAAAAAATTTTTAAAAATATTAAATACTTCCTGAAATATAAGGCGTTATATATAAAAACTCAATATATGTCTTAGTAGGCGTGGCATTTGTGGGCGGAAATAAATTTTGCTAAATAGCTGATGTTTTTTTCTATCGTATAGCGAAAACCCAATGTTGTTACCTCTTATAGTTTCCGAGTTATAAGCAAATATCTCGGAAACTATAAGAGCTAATGACAATCAGTTTTCACCATACGACTGGAAAAACATCAGCTTTCTTGGACAGAAAAAAATTTAATTTAAAAATATTAAATACTTCCTGAAATATAAGGCGTTATATATAAAAACTCAATATATGTCTTAGTAGGCGTGGCATTTGTGGGCGGAAATAAATTTTGCTAAATAGCTGATGTTTTTTTCTATCGTATAGCGAAAACCCAATGTTGTTACCTCTTATAGTTTCCGAGTTATAAGCAAAATTGTAAAATTGTTTAACAAAAAACACTTCCTGCTGAATTCTGTTGGCCTGGTAATGGCAAAAAATTTTTGAATGAAAAATTTGAAAACATTTTTCGACATACACACACGCACATGTATAATCGTATAACAATTTTACATTTTTGCGAATATCTCGAAAACTATAAGAGCTAATGACAATTAGTTTTCACCATGCGACTGGAAAAAACATCAGCTTTCTTGGACAGAAAAAAAATTTTTAAAAATATTAAATACTTCCTGAAATATAAGGCGTTATATATAAAAACTCAATATATTTCTTAGTAGGCGTGGCATTTGTGGGCGGAAATAAATTTTGCTAAATAGCTGATGTTTTTTTCTATCGTATAGCGAAAACCCAATATTGTTACCTCTTATACTTTCCGAGTTATAAGCAAAATTGTAAAATTGTTTAACAAAAAACACTTCCTGCTGAATTCTGTTGGCCTGGTAACGGCAAAAAATTTTTGAATGAAAAATTTGAAAACATTTTTCGACATACACACACGCACATGTATAATCGTATAACAATTTTACATTTTTGCGAATATCTCGGAAACTATAAGAGCTAATGACAATTAGTTTTCACCATGCGACTGGAAAAAACATCAGCTTTCTTGGACAGAAAAAAATTTTTAAAAATATTAAATACTTCCTGAAATATAAGGCGTTATATATAAAAACTCAATATATTTCTTAGTAGGCGTGACATTTGTGGGCGGAAATAAATTTTGCTAAATAGCTGATGTTTTTTTCTATCGTATAGCGAAAACCCAATGTTGTTACCTCATATACTTTCCGAGTTATAAGCAAAATTGTAAAATTGTTTAACAAAAAACACTTCCTGCTGAATTCTGTTGGCCTGGTAACGTCAAAAAATTTTTGAATAAAAAATTTGAAAACATTTTTCGACAGACACACACGCACATGTATAATCGTATAACAATTTTACATTTTTGCGAATATCTCGGAAGCTATAAGAGCTAATGACAATTAGTTTTCACCATGCGACTGGAAAAAACATCAGCTTTCTTGGACAGAAAAAAAATTTTAAAAATATTAAATACTTCCTGAAATATAAGGCGTTATATATAAAAACTCAATATATGTCTTAGTAGGCGTGGCATTTGTGGGCGGAAATAAATTTTGCTAAATAGCTGATGTTTTTTTCTATCGTATAGCGAAAACCCAATGTTGTTACCTCTTATAGTTTCCGAGTTATAAGCAAAATTGTAAAAATTTTTAACAAAAAACACTTCCTGCTGAATTCTGTTGGCCTGGTAATGGCAAAAAATTTTTGAATGAAAAATTTGAAAACATTTTTCGACATACACACACGCACATGTATAATCGTATAACAATTTTACATTTTTGCGAATATCTCGGAAACTATAAGAGCTAATGACAATCAGTTTTCACCATGCGACTGGAAAAAACATCAGCTTTCTTGGACTAAAAAAAAAATTTTTAAAAATATTAAATACTTCCTGAAATATAAGGCGTTATATATAAAAACTCAATATATTTCTTAGTAGGCGTGACATTTGTGGGCGGAAATAAATTTTGCTAAATAGCTGATGTTTTTTTCTATCGTATAGCGAAAACCCAATGTTGTTACCTCATATACTTTCCGAGTTATAAGCAAAATTGTAAAATTGTTTAACAAAAAACACTTCTTGCTGAATTCTGTTGGCCTGGTAACGTCAAAAAATTTTTGAATAAAAAATTTGAAAACATTTTTCGACAGACACACACGCACATGTATAATCGTATAACAATTTTACATTTTTGCGAATATCTCGGAAGCTATAAGAGCTAATGACAATTAGTTTTCACCATGCGACTGGAAAAAACATCAGCTTTCTTGGACAGAAAAAAAATTTTAAAAATATTAAATACTTCCTGAAATATAAGGCGTTATATATAAAAACTCAATATATGTCTTAGTAGGCGTGGCATTTGTGGGCGGAAATAAATTTTGCTAAATAGCTGATGTTTTTTTCTATCGTATAGCGAAAACCCAATGTTGTTACCTCTTATAGTTTCCGAGTTATAAGCAAAATTGTAAAATTGTTTAACAAAAAACACTTCCTGCTGAATTCTGTTGGCCTGGTAACGGCAAAAAATATTTTAATGAAAAATTTGAAAACATTTTTCGACATACACACACGCACATGTATAATCGTATAACAATTTTACATTTTTGCGAATATCTCGGAAACTATAAGAGCTAATGACAATCAGTTTTCACCATGCGACTGGAAAAAACATCAGCTTTCTTGGACAGAAAAAAATTTTTAAAAATATTAAATACTTCCTGAAATATAAGGCGTTATATATAAAAACTCAATATATTTCTTAGTAGGCGTGACATTTGTGGGCGGAAATAAATTTTGCTAAATAGCTGATGTTTTTTTCTATCGTATAGCGAAAACCCAATGTTGTTACCTCTTATAGTTTCCGAGTTATAAGCAAAATTGTAAAATTGTTTAACAAAAAACACTTCCTGCTGAATTCTGTTGGCCTGGTAACGTCAAAAAATTTTTGAATAAAAAATTTGAAAACATTTTTCGACAGACACACACGCACATGTATAATCGTATAACAATTTTACATTTTTGCGAATATCTCGGAAGCTATAAGAGCTAATGACAATTAGTTTTCACCATGCGACTGGAAAAAACATCAGCTTTCTTGGACAGAAAAAAAATTTTAAAAATATTAAATACTTCCTGAAATATAAGGCGTTATATATAAAAACTCAATATATGTCTTAGTAGGCGTGGCATTTGTGGGCGGAAATAAATTTTGCTAAATAGCTGATGTTTTTTTCTATCGTATAGCGAAAACCTAATGTTGTTACCTCTTATAGTTTCCGAGTTATAAGCAAAATTGTAAAATTGTTTAACAAAAAACACTTCCTGCTGAATTCTGTTGGCCTGGTAATGGCAAAAAATTTTTGAATGAAAAATTTGAAAACATTTTTCGACATACACACACGCACATGTATAATCGTATAACAATTTTACATTTTTGCGAATATCTCGGAAACTATAAGAGCTAATGACAATTAGTTTTCACCATGCGACTGGAAAAAACATCAGCTTTCTTGGACAGAAAAAAAATTTTAAAAATATTAAATACTTCCTGAAACGTTTAGCGAAAACCCAATGTCGTTATCTCTTATAGTTTCCGAGTAATAAGCAAATATCTCGGAAACTATAAGAGCTAATGACAATCAGTTTTCACCATGCGACTGGAAAAAACATCAGCTTTCTTGGACAGAAAAAAATTTTTAAAAATATTAAATACTTCCTGAAATATAAGGCGTTATATATAAAAACTCAATATATGTCTTAGTAGGCGTGGCATTTGTGGGCGGAAATAAATTTTGCTAAATAGCTGATGTTTTTTTCTATCGTATAGCGAAAACCCAATGTTGTTACCTCTTATAGTTTCCGAGTTATAAGCAAAATTGTAAAATTGTTTAACAAAAAACACTTCCTGCTGAATTCTGTTGGCCTGGTAATGGCAAAAAATTTTTGAATGAAAAATTTGAAAACATTTTTCGACATACACACACGCACATGTATAATCGTATAACAATTTTACATTTTTGCGAATATCTCGGAAGCTATAAGAGCTAATGACAATTAGTTTTCACCATGCGACTGGAAAAAACATCAGCTTTCTTGGACAGAAAAAAAATTTTAAAAATATTAAATACTTCCTGAAATATAAGGCGTTATATATAAAAACTCAATATATGTCTTAGTAGGCGTGGCATTTGTGGGCGGAAATAAATTTTGCTAAATAGCTGATGTTTTTTTCTATCGTATAGCGAAAACCCAATGTTGTTACCTCTTATAGTTTCCGAGTTATAAGCAAAATTGTAAAATTGTTTAACAAAAAACACTTCCTGCTGAATTCTGTTGGCCTGGTAATGGCAAAAAATTTTTGAATGAAAAATTTGAAAACATTTTTCTACATACACACACGCACATGTATAATCGTATAACAATTTTACATTTTTGCGAATATCTCGGAAACTATAAGAGCTAATGACAATTAGTTTTCACCATGCGACTGGAAAAAACATCAGCTTTCTTGGACAGAAAAAAAATTTTAAAAATATTAAATACTTCCTGAAACGTTTAGCGAAAACCCAATGTCGTTATCTCTTATAGTTTCCGAGTAATAAGCAAATATCTCGGAAACTATAAGAGCTAATGACAATCAGTTTTCACCATGCGACTGGAAAAAACATCAGCTTTCTTGGACAGAAAAAAAATTTTAAAAATATTAAATACTTCCTGAAATATAAGGCGTTATATATAAAAACTCAATATATGTCTTAGTAGGCGTGGCATTTGTGGGCGGAAATAAATTTTGCTAAATAGCTGATGTTTTTTTCTATCGTATAGCGAAAACCCAATGTTGTTACCTCTTATAGTTTCCGAGTTATAAGCAAAATTGTAAAATTGTTTAACAAAAAACACTTCCTGCTGAATTCTGTTGGCCTGGTAATGGCAAAAAATTTTTGAATGAAAAATTTGAAAACATTTTTCGACATACACACACGCACATGTATAATCGTATAACAATTTTACATTTTTGCGAATATCTCGGAAACTATAAGAGCTAATGACAATTAGTTTTCACCATGCGACTGGAAAAAACATCAGCTTTCTTGGACAGAAAAAAAATTTTAAAAATATTAAATACTTCCTGAAACGTTTAGCGAAAACCCAATGTCGTTATCTCTTATAGTTTCCGAGTAATAAGCAAATATCTCGGAAACTATAAGAGCTAATGACAATCAGTTTTCACCATGCGACTGGAAAAAACATCAGCTTTCTTGGACAGAAAAAAAATTTTAAAAATATTAAATACTTCCTGAAATATAAGGCGTTATATATAAAAACTCAATATATGTCTTAGTAGGCGTGGCATTTGTGGGCGGAAATAAATTTTGCTAAATAGCTGATGTTTTTTTCTATCGTATAGCGAAAACCCAATGTTGTTACCTCTTATAGTTTCCGAGTTATAAGCAAAATTGTAAAATTGTTTAACAAAAAACACTTCCTGCTGAATTCTGTTGGCCTGGTAATGGCAAAAAATTTTTGAATGAAAAATTTGAAAACATTTTTCGACATACACACACGCACATGTATAATCGTATAACAATTTTACATTTTTGCGAATATCTCGGAAACTATAAGAGCTAATGACAATTAGTTTTCACCATGCGACTGGAAAAAACATCAGCTTTCTTGGACAGAAAAAAAATTTTAAAAATATTAAATACTTCCTGAAATATAAGGCGTTATATATAAAAACTCAATATATGTCTTAGTAGGCGTGGCATTTGTGGGCGGAAATAAATTTTGCTAAATAGCTGATGTTTTTTTCTATCGTATAGCGAAAACCCAATGTTGTTACCTCTTATAGTTTCCGAGTAATAAGCAAATATCTCGGAAACTATAAGAGCAAATGACAATCAGTTTTCACCATGCGACTGGAAAAAACATCAGCTTTCTTGGGCAGAAAAAATTTTTTAAAAATATTAAATACTTCCTGAAATATAAGGCGTTATATATAAAAACTCAATATATTTCTTAGTAGGCGTGGCATTTGTGGGCGGAAATAAATTTTGCTAAATAGCTGATGTTTTTTTCTATCGTATAGCGAAAACCTAATGTTGTTACCTCTTATAGTTTCCGAGTTATAAGCAAAATTGTAAAATTGTTTAACAAAAAACACTTCCTGCTGAATTCTGTTGGCCTGGTAATGGCAAAAAATATTTTAATGAAAAATTTGAAAACATTTTTCGACATACACACACGCACATGTATAATCGTATAACAATTTTACATTTTTGCGAATATCTCGGAAACTATAAGAGCTAATGACAATCAGTTTCCACCATGCGACTGGAAAAAACATCAGCTTTCTTGGACAGAAAAAAAATTTTAAAAATATTAAATACTTCCTGAAATATAAGGCGTTATATATAAAAACTCAATATATGTCTTAGTAGGCGTGGCATTTGTGGGCGGAAATAAATTTTGCTAAATAGCTGATGTTTTTTTCTATCGTATAGCGAAAACCCAATGTTGTTACCTCTTATAGTTTCCGAGTTATAAGCAAAATTGTAAAATTGTTTAACAAAAAACACTTCCTGCTGAATTCTGTTGGCCTGGTAATGGCAAAAAATTTTTGAATGAAAAATTTGAAAACATTTTTCGACATACACACACGCACATGTATAATCGTATAACAATTTTACATTTTTGCGAATATCTCGGAAACTATAAGAGCTAATGACAATTAGTTTTCACCATGCGACTGGAAAAAACATCAGCTTTCTTGGACAGAAAAAAAATTTTAAAAATATTAAATACTTCCTGAAATATAAGGCGTTATATATAAAAACTCAATATATGTCTTAGTAGGCGTGGCATTTGTGGGCGGAAATAAATTTTGCTAAATAGCTGATGTTTTTTTCTATCGTATAGCGAAAACCCAATGTTGTTACCTCTTATAGTTTCCGAGTTATAAGCAAAATTGTAAAATTGTTTAACAAAAAACACTTCCTGTTGAAATCTGTTGGCCTGGTAACAGCAAAAAAAAATTGAAACAAAAATTTGAAAACATTTTTCGACATACACACACGCACATGTATAATCGTATAACAATTTTACATTTTTGCGAATATCTCGGAAACTATAAGAGCTAATGACAATCAGTTTTCACCATACGACTGGAAAAACATCAGCTTTCTTGGACAGAAAAAAATTTAATTTAAAAATATTAAATACTTCCTGAAATATAAGGCGTTATATATAAAAACTCAATATATGTCTTAGTAGGCGTGGCATTTGTGGGCGGAAATAAATTTTGCTAAATAGCTGATGTTTTTTTCTATCGTATAGCGAAAACCCAATGTTGTTACCTCTTATAGTTTCCGAGTTATAAGCAAAATTGTAAAATTGTTTAACAAAAAACACTTCCTGCTGAATTCTGTTGGCCTGGTAATGGCAAAAAATTTTTGAATGAAAAATTTGAAAACATTTTTCGACATACACACACGCACATGTATAATCGTATAACAATTTTACATTTTTGCGAATATCTCGAAAACTATAAGAGCTAATGACAATTAGTTTTCACCATGCGACTGGAAAAAACATCAGCTTTCTTGGACAGAAAAAAAATTTTTAAAAATATTAAATACTTCCTGAAATATAAGGCGTTATATATAAAAACTCAATATATTTCTTAGTAGGCGTGGCATTTGTGGGCGGAAATAAATTTTGCTAAATAGCTGATGTTTTTTTCTATCGTATAGCGAAAACCCAATATTGTTAGCTCATATACTTTCCGAGTTATAAGCAAAATTGTAAAATTGTTTAACAAAAAACACTTCCTGCTGAATTCTGTTGGCCTGGTAACGGCAAAAAATTTTTGAATGAAAAATTTGAAAACATTTTTCGACATACACACACGCACATGTATAATCGTATAACAATTTTACATTTTTGCGAATATCTCGGAAACTATAAGAGCTAATGACAATCAGTTTTCACCATACGACTGGAAAAAACATCAGCTTTCTTGGACAGAAAAAAAATTTTAAAAATATTAAATACTTCCTGAAATATAAGGCGTTATATATAAAAACTCAATATATGTCTTAGTAGGCGTGGCATTTGTGGGCGGAAATAAATTTTGCTAAATAGCTGATGTTTTTTTCTATCGTATAGCGAAAACCCAATGTTGTTACCTCTTATAGTTTCCGAGTTATAAGCAAAATTGTAAAATTGTTTAACAAAAAACACTTCCTGTTGAAATCTGTTGGCCTGGTAACAGCAAAAAAAAAATTGAAACAAAAATTTGAAAACATTTTTCGACATACACACACGCACATGTATAATCGTATAACAATTTTACATTTTTGCGAATATCTCGGAAACTATAAGAGCTAATGACAATCAGTTTTCACCATACGACTGGAAAAACATCAGCTTTCTTGGACAGAAAAAAATTTAATTTAAAAATATTAAATACTTCCTGAAATATAAGGCGTTATATATAAAAACTCAATATATTTCTTAGTAGGCGTGGCATTTGTGGGCGGAAATAAATTTTGCTAAATAGCTGATGTTTTTTTCTATCGTATAGCGAAAACCCAATATTGTTACCTCATATACTTTCCGAGTTATAAGCAAAATTGTAAAATTGTTTAACAAAAAACACTTCCTGCTGAATTCTGTTGGCCTGGTAATGGCAAAAAATTTTTGAATGAAAAATTTGAAAACATTTTTCGACATACACACACGCACATGTATAATCGTATAACAATTTTACATTTTTGCGAATATCTCGGAAACTATAAGAGCTAATGACAATCAGTTTTCACCATGCGACTGGAAAAAACATCAGCTTTCTTAGACAGGAAAAAAATTTTAAAAACATTAAATACCGTCTGAAATATAAGGCTTTATATATAAAAACTCAATATATTTCTTAGTAGGCGTGACATTTGTGGGCGGAAATAAATTTTGATAAATATCTGATGTTTCTTTCTATCGTATAGCGAAAACCCAATGTCGTTATCTCTTACAGTTTCTGAGTTATAAGCAAAATTGTAAAATTGTTTAACAAAAAACACTTCCTGCTGAATTCTGTTGGCCTGGTAACGGCAGAAAATTTTTGAATGAAAAATTTGAAAACATTTTTCGATATACACACACACACGCACATGTATAGTCGTATAACAATTTTACATTTTGGCGAATATCTCGGAAACTATAAGAGCTAATGACAATCAGTTTTCACCATACGACTGGAAAAACATCAGCTTTCTTAGACAGGAAAAAATTTTAAAAACATTAAATACCGTCTGAAATATAAGGCTTTATATATAAAAACTCAATATATTTCTTAGTAGGCGTGACATTTGTGGGCGGAAATAAATTTTGATAAATATCTGATGTTTCTTTCTATCGTATAGCGAAAACCCAATGTCGTTATCTCTTACAGTTTCTGAGTTATAAGCAAAATTGTAAAATTGTTTAACAAAAAACACTTCCTGCTGAATTCTGTTGGCCTGGTAACGGCAGAAAATTTTTGAATGAAAAATTTGAAAACATTTTTCGACATACACACACGCACATGTATAATCGTATAACAATTTTACATTTTTGCGAATATCTCGGAAACTATAAGAGCTAATGACAATCAGTTTTCACCATGCGACTGGAAAAAACATCAGCTTTCTTAGACAGGAAAAAATTTTAAAAACATTAAATACCGTCTGAAATATAAGGCTTTATATATAAAAAGTCAATATATTTCTTAGTAGGCGTGGCATTTGTGGGCGGAAATAAATTTTGCTAAATAGCTGATGTTTTTTTCTATCGTATAGCGAAAACCCAATGTTGTTAGCTCATATACTTTCCGAGTTATAAGCAAAATTGTAAAATTGTTTAACAAAAAACACTTCGTGCTGAATTCTGTTGGCCTGGTAACGGCAAAAAATTTTTGAATGAAAAATTTGAAAACATTTTTCGACATACACACACGCACATGTATAATCGTATAACAATTTTACATTTTTGCGAATATCTCGGAAACTATAAGAGCTAATGACAATCAGTTTTCACCATACGACTGGAAAAACATCAGCTTTCTTGGACAGAAAAAAATTTTAAAAATATTAAATACTTCCTGAAATATAAGGCGTTATATATAAAAACTCAATATATGTCTTAGTAGGCGTGGCATTTGTGGGCGGAAATAAATTTTGCTAAATAGCTGATGTTTTTTTCTATCGTATAGCGAAAACCCAATGTTGTTACCTCTTATAGTTTCCGAGTTATAAGCAAAATTGTAAAATTGTTTAACAAAAAACACTTCCTGCTGAATTCTGTTGGCCTGGTAACGGCAAAAAATTTTTGAATGAAAAATTTGAAAACATTTTACGACATACACACACGCACATGTATAATCGTATAACAATTTTACATTTTTACGAATATCTCGGAAACTATAAGAGCTAATGACAATCAGTTTTCACCATGCGACTGGAAAAAACATCAGCTTTCTTGGACAGAAAATAAATTTTAAAAATATTAAATACTTCCTGAAATATAAGGCGTTATATATAAAAACTCAATATATGTCTTAGTAGGCGTGGCATTTGTGGGCGGAAATAAATTTTGCTAAATAGCTGATGTTTTTTTCTATCGTATAGCGAAAACCCAATGTTGTTACCTCATATACTTTCCGAGTTATAAGCAAAATTGTAAAATTGTTTAACAAAAAACACTTCCTGCTGAATTCTGTTGGCCTGGTAACGGCAGAAAATTTTTGAATGAAAAATTTGAAAACATTTTTCGACATACACACACGCACATGTATAATCGTATAACAATTTTACATTTTTGCGAATATCTCGGAAACTATAAGAGCTAATGACAATCAGTTTTCACCATACGACTGGAAAAACATCAGCTTTCTTGGACAGAAAAAAATTTTAAAAATATTAAATACTTCCTGAAATATAAGGCGTTATATATAAAAACTCAATATATGTCTTAGTAGGCGTGGCATTTATGGGCGGAAATAAATTTTGCTAAATAGCTGATGTTTTTTTCTATCGTATAGCGAAAACCCAATGTTGTTACCTCTTATACTTTCCGAGTTATAAGCAAAATTGTAAAATTGTTTAACAAAAAACACTTCCTGCTGAATTCTGTTGGCCTGGTAACGGCAGAAAATTTTTGAATGAAAAATTTGAAAACATTTTTCGACATACACACACGCACATGTATAATCGTATAACAATTTTACATTTTTGCGAATATCTGTATGTGAAAGTATTTTCTTTAACTTCTTATAACTTTGTAAGTAGAGCATCAATTTTTATAAATTTGGTATCAAATAAAAGGCCGAAATGTGTACTTTCATTCTGATGCATATGTTATAATATTTGCCATGCCCACTTTTAGATATTTAAGAAACTGAAATTTAAATGCTTAAAATTTTGCTTATACAGCATCGATTGTTAAAAATTTGGTAGCAAATAAAAGCTAAGAAGCCGCACTTTCATTTCATTTTATATTACTACCAGAACCCACTTTTCTTCCCCTCTTTTTTAACGAAACGTGAAAAAAATTCTCAAATTTCAACACAGCCGGCCATTGGAAATCAAAACAGGGTACATCATGTCTTTAATTCTACTGTAAATATGCAAGAGAATCAGCGGCACAACTACTCAGCTACCAATATAGTTCACAGTTCTGTTCGCCTGGTGTCTGAGACAAAATCTTGGTATTAATATTTTGACGTCAGATGCCATTTCTTATACATCTATGCGGTCGTTTATATACATAAATAAACATGTACTCTTCTGTTAAGACTTTAGTTTTCTACAATTGCTTCCAAAAATCTAAAGAGGGCATTATGTAGATGGCAAAATGTAAAAATAGAAAGAAGAAAAACAAAAAACGGAATCAGAAACAGAAACAGAATATGAATAAAAACATGAGAACAAGAAACAAATTTGTAAGAGAGAGAGAGAGAGAGAGAGAGCGAGAGAGAGAATTTAATAAAAAGTTTTCTTTTCTTTCTAATGAAAGCAAAGTTTCAAGCAGGGGTTGCTTGTAACAAAGACAACTTTTGTAATTGTTCTGCAGCAAGGACGTTTCCTTAATGCACGCATTTGTTCTGCACCCCTCTTTAAATTTGGCTCAAATCTTTGGATTTTTAGGTTAAAAACAGTTGCATAGTTTTCAGTTGGAATAACAAATTTTAAAAAATTCATTAAAATTCAAAATGTTTTCAGAGAATTTTTACAGGAAATAACAGAAATTTTGGTCCCCGCCAATGGGAAAAATAAAAATAAATAATTCTCTAAAGCATGAAGTTATAAACATTGGAAGAGGCCTAGAAAACTAGAAAATTTACTAGACTGTCGCTACTTACAGTAAAACTTTCTTTAGAAAGAACATTTAAATTTTGTCTCAACGAACCGTAGAAGAATTGGTTACAACTGCAACTAATTTACGGTTCTATTGAAAACAATTTTAGGGACTTCCTCTCAGTAGTCTTCTGGCAAGAAACCAAAAATTTTCATGAAAAGTAGACCAAATCTGTAGTTCGGAGCCGACATTAAATTGTAGGTACAGCTACACATGTATGAAATCAACACCTACAACATAAGTGATGTGAGAAGCTAGGTTGTGATCTTGGCTAAAGGATTCTAATGACCAGTTGAGTTAGTAAGTAAGTGAAGGCATATGGGCTTATTTCCTTGATTATTTTGATGAAGTGTTCCTCTTTGTAGCCTAGTAGGGAGAGTGTATTGACTTATTCGACGTGGTTCAAATCCTAGCTCAGACATCTCCAACAAAAAGGAAATATGAAAAAATATTTCTTTGGCCAATTCCTCTCAATAGATTTCTGGCAAAAACTCTAAGAGTAATTCAAAATTTCAATGAAAAATTTCTCGAAAAAATCTGTCGGTCGGAATCGGCTTTAAACTGTAGGTCCCCTCGCCACTCGCGTACAAAATTAACACCTACAACATGAGTGATGTGAGAAGCTAGGTTGTGATCCTGGCTAATAAGCAACTACGTTAGTAAGTACCTGAAGACACGAGGACTTATTTGTTTGATTAGTTGGATGTAATAATTCATTGACTTTCACTAACTGAAAATTCTACGTATAGGAGAGCCTTTGAACGGCTTGCATAGCAAACTAGCTTCATTTAATGTTTATTTTATATTTCGGATTGATACCCATTTTTTAATACTAACACTCAGGGGATGACTCCTATTTATGCAGTGCATTGTGTTGGAATACAGTAAAAATAGTTTATTATGCGAAAAAATATTTTCGCCACAGCTTTTTACGACAGACAATCACAAATACGCCGAGTCTCTGGTTAAAAATCGAACTCCCTTCCTCGGCAGTTGAAGCTTAGCACACACCAACTAGGCCTTTGGGGTCACTCATCGTATCCTGTGGAAGTAAAACCTTCAACTCTAGCGCTACAATTTGCCTTGTGTTTCACTATTCTACTATTGCCAGTATGATTATGATTGAGCAAAATAATTATGATATAATGATTATGTTGGAACAAAATAAAGGGACTTGTTCTCGAGAATCATATATTCGTACGTAACAGTCATCTTTCTCAGAGATCACACACGTTTTTGGTCTGCATTACGGACAGAATTAGTTCTTTAGTCGTACTATCAGAATCTAAAACTGCCTTCTTGCAGAGATCTTTCCTGTCACGTATAATGTAAAAAGAGATTCAAATCTAATGTCTACAATCACTACTGCCTTTTTCCTTCTTCCTATGACGAATTTTCTTAGTTCCAAAACAACTCAATGAATAGGGACCATCCCCTGAGTGTTGGTAGTAAAAAAAAGAAACCCATCATCTTCTTGTTGTTTTTCTTCGAAATCTATCTTAAATTTGGCGTAGCACAAACTGTAAAAGCTCTGCTTATACTGCATCAATTGACATAAATTTGGTAGCAAATAAAAGCTAAGAACCCGGACTTTAATTTTCTTATATTATTTGCAACGCCCACTCATCTTCTTCTTCTTGTTTTTCTTCGAAATGTGCAAAGTTATAAGTAATAACATTTAATCTTTTTAAAAACGAATCAGTGGGCTTGTATTATATATGTAAGCTTAGGTTCTTAGCTTTCGTTTGCTACCAAGTTTATCAAAATTGATGCTAAACAAGCAAAGTTATAAGAGTTTACATTAAATATGCTTAAATATCTTTAAGTGGGTGTGGCAAAAATTTTAATATTTCTAGATAGAGTGAAAGTTCGTTTTTGTAGCTTTTATTTGATACCAATGTTATGAAAATTGGTGCCTGCGTTATAAAGTTATAAGAATTTAAAGAAAATACTTTGCCAACCAACCCCTTCCTACACGATTCTGTGCGCCTGGTAGAAACACCAAATTTCTGAAATGAAATTTTCGAACAAATTTTTTGTTGTTGGATGTGTTGGTGTGTGTAAAGTATTTTCTTTAACTTCTTATAACTTTGTAAGTAGAGCATCAATTTTTATAAATTTGGTATCAAATAAAAGGTAGAAAAGTGTTCTTTCTTTCTAGTGTATTATTACATTGGTCACGCCCACTTATAGATATTTAAGAAAATTAAATTTAAATGATTAAAACTTTTGCATATACGGCATCAATTGTCATAAATGTGGTACGAAATAAAAGCTAAGAACCCGGACTTTCGTTTTCTTATATTATTTGCCACGCCCACACATTTTCTCCTTTTTCTTCGAAACGTGCAATTTAGAATCTAGTAAATTTAATCCATCTAGAAATGAGTCAATGGACGTGGTACTACTGGGTGTTAGAAGAGCTCCTCTCATCCGTATTTACTCAATAGGTATTGACTAAAAACATTAACTTTGTTTTGGTATTTTATCAACCGTAACCAATTTTCTTAGTTTCAAAACGATGAACTGCATGAATAGGGACCATCCCTTGAGTGTTAGTAGTAAAAAAAGGAACATTTCATCATGGTATTGAAATTTTTTGTTTAGGAGATGAAAACCATCTGTAATTGTTAATTTTCATTGGGTATTTTAGAGTTGTAGCGATTAAAAGAACCTTCATTGACGCCCACTACATAGGTCACTACTTAGCGCTGTGTTAATCTATGTGGCTGCTCTTCGAATGGTAGCTTTTTTTGTTTTACTGTTAATAGGGCTATAAATAATTCTTGCACAGGGCCTTAAAACCTTATGGAATACCTTCATAAGCATCTCCTTCAAATTATAATACTTCTAACTGGAAATGACACCTTTCTTACTTACTTACTTACATAATTAAACGATTATTATTTAGGGTTACAATCTAGCTTCTCAAACCACCCTTGTTGCGTGTGTTAACCTGCGGATTAACGTTCACTTCGAATGCCAGTTTTGAAAAACTTTTCAAGGCAATTTCATTTTCTCTTAAAGGTTTTTCCAGGAGACTGCTGAGAAGAGGCTGCCGAAAAAAATATTTTTCATTTTTCCTTTTGTTCGAAATATCTGAGCTAGGGTTTGAACTACGGTCTCTTTTCTAATAAGCAAGTACACTATCCACTATCACTATCTAGACTACGGCGCCTTCATTTGGTTTTGTATTTAATTTTACAGTTTCACGTTCACGATGAACGATAGATTTGAGAAGCTTTTCATGGCAATTTTATTACTTCTCATATCTTATGCCAGAAGACCGCTGAGGGGAGATTGCTAAGGTTCAAAGCTGAGTTTTGACCACACGATCCTCCTCTAGTAAACCAACGCACTATGGTAACTACTAGATTATGGCGATTTACAGTTTCACGTTGACTCTGAACCACAGATTTAAGAAGCTTTTCACGGCAATTTTATTTATTTTCATGTCTTATGCCAGTAGACCGCTGAGGGAAGGGCGCTAGGGTTCAAAGAGCTATTATAACTGGCGATATACAGTCTCACTTCGACTCTAAATGAAATATTTGAGAAGCTTTTCAAGGCAAGTTTATTTATTCTCACATCTTATGCCAGAAGACTGCTGAGGAGGAAGGCTTTGAACCCCAAGTACTCTTCTAGATACCAACACACTATGAAACCTACTAGATTACGGCGATAACAAGGAGCTGCTATTATGCTGAATGGTAAGCGCTATCGAGCCATAAGTAGGTAGGTAGGTTGGAGTGGTAATTTTGATACCGAAAGCTCACTTGAGCACGCATAGCGGCCTGTTGTAACGCAACAGGTGAACGCAGCTTCTGTACTACTTGGTCAGCGCAAGGGCTGCACATTTAAAGCATGACTACTGCGCGCTGGAAAACCAGCCTGAAAGTTTGATAAACGAAGCTACATCCTTGACATCAATTGATGATATATCGACCCTGACTGACTGAGGTGTTGCTTTGGAAAATTATCAGCTAAAGATCAATGATATTTGGTTCCAATAACATGATGCTACTTGGCATATGATGAGTGGTCTTTATTACCTTTATTGACTGCAAAATCTTTGAAGATTTCGAGTAATAATCGAATGGCAGGTAGACCACTGAACGTCATGAATCGATTTACGCTTGAGCTACGTTGGGATTAATTGGAAATTTATTTCCAAAACAAAGTCAAATTTTGTCGGAAATTGCACGAAAATGTCGTACAAAATTTGGTTACAGAGAAGGGTCAACAATACCCGGTAAACGCGAGTTTATTGCTAAAGTTCGTAAATATGGTTTCATTGTTTATGCGCCAATTCATAAGCATGCTCATACAGTACGTGCACTTGAAAACATCGAAGCTCTGACAGAGAGTGTGCACTCATCATCATTCTCAAGAATTGCAATTTCACATTTAAAATGGTTTCCAGTTGCATATTTGTTTCAAAAAATCTTTACCACCCTACTCCGTTTATCTGAAACCATTGTTCATTCTACACACAATAAATTTTATTTTCCATAAACATAAAAAAGTATATGATTATGGTAAATGAATGTGTAAAAATTTTTATGCAATTTATATAGAAAGAAGAAGAATAACGTCGTTGATGTCTTCTTTATCATCCACTTTTCGACATGATAAATATCGTATTCCCATGCTATAAAAAGAGATATCGTTGACATGAAAAAAATAAAATTTATTATGATCCATAAAATGCCAGGAATTGTTGAAAAAAAAAAGAAAATGGAGCGAAAATGATGAAACAGCCAAAGAATTTAAAGGCAAATAAAACAGAGAAAAAAAATTGCAAAAAAATTTAAATCAATTTGTGCCAATTTTATAGCTGCTCGCACACACAATAATAAAGACAAGAAGAAGCAGCAGCGTGAAATTTTAAATTTTGTAGCTTTTGCCCAGGCTTATAATTTAAAAGGAGAATTTAATTCAAAATTCAGTATATTATCTTAACAGAACGTAATGAATCGATTTACGCCTGAACAACTGTGGGGTTTATTGGGCCAACAAGAAACTACACGATGATATCGATGTTGCCAAAAAAAAATCATCTTTTCGGATGAAGCTCATTTTCATATTGATGGGTCCGTTAGGTAGTTAGGTAGAAGTGGCTGTCCCCTCGATAGTGTCATGAGCGGACACACTTAGGACGCACACAGGGCCCATTGTAATACCAAAGTTCCTCATTTCCCCTATTCCAGGAACCATTCGGAGCTTCCGATGAAGCGACTCAGGCTGCCAATATCCATACATGACAGTTCATTCATATCCTCCATGTAGTAGGCACTCAGGTACCTCTTTCTCCTCCGACTAAGTTCCGGACATGTGCATAATAGGTGAAGAATAGTCTCATCTTCCTTTTCATCTCCACAGTACAGAAATCATTTGCAAGGTGTCCAAGACCAATACGCCTCACATGCGCTCCTATAATGCAATGCCCCGTAATAATCCCAATAACAGTGCTGAGCCTACTTCTTTGGAGTTTAAGCAGAGTCGCCGTGCGCCTCCTATCCAACCTCGGCCAGATCTTTTGCGCCGCTCTGCCCTTATCCGAAGTTGCTCACATTCTGTTGACGAGATCTATGGTTGCATTGTCAATTATAAGTTTGCAGGTCCCCAAAGGGATCCCCAATGTAGAGAATTCATCGGAGAGTTAGATGGTCGAGCTCCTTCTGGTCAGTTCATCCGCTCTGCAGTTGCCAGGAATATCATTATGTCCCGATACCCATGTGATACAAACATCATATCGGTTCGCCACCTCATTGAAATATCTGCGACAGTCGTACACTGTCTTGGAGTTTATTACACTGGAATCCAATGCCTTGATAGCTGCTTGGCTATCGGAAACTATGATGATTTTCCATCCGTGAACATTTTTGTCCACAATAATTTTCACCGCAGCCTGAAAAACTGTGCAATGATCTGGCAGCCTCATAGACTCGCATATTCCCATTGATTCCGAATAGATACCAATTCCAACGGCTCCTTCCAGTTTGGAGCCATCGGTGTAAATTTGTGCGGAGTCCCTTGGGAGGTTCACTGAACCACTCCTCCAGTCCTCCCTTTCCGGAATGGATGTCCCAAAGTTCATTGAGAAGTCATATCGCGGTGTCATGGAATCATTGCTTCCGACAATATCAATTTCTTCCAGTATCTTTGTAGGGCCAATGCCCGATGCATGCCATTGTCCAGCAGCCCAGAGACGCCTGCTAACCTTTGCCGCCACGCTCATGCAGTAGCGGTCAAGCGGCAGAAGGTATAAGATTATCTCCAGAGCGATCGTAGGAGTAGTGCGCAGAGCAGGTGGGTCCGTTAATAAACAAAATTCCCTTATTTGGGGCTCAGTGAACCCACACCTGGTCTTACAGAAGCCAATGCACCTATTACGAGCGGCTGTTTGGTGCCGCTTGTGGAGTGAAGTTATCATCGGCCCATATTTCTTTGAAAATGAGGACGGCACAACGATTACGGCCAATGGAGACACCTATCGTACCGCTTTTTTTGTGCCCGCTCTTCATAGTATTGATATGAACGATGTTTGGTTTCAACACGATGGTGCAACTTGCCACAATCGATTTATTGCGTCAAACGTTTGATGGCCGTTTAATTAGCCGAAATGGTGATGCCAATGGGCCACCAAGAAGCTGGGATTTGAAATCATTGGCCTATTTTCTGTGGGACGCTGTTAAAGAAAACTGTTATGCCGACAAGTCAGAGGCAATTGATCATATGAAGGCCAACATTTGTGATGCCATTGTCGAGATACGACCCCATACACTCGAAAAAGTGCACGAAAATTGGTCCGATCGATTGAGGTACTGTGGAGCCAGCCGTGGCAGAGATATGAATGAAATAATATTCCATTTCGGACCGGAACGAACAAGTGTACTTCAGAATAAAAAAAATAAAATTTAAAATTTAAACTTTTATATCGCCCACCCTATAAAATTAAAACCTCTTCATACATTAAGATTCCAGGAGTACTTTCAGCAGTTTTATGAATTCCTTAAGAAAACATTTTTGTTGATTGAATTTCTTAATGAAATTCAATTCATAATTATGATTTCCACAATAATGATTTTGCTTTACTACACCTTATATTATCACGGCTTCTTTAATTGTACATTGTCCCACCCGGTCTTTTTATTTTCACTGCGTTGAATGAATATAAAGCGACGTCAAATGCTTGTTCGCATGCATTTACATTGTCAGCGTATTGTCATCAATCACACGCATGACATACAAATTCTTTTGACACAGTCAGTCATAAATTAAACTAAAACAACAACTAGCAGCGCACTGACATAGAAATGTAAGACTGAAACAAGTAAAGATGTAAGGCAACAGCAAATCATCACCAGAAAAAAAAAAATTATTTATCCATGAAAAGCGCCCTAGTTTTCAAAGATATTTTGTAATACACCACACCATAAATGGTAAATCAAATTTGGTAAGCCTAAAGGCTGAAGTCGTTTTCAAAGATATTTTGTAATACGCCACACCATAAATGGTAAATCAAATCTGGTAAGCCTAAGGGCTGAAGTCGCCGTAGTCTAGTAGATAGTGTGTTGGTTTGTTAGACGTAAAGTCAGGATTCGAGCCACAGGCCAGACATCAAGACAAAATACAAAAAGCATTTCTTCGGCGACTTTTTCACAGCAGATTTGTGGCATAAACTCTGAGAATAAATGAAATTGCCATGAAGAAGTTTCTCAAAAATCTGTCGTTCGGAGTCGACATTAAAATGTAGGTCCCACCACTCATATATAAAATTAAGACACACAACATAAGTGGTGTTAGAAACTAGGACGTTGTACAATGGGTCAATTCGACCTCCGGGTGCTGTACTTCTCTTAATTGACAAGTACACGTCCTCTAACCTAACCTAACCTAAGCCTTAGGGCTGGTGCTAGTGCATCATATTCTAACAAGCCAGCATTCATCAAACCAACAATCATCAAACTCTAGTAGATATTGTGTTGCCTTATTACACAACAGCCCGTGGCTCAAACCCCAGTTCAGATCTCTTAAACAAAAACCTGAAATATTAAAAACAAAAATCCTTTCGTCTATGTCCTCTTAGCAGTCTACTGAACAGAACCGCTACACTTGCCATGAAAAATTCCTCGAAAATCTGTCGTTCGGCGTCTACATTAAGTTGTAAGTCCCGCCGCTAATGGATAAAATTAACACATACAACATGGGTAGTGTGAGAAGCTAGGATGCAATCCTGGCTAAAGGATCACAATGTCCAATTAAATAAGCCAAAATATAATGCGTCACGAACAGGATTTGCTAGTAGATACAAACTCCATACTACAGGTTGAATACACTTGCTAGTTGTGGTTGCATTTGTTTCCGAGCCCCGAATTCGACAATCTTTTGTATTCTCTTCAGACAAGAACGAATTGCCACAGCTTCCAATGGAGTTCGGTTTGGAGATCCTGGGTAGGATTGTTTTTCTTCAAGCTTGGAAAACTGTTTTATTGCTCTCAACAACAGTACACATGTGTGGTATAATCGCAATAGCATGTCTGAACGTCCTGGCACCCTAAACCCTGACTACTGCAATATTTTCCAGGAGGACTTTTTAAGAATATCTCGTAATTTACTCAGATGGCCAGACTGCGATTAAGTCTCTAACGAACGTCGTTGCTCATCCATGGACTTCAAGAGTATCTCAGACAAATTTCGGATCATTTGAAGGTACTTCTAATAATTGCTGCAGTACATATGAATGAACTCAATAGGGTTGGTACGGAGTTAACAATCTGCAACATGAACCAGGGTATAGGTGTGCCTATAGGCAGTAGTAGTAGTTTTACAGGAAGGGTCAATTTTACTGATAACAGAAGGGTACGTTCAATAGTTCTAGACTCTGATAGACTTGTAAGGATGAGAACAGAACAGACTTTGATGGAATTGTGTGAATAAGAGGAGAACTGATTGTCTTCTGTCCTTAAATAACATGACCATCTATTTTACTATTATAATTCTCACGAGCCACTTAGTGGAAACATGAACATTTGCATGCTCTGTATATTTGAGGAGGAGGAAGAAATTATCTTGAATATCTACCATAAAGATGTCAAGGTTCTTAACTCCCATTTTAGCATGCTGCAATAGATAGATTTATTCGGTAAATGTTTGATCCCCAGATTGGATATTAGTTGTGGTGTCACAATGGTCATAAACGTTGAAGGAAAAGGCAGAGATTACCTTGATTATCTACCATAAAGATGATAAGGTTCTTAATTTCTTATTTTCTGTTATACTTGCCTGGACACTCCAATATAGTGGTTGATGCAATACCATGACTTATTCGGAAAATGTTTGATGCCCGGGTTGGATGTTATTCTTGATGACACAATTTTATTTTAAGAAGGGTTCAGCTTACTGATCTTAATTTAAATACTTTTCAGAATAACGGTATTTATGTTTAGAAACAGAAAATGCAATGTTGCCACTAGGTTTGGCTCAAATTCATCTGCTGTGCGAATTCTGTTGGGTGCATATATTTTTCTTGAGCTGCTATTTTAATTTCTTTAAGTTCAGTGCATATTTTCTTCAATGATTTCTAGCATCTGTCTTCTAAAATAGAAGAAGTTGAGTTTTATTACAACATTTCACATCCAATGTTTGCGCTTGAGTATGCGTGCTATATGTGTGTGCACTTTTCAAATGTGTATGTGTACAGTTTAAATTTCATCATGTTTATTTTCCTTTTTAAAATGCACTTCCTTTGTTTGAATTCCGCTGGTACAACTACTATTATAAACGTTTATGCCACTACTTTGCTTCAGAGAGGGGGTCTCTCTCTCACTCTCTCTCTCTCTCTCTCTCTCTCTTTTCGTTTGTATGTACATATGTTTGCTATGTTTTGTTGTAGGTTTGTTGTTTTTCGTTTTGAGCATTGCAAACAATGCAACGGAAAACCCGTTTAATTAGTTTGTTTTTTATTTCGTGCTTCTCCAGCTGCTGCTTCTATTTCTTCTTCTTGGCAAAGACTAAAGTGGGTTGGTTGGTGCCATTTTTTTCCTTCTTCTTTTTACGTTTGTATGTTTATTTGCGCTTTTTTTAGGAAATAACAATGAACATAACAATACCTGGGAAAGACAAAAAAGAAAAAAGAAAATTTATTTCGTTTCTTTAAAGAAAAACAAAATCAAACTCACAGTACCATCACAGAAAATTATTTTTGATGCTAAAGCTTTAAAACAAAAATAAAGGGGCACAAGGACTCACATATCATAACAAGACATTTGTCTTTTGCAAAATACGAGTATTTTCCTTTTGATTTTTCTAGTTTTTCATCTTCTTTTTATTCTTTTATTAGACCATTCACTCATTCATTCATTCATTCCGTAAAACATACCCTTTTTTCGTTTTGTTTATTTATTCATCCATTCATTCAATTTTAAACAAATCAGCCCCGGCAGCCAGTCAGCCCAGTCAGTCACTCTCAGTCAATTTCTGTTTTTCGCTTTTGTTGGCAATTTCTCTATGGTGCAGTGGTGCGTGTAAGTTGTTTGCAATTCATAAATAATATCACTCATACGCCTTGTATGCATATGTACAGAGAGTGTACTTCATACATTGCCGTTGATATCTTTACAATGCCATTGTTATCGCTGTTATCGCATATGATTTGTTGCATTGAACTTAAAAACGGCATTATAAAAGAGCGTTCAGATACAACAACAAGAACAACAATAAACAATAAATAATGAATTCATTTACATCATAATAGAAAATTTGTCATGTTGTAAGCATACTTGCTGCTCAGACTAGAAAACTTATTTTCATTCATATGAAAGTTTTGTTTTATTTTATGTCAGAAAAATATTCTGTAAGTGGAAAAGGCAATCTGTTTGATTTTTATTTAATTTTGCTATGACAGACATCCTTAGGTTATTTACAAAGTTATTTACAATTATTATTAAAGTCGCCGTAGTCTAGTAGGCAGTGTGTTGGCTTATTAGATGTGAGGCCACATCTCAAACCCCAGGGCAAGACATCTCCGACGAAATACGAAAAAACTAGTTCTTCGACGCCTTTCTCTCAGCATATTCTGGCAAAAACTCTGAAAGTAAATACAAATTTGCAATGAAAAGTTTTTCAAAAATCTGTTCTTTTGAATTGTCATTAAGTCCCTTCAATCATGTATAAAATATGCGCTTGTATGCAGTGATGTGCAAATATGCACTGATATGTACAGTGGTGACCTCATAATTAGAAACGATTTTTCTGGAACAGAGTTTTCTGGAGTGACGAATCTAATTTTAATTTGTCCCAATCTGATAGAAAAACGTGTGGAAGACGTCCTCCAAACAAAGCCTCTGATCCCAGGTACACAGTGAAAACTGTAAAACAAATTAACAAACATACATGTTGCTAAGTCGTTTCTAATTATAAGGCCACCACTGTATATGAACACTGATGTGCTTATAAAGTTTGAAATGCTTGTTTATAAACACTGATAGTTTACTTATGAACTCTGTTGTGCTTATAAACACTGATGTGCTTATAAAGGCAGAGGTGCATATAAAACACTGGTATGTTTATAAACACTGCTGTGTATATAAACACTGATGTGTATATAAACACTGATGTGCATATAAACACTGATTAGCATACAAACACTGAGGTTTTATAAACACTGATGTGCATATATCATATATCTCCGGTAATGAACCACAAATCCATATAGCCGTAGTACTAGATCCGTCCGTGATCCAAGTACTATTCCTCGGTACCCTATAAGGTTCGCTTATGATTGCGACATCGATATTCTCCTCCTTTACCCTCTGGACCAATAGGTCCTGTGCTGCTTCGCAATGATTCAGATTAATTTGTATTAACTTCATCTCCTAGATCGTGATTTAAGAGCGCTTTGAAACTGAGGACACTTCCTGCTCCCAGCGATATGTTTGGCGAACCTTGGGTTGTCCACTTTGCAGAACATGCAGAGTGGTTCCCGTTCGCAATTCCCAGCAATGTGACCGTCCTGTCCACACTTGCGGCATAAACACTGAGGTGTTTATAAACTCTGATGTGCTTATAAACACTGATGTGCTTATAAACAATAGTATGTATATAAACACTGATGTGCTTATAAACACTGATGTGCTTAAAAACACTGATGTGTTTATAAACACTGATGTGTATATAAAAACTCATGTGCTTATAAAAACTGATGTGCTTATAAACACTGATGTGCTTATAAGCATTGATGTGCATATAAACATTGATGTGCATATTAACACTGATGTGTCTTTAAACATTGACGTGTTTTAAAACACTGATGTGCTTATAAACAACGCTTAAGTAGTGTGAGAACCAATTATGTATGTATAAACAGACAACATTCGTGGTAAAGACTACCATGCGATCGATTGTACTCCTCTCTAACTTTATCCCTATAATGTGTTTTCCAATGCTATTGCCCTGATGACAACAATGACAATTCGTAGCCCAGCAGTCAATGTGCATTCAGGTATTTATTTCTGGTATGCACAGGTTCCGTAGTCTGCACAGTCACCGTAGTCTAGTAGGTAGTGTGTTAGCTTATTAGACGAAAAGCCAGGGCTCAAACCCCAAGCCAGACATCAGAACAAAATACAAAGTGTATTTCTTCGTCGGTTTCCCCTCCGCAGATTTCTGGCAAAAACTCTGAGAGTAAATAAAAATTGCCATGCAAAGTTTCTCGAAAATCTGTCATTCAGAATCGAATTTAAACTGTAGGTCGCGCCAAGCATGTATAAAAATTACAACAGGGTTGTAATGACCAATTATGTATGCACAGCTTCCAAGAATGTGTTCCAATGGGTTATGCTCATTGTTGCAGAATCTACATGTCTTGCCCCGTTCAGAATAAATGTTTTCTGGGACAACAATGTCTTGTCAAAGGCCAGTTATCAACCTTTGGTTATTCCTGGATCGTCTAACACATGAGTCCGTACTCTCCTCTTATTGTAGTTTCCCAACAAAAGTTTCGATTATCTCAAGCCCACATGGTTTGAAAAGAAAAGTTTGCCTCTCTTTATCTACCCTTTCGTAAAACACTGATCTCATTAGGTGACGTAAGAGCCCTCCTATTTGCCAGGTTATCTGCTTTCTCGTTGCCTAGGTGTTCACACATGACCCGGAAACCAGCAGAGGGTAACCAGTTCTATTTCTCTAGACAGTCTCGTTTTTCCATCGATTTAACTTTTTCTTCATTCTTTCCAAGTCTTAAGTATTTTACCTGATGGTGTTATCATTGTCTAGGAAACGAGCGGGACATACATTTTTATGGTCAATTTTATACGGGTTCATATAAATTTCATTTGGACGTATCGTATCAGTGTAATATTTTTCACTCTCCTACTTATCGGCTCGAATTCCATTCCCACAAATGTAAAACGAAATCGTCTGCAAAATAAACTCGCCTCAATTCGTTCATCATTCAATGTCCCTTGGAAACTATGTGGCGTGGTAAACCACAGTATAGGTGGCAATATATTCCTCATCAACTTAATAACAACTGATCCACTTATTCCTAAGCTTTAAGTCGAAACCAGTTTCAGTACCCTATGTGCTGATTCAAGGATTGAATAATAATATCGTACAGTGTACAGTGTTAAAAGCTTCATTGTCAATGCAATGTTCGGCAAAAGAGTAAAATTTGAAGTTAAAAAACCTTTCGATACAGTAGGTGGCTTCATGTAGAACTGTTTCAATAGTTAATTCCCTGATGCACAAAATTATCTGAACTTTAGTTTCCCGCCGGATATCGACACTTTTTTCACGGCAAAGGTATCAAGCCAGAAGAAATTCAACACGTTGACTGCCGCGGCAACTTTCAGAAAACTGACCACGCAAGCTAACATTGACTTTTTGTTTTTTCCCAGAAGCCATTTATCGATAGTAGCATTGATATAATACGATTTTATTCGTAGCTACACAAAAATGGCAGGTTTAGTGAGTACGAGATAAGTCGTAGTTGGCTCCCTAGAAGGGAACGTAATCTACGAGTTATCTCGTGGTCGGCAGTCAACGTGTTAAGATAATTATGGAAGGGTCTCAAAGACCTCTTCAAAAGATGGTTTACAGACATACATATATACATACATACATACATACTTACATACATAATTAGTCATTACAACCCTTCAATCAGGATTACGACCTATGTTCTCACACCACTTATGTTGTGTGTGCTAATTTTATACATGAGTGGCGGGACCTACAGTTTAAAGTCGGCTCCTAACGATAGAGTTTTGACAAATTTTCTTACGGCCAAATTATTTACTCTCAGCGGTTTTGGTAAAAATCTGCCGAGAGAAAGTCGTCGAATATTTTTACACCGTTTTGTTGGATATGTCTGATCTGGGGTCTAATACAATAGTTGGTACTTTTTTTTCGAGGGAAGGAGGGCAAATGCTTTATGCATTCATGAAGGCCGTCACCATACATGTCTCCTCACCGTGATATCATTCCACCTCGGAACCACGGTTGTATTTATTCGAGGTGGACCCCTTTTTGGCAACTGTGCCAGTTCATCATTGTCAGCCTGCGAGCAAGCTCCGCTCTTTTCCTATTTTCTTATTCTACTGCGTCTAGGTTATATTTTTTCCTTCGCAAGGCAATGTGCACAAATTGTTTTACTGCGTTCCAGTTTTCTCTGCTGTTTGTCATTTTCAGCACGACGTTTGTAGCACTAATAATGCCGATTTCAGCCTCGAGACCCTGAAGTCTTTCGGCCCAGCGACTGCAGCCGAAGAAAATGCGTTCGGCATCGTCTAACATTTCCTTCTCCTCGTAGATGCAGAATGGCGAGCGACATTTCCTCATGCGATGCAGGTACTCTCTGAAATATCCGTGACCGGTCAGCATCTGGGTTATATAGTAGTCCACTTCGCCGTTTTTTCTGCTTTTCCACACTTGCAATTCTGGAATCAGTTTATCTGTCCACCTACCATGCCGTAAATTTTCACAGCGATGTTGCCATTTTAAGAAGACTTAGTGCTGTATCGTTTCTATGCTGTGCGACTGAGTCGTGTTCTGTCTAGCGTTGAAAATCATCTGACGCTCAATTGTTTGAAGGTCCCATAGACCATTCCAGCTATTATTAAGGCAGCTTGTGTTGATACCGTGCGATACGAGGATGTGACCCATAAAGCTACTATTCTCTGCGCAGATGGTAGTTTTTTAGCTCTGGTTCGTGTTTTCAAAGTAGAAACCCAGATTTCAGAGCCATAAAGGAGTATACTATTTCCAGCCCCCATGAGTAACTTCCTCCTACTTGGGAGTGGTCCTCCAGTATTTGCCATCAGTCTACTCAGCTGTGTTGTTATTCTAGCTACTTTCGCTGTTGCATACTCTATCTGCTCTGAGTAGGTCAGTTTCGAGTCCAGTCTAGTCCCAAGGAATTTAATCGATCTCTTCGCAGGGATAACCAAGTCGCCTATATTTATTTCGGTGATTTCAAGATGGTTTACCATCCTAAATTCCATATAACCTCTTACAACCCAAAATACGTGTTACTTACTGGCTTAATTGGTCATTACAATGCTTTAGTCAGGATTACAACCTAGTTTCTCACACCGCTTATGTTGTGTGCGTTAATTTTATACATGAGTGGCAGGATCTACAGGTTAAAGACAACTCCGAACGACAGATTTTTGAAAAAATTTCCATGGCAATTTTATTTACCGTCAGAGTTTTTACTAGGAGTTTTTGCTTAGAGGAAGTCCCCTAAATAAATATTTTTTTGGTATATTTGGTTTTTTCGAGCTGCCTGAGCTTATATTTGACTGAAATCCACTAATGATACGGCGATTTCAGTTGTTTAGATTAAAATTTTTAAATTTAATTCGAAAATTTAGTTAAAAGTCCCTTTCAGTGACAACTAGAATACTAGAATACAATGTCATTGTGGAATACAAAAAAAAATTAAAGTTTTAAAAACTCCACCTATTTCGTGTAAATATTTTATTTAAAAAATCTCGATTGTTTTCAGCAAACTGTAATTACTATTCAGAAATGTTCTAAAATGCAAATAAACCGAATGAATTATTTATGCAAACATTTAAATGTAATCACCACTACACTGAAAAAAATAAAAACACACTTTCTTATTTCTTGTCGCTGAGTGTAACATAAGCATGTCTAATGACGTTTTGGCATACACATGCCTGTACACAAGCAAACCCCTTGTGAGTCATTGTATTAAATTGTTTCGGCCCCAGTGTCTTTTTCAACTTTCACAGGCATTGCTTTGTATGAAGTGTATGTATGTGTATGGCTTTAAGCTTTTAAATAAATACTACAAATTATCTAACGGTTATTATGTTTGTGTGTAGGTATACAGACCATAAATGAGTGAGAGAACAGTTTTTTTTATTTATTTTTTTTTTTTTATTTCCTAAAGAACTTAAAATCTGTATTTCTTACAAAGAGCACGTGCAACACGCACAACACAAAAAAAATTGAAAAAAAATATGTTGAAAAAGAAAAAGCAATAACAACATATACACGTAGTATAGAAACAATTTAATACCAGAAATATTTTTGTTGTATTCCTTGATTTAGTTTTTTAAATTTTCTTTTTAATATGAATGGAAAAAATATAGGGAAAGAGGGTGCCAAAATTAGACCACTTAGTAAAGAAAACTCAAACTCAGTTAGCTTTGTACACTTTTCAATGCTCTGTTGATATTAATTTTAAAAAACTGGAAACCTCTTAAAATACCCAATAACTGCAGACCAGAGATTAGCAATGAGTATTCAAAAAGATGAGTAGAATCGAATCATACTCATAATTTCTGGATCTTATACGTATTCATACTTCTTTTAATATTATATTCATGCTGCTCATATTCAAAGTTTGAGGTACTCATCATACTCATACTTAACAACACGTATGATGTTGTTGAGTTCGACTCTCCTTTATTCAGCATATACACGAATCCCAAAATAAGTATGATTCGCTTACGAACACTACAATACTCACTAGAAGGTCTTTGTCTTTTTCTTTTTTTTTTGTAAATGCAACAACAACTAAGACTGTAAATTTTGATTAATGATTCAAATCATTTATGAGTATTATAAATATTTTTCTAAATTTATGAATCTGAATGAGTAGGCTTATGAATCAAACATATTTCGAATGTTATGAGTTTGATGTCAACGTTGTACTCATACTCATTGCAGCCTGTACTTATAAATGAATGTTGTAGTGAGTACGAATGAATTTCAAGTTGAATTTCAATACTGTTAACTCGCTTATATTCACAATTTCATGAGTACTTATGAGTAGCGAAAAAGCGATTCATTGCTGATCTCTGCTGCAGACTCTACCTGATCTTTGCTGGCATGCTGTATGCCATTAGGCCACTTTAGCAATTTCGAATATATTGACATAGTCTTGATAAAACAATATTTTCCCTTTCAACAAATGCAGCCTATTCGCCTTAAAAGACGCTGCCCTAAGTCCTAATAGAACTCGACGTTGTTTTTTTTCACTTTTAAATGCAATTTAAAAAACAAATTTCACGACATTAACTGCAGATATCTTCAACATCATAGGGTAAGATTCTAATATTCAGATGTTAAACATCTCTTTCAGCCTTGTTAAGCTGTAAGTTGCTCATCAGGCTATGGAGCAGTTCGATCCTAACTGCCATCGAACTGCCATCAGCTTCAGTGATTAACATACAAAATTGTCGAACAAACCAGTCCACATGAGATTCATAATAGTCTAATACATCTGTTTTTTGCGGTCCATAAAGACGAGCACTTGCAGTCGATAATTTCCAACTACTTTGTGGTTTCAGCAGAACGGCTCTATTCTGTTCTCAAAGATATTTGTGTTGCAAATTAACTCTAACGATACCTATGTTTCCGAATGGGACCCTTGAGGTTTATACTGACAGTAGCGTATTCTATGTGGAGTTTATGGCCAATTTGAAAATATATTGATTTATTCGGACAACCAAGCTGCTAGTAAGTCCCTAACGTATGTGTTTTCAAAGTTTTTCAAGGTAACTCTAATATTGGTTCCAGGACAGAGGTCTATCGTTGGAAAATGCTTTGCAGCATGAGCTGGTCAGGGGCTATACTAAGATTGCAATTTCTAACATGTTGCAAAGCATGGGTACTCCGTTTAATTGGATATTCTCTAGTCGTTTCACACGGAGATTCAATCTTGTTGGCAGCAAAGGGTGCGTGCAATATTTCTAGTCCCTGCTGGACCCTGCGCATTGATAAGACTCACTTCTACACTTACATCACATATGCCGCCCAATAGCGTCAGTCAAAGGGCACAATCTTTTTGGTAGGTAAAAACTTAGTATTCTGTTAAATGACTGCTGCAGGAACTGTGGCTCTGAGAAGGAGGAAGAACCTATCTTCTACTTCATGTGTCAGTACCCTACTCTTGTCATAAAAGGACGGAAGTTTTTGGCCCCTCACTCTCTGACATCCTGGACCACGCTCTCTAATATAAAGATTGCTTTCATAGCAAGATTTATTTTGGTCTCTTGAGAACGTTTGATCACTGGTTTGAATATTGATTGTGGTATCACTTAAATGCTTACTTCAAGGAGAGTCTGCCAATTTTCCTAACCTAACTTTATATGGCACTTAAAACAGGCACTGAAATCACAATTTCCGATATGTTACCAAGAAAAGGTATTCCATTCCAATTGCTTCTATGGGTATAATGAGCATTTTTCGTTAATTGTACGAAGAGATTTAATTTCGTTAAGGCTAGGCTGTGGCTGAAGGCAGAAGTCGCCGTAGTCTAGTAGGTAGTGTTTTGGCTTATTAGACGTAAAGCCAGGGTTCGAGCTTCAGGCCACACATCAAAAACAAAATACAAAAAGTATTTCTTCGGCGACTTTCTCTCAGCAGATTTATGGCAAAAACTCTGAGAGTAAATAAAATTGCCATGAAAAGTTTCTCAAAAATCTGTCGTTCGGAGTCGATTTTAAACTGTAGGTCCCGCCACTCATGTATAAAATTAACACACACAACATAAGTGGTGTGAGAAACTAGTCCGTAATCCTGACTGAAGGGTTGTAATGACCGATTATGTATGTATGTAGGCTGTGGCTGTGGCTAAGGCGTGTGGCCATTCATCACATAATTACGGTTCTAACAGTCTCCGCCGGTCTTTTGAGAGTCGTGCTGGTAGGTTTGGCATTAGCTTGCATGCATATTGCTACAGTAAATGTTCCAGTTATGATATGGAAATACAAAGGTTCTGGGCCTCTTTTTCCCTACAATTTTTTACTGAAGTCATAAAGAAAACTTTGACACAAACTGAAGTGGGGATGGTTCGCTTTAGAGATGGTTTGTTTCCCGAGTTGGATATTAGCCTGGGGCAGCGCAATAGGCTTAAATGCTAGCCTAAGTAGGATCTCTTACTTCAGGAAGAGTCCGCCAACTTGCCTAACCTAACCTAATTCTTATATAGGTTCTGGATCACAAGGATATCGTCAGAATATATTACGTTGCTGATGAAAAGTTTAGAGTAGACACAATACTCCGTATTTCCGAAATGTAATTATGACTGCCTAAGGAGAAATACAAGGTATTTTCGGTTTTCTGTACTAAAAGGTTGTAGTTAAGGAACAGATCTCTTCCCTTAAATAGCGTAGTTATTCATTATGCAATTGCTGTTGTTAGAGTCCCCTACTCTATTGAAAGTCTTGCCTGCAGGCTTGGCATTACCTCGCATGAATTTTGGTACAGTTAATGTACTTGTCTGAGATACTAAGCCTCTCTTTTCCTGTCGTCTTGACACTGAAGTTTAAAAGCATAATTTAACGCAATATCGCGCCTCGATGTCACACTTGTCTGGGTTCCCGGACACTGCGATATTCCGGGAAACTGCAGGGCCGACGATCTGGCCAGGGCTGGCGAACTACTTTCGGAATCTTCCTTAATCAACTTGGCAATGCCACTTACCTCGTCCAAATTGGCTATTGCGCGGAAATTCTCCCAGGATGCCACCCGGTCCTGGATCAATGAGGAGTCCTGCGTAATCGCTAGGCTCACTTAGCCCGCAATGGATAGGAGGCGACCAACCAGCTACTTGGACTTAGCCGTAATATCATCTCGATCACAGTGGCCTTGCGTACAGGCCACTGTGTTATGGGTAGACACGGGGAAAGAATGCGACTCCCATTTAACGACTTCTGCCGTGGATACAGATCCGCCGAGAAGGAGGAGACTGGCATCCACTTCCTCTGCCAATGGCCATCTCTTGCGGGGTGCAGATATAGGTTATTTGGCTCTCCTACCCTTGTCAGCTTGACGGAGCTATCTTCCTTTGATATTAAGGACATAGCCTCGTTTATCAAACTTTCTGGCTGGTTTTCCAGCGTGAAGTAGCCGTGCTTTTTGAAAATGTGCAGCCCTTGCGCTGACCAACTTCCCTCTCCTTGGATCGGAGGAACTTGGTCAGTACAGAGGCTGCATTCACCTATGGTATCACAACGGGCCGCTATGCGTGCTCAAGCGAGCTTTTTGGTAAATTAAAACTACCTAACCTAACCTAACGCAATATCGAGTTGGGATGATTTCCTTTAGGGGCTGTTTGAATCCTAAGTTGGTTATTGACCTGTAGCATCGCAATAGGCCTGACCGCTAGCCTTAGTGGCACTTTGCTCCTCGAAAAAGGGTGCAATTACTAACCTAACTTTACCTAAAGCACAACAAAATGGATATTGCAACCATTTAGTAAGGTTATCAACCTAGCTTCTCATACCACCTATGCTATGTGTGTCAATTTTACCCATGGGTAGCGTGGCGTACAGTTTAAAGTCAAATGACAGATCTGAATAACTTTTCATGGCAATTTTATTTAGTCTTAGAGATTTTCCAAAAGACTACTGAGAGGAAAATGCCAAGAGAAATATTTTATTTGTTTCAAATTTCGTTTTATTCAAAGATATCTTAGCTGGGGTTTGAACCACGAACTCTTGTCTAAAAAGCCAACATACTACCTACTAGACTAAGTCTACTCTGTTTATTCATTTTCCATTAAAGAAAATGTATTTAAAATGAAAACCCAAAAACAATAAATACGTCATTCCATTTGACTTACAAACACACACACACAAAAACACTTTGGCATGGCCTATTACACGTACAAAATTATTTTCCAAGGAGAAAGAAACGAAAATAAATAATAAAAAGTGAGCTTTTATACTGTAAAACCGGTTAATGGAGAATTCAAGAGAAAAAGAGAGAGAGAGAGAGAGAGAGTACATGACTTAAATATTGAATAACTTGTAAATGGAGAAAGAATGAGAATAAAAGAGAATTGGAGCACAGGATTATAAATAGTGATGTGGTGGTGAAAAGCTTTCAATTGTTTTCCTTTACTCGGCCAGGTTTATATTTTTCTCGTTGTCTACATATGCGTGCGTGTATGCGTGTGTCTATTATTTGCTGTTTTCTTTTGAAACATATTTTCAACATCTCTTCTATTTTCTGTTCTATTTAGTTCTCTCTCTTATTTACTTACTCTCTCACTCTATTCCGCTACTTCTGTGTCTGTTTCTGTTTCTGCGTTTGTTTCATTTATTGAGTCAAAACATTATACGTTTATAGGTCTGTATGGCAAAAGGTCACAAGGATAAGACCACGTTTATGGAAATCCATTTAATATGCACCCTTACAACATACATTACAACAGCGGCTGTGAGAGGCATAATTTCTGCTTCTGTATTTTGCAAATAATTAGTGTTAAAGGCGTATTTCTTTTTTTTATAAAATCATTTTCACCCTTTTTTCTGCACAGGGTAAGGGGGCTTTATTAATATTTTAGTCATTAAACATGGCTAAAATAACCCCGTTTATCTTAATAACAATTGCCTTTAATGTCAGTAATAGTACATACGTAATGAGTGTGACAATTTAGGGCAACATTGATTTAGCGCCTTGGGATTTCCTTCCTAGTCAAGCGGATGTAGGTACGTTTTTGTACTTGAATTTTTCCAGCAGCAACAGGCAACTATTGTCGTAAACCTCGATACCGATATGGACAAGCTCTTGGATAGCATTGTTCTGAAGAAAGTCTCAATAAACTCCAACTGGAACGCCAAGCCAGATTTTTCTTTAAATTTCCTACAAATACACATCGACGGTGTGAAATTAAATGGGAAACGGGTTGTGGTATGGTGTGTATGCGCGGACTTGGATAGCAGAAGACACACGTAAAAACTCCGCATGAGGCGGAAGTCAAAGCCATTCTCATTGTAATTTAACGATTTCTCAGTAGTAAACAATTCCCTAAAAATTTACTGATTTACGCAGCAGAGATCAGCAATGAATCGTTTTTTCGCTACTCATAAGTACTCATGAATTTTTTAGTATGAGTGAGTCAACAGTTTTGAAATTCAACTACTCTGATTCATTCGTACTCACTACAACATTGGTTTATAAGTACAGGTTGCATTGAGTATGAGTACAACGTTCACATCAAACTCGTAACATTCGAAATATGTTTGATTCATCAGCCTACACATTTAGATTCATAAATTTAGAAAAATACTTATAATACTCATAAATGATTTGAATCACTTGAGTTCATCAAAATTTGCAGTCTTGTTGATGTTGCATTTACAAAAAGAGAAGAAAGAAAAAGACAAAGACAACAACCAAACAAACACACAACTTTCTAATGAGTATTGTAGTGTTCATACACGAATCATACATATTTTGTGATTTTTGTTAATGTTGAGTAAAGCAGAGTCGAAATCAACAACGTCATGCCTATTGTTAAGTATGAGTACGATGAGTACTTTAAAATTTGAATAAGAGTAGTATGAGTATGATATTAAAATAAGTATGAATGCGTATAAGTATCAGAAATTATGAGTATGATTCGAATTTACTCATCTTTTTGAATACTCATCGCTGATCTCTGTTACGCAGACAGCCAGGCAGTTCCTTTCAAGGGTAATATCGACTCGCCGTCTTTTTTTCGGGATATCCACATATTCGAAAACTGTGTACGAATTGGTTATAGAGGGCCTTTCATGACGATTAGACTAGAAATTAGAGATACATGAAACTACATGACTAATATTTCTTCAGTGGCAACGAGGATCTGGTTGATCAAACCCTAACGCAAGGAGAAGAGAGAATTTTACGAAATGGTCTCTGTTCTCAGCCATCTCACCATCTACTAAGGAAGCATACCCATTAGCTAGGCGCCTCCTCCTAGACGATTGCTATAGAATTTGCAACTCGTCGTAAAACAGCGTCTCTCAATGCCCAGCACTCGTGCAAAGACTACAAGAGTAATAGAAAGCCCATTCTTGGCTTCCCTAAAAGGGAACCTCATGACAATTTTGAATAAAAAAAATTATTCATCGATAACAATCGATAACATCGAATGTTTACACGAAGGTTTAACACAAAAATGAAACGTACGATGTGTACCAGGATGATCAGGATACGTAGATTAGGATTCAGAAACTGGCATAGTATAGCCGTGGCAATAAGACTTTACAGTGGCGCTAAAAACGTTATGGAATTTAAGTATCTTATAGTTATATGCCAGGGTTCGAGCCAGACAACATGCACTGAACGCTTTTATAGATTTCATGTGGATTGGTATTGTTCTACATTCGACAATTTTGTTTGTTCACCACGTACCCATTAATCTAGAAATGGCCCTCTTCACTGACAATTTTTTTTGGTTTAAAGTTAGGATTCAGTGAAACACATTGTAGTCCATGGTTGTCCATGCTGATTAGCTGATTAACAAAATGAATAAACGACAACTAATTTAACCGAAATAGTTTCAATAAGATGGTCGTTTCCAATTGTCAGAACCTATGCTTCTTACCTAAGAGGCGTTAATGCATTTCTTAGGAAAAATCTGGTACTTTTCAAATTATATTTACTGACACTGAACGTTATCCTGTGGCTACAGGATACATACTTACTTAATTGGCCATTAACAACCCGATTAACGGATTCCGGCTTGCCGTAACACATAGTCCCAGGCGCCTCTCTTTCTTGCGTGCCTACGCCAGTTGGATCGGATGCAGAAATCATCGCCAACTCGCACTGGGACGAAGATCTTACGTAGTACTTTTCTCTCGAATACTCCTGAGGCTGCTGCATCAGTGCTTAATAGGGTCTATACCTCTGCGCCATAAAGAAGCACGGGGACGAGGAGCTTCTTGTAGTATTAGACTTAGCCATTACATCCATTCTGTTAAGGTCACGACCTAGCTTCTAACACTACTTATGTCGTGTATGTTAATTTTATACATGAATTGTATGACCTCACGTCTTATAAGCCAACAAACTACCTACTAGGCTACCACGACTGAATGGTAGCATATATTATAGGGAAACTCTATACACATAGATTGGAGACAGAACAATAGATCCGCTGTACAACAATAAAAACAATAAATGACAATAAATATCGCATCAATTATAAGACATAAGCAATGAGAGGAAGACATTTTACACTTTGCAACTGACACATGACAAAAGAAAAAGAAAAATTAAAGGAATGCCTGTAAAAAGGATATACAAACTTAAACTAACCAGTAGATATGTGTGTTTAAATTCAAAATTTGTTTTCTGTTGTTGAATGATGCATTCATATGCCAATCAAGTCTTCCATTTACACATAAAACAGGTCATTCATTAATGAAATAAATAATTGTTAACAAATGTATGCACATTTCTGCTTAAATTATCTCATTTAAGTTAACATAATCTGAACAATTTAAATTATTTAAATCCATGCTATTACTAGGCTTTTAAATCATTTTAAATTAAATTGATTTATATAAAGGGTGGGCCATTTAAAAGTTTAAATTTAAAAATACAATAAAATAAAAACGATTTGAAATTTTTTTTTAATTGATCATTACAACCCTTCAGTCAGGATTACGACCAAGCTTCTCACACCACTTATGTTTTGTGTGTTAATTTTATAAATAAGTGGCGGGATCTACAGTTTTTAAAGTCGACTCCGAACGAAAGATTTTTGAGAAACTTTTCATGGCGAATTTATCTACTCTCAGAGTTTTTGCCAGAAATCTGCTTGTTTTGAGATCTGGCCTGGGGCTCGAACCCTGAATTTACGTCTAATAAGCCAATACATTACCTACTAGACTACAGTGACTTTTATTGTGAATTGCAATTGTTCCGGTTAGAAATGGAATATTATTTCATTCATATGGCTGCCGCGGCTGGCCTCACAATACCTCCTCAATCGATCGTACCAAGTTACGTGCACTTTTTCGAGTGTATGGGGTCACATCTCGGCAATGTCATCACGAATATTGGCCTTCAAATGCTCAATTGCCTCTGGTTTGTCGGCATAACTCTTTTCTTTAACTGCGCTCCACAGAAAATAGTCCAACGCTATCATATAGCAGCTTCTTGGCGGCCAATTAAGAGCACCATTTCAGCTAATTCAACGGCCATCAAACGTTTGATGCAATAAATCGATTGTGGCATGAGTTGTGTGGCAACTTGCACCATCCTGTTGGAACCAAGCATCGTTCACATCAATACCATGAAGAGCGGGTACAAAAAAATCGATTATCATGGTGCGATTAGATGTGGCCATTGACCGTAATGGTTGATGACTCCGCTCCACAACCGGCACCAAGACCACGTGTGGATTTCCTGAGCTCTAAGTACGTCAATTTTGCTTTTTAATATACTCACCAAGATTAATATGTGCTTCATCCGAAAAGACGACATTTTTTGGCAAAATCGACATCATCATGCGGTTTCTCGTTGGCCCAATAAACCTCAATGTTCCTCAAGCATAAATCGATTTATTACGTTCTGTACTGTATTTTGTGACAGAATAGAATGACATAAGTATTGCCAGATAGCTTCGATAGGTGTCTCCATTGACCGTAATGGTTACGGCGTCCTTATTTCCAAAGAAATATGAGCCAATGATGCCTCCGCTTCACAAGCCGCACTAACCAGTCACTCGTAATGGGTGCATTGGCTTCTGTAATACCACGCGTGAGTTTTCTGAGCCCCTTACAAGGTAATTTTGCTTATTAACGTACCCACCAGAGATCAGCAATGCATCGTTTTTTCGATACTCATAAGTACTCATGAAATGAGTGAGTCAACAATATTGAAATTTAACTATGTACTCTGATTCATTCGTAATCACTGCAACATTGATTTATAACTACAGGTTGCAATGAGTATGCGTACAACGTTGACATCAAACTCATACCTTTCAAAATACGTTTGATTCATAAGCCTGCTCATTTAGATTCATAATTTCAGAAAAATACTTATAATACTCATAAATGATTCGAGTGATTCGAATCATTCATCAAAATTTACAGTCTTAGTTGTTGTTGCATTTACAGAAAAAGAAGAAAGAAAAAGACCAAGCCAGCAAGCAAAGCAAACACACAACCTTCTAATGAGTAGTGTAGTGTTCGTACGCGAATCATACTTATTTTGTGATTCTTGTAAATGTTGAGTCATGGAGAGTCGAAGTCATCAACATCATGCGTATTGTTAAGTATAAGTACGATGAGTACTTCAAACTTTGAATATATGAGTAGTATGAGTATGATATTAAAATAAGTATGAATGCGTATGAGTAGTATCAGTAATTATGAGTATGATTCGAATCTACTCATCTTTTTGAATACTTATTGCTGATCTCTGGTACCCACCAAGAAAATTAACTTCATCCGAACAGATGATTTTTTTTGTTGTTTTTGGAATTTTTGCAATTTCCGACCAATTTGTCTTTATTTTGGACATAAATTTCCAATAAATCCCAACGTTACTCAAGCAGTAATCAATTCAATTACGTTCAATGGAGTTAATATACTGAATTTTGTGACAGAATAGTAGGACATAAGTATTGCCAGATTCGAAATAAGGTTCAAATTTAAACCGATAGATGGTCCACCCGATACATAAATTTAATTCCCTTTAAATAGTATTTAACATATCACTTTAAATGTTAAAATAAATGTTAAACAAATAAATACAATTGAATTTCCAAACACTACCGTAGTAGTAGTAAGCCATGGAAAATGTTGTATTTCTGTTGAATACTCTAAGAATTAAATTAAATTTAAATAAACAGCACTTTTGCTAAACTCCTTTACTAAATCCGTTTTAGTTTTTAAATAAAGCAAAAGCAGATTAAATAAGAATACAGTTTTTCATTTTCTCTATATTTCTACAATGTTTCTTTATTTCTTTTCTATTCTCCTTTAATTTTACGGAAATTTATGGAGTGAAAGGTTGAACTACATCTGAGAAAACAAAATTACATTTAACTTCTTGCTACAACAACAACAACATCAAGAGAAAAATAGTAAGGAAAGAAATTAAACCACTAAGCAGTAGTATACTCGTATATCTCCTTACCAGTACAGTTGCTGTGGCTTTTTGTTGCACAATGGGTTAAATAAATACAAAAGAAAGTTCTAGACAAACTGAAATACAAAACAATAACAACTTGAGTAAATAAACTGGGATTTCTGGAGTGGCTATTGGTATGAAATTGCTTTTACAAGCTGGCCTAATTATTTTTTTAATTTTAAAACAATTTATTTAGAAAGTATAAAACAAAAAACACCAGTTTTTTTACTGATCAAAGCTTCTCAAGAAATCTTTCATAATATTTAGGGCCATTATTACAATTTCCCGTTAAAGTTGGGTTTAGTTAAAGTTAACTTTAGCTAAAGTTGGGTGTAGTTAAAGGTAACTTTAGCTAAAGTTGAGTTTAGTTAAAGGTAACTTTAGCTAAAGTTGGATTTAGTTAAAGTTAACTTTAACTAAAGTTAACTTTAACTAAAGTTAACTTTAAAGTCACCTTTAACTTCTTTTCGTTATTTCGTTATTATAAAATACAACCTGATAAAATAAAGTTTATTTTCAAAAATATGGCAGTGCCATAACGATAACACTGTTCAATTAAACAAGTCTTTTTAAACGCAGTGGCAGCAACGGGGTTCGTTTTTTGTTGTATATGTTTTTTTTTCGAACGTCCCCGGCCTCACTCTAACCCACCCTCACCCGACCGCGGAGGGCTCGTCCCCATTACGTAGGGACACGTACACACTACAGTCCGGACTGTAGCGGTTAATGGAAAAGTAATGGCAACGAGAACATAAAACAGCTACAGAACTTAATCACAAACTGAATAAAGTTACAATAAACATGAACTACCTATGACAAGACCGATAATACATTTTTATATAATAATTTACAAATTAATGCCAGCATATAAGCTACGTTTTATATTACAAACACTACAATTAAAATCAATAAAATCATAATATAAGTTAAAATCGTTACATAATCTACGAAAAGGAAAATTACATCCATAGTTCGTTCTATAAAAATCTAAAGAAAGAGGACGATAGTGCCGTGAAAATCTTGCTGGAATACTGAAATTCAGGTTACAAAGCAAAAATTCAGAATCGATATCACCTTTAACCAGATTAAAAACAAAACAAACCCCTAAAACAGCCCTTCTACGTTCTAAAGTTGGAAGTTTTATCAAACCTAATCTAGCCTCATATGAGGGAAACCCATTGGCATAATCCCAACCTAAGCCACGTAAACAGAATAATAAAAACTGCTTCTGCACAGACTCCATTGAATCACTATAACAACGATAGTATGGATTCCAAATAATAGACGCATACTCCAAAATAGGTCTAACAAGTGAAATGTATAGCAGTCTTTTTATATGTATAAGGATCAATGAATTCCCTAGCCCATCTGTTCACAAAACCAAGAATAGCCCGAGCCTTGCCAATCATCATACTAATATGATCAATAAAACATAGTTTCATATCCAATAATACTCCCAAATCAAGATATGTAGTCACAGTTTCCAAAGGGCAAGAATTAATCACATAAGTGGACGAAATTACGCCCCCGCGAGAGGAAAGCATGCATTTACATTTCTTCAAGTTAAGATCCATTAAATTAATTCTGCACCAAGTTACAAACAAATCAATATTTCGTTGAAGAACAGCCTGACCATGATCATCATCAAAAGTATAAAATAATTTAACGTCGTCAGCATACATCAGAATATTACAATCAGAAATAGCACAAGGAAGATCATTAAGAAACAATAAGAACAGTAAAGGACCCAAATGACTACCCTGCGGAACACCAGAAGTAACATATACTGTCTTAAACAATACATTCCTAAACAATACCCTCTGAGTCATAAGGGAGAGGTAGGAGTCTAGCCAAGGATGAATAATATCAGGAATACCGATTAATGAAAATTTAAGAAGCAAAATTTTATGACCAACCCTATCAAAAGCTTTACTGAAATCAGTATAAATTACATCAGTCCGAGCTCTGGCAAGAAAACCCCTGAAAACATGTGTAGTAAATTCAAGAAGATTAGTGAGAGTCGACCTACCTTTCAAAAAACCATGTTGGAAAGGGGATATTAAAGATCTCGTATTAAAAAAGAGATAATCAGTCACCAGTTTCTCTATCAATTGAAGTTGCCATATCGAAATAAAATATATAATATGGCAAGTTTTAATATAAACTTAACTTTAACCTCCCTTTAGCTTAACCTATGCTTCTATCTTATTGTACACTTATAATAATGAGAAACAATTTATCTGCCCGTTAAAATCCTCCCTTTAGTTAACGGCAAGTTGTAATAATGGCCCTAAAATTCTTTTATCTTTTACCTCTAAACCCTAAGAGTTGCTAACTACTAGCTTCTTAATACTATGTTCAGATAAGCACTTTTATTGGGTCAATATTCGGTTTATTGAGTACAATATTTTAAGTGTTCCGACATAATAATTCACGCAGTTCAGCTACTTATTCAATATTCATTTGACAGCTGGTAAACAAAACAGTTGCTTGTTTCAACAGCATTGTTTTTGTTTTGTTCGTTGTTGATATTTGAGTTGTCATATATCAATAGAAAGTGTTCACTGAACATACTTATGAAAGTATTGCATTTTAAATTTTACTCAATATTATAACAATTTGCGTATTTATTGCGAAATTATTAATTGAAACTTTATATGAAATATTGAGCTCAATAGTGGCGTTTATTGCGATTTACGCAATAAAGCTGCATATCTGAACACCGTATAAAACTTGATCTGTCAAATTAGTTGTATTTTACTCAATCTGTTTTGCCAAATCACCATGGGCTACCATAGAAAACGACATGTGTACTCTGAAAGAAAATCATTTTCAGCGATAAGGCTTAATTCGGAATGAGTGCATATGTAAATCTGCATGAGATCTACAGAGCAAAAAAATCACAGGTTGGAGTGGATTTTGGACCAGCGGCGCAATCGGTCCGTATTAGTTTGGGAATGATGTTGGCAAGGTTATCACTATCAAAGGCGAGCGCTATGGTTCGATGATTACCAACTTCTGTTGGCATGAATTGAATGGTCTGGACAGCAACGGCATTCAGTGGCAACAGGACGGCGCTTCGTAAAACAAAGCTATTGGTTTAAAGGCATGACTTGAAGGCATGCTCACTTCACAAAAGAATAAAATATTTCTATGATATCTTTAACACACTTTCTTTTATTTAAATTAAAAAAGGGAAACGCTTAAGTAAACTCCCTGTTTTTTATAAAAACAATTAATTTCTGCTTCTGTTAACAGCACCTGCCATGATTGTTCTTTATTTTAATGAAAGATTTTCTCATTAAATTTTGATTCAAATCGCAAATTCGACCAGTGGTTTCTATTAAAAACTTTTCAAACTTGTCTGTAAAATAATCCAAAATTTTTAATTTCAAAACTATTTTTTTCTGTTGTAGTTGTTGTTGCTGTTTTCTGTATTTTACATCATTTGCAGTTTCATTTAAAGTTTGAATTGTTATTGTTGTTTTTGTTGTTGTTTTTACTTGGAATTTATTATTCATATTTGTATTATTCATGCAAAGATTTTCAAATGAAAATGCTAGAAAATTTTAGTTTTTCCTCTTTGTTCTAGCCAATGTAATTTCATCAGCAGTAAAGAAAAGCTTTAAATTGTAGAGGGGGGGGGGAGAAGATATGCATAAATGAAGACTTGATTTTAAAGTAAAAATATGGAAAGTAAAGGAAAATCCTAAAGTAATTTTGATTTCAAGATTTAAAATTTTTCACAATATTTCCAGAAGTCCAAAATAAAACATGGAAGGTGGATTTTATTATTGTGAACAGATTTTGTTTCAATTTTATATTGGTAAGCTATGTCTGTCACGGAACCATCTGCAATACTTTCAAGCTTGTTATATAGTAAGACACCGCTTAACGCTGGTCCGCTTAACGTTGTTTCAGTATTACGCGGTAGTACTGGGATTCCCCTAAATCGCACACTGTATTGATACTTGTTGTATATGTATGTGTGCAAATGAAACGGCCATGCACCAACCAAAAGCGGTGCACTATATAGAGTTCTTTTGTTAGTCTATCCAGAATAAAGACTCGAACTGTACTTTCCGAAGTCGCAATCACAGTACGACGGCATCTTTCCTGCGTCACAGTTGAGTTATTAGTTGCCTCGTTTAACGCTGCTTCGTTTAGCACAGGAACTTATTGGAAAGTATCACCCGCGTTAGGCATGGTGTTACTGTACTAGAACCAATGAAACAAATGTTCTTCGAAGACATTTGTGATCTTCGCTGCCGATTTTTTTCTTCTCTTAAACTAATCTTGTTCGAGCTCAATTTAAAACGATACTTCACTCGTAGCTGTTAGCAAAAGTGCTGGCAATTATTTATTTTAATCACAGTAACAAATAATTAACGGAATCGGTGCAACACCTTTTATGCGAGCGCCCCAAATTTCGAAACACACTTCATTTGATTTTGGGTGACAGAACGTTTGAAGTTCTGGTCATGGTGGCGAACGTCTCACTAAGGGATCTGACCAGTTTCATTCGAAGCTCGGGGTTGTTCAAGCCCTCCACTAATGGATCATGACAAGGGGGCTTACCTCACACTGGGTAACACAATGGGCCTTATGGCCACCGACTGAACTTGCTTGTGAACGGTAAGGTACTCGTGAACCTAACCTAACAAATAATTAGCCAAGTATGCCAAAATTTTTTAGTGCGCACTTCGTTCTTCACAGCTGCCAAAAATTATTATCCAATTGTCATGTAGAGAGGCCACAGTGCTGCAAATATACGATCTATTGCAGTGCCATCAAATTAAATAGCGTTCCTCTACAATATCTTTACTAATCTTATTGCCCTGACCAACTTTTGGCGGCTGCTTGATGTCATGAAGTACGATACCTTGCCGCTCACCTGATATGCTACCAAGTCTTACTGTCAGGGATGCATTAATGCCTCATAATTTTCAAGTTTGTATTTCTGATGAGTGTTTGTCAGCATAATCGAGGCCAAACAGTTCGAGATGACTGCCATTATGAACAAGTGTTACTGAAGTGTAAAGGTTTTGATAGCAATCTGTGTACTAAACTCTGGTTACGTTTGGACAGTCCGATATATGACTCAAATCTGTACATGTGTGTGAAGATAGATTTTAAAATCTATCATCCTGGATGCAAACCATGTTCGTTAACAGAGCTTTGTTAAGCACACATAATCTGTACTTATTGTAATTACCCAACAAATAGTTTAGATTACCCCAAACCCATTTGGTTTGAGACGAGTCTTCATCTCACCTTGGCTTCTCTTTTGCTGAATATGTTCTTACAAATCAGCCCCATCAGCTATGTAGAAGCTTGCCTCCTCGCAAGTTTATTAGTCTTCACATGACATGGAACTTAGCAGAGGACATCCTATCTAGTTGATTCAGCTTCTCCAAATAGTTCCATACTATTTTAAGTTATTGAAAGAAATAATCATCAGAAGATGGGAACTCCAAAACTAAAAACTTTTAATTTTCGAAAATTTTATTTAAAAACCCAAAACTTTCATTAAAAATGTTGTAACTTTTTAAATGCAGGATTAGATTAGAAAGGATGAGAAGTAATAGTTTGTTTAAAGCAGTTTTTTGTTTTTCTCCAACGATACGCTCTCTTGCTTGTCACAAACTCAAAGATTATTGGCAGCCACCCAAGCCAACAACCAAACCGTAGATTGGGGGAAATATTCACTGACTGCAACAGCAATACAAAGCAAAACAATGCAAACAATAACACACAGTTGTTGTAACCTAAAAAAAAGAATTTGCATAATCCTCTTGGAGATGAAAACAAAATAAACAAAAAAAATTCAAAAAATAAACTCACACATACACACACTGTTACATTCATGCATGCATACATTCGTTCATGCATAAATGCAGAGTTAAAGGATTTTTTAAAAAGGAAACAATATTTGGTGCATGTGTATGTGTGTATGTGTGTAATTGTAAGAAGAAGTATTAACTTCAACGAACAGGAGCTTGGCTGTATAATAAACAAAAAAGAGAGAAAGAAAGATGAGAGAGTGAGAAAGAACACTTGGCAAGTATGTCAGCATTAATGGTTGAAGAAAATTAAAATTCACCGGAAAAAAAATTGATTTTTTACTAAAGGCTTAACAGTTCAAACGAGAAGGATTAAAATTAAGGAAAATACAAATAACGGTATTAAAACACTTCATTTAGCCAAATTCGAAATAAAAATTGAAACGAAATAAAATAAAATAAATAATAAAAATAAAACAAATATTTTTGATTCTAAAAGTAAATTTTTTTTATTTCCAAATTATTTTCAAAAATCAAGAAATTTTATTTCATTATCCACTCGGCTTTAATGAGGTTGAGTTGAAAATTGGGTGGAACTATTAGGGGAAGCTGAATCAACTAGATAGGTGTTATCCTCCATGTCATCTGTATACTCACGACAATTAGCAGGTTAATGAACTTGCGAGGAGGCAAGCTTTTACACCGTTGTTGGGACCAGAAAATTTATATGGAATGGCAAAAGATTTATGAAAGAGCATACTCAGCAAAAGGATAGGCAGATGGAGACTGAAACTCTTCTCAAACCAAATGAGTTTAACGTAATCTAAACTATTGTTGCGTATTTATACTAATTGCAGATATGAATCATTCCACGCTCATGTGGATTGGTATACTCATTCATCCAGAAGTTGGCCTCATCGCTGAAGACAATTTTTCAATAAAAATGTGGATCCTAACTACACACCCATCTTGATAAAAACAATTTCATTATTTGCACGTATTGTTGAATGCTAGGTTTGACTACGTTGGTTTGACAAAACAAGCAGAGTAAATTGCAAGTTATTTAACGGATGTAGTATGCAGATATGAGTCATTCCACGCTCATGTGGATTGGTATACTCCCAAAGCTAACAATCAGAAGTTGACCTCATCGCTGAAGATAATATTTCGATAAAAATTGGGATCCTAACTAAACCCCCACCTTGATAAAAAGAAGTTTATTATTTGCACGTATTGGTGAATGCTATGTACGACCACGATGGTTTAACAAAACAAGCTGAGTAAATTACAAGTTATTTAACGGATGTAGTTTCAAGTTCGGAAGTCACTGTTGGAAAACCCAATAATAAAAAGAAAAGGGGAGAAGTAATGTATACTACACCTCCAGATATTGCAACTTTTATCACTATTTATACACAAAAGGCTATAAAATTATTGTAAAGAACCGTATCGAATGCTATATCACGATCTATGAAACGTAGAAAACCATCATAGCAATTTTCAATAACTATAGGCGCAGCGCTGCAGTGTGTTTCAGGCGGAGGTGATGGCGATTTACCAAGCCGCTCAATAGATCCTCGTCAACGACGCTTCTTTCATCCGTAACTCAATATTTTCTGATAGCCAACCCGCTATCATAACCCTCTCGGGTGTTACGATCAACTCTAGACTCGTTAGAGAGTGTCGACGTTATCTTGACTTTCTCTCTGGGCGCTTCAATGTCTCACTTGTTTTAGTTCCTGGACACAGAGGCATTCCAGGCAACTGTAGGACCGATGAACTAGACAGAACAAGTGCACGCCTTCCAAAACCTTTGCAAATCCAACTGGACTTGACACTTACCTCTGGTAAATTGGAAATTAGTCAAAAATTCTTTCGGGACGCCAAACTATGCTGGGTCAATGGGGAACCTTGCCTCAATGCCAGACTCTCTTCGATAGAAGGCGTGCCAGTCAACTACTCAAACTTGATCAAAGTGGCTTGTAAGCATACAGGTCATTGCGTTATGAAAAGACATGCGGAAAGAATGCAGCTCCCATCAAACGACATTTGCCATGGCTGTGGGTCTGCTGAAGAGGAGTAAACTGTGATCCACTTCCTTTGTCAATAATCATTCCTTTGCGAGGTGCATATTTAAGTTATTTTGCTCTCCATTCCCTGTCAGCTTAACGGAGTTATCATCACCTCACATATTAGTCTCAGCAGTCTGTAGCCACTGAGGCAGTTTGGTTATTGCTCCTTTAAAAGATTTCTAAAACTTGACGGTAGACAATCTGGGGAATACGAATAAAAAATTTTCCGAATTTTAGGAATCTTCAATTGGCAATAAGTTTTATACGATTACATGACATTTGCATTTAATTATTGTACCAGACAATTCTTCAAAATCCCTTAGGGGATCTATACAGCATTAAGACAACCTTCAATACAAAATTAAAATTTTTAACTTCACACCAATGGGCATATGAGTTGATAAGTCAGTCAGTCAGTTAGTAAGGCAGCTATTTTAAAAGTACATATATGCATACATATAGACTTCTAATTATCATTATTTTATAACAATCTATATGCCATATAATTAGCGTTGTAGGTTTATTTTTGTAGTTGTTATGTTTATACTCTAAAGTCCTTTACCATAGTTGTTGTATTTGTTGTTTATTATACTACAACTAGAATTGCATGGCATTGTTCTTAATGGAAATTAAAAATTAACAATGCATTGCGCTAAAATAACAACGACTAAAGCAAGAATGACAACAAAAAACAACAACACCAACAACAACAAAAACCAACTGCATTAAATATACAACAATAAAAAATTCACTTTTAAACGGACATGTCCTTATGCACCCTTTTTTTAAAACTACACTCTTGTCGCCTTGTGTTAAAACATCGTACACCCACACTGTCATGCCAATGTCATGCACCAAAGGTATGCATGAAAAGTATTTGAGGCATAAATAAACATTTAAAATTCACACCATTCAGTCCGTCATTGTTGCATACAGATGAGACGACTTACAGGCGTATGTCAGGAAGGCAAAGATAATAAAAACATGTCATAAAACAGAAGCGTAAGAGAATGAATTAATTTTTGGTGAAAAGTTTCTCAAAAATCTGTTGTTCAGAGTTGATTTTAAACTGGGGATTCCGCCACTCATGGTTAACATTAACACACACAATATGGGTGGTGGAGCAAGCTAGGTTGTAATCCTAACTAAAGGGTTGTAATGACCAATTAAGTAAATAAGTAGGTTTGGTTTAATTTGATAGTCCTAAACCAAACTAATAGTTCTGCCCGTCAAACTTATCATGCACTCTAACCTTTAAAGCGAATTGTTGTATTTGGCGTAGGTATAATCACCAAGATGTTGTTTTTGAACCATTGTATCCAATACTGTACTTTATAAGCTGATGGAATCACTGGTTCTTGTATCTTTAAAAGCGATTATGGTCAAAATGTTACTATCAATATTGAACGTCATACATCATCATAACACTCAGACAACATCATCACACCCATACATAATCCTCAAACTCGTACATTATCATCATACTCAAACATCATAATCGCAATCATACATCATCTTCACACTCATACAAAATCATCACACTCATACATCATCATCATACTCATACACTATAACAATCATACATCATCATCATACTCATAGATCATTATCATAATCATACATCATCATCACACTCATACATAATTATTATACTCATACATTATCACTCTACTCCTATATGATGTTCAAACTCATCATACTCATACATCATCATCACTCTTATACATCATCATCATTCCCATACATCATGATCACACTCATACATCCTCATCAAACTCATACATCATCATACTCATACATCGACCTCACTCTCATTCATAATCATCATACTCATACATCATTGTACTGCAATTAGCTGACTTTAATCCTGCTAGCATGTGGTTCAAACACGGCATAGCAACATGGCACATAGAGCGTGCTATATTTGATTGACTTAAAAAAACTTGTAATGAAAGAATAATTTTACGTTATGGTCTAATTATTAGCTGGGGTTGTGTGAAGTCAGAGACATTTGAACAACTGGAAATCAATATTCGAAAATTTATTGGCGAAATACGGATGATGAATTAGATTCTTGCTGAAGTATTGACAGCAGAGCATGTCCTAAGGCAGCCTGTGCTAAATAACGTTCGCTGAATGGGCTCTGGACCAGTCAGCAACTGATCCTAATTTTCATTTTAAAATCATTTTCAGATCTGAAGCCTATTTATTTACCTCCTCTGCAACTGTTCACCCATTAGTAGGTTGATATTGCAGACCCTGGGCGGGGGTTTCTTAGAAGACTCGGACTCTCTGTCAAGAAGCGATATTAGTGCCCTCCATAGATTCATAAGTAGTTTGAACTCTCGCGCTCTCTTGTGTGCTTGTGAGCCATCTTTTATCCTCCCTTTCCTGCCTCTTTTCCTTTTCCCGTAGCCATCTTCTAGAATATATTTACAGTGAATCATTTTAACCTCTGGGTATTGTACTTGTCCCAATGATGTGGACACTAACGGCTATCGCCGTAATCTAATAGGTAGTGTTTTGGGTTATTAGACGTGAGTCCTGGGTTCAATACTCAGATCAGACATCTCCAACAAAACGATATACGCAAAAAATTTCTTCGGCAACTTCTACTCAGCAGATTTCTGGTGAAAGCTCTCTGAGAGTAAATAAAATTTCCATTAAAAGTTTCTCAATAATCAGTCGCTCAGAGTCGACTTTAAGCTGTAGGTCCTCTCACTCATATATAAAATTAACACCCACAGCATAAGTGATGTGCGAAGATAGGTCGTCATTCTGACTGAAGGGTTGTAATGACCAATTATGTAAGAATGGCCCTGTCATGTGCAGCTGCTATTAACTGATTAAAGAGATCATATGATTTGACCCTGCTAAACTTTTTCTTGTGTGGTTTACTGAAGTCGCAGGTACATATATGCAAATAAGTCACAATCACAGCGGTCCTCCAGCAAACATCGATCAAATTCAGTCTTATTTATATGACAGAGGCTTAGAAAAGTGTACATTTGGGATGCGCTGCAGCCAGAGAAGCCGTAACGGGTATTTAAATAATGTTTTATTCCACATAGAAGGGCATCAGTTGATCTTTCAATTGAATTTTCAAAAAAATTTCCCATCATATCTCACACACACTTTTCATTTCATTTAAATTTAGAGATATGAAGCGTTTAATGAATGACCCAATATTAGAAGATTTATGTTTTTTGTACATTTAAAAATGAAATTAAAAGTTCATAAATCAATGCTTAATTAATTTTGTTTATAATTGTAAGTGTTATGCACTTTGACAATAACAAACAAGGCATCCCATAAAACATTTCTTTGCGCACTAATTACGCTTCCACTTTGACTGTAATCACGCTTCTTCTTTTTTTTTTGTAAAAATTCATGCGTAAATTTTGCAGTTTCGAATGCAAAAACTAGAAAAACTAATTAATTAGACAGTGTGACAAATTAAACACACCCACATACACCCACAAACATGCATACAGTGATTGTACAGTGTTGTTAACGAACACCATAAATTACGAAAATGTTGATGCAACTTTTTAGATTTATGAGCAAAGGTGCAATAAATATAATGAGTAAAATGAGCATAATAAACTAACGAGGGTTGTAGTAAAAGATTAAGGCAAATTGCATACATAACTAAACTTTATAATGTTGATTCTTTCCCTGGAAATGCTTCCACAAAGCATTTCCATCTCATCTGGTTGACTGCTGTTATTTTTGTAACTTCTTTTGTAAGATTGCACTGTCCTAGATCTTGGAGTATCGAACGTCTCCGAGTATTCCTTGGCCGGCCACAGTTTCTTCACCCTTGAGGATTCCACTCCAGTGCCATTCTTGTTATACTACCAGTGCTGATAGTATGGCCGATCCATCCCCATATCCTACGTTATATCTGCGCTATTATGGATTCCTCGTTTGTAAGGTTCAAGAGATCCATGTTGCTGATGGTATTAGACCAGAATATTTTGCATATGATTCTTGATGAATCCCTACAGCATTTGGGTAATGGTGTTTGATGCTACTGAGGAACTAGGTCCAGAATCCTGACTGAAGGGTTGTAATGACCAATTATGTATGTATGTATGTTCGATACTAACCAGGTTTCACTTCTGTACAAAAAAGTCGATTTACACATGCATTAAGTATTCTAAGCTTGGTTCGTCTTTATGTCCATGAGCTTCTCCATATTGGCTATAGTTGTCCGAATGCCGCGCTCACTTTATTGATTACGTCCGTCTGCACCACCATTTGTTGTCACTATACTTCCTAGATCGCAGAAGCTATCCATGTATTCGATTGGTTGGCTTTGTGGCATGATGTTGTCGATGCTTACGTTGTTAATCCTCATGGTTTTGGTTTTCTTGATATTTATCTCAAGTCCAACATTGCGCTCTAGTCTTTCTAAACCCTCTAACTATTTTTGCATGAGTAGACAAATATCATTCCCATAATCCAAATCCTTTAGTTGGAGTGAGAGACCCCATTTTATTCCTCTTCTCTCAGAACAGACGTCGCTCATGATATCATCCAGCAGGATGTTGAATAGCTAAGGTGATAGGGGGCATCCTTGTTTTACTACAGCCTTTGTGAGAAATGGCTGACTTATATTGCCGTTGTGAAGAACTGAGAGTTCTGCAGTCCTTGTAACGTTTACTGTGATGTATTACCAAGACTTTTTTAAATGCTATTGAATTTGCATACAACCTATATTATGGGTAGTGAACGTAGCTCTGTCCTCTTGCTACTTTATTTTTGTGAGGATATATCAACTATCGGTTCTGATTTCAATTTCTTTTTATTATTTGCTTCTTTAGAGAAATTCTAAAGCTAAATAACTTACTTTTCATTTTTCATTAATCTCTGTAATGCACAATTTCAGACTGTATCGATGTCAGTTTAAAGTCGATTTCAAACTACAGATTTGTTTAGGAGTTTTTCATGGCAGAGTTTTTTCTAGAGGGCTGCTGAGCAAAAGTCGCCGAAGAAATTTGTTTTCATATTTTATTTTGTTGGAGATGTCTGACCTGGAGATTAAATCGTGGCCTCACTTCTAAAAAGCCCACACTATACTTACTAGACCCGCGACTACACAGTCGTCATAATTTTTCAAGCATTTCGGCCAGTATCTAATCAATGGCAGCTGTAATGTTGTGGTCCAATTTTTTGTTATTCCTGTATAAAGAGGACTTCAACTATCCTCTCAAAAAATAATCTCGTGGTATCAAATAAGCCAACGGGTTTCTCTAAAACTTGATATTAATTGCATGCCGAAGCTTACAGGACAACAAAGTTAAATTCTTCCAAAAAACTGTGAGCAATTAATGCACTGCACCTTGCTGCTTTGGCTGTAATATTTCGATTTTCATCATTCTTGATGTAGTAATGACAAACCGTAATAATGTGCTCTTTTCAGGGTGCATTAGTAGTTATTAAACCTGCCTACAGTTGATTTCAATGTAGCCAATGAGTCAAAAATGAGTTTCATTACTGGAAGTAATTTTTCAATACGTGACACATTTCTTTCGCAGAACAAAGTTTGGTAATAAAACTTAATAATTTGCAATAAGTCGTCGTCGTCTCCCTAGCTCAGACAAAGACTCGTACGTCGTCTTTGTTTCGTTTTCGTTTTCATTCGCTGAATTTTAAGCAGCATAATTTTTTTTTTTTTTTGCTCAGAACTCCGAGTAAAATCCGCCATTCTGACTAGATGTTAAACTGTAGATCCCGCCTCTCATGGATAAAATTAACACACACAATGTGAGTGGTGTGAAAAGCTAGGTTGTAATCCTGACTAAGTGTTTGTAGTGACCAATTTGGTAAGAAAGTAAGATTTTCAAGTGTTGTTCGCTCGTTGATCTACTCATTGCGAAATGACAAACCCTATTAAGCATTTTTTATCAATTCCACATGTCGCGAACAACCTCCAAATAGAAATCTGAAAATAATTATAATTCTTCCAAAGTTTTTGTTGAAATTAATTTTGTTTTTCAATATCATGTGGTTATCATAATTGAATATCTACCGAATATAAAACCTTAATTGAATTTAATTAGATTTATTAATTAAATTATTCCTCAATTTAATTAATATTCCTCATTTAAATTAAAAGCAATTGAAATTCTGCATTAATTGCTGAAGCCATTCGCATTACGTGTTTGTCGAAGTGTTGTGGGGGAAAAAATGAGAGAGAAAATCAAAACCGCATTGAAAATGAATATTGAAATCGTTGTACAACGTTTGACAGTCAACCGCAGAAAGATGCTGCCACTATTTATTGCAATTGTCAAATCAGGACAAGCAAAATAACCCCAAAAAACAACAGCAACAACAACAAGAAAAATAAATTAAAAATATATGTAAACAAAGAATTGATGAAATGACGAAACAACTGATGCATGATGCAGAATGCAAAAAATATATGATGAATGTAATGAAATGATGAATTTGCGGTTTATGTTTTTCTTTTTAAGAAAATTTTAAATGTTAAATACAATATTAAATAAAAACAAACAAAAATTTAATTCATAACTTAAAAAGAAGGTCCACTTTTTAACATGGTTTGTGTCTTTAATATTGTTACGTTTTTACCTTTTCAAAAACGGTTAAATATGAGTTCGTTAATTGCAAACCAAGTAAAAACAAATAAGTGTTTATTTTCTCTTAAACTCTCTTTATTCTTTACACTACTTTTGTGTGCCACCGTATACAACTTAACGATACAACAATAATTTGTCTGTACACTATTCTATTTCACACTTCTGTCCGCGTTAACGCTAACAACTGTTCGTTAGATCTTCTCTGCTTATAACCTTTTTGCAAGCAATACGACTTGTACGTTCAAACCGCAACGCGTCTTCACACAAGGCTGACTGAATTATAACTCACTGACTGCTTGCCTTGTCTTGCCCTTTTATATAGGCACGTAATCAATATGATGAACGTTCTTGAAGTGGAAGGTTCGCGATCTCGCGCTCTCGATAGCTCTATTGCTAATACATTGTTGTTTGTGCACTTTGCTTATGTTGTCTACCCCTTTTGTCACTTACATGTTGTTGTTGGTACCAGGCGCAACAAGGTCCGTTGTACATATATGTGTGTGCAGCTTTAGATAATAAACACGTTCATTGTATTCTTAGTGTTAGTGTGTATTTGTATCGTGTGTCTTTTGTTTATCGTTTTTGTTGTTAAACGATATTAGGTCGTTTCGATTTGCGTAACAATATAAAAAGTTTTTAATTTCGTTTGAGCAAAACAACACATAAGGGAAGTAACAGAAAACTTCAATTCAAAAGAAAAAGTATAACTATAGCGTGTCTATTGATTACTAAAGCTTGTTCGAAATACCTTCTGTAGATTTTATTTACCGGAAGATAACAAGCAATGGATGCCTAGCTTAGACAAAATACTCGAGGCTGATGAAATGGTGGTGGTAGAAGTCGCCGTAGTCTAGTAGGTAGTGTGTTGGCTTATTAGACGTAAATGCAGGGTTCAAACCACAGGCCAGACATCAAGACAAAATATGAAAAGTATTTCTTCGGCGACTTTCTTGCAGCAGATTTCTGGCAAAAACTCTAAGGGTAAATAAAAAATTGCCATGAAAAGTTTCTCAAAAATCTGTCGTTCGGAGTCGACTTTAAACTGTAGGTCCCGTACACTCATGTATAAAATTAACACACACAACATAAGTGGAGTGAGAAACTAGGTCCTAATCCTGACTGAAGGGTTGTAATGACCAATTATGTATGTATGTTGTTCTAAAAACCTTCCATAGATTTTATCTACCGGAAGATAACAAACAATGAATGCCTAGCTTAGTCAAAATACTCGAAGCATTACTCCAGGCAAACTATAGTCAAACTTAAGAAAAATTTACTAAAATAAACAGGCTCGAGAAGAATGAAGTGAAGTCGATATAGTCTACTAAGTAATTTGTTGGCTTATTAGACGTCAGGCCGTGTTTCAAATCCCAGCTCAGATACCTCGAAGAAAACTAAATATCAGAAAGTATTTCTTGGGCGTCTTGCTCTAAGCAGTCTTCTGCTGATAGTAAAATAAAATGACCATAAAAAGTTTCTCAAAAACCTGTCGTTCGGCGTTGACATTTAACTGTTAGTCTCGCCAGTCATGTTAAAATTATTTTATATTTTATGGGATTATGAAAGCAATTTAGTTTAATGATTGAACTAAAGTGTGACAGCGGAAAACACCTCTTGTCTTTGTATTTTCTATCTTTTATATTTGTGCATTCCATTAATGCAATTAATTGTATTCATCGACAGTTTTTTTTATCAATTTTCCAATTCAGAATTTATTTCATTGCATTTTATTTTATGGGTATTGATTTTTATTTATTTATTGTGCTTTTTTATTCTTTTTTTTTTGTTCTAAATTGTGAAACATACTTTTTTATTTGTCATTCAGTGTTTTATTGCTTTGTGTTGTTTGCCTTTTCTTGTCAATTTTACGAGCAAATATTTCTTTATTGCTTTGACACAAATATAAGTTTCACACTGTTTTTTTTAAGGTTTAAAGTTTAAAGTTTCAAACTTTTTTTGGAATAAAAAGAGAAAAATAGTTGTTTTAATACAACACTAAGGTACCAGCTTCTCGGCTTATAAAAAACAGATTCACTTACTTTTTAGTTGGTTTCTCACATTTCAAGATTTCTGCAGCGACTAGGCGGAGCTCTCCATAAAGACAACAATCGGGTCTTTCATTTAGCGCTTACGTACATACATTACAACCCTTTAGTCATGATTACGACTTAGCTTCCCACGCCACTTATGTTGTGTGTGATAATTTTATACATGACCGGCAGGTTTTACAGTTTAAAGTCGACTCCGAACGACGGTTTTTTTTTTTGAGAAACTTTTCATAGCAATTTCTATTTATTCTCAGAGTTTTTGCCAGAAGGCTGCTGAAAGGAAGTCACCGAAGTAATATTTTTTTTTCATATTTCTTTTTGATTGAGCCAGGGGTTGAAAAGCTCGGCGTTTCGTCTAATACAACACACTACCTACTTGACTATGCATAATAAAAAGTTTTTGGGTAATTTTTACACCAGGCTAGTGTTTATATAACAAACCCAAAAATGAATTAAATTTACACCAGTATAGCATGAATTTAAAGAGACTAAATGAGAGATATAGAGAGATAATTGATTTGTACTCATTTTTTCAGAGCATTAAAATAACACTAAAATGGATTACGTTTCATTATTCCTTCATTATTCAAATTAAACTACCGTAATACATAAATAATATGTTAAAAGAATAAATGTTACACCATATCGTATAATTTGTATACCCTTTAAAGTGTTATTTTCTATATAAATAAGAATTGTATTCATATCATCCGGAATGAATAGTATTCTTCAGTAGGTGTAAATTTTGATACCCCACTGAATAAATTGTGTGCATGACTGGTGTCGCTTATAACCTAGACAGAATTAATATAATACCATGTTTGTAAAATTTCACAGCTTAAAATAAAACAAATTTTATTGCATTTTGTTATCTTTATTTTTTTTAATTAATCTTAACTTAGATAATACAATTCTAATTCAACTATATAACCAGAATTATATTCTGGCTTATAAAACAAATCCTAAAACAAATAAGTAAAAGGAATAATTAAAAACTTCAATCTCACTATGAATTAGAGATGAGCGATATTTTCAAAACTGTGATTTAATCATGGTGATTGATAATTCACTGGTAACTACAGTGATTGAAATTGCCAAATAATGTCGTTCTTCCAAAATTGTTGCATACTCAAATTTATTTCATTTTATTTTGAGCGAGGCAGAATTACTATTAGATGATGCTGATTACTTACTTTTGTCTTTTATACATGAACTTTCTGTGAAACTTAATTGTCAAACTTTTTTTGTTTAGTAGTCATTTCGTAGTATGTATCTACTTAATAAAATACGACTTAATAAAATACTTTATTGTCATTATTGTTTTCTTTTGGAATACTGTGATCACAATCACTGTTTTAAAGAACAGTGATTAACAAATCACGTTCACTGAGAACAACGTTCTTCAAAAATCACTGGATCGCTCATCTCTACTATGAATGCAATTGAATTCATACAATGCCACCACAATGGCTGTTTTCCACTTTAAATGTCGGGAACAACTGTATAATGGCTTCAGCTAATGCAATCTTGTCCTCGCGTTTTGGATAATTGCCACTTCGTTGACGCAAAAAGTTGATAGTTTCACGTACCATACATCGTCGGGAAGAATCACTCAGGGTTTTTTTTTAGCTGAATATTCATTTAATATTGCAGAATAATCACCATTTTTAAGATAAGATTCCAATTCCTGCAATAAGAACGCTATATTAAAATTGAAGTGAATGAACAAAATTTTACTTCACCTTTTTAATGTTTATACTTTTGGTTGTTGTTCCGTCTAAGCAAAACTCGACAAAAAAAACTGCTGCTGCATCTATATTGCGAAATTATTCCTGGGAGCTCTTCAAAATCAATTTCGGCACAATTTCGCGATCTTTAAATTGCAGCTCTTTTCCTTCTACTTCTAAATTCAGCTTGTTTCTTACTAAAAATGTAGAAAATATCTGAGATTCACATGGACAATTTGGTGCATAGCGTTACCATAAAAATGTCTCTAATATCTTGGTAGACTCAAGAAAGATTTTGTTGCTTTTAAGCCATATCAATAAATTAAACTTGTAATCAATACTTAACTGAAATTATTATTCCATTTGGAGTGAATTCCTCACTTTCTGGATCACAAATTATTACAATAAAATATTTTCCACCACTTTTAATTTTTACATACATACTGAAACGCAAATTGTCTGCATGAGTTAGCTTTTCCACACTTTTAAACCACATGGTACAAAAAGCATTAATTTAATACCATTGACGGTATTAATTGTTGAATTAATTGAAACAGAGAGGGTTTTAATACTTTTTAGGTGTTATTTGTAAACTTAAAAGAATAATATTATTAAAAGAGAGAATTTTTATTCTTTTTCGGCATTATAGTAAATTTTAAAGTAATAAAATAAAGAGAGAAATATTTTAAATGCCTGTTTCGGTATTAAATATATTCGACAAGGAATATATTTTTTTAAATAAAAAACAAAATTCAACTTTTGGTATTATTTTTATTCCAAGTAATTATTAAAAAAGTCGCACAATTCTTTTTAGGTTTCACGTATAAACTATTTTGGAATTAATTTTGAATTTAATTCCAAGATAGTATATAATGAAAACCGCCGAGTTTTAAAATGAAACCTAGACTTTTTACTTGGAATACAATGCCAGTTGTGTGAGCAGTTTGGTGTTTATTGAGAAACTAATTAATAATTAATATTTAAAAATTCTAAAGAACAAACTCACCTAAAGTTCGGAAAAATAAATGATAATGATTATTACTTCCAACAAGGCAATTAAGATGTTATTTGCCTACTCTTGCACAAAGCTGCCATATGGCTCCAAGAGAATATTTAGGAGATCGTTTAAAAGAACGATTACTTGCTGAAAAACTTGCTTATGAGTGAATGGCAGGAAATATGAATAGAAAACACAAAAAAAAACTGATGCATTCAATGCCAAATGGATTAAATTGAGTGATCGACCTTAAGGTGTATATTCTACTAAATATTGGAGATAATATTTTAACATAATTGAGCCTTTGAATTTCAAATTTGCAATGAATTCTTCGGTGCAAAATTATGGAGTCACTTTTTGCTTGTTTCTCTTTTAGTTTATGAGAGAAATATTAAAATTTTGTTCTATCTTATAATAAAACTAGCTGTACCCTGCTCGTGTTACTGCGCCACCAATAAAAATAAATTTGAAGGAAAGACATTACACAAATGTCCAATTAATTTTGAATCATTTTATGGATCTTGTTTCCCGTTGTCCATATGATTCAGACGAACGGGCCTGAGTAGAAAGCATTCGATCGGGTCTTAGCGGCTTGTACTCGAAGATTTTCCAGTCTCAATGCTTCTTGAGGTGTAGGTCCACCAATTGCTTGTCGCTTTGGAGGCATGATTTCACGGAAACGACATGAAAAAATTATTTGAATCTCACAATGTACCAAATCCAATTGAACCCAATAGCATTTTTAAAAAAATTTCAAAATAAAAATGTTTCAAACTTGTGATCGACATTTTACGGGAATGAGTTATACTAAATGTTATTAAAATCATAAATGATGAATCCTAAAATGTATGGTATTTGTCAGATCAACACATGATCAAATGCATAGTTTATGATTCAATTCATTTTGAAAAATTCACAGTAGCGCTATCCATCAGAAATTAATCGCACACACTAAGAAACTTTCGTCGGCTCATGCGCAACAACTTTGCTAAAGATCATGACATGATCAAATGCATAGTTTACGATTCTATAAGGTAGCATGCGACATTAAATACTTATTGGATATGTAGGCGTGGCACCTCGCCTACTTGAAATTTTAAAATAAAAAGTAGCCTACAACTCCTTCCAGACATACAGGAAGATACTGTGAAAATTTCAAGAAAATCGGTCCAGTCGTTTAGACGTCTATAGACTTCAAACAAACAAACAAAGTCACAAACTAATAAACACACATTCATTTTTATATGTAAGAAGAAAAATTCATAATGACTAGGCATACATATGTGACGTATGAGTGATATCTAATACGATTCTGTTTCATACATGACAAAATCATTGATTTTTTATTGCATGCTTTTCAGCGTAACTGTATTACAATACATGTAATATGGTGCGTATGAGTAATATATTTCAATTTCAATTAAAGAGAAAGTATACTCCATTAATTTGGAATTAAACATTTAAAAGCTCACATAATATGAAAAAAAACGATATTTTTAAATTTAAAACTTTTCGAAATATTCTAATCCAAAAGTACAAAAACCTCAATTCTAGGCTATATTTTAGTGGGTACCAGATACCTATTGGTATACCAGACAATCATACCATTCAGAACTTTTTGTAACAATTGCGTTACATTTTTTTTGTCTTGGATATTTTGTTGAATGCTTCTTTCTAAGTTTGTTCGACTTTGTTGAACTGATTACGAAATTTAGAAACTGGCACAATTTAAAACAATTTAGTAGGTAGTGTGTTGTCTTATTAGACGTGACCCAGTTCAGGCATCTCCAGCTAAACGAAATAAGACAAAATATTTCTTCGTTGCCTTCCTCTAAGCAGCTTTCTGGCAAAAACTCTAAGAGTAAATAAAATTGCCATGAAAAGTTTCTCAAAAATCTGTCGTTCAAAGTCGACTTTAAACGGTAGGTCCCAACACTCATTGTATAAAGTCAACAAACACAACATAAGTGGTGTAAGATGCTTGGTCGCAGTCCTGACTGAAAGCTTGTAATGATCAATTATGCAATTAAGTCAGCGTTATGGAACCCATTATGAAATTATACATTTTCTAGCTGGCACCCCTTAAAAAAGTGGTCTATCAAAACAATTTAAAATTAATTGAAACGGACACATGATCTTGAAATCCTGGTATACTTTCAAATTAAAGAGTGGAAATATATTAAAGATTTGATTTGTATCATTAAACCCGTACCCTTTACTACTTGATTATAAATATGTATTGTGCCTAAGGGCTCTTTCTTGCCAACTACAATGTTTAAAACATTTTAGATGTTGTAACCCGGTATTCACGGCGGTCAATAGCTATACTCATAATTTAGTTGTTGTAACTGCATTCTTTTGTATAATTTGTTTGTCACAATGAACTGCATTCCCCTTCAATTTAAACTGTAAATTCGAATGAATGCCTCAAGTCTTGTCTTGCCTTGTTTTATTGCATTTAAACTTTTAAATGGTCCTCCCCTTATTGACTCACATTATGCTCTTATTTATTGAATATTAGCTGTACCCTGCGCGTGTTTCTGCGCCACCAACTAAAATAAATTTGAAGGAAAGACATTACACAAATGTCCAATTAATTTTGAATCATTTTATTGATTTTGTTTCTCGTTGTCCTGATGATTCAAATGATCGGACCTGAGTAGTACGCATTCGATGAGTTTCTAATCTCACTTCTCGTTGTTCAAGTTGTTCAAGCGAACGGGTCTCAGCGGCAGATACTCCAAGATTTTCCAGTCTCAATGCTCGTCTGATTCTGTGGCAGGTAATGCTCTTTTCTTTCGTGCTTGAGGTGTAGGTCGATCAGCTTGTCATTCATTTTGAATAATTTTCAGTGACGCCATCCATCGGAAATTAATCGCACCAACCTCCATCGCCTCATGCACAGAAACTTTGTTAAAGAATGCACAGTTAACGATTTAATTCATTTTTAGTCATTTTCAATAGCGCCACCTGTCGGAAATTGGTCATACCAACTTAGAAACCTCCGTCGACTTATGCGCAACAACTTTACTAAAGATCATATCATGATCAAATGCACAGTTTACGATTTAATTCATTTTAAGTAATTTTCAGTGGTGCCGTCTACCGGATATTGGTCATACCAAATTATAAACCTTCGTCGGTTCATGCCCAACAACTTTGCTAAAGATCATAACATTATCAAATACATAGTTTACGCTTCTATTAATTACATGCAAACAAACATTTATTTTTATATACAGTGAGCACCAAAAGTGAGTAAACACCACTGAAATAATTCATTTTCTTAGGATAGCGAGAAAAGTAAATGAGAATAGTCGAATAAACAACAATTCACCATAAAGGAACTTTTTTATACTTAAGAACACAACTGTTTTATACTTAAGAACAAAAGTGTTGACTCACTTATGGCGCTCAGTATATATAGATAGAAATAAATTAATAAAATAAATATAAAAAAATTATCTTGTCTCGAAGGTTCTTGAGAAGATACTTTATATGCAAATGATGAGTTACATCGATCTGAACAATCTCATTTCTAGAATACAAATAGTTGTATTACTGCTCTAGTGGATGTTAGTGAGAATGTCAGACAGGCCTTGGAGAATGGCGATGTGAACTTTTTAGTTCTCTTGGATCATTCGAAAGCTTTCGATACGGTCGATCACAGTATGCTTATTTGGAAACTTAAATTCTTCTTCAGATTTTCTAATGCATCTGCCAGACTTATACATTCGTATCTTTCCCAACGCGCACAATCTGTTTTTTTGAATGGCAAATGGTCTGATTCTCTATCTTTGAACAAAGGTGTACCTCAGGGCTCTATCATTGGACCACTTTTTTTCTCCCTGTATGTCAATGATTTACCTGGATATTTTTTGAATTGCAAAATCCACTTGTATGCAGATGACGTGCAACTTTGCTTAAGTAGCCCGGTGGACGATATTTCACATGCCGTTGATTGTTTGAATGGGGAACTTGCACGGATCTTCTTATGGGCAACTGCTAATGACCTCTGTTTGAACCCCGGGAAATCTAAGTGTATTTTATTCCATAGAAGAAGTGTTGTACCCACAATTTCTAGGGATGTTGTGATGAATGGTGAGAAAATTGAGATAGTTCATGCAACGAGGATTTTAGGAATAATTTTTAACTCCAATTTGACGTGGGATAATCACATAAATTCACTAGTAGGGCAGACGTATATTAAGTTACGCGCACTTTGGTCCACGCAACTTTATATACCTTTGAAAACTAGGATTTTAATTGCGAAAACTTATTTGATTCCCTGCTTACTGTATGGATGCGAGCTGTTCGGTAATTGCGATTCTGGCAGGAAACGCAAGCTGAACGTTCTGTTCAATAATATTGCTAGATATGTCTATAAGTTGAGAAGATATGATCATATCTCTGTGGCAGCTAAGAGTCTTTATGGTGTGACCTTTGATAATCTTCTCAATATTCGTGTACTTTTATTTTTGCATCGAATTGTGAACAGGCGGATACGGAGTTATTTATTTGACAGGCTACGTTTTGTCCAGTCACCCCGTAGTAGGAATATTATAGTTCCTCGGCATCGCTACTTATTTTCCGAATGGCAGTTTTATTTGCATGCTATTCGACTCTGGAACATTCTTCCACAACATCAGCAATGCAACACCAACGCTAATAGCTTCAGGATATTTTTGTTTCAATATTTTCGTTAATTTTTTTTCTTCTTCTTTATATGTATATATTAGCAAATTTGTTTTTTGTTTCTCTTTTATTTCCTTTTCTATCGTGTTTTTACTTCCCTTATTGCGTCTATCTACGTATACATTACTTATTATTATTAAGTCAGTTATTCACTTACTAAATTTAGTTAATTATTATGTACATATTACGTTCCTGTGCTTTAAATATAAGATTATCATCTTGTCGTACAGGATTTGGATTTTATTAATAAATAAATAAATAAATAAATAAAAAACCATCAATTATTTGTACATACTATTGTTTAAAATTTATAAAATTTGCTCACATATATCAGGGGGTACCTAAACTTTTGCTGTTCACTGTATATGCTGTTATATAATAGAAAAAATAGGCTTTAAAATTCTGAGAAAAAAATCAAAGAAATTTAACGGATTGTTTAAAACATTGTGTAAATTGGGGTACAAAGACTTTTGCTGTTCACTGTATATGGTGTTGAATAATAGTAAAAATAATGCTTAAAATTATGAAAACCAAAATCAAATAAGAAAAAACTAAACCAAGAAATTTAACGGATTGTTTAAAATATTGTGTAACTTGGGGTACCTTGACTTCTGATGTTCACTGTATATGGTGTTAAATAATAGCAAAAATAATCCTTAAAATTCAGAGAACAAAATCAAATCAAGAAGAACTAAACAAAAAAATTTAACGTATTGTTTAAAATGTTGTGTAAATTGGGGTACTTAGATTTTTGATGTTCACTGTTTATGGTGTTGAATAATAGCTAAAATAATTTTTTAAATCCGGAAAAAATTTAACAAGGAAATTTAACGCATTATTAAAAAAGTTTAGTGTTTAATACTGGTTTTAAAAGGCAAAAAAAATCGCATTTAAAAATTATTTTAAAAATAATTCTTTTAAAATATATGTTTTAATGGAAATATTATTACAATTATTATTATAAAAATTAGTTTCCTTTCAATACATCACTACATTATATAAAAATAAAAAACAAAAAAAATAAAACTGCCTTTAAATTAAACGAATAAATAAAAAAAATTATAGAAAATATTGCAATATTTTTACATAAATTATTAAAAATAAAAAATAAATTAAAATAAAACAAAAACAAGTGATAATTTTTTCATTAAATAAAATATACAAAAAACAATAAAAAATATTATAAAATATTCCATGCTTTATATGAAATATCTGACGTATAAATAAAATATTTTTAATTTAATAAAAAAAATTAAAAAAATAAAATAAATCCGCAACCAACGCTTTTAAAAATTCAACTACAATATACAACCTACTGTATATGACCAATATTTTTATACTTAAAAAAAAAAACAAAAACAAGAAAAAAGAACAACTAAATAAAAAAAACGGAAATGCTTTCAAATAAAATGAAAATTCAATAAAAAAAAAATAAAAATTAAATAAAATAAAATAACCCCCCTTTGAAAACCAAAATGGCGTCCAATATATTTTTTAAGTCAAATTAAAAACAGAAAAAAAATTCAAAAAACAAACATCGATGACTACAAACCATTACACAGCAGCATAGAAAACACAATTTAATAAATTTAAATTTAATAAATTTCCTAAAAAAAACAAAACAAAAACAAAACCATTAAATTGAAACACGTTTTATAAAAACGAAATTTTAAATAAAAATTCCAGCAAAAAAAAATAAATAAAAAAAACAAAATAAAAATAGACAGTATTTTACCAGCCAACACAGAGATTTGTAAATTATTTCTGTACGTTTTGAACGTAACACAACAATGCCTACAACTTCTACAACTACTGCATCAGTAGAAACCAATACGTCAATAATAACAACAGCCTCAACAACAGCCACGATTGCAGCAGGCTCTAATGCAACTGCTACAAGCGCAACAACAAATAATAGCAATGATGCACGCAACACTACAGCAACTATGCCAACACCAAACGCATCAGCAACAGCAGCAGCAACAGCAACAACAACAACAACGCACAGTCAACAAATACCCAATACATACCTAATTGGACCAATACACACGATGTCAGCCGCAGGTACTGCTGGTGCTGGTGGTAGTGCAGGAGTAACAGGAGGAGCTGCAATAGCAGCAGGTGTTGGAACAGTCTCTAATGCCAGCAACGTTGCCAACAATCCATCGGGCCCTACTCCGGGTGTCAGTGAAAATGTTGTTATTACTGCTCAAGGCAATCCTGCCACATTTATAGCCGTAACACATCAACAGCTACAGCAACATCAACACCAACAACAACAACAGCAGCTTCAGCATCAACAATCATCAGCTCATAGCACATCTGGTATAGGTCCACCAGCCACCTTGACATCAAATCTTTTGGGCTTTGTAGGTGGCATTGGTATAGCAAGTACAACAGCATCGTTATCGGGTGGTCAACCGGTTTTTGTTACTGGCCTTACCACCACCATTGCTGGCAATAATAATAACAATACCACCAGCTTTAATAACAACAATAATCCCAATGATAACAACAACAATATGGACAATACTAGTGAAGACTCAAATCCCGTTACAATATACAGGTAGAAGAGAAAGAAGTTAGCACTTTCATTCGTTAGCTTACAATTGAATTAAAAAAATTACAACAAGGTAGACGAGAAGTTAGCACTTTCATTCGTTAGGTTACAATTGAATTAAAAAAATTACAACCAGAGAGAGTTACTAACTACAGCAATTAGATTAATTAAAGGTTAAAAGGTTAACATAGTACTTTTACAAGATAATATAAGAATCTGAAATCAATTTTATTAAAAAACTGAAACAGTAGCACTAATGGTGGGTTTAAACGGTGCTGCAAGTCGTAAAACATTTCAAATTTTTGGTGAATAAGAGTGTATATGGTATCGTTTAAATCCAATATGTACGAGCGTATGACATTGCGAGCACATTGCGAGCTCTACACGTTTTTTAAAGTCTTCAATACCTTGCAAATACACTTCACTTCATTAGATTACTGATGCATTGATTTTATTTTGTTTTCCCTCGGTTGTGTATGTAGCCCAACAACATTAAAAAGGCGTGGATTCTATCTAAATCACCTTTGATTAGGCAGATTCTGTCACAAAATCTGAGTTCCCAAGAATCCTTCGTCCTAGATTCTCAACTAGCAGACAATAACAGAGAAGTCGTTGTGCAGCATTGGCAGCTTGCGAGCGTGTTCACCCAGAGGTCATTGTAACTTCTTTGAGGTTTGGTCAAGTTAAACCCAAATTTTATTCGGCGTATGTACATTTCTGACCTCTGGGCCGATTCAAACCTGGTCATTTATGGATAAACATTCGCGAAATAAAATTTGGGCTTAACTTCGGTGTATGTACAGTGGTGGCCTTATAATTATAATCGACTTAGCAACATGTATGTTTGATAATTTGATTTACAGTTTTCACTGTGTACCTGAGATCAAAGGTTTTGTTTGGAGGACGTCTTACATACGTTTTTCCATCAGATTAGGACAAATTAAACTTAGATTCATCACTCCAGAGAACTCTGTTCCAGAAACATCGTTTCCAATTATAAGGCCACCACTGTATTTGAATCGGCCCTATACACAATGAATCCATTTTTTTCCTTCGTAAACTGTGACTGAAGTTCCTGAAAAATCATTTGTTTGATCTTTAACAGAGGAGTGCAAAGTCTCTTATAAGTTCATTTGGATTTTTTGTTGTACCAAACTATGCTAGTGCCACAGCTTTCTTAAAATCCATCTAAGGGTAAACGTCAAGTGTCTCGCTTTTTTTCCGAGCGACACCCGGCATACTTGAAAGTTCTGAGATGTGATGTGCACACTCTCTAGATCCCTAGATGGCCGCTTTACTGTTAATAACCATGCTTATATCTCCACTACATATAATTACGTGTGTTAAGTTAGCTATGAAAATTTTATTATTTTTTTACAGTGATTGTTATGTTAACAGAAACTGTTAAGTTAACAGAGAATCTTAAGTTTCCATAATTAAAAAATTTGGAAAAGTGATGAAAGAAAAATTAAAAAATCAAGAAAATAGATATAAATTGAAAAAAAAAACTTGAAAGGAAATCAAAGCTAAACCTTCGAATTTGTCGAAAAAAAAACCGAAAAAAAATAATAGGAAGATAACAATTTGCTTATTGGAGATAATAAAGTTGAAAAATTTGATAAAATAAATTTTGATAACGTCAGACCTATTGAGCTGGATAGCTATTGGACCGAAGATTCCAGTTTTCTTACAGTGCAGTTACCCTTCTCCAAATTGTAAAAAAGAGCTCTATTTAAAAAATGCAAGTCATCGACCAAAAAATGCAAGTTATCGACAAAAAATTAATGTCATCGACCAAAAAACATGCAAGTCATCTTCCTAAGGAATAAAAATCATTGACCAAAAAATGCAAATCATGGACCAAAAAACACAAGTCATCGACCAAAAAATACAAGTCATTAACCAGAAATATTGGAAATCATTCACCAAAAAATGCAGTCATTGACCAAAAAAATGTCATATACCAAAAAAAATGCATGCCATCGACCAGAAAGGTGGAAGTCCAAAAAATGCAAGTCATCGCCCAAAAAAAAATCGAAACCATCAACAAAAAGTGCCAGTCATCGCCCAAAAAAGATGCAAGACACCGACAATTTTGCCCCATTTATATAGAGAAATTTTCTCATTCATTTGAAGAAAACTTCGACTCCTATATCTAACTCCGGTTCTAAGTAACGCTCGAACATAAGGAAACCAGTTTTGTAATCCTTAGGGCTAGGACTATTCAGATCAGTCCATTTCCCCCCTATGTTCATTACTTATCCGATTTGGAACCATTTATAAAGAGCACCTTTTTGTGTTTACTTAAAAAAGAAAAAGTTTACTCCGTCGCCTATATCTCCGGTCTTAAGTAACTCCCAAACACAAGGAAACATGTTTTGGAATCCATGATCCAATAGCTATCCAAACCACTAGGTCAGAAAACCGAAGCTTTTTAAATTTTATCCAATTTTGATCGATTTATGGAGGGCATATTTGGTAAAAATATTTAATTTTTAAGTTTTATTATCTCCAATAAGGAAATTGTTATTTCCAGCAGTGGCAGCACTGCCAACGGAGAATATAATCATACCAACTTCTTTTGTCTTTTAGTAGTTTTAGGAAGCGAATTTACTTATTAGACAAGAGTGCATAGTTCAAACATCATTTCAGACAACTTAAATAGTAGACTTCTGGTAGAAACTCTGAGACTAAATAATTCCTAGGTCCAGCTACCCATGAAGGTCCAGTTACCTTTTGAGATACCCATGAGGTCACCGTAGTCTAGTAGGTAGTATGGTGGCTTATTAGACGTAAAGCCAGGGTTCGAGCCCCAGGCCAGACATCAAGACAAAATACAAAAAGTATTTCTTCGGCGACTTCCTCTCAGCAGATTTCTGACAAAAACTCTGAGAGTAAATAAAATTGCCATGAAAAGTTTCTTAAAAATCTGTCGTTCGGAGTCGACTTTAAACTGTAGGTCCCACCACAAATGCATAAAATTAACACACACAACATAAGTGGTGTGAGAAACTAGGACATTGTACAATGGGTCAATTCGACTTCTGGGTACTGTACTTGTCTTAATTGACAAGTACACGTCCTCTAACCTAACCTAACCTACCTATGAATAAAATTAACACACATAATATTGGTGCTGTGAGAAGCTAGATTGTAATCCTTACTAAAGGGTTGTAATGATTAATTATAGAAGTTTCGACCTGAATTGTCACTATTAGGTGCAGATTTTGGGCTGATAGGGTCAACGATCCACATTTCTTTGAGAACGACGTTGATCTGAATAATATTGTCAACGGCAAGGACATCAGGTCGATGATTAGCATTTTTTTTATCTTACTTAGATAATCTGGACACCAACGACATAAGGTTTCAATAGAACGGCGCTATATCAACACGACTCATGTTACATTGGATATTCTGCACAAGTCATTTGAGCGTATGGTCATGTCACTATGAGGTGAAGTGAAATGGCCACAAAGATCGTCCGATTTGACCCCGTTAGAGATTTTCTTGTGGGATCTTCACAAGTTGCGAATAATGCTGGACATTCGATCAAATTCAGACTGATTTATGCGTTAGAGTCGTGGAAAATTGTACATTTTGGTGGCGCTCCACCAAGAGAAGTCGTGATAAACATTTAAGCGATGTTATATTCGATACATAATGGTAAAAATATGCTCTTCAAAGGGTTAAAAAATGTTAATGTTTTATTAAAATCTAAAGATAGACAACGCTTAAATAGAGATCCTATATTAAAATATCAAAAATATTACCTGCAAAAGAATCTTTTAAAGCAGTATTTGGAGACGAATACCAACCACATTGTTTTCTTTTATTTCAAATTTTACTGAAGTTCTCAGAAAACTTTCATGGTACCGTTTACAGAGTTTGTGTCTATAAATTTACAACAATAGTTTGACTTACACAACCATGTTATATTTACATACAGATATGTATGTATGTATGCAAATGTATGTAATATTTTTTCGCTCAACTATTACGAAAGTAAACATATTTTTATGACATTTTTTTTTGTTGCTGACATCTCATTAACATTAATTTTTCACCATCAACATTTACTTCGTACATCTTTTTTCCCACGTATCTCATGTTTACTTAAGTAATTATAGGAATGAAAAACACCAGGTAAATACATTAAAAGAAAAAAAAACAGAAATTCCCATAATGAACAGAATCAGAATTGTTGGTAAAAACTATGAGCAGCCCAGAAATATACACACTTTTGTGTTGATTGTAGCAAAAAAAAAAAAGAAACGAAAAAAAGTAAATGAAAACCAACATGTCAGCAGAAAAAAAAATGTTCCGTGTATTCTCCTTTTTGCTGGTCCCTTCAATGCTGGGTTAGTTGTTAGTGTCGTTGTATAGTTGGAATATGCTTTGCTCAACATTTATTATGTAAATTAACTAGAAAATCTCTGGATAAGAACAACAACAAACATAAAAGCAACTGCATGAAACAGAACGGAAAACTATTTGCATTAACATTATGGGACATTATGGAACCTACAAACTCACAATCATCGACCGTGTGTGGCACGGAAACTTTTAAACGGCAATTGTGTATCGTTTTTCTTCCGTAGTTACGAGGGAAGATTTAAAAATATCCAAAGTCAGAAAATTGTTATTTCTTCTATACCCTTAAACCTTTGTTTACAGTCTATCATTCAATATTTTGTAGTCGTTATCGATTGCAAATTGGACAAACACCTTTCAAATGAACAGTTAGCAAGTTTATCTATGTTTAATTCCGATAACAAAGAATAACATATCTATGTATATATATATGATATCCGTTTGTCCCTATATATATAAATATATATATATATGTTTGTCCAAGTTCCATATATATGTATATAGGGACAAACGAATATTTTTTTATTTTTTGTCGCTGAGACAGAAGAGTCCTGAATCGTTGCTGTATAATCCCCACACCCCGGTGGGATCTGGCAAACTTAATTTTACAATATAAATACTTCGGCTGTTTCGTGTAAATTATTTTATGAAGTAGAAGGAGGTATCTAATTTTCAGGAGATTATCAAATTTGATACCAAGAATCCGGTAAGCTAAATGAGAAATGTGATCCCGACGCCCCTTAAGGAAAACATACCTGGCTATGTTATTGTACGCTAGGTTAAGTTTCTGGTTGTCATCATAACTGCAATTTGCGAATATCTCACATCCATATAAAAGTACCGGAATCAAGTACGTTTTAGCAAGTTGCATGCGAACGACAAAAGGGGTTGAATCTATGACAGCCCACAAAAATCGAAGCATGCCTAAAATTCTGCCAACAATGACACCTATATGGGTAAACCACGATAATTTGTCATTAAAGACAATACCCAGATTAGTAGCCGACCTGACAAATTCAATTTTATTTCCCCTGACACTCAATTCAGGTATGACAAATGATCCGTTTGTTCTCGAAAGTATAATACATTTAGACTTAGAAGGATTGATGCATAGTCCATTGGCCGAGGCCCATCCGTCAATCTTTGCTAAGTCACGATTAATGTAGTCTAAACAAGAATAAATATTCTCCCTTGGAGTACATGTGTAAAGCTGCACATCGTCAGCATACATGTGAACATTACAGTTAACCAAAACATCTGGTAGAGGTATAGAACTTTAAGTTGGCATTACTTTTCAAGATGGCGACCGGTTTAACAGCTGTCAAGTGATTTATTCTCAGTTTGGTTTGGCAATTCATCATGAATAGACTCACGCCTGAACAACGCTTGCAAATAGTGCAATTTTATTTCGAAAATAATGGTTCTGTACGGAAAACGTATCGCGCACTACGTCCATTTTATCGTCGACAAAATCGTCCATCAGAGCAGTTAATTCGATTAACCATGGAACGTTTTCGCACCACGTTTACTCTTATTGATAACTCGCATCCCCAGAGACGCTGTACGGTGCGTACAGAAGAAGCTATTCCTGCTGTAGAGCGTAGCATTGAAGAAGACCCGAATGAATCCATCCGCCATCGAGCACAGGAATTGGATCTGTGAATTGAATAACCATGATGTCCAAAAGATGTGGTTTCAGCAAGACGGCGCAACATGTCACACAGCTCGTGCCACAATAGATTTATTGAAAGACACTTTTGATGACCGCCTAATTTCACGTTTTGGACCTGTGAATTGGCCTCCTAGATCTTGTGATTTAACACCGCTAGACTACTTTCTGTGGGGCTATGTAAAGTCATTGGTCTATGCGGTAAAGCCACAAACGCTTGACCATTTGGAAGACAACATTCGCCGTATTATTACCGATATACGGCCACAAATGTTGAAAAAAGTCATCGAAAATTGGACGTCCAGATTGGACTACATCCGCGCCAGCGGTGGCGGTCATATGCCAGAAATCATATTTAAAATGTAATGCCACAAGATTATCTTTCGGATAAATAAAATTCATGTCAATCGAATGATCCATCGTTGTTTTATTGCAACTTAAAGTTCTATACCTCTATAAAAAAACACCCTTTACATGTAAAACAGCAGAGGTCCAAGTATAGAGCCCTGGGGAACACCTCTACTAATATTAAGTGGATCAGAAACATTGCCATTGAAATGAACCTTCTGAAATCTGTTCATCAAATCAGAATAAATTAGATTACAGGCAGTTTCGGAGAAATAAAACAGTTTTCGGAGTTTTTTCAATAGAATATCATATCACAATTACTAAAGTACTCAGAAAAGCTACGTAATACGGAAAAGAAGAAGAACAACAATCAACAATTAAGTTCTAGAAGTTACCATTTAAGCTCTGCTACCCAATATTTCTTTGTCGTAAACGAACAATCAAACTCCTGGTGAGTTACTTACTTAATTGACTATTACATACACACATACATAGTATTGGGCATTACAGCTCTTCAGTCTGGATTACGGCCTAGCTTCTAACACCACTCATGTCGTGAGTGTTAATTTTATACATGAGTGGCGGGACCTACAGTTTAAAGTCGACTCGGAACGACAGATTTTTGAGAAATTTATTTTAATAAGCCAACACACTACCTACTAGACTACTGCGACTTTTTGACAACCGGTTTATCGGATTTTGGTCCACTTTAACACATCCTTCATGGCGCCTCTGCTTTTTGCGCGCCTTCCTCAGTTGGTCACACCAATTTGGTCCTTCCAACGCAAACAAGGTTGTCGTCTTCGCTGACTTCTGCTAACCGCCGCATCGAATTCACTTTTCACAAATGCTTTAAAAAATGCAGATTGGCACGATATGATCCGCCGAACTGTAGTCTCTGATTACCATCCTTACTTGCATAAGCTTAGGAGGTGCGTCTGTTATATTTCCACGCAAAAATCGCAACCCTTTTTTAGAAAGATTCGAAATAGGCGTGGCATTTAGGTGGGCGCGCTCAAACTCCTATTTCTACGAAATGACTCAAGCTTTTTTAAAGGAAAAAATCAATATCAAGGAGAATCTATGAGCTGGTACCGTGGAGCGGAAATTCTCCCGGGATGCCAACCGGTCCTGGATTAATGAGGAGTCCTGCTCCATCGCTAGGGTCACTTGGCCCACAATGGATAGGAGGCGTACCAACCAGCTACTTGGACTTGGCCGTAATGTCATCTCGATGTTATGGGTAGACACGAGGAAAGAATACGACTCTCATTTAACGACTTCTGCCGTGGATGCCGATCCGCCGAGGAGGAGGAGACTGTCATCCACTTCCTCTGCCAATGCCCACCCCTTGCGGGGTGCAGATATAGGTTATTTAGCTCTCCGACCATTGTCAGCATGACGGAGCTATCGTTCATTGGTATCAAAGAAATAGTCTCGTTCATCAAACTTTCTGGCTGGTTTTCCAGCGTGGGGTAGTCGTGCTTTTTGGAAAATGTGCAGCCCTTGCGCTGACCAACTTCCCCCTCCTTGGATCGGAGGAACTTGGACAGTGCAGAGGCTGCGTTCACCTGTGGCATCACAACGGGCCACTATGGATGCTCAAGTGGTAAATTAAAGCTACCACGCTAACCTAACCTAACCTAACCTAACTGTGGTGCACTATACCACCACATTGCCTTTATATGGTACACAACATCGTTTGGGGGATATTGTCAACACCATGAGTTGTCTAGGTTAGGTTAGGTTAGCGGATAGTTTGCGTTCACAGGCAAGTTCACTCGGTGGTCCAAAAGGCACATTGTCATGATGCGATAGTGGTCAGTTTAAAACACCCCAAGCATGCCCAGACCTTCAAACGTTCTGTCACCCAAAACCCGACGACATCTGTTTTGAACTGCCGCTCACTCACATAAAATGTGTTGTTGAGTTAACTAAGTGATGCGAAAAACAAAGTGCTCCAGTAAGGGCCTTTATTACAACTTGCCGTTAACTAAAGGGAGGATTTCAACGGGCAGATAAATTATGTTTCATTATTATAAGTCGATGATAAGGAAGAAGTGAGCGTTAAACTAAAGGAAGGAACATCCTACCGGTAACTTTTAAAGTTAAGTTTATGTTCGAACTTATCATATTATTATTATTTTCAATATGGCAACTTCAAATATAAACAAAATGAGCAAATACAATGAAAAAGAAGCCCGTCGTTGCCACGTGTTTAATTTGAACAGTGTTATCGACATTGCTCCGCCACTGCCATATTTTTGAAAAATTTAACTTTATTTTATTATTAAGTTGTAATAACGAAAAAAAAAGTTAAAGTTGACTTTAAAGTTCACTTTCGTTAAAGTTTACTTTTACTAAACCCAACTTTAACGCCAAGTTGTAATAATGGCCCAAAATTTTTTTATCCTTCCTTTCGTTATTTTCTTTGCAATTAATATAATTTGTTATACAGCTTCCCAATTTACCATAAAAATGAATTAATAACAGTCCTATCTAGTACAACAGATAGGCTGTTAATAATTTATAAAGTTTACCTTTGATAAACTTTACAACTATCATGACTGCTACTGCTCCTGCTGCTTTAACTACATTTTTATGAAAAGCGGAAAAAGCTGATGCCCAATATTTGTATTTGTATTCGTAGGTGTGTGTGTGTGAGTGTTTGCAATCGTATTTGCCATTAACAAACAACAAATATCTGCGAAAAACTCGAATCTTCATGCACATACGGGCAACGATAAAAGCGAAGCAGTTTTATTCATTACCACTGACACCAATTGCAATGGCAAATGTAATTAAAGGCTGATTATGATGTTTTAATGGCATACAGTGGTATACAAAAAATATCGGAAACTTTAGTTTGAAAGGAATTCATTCGTACACAAAAATTTGGTTTCTTTTTTTTTTGGTTCATATCAGGTTCAATTGTCATGTAATTGTGACCTATTTTATCATCATTTTTCAATCATCCTGGCAATTTTCTGAAGGCGTATAGAATTCAAATCCAACTACAAGAGTTCTGTCTTAAGCTTCACATTCTTAAGTCCCGAGTAGAGAAATGTATAAATCGGCTCCCCGTCATTATAACTTCTATCTAAGAAAAGCTTTGGACGTGTATGCGCAGAGGGCGCCAGTAAACTTTTTCAATTCTTTAAGATTTCTAAGATTGGTAGGTAGGCCTTAATACCAAAGCTCACTTGACCACACATAACGGTTCGTTGTGATGCCACAAGTAATCACAGTCCACGTACTGACCGAAGTTAAGTCAGCGCAGAAGCTGCACTCCAAAGCACGACCACCCTATGCTGGACACCAGCCTAAGTGTTTAATAAACGAAGCTGATATCAACAGAAGTCGCCGTAGTCTAGAAGGTAGTGTGTTGGCTTATTAGACGTAAAGCCAGGATTCGAGCCCCAAAAAGTATTTCTTCGGCGACTTCCTCTCAGCAGATTTCTGGCAAAAACTCTGAGAGTAAATAAAATTGCCATGAAAAGTTTCTCAAAAATTTGTCGTTCGGAGTCGACTTTAAACTGTAGGTCCCACCACTCATGTATAAAATTAACACACACAACATAAGTGGTGTGAAAAACTAGGTCGTAATCCTGACTGAAGGGTTGTAATGACTAATTATGTATGTATGTGAAAGTGGCATACCCTATTCGATAATTTTGCGAGGTTTCTCGAAGAAGGGTACCTGCTCTGGTGTGCTCATCGGCCATACAATTGCTTGGAATATACCTGTGTCCAGAGACCCAGATAAGTGCGACACTTAAGCGCCCCGAGAGAACGTCGAGACAACGGTTTTTAATAAAAAAGACTACTGGAAGCGGGTAAACATATTGTATAGTCAACTCGCACTTGGCTCTTGGCTGTATTGTCCGCTTGTTTTGCCAACTTATCTGATTCTCGAACATACGAACAAATAGTCTGTCGAAAACCTTGATAAAATAATGCAATACCTTCAGTCCTGTTTTAATACAAAAAACACAATTCAAGGCAAAACCATGAATCAAACGTTTATTTGAGCATCACTGCTGAATTGACACAAAGGCAACAAAATTTTTAATGAGAGGAATACTGATTCATAAGCTCCTCATTAAAAATGTCGTCTGCACTGATAAGGGATCTAAACAAAGGACAGTAAGTGGCTCTTGATGTTATGAGCATGAAAGTTCAATGCAAAGGTCACTGCAACACTTAGTTACTTACTTAATTGGCCATAACAACCCGCTTAAAGGATTTCGGCCAGCCTCAACACATCCTTCCAGGCGCCTCTGCTTCTTGAGCGCCTACGTCAGTTGGTTACACCAAACGATGCCAGGCCTTCCTCGATTTGGTCCTTTCAACGGATACAAGGCGTCCTCTTCGCCGACTTTAGCAGATTCCCGCTCAAATACCCATCTGGCCTCCATTCGCATATGGCCAAGCCAGCGCAGCCGCTGGATATTAATACGCTGCACAACTTCTATGTCGTTCAGGAGCTCATACAGCTCACTGTCGGATCGAATGCGGAAATCATCGCCAAGTCGCACTGGACAGAGGATCTTACGTAGGACTTTTCTCTGCGCAATAAAGAAGCACGGGTAGGATGAGCGTCTTGTAAAGTTTTGGTCACTGAAACAATGTGGTTAAATAAAGGAGTATTTGTCCACAATACCCGTCTACCTCGTGTTTATGCGATTGAACAGAGGAGTGCACAATGAATTACAAAGATAATTCCTTTCTCAACCTGTGCTACTCATATGTGGTACCATTCTGCTTGCGGCAGTTTTTCTGTTCCTTTCTCCCTTCCACATCGTTCCTAGTTTCCTACTGCAAATACATACACTGCGTGAATAGGGGCCATCCCTTGAGCATTGGTTGAGAACTAGGGTTTGTCAGCTGAGAATGTGAAATTGTCTTCATATTTATGTTCAACGCTTTCAAGTTATGAAAATTTACTTTGAAAATGATAAATCTCTTCGCGACCTACAAAGAGCTCTTTCTCCATTTTACTGTCATCAGTATCAGCCGAATGAGCTAGCAATTCGTAGAGTTATTAACCCTTTTCTCACTAATTTCAAAACCATTAACAAGACAAAGAATTGTGCGTACGTAAGAGAATAATGCTGCTGTAAGGCGATGCCTTAAAGAAAATGCCGAAATACCGATTTAAAGTCGTTCTCATTTTAACCTTCGGCTGCGTGAATTGCTTTACGTAAGGACCCTAGCTTACATATTTACAAAATACAGCGTTTAAAAGAATTTAACTTTCAGAATGACAACATTCAACCTCAGTGGTAACTTGCTAACTTTGCTGAATACATTCTTAAATTTTTTATGAAATTATGATGGATTCCTAGTCTCTACACCGGAGATCAGCAATGAATCGTTTTTTCGCTACTCATAAGCACTCATGAAATTTTGAATATAAGTGAGTCATTCGTACTCACTACAACGTTGATTTATAAGTAAAGGTTGCAATGAGTATGAGTACAACGTTGACATCAAACTCATACCATTCGAAATATGTTTGATTCATAAGCCTACTCATTCAGATTCATAACTTTAGAAAACTACTTATAATACTCATAAATGATTCGAGTGATTCGAATCATTCGTCAAAATTTGAATTTTAGTTGCATTTACAAAGAAAGAAGAAAGAAAAAGACAAAGACAACAAGCAAGGCAAACACACAACCTTCTAATGAGTATTGTAGTGTTCATACGCAAATCATACTTATTTTGTGATTCTTGTAAATGTTGAGTCATGGAGACTCGAAATCAGCAACATCATACATGTTGTTAAGTATGAGTATGATGAGTACTTCAAACTTTAAATATGAGTAGCATGAGTATGATATTAAAATAAGTATGAATAAGTATAAGTATCAGAAATTATGAGTATGATTCGATTCTATTCATCTCTTTGAATACTCATTGCTGATCTCTGCTCTACAACTTATATTTGAAGCATTTGGGAATATTTGTGTTACACAATCCCACTGTATGACATCATTAATAATGATTACAACTATAATAACGTTACCATATAGCCATAGCCAAAGCAATTGCCGTTAATGTTAATTAGTACTGTTGCGTTATTACAGTTCCTCTAGCTATTTCTACTGTTGTTGTTGTTGTAATTGTTGTATATTTATTTTTGCAACATTTTCGTAAACCGAATATCTTGAATGTTTGTATGCGAGCCCATGTATGTATGTGTGTGTGTGTGTAGCTGTATATGTAAGAATGTAAAATTTTTGTAGCATCATTATGACACGACCTTGAGCACAATCGCGCTCCATTTTGTTTCTTTTTTTCTCACATTTTTTTTCTTCTTTTTTTTGTAACAACAAATACAAAATATACACACACCAGCGTATCATTCTATAAAAATAGAATTCGTAGCTGTATACTGCTGCTGTGTTTGTAAGGGAATGTGTGTGTATGTATATGCTGTGTATGTAGGAATGTAAATGTAGTTGTATATGATTGTGTATACAAAATTTGAATTATTAGGGAGGGAAGTGTTAAATTTGTTAGAGTATAATTTTAGGCGTTCTAGAGTCCTATATTTATTATTGGTTTGGGGTTTTAAATGCAGTAAATGTTTAAAAAAAAATTATTAAAAACAACAACAAAATTATTATACATTTTTTTATATTTTTTTTTTTTTTGCTTACGATTTTGCATTTGAGAATATTTTTTTTTTTTTTTTTGTAACTTTATGTGGATTAGCATTTTGTATACATCAACTAAAATTACATGAGTTCAAGCTTTACAAAAGACACATACACACACATACATATACGTCTCACGTACATACATATATACATACATACATATATACATACATACATATGTTGCCTGTTAAATGACAATTAACTTTCGTTACTCTGGGGATGATTTTTGTTTAAATGTTTACGTTTTATACGTTGAGTTTTCATACACGATTATTTAAAAATAAAACTTTTTTTCTGTGTTTTTTTCTGTTTGTTTCAAAACTACTACCAGGAGACAGATTTGTGCTTATTGTTAAATGGTTTATAAAGTGACCTTTTAAATTGAAAATAAGAAAAAATCTTAACACATACAGTATTACGTTGTAATTGCTGGAAAATTTTCTTTTTTAATCGTTTTATAAATAAATTTGCATTGTGAAAATTTTGTTTTAAAACAGAAGGGAAAAGGTTTGTAAACTGTAGATAAATTAGCTTAAAATTAAAATATTTTAACAAAAATTCTCAAAACTGTCATACAGAGTCAAAGTTAAAGGTCCCACCGCTCATGTATAAAATTAACACGCCTAGCATAGGGTGGTGTGAGAACCTAGGTTGTAATCCTGACGAAAACGTTCTAATAACTAATTAAGTAGGTGTGTGAGATGTCATCGAAATTTTTTATTCGTTCGTAGAACCAAGAAGTCGCCGTAGTCTAGTAGGTAGTGTGTTGGTTTATTAGACGTAAAGCCAGGGTTCGAGCCCCAGGCCAGACATCAAAACAAAATACAAAAAGTATTTCTTCGGCGACTTCCTCTCAGCAGATTTCTGGCAAAAACTCTGAGAGTAAATAAAATTGCCATGACAAGTTTCTCAAAAAATCTGTCGTTCCGAGTCGACTTTAAACTGTAGGTCCCACGACTCATGTATAAAATTAGCACACTCAACATAAATAGTGTGAGAAACTAGGTCGTAATCCCGACTGAAGGGTTGTAATGACCAATTATGTATGTATGTATCTATGTAGAACCATGAACGCCATTATGTGTGAAATGTAACGTCGTTTGAATATCCACAACATCTCTGGTTAGAGCGAACCCGAAATGTCCAACTTTTCCTGAGTTTTGACTTAATTTGACGACTTCATAAGACGATCATGCCCTCAAATCACTCGTGCTGAATATTCAATGTGGCATGAGTTGTATGACACGTAAATTCGTCCTGTTGATACCACATGCCGTTGGTGTCCTAATCATCCAATTCAGACCAAAAAAAGTTTGTAACCATCGACCTAAAATTCTCGCCGTAGAAAGTGATGACCTGGCTAACATCGTTCTCAAAGAAATATGGATCGATAAGGCGTCGAACCAAAATTACAGAACGAAACAGTGATTTTTCGCTATGCATTGAGCGCTCTTGGATCTCATATGAATTTAAGACCAGAAATTAGCTCCATTACTGAGGACCATTTTTCGATGAAAATTAGAATCAATTGCCATCTGCTCCAGAGAACCAAAATAATTTGCTAATCATCGACCTGTAAGGCTCACTGTTGATTGCTGTCAAAGAAATATGCGCCAATAATGCCGCCAGCCCAAAATCCACACCAAATAATGAATTTTTCGGGATGCATTTGGTGCTTTTGGCTCTATCGTGTGGATTGTTATCGTCACAAATTCGCCAATTTTCTATGTTCACGTACTCCTATTCATCCAAAAATGGGGACTTGGTCCCTTCAACGCAGACAATGTCGTCTTCTTCGCCGACTTCTGCAAATTCCTGCATCAAATACCCGTCTCGCCGAAGCATCCCCTTTTATTCGAATGGCCGAGTCAGTGCAGCCGATGGATGTTAAGACGTTGCACAACGTTCATGTCACAGAGCAGCTCATGCAGTTCAATGTTGGATCTGACGTGGAAATCATCGGCACACACACTGAAACGTAGATCGTACTTTTCTCTGCTTTTATGCATAACAGCGTCCATGCTTCTGCGCCACAAAGAAGCACGGGAAGGATAAGCGATATGTAGAGCTTTAGAGAGAGAGCGAGGACTCTACTACTCAATTACCTATTGAGACCATAATAATACCTGTTGGCAATAGTGATCCTTCACTTGATCTCCAGACTGACATTATTTTTACTGGTAACAATGGAGCCAAGATAAACAAATCCATTGGTATCATCGAAATTATAGTTATCGACCACAATCTGGCAACCAATGCGCCGTATTTCCCTACCTCCCATACTTTTTTTTATGAGACCAATAATCAGAAGATGATCCCAATTCATGTAGTGCATAGTTTTATAGGAGAAAGAGAAAAGGGAGCGTCAGCTTTACATTCGCTTACTTGAACACGGATAGCCGCTCGTTGTGATGCCACAAAGAAGCGGAGTTCCCGTACTGACCGAATTCCATCGAACTCATCGAAGAATTTGGTTTGCGCAGTGGCTGCACAAAAAGGGGTAGTGTGCGACAAATTTTTTCACTCTCATTTACTGCCAAACCCATCTTGGTAGGATCACATTTAACAGCGTTGAACGTAGCAAGCAGTAACGTCTCGCTAAGTACTACAAATTCTGTCAATGACGTTAGCGTACGCAAGCAATTGCAAACTTTTGTGGAAAATAGTGTCATTGCGATGTACTCCCGCTTTCCGGAGGAGATTCCCATCCGAATCTATCACGGTGTTGAGATATGCACCTTTATTGCGTAAATCGCAATAAACGCCAATATTGAGCTCAATATTTCATATAAAGTTTCAATTAATTATTGCGCAATAAATATGCAAATTATTATAATATTGAGTAAAACTTAAAATGCAGCGCTGGCATTAGCATGTTCAGTGCTTATAATACAATTATCAGAACAGACAAAGAAGAAACAAAACAAAAAAATAAAAACAATGTTGTTTAAACAACCAGCTGTTTTGTTTACCAGCTGTCAAATGAATATTGAATAAGCAGCTGAACTGTGTATATTATTATGTCTGAACACTTAAAATATTGTACCCAATAAACCCAATATTGACTCAATAAAAGTACATATCTGAACATAGTATATTCCTGCCATGACGGAACTGCAACAGTTATTCAGTATCAGAAATTACTCAAGCCTTATGAGCTTTGCAGAAATATCGAGGAGTACATATGCATTGAATATTGTAAGCTTGATACGTTTGTTTATATATAAGCTTCCCAATACTAAATACAGTCGTTCGAATGTTGTTCTTACTATGCTGACCAGTTGTTGCTGCTATACAGTCTAGTCCAAGTATTCGAATGATTGAATGCGACACCGAAAATCTTTAATACATGAAGTCCTAGTTATTTAAAGAAAACTTTTCATATTTATTTGTTTCAAATTTTTAATTTTAGTTAAACTATTTAGAAAACTTATAATTAATGCCGTTTGTATCAATCTTCTTTCTATTTCTAGGTGTCGGGCCCCTATAGCATCACTCGATTGCATGGAGGAGTTCAGTGGTACGGGAGGTCATCTTGATTTCGGTATCAATCTCTAACAATCACTATTTAATTTAATTTGTTCTCCTTTTCCTTTAATCTTGGATTTGTTTTTCGTTTTTGTTTCTGTTTTTTGTTTTTTTTTTCTTGTATTTTGTTGAGTTTGTTTGTTGGGTTGTGGTTGGTTGGTTGATTCTTATAACTAAAGTTGTGGTTGTGTGTGTGTTGTAATGATTATTACTTTTATTCAATTGTTTGTTTTTGTACAATATTTTAACAAGAAAAAGTTTTCCATTTTTTATTTACATTTTCATTTAATTTTTCTTTTTTTAAGTAACAAATCATTGTGTGTGTATACTTTTACTAACAACTGTTTTAACTCTTTTTTTTTTTGTTTTGATATAAAAAAAGCTATTTGCAGATGTATTATACGAGTAACTTTAAAAGCAATTAAAGTAAATTTATGTTGTTGTTGTAAATGCAAAGAATACAAATACAGTGATTCAAATAATTGTTCGTACACCATGCAAGCGGAGATTATTTTTACAATATTTTTAAAAACTAATTAACAGGTGTCCGGGTATGGAATGAAGGTTTTTTTGTGAATTTTTAATGGTAGCCGTTGCTGGCTATACATTCTTTTCATTTTGCAGACAATTTATGGATTCCATGCCAATAAAACTCTTCGCCTTTTACCCGTAAATCAAGCCTTAAAAAAACTTCATAATTCTAGCTTATGTATCACTTTTGATACATACTTGTAGTAACATAGAATAGTCACGATTATTGATAGATTTTGTTAAAAAATTTAAATATTTTAATTCATTTTAATAAAACTATTTATTTACTATTTTGTTATCACTTTTATGAAATTTGCGCCAAAAACTTTTGACATGATGTACATTGGCATGGTTTTTTACATAAAAGTCAAGCACTTCATGTCATCTTGGTTTTATTTCTTTCTAAATGATAATAAAATTACGTCTAGCACCCTGCTTTGTGGCGATTTATAAGTTTCCAATTGCTTAAATAGGGTAGCTTATTGTCACTCGCATCAGTAACACTCTCAGTTGAGGGCTGGATGGAACCTGATGGTACAAACCATTCTTGTGATTCGTTAGAAATATTTGTTGTCAACGTCATGTGAGGTAAAAAAGTGTCTATACAATATAACATTGATTAAACAATAACAACAACAGCTTTCTCTCTTTAATTCCTCTCTGGTTTCCCGGATACGGGATTCCACAAATACTGCTATAAATAGTTGCTACGCACACAGCATGTAATATGTCATAAAATTCAATTAGTTACTAATCTACAGCGTCAAAATTAAATATGAGTTGAAAAGGTAATAAAACAAAACAAAAGGAAAGAAAACATAAATGAATACCAAGCAATACTCCGTGAACCTCTTTATGAAGCTTGATTTATATAAATATCCTTAAATTAATTTCCCTAACAATCACTGTAAGTAATCCATCATTAAGCATCAAATTTCAATTAAAATCGTTGAGGGTAATTTTCATTTTCCACAATAAAACTAAAAAGTTTTTGAATTCTGTTGCTAAAAAACTTTAATTTGAGATGAAAATATACCAAAAAGGGAACATAAAAACATAAGCATCCTTATTTAAATATATTTTCTTTAACTTTCTTACCTTTTAGGCGAACAAAAAATTAAATTTTTAAAAATGTCAAAAAAAGGATATATGGGCTGCTCTGAAAGTATGATAGCTAATCCCAAACTATTTATACAGTCTTATTTCTTACATAAAACTACAAGTTGTGTGATAAAATTTTAATGAAAATGGTTAAAATTTTCTAACAAAAAGTTAAGATAAATATATTTTTTTTTAGAAAAAAAATCCTTTTCATTAGAATTTCAAAAAAAGGCTTTAAGCATGATTATTAAAGGCTTCAAGACTTTCAGCTCATTTTACGAAAAGTCGTAATAGGTGTAAATATGTCATTATCAAAGCGAATGATTCTGTTATCTCATTCGTACGTAGTTGACCGAAATATTATCATCTGTAATAAAACATGGGACGAAACGCAGTTTTCTAATGTTTGTCTGTCACGTGAGATAAATATGAGAAGAGCAGTAAGAAAGACTCTACAAGATTTCAGGAAACAGCTGCTAGCAATCTGCGTGAAAATTGGTAATATGTTTTCATCCCAAACTGTTAAAGGCAGTTTGTTCTGTTCCAAGTGGTACCATCTTTGGCGATAAACATCCTGTTGTCATATTTGTTGCTGCCAATACTTTCTTCAGTTCATATGACAAGCTTCTATTTTCTTCTTCTTCAAAGTCTTTAGCAGCAGGAATATTACATCTATAATTAATATATAATCGGTCATTACAACCTTTCGTTATAAATTGGAAATGTCTGACCTGAGGTTTGAACCTTGGTCTGACGTCTAATAAGATAACACGCTACATACTAGACTGCGACTACTTCAATCAATATCAAGAACATATCGAGAATAGAAAATTCAACCTTTTTACTTTCGTCGTTCAATTCGTTAACTTTCAATTCTTTCTCAAAAACCATAAATATTGTATTATTTACGATAAAACTTCACAAAATCTTTGAAATCTTAAAAAAATTACATACACAAGACCAAAGAATAGAAAGCCGTATGTATCAAAAATGATACATAAGCCAGAATTATGAAGTTTTTGAATTTTGTAACCCCTGTTTGAAATTTTCTTTTTATATTTGGTTTAAAATAATGGCGATAACAGAATTATAAAAATTATAATAATATCAGGCATCTAACTTTTTCTGAATTAAAGTTGTGTAGTCTAAAAAATTGTAATGTATCATTTTTGATACAAAGCTCGATCTACGGTTAAAGCAATGCATGTTCCATCAAATTTTAAATGGTAGCCATTGCTAGCTACATTTGTTTTCCATTTTTCAGGCAGTTTGTGGATTCCGTGCTAATGAAACTCTTCGTCTTTTGAAGCAGTGCTGCTCAATCAACGCGTGTCAACAAATAGTAATCGAAAGGGGCCAAAGGGGGGTAAATACGGCGGATTAGAAGGTCCCAGCTTAATGCTTTCAGTGTATCCTGAACCGGTTTTGCTTTGTATGCTGGGACATTGCCATCATCATTAAGGCATACTACCTTACTTTCTATAGGAAATCTGTATCTTTTACGAGCTTCCGTAACTTCCTCCAGTTCACTCCTCTGAGACGAGTTCTGGCTGGTAAAGCATCACCCCCCAAAATATTTGTATGTCGAGTTTATGAAAACTGAGCAATGACACAAAAAGTACTCAATTGTCTCGAAGTCCAGCGTGCATCGCATTCCATTTCGGCAATACCGTTCAGTTTCACTTCGAAGGTGGAGTGTCCATTACTCAATTTTAAAATACTCATGGTTCTCCTCTGGTTTGGATCGCCCCAAAGAATTTCTGTAGAATTTACTATGGAGTCATTATTTCACAAGACCCACTTTACCATGTTGGTCTTTAAGGCATCGGCTTATCGACGATTATGACTTTATTAGCCCAAAAAATTCGATTCCTTATTTCCAATCACTACATAATGTTTAGGTACTTATATAATTCATACCGTTCCATGCATGGCTCACTCCGGACCAGTTTTTGATGCCATAACCTTGGATGTTATTTTCCTATTTGTCATTCGAATATTTGTAAAGATATTTAAATTCCTATATGTCAAGTTTACCATACCAGATTACATATTCCTCGCATGAAAAACCGTATTATGGTTCGGTTGTCTGTTGCAAAGTTTGGTTTCAAAATGAAATTTTCAAATTGAAAACTACTCATTGGTCCAATTGGTATATCTTACACCGAAATCTTACGAAGCTGATTGGATCAGCTGGTATATCTTAAACCGACATCTTACGAAGCTAAACTAGGAAGATGGATAGAGCTTCACATCCTCACAGTACCTCATTAGATCAGAGCAATTTTCATACACTTTTTCGAATGTATGGAGTCCGTATCTCGTCAATAGCGTCACCAATGTTAGCCTTCATATGTTCAATTGTATCTGGTTAAACGGCATAATACTTTTCTTTAACTGCGTCTTACAGAAAATAGTCAAACGATGTCAAATCGCAGCTTCTTGGCGGCCAATTGACATCGCCATTTCGTCTTATTAAAAGGCCATCAAATGTTTGATGCAATAAATCAATTGTGGCATGAGATATGTGGCAAGTTGCACCATCCTATTGAAACCAAACATCGTTCACATCAATAGCATGAAAAGCGGGTACAAAAAATCGTTTATCAAGGTCCAATAGGTGTCTCCATTGGCCGTAATGGTTGCGAAGTCCTCATTTTCAAAGAAATATGGGCCAATAATGCGTCCACTCCACAAGCCACACCAAAGAGTCACTAGTAATGGATGCATTGGCTTCTTTAAGGCCACGTGTGGGTTTTCTGAGCCCCATATACGGTAATTTTGCTTATTAACCTAACCACCTTCATGAAAATGAGCTTCATCCGAAAAGATGATATTTTTTAAGCTTAAGATAATATACAGAATAGAATGACAGAAGTATTGACAGATTCAAAATAACCGATGGCTCAAATTTAAACCGATAGATGGCCCATCCTATTTAATAAAGCCGATGGCATAAATGCCGTAGTCTAGTAGGTAGTGTATTGGCTTATTAGACGTAAGGTAACGGTTCAAACCCCAGGTCAGACATCAAAACGAAATATGAAAAAAATTTCTTCGGCGACTTCCTCTCAGCAGATTTCTGGCAAAAACTCTGAAAGTAAATAAAAATTGCCATGAAAAATTTCTCAAAAATCTGTCGTTCGGAGTCGACTTTAAAATGTAGATCCCGCCGCTAATGTATAAAATTAACACACACAACATGAGTGGTGTGAGAAGCTAGGCCGTAATCCTGACTGAAGGGTTGTAATGGCCAATTATGTATGATGCCATGAGGGCTTTACTTCTTCCACCCATGTTTAAAAAACTTCCGAGGTGTAGCTGAACCTTGCCTTGTGATCAACTTTTATTTTTACTTCAACTTCAGACGTGCCATACTCCAAGCTCTAAGCCACATATTGGATTACAGCATTAGCTCTCATATCTAAACTTGGAAAGGAAGATCTGGCTTTAGATGGAATCCCTTATGTGAGAACCATATAAACATGCACAGGATCAATAAGGAAGAGAAGAGAACAGAAAGTAGAAATAATACGAATATACTTCTATGGCTTTCTAAAACCTATAAATACAGCGGATCAATTACACAGCCCTGCATGGGTATTGCTAATAAAATGGCTCCAGATGTTTCCGAAAGCATTTTGCGCGCTGAACATGAATTCAAGAACTTTCCATCACGTCAGGTTTTCGAGAAAAAGGGGGTTGAAATCCCTAAAAACAGCGTTTTTGGCCATTTTTGAAAAATTGTAGAGCTAAACACTGACGTGCTAGAACCATAGGTTAGGTTAGGTTAGAGGACGTGTACTTGTCAATTAAGACAAGTACAGTACCCGGAGGTCGAATTGACCCATTGTACAACGTCCTAGTTTCTCACACCACTTATGTTGTGTGTGTTAGAACCATAGCTATTCTCAGAAATTGACAACTGATCTTTGCTCTTTAAAATGAGCCAAAAGCCAAATTGTTTTCGCGCACCTTTAAAGTAGGGGGTGGGTTTATGTCAAGTGGTACAAGAGAAAAAGAAACACATTACGGAGGTCCTTAAAAATTAATCAGATTTACTAGAAAATTGTTACTCGCGGGTTTTTGGGGTCGCTGATTACAGATCTTCATTCAGATTTAAAAAATTCAAAATGGCGGATCCGATATGGCGGTCAAGTAAATCTGACAGCGCGCAAAATGTCTTCGGGAACAAATTTTAAGGGCGGTGTTATCCTCGACTAAGAACTTTTAGTCGTCTATCATATTTCAAAACTTTAATTAATTTAAACAACAACTTAATTGAAAGCGAATTTCCATTTTTACAATAATTGTTGAACGAACAAATTTTTTATGAGCATACGGTGACATATGGCGAACGTTACAACATTCCTCCTTAAACCCTAAAATATGATGATGGCGTGTTAAACTCCAATGATTTTCATGGATTTTAGTTTGTGGAAGCTCATTTGGCCAGGGTGTTGTTTGTAAATTAATTTTGTTTTCTACTTCTTCTTTTTGGTGGTAGAATAAGAGGCAGAGTGTCGATATAAATGACAACAAAATAAGCATGGAAATTTATAATCCTTGTTATTACCCTACATTCGATACATGTGGGTATATTATGTTGATAAGGAGACAAAGAGTTTATGAAAATGATATAAACAATGATCAAATAATTAAATCAATACAAATACTATGTAAAACAACCAGAAATAATAGAAAACTAATACAAATAACAACAACAAATCAACAGTGAATTTCTAAAAGTTGCCAGATCGCAAAGGAAGTATAATAAAATAATGTTGCCAGCCTATAGCAGCAAAAGTGGGACGTATATACAATGAGTTACTAAACACACTGAATGACAAAAATTGCAAAATAAAATTAATCGATAAAATAATCGTCTCATTATAGTGTTCACTGAACTTTTGCCATTTTTCTCTCAAAATACAATCACGTCGTCTAACATTTGAATGAGACTGAGTTTTTAGGTATAGTTTTAGCTACTCTAAAGCATATAACAGGATATTCTCTCCTCAAAACTGATTGATTATGCTGCCAAGAGATTTTTCCTTCAATTTAAAGGTGATCGAATTGTTACAGATCATCAGAAACCATAAGATTCGATTCTATAGGGTCTTTTATAAAGGCTTCTTAACTTAAATTTAAATAAAACAAAATGTATGTGAGATATCATACATACATACATACATACATAATTGGTCATTACAACTGTTCAGTCGGGATTACGACCTAGTTTCTCACACCACTTATGTTGTGTGTGCTAATTTTGTTAATTTTATACATGAGTAGTGGGACCTACAGTTTAAAGTCGACTCCGAACGACAGATTTTTGAAAAACATTTCATGGCAATTTTATTTTTACACTCAGAGTTTTTGCCAGAAATCTGTTGAGAGGAAGTCGCCGAAGAAATACTTTTTTGTATTTTGTTTTGATGTCTGGCCTGGGGCTTGAATCCTGACTTTACGTGTAATAAGCCAACACACTACCTAATAGACTACGGCGACTTCATGTGAGATATCATTGAAATTTTTTTATTCGTTCGAAAGACCAACTAATGCCATTAGGTGTGGAGTATAACATCGTTCATCTAAAATGTCCAATTTTCCATGGCTAATCATATTGAATTTGATCGATGGCATGGGTTATGTTAGTTAGACAACCACCTGCGGCTTAAGAAAACTTCACAAGAAAACATCTTAAGGCGGTCAATTCGCCTGATCGAGGTGGCAATTTCCCAATCACCTCCACGTGTGATGACCATGTCATCCAATAGCTTTGTGGCACGTAACACCCCTATTGCAACAATATGTCATCAAATTCAGACCAAAAGAAGTTAGTAATTGTCGACTAAAGTGCTCACCATTAACCATTGACAGTGATAGCTTGGCCGATGTCTTTTTCAAGGAAATTTAAACCGATGATGCTGTCAGTCGAAAATCCATACTAAGCAGGGAGTTTTTTCTGATGTATTGAACGCTCTTAGATTTCATGCAGATTGATGTGGTCCCCTAAACCCTAAAAAGGGTTTCAGTAATGAAGCTGACATTTTCGAAGAAAATTAGGGTCACTGGCTAATTACTTCAGAGCCCATTCAGCAAACAAATGTCATTGTCAATTGGCGTTTACTCTTAATTTTGAAGTCAATTGAATTTTATACGAGTTCAGGCCCAAGTCATGATAAAAAATTCGCCGAGTTGTGGCTGTTCTTGTGAGGGACACAAAATTTGCTCACTGGCTCGGACAGGTGCGATGTTTTCGACAGATATTGCATTTCCTCGGCGTGCGAGTATATCTCGATCATTTACTAAACCAGTGGACTCGTATTTATTCCACACATTGGGAATAGTCCTTTCGGTAAAACGATTATGGCGATTCCAAAATGGGTGAAACACGCAGTACATTACCCAAACATAACACTTTTGCTAACAAAACAATTTTCTAATTTGCATGTGTTGTCGAATGCTACATCCGCCCAAGTTAATTTGGTGAACAGACTGCATATGTGACAATTAATTTGGCAGATGTAGCTCTAACAAGATGGCATTAGCGGTTGCGAATGTTCGAAAATTTCTTTTAAGAGGCTCAATAGAATCTAAGAAAATCGATCTAAAAATGTTGTTTCTTGACTGTTATACAGAGGATGGCCCCTACTTATGCAGTGTATTGCGTTAGGTTAGGTGAGGTTAGAGAACGTGTACTTGTCAATTTAGGCAAGTACAGTACCCGGAGGTCGATTTGACCCAATGTACGTAATGTCCTTAAGAAGGAATGATAAAAGAGGGGATAGGAAAAAGGAGCGGAAGTAGGAAGGAATTTCACATACCCAACAAAACAAAAAGGGAGAACCGCGACTACACCGATGAAGTCCTAGCACTTCTCAACCAGCTCAAGTTACTAATGAATCTGTGGAGAGCTTTGATGTCGGCTCTCGACACAGAATTCAAATACTCAAAGAAGCCCCTGCCAAGGGTCCTCAACCTCAACTTACCAAAGGCTGGGCAGTTGCAGAGGAGGTGCTCGACAGTCTCCAACTCCTCCTCATCGCAACATACCATGCAGTAGTCCGGCTGGGATCTGTTCCAGATCCCCGTAAGCGACCTAATCTCGCAGTGCCCTGTGTTAAGCCATATAGTTAACCTTAAACTTGCCTTATCCAAGCCCAGCAGCCAACCTGTTCTTACACTGTCTTTAGCAGGCCATAGACATCGAGAAACATAACAACCCGATCCACTCCCCCAACGCCTCTGCTCTTCCTCCCTGACCCATCCATCGATGAGTCCATAGAGGTGGCAGGCTGGGGGGTCAGGACCAAAAAATTATATTATATTAAATTAAATTAATTAAATATTATATTATATTAAATCGCCCTCAGAAAGTTTACCTAATCTAGCGAGAGCATCCGCCGTCTCATTGCCTAGTATTCCGCTATGACTCGGATCCCAGCAAAGACGGATACGGTTTGGTCCTCCGACTCCTTGCATTCGGTGCATTGTGTTGGATCTAGGAAAATTGGTTGAGGGAGGGACGTAAGAGAGAGTAGTGCTTAAGGACTTTAAATTTGAATCTTTTTATATCATAAGTGGCAGAAAAGACCTCTGCAGGTAGGGAGTTTCACATACCAATAGTACGGCTAAAGAACGAAATCTGTCTATAACGCATTGTGCATTCCACTGGTCAATCGACCACAAAGGGATGTCCTCTGCTAGAAAGACGAATACTACGTATATGGTTTTTGAGAAAAAGTCCCTTTTTTTCGCTAAAGCAGAATCCATTGTTGTACTAATAGATTTGTGAAACAGTGAGGTTAGGTTAGGCTGGAGGACGTGTACTTGTCTCAATGACAAGTAAAGGGTGTTTTTTATAGAGGTATAGAACTTTAAGTTGGCATTACTTTTAAAGATGGCGACCGATTTAACAGCTGTCAAGTGACTTATTCTCAGTTTGGTTTGGCAATTCATCATGAATAGACTCACGCCTGAACAACGCTTCCAAATAGTGCAATTTTATTTCGAAAATAATGGTTCTGTGCGGAAAACGTATCGCGCACTACGTCCATTTTATCGTCGACAAAATCGTCCATCAGAGCAGTTAATTCGATTAACCATGGAACGTTTTCGCACTACGTTTACTCTTATTGATAACTCGCATCCCCAGAGACGCTGTACGGTGCGTACAGAAGAAGCTATTGCTGCTGTAGAGCGTAGCATTGAGGAAGACCCGAATGAGTCCATCCGCCATCGAGCACAGGAATTGGATCTGTGTCCATCCACTTTATGGAAGATTTTGCGGAAGGATCTTGGTTTGCGTGCTTACAAAATCCAACTCGTGCAAGAATTGAAGCCAAACGATCATCAAGTAAGGCGTAGATTCGTCGAATGGGCCCAAAACGAGATTACCGTTGTTCCCGATTTTGCATAAGCGAATTTAGTTCAGCAATGAAGCGCACTTCTGGTTGAATGGCTACGTCAACAAACAAAACTGCCGCATTTGGAGTGAAGGTAATCCTCAAGTGTATGTGGAAACACCGTTACATCCAGAAAAACTGACTGTTTGGTGCGCTTTATGGGCTGGTGGAATCATTGGTCCGTACTTTTTCAAAAACGATGGTGGCCAGAACGTTACAGTCAATGGTGATCGGTATAGAGCCATGATTACTAACTTTTTCATTCCTGAATTGAATAACCATGATGTCCAGGAGATGTGGTTTCAACAAGACGGCGCAACATGTCACACAGCTCGTGCCACAATAGATTTATTAAAAGACACGTTTGGTGACCGCCTAATTTCACGTTTTGGACCTGTGAATTGGCCTCCAAGATCTTGTGATTTAACACCGCTAGACTACTTTCTGTGGGGCTATGGTAAAGTCATTGGTCTATGCGGTAAAGCCACAAACGCTTGACCATTTGGAAGACAACATTCGCCGTATTATTGCCGATATACGACCACAAATGTTGGAAAAAGTCATCGAAAATTGGACGTCCAGATTAGACTACATCCGCGCCAGCCGTCGCGGTCATATGCCAGAAATCATATTTAAAATGTAATGCCACAAGATTATCTTTCGGATAAATAAAATTCATGTCAATCGAATAATCCATCGTTGTTTTATTGCAACTTAAAGGAGTCGGAACGTCCTCAAAAAATAGATAAGAAAAGATATAAAAAGAGGGAGAAAGAAGAATAGAAGTAGAAAAAGGAATCTTGGACTAGAAAAAAATTTCGGATTTTTGTAATTTTGTAATTTCTTCTGCCATTATTGGAAACTTATTATGCCTGAAAATACATTGTCTTGTAGGGTGCTTTCTACTTTGTGGCTGACAAATCCTGGCATTTTTTTACTTGCTTTTACATGTGTTGGTGTTTGTAACTTTGTGTGTGTGTATAGCTTTTCATATCCTTCTGTAATACAATTAATCATCATGGTATCGTAAATGTTATCGTTATTTTTTTGTGCTTTAATTTGGTTTCGGGTATATATGTATGTATATATGTGTGTGCAAACCAAAAAATAAAAGGAAAAGGTAACCAAGAATATATTTTATTTCATTTCCTACTTCTGTTTCTGTTTTATTATTTAACGTTAGATATGGCACCCCCATAGTTTTTTTGTTTTATTACAACTTTAACTACAAAATAAAATAAAACAAAAAAAATAATAAAAGTCAAGTAAAAACGTAAAAAAGTAAAGTTGTAAGCACTTGTTAACAAAATATTTTTCTTCTCTTTTCTTTACTTGTTTTTGTTTTTGTTTTTTTTTATTTGTTTGATATTTTTCGTTACAATTAATTTTCAGTTTTTATTTTGTTGCCAAAGCATTCAGTGGCACATTTTGTTTAGTACTGCTGTGTGCGTTTTGTGTTCCATTTGACTTACTTTTTATGTCTATTTTTGTCTTGTTCAATAGCACGTTAGATTTAAAGAAATTTATACAGTTATACATACAACTTTTAATTAAAACGCTATACAAACTTACAAAAAAAAATAAAAAATAAAAAAATTTGCTTTTTTGTTAAAATTTGTTTCCCCAAATAAAAATTGCTTTACATTTGACTGAATCCTGTTAATAATAATGTTCATTACAATACCTTTAAATTCTCCTTGTGTGAATATCGCAGGCCGCTCTATAAGTCTGGGTTCAAATCCGGCTTTACCGCTAAGGCCAGGCTCTACACCCACACCGGGTTTACGTTATAAGAATTTGGGCAAAAGTGGCCTGCGTGTAAGCAATGTCGGCTTGGGCACTTGGCCAGTTTTCTCACCCGGTGTCAGTGATGACCAGGCAGAAGCCATACTTAAATTGGCTATTGAGAGCGGCATTAATTTGTTCGATATATCGGAGGCCCATTCGGAAACGGAAATTGGTAAAATATTACAGAGGACTGGTTGGAAGCGAACAGCTTATGTTATAACAACAAAAGTCTATTGGAGTACCAAGTAAGTGAAATTTAAAAAAAAAAATCATATTAAAACAAAAACAAACAAACAAACATTTAAAATTCTCTGAAAAGCATTCGTATCATACTTACCAGAGATCAGCAATGAATTGTTTTTTCGCTACTCATAAGTACCCAAGAAATTATGAGTATGAGTGAGTCAACAGTATTAAAATTTAACTTTGTACTCTGATTCATTCATACTCACTACAACGTTGATTTATAAGTATGAGTACAATGAGTATGAGTACTACGCACAGAGGGACACTCATAAGTACTCATGAAATTGTGAATATAAGTAAGTCAACAGTATTAAAATTTAACTATGTACTCTGATTCATTCGTACTCACTACAAAGTTGATTTATAAGTATGAGTACAATGAGCATGAGTACTACGCACAGAGGAGCACTCATAAGTACTCATGAAATTGTGAATATAAGTGAGTCAACAGTATTCAAATTTAACTATGTACTCTGATTCGTTCGTACTCACTACAACGTTGATTTATAAGTATGAGTACAATGAGTATGAGTACTACGCACAGAGGGGCACTCATAAGTACTCATGAAATTGTGAACATAAGTAAGTCAACAGTATTCAAATTTAACTATGTACTCTGATTCATTCGTACTCTCTACAACGTTGATTTATTAGTATGAGTACAATGAGTATGAGTACAACGCACAGAGCGGCATTTTGCCTGAAAACCAGGCCAAAATTAATAGAAGTGTTTTATGAGTTAATGGCTGGAATTTTTTGATAGTGTTAGTGATAATTAGGCCCAAGAATGAATCAAACTGATTTTGGTTCAAATCGGTCCGTGATTTTGCCTAGCCCCCATACGAATTCACCTCGAAATTGCTCTTATTTATACGTAATTATGGTAATTAAGCAACAATCATGATAAAATTTAGCATGGATCAGTTCTGTGTACTAAGAAATCATGGCGTAAAATCGGATCACTTTTCACCCTAGTCCCTATATAAAGTCCCCTTTAGAAATTCACGTTTGCAACGTTGACTTCAAACTCATACCAATCGAACTCTGTTTGATTCATACGCCTGCTCATTCAGATTCATAAATTTTGAAAAATACTTATAATACTCATAAATGATTCGAGTAATTCGAGTGATTCATCAAATTTACGGTCTTATTTGTAGTTGCATTTACAAAAAAAGAAGATAGGAAATGACAAAGACAGCAATCAAAGCGAACACACAAGTATTGTAGTGAGTGTTGTAGTTTTCGTAGTGAATCATACTTCTTTTTTGATTCTTGGATATGTTGAGTCATGGAAAGTCAAAATCAACAACACGTGCATGCGTATTGTTAAGTATGTGTACGATGAGTACTTCAAACTTTGAATATGAATAGTATGAGTATGATATTAAAATAAGTATGAATGCGTATAAGTATCAGAATTTATGAGTATGATTCGAATCTACTCATCTTTTTGAATACTCATTGCTTATCTCTGATACCTACTTAATGATAAACCCTTTAATTAGGATTACGTCCTAGCTTCTCACACCACTCATGGTGTGGGTATTAGTTTTTATTCACTAGTGACAAAACCCACAGTTTACCATCGACTCCGAACGATAAGTTTGCGAAAGTTTTCACAGCATTATGATTTACTCTGAAAATTTTTACCAGAAAACTGCTGACGGAAACTCGCCAAAAGAAATATTTTTCAAAAGAAGTATTTTATTCGACAGTTCAGCGTATAGACGATAGAAGAAGTCTAAAAAAATTACTCTCGTGTAAAGTATTAGCTTTCTAAATCATATCTTTTAGGATTTAAGCAGTCAGAAGATTATTTTTTTGAAAAGCCATCAACAACTAGATTATGGCAGAGAATCCAAAAATTGGTTTCAATCCAATCAACAGGACCGCATGGTATTCCAGCACTGTTGCTGAAGCACAATTCTTTAACACTCGCTTGTCAATTACTTACTAATTTATTACAACCCTTTAGTCAAGATTACAACCTAGATTATCACGCCACTGCCGTTGTGTGTGTTAATTGTATTCAAGAGTACCCGAACCTACACTTTAACGTCAACTCCGGACGACAGATTTTCTCTTTTCATGACAATTTTATCTACTCTCAGCTTTTTGGCCGTAAAACTGATGAGGGGAACTCGCCGTGTCGTCGAAAAAAAAAAATATTTTTTCATATTTCCTTTTGTTCCAGATGTCTGAGTTGGGATGTGAACCAACACACTTACTACTAGGCTACGGCAATGCTAGTCAATTAATTTTTTTAGTCTTTAGTAGCTCACATCATGCCGGTATTTTTCCATTTTGCCGGAAGCTTGCTAATATAACGACAGTTCCCAAGAAAGGATAACCCTGAAAATTACCAACAAAGCTTACGGAAAATATAGCAAACGATCAGCCCTCATCTATCACCATTAAAGTCTAACAGCTTGATCAGCAACAGAAAGTATGGCTTCAGTAGGGCCGGTTCTGCATGAGACCAGTTAACGTTATACTCAGACACGTGAAATCAATCATACAACGATTTGATGAAATAAAGGTTGTGGTTCTAGATATTCCCAAGGCACTTGAAAGACTGCGTCACGGTGCATTTCTAACAAAACTTATTACTTTTGGTGTTGGTAGACACTTCTCTCAAATTTATTTCGAGATTCATCAAGAATCGTACTATATAGGTTGTTACAGATTGCTTCTGAACAGATGAGTTCAGACTAAATTCAGAGGTTCTGTTTCAACTCAAATTTTTTCTTTTTGTTAACGATCTTCTAAGGATCCTAAAAAAGATGTGACTTTCGAGGGCAGTGACCACATAATGTCGCAATACGGCTTCTCAAAGGGATTCAGGACAAGATTCAGAGATATGAACAAGACAGTCTTGAAGAAATGGGGCGGAACACCTCGTAAAGGACTCCTTGCAAAATGGACGAAACCATTGTTAGTTTTTTATTCGGAATCAATCATAATAGCCAAGTCTATAAGGCTACCGGAGCCTTTCAGGCGGAGATGTTGCAATAAAGGCAGCGGCGAAAATTTTTGGCGAGGTAAATGTCCCCAAGCGGGACATTACCATACTTTCCGATAGTTAGACGGCTAATATATCACTGATTTCCAATGCGATGAACATCAAGACAGCTATTGCCGATATCTCTATGAGATAATGGCATATGACACATTGACATTTCAGTTAACTGTAGACCGGATTAACTGGCCAGGCGCGTCACAACCATCGAGCTCTACGATGAATTCTCGAGTTTAGGAATCCCTTTGAAAACCTGCAAGCTTGTAATTAACAATATGGTCGTCGATTCAGTCAACAATCGAGAACGACGCAGAAAATCTGGCCTAAACTAAATGGAGAACACACGACAAGTCTGCTTAAACTCCAAAGAAACACGCTCAGTATGGTTGTTGGGGTCATTACGAAGCCATTGCATTATGAGCACGCATGCGAGATGTATTTATTATCCTTGGACACCTTGGTAATGGTTTTTACAGAAGCTACAGTTATGAAGAAGAGGAGGAGACTGTTTTTCACCTACTTGGTACATGCTCGACACTTTGTCATAAGAGAAGCATGCATCTTCGAGCCTACTTACTATGTAAACGATCTGAAGTAACTGTCACGCATAAAATTCGCCGTAGTCTAGTAGGTGGTGTGTTGGCTTATTAGACGAAAAGCCAGGGTTCGAGCCCCAGACCAGACATCAAGACAAAAAGTACAAAAAGTATTTCTTCGGCGACTTCCTCTCAGAAGATTTCTGGCAAAGAATAAATAAAAATTGCCATGAAAAAGTTTCTCAAAAATCTGTTGTTCGAAGTCGACTTTAAACTGTAGGTCCCACCACTCATGTGTGAAATTAACACACACAACATAAGTGGGCGTGAGAAACTAGGACGTTGTACAATGCGTCAATTCTACCTCCGGGTACTGTACTTGTCTTAATTTACAAGTACACGTTCTCTAACCTAACCTAACCTAACCTGTCACGCATTGACATTGGCAGTCTGAGTATCACTATCAAAAGCTCCGAGTCGTTTCGGGACTAGAAAACAATTTAAAACTTTGGTATACGGAATAAGTGTATCAATACAACCGCCAAGGATCAGCGGTTCTCGCCAAAAGATGTTTGTATTTTTCCATCCAAATTTTTTCGGTCCTATCCCTGTATACGTCGTTTGGACGCATTAAGTCGCAAGTCTTATTTTACAATTTGACTCACGGATATTCATCCGACAAGCCATAATTTTTTGTTTATGAAGCACTTATGGCTGAAGCCTTGACTTGGCAGCTTTTATGACTTGCGATGTTCGAACTGTGCGTAGATGGCGATTTTTCAAATCTTTGGTCACCTTAGGTTTATGCTCCGATAACGATACGGTTTTCAACATCTGAAACGCTAATGGTGATGAATATGAAGTCGCCATGGTCTAGTAGGTAGTGTGTTGGCTTATTAGACGTAAAGGCCACGGTTCAAACCCTAGGTCAGACAGGTCAACAGCACGAGATATGAAAAAATATTTCTTCGGCGACTTCCTCTCAGCAGATTTCTGGTAAAAACTCTGAGAGCAAATAAAATTGTCATGTAAAGTTTCTCAATAAATCTATCGTTCGGAGTCGACTTTAAACTGTAGGTTCCGCCATTCATGTGTAAAATTACATAAGTGGCGTTGAGAAGTTAGGTCGTAGTCCTGACTCAAGGGCTATGTTATGTATGAAACGTTAATGAAATGTTTCCAACTTCAATTCAATAATATCTCCATGAACTTCTCTTTTAGGTCCGAGGAACGTGGCCTTTCTCGTAAACACATTATCGAGTCGGTAAAGGCCAGTTTACAACGGCTTCAATTACAATACATTGATATTGTGATTATACATAAAGCGGATGCCATGTGTCCTATGGAGGGTAAGTAGAAAACATTGGCTATGGAGCGAGAACCGAGAAATCTAAATTCTATATTCCTTAGAGATTGTACGTGCTATGAATTATATTATACATCAGGGATGGGCCATGTATTGGGGTACGGCCCGTTGGACACAAGTCGAAATAATGGAAGCCTATACAAACTGCCGTCAGTTTAACTGTATAACACCGATTGTCGAACAGTCGGAGTATCATATGTTCTGCCGGGAGAAATGTGAACTCTATTTGCCCGAAATGTACAATAAAATCGGTGTTGGCCTTATGGCCTGGGGTCCACTCTCAATGGCACTGAGTGATGCTCAAAATGGGGAAAAAATCTTTCTACCGAAAGGTTCATTTAAAACCAAAAGTCATAGTTATTCTTGGACTGAAGACGAAGTAAATCGGAATGTATGTGTGTTGTGTGTGTGTGTGAGGTTAAGCAAGAAATAAAGTTTTTTTTTTTGTTGTAGGCTGCCTTATCACCTCAGGGTAGTTGGAATAAGGAACGCATGGAGGAAGGTCGCCGTCATTGTGATCGTTTAAAGGATTTAGCAGCTTTGGCTGATAAACTGGGTTGTACACCCACACAATTGTCAATCGCTTGGTCATTGAAACATGAACCGGTACAATGTTTACTTTTAGGTGCCACATCTGCTGAACAATTGCATCAAAGTTTGCAATCCTTACAGGTAAGAAAAACTTGTTTGAAAAATTTCGATTTTTCTTGGAGTTTATTTTAAAAATTTTCTACTCTGTACAGCTACTGCCACGGCTATCGACCAGTGTTATGCTAGAATTGGAACGAATATTAGAGAATAAACCGGTGCGACCGCCGATGATATCAACGCTGGCACTTCGGTGACAATCAGCCTGCCCTCAGGGGCCTCCTAGCCTTAGTGGCGGTGTCGCTGGCGGCAGTGGCATTGGTCCCTGTGGGCAAGATTCACCCAAAAATGATGAAGTGGCAGCATTTTGCGGTGAGGATGGCGATGCTAAAGATGCCTCTAAACAAGGCTTTTGCGTTATTCAGTGACGAAAGGAGTCCTTAGATAATGATAATAAATTTATTAAAGCAATTAGTAGTAAAACTAGTTTAAGTAGTACCACAATGACAACAACAATAAGTAAACATGATTTACAACAACAACAATTGCAACAGCAACAATTATTGCTATTACAACAGCAACAACAGCAATTATTACAATTACAACAGCAGCAGCAACAGCAACGTTTTTCTCAAAATACTACATACAGTTTGGACAATACAATAACTGCATCCATGGGTTCGGTGGCAACGGCAACAACAAATCGTTTAGATAGTATTACAGCAACAACACCAATACCAATACCAAATACAATACAAATCGATACATTAAATAATAATTTCGAGAATACACTGAATACGGCACTAACATTACGCGTCAATGCTACAAATAATAATAATGGCGATGTCATGGAATGTGCAACAACAATGCCAATCACGAAACATCAAAAGAAACGTTCTTTATTGAATTTCAAATCGTTTGATTTTCACATTAAATCATTATACAGTGGTTTACGCAATGGCAGCAATGCCAATCAAAATAAATCACATTCACAATCGTCACATTTAATGGGCGCCGATGGCATGTCAATGGGGGGTGGTGGTGGTGGTGGTGGTGTTGGTGGCAAGGGCATTGGCGATATTAATAATATGCCATTGACAGTGGGCCTTAATGCAAATGGCAGTGAATTGAATATTAATGAACAATATCATCCGTATAATCGTATGCCACCATATTTAAAAATCGAAGCGGTTGATAATGAGGAATCGGAAAACTTGTTAATCGATTATCCACAATCGCCCTACTCTTCGCGACGCAATAGTTCAAATGATGATAATCGTTCCAATAGCCAACTAATACAGTTAACTGGCAATGACCACCGCCAACAGCAGCAACAGCATCTCTTGCAACAGCCGTCACCACATCGCTACGAAATGTCGCGTTCACAGGCCAGTTCTCCATCGCCATACTATCTTTCGCCGCATGCTTTCGCCTCGTCATCGCAAAACATACGACGCTCGTCTACATCGGACATTATGTCCGGTAGTAAACGCAGCGTCACCTCATCGACCAGCAATAGTCGACGGCCAAGCACATCGGATCTGTTGCGTAAAGCAAGAGAACGTCGCGGTAGTGAGACACGCATGGGACGCAGTGTTTCGCATAGCGGTCTACCACGTGGTGGTGGTGGCGGCGGTGGCGGAGCCTTTCGTCCGGGACCCGGTATCGGTGGTCGTCGTACTAGTATGGCCTTCTAAAATCCCTAAACAACCAAACTCCTTTCCTTTTACCACAAGAAAACTTATGTAGTATCTAACATATATATTAACAACTGAGAGAAACTCCTTAACTTGTTTTGTCATATTAACAATATTATTAAAAAAAATTAAAAAAAATAAAAAAAAATATTTAAAAAAATTAAAAAAAATGTGAGGTTAACTTACAAAGAAAAAAATTAAAACCAAAAAAAAATTATTAAATTAATAAATAAAGTGCTTATGACTCGTTCTTTTTTATTCAATAAAAAAAAACAAAAACAAATAAAATTTCAAAAATTATAAACAAAAAAATAATAATAAAAAATTAGTAAAATTTATATATAAAAACAATACGAAGAAGCATTAATAATATTAAAAAAAAATAAATAAAAATTATAAAAGAAAATAGAAAAATTAATAAAAAAAAAATTTCTTCTTAAGCTTTAAAAGTAAATAAAAAAATTAAAAAAAAAATTAAAAACTTTTTTGTAGTTAAGTAAGTTAAAAAAAAACTAATAAAATTAAATTCATAAAAGTTTCAAAAATTTAATAATAAATAATAATTATTAAAAATATATTTAAAATCCTAAAAAAAACAAAATCGTATCCTTTAGTTTTTCTGTTCTTTATAAAGTATTTCGAATCAATCATAAGAAAACTAATTTAAAAATTTATTTCTTTTTCTAAACTAAAAAGCTTTCAAGACAATATTCATACATACAGACATACATATACACTTACTTTATAAAAAAAATAAAAAAAAACTTTTAAACTTTATATACAATCAAAATTTAAAATTTAACTTACAAATAATTTTTAAAAATAATAAAAAAAAAATTAAAATTGAATAAAAAAAATTATAAAAAAAAACTAAAAACATAAATTAAAAGAAAAGCTCAATATGGTATATTAAATGAAGCAATAAAGCTTTAAATTTTTACGTTACTTTTATATTATCAAATCATTACACTACAAGACGAGCTTAGACATTGATTGGCTTTTGGAAAGCTTTAAAATTAAAAGCTTGATTTTAAATTATAAATGAATAATTTCAAGAGCCATGTAAGCTATATAAGCTTCTTATATTGTTTAAGTTTTTTTACCAAGTTTTCGAAATAATTTTGAAAATAATTTAATCGCGAAATTTATAATTTTTTAAAGCCACGAATTCATTTTGTAAAGCTTTGTTTTTAAAAAAATAATCTAAGCAGCAATACAAATGTAACACATTTAGGGCCATTATTACAACTTCCTATTAAAGTTTAGTTTAGTTAAAGGTAACTTTAGCTAAAGTTAACTTTAAAGTCAACTTTAACTTCTTTTCGTTATTACAACTTATAGATAAAATAAAGTTAACTTTTTCAAAAAGATGGCAGTGGCGGAGCAATGTCGATAACATTGCTCAATTAATCCAGTTTCTTTTAAACCTTCCTTTATAATAGGCTTACAAATGTAACACATTAAGGGCCATTATTACAACTTAACGTTAAAGTTTAGTGTTGTTAAAGGTAACTTTAGCTAAAGTTAACTTTATCTAAAGTTAACTTTAAAATCAACTTTAACTTCTTTTCGTTATTACAACCTACAGATAAAATAAAGTTAACTTTTTCAAAAATATGGCAGCGCCGGAGGAATGTCGATAACATTGCTCAGTTAATCCAGTTTCTTTTAAACCTTCCTTTATAACAGGCTTACAAATATAACACATTAAGGGCCATTATTACAACTTCCCATTAAAGTTTAGTTTAATTAAAGACAACTTTAGCTAAAGTTAACTTTAAAGTCAGCTTTAACTTATTTTTGTTATTACAACCTAATGTTACAATAAAGGTAACTTTTTCAAAAAGATGGCAGTGCCGGAGTAATATCGATAACATTGCTCAATTAATCCTGTTTCTTTTAAATGCAGTGACAACGATGGACTTCTTTTTGTTTTTGTTGTAAAGGGTCCACCAAATAACTTTTTTTTTTAAATGCTTTAAAAAAACTACTGAATATTTTCTCAAATTTCTTTTTTTATTTGAAAGTACAATCCTTCCGGTTAATAATGGAAAATAATTTCATTCAAATGGCTGCCTCGGCTGGCCATGCAGTAGCCTAAACCAGAAGATGCCGATTTTGGCAAAAAAATCATCTTTTCAGATGAAGCTCATTTTGATCTTGGCGGGTATGTAAACAAGCAAAATTGTCGCATTTGGGGCACAGAAGACCCGCACGCGTACATTGAAAAGCCGACGCACCCAAAACGCACTGTTTGGTGCGGATTATGGTCCAGAGGCATAATTGGGCCATTTTTCTTCGAAAATGAGCAAGGAGTGGCCGTTACAGTCAATGGCGATCGTTATCGGGCCATGTTGAACGAATTTTTCTTCACAAAAATTGAAGAGGAGGATATTGGCAACATTTGGTTTCAATAGAGATGTTTTGCGCTTGTTTTTGAAGACCGCATTATCAGCCGCAGAGCTGATGTCGTTTGGCTGCTGATGTCGGAGCTGCGATTTGACACCTTTGGACTATTATGTGTGGGGTGCCGTCAAAGTGTAACGCCGACATGCCAGAGGCAATTGACGCTTTAAAGGACAATATTCGTGAAGCCATTGGTGAAATACAGCTGCACACAATCGATAATGTGCTTAAAAATTGGACCGATCGTGTAGGCTACTGCATGGCCAGCCGAGGTAGCCATTTGAATGAAATTATTTTCCATTATTAACCGGAAGGATTGTACTTTCAAATAAAAAAAGAAATTTAAGAAATTATTCAGTGGTTTTTTTAAAGCTTTTTAAAAAAAAAATTATTTGGTGGACCCTTTATTTTCTCATTTTGTTTATATTTGACAAGTTCAGACATAAACTTAACTTTAAAAGTTAAAGGTAGGTTGATCCTCACTTTAGCTTAACGCTCACTTCAACCTTATCGTCCCACTTATAATAATGAAAAACAATTTATCTTCCGGTTAAAATCCGCCCTTTAGTTAACGGCAAGTTGTAATAATAGCAGCCCTAAGAGAGAACGAAAAAACAAATTAAATTAAAAAAAAAATAAAGCTTTTCAATAATTATGTTCAATAGAACTTAAAGTACGAAATCTTAATATAAACAAGTCTCCTTGGGCAAATGATATTCCACCGCTGGTCTTGAAGCAGTGTTCGTCGATACTCTCCCCTCCATTAGCTTTTCAGTGCCACATTTCGTGCCAGTAATTTTCCTTCCTTGTTGGAAGATTCTTAATTCCAACACTAAAAACTACAGCGGAATATTAAGTTGTTCCGTACTTTGTAAAGCTAAGGAAAGCATGATAAATCAACATCTTGTGAAGTATTTACAAACCAACAACTTGTTCAGCGATAGGCAGTATAGATTTCGTAAGGCTTGTTCTACTGGTGACCAGTTGGCATTACTCTCCTGCTGGAAGCAATCTTTCCAACAACTTAGTGAAAATAAAGTCGAGGCTTTGAATATCTCCGAAAAATTTGACATGGCAGAATATGCAGACTACACTTCTATCGAAACTTATTGCTTTTAGCGTAGGTAGTCTCTTTTATCGATTGGTATGGATTTTTCTAAGGAATCACACTATATGTGTTGTTATAGATGGAATCCTTTCAGATGAGTTCAGGCTAAACTCAGGGGTACTGCAAGGTTCTGTTCTATGCCCAAACTCCAATCCTTTTTTCATTGTGCCATCACACACGAGACTATTTTTTAAGCGACACAATTTTTTGTTCTTTCAGTCACACACGAGACTATTTCATCTGGCATCTGGCATTGTATACATGTACTCTGCTTTGTGTGTATTAGTTTTTCTGCACTACTCAACGCACAACGAAAGCCTAAATATGCTCTGTACAAAAAATTTTTCTGAACCTGTTGTTTTATAAATGTATGTGTATTAGTTTGTGCGGGATAGAAGCTGGTTGAAAAATTATGCCAGCAAAGAACCACTCTCCTCATCTTTCTTGCCTACAAGCTGGCATTTTGTGCCAGTGTAATTGTTCTCGTGTGTGATTGCCCATTAATTTCTTTAGTAATTTCTAATCCTGTCTTCTCTCTTGCAGATGACAGTAATATTTGTCATTCATATTCTTTTTATGGTCGATCATGCGCTCTGGAGATTAAGGCGAAAGGGCTTGATTTGATATGAATGACTCACTCACATCCGGCCTACAGTCAATTTTCGAATGGGGTCGTATGAACAGAGTCGATCTTAATGAGTCATTCATATTATATTATATATCGTCATTCATATTATATATATGTGATCGAACGAATATTGGTGGCGAATAGTAGATAGGCGAAATAGTAGATAGGATTTAAAACTAGAGAGCACAAATTGTTAATACAAATTCGAAAAAGAATTGGAGATAAAACGAAGCTTTGAGGTACATATGTACATGTATACATACATAATTGGTCATTACAACCCTTCAGTCAGGATTACGACTTAGTTTCCCACACAACTTATGCTGTGTGTGTTAATTTTATACATGAGTGTCGGGACCTACAGTTTAAAGTCGACTCCGAACGACAGATTTTTGAGAAACTTTTCATCGCAATTTTATTTACTCTCAGAGTTTTGACAGAAATCTACTGAGAGGAAGTCGCCGAAGAAATACTTTTTGTATTTTTTTTATGTCTGGCCTGGGACTCGAACCCTGGCTTTATGTCTAATACTACACTACCTACTAGACTATAATACTAGACTCCTATAATACTATGCCCCGTAATAACCCCGATAACAGTGCTGAGCTTAGTTCTTTGGAGACTTTGCGCCGTTCTGCCCGTGTTCGAGCCTTTCCACGTTACTTTACACTTTTTTTCTATTTCTAAGCATAACGAACTGCATGTGAAGGGGCCATCCCCTAAAAAAGCCATATATTCACGTTGTAAAATAAAATAAGGACACTTCATGTTAAAAAAAACGTATAATCAAATATTGGCATCGTCTGGATATGGGGTCAATAAGATTTTGTCATACTGAATACCATATATCGGACCGCGTTGTAATTCTCAAAGTGCAGCCAAAAAAATCAACTAGACCTGAGGTTGACTGCATATGGGAATAGAAATTTAAACGTTCTTCATAGGCTTATTTGAACTTATTTTAATTTTTTATTGAGATAAACAATTTTAAAATATTTTTTTTTAATTTTTTCGAAAATATTTTAAAAATTAATGAATTTTTTTAGTAGAAAAATCTTTCTCCTTTAAATCTATATTTTAGAAAATGTAACTTAGTTAAATAGTTAGTACAAGTTATTATTGAAATACAGTCTTATTATTACAACAAACATAAGAATATTATTTTAAAATTAAAAACATAGACTTGAATTAAATTAAAAAATAAAAAACACACACACCAAAAACCAGTAGTTATTCAATAAATATTATGAAAAATTAATAACAAAAACAAAAAGCATATTTTATTAAATTAAAGTGCAATGGTTAATAACACAAAGAAAAGGTAAAAATCAAGCCAAAATAATTAAATATTTAATTATAAATTATTTAATAAAACTTAAAAAAAATGCCTTGTTTTCAAAATAAAAATAAAAAAATTATTGAAAAAAAAATTAAAATGTTTTGTAAAAATAGTAACAATTAAGACAGAAAGTAAAGCTTAATTTAACAATAAAAATAAAAAAGAAAATAATAAACTAACAAAGATATGCTTAAAATTATAAAAAAAAATTATATAAAAAAATTTAAATAAAATATATTAAATTAAATAAAAATAATTAAAAATCGTAGTTATAATGCAAATAAATAAATAAAAAAATCAATATTAGAAAACACCATCTTTAAAATAAAATTTTCTCACATACCGACTGTGATTTCATGTAAAATAATAATTAATTATAATTAAATTATTAAAAAAAAACGAAAAACAATTCTAATCATATTATTAACAACAACAAAAAAATAATAATATTAACAATAATAATATGAAATTTTTACTTAATCATCATTAATAATTAAACAAAAAATTATAATAAAAAAGAAAAAAAAACTACAGAAAGATTTGTTAGTTGAATTATTGAAAAAAATTAATTATTAAAATAATTAATACAACAATTTGTTCAGCCATTACTAAATTAAAAAAAACATTAACATAATACAGTTAAAATAAATGAATACATTCTTTAAATTAATTTTTAGAACAAAAAAATTTTGATAAAACTCAATAGTAAATGATAGTAAATGATACGCTAAAAAATACTATTTCTTCAACAATTTTTTTTTATTTTATTTTTTTAAATTTTTTCTATAAAACTTATTTTAATTTCTTTAAAAAAACAAAACAAAACCGTATACAAGCTTAAATAAGTCTAAAAGTAAAGAAATATTACAGTTAAGCATTCATATAGTCTAACTTCCCTTACCCTCTACATTTGCTATTTATTTCATATCGTTTAACAGAATATACAGTCAAAGAAAAAAGTCTACATACACCAGTGATTTTACCCGGTGATTTGAAAATGGTGTTATAGCTTTGTTAAGGGAGATACAATTAAGAACGTTTGAAGAATATACAAAAATATAACGTAGAAATTATTAGAAAAAAAAAACAAAAAGTTAGCGCTGACTATATATAGGTTAGGTTTAAAAGAGTGGCTCATCACTTCATACACAGTTCCACGGTTTTAACCAGAGACCTTTTGGTCCATTGCAGCCCTTCACATATGAAAAAGTAAGATTTTCTTTATTACGGATTCTAAAAATTCACCCAATTTTCATTGCCAGCATATTTTATCGTTTCGTTGAAACAATATTTCTCGAGTGGTTTTTCGGTTTTCCATCAGTCTGTCATTCAATTCGTGTAACACGCATTTTGTGCAACATATAACATTTCTGCCATTTGTTTCTGAAGCAAAGTGTCATATTTATACAATATTGTTTGCAATTCGTCGTATTCAAATTTTTTTTTTTTTTAAGAACTTCCACGTTCAGCATTTCTCACATCAAGAAAGGGTCTGTAAAAGAGTCAATAAAAGAAAGAGAAAGGAAGAAAAAAAAAGCGAAAACAAAAATATGCCATTTTGACACCCATTGATGAATTTTCCTTCTAAAGGTGTCCCCCCAGGACAGTTCATCCTGTTTATAAACTCAATTAGATCCTAAAGTTTGCAATCCTTCAGATTTATCCGCTCATCCTCAGAATCTTTGTCTACGTACCAGCAGTTAAGAATTGTGGCATAAAAAATGATCCACTGTTTCTAAAGCTCAGTCACATACCCTATAAAAATTAGAGATATTCCTGTTACATCTGTTAATCCAATGCCTTAAGAGGCCATGCTGCGTTAGTAGACCCTATATACATGACCATGCACAAGTGAATCGGACTTGTGCTCAATATGTAATTACAAACTAGAAACCTATTTGGTAGTATCGAAGACTTCTTTGTTGTAACTTCCAAAACTGACTCATGATTTTGCCATTTCTTCCGCAACTTCTCCGTCATTAATGCCAGCATAATCCAATCTGACAAGGTTGTTTAGCAAACATCCGCTTCTAGACTGAATCAGAGATAAACAATGAATCGTTTTTCCGCTACTCATAAATACTCATGAAATTTTGAGTACGAGTGAGTCAGCAGTGTTGAAATTCTACTACTCTGATTCACTTGTACTCAATACAACATTGTTTTATAAGTACAGATTGCAATGAGTATGAGTGCAACTCATAACATTCGAAATATGTTTGATTCATACGCCTACTCATTCAAATTCATAAATTTAGAAAAATACTTATAATACTCATAAATGATTCGAATTACTCGAATCATTCATCAAAATTTACAGTCTTAGTTGTTGTTGCATTTACAAAAAAAAGATGAAAGAAAAAGACAAAGACATCAAGCAAAGCAAAGTGTTCGTACGCAAATCAAACTTATTTTATGATTCTTGTAAATGTTGAGTAAAGGAGAGTCAAACTTTGAATATGAGTAGTATGAGTATGATATTAAAATAAGTATGAATGCTTATAGGTATCAGAAATTATGAGTCTGTTTCGAATCTACTCATCTTTTTGAATACTCATAGCTGAGATCTGGACTGAATATGACATTCAATCATGTCCTCTCAGAGTGTTTAGTGCTGCCTGATTATCTAAATAAATTGTAACCTTTGAGCCCTTCGGCATATGTTTTCTGATTAGTTCGTTGGCCTTAACAACCTCCAGAACCTCCGCCGAAAGGCTGAATTATTGGCATTTGTCTCAAAAATGACGACTCCTCTACCCACGCATAGTGACATAAACATTTATTTAAATATTCATTACTAAGCGTTGTGACAAGGTCAGACGAGGACATCGCTTTCATAAAAATTAAACTCAATAAGCAAAGTTTCTAGGCCAGCATTTAGGCTAATTGTGATATAATAATTGTTTCACCCCATTTCTATCTTTCCGATCTTTTGGACTGTATGCATATGGGTCAACATCTGAGTAATGGTCTCGAAAAATAAACCAGCTCGAGGATCACATATTCGCTACAGAAAAGTAGTAATGGACATCAAAGAAGTATCGATGTTATATCGATTTATCATAAAATGCAAAGATGTTTTCTGTACACGCAACGCAAGTACATGAAAAAGAAAACCTACTAATTATTGTAGTAGCACCCCAAGCAGACGTTTTATTTTATAGCCTTGACAAGCTTCAGGATGTTGATCGGTAAGAATAAATCCCTGCTTATTACTTGATAAACACCCCGGTGTTTTATTCTAATTTCTAATTACCCTCCAAAGATGAGATTATCTGAAACCTTCGATAGTGTTTCCGCCTCTTTTCATCTTTTACTTCACTGAGTGTACACTTTCAAGCTCCTATTCCAAAGAAAGGCATCATCAGCGGCATAGCATTTACCCATCGAATTCGCATTTCAATGAATTTCTATGGGCGACTTCTGCTCGATAATCGTCTGGCAAAAGTTCTGAGAGTATATACAATTGTTATGAAATGGCGTCGACATTAAACTGTAGGTGTTTCACCACAACATGTTTGATGTGAGAAGCTAGGTTGTAATCCTGACTAAAAGATTGTAATGACCAATTAAGTATGAAATAACTGAATTACCCCCTCTTTAATCAATTTTTGTCACTAAGGCATCTAGTCCGTTGAAACTACAGATAAGCCGCGCCTAACGTAATCACGCTCATTCTTCGTGCTCATTTCTTTCACTTGCAATGTGAAAAAATTCAAACTATTTTTCCAAATTTACATAATAATGTTTCATATTGAATATATTGTTCAGTTTTTACCTTTATAAAACACTAGCTGTACCCTGCGCGTGTTGCTGCGCCACTAACTAAGATGCCTTTAAAGGGAAGACATTACACAAATTTCCAATTAATTTTGAATTATTTTATTGATTTTGTTTCCCGTTGTCCTGATGATTCAGACGAACGGGCCTGCGTAGTAGGCATTCGGTTAGTTTCTAATCTCACTTCTCGTTGTTCAAGTGGTTCAAGCGAATGGGTCTCAGCGGCATATACTCGAATTTTCCAGTCTCAATGCTCGTCTGATTCTGAGGCTCGTAATGCTCTTTTCTTCCGTGCTTGAGGTGTAGGTCGACTAATTGCTTGTCATTTATTTTGAATAATTTTCAGTGATGCCATCCAACGGAAATTAATCGCACCAACCTCCGTCGACTCATGCGCAATAACTTTGTTAAGGAATGCACAGTTTACGATTTAATTAATTTTGAGTAATTTTCCGTGGCGCCACTTGTCGGATATTGGTCATACCAACTTAGAAACCTTCGTCAGCTCATGCGCAACAACTTTGCTAAAGATTATAACATGATCAAATAGTTTACGATTCTATAAGGTACATACAAACAAACATTCATTTTTATATGGGTATGTGGGCGTGGCACCTCGCCTACTTGAAATTTTAAAGTAGCCTCTAGTTCCTCCCAGACATACAGGAATGTACTGGTAAAATTTGAAGAAAATCGGTCCAGCCATTTAGCCGTCTATAGACTTCAAACAAACAAACCCACAAACAAATAAACACACATTCATTTTTATATATAAGAAGAAAATTTAAAATATGAGTTCGTAGATTGCAAATAAAAAATAAATTTGTGCTTAATTTTAAATAAATCAATTCTGTGTGCCACTGTTCACAACTTGATGTAAACAACAACAATTGCTTTATTGGTTATCCTTCTTTTCACCATTTTGTGTAAACAATAACACTTGTTCAAAAGATCTTTACAACGGAGATCTTCAGACGACGATTATTCTCTTCACACTCAACCCGTCTTCAAACAGGACTGACTAAATTCTTTCTGACTCCGTTGCCTGCTTTATCTTGCCTTTTATATCGCAGGGTAAAAAGTCTGATGAATGCTCTTGAAGGAGAGAATGAAATCTCTATAAATGTAAACATGTTGTTTATGCTATTGTTGTTTGTGTATTTTGTTTACGTTTGTCCTTGCAGTGTTATTGTTGCCTGTTTGTTTAATTGTTTATCCCTTTTTTTATACTGATGATGTTTCTACATTTTTGTTACTCTGTTGATCATGTAAACAAGTCCATAGTTTTTATTTATCATTTTAATGTAAAACGATGTAATACTATTTCCATTTTCGTAACAATATGTATGAATGCTTAAAAGACTAAACAAATAATGCCTTTTTAATTAAGATTTTCAAATATCCGTCCTTGAAATTTTCAAATCATTTTTTTGTATTTAAAATGTTTGAATTTTAGTTAAAATTTTTAAGTTTCTTTTCACAACAAATTCAATGCCAAACTAATGAATACAAAGTAATGTTAATACACAAATCTGTTGTATATACTTATTTAAATTAATTAAAAATTTCATTTATTATTTATTAACTACAATAATATTCAATATAAGACAACAATAATAAGAAAAAAAAGGAAAAAATTATTACTTTAAATGCACTTAGTGTTCGATTTATTTTTGTTTGCCGAACAAAGAAAAATACAAAAAAAATTTAAATATTTCAATACAAATCAATAATAACAACAATTTGTCATATGTAACTCACTATATAAAGGGTCCGCCAAATAACTTTTTTTTTTTTGAAAATGCTTTAAAAAAACTACCGAATATTTTCTCAAATTTCTTTTTTATTTGAAAGTACAATCCTTCCGGTTAATAATGGAAAATAATTTCATTCAAATGGCTGCCTCGGCTGGCCATGCAGTAACCTACACGATCGGTCCAATTTTTAAGCACGTTATCGATTGTGTGCAGCTGTATTTCACCAATGACTTCACGAATATTGTCCTTTAAAGCGTCAATTGTCTCTGGCTTGTCGGCGTAACACTTATCTTTGACGGCAAACCACAAATAATAGTCCAACGGTGTCAAATCGCAGCTCCGAGGTGGCCAAACGACATCAGCTCTGCGGCTGATAATGTGATCTTCAAAAACAGGGCGCAAAACATCGAGTGTAGCTTCGGCTGTGTGGCACGCCGTCCTGTTAAAACCAAATGTTACCAATATCCTCCTCTTCAATTTTTGTGAACAAACATTCGTTCAACATGGCCCGATAACGATCGCCATTGACTGTAACGGCCACTCCTTGCTCATTTTCGAAGAAAAATGGCCCAATTATGCCTCTGAACCAAAATCCGCACCAAATAGTGACTCGTTTTGGGTGCGTCGGCTTTTCAATGTATGCGTGCGGGTTTTCTGTGCCCCAGATGCGATAATTACATACCCGCCAAGATCAAAATGAGCTTCATCTGAAAAGATGATTTTTTTGCCAAAATCGGCATCTTCTGTAAGTCGAGCACAGGCCCACTAAGCGAAGCGAAAACGCATTGGATGGTCCATATTCGTTCAGCGGAAGGATAAAACTAACTTTCTTCAAATCAGACATAAGCTAAGTGTTACCATTCACGAAATAAGCACTAGTTGAAAAAAAACGTTAGATGGCGGACCCATTAATTAACGTACATACATCCATACCTACATACATAATAAATAGTATTAATAAGAATAAGAAAATTAATCGTATACAAAAAAGAATAATTAATGCAATAAATACTAGGCTCTTTTATTTTATTTTATTTTATTTTATTTTTTTCCATTATCCCTCTTGGAATACATTTTATCCGGTTGGATACTGTTGTTGCCATAAGTTCTGTTAGGATGTTATTCAGCCTTGTTTCCATTTCATTAAACTACTTTTGTTCCAGCTAAGTAGGCAATTGGTCTGCTGTAGCAGTTCCTAGGATAATAGTGAATACTTCAACTGAGACTAAGGCTGCCTTCCAAAATGTATCAATCCAAAGTTTGTATGCAGTTCTACTACTGTATATAAACTAAGTAGATATGCAAAGTAACGAAACAACGCATCAATTATAAATCCGATGCCTGATTGCTTTTTGACTGCGTTAAAAATACACATTGACGACGTTTTGAAATAGAATATGTACATTGTATAAATTTAGTACAGCGGCATTATGAAACACGATACTTTGTTCAAACACAAAGCAACTAACAGTTTTGAAGGCAGCCTAACTGTTTACAAACATTATAAAAATTGCAGGATGACGTTGCATATTTCACTCAACTGTACTGAAGGCTGTAGTCGCCGTAGTCTAGTAGGTAGTGTGTTGGCTTATTAGACGTAAAGCCACGGTTCAAACCCCAGTTTAAACATCAAAATAAAAATCTGAAAAAATATTTCTTCGGCGGCTTCTTCTCAGCAGATTTCGGGCAAAAACTCAGAGTAAATAAACCTGCCATGAAAAAGTTTCTCAAAAATCTGTCGTTCGGAGTCGACTTTAAACCGTAGGTCCCGCCGCTCATATAAAAAATTAACACACACAACACCAGTGGTGTGAGAAACTAGGCCGTAATCCTGACTGAAGGGTTGTAATGGCCAAATTATGTTATGTACGGAATTCGTCTCTTCAGAGCTAATGATTCGTATTTTTATTGGATACGAAATTTAAGAAAGATTTCACATTTTTGCATCAACATTGTGAGACTGGCTGACTGACGTTGTTATAATCTGAAGCACCAAGCCAAATGGATTGTAGCCTAGAATAAACTCCCTCTAACGAATATGTGCTGATGTGGTAGGGAACCTTGCTAACCCGTACTACCTGACCTCCCTGTGATGTTATTCTTTTTCCATTTCCAGGGAGTGAATGGATGGATTGTATTGGAAGGAGTGAAGCCATTTAATTTGTAATTCGAAAACCGTGAAGAACGATTTTTTTCAATTTTTTTGTCGCTTCTATTCTATGTTTTTCTAATATTTCGACTCTACTTGACCTTCAGCTTAGATCTTTACGTGATTTTAGGCTATATTTCTTTTTTTAACCTCTTGTGTACCAAGGGTACACCAGAGATCAGCAAGAATCGTTTTTTCGCTACTCATAAGTACTCATGAAATTTTGAATATAAGTGAGACAACAATACTGAAATTCAATTTGAGTATGAGTGTGTCAACAGTATTGAAATTTAACCATTCTGATTCATTCGTACTCACTACAACATTGATTTATAAGTACAGGTTACAATGAGTATGAGTACAACGTTGACATCAAATTATTCGAAATATGTTTGATTCATAAGCCTACTTATTTAGATTCATAACTTTAGAAAAATACTTGTAATACTCATAAATGATTCGAGTAATTCAAGTCATTCATCAAAATTGACGGTCTTAGTTGTTGTTGCATTTACAAAAAAAGAATAAAGAAAAAGACAAAGACAGCAAGCAAAGCAAACTCACAACCTTCTAGTGAGTATCGTAGTGTTCGTACGCGAATCGTACTTATTTTGTGACTCTTGTAAACGTTGAGTCATGGTGAGTCGAAATCAATAACATCATGCGTATTATTAAGTATGAGTACGATGAGTACTTTAAACTTTGAATATGAGTATGATATTAAAAAAGTATAAATGCGTATAAGTATCGGAAATTATGAGTATGATTCGAATCTACTTATCTTTTTGAATACTCATTGCTGATCTCTGGGGTATACATACATAAATATATATGTACATATGTGTACTTTATATTGTGCATATTTTGATCAGATACTGACACCGTGGTATTTATTAGGTTAGGTTAGGTCGAAGTAGTAGCACACTTAACCAGGAATAGCGGTTCGTTGTGAAGTCACTGGTAGGCGCAGGCCGATGGTTCCATTCCCACCACAGATTCGGGGTGTTTGTCAGACGGTATATGCGATTACTCATAATAGAAAAAAGTAATTCTCCAAAAAGAAATGTCACGAAGGTATATATAGTGGTCATTAAAAACAAAATTAATAAAAAAAATTGGTCGCACACTGCTCATTCTTTCCTTTCCCCTATAAACTATCTTTCCTGTATTTCAACACAATGCACTGCATGAGTAAGGGTCACCTCATAAGTGTTGGTCTCAAAAAAATTCATAAATCTAGTTTAAACTCTACAGGCTAAGAAGATTAATGTCCTTAACATTGCAAAGAGACATCCTGCGGTAAAATTACATACACAACCTAAAATAGAACCGTATAATGCAGGCTACTTACTGCAATATGAATGAATATAGCAGGTTTAGATTTAAATGTTGATATTCGATGTGTCCTTCATCATGCTTCTTAAATATTTTAAATTCTATAGAGTAAGGCGATTAATGATCAGACAAATTTCTTGCAGAGACTTCCTGCAAAAATTTCGTTCACAACAACCTGAAATAGAACTCAATAAAACAGGCCATCTATTGCTATATGTAGATATACAGCAAGTTTGAATTTAAGTGTCGACATTTGACAGGTTCAAGGTTCAAGTTTCCTTTTCTAAAACCGTTAATGAAGTTTTGCATTTTAATTTATATTATTTCAACAATTATACTATGTTCAGACATGCACTTTTATTGCGTAAATCGCAATAAACGCCATTATTGAGCTCAATATTACATATAAAGTTTTAATTAATTATTGCGCAATAAATTCACAAATTGTAATAATATTGAGTAAAACTTAAAATACAGCACTGTCATAAGTATGTTCAGTGCGCATATTGCAATTATCCGAACACTTTCTGTTGATATTTGACAACTCAAATGTCAACAACGACAAACAAAATAAAAACAAAACAATGTTATTGAAACAACCAGCTGTTTTGTTTACCAGCGGTCAAATGAATATTGAATAAGCGGCTGAACTGCGTATATTGTTATATCTGAACACTTAAAATATTGTACTCAATAAACCGAATATTGACTCAATAAAAGTGCATGTCTGAACATAGTATTACTCTATAAAATAATTTTGCTCAATAACAAAAATAAACACAAATAATACTTAAATACATATTTTTAATTAAAAAAATTATAAAAAATATATCTATGTTAACATAGATAACCTAAAAACATGGAACAAATTGGCTTTATGTTTACGACAAGAAATTCTTTTCAAAAACATTTTTCATTTTCCTACACATCTTAAAACAAAAAATAAAATAAAAACAAATTAAATGAAAAAAAAAATTATGATAAAAAGCAATATAAAAATAAAATATTTAAAACTTTATTACTAAAAACAATTTTCGATAAAACAAAACAAAAAACCAAACAAGTATATACGATATATATTACAATATATAGTCTAAAGACAAATGAAACTAAAATAATACATACATATTTAGTTTGCTTTCGATTTTTACTAAAAAACAAAGACCGGCATACAAACGATACTAATAAAATATATTAATTAATTAATTAATTAATACCAACAACAATTTTTAACAAAATTAAACACTCAAAAAAAATCAATAAATAATACTTTAACAAAGAGCCAGAAAAATTAATAAAAATTTCACTTAAACAATTATCTCTTATACGAGTTTTCTTTCTTAAATAACCGATTATAATGGGTAAAGAGGTAAAGTATACAAGTTTAATTAATACCATAAAATTAAATTTATTACAACTTGCCCTTAAAGTTGGGTTTAGTTAAAGGTAACTTTAGCTACAGTGAACTTTAAAGTCAGCTTTAACTTCTTTTCGTTATTACAACCTACAGATAAAATAGAGTTAACTTTTTCAAAAATATGGCAGTGCCGGAGCAATGTCAATAACACTGCTCAATTAAAATATTTCTTTTAACGCAGTGGCAACGACGGGCTTCTTTTTTTGTTGTATTTGCTCATTTTTTATATTTGAAGTTGCCATATTGAAAATAATATATAATATGGCAAGTTCAAACATAAACTTAACTTTAAAAGTTAAAGGGGGGATGTTCCTCCCTTTAGCTTAACGCTCATTTTTACCTTATAGTCCACTTATAATAATGAAAAACAATTTATCTGTCCATTAAAATTATCCCTTTAGTTAACGGCAAGTTGTAATAATGGCCCTAAGGAGCTTAAGGGATCTGTCATAAAGATCCACAGGTTCACAGAAAGAGTTGTTGGTAAACAGTAATTTAAATTATTATTATTGTTCTACCGTACAGGTGCCATAGTGCTGCAACCATACGATCGATCTATTGTACTGCCCTCTCTATCTAAATACATACAACATAATTGGCCATTATAACCCTTCAGTCAGGATTACGGCCTAGCTTCTCACACCAATCATGTTGTGTGCGTTAATTTTATACGTGAGTAGCGGGACCTACAGTTTAACGTCGACTCCGAACGATAGATTTTTAAGAAACTGTTTCATGGCAATTTTTATTTACTCTCAGAGTTTTTGCGAGAAATCTACTGAGAGGAAGTCGCCGAAGAAATATTTTTTTTCATATTTCGTTTTGATGTCTGACCTGGGATACGAACCCGGGCTTTACGTCGAATAAATCAACACACTACCTGTTAGACTACAGAGACTTTCCTCCCATCCTATTGTCTTAACAAATTTCAGAATGCTAATCGACAACAACAACAAGAATAATTTTTAGTCTAGCAGGTTCCAAGTATGTGTTCTGGTAATTTATTCTCATCATCACAGAATCTACATTTTGAGCTCGAGACAATCTTGTTACTTGAATCTACAGTACCCTGTGAAAAAACCGGACACTACCCATAATTTACTCCTAGATATGTATGTATATATGTTACTCCTAATGCATGACACGAATCTCTTCTTATTGTAATTATCCAACACAAATTTTGATTGCATCAAATCGCTTTCCTTTTGTTCCTTTCCACTAAGTATGCTCCACCAAACTTATCTTCCCGCTTTCATCAGGGGCGTAGAACCACGCCTCTTCACAAGATTATCAAACTGCATATTGCCAAGAACTCCCACATGGTATGGGACCATGCAGAAGGCTACTATATTTCAATATCTAACTGATCCAACTTTCCCCAAAAATTCCATACTCCAAACTCAAAAAAGCCGAGTCTAAAGCCGAGTAAAAGCCAACATCTAAAAAAGAAATCACCAAAGAAGAAAAAAACCAACCAACTTTATGAATTCATAGTTCTCTTTTATAATTTTTCCTGGCGCTAAATTTAGATTCGGTATGCCTGCCGTTCGAACAAAGCACAACAAATTATAAATATTTCGACAAAAAGTTTCTAATTTGTAGCTTTTTTGCAAGCATTTTGAATAAAATATAAAAGAAAGGAATTATTCAAAAATATATTTTTTAAAGTAGGTACGTAGGTATAAGTGGCCGTCCCCCCAAGGAATCGGATGGACGCACTTCGGCCCATGGAGCCTCTTTTGTGATACCTCAATTCATATCAACTATCCCCTAGTTCTGGATGCACTTAGAGCTTACCATGAAGCGACTCAAACTTCCGAGATCAATGTTCGACAAATCACCCAGATCATCGATGTAGTAGGCACCAAGATGTCTCTTTCTCCTTTGACATAGTGTCGGGCATGTTCCCAATAGATGAAGAACAGTCTCTTCTTCCTCCTCGTCCCCGCAGCTTCTACAGAAATCATTTGCGAGGTGTCCCAGACCAATCCACCTCGCGTGGATACCCATAATGCAATGTCCCGTCACGACTCCAATGACTGAGCCTTTCAGTGCGCCCCCCATCCACCCTCGGCCAGATTATGCGCTCCATTCTGCCCTTATCCGAAGCTGCCCACCTGCGGTTGACAGAGTTCATGATCTCGGTGTCAATCATAAACTTGCAGGTCCACAAAGGGACCCCAATATCCAAGAATTCGTCGGAGAATTTGATGGTCGTGCCGTGTCTGGCCAGTACATCCGCTCTGCAATTGGCCGGGACATCATTGTGTCCCAAATGATGTGTACATTATACCTCTCCGCCACCCTGTTTATGTGTTTTCGATAGTCGTAAAGCGTCCTAGAGTTCATTACATTGGAGCCCTGAGCCCTAATAGCCGCCTGGTTATCGGAAAGTATGGTGAAGCTTCCATTGGAAACAGTCGAATCCCAAATATTCTCAACTGCAGCCTGTATTGTCAACACCTCTGCCTGGAAAACGCTGCAGTAATCCGGTACCCTTATAGATTCGGCTATACCTGTCGACTCCGAGTAAAGTCCGCCACCAACGGTTCCTCCCAGCTTGGATCCATCAGTAAAGATTTGGACGGAGTCCTTGACGAGGTGCCCAGCACCATTCCTCCAGACCTCTTTATTCGGCATAGTCGTCATGAATTTCATCGAGAAGTCATATCGCGGTATCATATAGTCAATGTCCCCAACAGCCTCAAATTTCTCCAGTATACACGAGTGACCAGTGTCTGATAAACGCCATTGTTCAGGCGCCCAGAGACGCCTGCCAATCCCAGCTGCCACGCCCCTACAATATCAATCAATCAATATCAATCGGTGGGAGGCCCTAAATTATCTCCAGTGCTAACGCAGGAGTAGTGCTCAAGGCACCACTAATTATCACACAGGCAGATCGTTGCAGCCGCCATACTAGATTCAATTTATTTAATTAAATTTAATTTAAATTTAATTATTTGTATGCGGTTTGTTAGAATTTTAAATAGAATGACACAATGGCAACACTACCTTACTCGCTTGTTGAGTGTACTTCCTTTTTTTTTTTTTTTTTTTTGTTCAGTATTTCACTATTCGAGATTAATTATCCTTAATCCAAACACAAGCCACACTGTTGGTAATGCAGTGAACCATGATAACCAGACATATCGGTGAATGTTTCCGCTAACAGAAGTGGCGACTAGTTATTCTAGACACACCGTCGAATTCACAATATGCAGTATATTGATGTATGGTAATGCAGTATAATTTCGAAAATCGGCACTTTGGTGAGTTTCGATTTTATTCGCCACACTTTGTAAAAACTCACCATACTGGAAACTCACCACAGCAACAGAATTCATCACTTAAAAAAATTCAAAAACTATTTTAATATTCCTTCCCTCCGTTGTAAGGGGTACCAAAACGCCAACAACAACGAAGAGCGGGTGCAGCAACCACAATTACAACCTACCAAGACCCCACACAAAAAAACACAAATTCATCACACACATAAAGTAAACAGTTTAAAAACAAATGGGCTTAATTTTTACTTATATAAACCGGAAAGGGGCAAATAATGTGCGAATTAGAATTAAAAAACGTTTATATTTTTGAACGAACAAAAACGAATTTTTCCAACCACCAGTGAATGTTGCCAGGAAGAAAAAATCTTGCTTCTCAATAACTGCATCAGTGTTGCCAGATTGAAATTATTACAGCAAAAGAATTTTTTTGCATCAAATAGTAATACCATGGCATATTTATATGCCATGAGTAATACTTTTGTAAAAGATACATACCACACACAAAACGCAAACACACACACGCATGCCATAAATTCTTTTTAAGTAACATGAACTTAATTTTATTATATTAGGACATGAAAATATTACGTGTGAATAAATTAATTTACAAAAGCTAGAATTTTTCTTATTTGTATTTTTTGAAAGAGCGAACGAATTATTCCAACCACCACCAGTGTTGCCAGAAAGCAAAAGAAAATGGTAACCAACTTCTGAAAAAATAGGATAAAAATATACACATTTTAACTCATTTTGGTCCAATTCGTAAAAAATGGATTTGAAATGTATTACAAAAAATGTATAGAAAAGTTTCCTTAAAATACATTAACTCAGTTTTTATAAATTCGTTTAGTTTACAATATTAAAATTACACTTTTTTACAACAAAAAAAGTAATTAAAACCCGAAAAATTTATACATACATTTACGCATTGAAATTTTTTTTCGTGGCAAAACTGTAATTAACTTCGGAAAAAAGGAAACAAATTAATATAAATTCATAGTTTATTCCTATTTTTTTCAGATTTATATTATATTTAGTTTATAAAATAATTAAATTACATTTTTCGAACAACACAAACTACACATTTAACAAACAAATAAACAATTCTAGAAAAAGCGCACAACGGCAACACTGAAATCAGTTGTTTATTTACTTTTTATTGTTGTGTGTCTCATCTTCATTTTGCTTTTGTATCGACCAGTAAACATTTCTTCTCATTGGAACAACTGCCATTATATTTCTCTCCAAAAACGCAATTGAAAATCAACTAATAAAAGGAAAAATTGCCAAAATTCAAGCAGTAAACGCTGGTAGCAAAAGGGCAGGTATGCAGTGCTTTAAAAAAAGTGGAAATAAGTATTATTTTGAGGGTTTTCTAATGAAATTTTGATTTTTTAATTACCAAAAAAAAAAAAAAAAAACGCTCGCCCATATAAAATATTCATGGATACACACGTACATTAATGGTAACGCTGACGCTAATATTGACGTTGACGTTGTTTTGTTGTTGATGTGCATACAATATATGTGTATCAGGCATAGGAAGCAATTACGCTGAGTAGGAAATTCTTTTGAGAAGAGATAGGCAGTGGAAGATAAAAACAAAAAAAAAAACAAGAAATAGCGGATTCCTTAAAACATACATCGTCATATACACATACCAATACATTTCCAACGGAATTTTGAACAACGGAAGAACACCAGCAACAACAAAAAACAACATTTGCAGCAGTGATAGCAGCAGCAGCAGTGACAGCAAAATTTAAGGCAGCATAGCAGCGGCGGCCTAGTATTGACACAGTAAAGTTTGAAAAACTAACCGAAATTAAAACGCAAATGTATTAGAAAATATTACTTGAAAGTATTAAACAATAGGAAAACAAGAAATATTTCAAACCAACAGCGGCAACAACAACAACAAACAAACAACATTACCATTTGAAGAAGACAAAAAAGAATCACAGAAAGCCAGCGCCCCATTTATGAACTGAAAAAAAAACAAAAAAATCCGCAAAAATATTGCTTTCAGCCACCGTTTAACATTAGCCTACTGGTTGTTGTTATTGTTATCATTACTGTTTGTGTTGTCTCTTCTTTCTACATCAGCTTTATATTGCTTATTGCGGTGGTATTGCTGAAATTACTGTAATTGTTGTTTGTGGCATTTACTGCTCGCTCAGTCGAATTGCTACGCTCTTCATCATCATTTCAATTCCTTTGCTTGGTTAAGCGAAACTGTGAACTGAAAAACACCGAATAAAAAAATAAGCACATTTTGTTGGTGGTCTCTTCTTTCTAGTGGTCGAGGTAAACGCTTAAATTAAATACTTTTCTTTCCAAACATTTATTAATTTTTTTTTATTAAAAATTTCTTTTTAGTTTTAGTGGCTTTATAAAGTAAAAATGAATCTCCCAATGGATGCAATATCAAAACTAAAACGTTTCTGCTGCCTGGGTTCTTTTGAACCGGTCTACGTTCATTTGCGTCGCGATCCAAATGTAAATTTATTATGGCCTCAAATTGAACCGATGGTAAAGACTATTAGTGACGTTGAATTTATACCCTTCCTGCGGGAACTACTAATCGAGACTCATTTGGTGCGCAAAGATGAGGTGAGTGGATGAGTTTAATATAATACAAGGCCTAGTTTAAATTTGATTTAGAAAGCCAAGTTAAACACAGTTTTAATGGAAATCAGTGTTCATACCTATATGTCCTATACGGTCTAAACTTTATGGAGAATGAACAACAAATTTTGATTCTTTTGTCCCATATTTCCATGCTGAATGTTGTATTTTTCTGTCCATAAGCTTTAAATCAGAGAATTTCAATTTCCCAATAATTTTAATTGCAATAAATTCTTTCCTTAGAGGACTATGCGGATTGTTTTATAACTTGTTGTTATAATCTCACATTGTCAATATCCATTTCATCAATCATTAGTCCAAAATGAAGTTAGGTTAGGTTAGAACAGGAAGTGTTGTGTGTCACTGTATTTGCAGTGGCATTATTTCACCCGTAGACACATTGCTCCATTTAAAGAAACATAAAAAGACACTCAGAAAAGGAAGAAATTAAAATCATATGTTGTCAGAGGAAGAAAGAGAATAAAGGAAAAGAAACGATAAGAAAAAAATGAAAAACAAAGAAATAAATGTCTTCTAACCATCACGTTCAAGTTGTCATAATAAGCAGTTGATGAATACTGTGCTTTAGATATCTCCTTCTATTAAATTCTCAAGAATGCAGTCCTTTAAGTCCATCAGTTCTACTGTAAATTGACTGCCTAGACTTTGCTGCTTAAGATTGATAAGTTAATCGAACCTTTTCTTCAATAATTCTAAATAATAACACTAGTAGAGGTTACACTGAACTATCTCCCGTCGTTACTTGGGAAATTAATCCTTATCTCGTCAGTTTGTTTGCCGCGGGAGACCAGCATACTGTTACAATTGCTTGAATAGACTGTTTTGATCTGCCTGATCTCTCTACAAATGAGTTCTCAGTACCCCATCTATCTTTTCCAAATGAGTGAAGTCTCACATATGAATTTGGATTTTCCTTTGCATCAGCCCTTAACAATTGCATAGGCTATCTTATTAAGGCCTTTCTTTCTTGCTAGCAAAATGCTAACAGTTTTTCTACTTCCTATTTCAATTTTGATTGTGCATTTTCGGCCTTTCTGCGCTATGCCCAACACCTCTCAATAACGTGATGATCACACTCTCAATTACAACTGGCACGATCTGGCCACAAAAATGGATACACTTTAAAATAATTTAAACGTAATTTTATTCTTTTTTGCGTAGTATCTGCAATAACAATGTTTATAAGAAGTGCTTGTTGGTTTGTACATAGGAAATTACCCCCCAATTTTTTCCACACTGAATATTTCATCAAAAATTGCACCTCACATATATTTTTTAAAATTTTTTTTAGGTTAGGTAAGGTTTATGAATATGTACCGCTATAATGTACAACTACAATAACACTCAGAAGGTTATTGAACCCATCGTGATTGTCCTAGCCAAAAACAAAAAGGAAGAAAAAAGAGGAAAAGCGATAGAGATAGAGAAATAAAACCAAAAGAACACTTTCTTTAGCTTTCAATTTTTTTATTTTTTTTACACTTCTGTCGATCATGTCCTTAAATGAATTTTCTTTTAAATTTCATTGAATGCCTGCGTTCAGTTGTTTGCTTGGGTTAGTCACTATTTCTTTTTCCCTTTTATTTATTCCTTGATATTTGCGTTAGCTCTTCTTGGATCATTTTTATTGCTGGATGGGTTTAATTGCTTGTCACAAATGAACGGCATTTCTTTAAATGTGACATAAATAACATGGTAAAGAGAGAGAAATAACTACGAAATAAAGCATGTAAAACAGAATATAAAAAATATTTGTAAAAAAGTGCCGTTAAAATTAAAATAACAAAAAGATTTTTAATTGCTAGGAATTGCAATCGGGTTTTCATTAGCAATTGCATACATATGTTCAAATGAAGATTTATTTATCGCGGATCGTATGGTATTTTTGGATTATTTTTTTTTTTTGATTATTTTGCCTCTCTTAACAGTGACTGTATTGTCTCTTAAAATTTTCTAAATTATCAGCGAAAATATTAATTCCGAACTAAAAACAAATGCATGGAAAATTGTTACGGGATATAATCAGAACTTTCGAAATCCAATATTTACATTTTTCGAAGTGAATGCTTTATGAAATTAGTTTTGTGAAAGAACATGTCATTCAAAATATTGTCCAGCGGAAGGTACGATATTTACCCATCTTTTTGGTAATTTATGATTTCCCTTCCAGTCGAGTCAATTGTTAAGACTCTGCTCTGAAGTGAAACGTATTACATACATACGTAATTGGTCATTACAACCCTTCAGTCAGGATTACGACCTAGTTTCTCACACCACTTATGTTGTATGTGTTAATTTTATGCATGAGTGGTGGGGCCTACAGTTTAAAATCGACTCCGTACGACAGATTTTTGAGAAACTTTTCATGGCAATTTTATTTACTCTCAGAGTTTTAGCCAGAAATCTGTTGACAGGAAGTCGCTGAAGAAATACTTTTTGTATATTGTTTTGATGTCTGGCCTGGGTCTCGAACCCTGGCTTTACGTCTAATGAGCCAACACACTACCTACTAGACTACGGCGACTTCGAAGTGAAACGTATTCCTTCCAGTATAAGCTATCTGATCGATCGAAACAAAACAAATTATAGTAAGTATGATCAAGTACTGAGATATACTGCGGAGGCGCTAAAACTTCCCATTCGCCGTTTTCTAGGTAGTTTTTCATCGGCGCCGCAATATGTTGTCGTGCGCGGGTTATCCTGATGGAAATTTACGGAATCATGTCTGATTGCATATTAAGATGTTTTCTGGCCAACGCTAAATATAAGCTAATCAATTGTCTGTAACATACAGATCTCCTGGTATATAGTCTGGCCCGGTTTTAGTAGCTCATAATCACAATTCTGTTCCCACCAAACACTTTAGGGCATGGACATTGTTCTTGCCTATAGATTTTGCTCGTTGCCCACACTTAACTTGGAGTTATCTTATAGTGTTTTCACACCAAAATTTAAAACCTGATTTTAGCATTAAAACCATAAACAGCTGATTTTGCGTTCACACTGCAAGTTTTATTAAAATTGGTTTTAAATTCATGACATTTATGACTGCGAGAAAAAAATTTTATGAGCAATATGCCTTATTTCATCTTGATATATTTAGCTTCTGACTTACCTTTCGCACAAGAAACTATATTCATTGTGACCAGAAACAACACACATTTCGATTAATAATTAAATATTTACAAATTTTTAAAATTTTCATTGAAGAAATTAAAAATATTCCAAATTTTTCCTTTTTTAATACAAAATACATGATTATTTACATTTATTTATTTATTTACATTTGTTTTTGTTTTTATCAGCTGTTTTCAGGTTTTCAGAGCTGGTAGCTCTGATTTAGTACATTTAGTACATCAAAACAAGGTTGTATTTCATAAAACCAACTTAAAACCAATTCAAAAAAGGTTTTATTTTGGTTTTAACACAATAATTTTGTATGGTAAAATCAGGTTTTATTTTTGGTTTTAACGTTAAAACCAACTTATGCGTTAAAACCACTCGGTGTGAAAACAGTATTACTGATAGGAATTTTGATCAAGTACTGTTTCGAATTTATAGTCTCGGACGCTCTTTGTCTTTGATGTCAAAATCATCACAAGCACGCACAAACCATCACTCTACACACTGGTTGCATATTCAGGACGTTTTTCAGGCAATGCCCGTTTCATACGAGTTAATTATTTTCTGTACAGATCTCCTGTGATAGTATGGCCCGGTTTTAGCAGCTCATAGTGGGAATGAATATTCTATTTGTCCATAGATTTTGCTCTTTGCCTTTAATGATAGTCTGAATGAATTTAAATGAATTCCGTGGAGATGGCCGCTTGTGCTAGCTCTTCTTGCCACTAACACGACTAATGTTTCGAACTTAAAGTTTCTAATTTCTCTGGTTTTCCCGGGAGCTCTTTGTCCTTGATGTCAAAATCATCATTTTTGAAATGCACAAACCACTCGTCACACTGTCTTTTTGAATAGCTTAATTACCTTAAGCTTAATTCTATAAGCAAACGAAATCAGAAAAGTCATATCCTGTGGGAATATCCTTGGCAGTTTTCTTCAAGATATGTATCTTAACTGCTGTTTATGTCTCAGAGGTAAGAGATGTGGTCTGCATTCTTTGCTATTGCTTTGTGTGGTAATGAGGTTTGGGAATGGAGAGCGGGAAGAAGCTTCTGTGTAAGATAAAACGATGTGTTTCTAGAGGCACTTCGAATCAAAGCGATTTTACGATTGGACTACATGGCCATGGTGTGTTATTTCGATAAGTTGTCTTTCAAGATATATACTGAGATGGAGCTATGACGATAGGTTACTGAAAATGGTCATACGATCTTCACAGGCGCCTCACTTCTGGAGACTGTGAAGGGAGATTAGATTGTGCAATTTATTCCATGTAGAATTGTTGGCACCAAAGCTAAGCAGTAGGTGGATCTACACTGAGCGCCATAAGTGAGTCAACACTTTTGTTCTTAAGTATAAAACAGTTGTTCTTAAGTATAAAAAAAGTTCATTTATCACGAATTGTTGTTTTTGTTTTAACATTTTATAATAAACGTTTTAGGGACGTTTACTTTTCTCGCTATCCTAAGAAAATGAATTATTTCACTTTTGGCGCTCAGTGTATGTCATTAGGCAGGGTGGAGTTAAAGTTATCTTTTATTAGTATCGTATGAGCATTCATGTTCAGACTTTGGAAAGATCTAAGGCAACAACAATAGTCCTTCGACACGGTCATTGTCAGTTCTATTGGTTATCCGCGCCGTAGTCTTAGTTAGAGCTGCTGTGATTTTGTAGAAAGCCATGTTGATGGTTGTCAAACGGATAGTGCTCCTTAAAGGCGAATCTCCATTTGTGCCTGGTTTATTCAATTGTGAAATAGAAACGATTATCGCAACCTTTTAAATCTCAGGTATCACCAATTTGTGAACTGACAGATTGAGAAAAAGTGCAAGATGTCCCAACGCTGCTGATCTCAGTTTCTTGAACATAAGAGCAAGAGCTTTGGACGGTTTAGGGTTAGTAATGATGTTCTCAACTTTGGCTGATTCGAAAGAGTGCCGCTGATGGGGGGAGTCTCGAAAATATCGGGGTACCATACATTACCTAATATATAGCACCTTTTGCAAACACCATTTTTCGGGATACATGTACTGATAGATCCGTCTCATAAGTTTTAAGGGTAGGTTTAAAACTGTCATGGTATGATAGTATCAGATTTTCGCCAGACTTTGGCTGCTGTGCCATAAACTATAAATATGCATACATCTGCGAATGTCATCGCTTCTCCAAAACGAGGAATCATTTATGTGCGCAAGCGCATTCCAATGTTTGGTGTTTCTGTTACTCAGTAGAGGTTTTCTCCTTAATTCGGCTCTTGATAGATCTGCTTGCGATATGCATTTTTGTAACTTAAAATTTAAATATTTTTTTTGTTTGTTTTTTTGTAACTTTCAGACCCTTTTCGTCTATGCGGCTTATTTGGCCTCAACGGTTAAAAGTGAATGGAAGACAGCTGTGAGACAGGCATTTCCAGTATTACTTGCAACTGAAGATGATTTATTTTTGTTTTGTAAATATGCCTCACTGATTGCTAAACAACAAATGCAAAAAATCTTTTCAAAGACGGTGCGAAAGGCAATAACTGCTTGGTATGCATCACGAAGTCCCGAAGCCATACGTGCAATGTGGATGGAACACCGTGGTTTACACGGTTTCACGCACAGAGTCTTATTTAAATTGTGTCATATTTCAGACTATGTTCTTGGCTGTCCAAACGAAATAGTGAAACCATTTTTCAAAACTTGTACGCAAATACTAAACGAAAATAATGAAACTGTAGCGCCACCATCAGCATCAGAACAGGCTCGTCCAGCAACAGCAGCAGCCGCAACAGCAGCAGCAGCAGTAACAAAATCATCGAGTAATGCGACTATAGCAAGCACAGCAGAGTCCCTGCCTAAAGATGAAGAGAAAATGGAAGAGAAAATGGAAGAGAAAATGGAAGAGAAAATGGATGAGAAAATGGACGAGAAAATGGCGGAGAAAATGGACGATAAAATGGAAGAGAAAATGGAAGAGAAAATGGAAGAGAAAATGGAAGAGAAAATGGAAGAGAAAATGGAAGAGAAAATGGAAGAGAAAATGGAAGTGAGTATGGAAGAGAAAAAGGAAGAGAAAAAGGAAGAGAAAATGGGAGAGAAAATGGAAGAGAAAATGGAAGAGAAAAAGGAAGAGAAAATGGAAGTGAATATGGAAGAGAAAAAGGAAGAGAAAATGGAAGAGAAAATGGAAGAGAAAAAGGAAGAGAAAATGGAAGTGAATATGGAAGAGAAAAAGGAAGAGAAAATTGAAGAGAAAAAGGAAGATAAAATGGAAGTGAATATGGAAGAGAAAAAGGAAGAGAAAAAGGAAGATAAAACGGAAGTTGAAAAAAAAGATGCACGTGGACGGACAACGAGCGATGTGTTTGTGGCAATTTCAAAATTACGCCATACCAAGTCAAAGCATGAAGCAATTAAAATTATACGCAAATTTAAATTACGTTACAATCAAGTTCCTGGCCATTTGTTGCGTTACCCAATTATAATGGAAGCTATATTGCCCAGCATGTCGTATTTACAGATCCTTAGATGTTGGCGTAAAATGGCCCGTTATCATCATTTAAAAAATGAGAAAATTTTTACAAAAATCAAAAAAATCTTAGGAAATAAAGAATCGTTCAAAAAGAATCGTTTATATCCCATACATATATTGTTGAATCTTCGTAAAGCGGCTAGTGCCAGTGATAAGAGTAAGTTGCCACCTAAAAGACAGGAAGCGCTAAGACTTAATTATTTGGAACAAATCTATAAAGATTCATATCTATGGCATCAAGAATCTGGCAATTTGCGTATGCTTATCACAGTAAATTTGCAAACAAACTATAAGAAAAGTAAGTAGAGTTATATGTTACAGACACGCTTCTTTAGAAATAAAACTAAAGGGTCCGCCAAATAACTTTTTTTTTTAAAATGCTTTAAAAAACTACTGAATATTTTCTCAAATTTCTTTTTTTATTTGAAAGTACAATCCTTCCGGTTAATAATGGAAAATAATTTCATTCAAATGGCTGCCTCGGCTGGCCATGCAGTAGCCTACACGATCGGTCCAATTTTTAAGCACATTATCGATTGTGTGCAGCTGTATGTCACCAACGGCTTCACGAATATTGTCCTTTAAAGCGTCAATTGTCTCTGGCTTGTCGGCGTAACACTTATCTTTGACGGCATCCCACAAATAATAGTCCAACGGTGTCAAATCGCAGCTCTGAGGTGGCCAAGCGACATCAGCTCTGCGGCTGATAATGCGATCTTCAAAAACAGGGCGCAAAACATCGAGTGTAGCTTCGGCTGTGTGGCACGTGGCGCCGTCCTATTGAAACCAAATATTGTCAATATCCTCCTCTTAAACTTTTGTGAACAAAAATTCGTTAAACATGGTCCAATAACGATTGCCATTGACTGTAACGGCCAGTCCTTGCTCATTTTCGAAGAAAAATGGCCCAATTATGCCTCTGGACCAAAATCCGCACCAAACAGTGACTCGTTTTGGGTGCGTCGGCTTTTCAATGTATGCGTGCGGTGTTTTCTGTGCCCCAAATGCGACAATTTTGCTTGTTTACATACCCGCCAAGATCAAAATGAGCTTCATCTGAAGAGATGATTTTTTTTGCCAAAATCGGCATCTGTAAGTCGATCGCAGGCCCACTTGTCTTTAACTCCTGAACCAATTGGACTTTGTATGGCGTCATACCAAGGTCTTTATGCAAAATTCGTCTCAATGATGTCTCCAAAATGTTCAATTGTTGAGAACGACGGTGACTTGATGTTGATGGCGCTTCACGCACACTTTCTGCCACAGCAGCAATACTCTCGGGTGTACGCACTGTTTTTGCTTTTCACGCTTTGGTTTATCGATGAGGATGCCAGTTTCTTTCAATTTTTTCACAAGATGCCGAACATACGGAGATGACGGTGCTTCTCTTCTTTCAAAATCCGTACTGAATTTTCGTACACATTCTGCAACATTACCATGAATTTCAAAGTAATGTCGCAATATTTCCCAGTGTTGTTCAAGCGTATACACAACCATATTCGTTCAGCGGAAGGATAGAACCAATTATCTGTCAAATCAGACATGAGCCTAAGTGTTACTACCATTCACGAAATAAGCACTAGTTGGAAAAAAAACCGTTAGATGGCGGACCCGATATTACAATGTGTTTATACGAATATACGAGTGTTTAAATACATTTCTTTTGTTTGTCTTCCTTCTTCTAGAAATGTTGAAAAATCATAAAAATTTAAGCTATTTGGATGCTTGTTGGGCATTGGCCTATGGCTATTTCAAACGCGAACCTTATGTGGACATTTTCCATTGGGTTGAGGAGAAATTGTCAGTTGCAAAGATTCCAATTGACAAGCAAGCAAAGGATGAGGACAACTTTAAAATGTTCAACGATGTTGTTGTAAGTTTATCCAATCATGAAATGAAACTTAATTTTTCTATGTAATTAAATAAACCAACCAACCAACCGGTTGTTTTTTATGTTTATTTCTTCATTTGTCTAGAATCATAAGAATTACCAAATACTTCCTAATCCTCTTGTAAAGGCTATACACAGTGGTGTCATGTATGATGTCTTCTTATGTATTGTTCCAACGGCTGGCCGTGGTAATCCAAGACAAAATTCCGAACATCTTTGCAAATTCGTCGATAGATATCGCGAAGTACATAATCCTAAAGCCAAGTAAGTTATTCTTTTTAAATATATTTCTCGTATTATTTTTAAGATTATGCTTAATTTTGTAAATTTGTTTTACGAAAGCAACTTACTTTTCAATATAAAGGAGTTTTTTTCATTAAGCGGTGCTTCCTATCTTTAAATTTCAATAAAACAAAGTTTGTGGTTGAGATATCAACGAAATATATTGTTCGTTTGAAAGACATATTGCTGCCATTATGTAAGGAATATAACAGCATTCATATATTCATCATGGTTTCTTTGGGCGAAGCACATCCAAAATGTTCGATTTTCTATGGCATAGGTAGGGAAACAGGTAGAGAAGGACACACTTAGGCCGTATAGGGCCTTTTGTGATACCACAGTTTTCCGCTAACCTCTAGTTCCGGAGCCACTCAGACTGCCAATGTGAAAGCGTGATAGTTGGGTTGGGTTAGGTTAGGTTAGGTTAGAGGAGCTATAAAAGGAAGGATATAAGAAACGGAGAAAAAAGCATGGACCACAAACACACAAGAGGACGCTTGGTGCCCTATCATTTCTCAACCAACTCAACCCATTTATTTAATCTATGGAGAGCCGCGATACCGGTACTCGACAAAGAGTTCCGGAGTTTTCTAAGAAGCCCCTGCCCAAGGTGAGAGAGAGAGAGAGAGAGTGACAGGAGGAGAGGATAGTGAAGAAGAGAGGGAAATTGGAAAAGGAGAGGAGGTAGATAAGGGCGTATATAAGAAACGGAGAAAAAAGCATGGACCACAAACACACAAGAGCATGCTACTACAATCTTGGTGCCCTATCACTTCTCAACCAACTCAACCCATTTATGAATCTATGGAGAACCGTAATACCGGTACTCTACAAAAACTTCAAGTCTTCTAAGAAGCTCCTGCCCAAGGTGCTCAACCTAATCCTACTAAAGGCTGGACATTTGCAGAAAATGCTTCTAATCGCAACATACCCTAGGATCTGCGATTTAATTTCGCAGTGCCCTGCAATGAAACCATGAGTGAAAGTTTCTCCAAATCATTTATATTGTAAGCACTAAGGTGTACGTGTTAGTTGAAGTACAGTCTCCTATTTTCCTCATCTCTGCATCAATTGCAGAAAGGATAGGTGTCTAAGACCAATGCGCCGCGGATGCGTATCCATAATAATGCATCGCTCCGTAATAACCCCAACAACCACATTTAGCGTGGCTCAAAAAAATATTGATCGATGATGACTCCGACAGCCCAAAATCCAAATCAAACAGTGGCTGTTTCGAAATGCATTGGACGTTCTTGGATCTCAGGTGGATTCGTTTCGTTTTAATTTTGATAATTCAGTTTGTTCACGTACCCACTCATTCAAAAATGGATCTCACCGCGAAAGATGATTTTTCGCTGGAAAATTAGGAGGCTCTAGGTGCCAATCGCTATAACGCCCATTTAGCGAACAAACTTTGTTGGTTATGGTCGCCCATTAATGACAACTAAGACAACTTTTAAAAGTCCCTGTTAAAAAAACACGATACCTTAATGAGTTAATCTAGTGAGTGACCTAATCTAGTCGTATTCTTTTTGGCCAGCAATACAACCTATTTTTTTAAATTCTCGTTAATATTATGATTGTATGACCGAATCTAGTGTATAATGTTAAGCCTAGTTGTTCGTTGCTTTTAAATTGTTGCAATTATTGAAGTTGCCACTCACAGCTGAAGATAATTTTTAGCTGCAAAATTAGGAGGCTCTAGCAGCAACTGCTTTAGAGCCCATTTAACGAATAAACTTTTGACAAATGTATCGGGTCCGCCATCTAACGTTTTTTTTCAACTAGTGCTTATTTCGTAAATGGTAACACTTAGCTCATGTCTGATTTGACAGATAATTAGTTTTATCCTTCCGCTGAACGAATATGGTTGTGTATACGCTTGAACAACGCTGGGATATATTGCGACATTATGTATGTTCGTTATCTTGTGAAAAAAGTGAAAGAAACTGGTATCCTCATCGATAAACCAAAGCGTGAAAAACCAAAAACAGTGCGTACACCCGAGAATATTGCTGCTGTGACCGAAAGTGTGCGTGAAGCGCCGTCAACATCAATTCACCGTCGTTCTCAACAATTGAACATTTCGAAGACATCATTGAGACGAATTTTGCATAAAGACCTTGGTATGACGCCATACAAAGTCCAATTGGTTCAGTAGTTGAAGCCAATTGACCATCCAATGCCTTTTCGCTTCGGTAAGGGGGTCTGCGATCGACTTACAGAAGATGCCGATTTTGGCAAAAATAAATCATCTTTTCAGATGAAGCTCATTTTGAGCTTGGCGGGTATGTAAACAACCAAAATTGTCGCATTTGGGGCACAGAAAACCCGCACGCATACATTGAAAAGCCGACGCACCCAAAACGAGTCACTGATTTTGGTCCAGAGGCATAATTGGGCCATTTTGCTTCGAAAATGAGCAAGGAGTGGCCGTTACAGTGAATGGCGATCGTTATCGGGCCATGTTGAACGAATTTTTGTTCACAAAAATTGAAGAGGAGGATATTGGCAACATTCACACAGCCGAAGCTACACTCGATGTTTTGCGCCCTGTTTTTGAAGATCGCATTATCAACCGCAGAGCTGATGTCGCTTGGCCACCTCGAAGCTGCGATTTGACACCGTTGGACTATTATTTGTGGTGTGCCGTCAAAGATAAGTGTTACGCCGACAAGCCAGAGACAATTGACGCTTTAAGGGACAATATTCGTGAAGCCATTGGTGAAATACAGCTGCACACAATCGATAATGTGCTTTAAAATTGGACCGATCCTGTAGGCTACTGCATGGCCAGCCGAGGCAGCCATTTGAATGAAATTATTTTCCATTATTAACCGGAAGGATTGTACATCCAAATAAAAAAAGAAATTTAAGAAAATATTCAGTAGTTTGTTTTAAAGCATTTCAAAAAAAAAAGTTATTTGGCGAACCCTTTAGCTGGCCATTATCAACTGTCAAAAGTTCCGAAATCCCTGTTAAAAAATATATACCCGATACCTTAATGAGTTACCTAGCGACCTGAACTAGGCTTATAGTAATTGGCCAACAATTAATTTTTTTTTTTTTACTTTGTAGTCCTCTCTTTATTGTGATTGTATGATAGAATCTAGTGTTAAGCCTAGTCGTTCGTTTCTTTTAAATTGTTCTAGTCTCTGAAGTCGCCACTATTCGATGGTTATTATGAATGTTTATGCTTCAATATTTTAATATTTTCAGATTCATTATTTTGGATCTATTAAAATATAAACGCTCCATGCAATATAATATGTCACGTTGTCAAAATATTTTGGAAATCTGCGGATTAGATGAACATACTACCGATATTATATACAATTTTGCTACCCATCGTTTCGATTAAATATGCAAAATAAGGCAGCGAAGCGAGCAAGAAGCGCGATGAAAAGTTATTGAAGTATTAAAAACGAAATATTTAAAACTGAAAGAAAAGTAAGCATTATAAACGTTTTCTTATAGAATTGTAGTGAAAAAAATATACGATACATATATACATACATATATAGAGATATACAAAGGCATATACTGAATTATAAAAATAATATGCTATCTAACGAACTTCTCTCTCATACTTATATTCATAAATAATGATGATAAGAGAAGAGTTAAATTATTTTTTTCTATTTAACTTTTTTTTTAATTATTATTTAAATTTTTTTTTTTATAATTTTATTTTCTTTTTATAAGAATTTGTTTGAACATTTGAATCTTTATTAGTATTTTTAATTTGTATTTATCACAATAACACGAATTTATTTATTTCTGTTATTATTTGAGTGGATAACCGTTGATAATTTTAATTTTATAACAAAAACCGTATGGATGCTAAAATAAAAAATAAAACAAATTGCCTTAAAAAATAAAAATACATACAGTACTAAGACAAAATAATAGTATAAATTAATAAAAAAAACAAAAGGATTTTGGAATAATAAAAATACATTTTTTTTAAAAAGAAGCAACACTGAAAGTATATATTTAAAACGAAATAATACATCCTATTAAAACCGTTATTAGTAAATAAATTTTTTTAGTCTAAATTGTAATTAAAAATATAAAATAAAATAACACAATTTACATACATACATATTTTGTCTTCGTACCAACAACAACAATCTATTTTAGATTTATAAAAATTAAAAACAAAAAATATTGAATCATACATACATACATATTACATACATAAATGACAAAAGTTTTTATTTTTTTGTTAAACAAAAATATAAAACAAATGAAAGCAAATAGTTAAACTAAATTTTTTATTAATAAAGAAATGAAAAAAAAACAGAAATCTTCCACAAAATTATTGGACTTACAAAAAAGAATTTTATTGAAAATAAAATAAAAATAAAAAAACACATTTTTTATAGAAATATTTTATTTTTCTAAAAAATTTCTAAAATTTATAAAACAATAACAACAACAAAAATAATGGCAAGTTAAGTTTAATTTTAAGTAAAACATTACCTACGTTTTAATATACAAAAAAAAACCAAATTCGGAAATATGTAATCTTTACAATAAAGAACAAACCTAAGAACAAATATTTTATATTTACATACATACACACAACAGAAAACTATATGAACCGTTGAAATCAATATACAGAGAAAATTTTTAAAACTAAAAAAAAAATAAAATAATAAAATACAAAACTGCCTGAATACCAAATTGTTTATAATTTCCATATAAAAACGATAAAGAAAATAAACTCGAAATTTTTAAAAAGCAATACATACTTACATACAAGGAAAATCTGATATTTAAAAATAAATCTAAAAATAGTTACAAACTCTCATACAAAACTAAAAAAAAGTACTTTAACAAATTAAAACAATGGATGGAAACATGGAACTAAATAAATTTATTTTAGTCTAAAATTATTATATAAATTCTAAAAATAAATAGTTTTAGTAAACAAAAAAAGAAATAAAAAATTAAATAAGAAAAAGCAATACGTTTAACGTATGTATTTAACGACTGGCATAATTCAAACTAAAAATTATTTTTACATGGAAAATGAAACAAAACAAAAAAAATTGTTAACAATAATAATTAAATTAATAGTTTAAATTATATAAAGAAAACAAATGTATTTCATATTTTTGGTTTATAATTCTGCCATTAATTTGAAAAACAAAAAAAAAAAAACTATCGGATATTAATTGTCATACAATATGGAAAGTTAAGTTCATATCAGCTTTATTTATCAGAGTAACTAAGTGTCTACAAAAGCTCTAAAGCTGCATGGCATTAAATTAATTGATCTAAAACGCCCTAAAGACGTTCACTAAGTTCATTAAGTAATGCATATGTGTGAATATCATGTGTTTTCACTTTTAAAGGCAAAACTAATTTCGCCAATCGTTATTTGGAATTTAATTTCGTAGTGTTCCGTTGTAAAAATGTCTTCTTCAGATAATGATTTATTCCTATTCATATTCTGAAATATTGCAATAAGCTTCTAGATGGTAAACACTGGCACATCTCAATAAATTGTACAATAATTCTGCACATTTCTCCATGATATTAACAATGTTTTATGCACATATGTTTTCATTACTACAATATGGAAGCAATTGAGATTAATGTTTGTTCATCACAATTGAACATGATCAAATAAAAATCAGAATTTTTCTAATTTTCATCAATCAAAGATTACAACATGTAGGGTCCCAGCCAGCATTTTTTGAAAATTTTAATCAAATTCGAGTCTTGATTCTTCTGCGCGATTGAAAAGTAAGAATATGCGCTCATTTTCTGATCATAAAAGACTCATTTGTCGGGAGAAAAATATTACTACGGGCGACTCTTTTCAAAAAATCATTTATGAGTCATTTTCTATATTAATTTCGAGTAATTTTCGATGCGTTTTCGAATAGTTTTGTGATCATTTTTGAATCGCTTTCTGATTATTTATTAGTCGTATTCAACTTCGTTTATGCTTCTTTTTCGAGTCGTCTTTCAGTCATTGTTTAATCGCAAGCGAGTCTTTTATGTGTAATTTATCAGTAGGTTTAGGAGTCTTTATTGTCATTTATCAGTCATGTTTGTATTAATCTGGACTCCTTTTTGCGTCATTTATGATTATAATTTGAGTCATTTATTAGTCGTATTTCAAAATGTGTTTTTAGCCGACCCCAACGACTAATCAAGGTGGCAAAAAATGAAAATGCATTGGCCATCTTTAAAGGCATACAACGAAAAGATTGTTAAAATCCGACTTTAGCCTAGCCCCCAGGCTAGTAAGAGCTTGGGCTTCATAAATACGGACATACATAATTGGCCATTACAACCCCTTAGTCAGGATTACGACCTAGCTTCTCACACCACTCATGCGGTGTTCGTTAATTTTATGCATGAGTGGCGGGACCTCCGAACGACAGATTTTTGAGAAACTAAACTGAAAGGAAGTTTTTATATTTAAAAACAAATTGTACTTCATTTCATAGCCATCTTTTTACATTAATGAAAATTTATATAGAGAGGGTGAAAAAAAGCATTGTTTAATCACCCATCTGTTCAAAATATGATCATAAATACATATTTATAATCATTTTTCAAACACCTGCATGATGTGTTTTTGATTAATCGTTTTTCAATCTACAGTATAAGTACAATATAATAATAAATAATGTAAATAATAGTCACATTTTAAACATCTGGATGATTAATTTTCGATTGCTATACAATTTTTTATTGTATTTTAAATCGAACTTATTTTACTCATTGGCGCGAATCATTTATGAGTCCTTAATCGTGTAACTGATTAATAAGTTTTTGATCACCAAAAGTACTCTAAAAAGACTCAGCAAGGTGATTTTTCAAAAAACAATCTTCCAAATGCTAGCTGGGGTATAGCCGTAAAAGTACTACATATCCACATAAGAGTTTGATGATTCCTAATATTTTTTTGGGTGTATAATTGAAACAATAAAAAAACCTAAAACAGCAACATAGACCTTCTTCTTCACAGGGTAACCAGAAACGATAATTGTGACGTTTAGAAAACGCTCAAAACAGCAGCATTGCCGGCGTAATTAGAGAGCAAATTTTTTTTTTTAAGTTTTCCGAAGTGAAAACTGGCGGATAAAGTAGAAAAGTTAAATGTAAATAAACATTTATTTTGTGTTAAAAAAGGGAAAATTTGGAATGTGTTTTAATTTATTCAATGAAAAGTTTAAAGATTCTTAAATAGTTAATTATTAATCGATTTGTGATTTTCGGTCACAATGAATATAGTTTCTTGTGCAAGATCAAAATAAGACGTACTGCTCATAAAAAATTTTTCTTGCTGAAAGTTGCCAATATTTTTTAATTTCTTGAAAGAAAAAGTTAAAATTTGTTATTGTTATTAGTTGATTTTATTATTTTTTAATAGTTTCACACAAAAGTTAAATTTTTTATTAACTCTCGCCAATATAAAAAACCAACCCCCGAAAACTAAAAAAAAAACATAATTAAACAAAACAGATAGAAAATCAGACAGGGAAAGAAATACTTTTTGGTAATATTTGCTGTCCCTTTCACATTACGCCGGCAACTGTCAAATTCCGTGTCGTCACTGGTTACACTGTGCTCATTAGTAATTGAAACAATGAAAGCCCTAAAAAAGCGACATAGACCTACTTCTTTAGAAGCTGACAAGCAACTGAATACATTTTTACTGTCGTTGTTACGAACATTGTTGATGTTCATGTCCTATAAGTGTAAAAAACTGAGGGCTATGGGTGCCGACCACTAATTTATACATACAATTATGCTATGGACGAGAGCACTCAAAAATTTCTATCAAATGCTCACTCACATATGCTTTGATCATTTTACTCCTTCAAAAATAACTGCTGCTTGGAAGGAGTGTCAGTTATTTTTTGAACTACATGTGTTGACGGTGATTGCTACTCATATTTATTTCCAAATTCCAAAACTTGTTCCACTTGCTTTTGAATCGCACTTAATTTTAATGGATTATTGGATGTTTAATATTTATTGCGTCAGAATTTAATGTATGCCGCGATCTGTGATCAGCGATATGAATTTCGAATAATTAGACCATTATGGCAAACAAATCTCAATTCCTGTGTGCTATCGCAGTGTAATCTAAAACAAAAATTCTTTTGTTTTTGTGTTGTTTGCATTTGTGAAAGATATGAGGTCGATTTTTAAATGAATACGCCTTCAGAACATAAAAAGTAACCCTCTAATGCCCAAATCCAGTTTTTAGCGGTCTTAAGATTTTTGTATTTTCTCTTGAATGAAATGATTCTTATACAAGAAAATGATTTCCTTCCTTCGCATCCTGAGCAGCACTTCTTTACGCTGGTTATGATTTGTTTTTTTCTTTCATACGATGGTAAAACTGCAGTGGAGTTGAATATTGAAAAACATTTTTTTATTTTAAATTTTAAGTATTTCGAGACTATATTGCTTAACTACGGTAAACACTTGCCTCTCTTGGGATTTATTTGTAAAGGTTGTTTTTATGCTTTAAACTTACAAAATTTTATGAAAAAAACCCTCATAATGGTACAGCCTACACTTCGCCACGTTACTGCACTATTCGCTTGCTATATAAAATGATTGACTCATGTTTTTTTTAAACTTATTTACGATTCCAATATTGTATGCACAATTATTTATCCCTCTTGATCAGCATGGCCTTTAAAATTAGTAAAATGAATATTTTTAAATTAATATCTCTAAATACATATATATTTTTTATTATTATAATTAATTTTATGTGAGTATAAGTTATTTAGAAATTTTTAAATAAGAAGCTGAATTGAAAACTAAAAACAAACGATATTAAATTAGTATTAAAAAATTGTTGAAATAATTTTCAAAATTCTACAATAAATCGGTGAGTGAAATAAAATTAAAAAAGAATTCTTTTTTTTATTAAAAAAAAAACAAGCAAACATTGTGATCCATACCTTAATAAGAGATGCAACTTAAATATCGACAAACATACATACATAAAAAATTTAAAAAAGAAAACTTAAAAACTAAAATTAATTTTAAAATTTAATTGAAAGAAAATAAACTACAAACAAAATATTTGAAATAAACAATTCAGTTAAACAAAATTAAAAAAAAAAAAAATAAATAAGAAACTGGAACAAAAAGTACCTTTAAAAACGAAATAAAACTACATACATACATACAATGCATACAGAAAGAAAATATTAATTTAAACCGTAACTAGAAAAAAAAAATTTATTTAAAACGTAAAGAAGTAAAAAATAAAAAAATAAATCAATTACAAAACAAACACTGTTATTTTCTGCTTTAGAAAAATAATCATTTATTTTTTAACGATTTGTTTAAAAATCGAAAAAATAGTTTAAAACAAAAAATAGTAATTTTAAATAAATTAATGAAATATCCAAAGGAAATACAAAAAAGTAATTAAAATCTTAAAGAAAAACATTCGAAATACCGTTGAAACCCTCATGTGATATCTTGAAAAAGAATAAAAACAAAAATAAAATCTTAAAAAAAATTATTTAACACTAAATACAAAACTAAAATAAAAATAAAAAAACCGCAACAAATTTGAAAAGCAAAAAAAAAATCTAAAAAAAATTTATTTTTAATTTATAAATTTTTTATTTAAAAAAATATAATTTTTAATTTATTTTTTATTAAAAAAAAAGAAAGCAAACACCCACCACCTCATTTTTATAATTTATCACTTTTATTTTCTCAGCGAATTTTATTTATTTTTTAGATTTTATAAAATGAAAACAATTTTTTTTATATTTAACAGAACTGAAATTGATATGTATTTTTTCTTGTGAATCTAGTTCTTACTTAATTACATACATGATTTTGTTTTTATTTATTTTCTCAATTATTTTATATTATTTTTCTTAACTATTTTATAAGCTTGTCTATTTAATAAATACTTTACCACAGTATTTATAAATAATAATAATAACATACATACTAATACTAATGATTGGAGAACAAAAAAGTGAAAGATAAAAAGAGAAAGAATTTATAATAATAATATCTTTAATAAATGTTTTTGTTGTAGCAACCAATTTGTGCGTTATACAATTGAAACACTTTTTCAAATTGAATTCGAAAAGTGTCCAAATTCTCTGTAGTCGTTTAAGCTCTTCGTCTTTGCGAATTAACATATAATTAATATATTAATGTAATGAATAATTCATAATATTATAGGATTAAAATAAAAACTAAAAAGCATTTAATAAATAAAGAAAAACAAAAAAATAAATATTACTTATTCAAACTATCAAATGGTTAAAAACAGCAAAAAAAAATTGTTTTATTTATTGAGGTTAGGTTGCCCCAAAGAATATAACCTACTTGGATCGTAAAGAGTTAACTATCCCTGTTCTACCAATTATAATGGGTGATTTTTTAAGAGCTGTAGGAAAATTTTTCAAAAACAAACACATAAAATTCAGAAAAATGCATGAAATCTTTATTTGAATCGGTAGTACGGTCCATATAATTTAATGTTTGAAGATTATTTCATGCAAATATTGACCGCGATTGCGCCTCAAATGGTCCATCCGCTTAGTCCAATTTTGGCATACTCTTTCCAACATTTCAGCCGGTATCTTACGAATAAATGCTTCAATGTTGTCTTCCAATGCGTCAATTGAAGCGGATTTGTCTGTATAGACATGATCTTTAACATAGCCCCACAAAAAATAGTTCAAAGGCGTTAAATTGCACGATCTAGGCGGCCAATTGACCGGTCCCGAACGTGAAATAAAATGTTCACCGAACTCGCCTCTCAATAAGTCCATTGTTACGCGTGCTGTGTGGTATGTGGCACCGTCTCGCATTTTGGGCAAAAAAGTTGGATATCATCTCACGGTAGCGGTCACGTAACAGAGGCCCAATTACTGTGAACGGCGACGAATCGATAATAGATGGTCATCATTTAACACTGGCCGATACAGCTGCGATATTTTCTTCAGTTCACACTAGGGATGCCAATCGGGAAATCCCGAAACAGAAAATCCCGGGATTTTCGGGATTCCCAAATCCCGAATCCCGGGATTTTTTAAAACTTGTCCCGGGAATTTTCGGGATTGTAAATTCATACATATACACCTTATAAAGTAAGAAAAAAATTGAGTCTACGACATTATTTTTAATTTAATATAACATTAAATAACACTCATGTAGTTTTCAAGTGTATCATGCAACATTCTATATCACTGGACATCGTACTGGATAAGAACCCAACTTCCAACTTTTTTCGGGAAATCCCGTGATATTTCGGGATTTTTCGATCCCGAATTGTCCCGAAAAATCCCGGGATTTCGGGATCGGGATTACGAAATCCCGAATCCCGGGATTTTTAAAAATCAATCCCGTTTGGCATCCCTAGTTCACACTCTACGTAGGCGTGTTGGTGGTTTAATGTCCAACAATGTAAATTTGGTGCGAAATTTAGTCACAATAGCCCGAATAGCCGCTTCAGTGGGTCGATTAAACTGACCATAAAATGTAAGAAGCGCGCGATGAACTTTCTTAACAGTGCACGCATTTTTATAATAAAATTCAATGACTTGCAAGCGTAGTTCGTTTGTAAGACGATTCATGGTTAAATTGTTGACCAAATTGAAGATGTTTGACATAGAAACAAAACACGAAACGTGCGTGAGCTGTTTAAACCAGTGTTGCCAAAAAAATAATAGCGAAAAAATCACCCGTTATAAACAAAATATCAACTAAATTTTCTCCACGGTTTCGGTGATATACATACCTTGATCTGATGGTCCATATTTTCAATAACTCTGAGGCTTCATAGAGGTTCATAAAGCCCCCATAGTCTAGTAGGTAGTGTGTTGGCTTACTTGACGTAAGGCCACGGTCCAAACCTCAGGTCAGACATCTCCAACAAAACGACTCGGCGACTTCCCATTAGCAGATTTCTGACAAAAACTCTGAGAATAAATAAAAATTGCCATGAAAAGTTTCTCAAAAATCTGTAGTTCAGAATGTTATTCAAACTTCCCGTCACTCATGTGTAATATTAACACATTGATTGATTGAGGTTTAATATCGTTAGTATACCTAATAATTGTATTCTTTGGCTATTGAATTGTTTTTGGCTTATTGACGCCAATGTCCCCGAAGTCTAACGGTGTCAAATCACATGATCGTGGCGGACCATTTTCATTGACATGATGTATGATAACACGATCATTGAATTTCTCGTGCAGATGACAAGAGCACCATCGTGTTGAAACCATATACATATATTTATCGTCCAGCCCCTTATCCTCAATTTCTGGCTGCAAGAAATCCATTATCATCTACCCATAAAGCACACCATTCTCTGTAACTGCTTAACCAAGCTTATTTTCGAAGAAGTACGGTCCAATGATCTCCCCAGCCAATAAACCGCATTAAGCAAATACTCTTTGTGGAAGTATTGCCTTTTCAACAATTATTCGTGGATTTCTACGCCGGCTGTCGGCAGAGACCAAACCTTGAAATCAAGCCCTGCCCAGGGTCCTTAAACTCAACCACATGCTCGTTGCAACATACCCCACAATAGTCCGGCTGGGATCTGTTCCAGATCCTTGTCGGCGATCTAATCTCGCATCTCTGTAATGAAGGTAGGCAGAGGTGGCTGTCCATCTAAAGGAATTGGATGGACACACTTAGGCCACATAGGCCCCATTGTGTTACCACAGTTTTTCACTATCTCTAGCAAAGTATCCAAAAACAATGTGCCTCGCATGCGTGTCCATAATGCAATGCCCCGTAATGACCGCGGCAACCACACTGAGCGCACTCCTTTGGAGTTAAGCAGACCTTTTGAGCGCCCTTCATCCAGCCTTGGCCAGATTTAATGCGCCGTTCTACCCGTGTCAGGAAGCCGCCCATCTGTCGTTGACAAAATCGACGATCGCATTCTCAGTTATGAGTCTACATGTTCCCATAGGGAACATCGGAGAGTTCGATGATCGTGCTCCGCCTGGCCAGTTCATCAGCTCTGCAGTTACCCTGAATACCACTTTGCCCCGGTATCCATATGAGGCCATCATATCGCTCCGTTATCCGTACACCGTCTTGGAGTTCATAACGCTAGAATTTAGAGCCCTGATAGCCGCGTGGCTATCAGAAAGTATGGTGATGTTCTGCTTGAAGACGTTTCAACTCCAATAATTCTCGCCGTAGCCTGTATTGCCATCACATTCGCCTGAAAGACGCTGCAGTGGTCCTGTAGTCTTGTAGACTGGGCTATTCCAATCGAAAAATTCCACTGCCAATAGCTCTGTTCAGTTTCGAACCGTCGGTGTGTAGAACTGCACAGAGTCCTTTAATAGGTGGGTCACACCAGTTTTCCAGGCCTCGTTGTCCGGGATTGATGTCTTGATTCTCCTCGTGAAGTCGTACCGCGGTGTCATGTAGTCACTGCTCTCGACAGCTCAAACTTCCATCTGGATCTTTGCGTGGCCAGTATCAGCAGAATGCCACTTTGAAGTCGCCCAGAGACGCTTATCTATTTTGGCCGCCACTCCCCTACGGAAGAGGTCCAAAATTATCACCAGTGCCGACGTAGGAGTAGTGCGCAGGGCACCACTAATGATAAAACAGGCAGATATCTGCAGTCGCCGTATCAAGGTATTCTCACCAAACTAGGCAGCCATAGGTCAAGATAGGTCTGACCACCGCTGTGTAGATCCAGCGAGTCATCCTAGTTCCTAGGCCCCGTTTTCTCCCCAAGACTCTGTTACAAGCATACAGGGTAATGTAAGCCTTTTTAATTGATGTTCGGTTTACCCTGTAATGAAACCAATAACTATCCTCAGGCTGGCTTTACCAACGTCATAGACTCCTAGACCCATCTCGATCCATCCCCCATCCCTGACCCATCCAGTGATGAGGCAGTAGAAGTGGCAGATTAGGGAATCAGGACCAACTAGCAATTCGCCCACAGAAAGTGAACCTAATCTAGCGAGAGCATACACCGTCTCATTACCGTGTATACCGTTGTATCCCGGAACGCAGCATAGACGGATTCGATCTGGTGCAAAGGTGAACAAGCCGTGGCCCTTAGGGCAGCTTGACTCAATCCTTTGAAGATCATATAAGATCCCGAATTCTACTAACTGCGATCTCGATAGCCTTTAAGATAGCGAACATCACTGCCTGAAACATACTACAGTCATCCTTTAACGTAAAGTGAAGTCCAAGACCGAGATCCTTACAGCAAACCCCAGTGCCTGTGCCTCAATCCAGCTTCGACCCATCTGCGAAGGTGGATATACCTCTATACCCCTTGAGTAGCCCCCTCCATTCCAAAGTACCCTATCCGGTATGAGGATCCTTAAACCAGGCAGAAACATAGCCTCATTCGACGGTTTTTTTAAAAGGTCCGTTCCACCCTTCAAAAAAGACGACATTTAGAATTCCGGAGTGTCCTATCGACCGGAGTGTTTGACGTCGAACAGCGTCAGGAGTCAGGCTGAGCATAGTGTCAAGAAGTTCTTACTACAGCGTTGAGACAATTAAGGGTATCTACATATATAATGTCCCTCCAATAGTGTTGCCCAAAATTAAAGACGCTGTTCGATGTCAGTGAAAATAACTCCTTACTATTACTTTAAAAAAAAACCAGGTATTTCCTTCTGAGGGGTATTGACGTCGCACAGGTTAGGAGTATGTATTCTGGAATTCATTGTTCTCATCGCGAAGTCTTCACATTTTGTTTGAATCGATCCCTTTTTAAGTTCATAATGCTATTTGTGGATAGTCTGATGTACATATAACTCAAGTAAAGTTAGCTCATTGTAATTACTTAACCAAAGTTTAGATTATCTCAAATGCGTTTGACTTGTGGAGAGTATTGGGCTCTCTTCATCTTCCATTCACTGAATATACCCTTACAGATTCCTGCTCTTATTTTCTGTAAGTCATCAACGGTGTGGAAGCTACCCTCTTCTCTAGCTGATCTGTCTGGAACCCAGAGGAGGCTAATGCTACTTGCGCCTATCTGATTAAACTTTCTACGTCAGTTCCATTCTAAGTTCGAGCCAACTTCCGAGGAGTTATGTGATCGGATTGCGAATACTGTTGTTATGTCAGGTATTGTTGCTATGTCCCGTACTCAGTACTTCCTGTTCAAATTGAATTGAGCACATCTGTTGATAGTGTAAACATTTCACCCGGAAACTGAACACTCCCGCTCTTATCTCAGCCCATTTCTTAAAAGAATATGTAGAACCAAGTTGCTTCTCTCACACTTATTGCTCAGATGCGTTACCAATCATTTCCTAAAATCATTGAGTTTATTGGTTGTCAGATGTAAATCGTGTAAATCTGTAAATCGTGCAAAGTTTGATTAAATTTAAAAGCGAGCAATTTTTTAACCTAGTGCGCTAAATAGCTATTGGACCAGGTGGAGCCCCATAAACAAAATACTCCTCAGTCAACGATTGATGAAAACTTGCAGTTTGTTCGCTGCTTACACTATCACAAGCCACTTTAACTTCCGGAAAGTAGTACAGTATTCACATTCGCATAGAATATTTATGGTTTGAATGTAGATGTACAAATTTCCGAAGCCTTGCGAAAGCTAACGAACCTCGACAGTTGCTGTAGCACTTACGTCGGGAGAAATTTCAAGGAAAGTAAACCTTTGTACTTCTTTATCAAGCATATTATCACGCAGGATGTGATTACTCACTTGTGTACTCACTTCTGCATACATTTGAAACTGTTCAGTTTGTCTACCATATGGCTTTGCGTCATGGCTATCAGGAGAATTTTGTTAGAATAAGTCAACGGGACTTGATAGTTAGGGATAGTCTGGAAGTTGCATATTCTGGTCAAAAACGGATGTTGCAACAGATGTTAGAGTTGTTAGTTCCAGAATGAAATATTCCACGCCCAAAGAGAAGGTTAGGTTAGGTTAGCGGGTAGCTTTCCGTTCACACGGTGATCCATATGGCCCATTGTGTTAACCAGTGTGAGGTAAGTCCCTTGCCATGATCTGTTAGTGTTGGGATTGAACCACTCCGAGCTCCAGATGAAACTGACCAGTTGCCTTAGTGGCACGTTCACCACCATGCCCAGGTCTTCAAACGTTTTGTCACCCAAAAACCGATGACGTCTGTTTTGAAGAGCAGGACGGCCCAAAAAGAATGTCGCGGGTGTCTTCTAAACAGAAGTTGAAAGATGTACTCAATTCAATTTGGACTGAAAGTGTAAAGAGCCGAACCTAATAATACTACTACACAGTCAAGTCGCCATTCGAGCACTCGGCTCTTATTAATTTAACTAGAATATAGTATGAGACTGCCTATGGAAGTTAAATCATCTAGATAGGGCAAATAGTGTTACCATTTGCTAGATGCTACAATGAGCAGGCATCTGAGTTTGTGAGCAGGGAAGTTGCCAAGTCATTGATGGGGCCGTAACCTTTCCGCAGAGTAGGGTTAGATGTTTAGAAATGGATACTCAACGAAAAGCAAGACGAAGAGAGGCAAACGTTATTCTTAAGCCAAATGGCTTTGAGAAATTACAAAAGAGGAGCTTAGAGTCAAGCATCGTACTATTCAGGAATAACCGGTCATTTGACAGAATATTGTTGACTAAAAGTACCCTTGTTCGGAATGGTTAAAGTCGTTGTGGTCTAGCAGGTAGTGCGTTGGCACAAACCTCAGATCAGATATCTCCAACAAAACAAAATATGAAAAAATATTGCATTGGCGACTTCCTCTCAGCAGAATTCTGGCAAAAACTCTTTGAGAGTAAAATAAAATTATCATGGAAAAGTTTCTCAAAAATCTTTCGTTCGGAGTCGACTTTAAACTGTAGGTCCCGCCACTCATGTATAAAATTAACACACACAACTTGGGTGCTGTCAGAAGATAGGGCGTAGTGATCTTCTTGAACCCAACGTATAGATTCTGTGGTGATGAGAATAAATTATCAGAACACATTCTTGGAAGCTGTGGGGCTCTAATAACGGGTGATTTTTTAGCTATTATCTTTTTGGCAACACTGGTTTAAACAGCTCACGCACGTTTCGTGTTTTGTTTCACTGTCAAACATCTTCAGTTTGGTCTATAATTTAACCATGAATCGTCTTACAAACGAACAACGCTTGCAAATCATTGAATTTTATTATCAAAATGCGTGCCCTGTTAAGAAAGTTCATCGCGCGCTTCTTCCATTTTATGGTCGGTTTAATCGACCCACTGAAGCGGCTATTCGGGCTATTGTGACTAAATTTCGCACCAAATTTACATTGTTGGACATTACACCACCAACACGCTTACGTAGAGAGCGAACTGAAGAAAATATCGCAGCTGTATCGGCAACTGTTAATGATGAAGCCTTTCAAAATACAGCTGGTGCAATAATTGAAGCCGAACGACCTACCGCAACGCAGAATTTTTGGTGAATGGGCTCTTGGAAAGTTGGCCGAAGATCCACTTCTTTATTGAAAAATTGTGTTCAGCGACGAAGCTAATTTTTGACTCAATGGACACGTAAATAAGCAGAATTGTCGATTTTGGAGTGAATATCAGCCAGAAGAATTGCAAAAGCTACCAATGCATATAGAAAAAGTCACAGTTTGGTGCGGTTTATGGGCTGGTGGCATCATTGGACCGTACTTCTTCAAAGATGCTGCGAATCGTAACGTAACTGTGAATGGTGAGCGCTACCGTGAGATGATATCCAACTTTTTTTTGCTTGACCTGCATGACATATGGTTTCAACAAGATGGTGCCACATGCCACACAGCACGCGTAACAATGGACTTATTGAGAGGCGAGTTCGGTGAACATTTTATTTCACGTTCGGGACCGGTCAATTGGCCGCTTACATTGTGCCATTTAACGCCTTTAGACTATTTTTTGTGGGGCTATGTTAAAGCTCATGTCTATACAGACAAGCCCGCTTCAATTGACGCATTGGAAGACAACATTGAAGCATTTATTTTTGTGATAACGGCCGAAATGTTGGAAAGAGTATGCCAAAATTGGACTAAGCGGATGGACCATTTGAGGCGCAGTCGCGGCCAATATTTGCATGAAATAATCTTCAAACATTAAATAATATGGACCGTACTATCGATTCAAATAAAGATTTCATGCATTATTCTGAATTTTGTGTGTTTTTTATGGAAAAATTTAACTATAGCTCTTAAAAAATCACCCATTACATGCCAGAAGGAAAAAACTGGTTATATAGCGGGTGCAGGAGAGAGGATAGTTCTTGTTGGCACCGAACAGCATCCAGGAGTTTTTCAGTGTAATAGCAAGCCTATATTATAGGGATATCCTATATAGATTGAGGGCAGTACAATAGGCCGTCTGGTCTCTACATAAGTATAGGAGAGCTTGAAATTAACTCCAATAACCTGTGCAATTGTACTTTAGTAGACTATAAAATCACAATCCTTTGTCTGTCTCTACTTACAAGAGATAAAAATATGTTCGTTTTCATTTGTCTTTTACTCGTGTTTATTGTACTTTCCTTTTAATTACGCCATATTGTATATTTATTAAGCAGTTGTTTTAAATTTCTTTCGGCAGTAATGTAGTCATTTTAATCCTTTCTTAAATGTTGTGTTAAAGTCCTTATAATCATTTCATCGCTTTAAGTACCAAAAAAAAAAAACAAAAGTCATAAAGTTGGCAGGCAAAGGCAAAAATTAAGAGTCTCAAGTTCAGTAGTTGTGAGTTGCCAAAAACAGAAGTGGGTTGGTTGTTGATTTCTCGGTTTTTTCCTCCTTTCTTTCATCTTTGCATGTCCTATTGTTTTAAATCTACACTCCAGAGTGAGATGTCTTTTGTTTTCAGTTGGACAAAGTCCAACAAACTGAACACAGACAAGGCGAAAAAAAGCAAAAGCCACGACTCTATTTAGCAAAAATATAATACACATGAATAAGCATGAAATGCATTAATAATGTAGGCACTATTATGCAGGAAACTAAGGCATCTTTAAGGCCATAAATTATTTACAAGCCAAAGCAAACGTTAGGTAAACAATTTACGTTTATTTAAGCGGCATTAAAAAAAAATAAATTTCATAAAGTTTTCTACTGATTTTTAGTAACCAATCCGGCTGGGCCACAAAGATAACTCCATTTGGAGGTGGTGCGCAAAGGTTCAAAGCCCAATTCCTCTTTCGGTATGCCGAATTGTGTTAATTTCGATTCATAAGTGGCCAATAGATCATCATGGGCTTTTGTAATTCTGGCCAGTTCATAACGTAACTCCTGTATAATTTTATTCTTTTCATCCAAAATATCTTCAGCTTTTTTCTCCAATTCTGCGGGGCTATCTGCCTGCATGCCACTGGCCTTTACGGCAGCATCACAAGACTTAATGGTTTCCTTAAGCATTAACTCTTGCTTTTCACCTTCCCTTTCCATAATCGCTATCTTACGTTCCAATAAAACATTTTTAAGGCCCGTTTTCTGTTGCAGTTCGATTACAACATCTTCGAACTTCTCCTTAAGTTCTTCCCGTTCCTTGACCAACGTATCGTTGCGCAAAAGTAATGCCTCCGTTTCCCAAGTTAAGGCCTTCAGCTGTTTCTCTACATAATTATTGCGATTCTTGAGACGTTGTAACTGGGCCCGATCACGATCATAAAACTCGAGTTTTCTTCTCAATACCACCAGTTCTTGTTGTGCCTGTTCAAGTGGCTCTTTCAATTTACGATTCTCGCTACTCATATCGGCTGCTATGCGATCACTTCTTTCCGTTTGCTTGCGCAACAGCTCCATTTGTTCCTTCAAGGAACTGATCAAGCCCAGATTGTTTAGGGTAATGTCGTTGTAATAGTTTTTCATATCATTGAAAGCCAAATCATGATTTTCTATTAATTTCTGTATCTGCGTGTTTTTACGCTCCTCCACCTCAAACATTTGCATGCGATAAATCAATTGTATGTCCGCCTTTAAGGCAATCATTTTCTCCTCATGCAACAGCGTCATATCCTTGGTTTCATTTTCAAAGCGTGTACGCATTTCACTAAAATTACAAAAGAATTCTTCATGAAACTAAAACGTTTATGTCCACCCTATACTCCACATTACTTACTGCATCTCTTCGATGTGCTTCATTTTCAATTGTTGTATTTGCATTTCGTGTATCTCTTCGCTTTCCTTAAGTAAACGTTTCATTTCCCTCTTATCACCCAATAATTCCATTTCTTGTCGCACATGATCCTCTTGTGATAGTTTCAGTTGGGTCATTGCCTCTGCCCGGATTTCACTGATTTTATTGTGATTTTCGAATTGTAAATGTTTCATTTGTTGCATTATTTGTTTGGCCTCAATATCAGCAGTTTCTTGGGTCATTTCCACTTCGTGATCTTTTTGTCGCATTTCCGTTGTGGCCTCTTCCAGTTGGCCGAGTGTTATTTCCCAGAAAGTTCGTATCTTGTCTCGTTCCATTTGAAAGAAGTTACGTTCTTCCCGTTCGCGGTCCATTTCGGCTTTGAGGCGCAATGCAAACGCCTCCAATTGATCACGATCCATTGCGGATGTATCGACGCCATCAATAAGCACTGGAAAGAGAGTAGAACAAGACTAAGTTACTGTTTAAGATTCATTGTATTAATATATGACTCCTATAAACCAATTGCCTTGACAAACTTCAGAATGTTGCGGGGTATCAACAAGAATAGTTCCGAACCTGGCACCTGATATGCACCCACGTGTGCATGAATCTTCTGATAATTCATTCTCATTATCACCATTCTAAACAAGAGTTCATTTGATTTGGTGTGCCTTATCAAAAGGTTATTCCTGAATGGTCTAATGCAGATCTCAAATCTCTTTCAATGGTAATAACCATACGATCTGTTGTACTACACTCAGCCTAATGTCTCACGCAATCCATTTCCTTTGCCAAACTTCAGAATATTGCTTGGCGTCAGTAAGGGTAACTCCCTGCCTTATATCGGGTCCGCCATCTAACATTGTTTTTCCAACCAGTGTTTATTTCGTGAATGGTAACACTTAGCTCATGTCTGATTTGACAGATAATTAGTTTTAGCCTTCCGCTGAACGAATATGGTTGTGCATAAGCTTGAACAACTCGGGGAAATATTGCGACATTACTTTGAAAATCATGGTAATGTTGCAGAATGTGTGCGAAAATTGCGTATGGATTTTGGAAGAAGAGAAGCACCGTCAGCTCCGTATGTTCGTTATCTTGTGAAAAAAGTGAAAGAAACTGGCATCTCATCGATAAAACAAAGCGTGAAAAGCCAAAAACAGTGCGTACACCCGAGAATATAGCTGCTGTGGCAGAAAGTGTGCGTGAAGCGCCATCCACATCAATTCACCGTCGTTCTCAACAATTGAACATTTCGGAGATATTATTGAGACGAATTTTGCATAAAGACCTTGGTATGACGCCATACAAAGTCAAATTGGTTCAAGAGTTGAAGCCAATTGACCATCCAATACGTTTTCGCTTCGCTAAGTAGGCCTGCGATCGACTTACACAAGATGCCGAAGATGAAGCTCATTTTGATCTTGGCGGATATGTAAACAAGCAAAATTGTCGCATTTGGGGCACAGAAAACCCGCACGCATACATTGAAAAGCCGACGCACCCAAAACGAGTCACTGTTTGGTGCGGATTTTGGTCCAGAGGCATAATTGGGTCATTTTTCTTCGAAAATGAGCAAGGACTGGCCGTTACAGTCAATGGCGATCGTTATCGGGCCATGTTGAACGAATTTTTGTTCACAAAAATTGAAGAGGAGGATATTGGCAACATTTGGTTTCAACAGGACGGCGCTACGTGCACACAGCCGAAGCTACACTCGATGTTTTGCGCCTTGTTTTTGAAGATCGCATTATCAGCCGTAGAGCTAATGTCGTTTGGCCACCTCGGATCTGTGATTTAACACCGTTGGACTATTATTTGTGGGGTGCCGTTAAAGATAAGTGTTACGCTGACAAGCCAGAGACAACAGACGCTTTAAAGGACAATATTTGTAAAGCCATTGGTGAAATACAGCTGCACACAATCGATAATGTGCTTAAAAATTGGACCGATCGTGTAGGCTACTGCATGGCCAGCCGAGGCAGCCACTTGAATGAAATTATTTTCCATTATTAACCGGAAGGATTGTACTTTCAAATAAAAAGAGAAATTTGAGAAAATATTCAGTAGTTTTTTTTTAAAGCATTTTCAAAAAAAAAGTTATTTGGCGGACACTTTATATGCTGGTATTCAGTCTATCTAATTCGGTTCTCCATTCTAATCTCGTGTCAACTTCTTAGAGCCTGAGTGCTCGGATGGCGGTCTGACTATCAAGTAGTATTGTTGTGTGCTGTCCTCTGTATTTCCTGTTCAAGTTGAATTGAGCACATCATTCGTTTACGTAAACTTTCACTTGGAAAAGAGTTTCGGAAATGGTTTCTAAATTTTTCAGTGTGCTTCAGCTTATGTGCCGTTATATGTCTTTGACCCATCTGTATTGCATAGAATGAACGTTCTCCTGAATTATTTCACTCCTATTACTTATTCTTTTTGAGAAGAATTTCCCAAAATCTTATCATTTATTGGCACTGTCTAAGGAACAATTTAAGAGGAAACTATCAGCTTATTTGACTTGTCACAATCAAACTTGTCTTCCATTAACCTAACCATTGTTTTCCCCCCTCATAAATCCAAAATAGCTTGTAGTGCCTTTATAAAGCAGGTTCTCTATGCTACGGTTATACCAAATCAACGTCGTCTCTGTATCCAATCTAACACCATCGATATTTAAGAATCGAATACAAAATTTCGTATTTTCATCGATGTTGGCTAAAGAGAATGTTTCGATTAATCGATAACTTATATTGAGTCTCCACCACTACCTCAAACTCATTTGATTTGCAAAGATTCTCTGCCTCCCCTTATCTTTCCTTTCCTTGAAAACATCTCTTCCCACTCTATAGAAAGGTTCTGGTTCTGTCAGCATCGTGGAAGCTCCCGCTTATTGTTGCAAATTCTTACACGACCTGGCAGCCGTTAGAGTTTAATTCTATTTCCCCTATCTATCTGATTCTGCTTTCCCAGACACTCAAATTCCATTTTTGAGTTTATAATGCTATATCTTGCACATATGTTTAGATTGCTAGACTCTGGATTGGAAGACGACCAGCAGTTTTCCCATCAACTGGTAATATTTCTGCTCAACCCATCTGTATGTTACTCCATTCACTTTGTTGCTTAGTGGCGTTGCCAAACAGTTGCCAAAATCACAAAGTCTACTGGTTACAGTTAAGGACGAAGCTGTCAACCACTAGAGGTATTCGGTAACTTAGTAGGTAGTGCGTTGGCTTATTAGACATAGGCCAGTGGTTCAAACTTCAGCTTCAGTTGACCAAAACGAAGTATGAAGAAATATTTCTTTAGGCGATTACCTTCAAGCAGTCTTCTATCAAAAACTATGAGAGAAGGTTACGTTAAACCGACAGTGGCCTCGCTGGGGACAGCTTACATGTAATTGGTCCTGTAAGACCCATTGTAATATTATCTATTGCGCCATATAATTATAGCTTCTGATTGGTATCTCCATCCCGTGAGTCTTATGAAGCGGAGAATTTTGCTCATATCGCCTTTGGCTAGACGTGTTTCTCTCTAAATTCTGAGTTTCCAAGGATTCTGCGTTTGGAGTTCCCGTACAATGACAGGGAAGATGTTCTGTTGTCTTCTCTTCTCCCTCGTCATTGCACGTTCTGAAGGAGTCGTTATGAGGTATTCCCAGTCTTTTGGCGTGAACACCCACAGGGGCCACTGTCCCGTTATCACTATTATGGGGTTCCTTAAATAGAATCTTGATAGGAACACCCACAGAGGCCACTGTCCCGTTATCACTATTATGGGGTTCCTTAAATGGAATCTTGATAGGAACACCCACAGTGGCCACTGTCCCGTTATCACTATTATGAGGTTCCTTAAATGGAATCTTGATAGGCTCAGCTCAATGCAAATTCTGTTTTGCATATAACCATGTCGGAACAGATCTGTCGGGTGCTTCATTACCTCATGTTACTTTAGCTAATGAAGGAAGTAGAGGAGCGTCTATCTCATGTAAGAATTCATTTGAATTTTCCGTGTTGTCAGCTTTAGCAATTGCGTCGGACCTGTTCTTACCTTCGACATCTTCGTGTCTCGGAACCCAAATGCATTCTCTAGGGATCTAATGGCCGCTTTACTTTCGGTAAATATGCGTATATTACCATAGCGCACAGCGGCCATTTCAATAGTCATTATTTCAGCCTGTAAAATACTATAAGAATCTGGTGGTGCAAGGGTTAATCTGATAAAAGATATCACATCCGACATTGTGGCGTCATTTAGATTCAGTCGTGAAAATCTGCATGAGGAGGTGTTAGCCATTATCATAAAAGGATCTATGCGGTAGGTTAGGTTAGAGGACGTGTACTTGTCAATTAAGACAAGTACAGTACCCGGAGGTCGAATTGACCCATTGCACAAATATCCGGTATCTGCATTGCAAAACCAGGATCGAAAACAGGCTCAGGTATCGTGTAGTCGATAAGTGAATTCAGACGAACCGTACTCAGTATTTTAGAGTGACTAAAGCTTCTGCGTCCAATTGCCGTAGTTGCAGCCACTAGTTACGCCTACATGTCTGATGGTAGCCAGTTAACGATGGTAAACAGTGCCCTGGATGATGTAGCTCTGAGGGCATCTGTTATCAAGACCTATATGCCTGTTGGTAGTCAGAGAATTATGGTAAACAATGTCCTCGATAAGTAGTCTAGTATGTAGTGTGTTGGCTTATTAACCCCAGGCCAGACATCAAAACAATTTACAAAAAGTATTTCTTCGGCGACTTTCTCTCAGCAGATTTCTGGCAAAAACTCTGTGAGTAAATAAAATTGCCATGAAAAGTTTCTCAAAAAATCTATCGTTCGGAGTCGACTTTAAACTGTAGGTCCCGCCACTCATGTATAAAATTAACACACACAACATAAGTGGTGTGAGAAACTAGGTCGTAATCCTGACTGAAGGGTTGTAATGCCCATTTATGTAATGCCCTGGATAATGTAGTTTTAAGGGCACCTGTTATCATGAACGCCACCATTCTCATAATCCTCTCAAGCTGTGTTTGATGATTCCTAAAGCCAACTATCAAACTGCGGCCACTAAAACCCGAGTTGGCCACCTGTTTCGCTTACATGTCTGGTGGTAGCCAGTTAAAGATAGTAAACTATACCCTGGATGATGTAGCTCTAAGGGCAAACCGCGTTTGATGATGTCATTTCTCTAAAGCCAACCACCAAACCATGTCTGCGTAGGTTAGACTTGGTTTGATTACAAAGTTCCTTAGCCAAAGTACATTTTTTAGGGTTAATAACCCTGCTAAGGCCTATCGCTCTCTTGCAACGGTAATGTAAAGTAGACGCCTTAGTGGTTCTGGATTCAAGTTCCAAGTTAGGTTTGCTGTCCAATATGATCCCAGTATATTTGTAGCTTTTGCACAGAGTGTCAGCTACCCCACTGATACTAGGGGTAGGAAATTTCGGTACTTTTTATCCCCTTGTGAATAGGACTAACTCTGTTTGGGTTGAGACTACCTATGAGAGTTAAAAAATAAAAATGCCATGAAAAATTTGTCAAAAATCTATTGTTGGGAGATGATGTTGAACTGTAGGTTCCACTACTCATGTAATAAAATTAACAAAGACAACATGGGGTGATGGTTATTTTTACGCTGAGGAGGAGTAAATATACCTAACTGCACCATAGGGGAAGCCGTCACTATCCTCCGTGTGTGGGGCCCTCACCCACTAAATCTCCCACTCCTCTTTTGGACTCTTTGTGCCCACTCCGGAACTACTGTGGTATTACTTCGAAGTGGAGTCCGTCTGGCCATTTGGCCCCTCTATATCCATATCAGCGTCCGGATTGCATAACCAAATCCGAGAAGGTGTCTAAACATCCATTCTAATTCTCTCGTCCAAGTCAATCTTCTTTGATTTCAGTAAGGCCTCAGTGTAACAGTGCCACATGGTGTGGTGTAGGAAGCTGGGTTGTCAGCCTGTTTAAAGCGCTATAATGATTTAAAATTTTTGAAATAAAATTTAACCATTTTACCCACATAACAAGTAACTAAAATGACCACATATGGCCAATAATAATTATGGCCAATTAATTTTGGTCATGATTTTTGTGAGTAATTTACAAATGAGTTTAAGCCAAGTTGGACTTTGTTAAATACTCTCTTATTGACCTGGTATGAAACTATGCTATATGTACACAAACTATCGGGCCACACACACATAAGAGCAAAATCACATTTTGAAAATAGGAAACCAAACAGAAACAAAAAAAGAAAAAATTAATGGGAATTTCAATTAACCACATTAAAGGAATGGACATTAACAGCAATATATGGTCCAAAACAAAACTGCTGTAGGTATTTGTGGAAGGTTACAACGAATAAACAATGTTGCCAAACTCATCCTTTTTTTGATATTTTTTTTTTGTCTTTTCGGTTGGTCATAAAACTGTAATTTAGTTTAAAGAGCTGGAGTAGAAAAACAGAATAAAAAAAAAACAATTTAATTGCCTGTACCCAAAAGAAGAGCACAGTGGAGAAGTTATGGTCCGTAATAGCAAATGTTTCTAAAAAATATTTCATTCAAGTGTGGTTTTATAAATGCTACTCTTCCTATATGGGTTTTTTTAACAACGCTTTAGAGTAGCTGTCTCTCTCTTTCTCTCTCTCAAATGCAACACAACGTTTAAAGCTAAAATAATCATATAGGTTGGGCCATCTATCGGTTTAAATTTAAACCATTGGTTATTTCGAATCTGGCAATACTTATGTCATTCTATTCTGCCACAAGGTTAGGTTAGGTTAGAGGACGTGTGCTTGTCAATTAAGACAAGTTCAGTACCCGGAGGTCGAATTGACCCATTGTACAATGTCCTAGTTTCTCACACCACTTATGTTATGTGTGTTAATTTTATACATGAGTGGTGGGACTTACAGTTTAAAGTCGACTCCGAACGACAGACTTTTGAGACACTTTTTCATGACAATTTTTATTTACTCTCAGAGTTTTTGCCAGAAATCTGGTGAGAGAAAGTCGCCGAAGAAATACTTTTTGTATTTTGTTTGGATGTCTGGCCTGGGGCTCGAACCCTGGCTTTACGTCTAAAAAGCCAACACACTAGCTACTTGACTACCGTGACTTCACTGTACCTCCTGAATCGATTTACTTGCTTAAGCAACTTTGGGATTTATTGGAAAATTATTTCCAAAACAAATCCAATTGCTCGGAAATTCCACGAAAATGTCATACAAAATTTGGTCGCAGAGAAGGACCAACAGTGTCCGGTATATGCAAGTTTATATACGCAAGTTTGTGAAACTGGTTTCATTGCTGATGCACCAAAACGTGAGCGTAGCTGTGACTGAGAGTGTGCGTTAGAATCCATCGACATCAACATGCCATCGTTCGCAAGAATTAAACATTTCACGCACTAGTTTGCGTTGAATTTTTCGCAAAGGTCTCGACATGATATAAGAGTTAAAGCCACATGGCCATCCGCTTCGTTTTCGCTTCGCTAAATGGGCCAACGAGAAAATGCACGATGATATAGATTTTGCCAAAAAATCACATTTTCGTAAGAAGCTTTTTTTTAACTAGGTGGATACGTAAAGGAGGGATGGGATGTGTGCAAACAAGGTAAATTTTCTGACTGTGGTCAACGTGAGGATCACCAGGGCGATCTTTGTCTTGCTGTATTCAAGTTGACACGCAGCCTCCTCGTGGCTCCTCCTGGATGGCATTCTAGCACCCACTAGATGTTAGTTAATGCGTGTAGTGAAGTCCAATCCCATGGACATTAAATTTGGATTGTGCGTAAGGCTTGGTACCCATCACGAAAAATGTCATCCAATGAAAACCCAAACACAAGCCTCTATACGTACGACAAAACTAATACTCTACAAGACGCTCATCCTATCCGTGCTTCTTTATGGCGCAGAGGCATGGACACTCTATTGAGCACTGATGCAGCAGCCTTGAGAATATTCGAGAGAAAAGTCCTACGTAAGATCTTCGGTCCAGTGCGAGTTGGCGATGATTTCCGCATCCGTTCCAACAGTGAGCTGTATGTGCTCCTCAACGACATAGACGAGGATGCTCCGGTAAGACGGGAAATTGATGGGGATCTGCGGAAGTCAGCGAAGAGGACGACCCTGTACGCGTTGGAAGGAGCAAATCGAGGAAACCCTGTCATCGATTGGTGTGATCAATTGGCGTAAGGATGTGTTGCGGCAGGCCGAAATCCGTTAATCGGGTTGTTAATGGTCAATTAAGTAAGAAAGTAAGGATACGTAATAAGCAAAATTTGCTTATTTGCCCACGCGTGATCTTACTGAAACCAATGCATCCATTACAAGTGACTGTTTGGTATGGCCGTACGGAGCTGAAGCATCATTGGTCCATATTTCTTTGAAAATGAGGACGACTCAACCATTGCGGTCAATTGAGACCCCTATTGCACCATGATAACCGATTTTTTTGTACTCGCTCTTCATTTTGCCACACATTCCATGCCACAATGGATTTATGGCATCAATCGTTTGATGGCCGTTTAATTAGCCGAAATGATGATGTCAACTGGGGGCCTAGAAGTTCTGATTTGAGACGGTTGGACTATTTTCGGTGGGGTGTCGTTAAAGAAAAGTGTTATGCCCAAAAACCAGAGACAATTAAGGATTTGAAGGCCAACATTTGTGATGCCATTGCCATTGCCATTCGAAACCATACACGCGAAAAAGTGCACGAAGATTGGTGCGATCGAATAAAGTGCTGTGAGGCCAGCTGCGTTAGGATTACGGCTTAGCTTCTCACACCACTCATGTTGTGTGTGTTAATTTTATACATGAGTGGCGGGACCTACAGTTTAAAGTCGACTGCGAACGACAGATTTTTGAGAAACTTTTTATGGCAATTCTACTTACTCTCAGAGTTTTTGCCAGAAATCTGCTGAGAGAAAATCGCCGAAGAAATATTTTTTTATATTTCGTTTTGATGTCTGACCTGCGGCTTGAACCGAGGCCTCAAGTGTAATATGGCAACACACTGCCACGGCGTTTTATTACATTTTTAAATTTAAACTTTTAAATCACCCACCCTTTACAAACTCTTGTAGAGAGAGAGAGAGAGAGAGAGAGAGGAAGATATGTTACAATATGGTACAATTATTATCTATATTTTACATTTTTGACCGTTACATTTAAAACGGAAACGGATGATGCTGAAAGAGTGGACTGTACAACTTTTATGACAGCATAGGAAAAATGTCAATGTTGTCGCATTATTGTGTAAAATGTTTTAAAAATAAAAGAACAAAAAAAAATGATAAAAAAATGGTCACTCTATTATTCGAACATCATCTAACAAATATTACGCCAACATTTTTGTTATTTTTTTAATTGTTTTTCCATTTCATTTTTTTCTTTTCCCATTTTTTTTTGTCGCACAATAAAATAGAAGAACTTTCTGTTTCGGCCTCCGTTAAAAAAAAAAACTTTTTTTTTGTTCACCATTCCTTATTGTTGTTAATGCCACAATGAGACAATTATGTTGCATGTTTTGAATCGTAAAAAAATTAAGTGAGACCATTGCAGCTGTGACTTTTTTATCCTTTATTCCTCCTTCCCATACCCTGCATTTCTATATAAGTTTTGTTGGCTTTCACAACTGACCACACGCACAAAAGCCTGATATTGACTTTAATAGTTGTCAGGGGGTGGAGGAGAGTTGGTAAAAGCAAAATGAAAAAGATAAACTTTTAAATTTAGTTTCCATAATTTGTTATTCTAAAGGCAAAAACTTATTTGCACAACTTCTATTACGTATTGATTGGGTGATAAATCAAAGGCATGGGTTATAATGACTTTGAGAAACGCTGTGGTTTGTGGCTTACTCGCATACACCCACATTCAACTTAAATTAATTGCACAATATGAAGTCTAACGGGTTTCAAATTGTACAATTTCGTTGGCCAGTCCACTTCAGATGACCATGTCCTCCAATCGCTCCTGCAGAATATCCAATGTGGCATGAGATTTGAGGCACGTAGCGCCCTTGTTCAAACCATATGTCATCAAATTCAGATCAAAAGAAGTAAGTAATCTTTGACTAAAATGCTCGTCATTGACAGTGATGGCCTGGCCAATGTCGTTTTCTAATAAATTAGACCTATGACGCTGTCAGCCGAAAATCCACAGGAAAAAGTCTAACGAGCTCAAGTTGCACGATTTCGGTGGCCAGTTCACACCACCTCCTCATGAAATAAGCGTGCAGAATATCCAATGTGGCACAAGCTGTGACTTATTCACATACACCTGCGAAAATCCCACGAGAAAAAGCCTAACGAAGTCAAATCATATGATCTCGGTGGCCAGTTCACATCACCTCCCTGTAAGATAACCATGCCCTCAATTTAATCGTGCAGAATATCCAATGTGGAACGATCTCTGTGGCACGTAGCCACGTTCCCTTTAAACCACATGTCGTCCAGATCAATCAATTCAATCGAAAGAAGTTGGTGATCATCGATCTGTAGTACTCGCCGTTAACAGAGATTGTAATATGGACCGAGAACGAAGGCATTACAAAATCCATACCAAACAGTGTTGTTTCTTATCATCCCAAATATGTTTTTCATTTACCCATTCGTCCGAAAATGGACCTAATCATACATACATACGTACATACATAATTGGTCATTACAACCCTTCAGTCAGGATTACGACCTAGTTCCTCACACCACTTATGTTGTGATAATTTGATACATGAGTGGCGGGACCTACAGTTTAAAGTCAACTCCGAACGACAGATTTTTGAGAAAGTTTTCATGGCAATTTTATGTACTCTCAGTTTTTGTCAGCAATCTGCTGAGAGGAAGACGCCTAAAAAATACTTTTTGAATTTTGTTTTGATGTCTGGCCTGGGGTTTGAACCCCGGCTTTATGTCTAATAAGCCAACACACTACTTAATAGACTACGGCGACTTCAATTATTCGCATACATTTGCGAAAACTCCACAAGAAAAAGTCCAACGGGATCAAATCATCAAATACATAAGAAATTCCCATGCCCTCAAATCACTCATTCAAAATATCCAACGTGGCATGAACTGTGACTTATCCACATAGCCCTTCCAAAAATCTCACAAGAAAAAGTCTAAAGGGATCAAATGACATGATCTCGGTGGCCAGTTCACATCGCCCCACGTGACATGACTATGCCTCTAAATTGCTCGTGCAGAGTATCCAGCGTGGGGGTCAAAAGCACGATCTCGGTAGTCAGTTCGCATCACCTCCATATGAAATGACCACGCGCTTAAATCGCTCGTATAGAATATCCGATGTGGAGTGATCCAGATTAATCAATTCATTCTAAAGGAAGTTGGTAATCACCGATCCTTGGTGCTAAAGATATCCTGGCCAAAGTCGTTCTCAAAGTAATATGGACCGATGAGGACGGCGGCGCAAAATCGAATTTTCCAGGTTGCATTGGACGCTTCTTGGATCTCATGTGGACTGTTATCGTCTCAAATTCTACAGTTTTGTTTGTTCAATTCTTCCAGAAATGGGCCTAATCGCTGAAGATAATTTCTCGATGAAGTCCAGGGTCCGTTGCCAACTGCTTCAGAGCCTATTTAGTGGCCACATGTCGTTGTCTATGGTCGTTTACCTTCAGTTCCTGGTTCAGTTGAATTTAGTACAATCGCACGAATAAGTCATGAAGCAAAATTTGCCAAGTTGTGGTTCACGAAATTTAGATGTCTTGTGAGCTACACGAAATCAGTTGCCTCGGATTATCCAGCACACTTTTACGAACAACGTCGATGTATTCGACAGATCTTGCGTTTCGTCGAAGTGCATTGATTGGTCGATAGTTTACTGAAGTAGTAGACTCAAATTTATCCACCACATTGCAAATTGTCGTCTTGGTAGGACGATTATGGAGGTCGTAAAATGCACAAATCGCGCTGTACCTCGCCTGAACAGAATATCAATTTTGCGAAATGTTGTCAAAAGCTATATTAGTCCATGGTGATTTGGCAAAACAGACTGAATAAATGACGACTAATTTGACTGACATAGCCTCATCAGTATGGACGCTATCAACTATCAAACTTCGGAAGTCTCTCTTCGACTTGTGAAATGTTGGAATTACTCTCCAAAAGATGGCACCAGTATATCGAACAATTTGGTGAGAGCAAGGTTGCAGTTGCCGTATCCTAGCAGATAGTGTGTTGGCTTAGTAGACGTGAGGCCATTGCTCAAAACCCATAGCGACTTCTTCTCACCAGATTTCTGGCAAAATCTTTGAGAGTAAATTAAATTGTATTGAAAAGCTTCTCGTTCGGAGTCGCATTTAAACTGTAGGTCCCGCCGCCACTCATGTATAAAATTAAGTGGTACGAGAAGCTAAATCGTAATCCTGACTGAAGGGTTGTAATGACCAATTATGTATGTATGCATGTAAGGTTGCCGTTCTAATTATTTACCAAACTTTTTGATAAAGTGTGTAACGGTGCGCTTTCATATAAAAGGGATATCTTATCTGATGAGTTCACGGTTACCACTCGGCTCTGTTCTTTCCCACTCTAATTCTTATTTTTATTAACGACTTTTCTCCTTTAACTTTCAATACTCAATTGCAGAAGGTAGTAATATTTGTCAATCATATTCTTTTGATCGTAGAACGACAATAAGACTACGTTATCTTTAATTATGGGAGTCATTAGCTCTCGATTTTCTGGGTATGGCTGGAACCAGCATATTTTTCAAGTATCGCAAGAAGTCTTTCTAAAAATCCCAATCCAAAATGTGCCATCACGTCTTGTTAGTATTGACTGACATCAGTATTTCGTGAAGCGTGTGTTATAATATTTATTGACTAGCTTGAAAAGGGAAACACGCCTCCAAAGTTTTCAGCCCTACTGTTATTATTGTAATGAATAAAATAATGAATTTAAATTGTAACTTACTTGGCTTGGCTTTGCCTTTTTTGCCCTTCTTTTTGGGTGGCTGTAAAAGAAAAAAAAAATATTTTTTAAATAAATATTAAGGTCAAGTTAAAGATCAAGGAAAAGAAAAAAAATTAGATTAGTTATTCCATCTATAAATTTCATGGAAGGTAAAACGGAAAGTTTTAGAGCTGAAAGTACATAAAAATAGTCATGAAAAGCTTCTGAAAAATTTGTCATTCGGAATCGACTTTAAACTGAAGGTCCAGCCATTCATGAATAAAATTGACACAAACAATATGGGTGGTGTGAGAAGCTAAGTCGCAGTCCCGACTAAAGGGTTGTAATGAGCAATTAGGTAAGGGCTTTGAAAAAATAAATCTGTTCGCGTAGGTCATTGAGTCTGTAATTGGCAACCAATTCGTGAAGTTATTGTAACCAGTCAAGGATGTTAGGATGTAGTTCCAAGAGTACATGTTATCATGATTCTCCTCATCCTAATTATGCGCTCAAACTATGTTTGATGATCACATTTCTCCAAAGCAATCTTGCCCTCTTAATGGTTCTCAATTGCGTACTCATAATCCTGTTTATTATTTGTTAATTTTTATCATTATGAAGAGATCTGATGTTGTTTGTTCACCGATATGTTTGACAGAGCTCATCGTAAAAAAAAGTTAAAAATTAATTAATTAATTAAATGATCCTTATGGAGACATTAGTATCTTGACGCACCACGACATACCGATGCACCTGGTATGTATCGAGCTAAATGCAGTGTCTGTTGAGAAGTGAAAACAATTTTTTTTAATTTTTATTTTGGTTAGGTTAGCTAATGTTTAAAAAAAAATGCTAATAAAAATAAATTTGTGTTTAGTTTTAATTAAAATTCTTTATTGTTCGCACAATTCTGTGACCCACTGTTCACAACTTGACGTAAACAACAACAATTTCTTTCCTTTGTTATGTCTCGGTTTACACCCTTTGTATTAACAATAACAATTACTAGGCAATTATTCTACAGATCTTTGTCACCGTTAAATCACGATTACTCTCTTCAAACACATCGCGTCTTCACACAAGACTGACTGAACTTCACTAACTCCGTCGCCTGCTTTGCTTTGGCTTTTATATGGCAAAGTAAACAGTCTGATGAATGTTCTTGAAGGCGAATGTTCGTGTTATCGCCTTCTCGAAATCTCTATAAATGTAAACCTCGTTGTTTATGTTTATTCTTGTAGCGGTTGTTGTTGTAGTTTTGTTTACTTGTTTACCATTTTTTATGCTGGTGTTTGTTGTTGTATTTTTGTTACCTTGTTTACCATTTTTTATGCTGGTGTTAGGTTAGGTTAGAGGACGTGTAACTTGTCAATTAAGACAAGTACAGTACCCGGAGGTCGAATTGACCAATTGTACAACGTCCTAGTTTCTCACACCACTTATGTTGTGTGCGCTAATTTTTATACATGAGTGGTGGGACCTACAGTTTAAAGTCGACTCCGAACGACAGATTTTTGAGAAACTTTTTTTCATGGCAATTTTATTTACTCTCAGAGTTTTTTCCAGAAATCTGCTGAGAGGAAGTCGCCGAAGAAATACTTTTTTATTTTGTCTTGATGTCTGGCCTGGGGCTCGAACCCTGGCTTTTACCTCTAATAAGCCAACACACTACCTACTAGACTACTAGACTACGGCGACTTCGGTGTTTGTTGTTATGTTAAGCAGTACGATAATTTGTAAACAGGTTTGTTTACTGTATTGTTTTGTTTTTGTAGCTTTTAATGTTAAGTGATGTAAATGCCAAACGCCAGTATCTAAATTTTTTTCATTTTCGTAACAATATACTTATTATTCAATGTACAGCGAATATCAAAATTTTGTTAAACAATGGTGATGATCATGATCTAATATCTGATAGGTTTTATGGCATTTATTTCTTATTTCAAACATTGTTTGTCAGAATATGTATCGAGTCCATATGTATAGAGTTTGACATACTCCTTGATTCCCGTTTGAAGTATTATTTTTGAAAAACATAAATAAATAATTTTGCATACTTCTAGGCTATTGAGTTGTTAAATTTTAAAGCATGCATTTAGCCATTTAACATATTTTATATGTTGCATAATAAACAGAACAACTTGTAGTTTAAAAGTATCCTTTGTATGCAACATGCTGCCTGCCATATATTTTATGGAAATATTTATTTCTGGCTGACATTTCTTTCGTTTAAAGAATTCAAGGCTGCAAAATCTTTGACAGTTTAAATATTAAAATCCATTTATTATTTCATGCATTACGACTGTAAAAGAGCCTGTAGTTTTAAGATTTAAAGTGAATATTAAAACTGAATACAGAGTGCATAGTGTTTCATTTCAATTTCATTTAAAAATACACTCAAATGAAGCAAATGATGCAAGTGATGTTGTTCCTTCTCTGTTTCGTTTCTTTCGTTTTTTTTTGTCAAGGTCCTTTCGTTAAATGGAATAACAAGTAGTAGAAGTGCCAAAATATTTTCCTTCTTTACTTTCTCCCCTTCTTTATCCTCCGTTTGGCATATAAATTTAATTTTATTTTATTATTTTAATATTGAAATTTTGTTGTTGTTTAATACAAAATAGTTTCCGTTTTTCGTATTTTTTTCTCTTCTTTATCATTCCACTTACGCGGTTGTTATGAATTTGTTGGTGTTGATAGTACTTGTCGAGCAGTTGTTTAGCTTAAGGCTTCTTTTCACTTAAAAAAAAGTTGTTTGTTTTTGTTGTTGTTGTAAAATCCTTTATTTATACACATGTTTAAACAGCAAATACAATACAACACAATCCATATATATTTGTATGTGATGAATTAAGCACAGTGGGGTCAAAAGCAAAGGGGGGGGGCATATAAAGGCATATAAGTTGGCGGAATTGCCGACAATATATAGGGGATAGGCTAGGAGCATTCTCTTCCTTATCTTTGCTAGAAATGGCAGTAGCCTTTGTGGAATTTTCTCGTGATCTTGCTGCCTTAGAGCAAAGAAAGGTAATGTGCTTAACCTTCTATTGACTAAAACCTACGCGGAAAAAAATCGGTCATAAGGTTGTTCTACCTAAAGATACCTTTGTAGTGATCATGTTCGAGGAAGATTAACATAGCCCCAGATGAAATAGAAATATGTTTGTTTACATAGAAAACTAGGGTCTTGGGCTGAAGGCATTAGGGATCGATGCAGTCAAATCCAGGTTCAACCTAGACAATGCAGTAATTTTAGGAAGACAAAGAAACATGTAGGTCGACTATATGATTCCCTATAACTCCTTGATGTGAGAAGGCCAATAAAGGACTTCCAATTTAAAGAGCTGGAGGTTCCTAGTGCCAGATAGAGTAGTGTATGCTTGGCAGAGTCGTGTATGCATTAAGGGCCTTGATAATAATGTTTAGTATAGACTGCCTGATTACTTCAGAATACTCTAAGGAGTTTAAGGAATGCGCTACTTGGGAATAAGCTGCGTACTGAGGACAACTTCAGGTAGGACATAGGAAACGATCCTATCTATTCATCCAATTGAGGCACGCGTGCGATATTAGATGTCTCTCACGGATCCAGACTAAGGGGAGCCAATTGAAAAGCTTGCCAAGGACCTCTATTACAACCAAATGTACTGCTTTAAAACTGGAGCGGTAATCATAATCAAACGCAGGTCTTGCATAGCTGGCGACTAGTTGATAAATAGGACCGGCCTGGCAAGCGACATTGAAAAACTAGAAACTTGGCTATGCTTCTGTCTATTGAACAACAATAAGATTGTTAAGGTGGTGATAGTAGGTGTGATCAAAGGGTGTAGCTTAGTATAACGATGGGCCATATGTGGCCTTTTCCATCTTCCTCTTTACTTTCCTATCTACCTTTACTGTTAGCCAAATGGAAATAAGAGCAATGGCATTCAGGAACTACGCTTCTAGGATTGTTTGTAAGAACGTTACGCATTATTTCGTTACCAATAAGTGGTCGGAAATTATGATGTGAATGATCTACCTAACATAGGTGGAACATCACATGCGTAAACTTGGTGAATTTAAGGCCTATGTAGTGAAAAGTGATATTGAGGATCCAGATATCGGGAAAACATATTCTTTTTAATTGCGGATAAGAGTGATAGGTATCCTTATGAGGCACTTGACTCATTTAAGCTGCATAAGTTTGCCATAGGTTTGTCGCCGTGGTCTAGTAGGTAGCGTGTTCGGCTTATTAGGCGATAGGCCTCGGTTCAAACTCCAGGTCAGACATCTCGGACAAAAAGAAATATTAAAAAATATTTCTTCGGCGACTTCCTCTCAGCTGATTTCTGGAAATAACTCTGAGAGTAAATAAAATTGCCATGAAAAGTTTCTCTGCCATTTGGAGTCGACTTTAAACTGTAGGTCTCGCCACTCATGTATAAAAATTTACACACACAACGTAAGTAGTGTGAGAAACTATGTCGTAATCCTGACTAAAGGGTTGTAATGACAAATTGTGTATGTAGGTTTGTCAAATTATATCGAATGTAGGGTATGTGATGCTAACATAGAAATGTTGGAACACTTTAGTGAGTTTCAGGTTAGTTTAGGTTAGGAAGGGAGAAGCTTCACTGTCTTAATAGTTCCATTCCTCCACCCAGAGACCCATTGGCCCATTGCAAGCCTTAAATTAGGTGAAAAGATTGTCATTGAGGTCCAAGTAGTTTATGGATGACTTTTGACGAGTCATTATACATCAAAGAGGAATGGATTGGAAAAATCTGGAGTTGGCATACAAGGTATGGAAATTATAAATCTCTTAACCCCTTAGTAGAGCGCCACTGCACAGCCTATTTGCTCACTTACACTCATGCTTTCAATTTTTTTATGGTATTTAAATAAAAGCAAGGCGAAGAGAAAAAATAAAAAACATAAAAAATAAAAAAATTGTGTTTAAATAATATGATGACGCGGCTTTGAAAACAATTTCTCGCAACAGATGTTGGCTTATTGCATATTTTATGGTTGCAAATTATTCAAAAAATCTCGCAGATACAATTTGTTGCTGCCGTTTGATGCTGTAGCTGTTAACGAGAAATGAAAATAAACCAGAGATGGCATTCGATGGACCGCCGCCACTACCACCACCACCATTGTGAAAGCAAAGTGAAAAGTGAAAGAACCGCGAACTACTCGCACTGATGTTGTATAAACTGATTGTTTCATTTATTTTTTGGCGCCAAAAAGCTGATTTTATTCACGAGTATTGCAAGTGTTTATTATATTAAATGCCACATCCAAAAAATTTCATACATTTTTGCCCTTCATCTTCATTTCTTTTGCTGCCAATAAGTTTCCAGTAAAAATGGTTGATAAATTGTCAGTATCAGGATTTAAAAATCGATATTTGGTTCGCTCCATATGTGTGTAGGAGGGGGTAGTTAAAAATTTATGAGATTTAAAAGAAAGTCTGCAATCGATTAAAAAGCATTGGGAAGAAATGTATGCGAACCAGGAACTCTCTGTTCTGTACAATAAGCATATAGGCTGGAGTAAAACAAAGATGCTGCCTGTCACTTCTTATCACACTTAGGTTATGCATCACAACGGGCCGCTATGCGTGCTCAAGTGAGCTTTTTGGTAAATTAAAGCTAACACGCTAACCTAGGTTAGGTTAGGTTAGGTTAGAGTGGTAGCCTTGATACCAAAATTTCACTTGAGCACGCGTAGCGGCCCGTTGTGACGCCACAGGTGAATGCAGTCTCTGTACTGACCAAGTTCTCCAAATCAGGGGAGAAGAAATTGGTCACCGCAAAGGCTGCACATTCTAAAGCATGACTACCTTACGCTGGGAAACCAGCGAATGATATCAATGGACGATAGCTCCGTAAAGCTGACAAGGATTGGGGAGCTAAATAACCTATATCTGCACCTTGCAAGAGATGGGCATTGACAAAGAAAGTGGACAACAGTCTCCTCTTCCTCAGCGGATCTGCACCCACGGCAGAAGTCGTTCGATGGGAGCTTCATTTTCCCCGCTTGCTTTTTCATAACACAATGACCCGTGAGCACGGCCACAGTGATTGAGATGATGTCACGACCAAGTCCGAGTAACTGGTTGGTGTGTCTTCTATCCATCGAGGGCCAAGTTAGCCTAGAGGTGGAGCAGGACTCCTCATTGACCCGTGATAGGTTGGCGTCTCGAAAGAGTACCCGCGCGATGGCCAGCTTGAGCGAGGTAAGGGGCATCCCCAAGTCGACTGAAGAGGATTGCGGCAGTAGTGCACCAGCCCTTTCTAGCTCATCACACTTACTTACTTAATTAATTGAGCATTACAAGCCTTTAGTCAGGAGAACAACCTAGCTTCGTACTCCACCATGTTGTTTGTGCTAATTTTATCCATGAGTGGCGGGGGAAAAGATTTTTGAAAAAATTTTTCATGGAAATTTTGTTTACTCTCTGAGTTTTTGCCTAGAAATCTGCTGAGAGAAAGTCCAGAAGAAATGTGTTTTCATCTTTCCTTATGTTCGAGATATCTGGACTGGAGTTTTGAATCACTGGCTCTGGTAAATAGAGAAAATACTGCCAACTAAACTGCGGCACCTTTTAATATTATAAACGGAGCCTATTAAAACAGAATAATAATTATTTGGGAGTCTCTCACTACTACTAGAGGCTTTCGATTCTGCAAATGATTTTCGCCTACGCTCGCTGACGATCTCCAACATACAACCAAAATCAGAAGACTTGGAAAAATGGTGCCACTTCGCAGGCTTTAGAATAAATATGAAAGTAATCAATGCCGTGAGAATTTAAATCGCTTGCACCGATAATATTATGCTACAAGGCCAACAAGTCGATTACAAACAAACAAAAATGTTGAATTTGGGAAGTTTCCAATTTACAAGAGATCCAGAATACCGCTTGGTGTGTATATTAGTGGGTCTGGTGGTATCATCGGTACCATGGCCTATATATCGATGGTTACTAACTTGTTTTGCGTGTAATTGGATGATCTGCACAGCCCAATCACGATATGTGATTTCCACTGAACTGCGCCACATGCCACGCAGCTCATTTAACATTCCGCACGAACGATTTCTATGAAGTATCTAATTCGACACGTCATGAACGTCGCATGTCACCAAATTTACCGGCACCACCCGTTAAGGGCATATTACATTCCAGTCCATTACGTGAACGTAGTCTAGATGCATACGCTAGATGTTATATACCTGAACAAACCTCATATTTATCATATGAAATGCAATCCCGTTTAGAGCGTGCTTTAATGGGTATTTTTTCAAATCCCCTTAAAAACTCTTTAATGTCATCTTCATTTCATCGTCAGCCTATCGAATTGTGGTTAGCAATTTGCACACCAGTGTAACCCAGTGAGATATTAAATAATTATTTGACGATATTGGCGAACTGTACATTGTTCGGCCTGGAGTAGCCGAAGTGTCATTGAATGATGTTGAAAAGGCAGTAGACACCTATCACTTTGTGGTGTCAATGTGAACTGGCTATCGGGATCCTGCGATTTGATCATGTTAGACATTTTCTTGTGGGGATTTCTTAAGTCTCAGTTGTATACGAATAAGTCACAAACCAAAGTGAGCATTAAAGTCAACATAAGCCATGCTGTCGGTTAAATTCAGCTTGATATACATATGTACCAGAGCCAGTGAGAGTTGAACATTTGGAATGCACTCCACTCAGAGAAGTAATGGCGATGGATTTCAACGGTGTTAAAATCCACAGAAAATGGCATTAATGATAGGTCTTACATACGAATAAAAAGCAGCAATATAATGAAACGGCCTCCGTAGTCTAGTAGGTAGTGTGTTGGATTATTAGACGTAAAGCCAGGGTTCGAGCCCCAGTCCAGACATCAAGACAAAATACAAAAAGTATTCCTTCGGCGACTTTCTCTCAGCAGATTTCTGGAAAAAAATCTGAGAGTAAATAAAAATTCCCATGAAAAGTTTCTCAAAAAATCTGTCGTTCTGTAGGTCCCGCCACTCATGTATAAAATTAAGACACACAACACAAGTGGTGTGAGAAACTAGGTCGCAATCCTGACTGAAGGGTTGTAATGACCAATTATGTATGTATGTATGTAACATAATGTAATGGTAAGGGAGAACGAGGTTCTCCTTACTTAAGTTCGACTAAAAAACGGTTCGCATTCTAACGAGAATTCTAACGGGACACTGCGCTATTGGCAGTTTCGTAGGCAAGCTCAGTCTGCAGGAGCTGCCATGATGTGGAGAAAATGGAATCGGTACAAAACCTTTTATGCGAGTGCTCTGCACTTCAGAGACGACGTCATCGGTTTTAGGGTGACAGAACATTTGCAGATCTAGGCATTGTGGCGAACGTGCCACTAAGGGAACTTTCCAGTTTCATTCGGATCATGGATCATGACAAGGATGCTTACTTCATATATAGCATAATGGGACATTACAATCCTTCAGTCAGGATTACGACCTAGTTTTTCCCACCCTTATGCTGTGTGTGTTAATTTTATACATGAACGGCGGGACCTACAGCTTAAAGTGGACTCCGAACGACAGATTTTTGAGAATCTTTTCATGGAAATTTTATTTACTCTCAGAGTTTTTGCCAGAAATCTGCTGAGAGAAAGTCGCCGAATAAATACTTTTTGTATTTTGTTTTGATGACTGGCCTGGGGTTTGAACCCCGGCTTTTCGTCTAATAAGCCAATACACTACCTACTAGACTACGGCGTGTTCAATGATGCTTATTTCACACTGGGTAAAACAATGGGCCATATGGCCACCGAGTGACCTTGCCCGTGATAACCCGATAACCTTATCTATATGACGGAAATGGTTGACACACACAAAATTTTGAAATTGTAACAGTTTCTTGAGTTCTTCATTCCTTGGCAAATCATTACTATGGCAACTCTCTAGTCTACTTTATGTGTGTCCATAAATATATTCCCTAGTATTACTGTTGTTGCACGACAAATACTTCTTCCATATTGCAATGTGAGCAAGAGTTATTATTTCCCTTTTGCTGCCTACTTTCGTTTTTTCCGTAGACTGATTTAAATGGTATTTTTGTAATATTTTTTTCCTTTTTTTCATTCTTCTTTTTCGTTTGCTTAATACGAGTTAATCATTCATACTCTCCATGATCTTCTTTAGGGAGTTGGCAGTATGGCAGCAAATTTCAATTGTTTTATTTATACAGAGTAAATGTATGTTTTTAAGCGGGTTTTTTTTGTTCATTTGTTCAAAATGGATTATTAATTATTTTATTTCCTGATTCTTTCATTTGACTTTTCCTTTTCATCACTTACCATGTTTGCTTAACTTAAGTTGTTACTATATTGCCTGTTGGGTTTCGCTTGATCAAACTAGTAGTGAGATGTGTGATTTTCTTGTTCTTTATTTTGAAATTAAATTTAAAATTTTTATTTCTTTACGCGTTTATATAGAATTTTTTATTTTATTTTGTTTTGCTATTGAAAAAAAAATATTGAACTTTTGAAATAAATTTTTATTTGTAAACAAAATAAATGACGTCTTGCTGTTACTATGGTTGCCAATTGGGTATGTTGGGTAGTTTGTTTTAATTTCAAAGGGGATTTTAATTATAATCGATTACTGGTTACTTTTAAGCAGTTTATTTTATTTTTCTTTTATTAAATTTGAGTAATGCAAGCTGAGCTAGTAGACGCCGTATTCTAGCTTATTAGACGTGGGGCGGTTCAAACCTCAAGTCAGACTTCTCCAATAAAACGAAACTTAAAAAAATATTTCTTCTGGCAAAAACTCGGATAGTAAATAAAAAGTTGCCATGAAAAGTATCTCAAAACTCTGCTGTTCAGAGTCTATTTTAAACTGTAGGTCCCACCACTCATGTATAAAATGAACATACACAACATAAGTGGTGTGAGAAGCTAGGTCGTAATCCTGACTGAAGGGTTGTAATGACCACTTATGTATGTATGTAAGTTAAACTAATAAGTCGACGTATTCAGTAGGTAGTGTGTTGGATTATTACAGGCTTATTAAGGCGGTTCAAACCTCAGGTCAGACTTCTGCAATAAAACAAAACATAAAAAAATATTTCTTCTGCGGCTTCCACTAAATAAATTAAATTTCTATGAAAATTATTTCAAAAATCTGTCGCTTAGAGTCGATTTCCGTGTGTCTTTCCATAACACAATGGCCTGTAAGCATGGCCGCTGTGATCGAGATGATGTTACGACCAAGTCCAAGTAACTGGTTGGTGTGCGCCTTCTATCCAGTGAGGGCCAAGTGAGCCTAGCGGTGGTGCAGGACTCCTCATTGACTCAGGATAGATTGGTGTCTCGTAAGAATTCCGCGCGATGGCCATCTAGAAAGAGGTACGTGACATTTCTAGGTCGATTGAAGAGGATTCCGGAAGTAGTGCATCAGCCCTGATGAGCTCGTCGGCTCTACAGTTTCCCAGAATGTCACAGTGCCCGGAGACCCAGATAAATGTGATACTGCAGCGAACAGAAAGAATGTTGAGACAGCGGCGACATTCCCTGACGATCCTGGAGTTATTCACAACGTTCGACAGAGATCTTATGGTAGCCTGACGATCAGAAAAGATCGAGATGCGGGTGAAAGGGACACCGTAGGCGAGGATCCATTGAGCGGCCTGTTAGATGGCCATTACTTCCGCCTGAAACACACTGCAATAGTCCGGCAGCCGGGGTGAAATGTTCAGGTCCAGTTTCCCAGAGTAGACTCCACTAACCATCCCGCCATCGAGTTTGGAGCCATCGGTATACATATCCAGGAGTCCTGGGGGAACAATCGTGTCAGGGGCCTAGTCGCCCCTGCTCGGAATCGAGAAGTTGAAACCCCTGTCAAAACAATATTCCACAGGGAGGTAATCGATATCCAGCAAGGCCGCAGGATCAATCTCCAAAATATGGGAGTACCCAAAAGGGACGACGCGCCAACGAGACAGGACATTAAGGCTTGTCGCAATGAACTTAGCCACCTGCTTAGCGAGGAGTTCAGTTAAGCATTGTGAACAAGGCCTTTGGGGGGTGGCGCGTAGAGCACCAGTGATACGAAAAGCTACGTTCCTTCTGACTCTGTCAAGGAGTCTAACATTGTGCAGCTTGCAGAAGGCTACACAGTATAGGAGGTTGGGTTCGATGATTGCAGAATAAATCCAGCGCATGACACTTGGGCTGAGACTGCATCTGGATCCAACTGCGAATGATGGCATGAGTAATATTGGTTTTAAAGACCAATGTAGTTTAGTCGCTTATACGTGGCTCAATCTCGTTGGCAACAGGAAGGTACGAACAATATTGTCAAACTCTGTTGAATACGTATAGCCAAGAAGACGACTGACTTACTTCTTTCCTTGAAGCGTGTGGGCATCCATAGTACAAATGCGATTTTTATAAGCCACTGCCTTTTTAGTACGCATGCCGAAAGGCTCGGTATTTCAACTAAAGACTTCAGCAGATGCAGTAAGTCTGAGGAGGAGGAGGAGGAGACAGACTGTCTTTCACCACATTTTTCATTGCCGTGCTCTTGTTATGAAGAAGGTTTTTTACCTATCATTTTCTGAAGTCGTTGATCGATCTCTCTAATATAAAGATTGCTGCAAAAGCAAGATTTATTTTTGTTTCGGGATAGTTTTTTCTAGGGAATGGTTGACCACCGGCCTAAGTGGGACCAATACCTCCGCGGGCGCCAGCCACCTAACCTAACCTAGCCTCATATACCTGCGACTTAAAAAAACTCCACTAAAGGAGCCAAACCGCACGATCAAGGTGGCCAATTCACATAATCTTCATGTAGGACCATGCCCTCAAACAGCTTGTGCCGAATATCCAATGTGGCATGCGTTGTGTGCTACATAGCGCTCTTCTGTGGAAACTACTTGCTGTTAGTTTATCTGGACATCAATTCAATTCAGGCCGAAAGAAGTTGGTAATGATCGATTTATAGTAGTGAGTTGTCCACCTACGTTTTCAATGAGATCGCCAGCCTAAAACTCTCACCAAATAGTTAAATTTTTGGAATTTTTTGAATTTCATATGGGCTGGTATCGTACTAAATTCGATAATTTTAATTATTCATGTATCCATCCATCCATTAATGAAGTTCATCTGAAGTTAATTTTACGGTGAAATGAAAATGAGAATAAGTTTTTAATATTCCAGTGGCCATTCAGTAAACACACGTCGTTCTCTATGATTGTGCTTTGTGAGGCGACAAAAAAGGCTGAATATATGACAACTATTTTGACAGATGCAGCTGCAACAAGAAGGCTGTTATCAACTGTCAAAAGCTGAAGAGTCTCTGCTGGAGGACCCTGGATTTTCAATTGATTTCTTTATACTTATACACGATTAAGCCACAAATAACAGCGGCCCTGGAAGCCTACATAGCTTATGCTATTCACCAAATTCGTAATCGCTGTAGTCTAGTAGGTAATGTAGCGATTCAAACTTCAGGTCAGACATCTCCAACAAAATGAATAATAAAAAAAATTTCTTCGGCGACTTCTTATCAGCAGATTTCTGGCAAAAACTCGGAGATTAAATAGAACTGGCATGAAAAGTTTCTTAAGAAATCTGTCGTTCGGAGCCGACTTTAAACTGGAGGTCCCACCACTCATGTATAAAATTAACACACACCACATAAGAAGAAGCTCGGATATAACCCAGACTGAAGGGTTGTAATGACGAGTTATGTATGTGTGTTATGATAAAAATAAATTTGTGTTTAGTTTTAGATAAAATTCCTTATTGTTCGCGCAATTCTGTGCGCTACTGTTCACAACTTGATGTAAACAACAACAATTGCTTTGTTTGTTATTCTTCCTTACACTCTTTTGCGTAAACGCTAACAATTGTTCGTCAAATCTTTATAACGGAGATCATCAAACTACAATTATTCTCTTCACAAGCAACGCGTCTTCACACAAAACTGACTGAATTTTTACTGACTTTGTTGCCTGCTTTGTCTTGCCTTTTATATGCCAACGTAAACATTCTAATGAATGATCTTAAAGTCGAATGTTCGTGGCTCCGCCTTCTCGAGATCTGCATAAATGTAAACATCGTTGTTTCATTGTTCTTTGTGTATTTTATTTACATTGTTTGTTATTGCATTTTTGTTTACTCCCCTTTTTTATACTGATATTGTTGGTATATTTTTGTTTACTTGTTTATCATGTAAACAAGTTCATTGTTTTGGTTTTTGTAACAATATGAAGCCCTTAAAAGAGACCCTCTATATAAACTTTTGATCAATAAAGTAAACAAAAATCTTTAATTTTTAAGCGAAAATCTTTAACCATATTATAACGGAACGTGAATAATTTTTCCAATTTTATTAGCGGTTGTTTAAACGTGTATCCTTTAACAATTTCTGTTTCTTTTTTTTTAATTATTTCTTGCGTTTCTTTGGTATTTTCCTGTAGTTTAAGAAAACAAAAGAGATTTTTAAACTTCACTTTTGCTTTGCCTTAATGAACTTCTGCCATGGCGGTAGCTGACGCTGTTATTAATTTAATTAACATTTAATTAGCCTTTGTTATACAAAATAATAACTTTTATTAAATTATTTTCATTTTCCTTTTCTTCCTTATTTTCATTACTTTTACAAACACACACACAAGGTAAAGTTTTTCCATGAAGTAAAATTAATCAGAATTTTTGTTGCAGAATTAAGAAGTAATTGTTGAGGAAACATTTTTTCGAAATATTTCATACCAAAAAATATTTTGGGGATTAAAAAATGTTCAATTATTACGAAACTATTGATGGGTGTATTAGGTGTAGTAAATAGGAATCCATTGCTTTGGCATATAATGGTTGGATCACACTTTCATTGTCATATGATACAACTGTACTTTATTTCTAGCAATTGAAGTTGCTCCAGCTCTCTCTCACAGGTCTCTGTTTAAGAGTGTCAGTAGAGTACGTAAATCTGTGTAGCGTTTGGTGGTCGCTCCACAATTTACATCCATACAATAGCACGGGTATGGATGTTTGAACAGAAAAAGTAGAGCTTGGTCCCTAAGCGAATTTAAGAAAATTTTAATATCTTCTGAAGTGCCCTCAACGCCTGACTGGTTGTTTTTTATGCTGCTTACAATATCTGCCAGCTGCCTTTATTGGGTTCCAGGACGCTGTGGCACAGAGGGAAACGAAAAGGTGGACGTACTGGTATGGAAAGAGATGTCTTAAGAGGAGACGATATAGGGGAATATATGCGGTTCTACAGGAATACATACGTAATTGGTCATTACAACCCTTCAGTCATGATTACGACCCAGTTTCTCTCACCCCTTATGTTGTGTGCGTTAATTTTTTATACATGAGTGATTGGACCTACAGTTTAAAGTCGACTCCGAACGACAGATTTTTTGAGAAATTTTTTACCGCAATTTTATTTACTCTCAGAATTTTTGCCAGAAATCTGCTGAGAGGAAGTCGCCGAAGAAAACCTTTTTGACTTTTTTTGATGTCTGGAGTGGGGCTCGAACCCTGGCTTTACGTCTAATAAGCCAACACACTACCTACTAGGCTACGGCGACTTAATCTACAAGAATACCTTTTTTAAATTGGAAAAAGCAGCATGGAATTCAACAAGCCATGAGTGGTTTAACATTCTTGGCTGGCGAATTTCAAAACTGCTGTGTGGACAGCAATGGCAGAATCAGGAAACTACTTGAGATCGACCTGCCGCAATGTGGAGGAAATAGAATCGGTACAACACCTTTTGTCTGAACAGACGTCATCGGTTTCTGGGTAGCAAAACGTTTGAAGATCTGGGTATAGTGGCGAATCTGCCATTAAGGGAATTGCCTGTCTTCATCCGGAGTTCGGGGTGGTTCAACTCCACCACTAACGGATCATGACAAGGGGGGCTTATCTCAATCAGCCATATGAGTCACCGAGTAAACTTGTCTATGAACGGCAAGCTATCCACTAACCTAATCTAACTTATGCTTTTCAGATGGAATATCTGAGGGGTAATTACGGGACTCGTGTTCGAAATAATTTCAATCAAATTTGGTACAAATTAATTTCGATTGTACGAATCTGATCGATGTTATTTTAATAAGTGCACTGGCTGGCGTCGTTCTCAAGGTGGTGTCGTTGCTATAAATCGCAACTTGTTCGTAATTGTAAGGAGTTTATAAAGACCAGTGCACCAGATCCGATTCATTCATTCTGGGTTCCGGAACATAGCGGTATACATGGTACCGAGATGACGGATGCTTTTGCTAGTTTAGGTTAACTTTTTGAAGGCGATTTGATAGTTGCGCCTGATTGCACAATCTGACTTTTCTACAGCCTCGTTACTATATAGGTCGGGGAGGAGAATCAGCATCAATGAGGAGTTGATTGGATTGTTATGTATTTATAAGTTTATGACGTGCTATACATACATACTTACATACGTAATTGTTCATTACAACCCTTCAGTTAGGATTACGACCTAGCTGCTCACACCACTTATGTTGTGTGCGTTAATTTTTATACATGAGTGGTGGGACCTACAGTTTAAAGTCGACTCCGATTTTTTGAGAAACTTTTCATGGCAATCTTATTTACTTTCTGAGCTTTTGCCAGAAATCTGCCGAGAGGAAGTCGTCGAAGAAATATTTTTTTTTCATATTTTTGTTTTTGATGTCTGACCTGGGATTGGAACCGTGGCCTTACGTCTAATAAGCCAAAACACTACCTACTAGACTACGGTGACTTTTTATGACGTACTATGCATAGTGCTAAAGCAAATTTGCTGCTGGATGCGGATAAGACCAGCCTGAGGTTAGTTACTGACACACCTCTGTCCTTAAACCCTATTGCCATCCATTGCACAATGGCGATCTTTACGGGACAGTGTCCTTTTGATAGGCATTCCGAAAGACTCGGCATTCCGACTAATGAGGAGGGGGACTGTCTTTTACCAACTATATCACTGCCCTGCTCTTGTCATGTAGCGACAGAGGTTTCAGACCTTTAATTTTCTGCCATCGTTGACCGAGCTCTCTAATATAATGATTGCTGCAATAGCAAGACTCGGTATGGGTTTCTCTAGGGAATGGTTGGCCCCAAGGTAGAATTAATTGTGGTATCACAATGAGCCTAAATGCTGGCCTATGGGGGACTTCTTCCTTTGGGGGTTCCGCCACCTAATCTAACCTAACCTAGTTATTGGGCTTACCATTATACTACAGGCTAGATTGCTGACGAGGATCTGGCTCAGATTCGAGGTGGACTATTGCAGAGGGTATGCTATAATGAGAAACACTTTCTCTACAATTGTCTAGCCTTTAACAGGGTGAAGACCAGAGAGTTTTTTTTGTAGATTTAGATACTCTGTGGAGAGCCGGTGGAGTCGCCGTGGTCTAGAAGGCAGTGTGTCGGCTAATTAGAGGTCAGACATCAAAACGAAAGTATGAAAAAAATATTTCTTCGGCTACTTCCTCTCAGCAGATTTCTGGCAAAAACTCTGAGTGTAAAAATAAAATTGCCATGAAAAGTTTCTCAAAAATCTGTCGTTCGGCGTCGACTTTAAACTGTAGGTCCCGTCACTCATGTGAAAAAATTAACGCACACAACATAAGTGGTATGAGAAACTAGGTCGTAATCCCGACTAAAGGGTTGTAATGACCAATTATGTATGTATGTATCATACCACAGGCTACTGCGAGGTTAAATCGCTGACAAGGATCTTGCAGAGGGTATGTTGTGACGAGAAACACTTTCCCTGCAACTGTCTAGCCTTTAACAGGGTGAAGATCAGGGAGTTTTTTTTGTAGATTTTAATTCTCTGGAGAGCTGGTATTAGGATTTTCCAGAAATTTGTAAATAACTTTCGCTGGTTGGGGGTACTGCAACATCAAGGTTGTAGTTGCACTCTCTTGTGTGTTTTGCATTCGTTTTTTTCATCCTTTTTTACTTCGTTTTCTATTGCTTCTGTTTCCGAATTCTCTGCTCAGTTTTCTTTTTCTTGAAGTCGCCGTAGACTAGTAGATAGTGTGTTGGCCTATTAGACGTAAAGCCAGGGTTCGAACCCCAGGTCAGACATCAAAGACAAAATACAAAAAGTATTTTACGGCGACTTCCTCTCAGCAGATTTCTGGCAAAAACTCTGAGAGTAAATAAAATTGCCATGAAAAAGTTTCTCAAAAATCTGTCGTTCGACTTTAAACTGTATGCCCCACCACACATGTATACAAAATTAACACACACAACATAAGTGGTGTGAGAAACTAGGACGTTGTACAATGGGTCAATTCGACCTCCAGGTACTGTACTTGTCTTAAGTAACAAGTACACGTCCTCTAAACCAACCTAACCTAACCTTTCTTTATCTTTTTAGGTCGAATTTTCCAACGCCGGGTATTGCCTTAATGACAATCATACGTCTTTAAAACTAACCTAACCTAACTCTTTACTTCATTGAAATGAAAAATATTTTTTTTATGAAACTTAAAATTTTTTTTTGTATTAAATTCTCCCTATTATGTGGGGAAAGAAGAAGAAAAGAAAAATCTCGATTAAATGCATTAGTTTTGTTGTCATTACTGACTTTTCTTTTCACGAAATATCTGCATTTAAAGTTTTCAAAACAGTCTTTGCAGCAGTAATTTCACAATCAGCAAAACTTTTCTAAAATCTACTCCCCCTCTTACTCCTCCTCTTACTCCTTATACTAATTCAAATTCAAATTTTCCGTTTGTAGATAAAATATGAGACCAACAATACCAACCACATGGTGCGAGTACATTTACTTGCCCTTTTTTTTGCTGTCTTTAGAACTGGAGTTGCTTGCTTGTCTTCGTCTTAAAGATGTTTGTGTTGAAACCACAAACATTTGTACCACTTGCAACCCAACAATACAACAATAAAAATGTGTGTACAGGCCTTGGAAGAACAGCATTTTGTATTTTGTTGTTGAGGCATTTTGTGTGTGGGTGGAACACCAACGAAAATTATGTTAAAAAAGCATTGCCCAGTGAGTTATAGAGGCCGACGTTAAATATGTTACTTTAAACATGTTGTCTCATTAAATATGTTGGCTCTAAAGGTAAAGAAGCAATATTTCAGTTGCTCTTTAATTTATTCAAATTTTTATAGGTTTTGTTTTTGTTTTTGTTTTTGTATTTTCTGCAGGATAAATTTCACTGGGTTAGTACAAGGCTTTGTTCGTTTAACGCATTTGTTGATTTGATTTCATGAACAAGAAAATTTTAACAAGAGATTGTCTAAAACATAAACAGCAACAACAACAACAGCAAAACAATAAAATTCTTATATTTTTAAATAAATTGTATTTCCTTTTAAATATTTGTCTGTTGATTTAAAAATTTTTTTTTTTCAAAATACCAGACATCATCTTAAGAAAACAGAACATATCTCTCTCTCTCTCTCTCTCTCTCTCTGGTCATGGTAGTGTGAATTTTATTGCAATTGATTTTTTATATTTTAAAATATTTTTTTTGTTTTCTGGTTTTTGTTGTTCAAGGATTTTGCAAAAAAGCAAATAAAATTTCGAGTTTCCTTGTCAGGATTTTCATTTGCACTTAAACGTGTAAATGTGTTGGTTTTATAAACATTCGTTTAATATAACTGGAGGAAGAAACTGTTCCACAGTTTTTGGTTTCCTTTAAAATCTATAGATGGTAAATAATTTAAAGATGTTTAATAAAGATGTAGAATTTTGAAAAGAAATTGGTTTCCAAAGCTCTTGCTCAAGAAAAATGGAAAAAACATTAGTAACTCTTGGAAATATTATTGTTACGTTTTTACCTTTTTAAAAACGTTTAAATATGAGTTCGTTAATTGCAAACCAAGTGAAAATAATTATGTGTTTATTTTCTCTTAAACTCTCTTTATTCGTTACACTACTTTTGTGTGGCACCGTATACAACTTAACGATACAACAATAATTTGCTTGTACACTATTATCTTTCACACTTCTGTCCGCGTTAACTGAATTATAACTCACTGACTGCTGCCTGCTTTGTCCAGCCCTTTTATAGTCCGACACAACCAGTCTAACGAACATTCTTGAAGTGGAAGGTTCGTGATCTCGGCTTCTCGAGAGCTCAATTGATAATACATTGTTGTTTGTGTACTTTGCTTATATTGTCTCTCCCTTTTTGTCACATTCATGTTGTTGTTGGTACCAGGCGCAACCAGGTTCGTTTTACATATGTGTATGTGCAGCTTTAGATAACCAACACGTTCATTGTATTCTTAGTGTTAGTGTGTATTTGTATCGTGTGGCTTTTGTTTATCGTTTTTGTTGTTAAACGATATTAGGTCGTTTCGATTTGCGTAACATTATGTATCATGAAAAACAAAACAACCCTTTAGTCAGGATTACAACCAATCTGCTCACACTATCCGCGTTATTTTTATACATGAGCGACGGGACCTACAGTTTATAGTCTGCTCAGAATGACCGACTTTTTTGAGAAACTTCCAATGGCAATTTTATTCACTCTCAGGGTTTTAAATAGAAAACTGAGAGAAGTAGTCACCGTATTATAGTAGGTAGTGTATTGGCTTATTAGATCTGAGAAGTCGGTTCAAATCCCAGGTCAGATATCTCCAATAAAACAATGAAAAAATATTCAATGACTTACATTGGTTGCTTTCATATTTAAACTAAGGCCTGGGATGTGGCACCATTTTCCCAAGTCTTCTGATTTTGGCTGCATTTTGGAGATCGTCAGCAAGCGTAGGCGAATATCATTTACATAATCGAAATCCTCTAGTAGTAGTGAGAGACTCCATGTAATTATTCTTCTCTTTTAATAAATAGCTTTCGTTTATAATATTAAAAGGTGCCACAGTCCAGTAGGTAGAATTCTTTCTTATTTACTAGAGCCAGTGATTCTAACTCCAGTCCAGATATCTCGAACATAATGAAATATGAAAACACATTTCTTCGGGACTTTCTCTCAACAGATTTCTAGGCAAAAACTCTGAGAGTAAATAAAATTAACATGGAAAGTTTCTCCAAAAAATCTATCGTCAGGAATTGACTTTAAACTGTAGGTATCGCCACTCAAGTGTAACATTAACGCACATAACATCAGCGGTATTAGAAGCTAGGTCGTAATCCTGACTATAGGGCAGTAAAGACCAATTTTATATGTAATCTACTGAGAAAAAGTTGCCGAAGAAATATTTTTCTATATTTTAGTCTTTGTGCGTGTTCGGGATATTCTAAGAAACATGCCGAATAAACGTTTTTTTTCAGTGTATCAAAAAGCAATAGTTTTGTAACAATTGTTAAGAAAGGCATTTATTCACTAGCAAACAGTCGGGTTTTGGTCCTACCAATAACAAAATCCTGTCCATATACAGAAGTTTTATTAAAGACTGCCAATTTTTAGGTACAATTTACATACTTTAAGGGCCATTATTACAACATCCGGTTAAAGTTGGGTTTAGTTAAAGGTAACTTGAACTAAAGAAATTGTCCACAATGTCACGAGCGAATTCTCTAGCTATGGCTAAGGGTGGTTAGGAGTATTCTTTCCTTTGTCTTTGTGGGAATTGGTAGTAGCTGTTGCTCAATTTTCTCACGAACTAGCTGCCTTATTACAACTTCCGGTTAAAGTTGGGTTTAGTTAAAGGTAACTTTAGCTAAAGTAAACTTTAAAGTCAACTTTAACTTCTTTTCGTTATTAGAACCTACAGATAAAATAAAGTTAACTTTTTCAAAAAATATGGCAGTGCCGGAGCAATGTCGGTTAAACTGCTCAATTAAACAAGTTTTTTTAAACGCAGTGGCAGTGATAGGCTTCGTTTTTTTTGTTGTATTTGCTTATTTTGTTTATATTTGAAGTTGCCATATTGAAAATAATATCTAATATGTGAAGTTCAAACATAAACTTAACTTTAAAAGTTAAAGGTAGGATGATCCTCCCTTTAGCTTAACGCTCACTTCTACTTTATTGCCCACTTGTAATAATGAAAAACAATTTATCTGCCCGTTAAAATCCCCCCTTTAGTTAACGGCAAGTTGTAATAATGGCATTAAATGAAATAATTAACTGCAATGCAAAAAAACCCGATTATAGCAATTTTTAATACCAGCATATTTTATTAGTAAAACCAATTTAAGAGCGTAACTGTCGTTACTGACCCGTGTCTAAACTCACCACTAACCTTGGTCCTAAGGATGTCATTTTAATAGAACCCCAAATAAACGTAATTATTTCTCAACTACGAAAGCGCTTTGGAATACAATTTTATTCAAACATATTGCCCAAATTAACATGTATTCATAAAAATAGAGAATAAAAATTAAAATAATTATTAAAAAAAGTATTTTTTCTAATTAGGAAACTAAGTGAAAGCATTTTTGGCGTTTTACCGATAATAGTTTTAAAATAAACAGCCAAATACATGACTTCATTTACAGAAAATCATAAATTAAACTGAATGAGTTGTTCTTCCAATGTCTCAGCAATAATGATTATAAACATGTAACAAAAACTTCACTGAACTGAACAATTAAGTTCGATGAAACATGTTCGATCTTAATATCAGGAAAAACCATATGTAGGATCATATACCCAAATATTCATGTTGGTTTAGTTGTTACATTATAAACATATTCTTTAGCAACATGTATCTGTATGTTAGCAACATGTAAACATGAATAAGTATTAAACAGTTTTTGTGGGTCATTTAAAAGTTTCAGTATAAAAACATTCATGTTGCTTTACTTTTCACATTATAAACATATTCATAGGCTACATGTACCTGTTTGCTATAAAGGGGCTCTCGGACACCTTCGATGAGAAGGAGGTCCAAGAGTACATTGCCGGTCTACAGATTAGGGCGGAAATTTTAAAAGTTAGAAAGCTTGGGGGCAATAAGTGGCTTCTTAGCTTGAGTAGGGACTCTGATATTAAGGGTTTCCTCCAGATAAGATACATCCTACATTGCAGGATTTATGTCGAGAAATTTAAGAGACAGGGGTTGACACAGTGTTTCAATTGTCAACGTTTTGGACATGTGTCCTCAAACTGCAACATGCCATATAGGTGTGTTAAGTGTGGTGGTCCACATGGACCTGGTAAATGCAAGGTCCCGATAAAGGGAGAAAATATTGAGAGTAGGTTGATGACCGATCCCAAAACAGGTCAAGCCAGCCTTAAGATAGTCTTGCCTGTAAAGTGCATTAACTGCAACGTGGAAGGTCACGTTGCTAGTTCGAAGGAATGTCCGAGATGAAGAGCACTTCTTCAAAAAGTCGAGGAAAAAAAAGCCTCTCAGAAGAGCAGGCAAATAACAGAACCTAGGATTGTGCGTGCAGGAGTTGCATATGCAGCTGCTGCAAGGAGCGCAATCCCTACAAAAACGATGTCTTCCACTAAGGCATCGGTTTCCTCAGTGACTGATGTCACTATGAACATGGCTGTGTCAAATTTTGACAAAATAGACAATGACTGCAATCGCTTCTTTGGGGGAGGTCTATTAAAATGTTTGGAAAAAATAGGAGGTTTCGCCAGCGAATATGAGAAACTTAGGAATGATGAGGAGAGATCCAAGGCTCTGCTTGCGATGTTGATGTCGATTAGACATGGTACGTCGTCTTAAGTGTATCTTCGCGAATGTGAACTCCGTTGTGTCTAGACACAGGAGGCATTATTTGAACTTATTTTTGAGGGAGCATAAACCTGATGTAGTGTTGATAGCCAAACATAAACTTAGTCCCGGATACATTCTTAACTTTGCGGGATATAGAATCTTTAGACAGGATCGGTCGAATGGACGTTGCGGGGGAACCGCTGTTATGGTCCGGGACAATTTGTGTTGCGATAGGGTACACCTAGAAATGGGTGATATAGAGAATACAGCAGTGAAGATCTGGCGCGAGGATGGTTCAGCTCTCCTTGTCATTGCCATGTATCTCAGACCTGCGCTTGCTTTGAGAGTTTCCGATCTCGATCCACTGCTGGATTTGTCGTCCAGAGGATCTACACTGATTGGAGCTGACCTGAATGCAAAACACCCGGACTGGGGAGGAACTGTTTGTAATAGCAGAGACCTCCAACTTAGGGACTTTCTTTTTACATGTCCCAATCTCGGTGTCCGCCGTACTGACGGACCTACGCGTATTTTTGGGGAAACCCAATCATACATTGATATTGTTTTAACGACACCTGATATCGGACCCGAGCCTGAACCAGCGGGCTGCGGACACTTGACTTCGAATCGGACCATAGAACAGTGGAGATTGTTTTAGGTACGGGCGATTTTCGCAACAGGGAGAGGCCGGTCATGTGTGACTACAACAGGATCGACACGAGGCGTTTGAATGACGTCTTATCGCAGGCTTTGCCTGGATGTACGCTTCCGTCGGACAGGAACGTTTCGACCTCTGAAATAGATCAGAACATCGTCGACATGCCTGGAATTTTTAACCGGACTATGGGGGAAGTAATACCCAGGGTCCCTGCGGGGAGTCGTGGTCTCTTGAAGCTCCCTCCAGATATCCTGCACTTTATAGCAGAGAAAAACGGCTTCGCAGAATTCTGTATAGGACAGGGTACCTTACTAGGTTGCCTATCCTGAAGGCGGATATTAAAAACCTGGACAGGATCATCCAGGGGCCCATTGCGCTTCTTGAGAGAGATCATTGGACTAAATTCTTGGAGAATATTAGGATTGATCACACGACCTTCCGGAAAGTTAGAAGAGGGGCTGGAATTAGGCGCAGGGCAACGGTGCCTGACCTTTTGAGGGATAATAATACCTTTGTCAGGGACGAAGTAGGTAAGGCCAACCTTCTGGCTGAGCATTTTGATGGCACACAGCTGAGAGTGGGGGATATTCGAAACCCCACTTTTGTTGATATAGTAAGGAACAGGGTAGCTCCATTGGACAACCACATTCCTATAGTGAACTTTGGTCGGTACTTCAGGGCGGATGGCACTACGACGGGGGCTGCCCCCATGAATGGTTTTCGGTTGTTGACCCCAACTGACATCGGATATGCCCTACGAAGTAGGCGAAATAAGAAGTCATCTGGCCCAGATGGAATACCTGATATTGTTTTGAAGAAAACAGGGGTGGTTGTTTGGCGAACATTGGCCATACTATTCAACCACTGCTTTAATATAGGCTACTTTCCAGACGCGTGGAAGAGAGCGTTGCTTGTGTCAATACCCAAACCCGGCTCCAGTCCTGATCGGGTGGGTGGTTATAGGCCTATCTCCCTGTTGTCTTGCCTAGGGAAGATAATGGAATGCTTCATTCTGGATAGAATGAGGGTGTCAATGCAGGATATGGGTGTGCTGCGGGATTGCCAATTTGGTTTCAGAGGTGGACACTCTACTTCTCACGCTGTTATGGTATTATCTGATCATGTCTCAAGGGGACTTAATAGAGCTTGGACTTTGCAAAGGCTTTCGGCACAGTCTGGCAGGATGCCATAGTTTATAAGATGATGTCCTTCGGGTTCGATAGGGACATGTTGACAAGATTAAGTATTAAATAGCTTTTGTATAATCAAATGGTTTTTGATCTTGCTAACAGTGGTTAAAGTGACTAAAAGACGAGTATAAGAATAATAAAAAAAAAATATTTTTTAAACCGTACGCAACAATATTTGAGCTGGGCTTTAGTGTAATAAATAAACAGACTGGTTTGGCCATTTAAAAGCTTAAATTTAAAATTGAAATAAAACGAAGACAGTTTTAAATTTTTCTAAACTTATTCTTTTGTTGTGAAGTACAATTGTTCCGGTTAGAAAGGAATATTATTTCAGTTATATGGCTGCCGTCCCCCCGGAACTCCGGGATATATACACCGACGGCTCTAAACTCAATTATGGGGTTGGTTGGTAGCGGAGTCTACACTAGGAAACTTGACCTGAACATTTCTCTCCGACTGCCGGATTATTGTAGCGTGTTTCAGGCGGAGGTAATGGCCATTTACCGTGCCGCTCAATAGATCCTCGTCAACTGTGCTCCTTTCACCCGCGTCTGGGTCTTCTCTGATAGTCTGGCCCCCATAAGACTCCTGTCAGGCGTTGTGAATAACTCCAGGATCGTTATGGAATGTCGCCACTGTCTCGACCTTCTTTCAAGGCGCTTCAGTGTCTCACTGTTCTGGGTCCCTGGGCACAGTAACATTCCGGGAAACTGCAGGGCCGACTAGCTCGCCAGGGCTGGTTCTATCTTTCCGGAATCCTCTTCAATCGACTTGGGTATGCCACTTACCTCAGTCAAGTTGGCCATTGCGCGGAAATTCCTTTGTGACGCCAACCTATCCTGGGTTAATGAGGAGTTCTGCACCACCGCTAGACTCACTTGGCCCTTGATGGATATAATGCGTACAACCAGTTATTCGGACTGGGACATGGCATTACCTCAATCACTGTGGCTCACGGGTCATTGTGCTGTGGGTAGACACGCTGAAAGGATGCAGGTCCCATTTAATGGCTTCTGCCATGGGTGCAGATCCGCTGAGGCAGAGGAGATTGCTATCCACTTTCTTTGTTAATGCCCATGTCATGCGAAGTGCGGATATAGGTTATTTGGCTCTCCATTTCTTGTCAGCTTGACAGAGCTATCATCTGTTGATGTCAAGGATATAGCTTCGTATATCAAACTTTCGGGCTGGTTTTCCAGCGTAGGGTGGTCGTGCTTTCAATGTGCAGCCTTTGTGCTAACCAACTTCTTCTTCTTCCCTAGTTTGGTAGAATTTCGTCAGTACAGGGACTGCGTTCACCTGCGGCATCACAACGGGCCGCTATGCGTGCTCAAGTGAGCTTTTGGTATCAAGGCTACTCCAACCTAACCTAACCTATGTCTGCCGCGGCTGGCCTCACAATACCTCATTCGTCGAACCAACTTTCGTGGGGTCGTACCTCAGCAATGACATCACGGATGTTAGCCTTTAAATGCTCAATTGCCATTGGTTTGTCGGCATAACACTTTTCTTTAACAGCGCCCCGCAGAAAATTGTTCAATGCATTTGATTTGCCACCAATTAACATCATTATTTCGGCTAATTAAACGGCCATCAAACGTTTGATGCAATAAATCGATTGTGACATGAGCTGTATGACAAGATGCACCATCCTGTTGAAACCAAACATTGTTCACATCAATACCATGAAGAGAGGGTGCAGAAAAATCGGTTATCATGGTGCGAGAGGTGTCCCCATTGACGTTATAACGCAGGAATTTAAAAAAATCAATAAAATCTGGCAAATAATTAAATTGACGGCAAATTCTAGTTAATGGATCAGGAACATCATAATTAGTTCTGCAGAATTGCGTATAAATAAGATTATAACAGCGGAAGTTACGACAAGGAGCATTGAATTTAACAGATCTTAACAGAAATTCACAGCAAATATTACCATTGATCAGGTTAGCCATGAAGGATATATTTAACATTGTTCGACGACTCTTAAGGGTAGGCAATTTTATTAAAGCCAGTCTGCTAGTATATGAAGGCATATCCAAGTAATTCCATCCAAGGCCACGCAAACAGAAGAGTAGAAATTGTTTCTGCACAGAGTCGATGTGTTCGCTGTAAGCATTATAGTGAGGATCCCATACAATGGCTGTTTCGTAATAAATGAATCAGAAAATTCTTTTGCCCAACGTTTTATGAAGCCAAAGTGATATGATCATTACAGTCAAAGTGATATGATCATTAAAGTTTAATTTTGTGTCTAATAGGATCCCAAGATCAATAAAAGAGTCCACTATCTCCAATTGATGACCTCCAAGCAAGTAATTAACCGCAATAAAATTATTTCTTGAGAACCGCATACATTTGCTTTTTTTAATATTCAGCTCCATCATGTTGTACTCGCACCACAAAAAGAAAATATTGAAATAACTTTGAAGATAAATATGCTCGATGAAATTATTAAAGGAGAGAAAAACTTTTACATCGTCAGCATACATCAAGATATTGGCAAAATTAATCGTGTTGGGAAGATCATTTATAAACAGCGAAAAAAGAAGTGGACCAAGATGGCTGCCCTGAAGAACACCAGGTAGCACATAAATATACTTAGATAAGCTATTGTTCACACATACGGTCTGCTTTCTACCAGTCAAATACGACTCTAGCCATTTTAAACTCCTATGATTTACACCCATTAAATCCAATTTAGTTAACTGAAGTTTGTGATTCACTTTATCGAACGCTTTGCTAAAATCCGTAAAAATTACATAAGTTTCCTTCTGTTGAGAAAAGGCCGCATTTATCATGGATGTTAACTGAAGTACGTTAGTTGTTGTTGAACAGCCCTTTCGGAAACCATGTTGATAAGGTGATAATAACGATGAAGTATGATGAACCAAAAAATCGGCAATCAGTTTCTCGAACATTTTTGGAATAGCACTCAGTGTTGCAATGCCCCTATAATTTGTAACGTCAGATTTATTGCCAGATTTAAAAAGCGGTATAATATACGAGTTCTTCCAAAACACAGGAAAATATCCATAATTAATCGAGGTATTAAATAATATGACTAATGGTGTGATGAATAACTCTGCACATCGATTTAAAATACGCCTTGGAACCCCATCGGGACCAGGTCGAAAAGACATCTTTAAACTTTTCAGGTTCACCAAAAAAATATCACAGGCACTAAATTTTGGAATAGATATTACTTGAGCTGATGTCAGCGAGCAAGGGTACATATGACATCAACACTACAGGATCCTTTATCAATCATCAAGTTTCATAGAGGATGAAAAACCATTAGATTTTCTCTTGGAATTTACAAACGTATAGAAAGATCTAGGATTCATAATAAAATTATTTTTCATTTTATCCATATAAGTTTTATATAATAGGTGATTTAGAATGTTATATTCAGACCGGCTAATAGAATTTCAAAGAAATATGGGCCAATAATGCCTCCACTCCACAAGCCTCTACTTACCAAGCAGTCACTTGTAATAGCTGCATTGGCTTCTGTAAGACCACGTGTGGATGTTCTGACCTCTAGACATGGCAGTATCGCTTACTAACGTACCCACCAAGATGAAATTGAGCTTCATTTGAAAACATGATTTTGAACATCGACATCACCGTGCAGTGTCTCGTTGGCCTAATAAATCCCAACGTTGCTCAAGCGTAAATCGATTCATGACGTTCAGTGGAGATAATATGCTGAATTTTGTGACAAAATAGAATGGCATAAATTTAAAGCGATAGATGGCACACCCTATATAAATATCTATGTATGCATATGTAAACCTTATTTTATTAACGTTATTTAATTGTTTATTAAACGTATGTTTCGTTTACAAGAAAATAATTTTACCTTGACTGACTTTAAACGATATTTTTTGCTCAGATATTTAAATACAAAAAGAAAGAAAAACAAAATTCATAAATATTTCATAAGTTCAACCCAGTGCTGTTTATAAAAACAGAAATTCAATTCCTTTAACAAATTATAAATATTTACCGAAACCATATTGGAAGGCAGTATGAAAAGTAAAAAAAACAACCACAGGTCCACAGCCACAAACCAGTGAGCAGCCACAACAATGTTTATTTGGCATATTATAAGGCATTGAGTACAAAAAAAAAAGAAAAATCCTAAAGGCTACAAAGTTTTCTATTTATTTTACCCCTTTTCTTACCATATAATTCCTCCTCTCCCCTCCACATCTTATGACTATTGACTTGATTTGGTATTTAAATTTTGAGCGTAAAGTGTGTGTCTTTCTTTGGTAAACGAATTGATTCTTAGTAGCCACAACGAAGAAATTAAAAGCCTATGAAAATTGTATTCTAAACAGTTTAAAAAATACTACGAAATATATTTCTTGTTTTGTTTTCCGGCAAATTCAACCCCACTTTTGGTTTTGAGGTTATTAATTTCAATTAAAATATTTTGAAAAATTTTGTACAAGAATTTTGGCAAACGTTCTTACCCAGTTAACCGAAATAGATATAAACGCACTTACATACACTCTTAGTTACAGGGAAAATTATTTTGTTCATTAGTATAAGGCATTAAACAACGATTGCCTGTAAGAGAAATATTTGAAAATTATACACCATTTCCAAATGGAATTTGTGATTCAAGTGTACTACTCTTTTGACATTTCATAACTATGAGTTCATAGCAGGACTTTTTTAACAGCCGAATTAACAACTGTTATACTATGTTCAGATACGCATTTTTATTGAGTCAATATTAGGCTTATTGAGTACAATATTTTAATTGTTCAGGCATAATAATATACTCAGTTCAACTGGTTATTCAATATTCATTTGACAGCTAGCAAACAAAACAGCTGGTTGTTTCAAGAATATTGTTTTTATTTTGTTTTGTTTTTTTTGTTTGACATTTGATTTGTCAAATATCAACAGAAAGTGTTCGGTTAATTGTAATATGCTCACTGAACATACTTATGACAGTGCTGCATTTTAAGTTTTACTCAATATTATAACAATTTGCGTATTTATTGCGCAATAATTAATTGAAACTTTGAAATATTAAGCTCAATAATAGCGTTTATTGCGATTTACGCAATAAAGGTGCATATCTGAACACCATATTAGACGGTTTTTGTTTAGTTTGGCATCGCTTGTAGATTGTATTTTTTTAAATAATAGTTGTGTTCGCCAAACTTGTCGTACATTTTAACTATTGTTTGGCGTATATAACGGTTCGTTTTCGGCAGCATCCTGGCTTAAGAGCTTTCAAAATTATCAAGGAATTAAAGCCAAACATAAGACGTATGTCCCACCAATTCAGCTGAGGCTTAAATTAATATTAAATTTCCAATCAAAATTTTGTTAACCGATGAAGCCAATTTTTGGTTTGTTGGGTACGTAAATAAGAATTTGAAGTGAGGCTAGTCCACAACCTTTTGTCTAAACACACTTAAATGTACATAAAATTAATGTTTCTAGCGCTTTATGGGCACGATGACAGTCAGAATGTTACTGACAATGGTGATCAGTATAGGGTCATGCTTAGACATTGTATCGTATTTCAACTATCTGGTATTAAAACTGTGGTAACACAATATGGGTCTTATGTGGCCTAAGTGGATCCTTCCTCTACCTATCTGATATTAATTTTACTGACATGTGGTTCAAATAGGACGGAGCTGAACTTCTACAACACCACATCACACCACGTTTGAAAAGAAGAAAGGCTAACCACAACTTGGAAAAAAGGTATCATCGTTGAGTTACCGAAAAGTGGACATGTGAACAACAACAATTAAACGAGAGAAATTTCTTTGTTTGGCACCACACACAAAATATTAGCTGTGATAATATCGGGAAGGCTGCAAATAAAAGAAAGGAAAGGCTGAAGCAATATCTGGAATGGAGGAGAGTACTCCTGCTTTTACTTTTGCATAAATTTCAAGGTAACTTTTGATACCATCAAAAGAACTTTTATGTCGAAAGCATTGAGAAGGAAAGGAGTATCTCAAAAAGTAAATCAAATCGTCAGAACTATGTGTGAGGAGACACATAACTCTCAGTATTTAACATTGGGAAATGTTGGATCATTGTTAGTGCCTCTTGAATGATGTATTTGAGCCTTTCCAACAGTTTCATGAAAGTGTAAATTCTTTTAAAATGGCCTTTGATTAGATACGTCAATAACCTCTGGCTGCCCAACAATAGATTGCCTTAGATTCCCGGATGGCAGACAATGACACATAAAATGTTCTGTGGTCTCCTCTTTTTCCTCGGCATTAGAGCTTCTGCATCAGTCGTTGCGATGTATTCAATGCCTCTGGGCCAATTTCCCATTATATCTACTAAAAGTCTTTTAAGGTGGACTATTGTCAAGTTAAAAGGAAATTTTGTCCCGCTGCAAGTATGTCCATTATCTCCTTTCTCTTTTGTAAATTAACGAAGTTTGTGTGATACCATCTTTTTATTACTATTATTTACTATCAGAGTTTTTGTCAGAAATCTGCTGAGAGGAAGTCGCCGAAGAAATATTTTTTCATATTTTCGTTTTGATGTCTGACCTGAGGTTTGAACCGTGGCTTTACGTCTACTAAGCCTACCTGCTACCCACAATATTATGGCAACTTCATGTGTGTAAATATGCATGTATTTTCATTTCGGATTGGCAAACCAGTCTATATTAACCTGAGTAACTGTAATAGTAGTTATCAGCCATGGAACAATTCATCTCTTCTGAAAAGATTTCACATCCAACTTTATAGCATCACCTGGAACCATGTGAACCTTTATCATAATGCGATCAATCAGGCTTTTTGAAGATATTTTTTGTTGTTGTTTTCCATGAGAAAAGATTTGTTATGATAGTAAGTTAGGTTAGCGGGAAGCTTTAGGTTCGCAGGCCTATATGGCCCATTGTGGTAAAAAGTCATCTACATTTTTGGCAGCTTTGTTAAGAAGTTTGCAGTTTAATTGAAATTGTCATCCCGACTATGACGATGAACAATTCGGATCAATAGTAGCTTGTGAAAATGGTTTCAAGGAATGCGAAGTACGATATTGGATACGGTGTGAATATTTCCGGGAGGAAAAAGCCAAAGAAAAAGTGTAACGAAGTCGCATAAAAAAAAAAAAATTGCTGTTGGCTTAAGGGCAGACAGACAGAGCGAGTTGACTGTAAGACTGGTTAGTTAAGTGAGAGAGGGGGAGGCATTTAATTATGCTTTTTAATATGATTTCAAGTAGAAATTTAAACTTTACGAAACTCTTCTCTTTTTTTATGACTCTACTCAGCATGTTGTGTGTTTTGTACAAGCATACGCACACTTACACATCTACACACACACACTTTTACTCTCATTCCCCAACCCAAACAGTTTAATTCACATCCGTTGTCGTTGTGCACGGCTACTGCTGTTCATAACGCGTAAACTTGTTTACTTGTAACGCTAAAAAATTCTCATTATTGTTATTGTTGTTGTTGTTGTATTTGTGTTTGTGTTTGTTGGTTTTTTTCTTACTCTCATGCGCTCAAGCATTTAATTGCTTTAAGGAGAGGATAAATAACAAGACTGCTGATATTTAAGAAAATAACAACAGACAGACAGACAGACATAAAGACACAAACCTATATCCTGAAAGACAGACAAACAGACAGACAGACAGACAGACATAATGTAGACCACATTTACGCATACACCTACACTTACACTTACACTTACACTTACACTTACACTTATACTTACACTCTTGTTTCCAATAGTAAAGGCATTTAGTAGTGTTGATTTGTGGTTTGTTATTGTTCCTGTTGTTGTTGTTTCTGTTGTTGTTGTTGTAACAGTGATGGTGGCAGGAAGTTGTTGTAAGTGGGCCAATAATTGTGTAATAAGCACTTGTACGTGTGTGTGCGTGTATTTTACCGGCAATATTTAACAGAAGGCGTGAGAAAATTTCCCACAAAAAAAAAAATTATTTTAAATTCAATTTCGTTGTTTATGTAGATATTTTTATAGCCTACACAAGCACACTTACATATATTGTGTTCGTGATAATGTTTGTAACGCCTAGAAATAATATTTCAAAGGACCATCTTCCAGTAGATCGTTCGAATCAGTTTTTTAAGGCTCCTTTGGTGGAGGGAAATAATACCAAGAAATCTATCAAAAGTTCTTTCTGTGGCTTAAGACTCTTAGAATTGCTTCATGATTTTCTGTATCTTTCTTTAAATAAAACTGCGGAAACATGGTAAATTTTGAATTACGTACCTTTATGAAGTCGCCGTAGTCTAGTAGGTAGTGTGTGGGCTTATTAGACGTAAAAGCCAGTGTTCGTGCCCCAGGCCAGACATCAAGACAAAATACAAAAAGTATTTCTACGGCGACTTCCTCTCAGCAGATTTCTGGCAAAAACTCTGAGAGTAAATAAAAATTGCCATAAAAAAGGTTTCTCAAAAATCTGTCGTTCGGAGTCGACTTTAAACTGTAGGTCCCACCACTCATGTATAAAATTAACACACACAACATAAGTGGTGTAAGAAACTAGGACGTTGTACAATGGGTCAATTCTACCTCCGGGTACTATACTTGTCTTAATTGACAAGTACACGTCCTCTAACCTAACTTAACCTACCCTTATAAAGGGTGGCATTTGTATCGGTTTAAATTTGAACAATCGTTTATTTCTTATCTGGCAATACTTATGTCATTCTACTCGGTCACAAAATTCAGTATATTATCTCTACTGAATGTAATGAATCGATTGACTTGGGTAACGTTGAAATTTATGAAAAGGTCTCGATATGATATGAGAGTTGAAACCGCATGACCATCCGCTTCGTTTTCGCTTCGCTAAATGAGCCAACGAGAAACTGCACGATGATATCGATTTTTGCCAAAAAATCATCTTTTCAAATGAAGCTCATTTTCAACTCGGTGGGTACGTTAATAAGCAAAAATTGCATATTTTTCTACACGTGGTGGTCTTACAGAATCCAATGCACCCATTACGAGAAACTGTTTGATAGGGCTTGTGGAGTGCAGGCATCATTGACCCATATTTCTTTGAAAATGAGGACGGCAGAACAATTATGGCCAATGGAGACACCTATCGCATCATGATAACCGTTTTTTTTGTACCCCCTCTTCATGGTATTGATGTGAACGATGTTTGGTTTCAACAGAATGGTGCAACTTGTCACACATTTCATGCCACAATCGATTTATTGCATCGAACGTTTGATGACTGAAATGTTGCCGTCAATTGGTTGCCAAGACTGCGATTTGACACCGTTTTAGCATTTTCTGTGTGGCGCTATTAAAGAAAATTTTTATACCGACAAACCAGAGACAATTGAGCATTTGAAGACCAACATTTGTGATGCCATTGACAAGATACGACCCCATACACCCGAAAAAGTGCGGCAGACATATGAATGAAATAATATTCCATTTCTAAACGGAACAACTGTACTTCACAACAAAGAAACACATTTTTTGAAAAATTTCAAACTGTATTTATTTTATTGCAATTTTAAGTTTAATCCTTTAAATCACCCACCCTATAAATACGCCCACATCAAATGTGGTCCTATTCATCTTGATCTGTGGATTGCTGTGTACATAATACTTGCTTGAGCTACTCTGTTCTCTTATTTGAAAGTACGCTGTAGAACTCGTCAATGTTCTTTTCGTTAAATGGCTTCAAATAATAAAATTCACTGCATGAGTAGAGTCCAACTTCTCAGTTATGCTCTTAGATGTATAATCTTGTTGAAGCTGCATCTGTTATATTATGTCAAATGAGTGTTCTGTTCGGGCAATGTACGATCGACCAACGTACGAACGTCCTACCAAGAGTACTGTTCGAAAAGTGATTGTTCACATGAACTCGGCGTTTCACAGCCTACATACATACATACATAATTGGATTACGACCTAGTTTCTCACACCGCTTATGTTGTGGGTGTTAATTTTATACCTGAGTGGCGGGACCTACAGTTTAAAGTCGACTCCGAACGACAGATTTTTGAGAAACTCTTTATGGCAACTTCATTTTACTCTCAGAGTTTGTGCCAGAAATTCTGCTGAGAGGGAGTCGCCGAAGAAATATTTGTTGTATTTTATTTTGATGTCTGGCCTGGAGCTCGAACCCTTGCTTTTCGTCTAATAATTTAATACACTACCTACTAGACCACGGCGACTTCACAGCCTACAATTTGGCGAATTTAACATCGTGACTTGGGTCTGAACCTGTATAAAATTCAATTGACTCAATAACTTAAGGTAGACGACATCAGACAGCAACATAAGTTCACTGTTTACATTCGGGAGCAGTTGATAACTGACCCTAAATACATAATTGGTCATTGCAATCCTTCAGTCAGGAAGACGACCTATTTTCTCACACCACTTATGTTGTGTGTGTTATTTTTTATACATGAATGGCGGGGCCTACAGTTTAAAGTCGACTCCGTACGACAGATTTTTTGAGAAACTTTTCATGGCAATTTGATTTTACTCTCAAAGTTGTTTTTGCCAGAAATCTGCTGAGAGGAAGTCGCCTAAGAAATACTTTTTGTATTTTGTTATGATGTCTGGCCTGCGGCTCGAACCCTGGCTTCACGTCTAATAAGCCAACACACTACCTGCAAGACTATGGCGACTGACCCTGATGTATGTATAATGTATGTATGTATGTGCTGTTAAATGTATTGAATGACGACATGACCTTCACGCTAGTCCATTAAAAAAATTTTGTTTTCTGTAGCAGTTGAAGCAGCCATGAGCTCCAGAGCAAGATCAGAGTGTAACCGATTTTGTTGATCAATAACTATACTTAGTTGCAAATACTTGAATATAGTTAACATGACTGCCTGTAGTTCAACATGTAAATTTTCATTCAAAGTAAAGGAGTTTCATTTCTAATTATTACACGTTCGACTGACGTTTCAAGTGGCCTTGTGGTTTTTATTGTACCATTCAGCAAAAGAAGTGTTCTTTTGTATTTAATTTTAAATGAAAGAATATTTCTTCCGTTTTTTGCTTTCTTTCTTATAAAAAAAAAGTGAAATCAATCATTCATAAATAATTCATTAAATTTCGTTTGTTTGGTTGTTTCAAAATAGCTTCTAATCAATGGAACAAGATTTTGATTCTTGAACAACTGAAAAGTATTTTTAATTACTCGGTAATTAAGATTGAAACTCTTTAATTTGGTTATTGGAGTCGATTTTAAACTGTAGGTCCCGCCACTCATGTATAAAATTACCGCACACAACATAAGTGGTGTGAGAGGCTAGGACGTAATCCTGACTGAAGGTTTGTAATGGCCAATTATGTATGTATGTATGTATGTATATATTGGAAATTATATTGTGTTGTTGCTGTTATTTTGTTGGTGTAATAATCTGTCTTGTCCTCAAAAACAGAGAAGCTAACTATAGAGGTAATTCTGGCCATGATAAGCAGTTATTTGAGTAACAGGCAGCTGGTGTATAACACAAGCTTGGGATCAAGGGTGAAACAAGTAACATCAGGAGCGGCACAAGGATATATCCTCGGCCCCGACCTGTGGAATGTTAACTATGATGGAATTCTGAGGGAGGATATGCCGGATGGAACTTTCTTGGTTGGATACGCAGACGATATCGCAGCTGTTATCACGGCCAGGAACACGGAAGAGGCACAACGAAAATTGAGACGCGTTATGCTAAGAACAAAAGCATGGTTGGATTCTCACGGCCTAGACCTGGCCATGCATAAAACGGAATTGCTGCTAATCACTGGTCGTCGTGTCCCCTTGCATGTGGACATGAGTATTGGAGACGAGGTCATTAGGACCGAGAGCTCGGTGAAATACCTGGGAATAAGGGTGGACCCAAACTGACATTCTCGTATCAGATTCAGTACTCGGCTAGCAAGGCCCAGAAGATCATTGGACAGCTCAGCAGATTAATGGCGAATATTGGAGGCCTGCTACCGGCGAGACGGAGACTCCTGATGGAGGTTGGAAACAGCATTATGCTTTATGGGAGCGAAATGTGGGCAGAAACACTAGATATTAAAAAGCGGACAAACTCACTTGTATCGGTACAGAGAACGGCTGCATTGCGTATCGCGTCGGCATATCGTACAGTGTCCGCTCCAGCCGTGCTGGTGATAGCAGGTATAATCCCTGTGGATCTGCTGGCAGCGGAGCGGATGGAGATCACATAACCGGTTACTTCAGGGAAAACACCATTTCAAAATGGCAACAACGATGAAACGAGGAAAATAGAGGAAGATGGACGGCGAGACTAATTCCGGACATAAGGCCATGGATTGGTCGGAAATTTGGAGAGGTGAATTATTACGTTACACAGATGCTATCGGGTCACGGATATTTTAGGAAATATCTGCACAGAATGGGCAAGGCCGCCTCCCCTTACTGCCTGTACGAGGAAGTGGAGGTAATTAATGCCGCAGAGCACACTGTTTTCGAGTGTGCACGCTGGCAGAGCTATCGCTCTGTACTGACGTCAATAGTCGGAACGATCACAGCCGCTAATATTGTCGGCGTTATGACTGCGAGTAGTGAAAATTGGACCTCGGTAGTGAATTACATAGAGCGCATTCTGAGATGGAAGAAGATAGATCTTGAAGCTGCAGAACGAGTAAGCATGTCGGCATAGGTGATACTGTCACACGTGCCGTGCGTAACCGAGACGATGATCTAGACGAAAGGAATAGTGGAGACGCTTAGATGACTCCTCAACTTTCGATTCGCAATCCGGACGCGGATATGAACATGAAGGGGCCAAAGGGCCAAAAGGACTCCACTCCGAAGTAATACCACCGTAGTTCCGGAGTGGGTACAAACAAGTCCACAGGAGACGAGGGGGGGATTTAGTGGGTGAGGGCCCCACACACGGAGGATGTGACGACTTCCTCTATGGTGCGGTTAGGTACATTTACCCCTCCTCGGCGAAGAAAAAAACTGCAGAGGTAGAATGACTTTAAATCAAATCACTGATTGAACCTAATCAGCACGTCATGGTGGGAAAGAACCTCTCCGAAGCTTTAAATACCACGCCATGTTATAGACATGGCGATTCCTTTTCATGCTACCACTTTACTTTTGTCACGTAAAGTGTTTTGCGGATGACGGGAGTACATAGCAGTTATTTTCCACAAAAGTGTCCAATTGCTTGCGTATGCTGATGATGTTGTCATCATCGTCGGACCTTTTGGATCTGAGCGAAGTTCTATCTACATAAGGCGATCTCTTATCATGTTACCTTTGAATTTTCGTCATGGAACCTGCTCTGCGGATGATGTGTGCGCATCACAATTATTTTCCACAAAAGTGTACAGTTGCTTGGCATATGCTGACAATGTTTTCATCACTGGGTGAACTAAGTACGACACTACTGCTGTCTTTAGCACCATTGAACGCGAGTTTACCTAGATGACTCTCGCAGTAAATAACGACAAAACGAAGCATATATTGCCGGCAAGTAGGAAAATGCTGCTTATCGGAATCCAGGTTATGCCTAATGACCATGCTTTTTAATAAGTTTTTGTATCTTGACCGGAGTCAAGCAATGGCGGACGTTACTTACAACACAGTACGCTTAACAATCAATTTTATGCGAACCGAATTTGGTAACAGATTTCCCAAACAAAATCAGCAAATCAAACGGCTATAGTAGTTGCATGGATTTTCTACATCGTATATATCGACAAAACACCCGGCTCTACTGGCTTCCGGCCCACTGTGGCATAGAAAGAAATGAAAAGGCAGACGAACAGTCACGAAAGTGATTAGAGATATATGAGGAGGAGACACTAGAGGAGATATATGCACCCCTACAAGAATACTTTCCCAAATTGGAAAAAACAGCATGGAATTCAACAAACCATAGGTGATCCAACATAACAGGTTGCCAAATTTCAAAACAGCAGGAAAGCTAAGGAACTACTTGAGTTCAACAGGAGAGAACGGTTCACATTCTAACAGAAATTCTAACGGGACACTGTATCATTGCAGTCTTCGCTGACAAGCTCGTTGTGCTTCATTGGCATTACTGCAGATACTGCCACCGTGTGGAAGAAACGGAACCGGTACATTAAAACAGAGGTTATCGGTTTTTGGATGACAGAACATTAGAAGAGCCGGGCATGGTGGCGAACGTGCCACTAAAGGAACTGGCCGATTTCATCTGGAGCTCGGGGCGATTTAAACCCACCACTAATTGATCATTACAAGGGGCTTACCTCACACTGGGAAACATAATGGGTTATGTAGGCCACTAAGTGAATTTGCCTGTGAACGGCAAGTTACCCGCTTACCATAGCTAACTAACGTATATATAAATGTATGTGCAACAATCTTTTCTATTGTTTCCAATAACAACTTTTTTTAATTGACATAGTCTAGTAGGTAGTGTGTGGGCTTATTAGACTTAAGGCCTCGGTCTCTAATAGAACAGAATACGAAAAAATATTTTTCGTCGTCTTTCTCTCAGCGGTTATCTGACAAAAACTCTGACAGTAAAAAAAACATTTGGTACGAAAAGTTTCTCACAAATTTGTAGATTCTGCCACTCATGTATAAAATTAACACACACAGCATAATTGGTTTAGGTGGTAAACCCGACTAAAGGGTTTTAATCACCATTTAGGTATGTATTGTTACGGAAATGGAAATGGTGTTTTGCTTTCACATCGTTTGAATTGTAAACAAAAGCTATAAAAACAAAAACAATGAACTTGTTTACATGATAAACAAGTAAACAAAAATATACAAACAAACATCAGTACAAAAAAGGATAAACAATTAAACAAAAATGCAACAACAAACACTGCAAGAATAAATGTAAACAAAAATATACAAACAATAATAATGAAACAACGATGTTTGCATTTATAGAGACTGCGAGAAGGCGAAGTCATTTGCCTTCAAGAGCATTCATCAGACTGTTTACCCTGGCATATAAAAGGATAATCGTGATTTGAAGATCTTCGTTATAAAGATCTATCGAACAATTGTTATTGTTTACGCAAAACAGTGTAAAGAGGAATAACAAACAAAGCAATTGTTGTTGTATACATCAAGTTGTGAACAGTGGCATACAGAATTGTGTAGAAAAATAAAGATTTTAATTAAAACCAAACACGAATATATTTTTATTTTTATTTGCAATCTATGAACTCATATTTCAAACGTTTTTAAAAAGTTAAAAAAGTAACATTCATGGGACTACATCATCCATGGCATTGTTTATCATTCCTAAGTGGCTACCAGGAGACATGTTGGCGAGACAAATGACTCCACATACATACTTACATAATTGGCCACTACAACCCTTCAGTCAGGATACGACCTAACTTCTCACTCCACTTATGTTGTGTGTGTTAATTTTATACGTGAGTGGCGGGACCTACAGCTTAAAGTCAATTCCGAACGACAGATTTTTGAGAAACTTTTCATGGCGATTTTATTTACTCTCAGAGTTTTTGCCAGAAATCTGCTGAGATGAAGTCGCCGAAGAAATACTTTTTGTATTTTATTTTGATGTCTGGCCTGGAGCTCGAACCCTGGCTAATAAGCCAACGGCTAAAAAGCCAACACTCTACCTACTAGACTACGGCGACTTGCCGTAAACTCAACTTGTTAGGGAATAAATCTACAAGTGTTAGGCTTCTAAAATCCAAGCAAGAATTTGAAGGGAAAGTGCTGCCTTTAGTGCAATTAAACGGGAGTCTAGCAAGACGAGTCTGTCAGTAAATGGCGGCAAAACGAAGTATATGTTGTCGACAAGTGGGAGCATGTTACTTATCGGATCTCAGATTACGCTCGGCTACTATACTTTCGATGATCCACCACTCATGTATAGAATTAACACACACAGCATAAGTGGTGTAGAACTAGGCGGTAATCCCGACTGAAGGGTTGTAATCACCAATTAGGTATGTATGTATGTATGTATGCATGTGCTCATGTTGCGTTTGCGCTAATCAACTTCTTCGATGGGATTAAGGGAATTCGGTCGCTTGCCTATGCTTTGGTAATTTAAGCTACCACTTCAACCTAACCTAACTTATGTTCTCTTTTGTAATTGTTTAACAATAAAACGCCATCTTTTTATTATAACTTTATATATACATATAATTAGTTTTGTTTTTATTTTAAATATAGAATTTTATTAGATCAATTCTTTTATTATATATATATGTGTTATACAATATAATTTTTATTTTATTTTATTTTATTTTTTTAATATTTTTAATTTAATATATACTATATATATATATGTCTATATATATATAATGTTTAATTGTTTTACATATAAATTTGATTACATAGTTTTTATTTTGTTTAATTAAATACTTTATTCTTTATATATATTTAATATTTTATTTATTTTATATTCCTTTTTAATCATTTAATATTTATAATATGCGTTAATTTCTAATTGATTTCATTTCTTTAATATTTTAATACATTGTAATAATAATTTACTTTTTTTTTGTTTTTGTTTTTGTAATATGTTTTATTAAAAATTAATTTAATTGATTTACAGTTTTAACATGAAACAATAATTACCGTAAATTATTTCATAATAATTATTATTGATTACAGTTATTTACAAGGATACGTTTTTTAATTTATTTGGAATTTGTTTAACAATTTTTAGATCAGGTTTTCATTTGACATCATGCATGCACTTTAATATCAAATGTTTTGTTTTCTTTTTGTTTTTTTTTTAATAAATTTATTATAATTACTTACACAATAAATTCATTTTATTTTTGTTTTTGTTTTTAAATATCATTTTCTTATGGATTTTGTTTTGTAAGAATTGTATTGTACATGACGATGTGTAATATAAGCTTTTAATTTTGCGAGAATATTGGAATGTTTTAAACAGGCAGTGGTTTGCGTTATTTTCATGCCATTACATGATGTTAAGGCCATATTAGCGAACGAGGGTTCTTAAATTGTTTGTATTGAACAGATAGTGGTATAGGGTGCCTTGTAAAGAATCTTACAAATTGAGGATTGAATCTGTTGCTGCAACACCCATCCTACTTTTCATTACATAAATTTGTCATTACAATCCTTCATTCAGGATTACGACCTAGCTTCTCATACCACTTATGTTGTGAATGTTAACTTTATATATGAAAGGCGGGACCAACAGTTTAAAGTCGATTCCGAATGACAGATTTTTGAGAAACTTTTCATGGCAATTTTATTTTATTAATGAGATTTGAGAAACATTTTATAGAAATTTTATTTATTTATTAATTAAATTTTTTCTCAAATTCTGTACAACAAGATGAAAATCTTATATTTAAAGTACAGGAACGTAATAGGTACATAATAATTAACTTAATTTAATAAATAAATAATTAAATAAAATAAATTTGTAAATATATATATATAAAAAAATCAACGAAAATATTGAAACAAAAATATCCTGAAGCTATTAGCGTGTATGTTGCATTCCTGATGTAAATAGTGGAAGAATGTTCCAGAGTCGAAGAGCATGTAAATAAAACTGCCATTCGGAAAATAAGTAGCGATAGAGGAACCATAATATTGCTGCTACGGGGTGACTTGATAAATCGTCCTGTCAAATAAATAACTCGGTATCCGCTTGTTTACAATTCGATGCAAAAATAAAAGTACACGAATATTCAGAAGATTATCAAAGGTCACATCTTCAAGACTCTTAGCTGCCACAGAGATATGATCATGTTTTCCCAAATTATAAACATATCTAGCAATATTATTGAATAGAACGTTTAGCTTACGTTTGCTGCTAGAATCGCAATTACCAAACAACTCGCATCCATACAGTAATGAGGGAATCCAATAAGTTTTCGCAATTAAAATTTCAGTTTTCAAAGGTGTATAAAGTTGCGTGGACCAAAGTGCACGTAACTTAATATATGTACGTCTGCCCTACCAGTGAATTTATGTGATTATCCCACGTCAAATTGGAGTTAAAAATTATTCCTAAAATCCTCGTTGCATGAACTATCTCAATTTTCCTACCATTCATCACAACATCGCTAGAAATTGTGGGTACAACACTTCTATGCAATAAAATACACTTAGATTTCCCGGGGTTCAAACAGAGGTCATTAGCAGTTGCCCATAAGAAGATCTGTGCAAGTTCCCCATTCAAACAATCAACGGCGCGTGAAGTGTCAACCATCGGGATATTTAAGCAAAGTTGCACGTCATCTACATACAAGTGCATTTTGCAATTCAAAAGATATTCAGGTAAATCATTAACATAGAGGGAGAAAAAAAGTGGTCCAAGGATAGAGCCTTGAGGCACACATTTGTCCAAAGGTAGAGACTATTCGCCCTTCAAAAAAACAGATTGTGAGCGTTGGGAAAAATACGAGTATATAAGTCTGGCAGATGTATTAGAAAATCTGAAGAAGAACTTAAGTTTCCGAATAAGAATATTGTGATCGACCGTATCTAAGGCTTTCGAATGATCCAACAGAACTAAAAAGTTTACATTGCCATTCTCCAAGGCCTGTCTGACATTCTCACTAACATCCACTAGAGCAGTAAATCCACCACTTATGTCTAAATTAACACACACAACATAAGTGGTGTGAGAAACTAGGTCGTAATCCTGACTGAAGGGTTGTAATGACCAATTATGTTATGTTATGTTAATTGTATTGTTTATGCAAAGGCTATAAACAGAGGAATAACAAACAAACCAATTGTTGTTGTTTACATCAAGTTGTGAACAGTGGCACACAGATCTGTGCGAATAATAAAGAATTTTAATTAAAACTAAACACAAATTTATTTTAATTTTATTTGCAATCTGCGAGTTCATATTTTAATCGTTTTTAAAAGGTAAAAACGTAGCACATACAGTCTCCGGTGGGAAACGAACCCATGGCCTTGGCAGTTGTAGTTTAGCACAATACAAACTAAGCCAAAGGAGAGAAAGTTTTAATAACACGGAAAAGTTTGTTTGATAATGTATTTTGCCTAACAGTGGGTTGGCTGAATAGAAGAAATGATAATTTTTATTATTCGTATATAATATATGAATTATTTTTTTTTGTTATCTAAATAATGGCACATATTTTTTATTGTGTTGATTTTTAAAGTTATTATTTGTTTCATTATTTTAAAAATTTTTTTTATTTCTTGCATTCAACTTTTATTTTTTTTTTATAAACAATTATTTAACTAACAATTTAGTTTATTTTTTGTTTGTTTCTTAAGTGTCTACATATTCAATTTCTATGTACAAAACTTATTTTTATTTCTTTTTAAAATATAATTTAAAAGAAATATGTATGTTATACAACCCAAGTTAAATAACTAAATTTAATTAAATTTAATTGCCTTTTATTATTTTTATTGGTTAATTATTTTTTTTGCTATTTTTACACAGTATTTGTTAATGAACTTTCCTTATAAAAGTTGAATTTTAAATGAATTTTGTTTTTGAATATGAATTTTTATTGTCCTTTTTATATGTTGGTTTTCTTATGTTTAATATGACTTTTTTTGAATATTAATTTTTATTTTTTTAATATATTTATTTTATTTTATATGTATTAAAATATTTTTAATGAATTTTTTAACAAAAAAAAAATAAATAAAAAATTTTCAAAAAATATAAAATTTTGTTCTTTGTAAATAGTTCAATATATTGGTAGCGTATGAGCAATTTTAATGGACAATTTAAATATCAATCCTACGTATGCGGTAGTTTCAAAGAAGTTTAAAAAATACTCAAAAATGTCAGTTTAATGTACGGGGTACGTATGAGTAATTTCAGTGTAAAATTTAAATATCAATCATACGCTTGAGTGTTTTGATTGGCAAATTCCTAAGATAGACGAATATTGTGTTTTTCTTCTTTTCTAAAATAATTGTAAATATTTCTTGAAGTTTTTTGATTCACTTAATATGTGAAAGCATATCTATAGGGTCCGCCATCTAACGTTTTTTTCAACTAGTGCTTATTTCGTGAGTGGTAACACTTAGCTCATGTCTGATTTGACAGATAATTAGTTTTATCCTTCCGCTGAACGAATATGGTTGTGTATACGCTTGAACAACGCTGGGAAATATTGCGACATTACTTTGAAAGTCATGGTAATGTTGCAGAATGTCTGCGAAAATTGCGTACGGACTTTGGAAGAAGAGAAGCACCGTCAGCTCCGTATGTTCGTTATCTTGTGAAAAAAGTGAAAGAAACTGGCATCCTCATCGATAAACAAAAGCGATAAACCAAGCCAAAACCAGTGCGTACACCCCAGAACATTGCTGCTGTGGCAGAAAGTGTGAGTGAAGCGCCGTCAACATCAATTCACCGTCGTTCTCAACAATTGAACATTTCGGAGACATCATTGAGACGAATTTTGCATAAAGACCTTGGTATGACGCCATACAAAGTCTAATTGGTTCAGAAGTTGAAGCCAATTGAGCATCCAATGCATTTTCGCTTCGCTAAGTGGGCCTGTGATCGAAAATGCCGATTTTGACAAAAAAAATCATCTTTACAGATGAAGCTCATTTTGATCTTGGCGGGTATGTAAACAAGCAAAATTGTCGCATTTGGGACACTGAAACCCGCACGCATACATTGAAAAGCCGATGCACCCAAAACGAGTCACTGTTTGTTGCGGATTTTGGTCCAGAGGCATAATTGGGCAATTTTTCTTCGAAAATAAGCAAGGAGCGGCCGTTACAGTCAATGGCGATCGTTATCGGGCCATGTTGAACGAATTTTTGTTCACAAGAGGAGGATATTGGTAACATTTGGTTTCAACAAGACGGCGCTACATGCCACACAGCCGAAACTACACTCGATGTTTTGCGCCCTGTTTTTGAAGATCGCATTATCAGCCGCAGAGCTGATGTCGTTTGGACTCTTCGGAGCTGCGATTTGACACCGTTGGACTATTATTTGTGGGGTGCCGTCAACGATAAGTGTTACGCTGACAAGGCAGAGACAATTGACGCTTTATAGGACAGTATTGGTGAAGCCATTGGTGAAATACAGCTGCACACAATCGATAATGTGCTTAAAAATTGGACCGATCGTGTAGGCATGGCCAGCCGAGGCAGTAATTTGAATTAAATTATTTTCCATTATTAAACGGAAGGATTGTACTTTCAAATAAAAAAGAAAATATTCAGTAGTTTTTTTTTAAAGCATTTTCAAAAAAAAGTTATTTGGCGGACCCGTAATTAACAACATGAAATCCATTATCCACCTTGTGTAATTGAAATGATCAAATCTAAACACAGATTAAGAAAAATTTGCCTAAAGATGAGATGCTTTATCTACAGAAATATGATTAAATGAGCGGCCAAGGTCTTGTAGGAAGTAAAAAAAAGCATAAAAGTACAAATGCATTATGTCTGCTATGCCAGTACCATAGTGTGTAGTAGTGCGTAGAAGGTAGTGTGTTGACTTCTTAGACTTCTTCGACAAACCCCAGGTCAGACATCTCCTGTCACTTAGCAGATTACTGTCAAAAACTCTGAGAATAAACAAAATTGCCATGAAAAATCCGCCACACTCACATATAAAATTAGCGTAAGTGTTGTGAGAAACTAGGCAGTTATCCTGACTGAAGGGTTGTTATAGCCTATTATGTACGTATGTATTTATAAAAATGCAAATGCATTATGTCTGATATATTACCATCCCCAAAATATAGATTCCTTGCGCTTATGATGGCTGGCCAAGGACATAAAAAGTGTTCAATCGTTTTGATGTCAAAGTTTTGACAAAGTTGGTTTTCTGGCACAATTATATCCCATTTTAATGTTTAGAGTCATCCATGTATCAATAAGTCCTAATAGCCCTCTTTATCATGCATCCATTTGACTCAGAAATTCGATCTTTTATTAGACTGATACAGTTGGTTGCTGTTGATATGTTAAGTATTCTATCTGTGCATCACGCAAGAGATTTATAGCCTTTCTTATGTAATTGAAGAAACACTATGTCTGTTCTACAGCCTATTAGATATTTCCCATGCATTTACTACCAGGCAGATTAGTACTGGCTTATAAGAAATAGACCTCAAAGAGGTCTACGTCGGTCAATTTTGTATTCTAATGACGGCGACACTTCTCTTTCAAACGAATATTAAATTTATTTAATTATATTTTCTCTTATAAATCAATAAAAAAATCCAAGTGTCTGTGAAATTTTTAATTCGTTTAAATGATCTACGGATGCCATTATGTGTGGAACATCGTTCAACAATGTTCGCCACGTTTTCGATGATTCTGGCGCAAAAATCAGGCTAAATTTAAACGATGGCTTGGATTACGTTGGCTTTGAGGACCACTGTGGTTTGTGCCTGAAGTCCGTATACCTGCGCCATGAGGAATCTCCACAAGAAAATTTCTAAGATTGTCAAATCGCGATCTCAGTGACTAGTTCACATCATGAGATGAGCATTCCTTCAAATCACTCGTGTAGAATATTCAATAAGGCAGGAACTGTAGGATGCGTAGCACCGTCCTCTTGAAACCACACGTAGTTGGTATTCAGATCAGCTACAGTGATGGCCTGATCAATGTCGTTCTCATAGAAATATGGTTGTAAGACACTGTTTAGCCACATGTCGTTGGTGTCAAGATCATTCTAATAAGGCCAAAAGGGGTTGATAATGATCGATAGACAGTGACGACCTGATCAACGTTGTTCTGAAATAAATATGGTTCGACGACATTTCCAGAACAAAACCCATAACAAATCCATCGGGATTACGGCCTAGCTTCTCAACACCACTCCTGTTGTGTGTGTTAGTTTTATACATGAGTGGCGGGATCTACAGTTTAAAGCCGACTCCGAACGACAGATTTTTGAGAAACTTTTCATGGAAATTTTATTTACTCTCAGAGTTTTTGCCAGACATATGCTGAGAGGAACCGTGGCTTTGCGTCTAATAAGGTAACACACTACCTACTAGACTATGTGATCGTAATATGGACGAAGAGCGCTGTACATTGCCTGAACATATAGACACTTACTTTGATGAAACCAATTTATTATTTGCACGTGTTGTTGAATGCCATATCCGTCTGTGGTATGTTGGTAAAACAGACGGAATTAATGACAACTACTTTGACAGATGTGGCTTCAGTTATGTTAGAAGACCCGATGGTAATACAATAGTCCAACCACGCGTTGATTTACCCTAATAGAACACACATTTTGATGAAAACATTTTATTATTTACACGTGTTGTTGAATGCCAATTCCGCCTGTGGCGAGTTGACAAAAGAGGCTGAATAAATCATAACTGGTTTGACAGATGTGGTCTCAGCTAGGTTGAAAGACCTGATAGTAATGAAGTAGGCGAAGCTCGCGATAGTCTGCCCGAACAGAACACGCATTTTGATGAAAAAAAAAAATTATTATTTACAAGTGCAGTTACAGGTTGAAGTAGCCGTAGTGTAGTGGTCAGTGTGTTGGCTTATTAGACGTCATGTCACGCTTCAAACCCCAGGTTAAATGTCTCTAATATAACGAAATATGGAAAAATATTTCTTTGGCAACTTCCGCTCAGCGGTCTTGTGGCAAAAACTCCAAGAGTAAATAAATTTCCTTAAAAATTTGTCCTTCGGAATCAACTTAAAACTGTACGTCCCATCACTGCCACTGCCAAGCCTGCTGCGTTGTTGTATGTCTTCCTGTCATGTTCGTTTTGTCTACTCCTGGTGCCACACCATGTGGCCAAAGCCTAGTCCGTGAGGACGTTGTTCGATGTTAGTACTGTAAGTGTTGTTCTATATGTCGATGTATGTGTTCCCGAACTGTTTGGAATTCAACTGGTAGTAATCGACTTGATTACGAGGTCTGACCGGAGTCTTAATTCTGTTACCACGGGAGTCAGGAGCCCCTGGAACCTCGGTTCCTGCCTGGCCATCAGTGCGGCCCCTTTTGGGAGCATCGTGGTGGCTATGGTTTGGACCCAAATAGCGTGAAGAGTCTAGTTAGGCTGAGTGTGGAGTTGCATTCTCAACCGGGTGCCGTGATCCAAAGATCGGAAGGAGGAGGCTCCGCTCCTAACCAAGGGGGAAGTCATGTCCAAATACATGGCTTCGAGTTGGTGTAGCAGTCTGTTACATCTGGGGGCGTTGGTAGACGCATTGTATTTCACCCTGTACGAAGAGCACCATGGGATTAGATCCACGCGGATAGGTACTCATATAAAATCCATCGTCGTTGTATATATAAAATTAACACACACTACTCAAGCTGTGCCAGAAGCTAGAACTTAATTCTGACTGAATGGTTGTAATGACCGATTATGTATGTATGTTGTTGAATGCTGAATTCGTCTGTGGTGACTTTACAAAAAAGAGTGAATAAATGACAATTAATTTGACAGATGTGGCTTTAGCTGTGTTGCAAGATCAATTCTGTGTTAAAGTTTTACTTTGAAATATCAAGGATATTAATAACTTTTTTTGTGTACTCGTATATCAATATTTAATAATTAAATGCCAATAATACCTAAAATAGTTGCATTGAAATACATATATTTGTTGCCACAAACTTCAAATTAAATTAGTTTTCATACAAAGTATTACGTACATACATAAGTATATATTGATGACAAGTACTTTAAATGATGCAACAATTAAAAATGAAAATCCATTGCAATTCAATTTCAAACACTTAATTTTCATTCAATAAGAAAATATCAAAAAGTTTAAGCAATTCATTTAGAAAACAATTTAAAATAATCTCTGATTATAAAGTATCTCTCACTCTCTCTCCCTCCTACTCTCTCTCTCTCTCTTACATTGTCCTTAACACAAGAATTAAATGCTTGCATTACAAATACTTTAAACTCCAAAGGTATACTTTGGTTGGTACTCGAACGAAATGAATGAATGATACTGTATCACAGAGACAGTTAGTTAGTCAGTCAGCCAGCCAATGTGCTTGTCAATACGAGTACAAGTACTTGACAATTTATTCCTGGTAAATAATGTGATAATTTATTCAAATTTAAATTACAATATACAGGTATTGTTGTATGTTATTATTGTTGTTGTTATTGTAATACATATGTATGTTACAATTTATATTATTCATGTATCCATAAGTGATATATAACATACAGTTATAATTAATCTATTGAATATACATACATACGTGTATGAAAATGCATACAATATGGTTGTTATTTACATTTTATGTAAATAAATGTAAATAATTGATAATGTTTCGTATTTCTTTTATTTTTTTGGTTCTATTAAGTATTTAATATAATAAACAATGGTTAACTGGTAAACTTAAATTAATTTGAAGTTATGCAATTCAAATTTTACTTCAGGATATAAAAATGTAACTTTAAAATGATCGAATTATCTCACGTTCAAGCGAAGGGTAAATCTACCAAGACCGAGTTTACACTCATTTGCTAGTTACATAGACACGTCCCTACATGACAAGGACCATACTCAGACTGCTTCCTTGATAGAGACAATGCTTTCAATAATATTGTTACGAAAATGGAAATGGTGTTTTGCATTTACATCGTTTAACATTAAAATTATAAACAAAAGCTACACAAACAAAACAATGAACTTGTTTACATGATAATTAAGTAAACAAAAATATACCAACAAAACACCAGCATAAAAAGAGTGATAAACATGTAAACAAAAATGCAACAACAAACACTGCAAGAACAAATATAAACAAAATACACAAACAACAATAATGAATGTAAGCAACGATGCCTACATTTATAGAGATTACGAGAGGACGAAATCTTTTGCGTTCAATAACATTCATCAGAAGTGGAAGTCGCCGTAGTCTAGTAGGTAGTGTGTTAGCTTATTAGACGTAAAGCTAGGATTCTAGACCCAGGCCAGACATCAAAACAAAATACTAAAAGTATTTCTTCGGCGACTTCCTCTCAGCAGATTTCTGGCAAAAACTCTGAGAGAAAATAAAAATTGCTATGAAATTTTCTCAAAATTTGGCATTCGGAGTCGACTTTAAACTGTAGGTCCGGCCACTCATGTATACAATTAACACACACAACATAAGTGGTGTGAGAAACTAGGTCGTAATCCTGACTGATGGGTTGTAATGACCAATTATGTATGTATGTAACATTCATCAGACTGTTTACCCTGCCATATAAAAGGCAAGGCAACGCAAACAACGGAGTCAGTAAAAGTTCAGTCAGTCTTGTGTGTTTGAAGAGAATTATCGTGGTTTGAAGATCTCCGTTATAAACATCTGTCGAACAATTGTTATTGTTTATGCAAAAGAGTGCAAAGAGGAATAACAAACAAAGCAATTGTTGTTGTTTACATCCAGTTGTAAACAGTGGTACATAGAATTCTGTGAACAATAAAGAATTTTAATTAATTATATTTATATAATTAATATTAAACACAAATTTATTTTTATTTTTATTTGCAAACTACGAGCTCATATTTTAAACGTTTCTAAAAGGTAAAAATCTAACAATATGAAACCGGAGTCAGTTACAAACACTTTGAGGCAACTGGGTATTCTTCCTGCGATCATCACTTCTATTGACATCGATCAATTACGCCAAGAATTTAAATTTTCACTTCTATTGAAAACATGCTAAGACATAGGCGCCTCAAGTATTTTCAAAAATGCTTTTCTAGAGACGCCACAAGGAGATGTATATACCTCTGCATGCATACATACAGTCAGGTTTGCGACACTGTTAGCTTTCTCACACCACTTAATTTGTGTGCGTTAATTTTATACATGAGTGGCGAGACCTACAATTTAAAGTCGACTCCGAACAATAGGTTTTTGAGAAACTTTTCATGGCAATTTTATATACTCTCAGAGTTTTGCCCAGAAATCTGCTGAGAGGAAGTCACTGGAGGTTTCTGACCTGAGGTTTGAACCGTGACCTCACGTCTAATCAGCCAACACACTGGACTACGACCACTCACAAGCCGTACTTCTTCTTTGCTAGGAAACTCAACCTATGCTGCATGACGATTGTCCTTGCAGAAGTCGCCGTAGGTAGTGTGTTGGCTTACATACATACATAATTGGTCATTACAACCCTTCAGTCAGGATTACGACCTAGTTTCTCATACCACTTATGTTGTGTGTTGATTTTACACATGAATGGCGGGGACCTACAGTTTAAAGCCGACTCCGAACGACAGATTTTTGAGAAACTTTTCATGGCAATTTTATTTACTCTCAGCTTTTCGTCTAACAAGCCAAAACACTACCTACTAGACCACGGCGACTGTGTTGGCTTATTAGACGTAAAACCAGGGTTCGAGCCCCAGGCCAGACATCAAGACAAAATACAAAAAGTATTTCTTCGGCGACTTCCTTTCAGCAAATTTCTGGCAAAAACTCTAAGAGTAAATAAAAAAATTGCCATGAAAAGTGTCTCAAAACTCAGTCGACTCCGAACGACTGTAGGTCCCGCCACTTATGTATAAAATTAACACACATAACATAAGTGGTATGAGAAACTAGGACGTTGTACAATGGGTCAGTTCGACCTCCGGGTACTGTACTTGTCTTAATTGACAAGTACACGTCTTCTAACCTAACCTAACCTAACCTATCATCCTTGCAGATCGCTAGGTAGTAGCGACTACAGGAAAATACCCAAAGTTTCCTTTAGAAATTCTGGATTCTCTGATGCAATTACTTTCAAAATATTGCAACGAATGACGACGTGGTAGTAGCGACAACTGGCAAAGGCCCCTAGTTTCTTTCAGAAATTCTGGAATCTCTAAAGCGATTACTTTCGAAATGCTGACGACGCGGTAGTAGCGACTACAAGCAAAGGCTCTTAGTTTCTTTCGGGAATTCGGGAAAATGATGCAACGAATGCCGATGACGTGGTAGTACCGACTACAGGCAAAGACCCTATGCTTGTCATGGAAATTCTGGAATGCCGCGATTACTTTCGATGTGTATGCAGTTTTTTGTTTTCATTATCCCTTTTAGGAGAATAATGTCTTCTACAAAGCATTTCCATCTAATCCGGTTGATTGCTGTTGTTGCATCTTCTCAAGTAAGATTGTGCCGTCCCAGATCTTGCACTATCGCTTCCAGGTGTTCCTTGGCTGTCCACGGTTTTTTGAGGCTTGAGGGTTGTCCTGCAGTGCCATTTTTGTTATACTATCCCATTGTATGATCGATCCATCTCCTTACCCTACGTTTTATCTGAGTTCTTATGGGTTCTTCGTTGGTAAGGTTCCAAAGATCCATGTTGCATATTTCGCATATGATTCGGAGGCACTTGTTCATGAATATCTGCAGTTTTTGCGTGATAATATTTGATACTAGTCAGGTTTCACTTCCTTACAACTAAGTCGATTTTACACATGCGTTGGATATTCTGAGCTTAGTTCGACTGGATATTTGTGAGCTTCTCCATATTGGCTGTAGTTGCCCAAAAGCCGCTCTCGCTTTATTGAGCCATTTGTTCTCTGTATACTGCCGAGATAGCAGAAGTTATCCATGTATTTGACGGTGTCAAATCGCAGCTTCGAGGTGGCCAAACGACATCAGCTCTGCGGCTGATAATACATACATACATAATTGGTCATTACAACCCTTCAGTCAGGATTACGACCTATTTTCTCACACCACTTATGTTGTGTGTGTTAATTTTTATACATCAGTGGCGGGACCTACAGTTTACAGTCGACTCCGAACGACAGATTTTTGAGAAACTTTTCATGGCAATTTTATTTACTCTCAGAGTTTTTGCCAGAAATCTGCTGAGAGGAAGTCGCCAAAGAAATACTTTTTTTGTATTTTATTTTGATGTCTGGCCTGGGGCTCGAACCCTGGCTTTTCGTCTAATAAGCCAACACACTACCTACTAGACCACGGCGACTACATATAATGCGATCTTGAAAAACAGGTCGTAAAACATCGAGTGTAGCTTCGGCTGTATGGCACGTAGCGCCGACCTGTTGAAACCAAATGTTGCCAATATCCTCCTCTTCAATTTTTGTGAACAAAAATTCGTTCAACATGGTCCGATAACGATCGCCATTGACTGTAACGGCCACTCCTTGCTCATTTTCGAAGAAAAATGGCCCAATTATGCCTCTGGACCAAAATCCGCACCAAACAACAATTTTGCTTGTTTACATACCCGCCAAGATTAAAATGAGCTTCATCTGAAAAGATGATTTTTTTTTGCCAAAATCGGTATCTTCTGGTGTAGGCTACTGCATGGCCAGCCGAGGCAGCCATTTGAATGAAATTATTTTCCATTATTAACCGGAAGGATTGTACTTTCAAGTAAAAAAAGAAATTTGAGAAAATATTCAGTAGTTTTTTTAAAGCATTTTCAAAAAAAAAAGTTATTTGGCGGACCCTTTATTATAACGTGTAGAGTGTTGGCTTTTAAACCTATTTTTTCGTCGATTTCCTTTGAGTATTCTTCTGGCAAAACTTCTGAGAGTAAATAAAATTTCAATGAAAAATTCGTAGTCGACTTTAAACCGTAGGTCCCACCACTCGTGTATAAAATTAACACACACAGCAAAAATGGTGTGAGAAGCTACGTCATAATCCTGGCTAAAGGGCTGTAATGAAGAACAATGTATGTATGCACTCGTATGACTGTAAATACATATGTATTTAAAGATAAAACAATATGCTCTTTAAGATTCAATTGCTCTTTAATTGTTTATTTATGACTAACAATTAAAAGTTAAATTAAATTCTTATACTCTTTCAATTTCGTATGAAACAAACACGCGTACAAACTAACATTTAAGATACATGTGTTATTTAAATAATATTCTTTATTGTTGTTTTTGTTGTTGTTGTTGTCTTGAAGACAATGTATGAAGTTAAATAAATAAATTTTAATTATATTAAATTAAATAATAATTTTGAATGGCAAAATATTAAATGGAAAATATTAAAAAGAAGAAAAATTGAAATAAATTTTAAATATTGTCCTGTGATGTTGTGTAAACAAGATAATAAAGGCCTTGAATATACGCAATCAGAATTATTATATTCAAATTGAGCGAAATAATTAAATGTGTTTTCTACATTTCTTAAATACTTAAGATATTTTCGTTAACACAATGATATAGATAAGATATACTGTTCAAATACTTCTTCGAAACGACCTAATATTAACAACAAAAACGACAAACAAAAGCCATACGATGCAAATACACACTAACACTAAGAATACAATGAATTTGATTTTACTCTCAGAGTTTTTGCCAGAAATCTGCTGAGAGGAAGTCGCCGAAGAAATACTTTTTGTATTTTATTTTGATGTCTGGTCTGGGGCTCGAACCATGGCTTTACGTCTAATAAGTTAATACATTAGCTACTAGACAACGGCGACTTCTCCTGTCATCTCATTTAATGTCTCTGAGAGTCTAGCCAAATTTTACCTTCTGATCCCACCAAATACAGAGCATTACCACTTCGCAATGGATATTCTCTTTGGCCCGAGCTTCACATGCGACTTCCTGCGCTTGGGATTGTCGTAATGTTCGTCGTCAGCAGTAATTTGATTCAAAAATGATTTTTTTTTGTTGGGATCAAACAGCTTAGCAGTCTTTTAAAATTGTCTTGTAACGTCTCTCGGGCTTCAGTTTATGTGGCACCCAATTTCCTTGGTTTTTATTTAATCCAGCTCTTTACGTTTTAAAAATGCTGCTTGAGTCATCTCTAATAAATGTGCAAGCTCTTCTTGCATTTGACACGAATTTTGATCAAGTACTGTGTCCAATTTACGATCTTCGAAACTTTTTTGGCTGTCTCGGACGCTTTTAGCTTAGAAGTCAAAATCACCATTTTTGAAACACGCATGTCACTCGATACACAATTTTTTTGATAGAGCTTGTTACCATATAATTCTACAAGCAAACAAAGACCTGCACGCGCAGTTATCTTCGAAAAAAACCTGCTCAACAAATCTTCCCACAAATGCTGGAAAAAACTGTGATATGAACAACCAAACCAAACAATAGTGACAGAGTTTCAAAGGACAAGAATAATTCTTTCAAATGACTTATACGCTATTGATGTGAAATAACGCACAAACAAGTAGGGCCATCTAATTAATACTACCAATTCACCCGGTCACTTATGGAACTGTAATAAGATACAATTAGGTTCTAGAGACTTTGACTGTCTTTTATCTTCATTACAAGTTCTTTGAGCTCTTACTTTGTACTCAAAAATATTCAAGTACAAGCTACAATTGATGCAAAGACCACAAGTGTTCACTAACAACTGGCTAAGTCCAGTGCCCAATCACCAACAATTCTCTCTAAATTTTAATCAACTATTAAGGAACAACAAATGGAAGCATAGCGGCTATGCCATCTAGAGAATACGAGATAATATCACAAAAATACAGAAGACGTATTTGTTGAAAGAGAAGGAGCAATAATAACAAGTGGAAACCGAATACGATGGAGAACATTTATGGAAGCCCTCAAGAGGTGTAACTAAGAAAAAAGTCAAATTAAAAAACGACCTAAAATGGAATAATTTTGTAAACTTGACATATAGAAATTGAAATATCTCCATGATAGGCAAATGACATGTACGCCACTTTTATCTAAGCATACTGTATTAGGAGCTAAGCTGAAATGTATGAACATAATTAACAATTACTCTTGAAATGACACGGTACACATTATATAGCAGTAACAGGAAATGAAAAACGAAGGATAATCTAATGTTTTTTAGTTCATTGAAAAAATAGACTACAAAAGTAAGGGAAGAACGGACTTCTGTGTAACAATGACAGAACAGGTTGAATTACGATTCTGATGATACATTCATCATAAACATCTTAAGACTGATGTTGTCCTGTTCCAGCAGGTAGTGTATTGGCTTATTAGACGTGAGGCCACGGTTCAAACACCATGTCAGAAATCTCCAATAAAACGAAATATTAAAAAATATTTCATCGGCGACTTTCTCTCAACAGCTTCCTGGCAAAACCTCTGAGAGTATACAAAAAATTGCCAGTTTCTCAAAAATCTGTCGTCTTGAGTCGACTTTAAACTGTAAGTAGTGTGAGAATATAGGTTGTAATCCTGACTGTAGGGTTATAATAACAAATAATGTATGTATATATCTTAAAACATAATTTGAGTGCATTAATGAGAGTCCATATACGACTGAACTGTACAGGCGTGGCAGATAATGATGAATGCAGGGCAAGTGATGAATATATTAAAACAATGAAACACTTTTTATCATATTGTTACATAAATCGAAACGACCTAATATCGTTTAACAATAAAAACGATAAACAAAAGCTACCAGCTACACCAACACAATACACACGATACAAATACGCACTAAACACGTTCAGTGTTGATTATCTAAAGCTGCACATACACATATGTACGACGAACCTGGTTGCGCCTGATACCAACAACAACATGTATGTGACAAAAAGCGATAGACAACATAAGCAAATTACACAAACAACAATGTATTAGCAATAGAACTCTCAAGAAGGCAAAATCACGAACCTCCCACTTCAAGAATGTTCATCATACTGGTTGTGTCGGACTATAAAAGGGCTGGACAAAGCAGGCAGCAGTCAGTGTTAATTCAGTCAGTCTTTGTGTGAAGACGCGTTGCGGTTGGAACGTATAAGCGGCATTGCTTGCAAAAAGATTGTAAGCAGAGAAGATCTAACGAACAGTTGTTAGTGTTAGCGAGGACAGAAGTGTGAAATAGAATAGTGTACAAGCAAATTGTTGTTGTATCGTTAAGTTGTATACGGTTACACACAAAAGTAGTGTAAAGAATAAAGAGTTTAACTGAAATTAAACACATATTTGTTTTTACTTGGTTTGCAATTAACGAACTCATATTTAAACGTTTTTAAAAAGGTAAAAACGTAACAATATTGTCCAGCTTTCGAAAGTTCAAGATTCCAATATTTTAGAAAAAACATTTACTTAACTTATCTCTGAGATGTGGATTAAAAGAAGCGAAATAGCAAGATTTTACAGTATTTAAAAAGTATGTGTGGTATCTAGCTAATGGTGAGCCTACAAGAAGCCTTTTGGATGCTTTAGGTGTATGCCAATAGGCATAAGACTGTGAATCTTATTGTTGGCCTGCTCCCTTTCAACCTCTCTTCTTGTTACAACTGAAAGAGTTTATTATTGAATTCGTTTTTTTTATTAATAATTTCAAAACTTTAATCAAAATGAAAAGGAAGGTAAAACTCATTAAATGAAAACTCATTATCAAAAAGTTATTGATGAAAGGACTTTTCTAACAAATCACCCACTCCCCTACCAAAAATGAAGAAAAAAAAAAGAAAAAATAATTAAATTGAACATTAATCATAATTTTTTTTGGGGAAAATCACAAATTAACAATTTATGCACCAATAAACAAATGAAAATGAAAATTGTTTGCAGGTCAAATTGTATTTTTAAGAATTAGAAAAACAGAAATCAAACCCTTTTTAATCAATGCCAATTCAATTCCGTTCCCCTTTTATTTTTATTTTTATTTTTTGATTTTTTTTTCTAAATACAGTAAGAAATAATTGGGTTTTATTTATTAAAAGTTAACAAAAGAAAGTAACAAAAAAACATGGAGATTCTGAAAAAAATTCGTTTGAGACCCCCTTTAGAAAAAAAGTAAAAATCATCTGTCATTTGGCAGCAAAAAAAAAATTTCAAACAAATGCTACAAAATGAAAGAAAAAAATAAAGAAAATGAAGAAAAGAAAAACAACAACAACAGCGAATTTGTTTTTGTTGGCTTTTTTATTTAATTTATGCAAATTAAATATGGTGGAGTTAAACAATCGTACGACATACATATACACGCACTGTTGTAATAACTTAGGGAGCCACAAAGAGAAATGAAGAAAGACAGACAGACAGACAGAGAACTAAACAAACAAAATATTACTTACACTTGTCGCTCGAAGTTGACATATTAAATGCAAACAACAACAAGTTGCTGTTGCTGTTGTTGTTTTTGTTTACTCGAAATTTTTTTAAAATACAGTCAACCCTCCTATAACGCGGTAAGTGCGTACCGCGTTGTATGGAACCGCGCTATAAGAAACTAGGATTTAACCGTAAAAACCAGGCAAATTCGTAGAGCGTTCTATGGAAACCATCTAACGTGTTATACTGAAACCGCGCTAAAAGAAATTCCGAATTAGTACCAAGGAATACAAAAGATAAGATAAATTATAAATTATTTGTATTGAATTAAAGAGTTCGTGTAAGGGTTGTCGCAATTTCAGCTCCGCGTTATATGGAAACCGCGTTCTGAGAGTACCGCGTTATAGGAGGGTTGACTTAGAGTAGGTAGAGCTAGTTTATAATGGATTTCAGCCACTACTTAACTCTCTCTCTCTAATATTAAAAACCCATGAAATATTTCAAACCCATGGCGAAACTTGTCCATATTTTCCAAGCAGTAGTCTATTCTATTGAAAAATTCATTCCAATTTAGATAGAAGACTCAAAGGATGGGACATAACAATACTGTTACGTTTTTACATTTTAAAAACGATTGTAATATAGGAGCTCGTAGATTGCAAATAAAAATTAAAAATGAATTTATGTTCAATTTTAATTAAATTCTTTATTGTTCGGACAATTCTATGTGCCACTGTTCACAACTTGATGTAAACAACAACAACTTCCTTTGTTTGCAATTCGGCGGCCTTCCAAAATGTTAGTTGCTTTGTGTTTGAACAAGGTATAGTGTTTCATAATGCCGCTGTACAAAATATATGTATACAATGTATTCCATTTCAAAACGTCGTCAATGTGTATTTTTAACGCAGTCAAAAAGCAATCATTTATTGGATTTATAGTTGATGCATTGTTTGATTACTTTGCATATCTACATAGTTTATAAACAGTAGTAGAACTGCATACAAACTTTGTATTGATACATTTTGGAAGGCAGCCTTCTTCTTTACACTCTTCTGCGTAAAAACACTAACAATTGTTCGACAGATCTTTATAACGTAGATGTTCAAACCACGATTATTCTCTTCACACGCAACATGTCTTCACACAAGACTGACTGAATTTTTACTGACTCCGATGCATGCTTTGCCTTGCCTTTTATATGGCGACATAAACAGTCTGATGAATGATCTAGCAGTCGAATGTTCATGGCTTCGCCTTCTCGTGATCTCCATAAATGTAAACATCGTTGTTTCATTGTTGTTTCTGTGTTTTGTTTACATTTATTCTGGTAATGTTTGTTGTTACTTTTTGTTTACTTGTTTATCCCCATTTTTTATACTGATGTTGTTGCTATATTTTTGCTTATCTGTTGATCATGTAAACAAGTCCATTGTTTTTGTTTTTGTAGCTTTTGTTTATAATTTTAATGTTAAACGATGTAACACCATTTCGATTTTCATAACAATACTATCTGGTAGTTAGCTATATCACATTACAGCCATATCTTAACTCTCTCTGGGACCGGAGTGGAAGGTTTTGGTTCTAGAAATAATTATTCCAAACCATCCTTTTCCTTTCGGGACGCCACACTAGCACAAGGCTCCTATGAGGTTAAATTGTAGATTATAGGGGAACGTCTGGTGAAGCTAAATCAGCTGGGTAAGCAAATTGGTTTACCCTCTACTGGCTCTCAGCTCATATTGTAATTCACAACAATGAGCAGGCAGACTAGTTTGCAAATAGGGAAGCTTCTTTTCCAAGCTTTTCCATCGAAAGATTCAATTCAATTTGGATAGAAGATCTAAAGACCGCCATCCAGTCACTAGGTTCCTGTGACGTTAAGCTCTAAATGAACTATCTACACTGTCGAGGGAAGCTGAATCAATTAGGCAGGAGTATAAGTTCACCCCTGTAAGGTACCAAGTTATAATGGAATTCCTAGCAATGAGCACGCCACTGTCGGGGCCAGTACCTCTCTGTTGAGTGGGGACAGATATGTAGTTGGGGACGTATAATCAACGAAAGGGAAGATAAAGACAGGCTAATACTCTATATTAATACTATTTGACAGTGAGGCCGCCATCCAGCCGCGAGGCTCCTATGAGGTTAAACTGTAGTTAGTAGTAAGAAAGCTGAATTAGCTAGGTTGGTAAATTGGGTTACACTCTGCTGAGCCTCAGATCATGTGGGAATTCGAGACAATAAGCAAGCAGATAAGCTTTCACACCACTGACAGGGTCAGTACCATTCTATTGAGTGGGGATATATATTTTCTTAAAAGTATAATCAACGAAAGCGAAGACAAAGAGAGGGGCAAATACTCTTCGTAGAGCAAATAGCCGTAAGGCAATCAACAATTTCGCTGACTAATTTTAATACGAAGCGATTTAAGTTTACATCAAACTAATCAGGAATAACCTGAGGTTATTAACCAGCCGTTTGACAGGGCACTCTGAAGTTAAAGTATGCTTGTTCGAACCCAACATAAAGATTCTCACATGATGGAAATGAATCATTAGACTACATTCTTGGAACCTATGAAGCACAAATGCATTCCAGTAGGAAACACTTGGGAGTATATCAGATGCTTTGCATGGAATTGTACTTGTTTGCAACGATCAATATTCAGAAATTTATCAGGTCCATGGACTTGGAGGAGACATTCTAAGTATACCCTATAAAGCTAGAGGGGAATACAATAGACAGTATGGTCTTATCTAAAAGAATAGCCTTATCAACTGGTGGCCATTTTTAGAACGGAACTACCATTGTTTCCTACTCTTTTAACTAAGAGGTTATACTTCCCGTAGGAAAGCAAAAAGTTCTAGAAGAAAGGCTATGTTTAAGTGTGTGTCAGCTGGCAGAGCAAGTTCTAAACGTTTACGCTTTGTACCTAACAGTAAGTTTGCCAGTACGAGTAAAAATTTTTCTTTACGTATCTTTGGTAAGTCAAACCACTGAATTGAACAGAATTCAGACCTATTGAGACGTATTGGGCATTAAAGCAAAAATTAATTTTACACGAAGTGGAGAACTGCGAGAAAAATTGCAATCAATTACACAAGAAAAGTCCAAACTAAAAAAAGCGGCATGGAATTTAACAAACCGTGGATGGTCCGACATACCTGTTTGCCGAATGTCAAAACTACTGCAGTTTCGCAGTGGATAGTAGGAGAACCAGGGAACTGCTTGCGTTCGATAAGAATGCGGTTCGCATTCTATCCGAAGTTCTAATGGGACACTGCACTATTGGCAGTTTCACTGAAGAGATCGTGACCTGCCTGGTGAAGCAGGATTACAGCAGAAGCTGCTATGGTATGGAGGAAACGGAATCGGTGAAATACCTTTTATGCGAGTGCCCTGCACTTCAGGAAAGACGTTATCGGTTTTTGGCTGACAGAACGTTTGAAGAAATGGCCGTTTTCATCCAGAGTTCGGTGTGGTTCAACAGCTCACACTGCTTTACACTATGGACCATATGATCACCGAGTGAACTAGCCTGTGAACGTTAAGTGAAAAATGGTGTTAGAGACTCAAAGATAAAATCCAAGTCAACAATTTAAACATTGAAAGCCTAGAATTTCTCCAAAAGAAACGATACGTATAAGCGTGACACATATTAGACATCAAAAGTGGTCCACAATTTATAGTCCAGTGGCTTCAAATCAAGACTGACAGATCAATATATTTTTACGAATATGGTAAAACCTTGATACTGGTGTTTTGCTTTTACATCGTTTAACATTAAAATTATAAACAAAAGCTATAAAAACAAAAACGAGTAAACAAAAATATACCAACAAAACACCAGCATAAAAAATGATAAACAAGTAAACAAAAATGCAACAACAAACACTACAAACAAAAATACAAACAAAATACACAAACAACAATAATGAAACAACGATGTTTACATTTATAGATATCTCGAGAAGGCGAAGCCACGAACATTTGACTTTAAGAACATTCATCAAACTGTTTACGTTGCCATATAAAAGACAAGGCAAAGCAGGCAATTTAGTTAGTAAAAGTTCAGTCAGTCTTGTGTTAAGACGCGCAGTGTTTGAAGAGAATAGTCGTGGTTTGAAGAACTCTTTTACAAAGATCTGGTGAACAATTGACTAGTAATTGTTATTGTTTATGCAAAGGGTATACACAGAAACAAACAAAGCAATTGTTGTTGTTTACATCAAGTTGTGAACACAGGCGCACAGAATTGTAGGAATAATAAAGAATTTTAATTAAAACTAAACACAAATTTCTTTTTATTTTATTTGCAATCTATGAACTCATACTTTAAACTTTTTAAAAGAGTAAAAACGTAACAATATCGATTAACCTGCTTTCAAATTGCAAATGTTTTTTAGTTGTCCACAGCAACATCACTTCGATTCCTTGATTTCAAATTGAAAATAGTGCAACATTGTTTAATTGACTAAAGCTGAGGAGAACTAGGTGGTTCCCAACTTCTCTGATATCAAAATTAGGGTTGACATTGAGCTGCAAGGTAGTGCCATTTAACAAATGACTGTTTGTAGAAGAGGCAACCAACAAGCACACTTTATAATACAACCGTAGTTTACCCTTCACGATTTCGAATTTCGAGACTAAAATCCTCCCCAAAAAATTCGTAAATATTACGTTGTATTTAAATATTTAAGAAACATTTTAATATTTTTCCTTACTTTCATTCAAATTCTTTTTAACGTTACCGTCTGTATACGCTGTAATGCTGGCAGCAAAAGTGTTGACGCATATGTTGGCAACATGTTTGTTTTATAACCCCAAGCAAAATTTTATGTTTCTCAGTTAAAAAGAAAAACTTTATCTCTGAATAAATTTTTAAATTATTTTACTGGAGTTGGATGAGTTTTTATTTAAGGAAACAATCAAAATAGGAATCATCTTGTAGAACTACTGAAGACAAAAAAAAAAATACGAAATTTTTATGATTAATAGCGAATGCTACATAATTACTGCTTTCAAGCAAGAGGTGAAATATTTACTGCACAGTCTTAAGCAGTTCCCTGTAAAGCTTGATTAAATGTTCTTCCTGACTGTATTCTTCAAAAAGGCCTTCCATACAGCAGAGACATAAAGCGACACTGAGTTTGTTAACCTTGACAGGAATATACCTTTATGATTGATGATCATCAATCATTACGCCCAGGTATTTGCTGGACCATTGAGGAGTTCTTATTGTTTCCATCAACTCTAATCCAACAGTTCTAAGTCTTCTTTTCTGTATCCAATTTATGACAATAGCTTCTGTTCTGTAATATTCCTTCATGATTGATGATCGTCAATTATTACGCATAGGAATTCGCTGGACCATTGAGGAGTTCTTATTGTACCCGTCAACTCTAATCCGACAGCTTTAGGACTCCTCTTCTGTATTCGATTTATGACAACAACCTCTGCCTAATGCTCTTTCAAATACGGATTCATTGATCCTTAGTGAAATACTAACATATCTTCCGATTGTGTGTTGCATAGCTGCCACTATTAACGGCGAATTGCGCAACCATTGGCTATTTCAGAATATTGAAATCAGGCACCCCATAATTTATCTTACTTTACTTACATAATTTGTCGCTACAGTCCATTAGTCAGGATTACAACCTAGCTTCTGTGTGTGTTAATTTTATCCATTAGTGGTGCGACCTAAAGTTTAACGTCGACACCGGACCAGATTATCGGAAAGTAGCCAGGGAATAGTAAAACGCATTTTACAGGATATTATTGATTCAAAGTAAAGATTCCAACATGAGTAGAAGGAATCAACAAAACTCACACTTCGAATTCGTGTGCGGTTATATACTTACATACATAATTGGTCATTATATCCCTTTAGTCTGGATATCAACCTAGCTGCTCACACCATTCACGTTGTGTGTATTAATTTTATACATGAGTGGCGGAACCTACAGGTTAAAATCCACCGACAGCTTTTGGAGAGACTTTTTCATGCCAATTTTGTTTACCCTTAGAGTGTTTTTACCAGAAATATGCCGAGAGGAAGTCGCCTAAGTATATATTTCATATTTCGTTTGTTGGAGATGTCTGATCTGGGGTTTGAACCGTGGCCAACACACTACCTATTAGACAATGGCGACAATACATCTCCAAAAGGAAATTATTATTTATTAAATAGTAGGCCGGGAGTTATCTTACTGACGTCGAAAAGTATCCTGAAGTTTGCCAGGACAACAGGATTGCGGGAAATATTAGAAGGATACCTTATATACGTTAGGCGTCGTGCAATAGTCTGGTCGCTCTACTCCACTACTTTTATTCAGCAATCAGCACAATCGGTTTTATCACAATTTTGTTGAAAACAACGTTGTATTCTTGCGATGTAATGCCAAGGGGTAGTCACACAACACTTGTGTGGCTTAGAAGAATCATGTTCACAGGAAGGCGTAAGCAGTTCCATATGCGTCTGTTCAAATATAAAGAACTTTTTTGTTCCACATTTCTTGTGTTCTTTTTGGCGCATCCGGACGGGGTTTGTATAATAACTTGTTGAGGATTAAATGACAATAAAGATATGCCAATCAGGAACCTAGGGGCTACAAAAAATGAAAGCAGAATAAAATCATATAGGTAAGGTTAGATTAGATCGAAGTGTTAGTCTTGATCAGCAAAGCACCCTTGAGCATGGACAGCGTCCCATTGTGATGCCACAGGGAAGTGGAGTCTCTATACTGACTGAATTCTAACCAAACTCATCGAAGAAGTTGGTCAGCGCAGAGCCTGTACATTAAAAGTACGACTACGTTATGCTTGAAATCAGCCTGTAAGTTCAATAAACACAACTCTACCCTTGATATCATTAAATTATAACTTAGTTAAGCTGACAAGGAATGGAGAGCCAAAGAACTAAAATCCGCACTTTGCTAGAGATGGGCATTGACAACAGCTTACTCGTTTGATGGAAGCTGCGGTCTTTCTGCATGTCTGCCCTTAATGCAATGACCTCTAAGCTGCCATGTAAGGCCACTATGATCGAGATGAAATGGCGTTCAAGTTTGAGTAGTTGGTTGGTACGCCTTCTATATATCGTGTGCCATCCTGGTAGTGGAGCAATTTTCCTCATTGAGCCAGTCTAACACAGTTAAGTGGCATACCCAGAAGTCGCCGTAGTTTAGTAGGTAGTGTGTTGGCTTATTAGACGTAAGGCCACGGTTCAACCCCCAGATCAGACATCAAAACGAAATATGAAAAAATATTTCTTAGGCGACTTCCTCTCAGCAGATTTCTGGCAAAAACTCTGAGAGTAAATAAAATTGTCATGAAAAGTTTCTCAAAAATCTGTCGTTCGAAATCGACTTTAAACTGTAGGTCCCAGCACTCATGTATAAAATTAAAGCAAACACACAACATGAATGGTGTAAGTAGCTAGGCTGTAATCCTGACTAATGAGTTGTAATGACGAATTAAGTAAGTAAAGTCAGATGATCATGGGGTACCTGATTTCAATATTCTGAAGTAGCTAACGGTTGTGGAATTCGCCATAAGTGGTGTGAGAAACTAGGTCGTAAGCCTGACTGAAGGGTTGTAATGACCAATTATGTATGTATGTATGTATGTATGTATATACTAGGTGGCATACCCAATTCGATTGGCGAAGGTTCCGGAAGGAGTGCACCTGCTCTGGAGACTTTATCGGCCATACAGTTGCCCGGAATGTCTTTGTGCCCAGGACAAGGGAGACACTAAAGCCAGAGAGGATGTTGAAATAACGGCGACACTCTCTAACGAGTCTAGAGTTAACAATAATGTTCGAGAGGACTCTGATAGCAGTTTGGTTATCAAAAAAAAGTCATCTACATATAAAGGGTCCGCCAAATAACTTTTTTTTTTGAAAATGCCTTAAAAAAACTACTGAATATTTTCTCAAATTTCTTTTTTTATTTGAAATTACAATCTTTCCGGTTAATAATGGAAAATAATTTCATTCAAATGGCTGCCTCGGCTGGCCTACACCACAAGATGCCGATTTTCGCAAAAAAATCATCTTTTCAGATGAAGCTCATTTTGATCTTGGCGGGTATGTAAACAAGCAAAATTGTCGCATTTGGGGCACAGAAAACCCGCAGGCATACATTGAAAAGCCGACGCGCCAAAAACGAGTCACTGTTTGGTGCGGATTTTGGTCCAGAGGCATAATTGGGTCATTTTTCTTCGAAAATGAGCAAGGAGTGGCCCTTACAGTCAATGTCGATCGTTATCGGGCCATGTTGAACGAATTTTTGTTCACAAAAATTTAAGAGGAGGATATTGGCAACATTTGGTTTCAACAGGACGGCGCTACGTGCCACACAACCGAAGCTACACTTGATGTTTTGCGCCCTGTTTTGAAGATCCCATTATCAGCCGCAGAGCTGGTGCCGTTTGGCCACATCGGAGCTGCGATTTGACACCGTTGGAATATTATTTGTGGGGTGCCGTCAAAGATAAGTGTTACGTCGACAAGCCAGAGACAATTGAGGCTTTAAAGGACAATATTCGTGAAGCCATTGGTGAAAAACAGCTGTACACAATCGACAATGTGCTTAAAAATTGGACCGATCGTGTAGGCTACTGCATGGCCAGCCGAGGCAGCCATTTGAATGAAATTATTTTCCATTATTAACCGGAAGGATTGTACTTTCAAATAAAAAAAGAAATTTGAGAAAATATTCAGTAGTTTTTTTTTAAAGCATTTTCAAAAAAAAGTTATTTGGCGGACCCTTTATATTTAAATATAATTTATTTCGCATATGAAAACCACTTATTTAGACATGTCTTGCAAATAATTTTAAAGTTTTTTAATTTCTTTTTTTTTGTAGTAATTAAGCTTCTACAAGCATGTTTAACATTTTAACAATACTCCTCCTACTATTTTCCCTTCATATTACAGTTACAAAAAAACGCCAACAACAATCCGCAACAACTACAATTGTAACAAAATGTAAATATAATAAAAGCAACAACAATAATAACAATAATAACAATAATAATAATTGTAATAAGTATTTTACAAACAACAACAGCAACAACAACTATACGTGTGTTGTTCTTCCTTTTTTTTTGTTAATTTTTCCTTTTCTTTATAAGAAGAGAAAACGGGGGGAGAGAGAGGAAGAGAAAGGAAAAATTACAAACAGTTTCAATTACAAAGTTGTAAAAGAAAAATCAAAATGTTTCAAGATAAATTTGTTGAACAACAACAAAACTTTTAAAAATGGAATGGAAGGAAAGATTTTTTTTGAAGTTACAGGACAGCAACGAATATGAGGTGTACACTTCTTTAAATGTTGAAAGGCGTTTAAATTGAAATGAGCATTGAAATTGAAGATTAGGTTCACAACCTGATCATTAACGATCTTCTTTCTCTAACTTCTTAACCTATCTACTCTTTTACACAGATGACAGGAATATTTGTCATTCATATTCTTTTAATGGTAGGCCTAGTCCCCTGGAAATTGAGGCGAACCAGCTTTACCTACATCAATCTCCGAAGGGTTTTGATTGAATGAGGCCTACTTTAATGCGCGAAAGACCCAGTGTTGCTTATTGACACACAAGCTTAGCAATAACTTTGCATCATCTCTCGCTATGGTTGGTATAAATAATAGGGATTCAGAAGCTCTTGATGTTCTAAGCAAGAAAATTCATTGTGATCGCAGCACATTTGTCAAGTGTCGAAAGAAGCATTGAAATATCTTCGTTCCTCAAGACGGTGCAAAAAATACTTCAATTCGGCACTGATCTCCTTACTATTTTTCCCCGTACCCCCCTTGGGAGCATATACGTATGTAAAATAATTGATCATTACAACCCTTCAGTCAGTATAACGACCTAGTTCCTCACACCACTTATGTTGTGTGTGTTAATTTTATACATGAGGGGCGAGACCTACAGTTTAAAGTCGACTCCGAACGACAGATTTTTGAGAAACTTTTCAAGGCAATTTTTTATTTACCCTCAGAGTTTTTGCCAGAAATCTGCTGAGAGGAAGTCGCCGAAGAAATATTTTTCATATTTCGTTTTTAAGTCTGACCTAGGATTTGAACCGTGGCCTTACGTCTAATAAGCCAACACACTACATACTAGACTACGACGACTGCAATATGGCTTCCACAAATCTTTTCTGCCTTGTTTTCGTTTCTTTAATCAATTTCTGTGGTTTCAGCGATGCAGATGATTGGTGTCCTTACTATTTCCACACCATTTATATTCGACCGATAATGCAGTTAAGCTCTTATGTGTGTGTCGCTACCTTGAAGTCCGTTTTGAGGCTTCTCTACCAGGTACAGTAGAAGACGATGGAGCTCTAGGTATCCCACTCTATTGATTCATTGGGGCATCGGAGAACTCTTGCTTCTGTTTCTTTGCTGTACTGCTACTAAAACGGATTATGCTTAAGCGAAATAAGAGGACTTAAAAGCGAATATTTTATATAATTAATTGCTCTTTATTCCCTCTTAGCACCAATTACTGATTTTGGGGAAGGATCCGAGATATCAGAAGTTGCGCATAGAATATGACGTCGAATTAAAAAATCGTGTTACAGTGAAATGTAGCTGCCGTCAAGCCACAAGCAATGATATATGATATGTTACGATCGGACCTAAAATGGCGACGAAGTACATAAAAAACAAAATGAGCGGTATTTCTAGGCGTGGAAAAAAAATAATTTTTATATTTTTGGAAATGTTATTAATATATCTTTAATCCTAGGGGGTGACTGGCTTAACTTTTTTTTCGACCCACCCTAGTGGACTTGTTCCCGATAATCTTGTATTCTTACGCAACACTCTTACGCAAACAGAGCAGATCCGTTTGTGGTCGATTAGCCAATAGATCGTACCGTACATTACAGACAAAATTCGCTTTTATAGCCGGAGTTTTCGTATGTGGAGAAGGTCTTTCCTGGCATTTATTATATAAAGAGATTCAAATCTAGTGTCCAAAAACACTACTCTCTCTTTCCTCCTTTCCATAACATATTTTTCTAATTCCAACGCAATGCACTGCATGAGTAGGCGCCATCCCCTGAGTTTTGGTCGTTCACAAAAAAAAAAGATTAATTGGGTATGAAGCGTCTAAAAGATCTATTTCACTTCGATCTGGAAAGACAAGGTCCCACATAGGCCAGATTTTGGACTCATTATGATGTACACTGTGCAGTCCTTGCGCTGACCAACTTCCCCCTCCTTGGATCGAAGGAACTTGGTCAGTACAGAGGCTGCGTTCACCTGTGTCATCACAACGGGCCGCTATGCGTGCTCAAGTGAGCTTTTTGGTAAATTAAAGTTACCACGCTAAGCTAACCTATGATGTACACAATTAATATCCAATTCGGAGATCATACGTTCCCATTCTGCTGTAAGAAGCTAAGCTGACTTCATGAAAAAAATCATGCTTTTCCAACAATATTTACATTGGAAAGTTCACTTAAAGATGACAGAAAACAAAAGGTCATCGGAAGAGCAAAGCACTGGCACACGAGATGATAGATAGTTCCTTGTATCTCCTCAAATCCACAGGTGCTGCTTAAGTCATTTGAGGGAATATGAAGGTCAGGGAGATTTGCAATTGTGCGATTTAAGCACAGAACACAATCAGTCCACTCCTTAGCCATACAAAAAATTAGTACAGTCCCGCATTGCGCTCCTTTCAGATTAAACATGACCTCTGTCTGAGCAACACTGCAGAAAATCTCTTGATTTGATGGTTGTCATCCACTTTCGTCTGCAAATGCTAAGGATTTCACAGGGAAAATTTGTGTCGTTCAATACGAACTCATATATGAGCTACAATGGCTACAAAATACTGGATAGAGTAGATTGTCGTATATTTATCAAGTGATCCGATATAGCATAACTTTCTTAAAGACTGCCTTACCACTGCAGTGTTCTCCCAGGTGGAGGTCTGAATTGGGTGCAATGCTTTTTGGGTGGCGGGCTTTTCCTAAAAAATCTCTTGATTTAATCGGACAATCAGGCTGCGATTGACGCCCGAAAAAACTTCTTCTTGTCGTCCGTTTTCGTCAGGAATGCCGAGGATTTCTTTCGGAAAATTTGATTCATTCAAAGGGAACTCATATATAAGTTCTAGGACGTTGCTATATCGTCGGAAATTGCATTGCTGATGAACTTCCATGGGCTTGTGCGCAGCTTACAATCTTTTATTCCTAACACTTTAGAGGTCATAAGTATTCCCATTGCCTCAGTTAGACTAGTAATTATCCTTTCGTTTTACAGGGAGTCTTCAAATCTACTAGGATATGGAGAAGAAGAAGCTTATTTGTCTTCTCTTCTTAAACCGTATAATAATCCATTGCACAATTGCGATTCACACGGGCCATTGCCATATTTCAAGATAGGTCGGTAGACTTGTCATTCTAAAACGAAAGACTTTTGCAGGAGCTCTACAGCTGAGAAGGAGGACGAGACTATTCTTCGCCTTATCTGTTACTGACGTGCTTTTGCCATGAAGAAACGAAATGGTTCTTAACCTCTTATTTCCTGTCATTCTTGATTTAACTCTCCAGTATAAAGCTTGGTGCCTTAGTATGTATAATTCTTGGGTCAGATTGTCAGGTCGATAGATTTGATATTCCAACGAAAGATATATGCAGGATATTTAGAGCTGAGGATAAGGACGAGACTATCCTTCGCCTTATCTGTTACTGCCCTGCTTTTGCCATTAAAAGAGGAATTGGTTGTTAACCTCTAATTTCCTATCATTCTTGATTAAACTCTCCAGTATAAAGCTTGCTGCCTTAGTATGTATAATTCTTGGGTCCGAATGGTTTTCTTTAGGGGGTATTTGATCACTGAGTTTGCTATTTATGGTGACACCTTAAATCTAAACTGTGTTCTGGAACCAGTGTGAGTTGGCGATGATTTCTGCATCCGATCCAACAATGAGCTGTTTGAGCTCTTTAACGACATGGACGTTGTGCAGCGTATTAAAACCAAGCAGCTGCACTGGCTCGATCATGTTGTTTGAATGGAGAGAGATGCTCCGTCGAGAAGGGTATTTAATGCTGGGATTTGCGGAAGTCGGCGAAGAGGATGACTATGCTTGCGTTGGAAGGACCAATTCCAGAAAGCCCTGTCATCGATTGGTGTGACCAATTGGCGAAGGCATACAAGACGCAGAGGCGCCTTGAAGAAAGTATTAAGGCAAGCCGAAATCCGTTTGAAGTCGTCTGAGTCGACTTATGAATCCCAGAGATTCTGTAGGGGGTCATTGAGAAGGCTGTAACATTTTTAAGCTGCAAAATGGCATCAAAAGTTCCAAGTAGAATAAGAGAGAGAGAAAAAGAGGGAGGGAAAGAGAGAGAGAGAGAAAGAGGGAGAGAGAGAGAGAGAGAGAGAGAGAAACAGAGAGAGAGTTATAGCATGGAATTTCGGTACAAACTATCTGCGTATTTGAAAATGTTTGTGGTCAACGAGCCGTAGCTCATGGCCTTACAGGATAATCGAGACCCTGACAACAAATTTGTCGTAGAATAATGTTCTTTCTTGATGAACAATAAAACGTAGATAAGTATTGAAAACACTCTTCAAAATCTTCAAGCAATTTTCCACACTCATAATGAATTTCTAACTTCCGATAAATTTTACTTCCAACATCTAGGACTTAATTCTCTTTCTTCTCAATGTGCCATCAATGTGTTACCAATTATTTAACGTAACAAATGTACCTTCATGAGCTTCATTAGCAGTTTAAATAAAATGCCACAATATGTGTTCTTTTGTAAATGAAAAAATATTCTCTTCAATACAACCGGAAATATGTTGTAAAATAATGTATGTACGTTTCATATGCCATCTGCAATAATACATACATATGTACATATTTTGCCTGTACATGAAAGGCAACTTCAAGTTGAAGTCTCTGTAACTGTAACTGTAACATTGCCATTACAAGTGTACGTAGAAGTATTATAGCCAAGTTTTATACTCCTTTTTTTGTTGTATTTTTATTGTTGTTCCTGTAAGACATTGGTTTGTTTAAATATTTCCCATATGAACACGATATAATTTTGAAAGAAAGCACCACCATTCATTTACCGCTTCATTACATTGGAGCATTCCATTAGTCATTTCATTCATTCATTCATACATTCATTCATTATTTCATTCTTTTTATGTTTATGTGCATTTTTTGTATGTTCATGTCTTTGTTTTTTCATATTTTACGGTTTTACTTTCTTCATAGCCTCCTGGTCTATAAAATTTGTCTCCGGCCATGTAATTTTAAACACTTGCGCCAGTTTCAATAAAGATGTGAAGAAACACACTGTTTCGTGGTTGCTGGGTAAATTTTGTTATTAAACTACATATACATGTGTGTAGGAAGTTCTTTTTTTTAATTTTCTTTTTCATTTTTAAAGAAAATTTAAAGAGCTGGTACGACCAGTTTGAAAAAGGCCCAAAACCAGCTCTGACCCTTCTATGGTTGGAGCTGGATAATATTCTTACGAAAATAGAGATGGTGTTTTGCTTTCACATCGTAAACAAAATCTACAAAAACAAAAACAATGAACTTGTTTACATGATAAACAAGTAAACAAAAATATAACAACAAAACCTAGTATAAAAAAGAGGGGATAAACAAGTAAACAAAAATGCAACAACAAGACTGCAAGAACAAACGTAAACCACATACACAAACAACAATAATGAAAACAACTTGTTTATATTTAAAGAGATTTCGAGAAGGCGAAGTCATTAAGAGTCATCAGACTCTTTACTCTGCTATAAAAAAGGCAAGACAAAGCAGGCAACAGAGTCAGTAAAAATTCAGTCAGTCCTATGTGAAGACGCGCGGTGTTTGAAGAGAATAATCGTGGTTTGAAGATCTTCGTTATAAAGATCTGTCGAATAATTGTTATTGTTTACGCAAAGGAGTGTAAAGAAGAATAACAACCCAAAACAATTGTTGTTGTTTACATCAAGTTGTGAACAGTGGCACACAGAATTGTGCGAACAATAAAGAATTTTAATTAAAACTGAAAACAAATTTATTTTTTTTCTTTTCTTTTTCTACGAACTCATATTTTAAACGTTTTTAAGAAGGTAAAAACGTAACAATATGAAGAAGAAAAGCGCACAGGCGGATAGAGCACAACAGAAGCAGATACCCTACGTAATCGAGACCTCTTTCAATCAGTACACCAAAGAACGAACTTCACATTCTCCACCATCAAACCTTTAATAGATAGGAGCAGAGAAACGACAATGCTGAAGTTTTCATGCATAAACACCCAGAATTTCTCAGGGAAAATTTGAATCATAAACTGGTAACTCTTATATAAAATCCAGGACGTTGGAATATCATTGGAAATTGCATTTCTAACGAACGTCTCACAGTCGCATAGGCTCAATCCTCCGACACCTTACTTGTCATTGGTATTTCAATTGCCTCAGTTAAAAAAGTATTCTCTGGTAGTTGTAGAGTTTTTTCAACTCTATTGGGTTAATATGATAAAAGAAGAGAACAAATCGCATTCCATCCTTAGATAGCATAGCCATCCATCGGACAATTTCAATTCTCACAGACCCTTGAAAATATTGGAGGAATGCTATACAAAACTTCTTGTAGTATCACTTATTGTCTTCAACAACAGGAGGGTAATCAATTTGATTCCTCATACGGCTGTATCTCCGACAGTGTGTGAACACTTGTATTCGCTCATCATGGACTTCAGATATGATGAAACACTGCCATCAGAACTTACAGAAGAAATAATATCGCTACTGCCAAAGGTAGGGATTCCAATAGCAAATGAAAGAAGAATAACGGTGTTGAATGTGGCACACAAATTGCACACACCACTAATATGGTTTACATGTGTCATCTACCCAAACTCACCCTTTTACGCACAACAGACAAACAATCCATCGAATGGCTTTCCCTGTTCTATCCACGTTTTATAGACCTCGAGGAAGGATTTAGAGTTTGTGACCACTACAGAATCTCAAAATCATTGGAGAACAAAAGAGTTCTGTTCGAGATCATCTGGTTAATCGAATAGGATATGAATGGCAACTTATTGGCCAAAATCGATGGAAAAATAAGTTCTTTACACTACGGTCTTACGCGCTATTGCACTCTCTCTTAATCTATTTCATGATGCCTGACAAATTTCAGGATGTTTCTCAGTGACAGTGACAATTCCCTGCATAGCATTAGATGTGTATCCAGGTGTTCCCTACTGTGATGCATTAATGCCCCAAAGTTTTCTAAATTGTGTTCCGATGATTTATCTTCGTCATCAGAAACACTTAACTGGGTGTACTCTGAGACTGCAGTGCCCTGTTAATAGTTCAATTACCAATCTCAGTTTATTGTTGGTTAGTCTGATATATTACTCAGATTTCTTCTTCTTGTAATTTTTCAACAAATGTCTCAAACAGACTTGGTTTCTTTATCTATCTTTTCATTAAGCATACCATTCCAAATATTCGCTCCCACTATAGAAAACGTTTCTGGTTTCATCAATGGCAAGCTCTCCTCCTCACAAGCTGGAATACTTGTTCATTGCCGAGCATGCGCACATGATCTGGGACTTAGCAGAGCGTAAAATAATTTTCCGTACCTAGCTGATTTAGTTTCCAGACAGTCCTAAGCTATCTTTAATTTAACCCCATAAGAGTGTAGTGTTCGAGTAGCAGCCCGCCTTTTATACCTTCTATTCAAGACATACTGACCACATTTTTCGATAGCATAGACTTTCGCTTGGAAGACACCCGAGAGTTTCCTCACGGGTTGGGTTATTTATTCTGAGACAAAAAGCCGTCGCTCTCAAAATCCGCTCTGTAGCCATCTGTATGCTACAAAAGGGTTCCTCTTTTCAAAGAGTATATTGAATCTAAATTATTTTATTCATTCTTGTGATTAAGTTTCGTATCGAAGCATTTCCCTTTTCAGTATTCTACTTGACAGGAGAATTATATCGAGAGTACATAGGCAACCTTTGAGGTATGCATATGACATATACCCAATCGCATATATTTACCTGTGCGTTGGAGAGGTTTGCAAAAAACATACCAAATACCAAAGTAATGCACATAAACGCAAATATCGCTTAAATACAGAAGAAGCCGAGTTTGAGAAGCCGACTAAGATCTAAAAGACTTGTGATAGCCATAAAAGTCTGTACACAACATTGAGTTTATCACACCAATTGGCGCAGCACCATTAAAAGATTGTCTCTAGGTCGGATGCGAGTGAGTCATTTACATTAAGCCAAATGGCTTAGACTCCTTAAAAATCAACAACGTCTGTAAAGTTAAAGAGAGAGAGCAACTCCAGAATTCCATTCGTATTTTAAAAATGATAAAAAAAATTGATTTTTGGATTTACACGTTTACATACATAATTGGTCATTACAACCCTTTAGTCAGGATTATGACCTAGTTTCTCAAACCACTTATGTTGTGTTCGTTAATTTTTATACATGAGTGGTGGGACCTACAGAGTAAAGTCGACTCCGAACGACAGATTTTTGAGAAACTTTTCATGGCAATTTTATTTATCCAAAAATCTGCTGAGAGGAAGTCGCCGAAGAAATATTCTGAAAGAGTGTGACAGTTTTTTAAAAATTTCAAAAAAACGAAAAGATTCACTGTCAAATTTCCGTCCGTATTTTCTCTAAACGTCGTACGCTCTCATTACATATCGACGCCTCCATTCTATAACGTTCTAATGTTTTTGCATTTTTAAATTCTACGTTCTCTAACTTAAATACTGTCAAACTTATGTCGCGTGAAAACTTTGAGAGCTCATAACTCAAAACACACTTTTTCGACATAGAATGTTATAGAACGTAGGCGTCGATATTATATGGAAATTTTGCACAAGAAGCACCCCCTAGTTATTTGGCATTAGTAAACTGAACTTAACCGTATACACGAATCTTTTGATTTAAGTCATTTCAATTAATAGCGTCTGACTTCGTCTTAGAAGTTTAGTTGGTTATCGTTTTAACTCCTGCAGAAGCTGAAAGTGCAGACAGTGAAGAAGCCTCACAAAAAAAAAAAAAAAAAGACTATTCTGACATTACTGATTATTTTAACATGGATGATGAACCACTTACAAGCCTAAAGTTCTTTCCAGTAAAGACAGAGAAACTTCAAATATCGAGACTAATGGATTCCATAAATTCTATTGGCAAAGCTGTTTCCAATCATTGACTGTATAGTGTTGAGCGGGCATACAAAAAATACATATGTACATAATTAGTCATTACAACCGGTATGAGCCGACAAAGACAACAGTAACTTCTAATCTTAAATAGCATCAAGATATGTACAAAGGACAACAATTCAAAAGCCAAATGATACATTTTATACGTATACTTTATTGAAAACTAGCTGTGTCCTGAGCGTGTTGCTGCGCCACCAACTAAAATACTTTTGAAGGAAAGACATTACACAAATGTCCAATTAATTTTGAATCATTTTATTGATTTTGTTTCTCGTTGTCCTGATGATTCAGATGAACGGGCCTGAGTAGCACGCATGCGATCAGTTTCTAATTCTGAGGCTCGTAATGTTCTTTTCTTTCGTGCTTGAGGTGTAGGTCGACCAATTGCTTGTCATTCATTTTGTATAATTTTCAGTGACGCCATTCATCGGAAATTAATCGCACCAACCTCCGTCGACACATGCGCAACAATTTTGTTAAAGAATGCACAGTTTACGATTTAATTGATTTTAAGTAATTTTCAGTGGCGACAACTGCCGGAAATTGGTCATACCAACTTAGAAACCTTCATCGGCTCATGCGTAAAAACTTTGGTAAAGATCATAACATGATCAAATGAACAGTTTACGATTCAATAAGGTACATACAAACAAACATTCATTTTTATATATGCAGACTATGGGAGGTGACACGCCCACTATAGCCAATCCGCTCATTTTGTTCATATATACGTCAAAGTCGCACATACAAATTTGAGGACTGTAGCTGTTGCAGTTTATGAGATATGCGACGTTAAATACTTATTGGGTATGTGGGCGTGGCACCTCGCCTACTTTAAATTTTAAAATAAAAAGTAGCCTATAACTCCTTCCAGACATACAGGAAGATACTGTGAAAATTTCAAGAAAATCGGTCCAGCCGTTTAGCCGTCTATAGACTTTAAACAAACAAACAAACTCACAAACAAATAAACATACATTCATTTTTATATAAAGGGTGTTTTTTATAGAGGTATAGAACTTTAAGTTGCAATAAAACAACGATGGACATGAATTTTATTTATCCGAAAGATAATCTTGTGGCATTACATTTTAAATATGATTTCTGGCATATGACCGCCACCGCTGGCGCGGATGTAGTCCAATCTGGACGTCCAATTTTCGCTGACTTTTTCCAATATTTGTGGCCGTATATCGGCAATAATACGGCGAATGTCGTCTTCCAAATGGTCAAGCGTTTGTGGCTTTACCGCATAGACCAATGACTTTACATAGCCCCACAGAAAGTAGTCTAGCGGTGTTAAATCACAAGATCTTGGAGGCCAATTCACAGGTCCAAAACGTGAAATTAGGCGGTCACTAAACGTGTCTTTCAATAAATCTATTGTGGCACGAGCTGTGTGACATGTTGCGCCGTCTTGTTGAACCACATCTCCTGGACATCATGGTTATTCAATTCAGGAATGAAAAAGTTAGTAGTTCATGGCTCTATACCGATCACCATTGACTGTAACGTTCTGGCCACCATCGTTTTTGAAAAAGTACGGACCAATGATTCCACCAGCCCATAAAGCGCACCAAACAGTCAGTTTTTCTGGATGTAACGGTGTTTCCACATACACTTGAGGATTACCTTCACTCCAAATGCGGCAGTTTTTTTGTTGACGTAGCCATTCAACCAGAAGTGCGCTTCATCGCTAAACAAAATTCGCTTATGAAAATCGGGAACAACGGTAATCTCGTTTTGGGTCCCTTCGACGAATCTACGCCTTACTTGATGATCGTTTGGCTTCAAATCTTGCACGAGTTGGATTTTGTAAGCACGCAAACCAAGATCCTGCCGCAAAATCTTCCATAAAGTGGATGGACACAGATCCAATTCCTGTGCTCGATGGCGGATGGACTCATTCGGGTCTTCCTCAATGCTACGCTCTACAGCAACAATAGCTTCTTCTGTACGCACCGTACAGCGTCTCTGGGGATGCGAGTTATCAATAAGAGTAAACGTGGTGCGAAAACGTTCCATGGTTAATCGAATTAACTGCTCTGATGGACGATTTTGTCGACGATAAAATGGACGTAGTGCGCAATACGTTTTCCGCACAGAACCATTATTTTCGAAATAAAATTGCACTATTTACAAGCGTTGTTCAGGCGTGAGTATATTCATGATGAATTGCCAAACCAAACTGAGAATAAATCACTTGACAGCTGTTAAATCGGTCGCCATCTTGAAAAGTAATGCCAACTTAAAGTTCTATACCTCTATAAAAAACACCCTTATAAGATGCCTTATAAGATGCCTGTACAAAGAGAGAAATGTCGATGATGACCCTAAGAACATTATAATTTATTTATTTATTAACTACAATACAACTACAAATTATGTACATGTAATTATTACGAGCTGAGTAACAGACCAGAGCCTCTGATGGAAATTAAAACCACGACCCTCACGCTAATAGTCTAGCACAGTACCCTGAAAACTTTATGTTTTTATATAAGTTTTGTAATTACTCGCGGTACATATGTAGTTATTTATCCAGTGTTTAATAATTTGCTGTTTTTTGAAATTTTTTTTATTAACAATTTATAAGACTGAATCCATATAACTTTTTGAAGCTTCCTTTAAAAAGATACGTACCACATACGTATGAGCAATTTGAAATACAATTTACATCGTTTCGATTTAGGTCTTCGTTTTTTTTGAACTCATCGCGATAAAAATCGAACGATTATTGTACATTAGAGAGAGAATTTGCAGAAAAAAAGCAGAAGTGTCCAACCTAAAAAAAATTATTCAAACATTTTCGTTTTTTTTATTTAAAAAATCGTTCTGATATTGGAAGTACAAAAATTTATGAAAATTTCATCCTGATTTTTAATGCAAACCGTTTCATAATTTTTTTAATCACTCAAAAGGACATGCTTAATGCCACTCATACTGCACATACTTATAATTCTCTGCAAACAGATTAAAAAGAAGAGAAAAATAAGTAAAAATTATTGTTTTAAGTGTTCTTAACAAATGCTTATGATACGACATACATAAATGATTTAATTTAATTTAATTTAATTAATTTTATTAATTTAATTATTTTTATTAATTTTTGTTGTTTTATTGTTTTTGTATTTATTTTTCGATTTTATTTTATAAATTATTTACAATTGAGCTAAATGTTTTTTGTGGCTCCATGACTTAAATCATAAAATGATTGTTTATTACGATATATTTTTTTAAATTTGTTTTGTTTGTGTTAAATATAAATTAAATATTTACTATCATAACTTATATTGTAAAATATATATTTTATTTCATTTTATTATATTATATTCTAATAGATTTCTTATAGCATTTAAAAAATTTTTTTGTTTAAATGAAATTCGTTTTTAAATAATTTTTTTATTGAATTTTTAATTATTTTCTCTCAATATTTCAACAATTTGTATTGTATTACTGCATGGCAGATCAAAATTTATATATTTTTATTTAAATTTATTTTTTATTTTAAAGTACATTTTGTCTTTTAAATTTAACTATTATTTGTTATTGTAATCTTTTATTAATAATTTTGGAAAAAGGTTTACAGCAGGGAAAATATTAAAGACGATTAAAACTTTGTAAAAATTAGTCAATTATTCTGTCACCTTTATAGAACGCATTGTCAATTGGTGTATAAGGGTATGCCTCTCATATAGTGGATAGCACAAGTTTTAGTACGGTAATATATTTTTGCAATTTCATGAATTTTAGCCAAAAGTTTGTATAAAAATTTATAGTTTATATATTCATTTTATTAATTTATTTCTGTTTTATTATAAAACATAAAATTTTTTTAATGTTTTTCATAAAACAAGAGAAAAATAAGGAAAAGTTTCATATGACTCCATAGGTACCCCCAAGGAGAATCCTCAGTAAATTTAAAATTCAAAGGCCTAATATATGAAAATGTTATCCCTTATATTTACTAGAATATCCCAAAACAAAGCCAAACACTGCATATAACCCATTCGGAATTGAATGTACAAGTTTTGTTTAGTGTTTTCTGGTGGCACCATGAGCAAGTTTTTCGGTTGACTTTTGTTTGAGCTTCAGCGATTACGTAACCGTTCTTTCAAATGATGTTCTAAATACTCTCTTGAGGTCGTATCGGGACTTTGTGCAAGAGTATTAAGCCTGTGGGGACTTTTTTGTCAAAATATATTATCGCACTAAGACTTTTGCTGTCCACTGTATATAAGCATTACGAATGAAATCGCAATGAGATCCCTTAAACTAACAGGCACATCAAGCGATTGTTCTCCACATCCCCGCATTTAATTGCTTGAAAGTATCTCAAATTTTCTGTGCTAATAGGCTCAAAGAAATCACCATAGTTTAGTAGGTAGTGTGTTGGCTTATTAAATGTGAGTCCACGGTTCAAGCCCCAGGTCAAGACATGCCCAGCAAATCGAAATATGAAAAAATATTTCTTCGACGACTGGCTCCTTGCAGATTTCTGGCAAAAACTCTGAGAGTAAAACAAAAAGTATCAAGAAAAGTTTCTCAAAACATCTGTCATTCGGAGTCAGTTTTCAATTGTAGGTGCCGCCACTTATGCATAAAATTAGACATAAGTGGTGTGAGAAGCTAGGTCGTACGTAATCCTAACTGAAGCTTTTATAATGACCAATTATCTATGTATGTAAGTAGTATGCTAGTTTTGGTGGCAGTTTTATTATTATAAAAATGGGAATGGCCCCTACTCATGCACTAGATTGTGTTGGAGTTGGGAAAATAAGTTATGAGAAGGTGGACGCAGGGAATAGTGTTTGTGGTTAGTTAGATTTGAATATTTTTATATCAAGAAAATCTTTACATCAGGAATCTTGTTAAGACCCCTGCCTGTAGGATATTCCACATACGCATAATTCGGCTAAAGAACGAATTCTATCTGTAATGCAGTATGCGATCCACTAGCCAATCGACCGCAAACGTGTGTGCCTTGAGAGAAAGACAAGTGATACATTGGTTAGAGGCCGTGTACTTGCCAACTAAGACAAGTACAGTACCCGGAGGTCGAATTGACCCATTGTACAAGAAGTGATACATAGGCTAACACTATTTCCGAGGGCAAGCTCCCCAACTTCTCTCGAGAAAAACCCGTTGTAGTAGCGATAGAACAGTAAAACACAAACAACACTGCGACGATGCTCCATTGAATGAATAGAGTTGAATACCCTACCGTCTCAACCTCCTATACGCATTCGAAGAGCCTCAAAATAGACTTTGAGACACCCGCCTATACATGAGAGTTGTATACCATTCTTGTTTGGGTATAAGTGGTGTAAATAGTAAGAAAGCGAGATGAAAGGAAATATTTTTTGCATCGTCTTAAAAAACCGCGGCACTTGAATGCTTCTTTCGACACTTGAGAAAAGTGCTGGTTCCAGCGAACATCACACTTAATTTTCATTCCCAAAACATCAAGCGCTTCTGACTCCCTAATATTTACACCGCCCATGGATATAGATCACGCAACAATATTGCTGCGCTTATGTGTTAATAAACAGCATTGCGTTCAAAACAGTTAAATTCTGATCCAACCTGGATCATATAACTTTCTGAATAGAGCTTGGATTTTCAAAAATTTCAACTGCAGATTCTTGTATAAGAATCTGCCTGACCGTTGCATTATTTTCCAAGCGAAGGCTATGGCCATAATAATAAGAGATGCTTGATGAATAGCAGTATTTACCCTGAATATCTCTTGATTTATTGTGACAGCCAAGCTAAGATTACGCCCATAATGAACATATTTTCAACGTCCGGTCTTGTTCATGAATTCCGAGGATTTCTTAAAGAAGTTTTAGCTCATTCAAAGGTAATTTCTATATAGATTCCGCAATATAGGAAAATCGTTAAGAAATGATGAACGGCTTCTACAGGAACTGTGGTCTGAGGAGAGGAGGAATGGACTGTCTTTCACCTCATGTATCCTTGAGCGAGTTCTCTAAGATAAAAATTGCTGCTGTAACAAGATTTATTTTTGACTCGGGTTACTTTCCTCTAGGAAATGTTTGGAGTTGATTGATATGGATTGTGGTATCACATTGAACTAAAGGGATTCCTTCAAAGAACTTAAAGTCCGTTTACCTCTTCTAGCCTATGCTAGCGTAACTAGCAGCTTCATTCTAGAATCGGTTACATCATGTTAATGTGCTGGCAGCCAGGAATTTAGTAGTTTCCCTTGAGATACTTTGTAGTAAATACTAGATTGGGTTTGAAAACTTGGAATATTCGAAAAAATTCTCAAAATTCGCACAGACAATGAAAAATATTTCGTTTAGCTTCTGACTTTGAGAGAAACAGGTAAAAAAGGTTCTTAAATCTGTAGCAAGCATTTGACGTTGAGATATAGCGTTCGTAGTATGAACAGCCAGGAATATAATGGTTCCGCTTGAGGTTCTTTGTAATGAAAACTCGAATCGATTTGATAACTGCAAATATTCTCAAACCTTATTCAGACAACAAAAGTATCCTGCAAACGTAATTTAACTAGGCTTGGTTTATGTGGAGAGGCGGAATGGAGTTGCATTGATAAGTATATATTCATACGTACATTCATAATTGGTCATTACAACCCTTACAGTTTAAAGTCAACTCCGAGCACGACAGATTTTTGAGAAACTTTTCATGGCAATTAGCTCTCAGAGTTCTTGCCAGAAATCTGCTGAGAGTACTGTGTATGCCTCAGTTGATTGCTAATGCCACACAAACCACGAGATTTGGAATGAGTTAGACAGTACTGTGTACAACGCCTTAAGTGAAAATGCTGAGGAATCCAATAAGACAATGTTCTATGGTCGCTGACGCACATTACTTACTTACTTAATTCGCCATTAACCACCCGATTAACGGATTTCGGCCTGCTGTAACACATCCTTCCTGGCGCACCAGATTCTTGTGCGCCTAAGCCAGTTGGTCACACCAATCGATGACAGGGCTTCCTCGATTTGGTCCTTCCAACGCAAACAAGGCCGTCCTTTTCGCCGACTTCCGCAGATCCCCGCATCAAATACCCGAGCATCCTCCTCCATTCGAACGACATGGCTGAGCCAGTGCAGCCGCTGAATGTTGATACGCTGCACAATGTCTATGTCGTTGAGGAGCTCATACAGCTTAGAAATCGGATGCAGAAATCATCGCCAATTCGCGCTGGACCGAAGATCTTACATAGTACTTTTCTCTCGAATACTCTCAAGGCTTCTGCATCAGTGCTTAATAGGCTCAATGCCTCTGCGTCATAAAGGAGCACGGGTAGGATGAGCGTCTTGTAGAGTATTAGTTTTGGCGTACGAGAGAGCTCTCTGCTACTCAATTGCCTATTGAGACCATAGTAGCACCTGTTGGCAAGAGTAATTCTGCGCTTGATCTGACATAATTTTTGGTGGCTGACATCATTTTTGGTGGTAACGGCGGAGCCAAGATAAATGCCTGGGTTCTATTCACACATACATACATAATTGGCCATTACAACCCTTCAGTAAGAATTACGTCCTAGTTTCTCACACCACTTATGTTGTGTGTGTTAATTTTTATACATGAGTGGTGGGACCTACAGTTTAAAGTCGACTCCGAACGACAGATTTTTAAGAAACTTTTCATGGCAATTTTTGTTTACTCTCAGAGTTTTTGCCAGAAATCAGCTGAGAGGAAGTCGCCTAAGAATTACTTTTTGTATTTCGTTTTGATGTGTGGCCTGGGGCTACGGTGACTGGGTTCTATTCGCTGATACCGAAATTCTCATGCGAAACTTTAATACTCAGTTAGGATCGGGCATTGGAAAGCTGGAAACTGTAATGGAAAGACAAAACTTCGTTATGTCGGGACACGGTGTGTTCAAATATCTGAGATTACATGCCGTATACCAATTGTGAAGAGGGTGGTCATAACGAGGGGTGAATGTGATTGTATAAAACAATGGAAAGTATTCTTTGTTTTGATAGTTGTTAGCAAACTTTAAATATTTCCGATTTGGAAAGAGACAAACACTGAATGTAAACCTCTTTTCCTTGAATAAGTTTTTTTTATAATTTTTTTTTTTTTATTATTTTCTTATAAATATATATGTATGTATTGTATATACTATAAATATATTTTTTTTACATAATTTTCGATTATATATAAACAATTTCTTTTATTATATTTTTAATTTTCGTTTAACGTTTATTTAACATGTAACTTGAAGCAGTATTTGTATTCAATTTATTTAGAAAAAATACTTATAACCTCCATTTTCTATATACGGTGTATTGGTACCAATCATATTCTTACTTGATGCACAAAGTTATATGTATATATGTTGGGTCTTTTTGAAGCGTTTCCTCTTGTAATCATCATTTGATTATCGCTGCTTTCAAAAATTGAGACAATAAAAAATTAATTATTCGGTACCGGAGACTGTTTTCAGACGAATATACAAAACTTACTTTCTCGCACGGGCAAAATGATGGATGGGCGACGGTGATATAGTGATCTGGAATGTGGAACTGAATCTGGGGTCTATTCCGATCAACTGACACTGTATGAGACATACCTCCTCTGAACTTGATCATATGTGTGGACAGTCAAACAGCAATGAAAAAGCTGGGGTCTTACCTCATCAAATCAACGAGCGTCAGGAGTTGCGGGGTCTCTCTACACTTCATACGTCATTACAACACTCGACTCTACTGAGTTCTTGGTCACTGTGACATACAAAAATTGCCACGGAAGGGATAGAAGATGACTGAGGAGATATATGCGCCCCTTCAAGAATACCTTTTCAAATTGGAAAAAGAAGCATGTAATTCAATAAACCATAGTTGACCCAACATACCTGGTTGCAGAATTTCAAAACTGCTACTTGTCCAACAGTGGACAGAAGAAAAACCGAGGAACTACTTTCGTTCAACTAGAGAACGCTGCTCACTCTAATAGGCATTTGAATGAGATATTGCACTGTTGGCAGTTTAGCTGAAAAAAAAACGGTCTACACCTCCCGGTTTATTGCAGAAGCTGCAATGAAATAAAGAAAACTGAATCGGTACAACACATTTTATTTTGAGGGCCCTGCACTTCAAAACAAATTTCAGTAGGTTTTGGGTGACAGAATATTTTAATGAAATTGCCATGAAAAGTTTGATTATTTTAAGCAATTCACGAAGTCTTTTTGCATTCAGAACTGACCTTGAATTCAGACCTGTTAATTGGTGAGGAAATTAAAATATTTTCTAGACGCTGCGTGTATCATTAAGGTGTGCCTGCTAAGCCAATTCCACTAGGACTAAGAAATTTTGTTTTAGTTGCAGTGGTCTTAGACTTCGACTTTCTTTTGATACAGCTTGGTCTATAAGCTATATTGTAGAAAAATTTTGTAGTACAATTAAGTTCAAGACAGATTTTGCTGAAGTCTGAAGATGCTCGATTATTATCACATCCGAGGACAACAACCTTTACTAAATCTAGTATGAACCTCCTGCAAAGTGATATAGTGATACCACGTGTAAAACAAGAAATAGAACAGGATAATGCAGGCCACCGACTGCAAGATTTAATATTGAGTTCATGCAACGAATTTGGACTGGCAGTTGTACTATTTATAAGGAGAAAAAAATCCCTTCAAATTGTTACAGAGCGGTGGCTCTGCTTAAACTATATAGAAGCAGGCTCAGCACTGTTGTCGGGGTTATTACGGGACATTGTATTGTATTTTGCAAGGCGTATTGGTCTTGGCCATCTTGCAATTGATTTCTGCCGAAGCTGTGGAGATGGGAAGGAGGATGAGACTGTCCTTCACCTACAGTGTACATGCGGCCACTTGGTCGGAGGAGAAAGAGGCACCTGGGTGCCTACTACATGGATGATCTGGATGAACTATCATGCATGGATATTGGCAGCCTGAGTCGCTTCATTGGAAGCTTAGAGTGGTTCCTGGACTAGGGGAAAATATGAAACTGTGGTATCACAATGAGCCCTGTGTACGACCTAAGTGTGTCCGCTCATAACTCCATGGAGGGGACAGCCAATTATACCTACCTACCTACTGGTTGGATCAACGAAAGTCGCTGTAGTCTAGTAGGTAGTGTGTTGGCTTATTAGATGACAGCCTGTTAGGTTAGGTTAGGTAAGAGGACGTGTACTTGTCAATTAATACAAGTACAGTACTCGGAGGTCGAATTGACCCATTGTACAACGTCCTAGTTTCTCACACCACTTATGTTGTGTGTGTTAATTTTACCAATGAGTGGCGGGACCTACATATAGTTTAAAGTCGACTCCGAACGACAGATTTTTGAGACACTTTTTCATGGCAATTTTATTTACTCTCAGAGTTTTTGACAGAAATCTGCTGAGAGGAAGTCGCCGAAGAGATATTTGTTGATGTCTGGCCTGGGGGTCGAACCCTGGCTTTACGTCTAATAAGCCAACACATTACCTACTAGACTACGACGACTTCAAAGAGCTTGTGGTTCAATTTTTTATAAAAAAATTCTTTCAAATCTTAGTTTTTCTTCAGCTTCCTCTCAGCAGTCTTCTGGCAACGACTCTAAGACAAAATAAAATTGCCAAGAATAGATTCTCAAAAATCTGTCGTTCGGAGTCGACATTAAATATCAGCCACTCATTAGTAAAATTAACATGTACAACATTAGGGGTGTGAGAAGCTAGGTTGTAATCCTCACTAAAGTGCAATGACCAACTAAGTGAGTAATGCGAATTGATTACGAATTGATTGATTTGCATAGAAAATTTGTTTCAAATTGTGCTTGACAAACAGCTGTTTTATAGGTACCAGTAAGTCTCTTTAAAGTTTCAATAAGTCAAAGAATTCAGAACATTCAAGCTGAGATTTAAATACCAAATCAACTCATTAGAGATGGAAGTTATAAAATATTCGACCTGGCCGAACTCTATGTATTTTTCCTTTTACATTTCACTTGGTTTTACATTTTTTTCTCCTGTTTTTGTTTTTGTAATCTTTTCATTCTTCTTACATTTTCTTTTCTTTATGATTAATATTTCATTTTATGTTTCTTTTGGCCACTTTTCCAAGTTTACGTTCCACGTAAAATATTTTTTCTTTTTTTTTTATTAATATTTCTTTCAATTTGCCTATATTGTGTTTGTGTATAAGTGTATGTCTGTGTATGTGTATATAAGTGTGTAACAATATAGACACGGTATTTATTTTAGTGCCGTGCAAAACTGTACATTGTCGTTGATGCTGATGCTGATGTTGTTAATGCTGCTGGTATTGTCGTTGTTGCTGTTTGTGTTGCTGCTGCTACTCTTGATTTTAAAATTTTTTGTGTTGCTTTTATTGTCGCTGCTGTTGCTGTTGTGTATTATAATAAATTCCAACAAAATGTTGTGATTAAACTGTACAATAGTGACAATAAAACTATTAAATACGGCCAATGACGTTGAAAGGGCCAATACGATATGAAACAGCAACAATGGCAACACCATAAAGGCCAGTTAGCCAAGGCTATAGACAATCTTTGCACAACTGGCTGCTGATATAATAAACGACCTGAGGCGGACGATGACGATGAACTGATGTCATTATTGTCCATGGCACCACTGCGTACTTCCGTTTTGCCATAATATGTGGGTTTACGCGTAACAACATTGCTGTTGCCTATAACACCAGGTAGGCCATTAATGCCGATGCCACCACCACCGCCACCGCCTCCTCCGCCTGCCGCTGCATTTGTGCCAAACTCAAACGAGTTACCCATGGTATTATAGTGATGTCGTCCACCATTTACAGCATCCAGACCGTGAGTTTTATGGCTACCATGTTTATGATGATGGCTATTCGAAGCAGAGTTTCCATCGCCACCATTACCCCCACCACCTCCATTGGTGGTGTAGTAGACGTTAGGCGTTAAAGCCGGCAAGAGTGAGTCAGTGTCATCAAAATCCTCAGCCGAGCCATAAAGATCTTCATCATCGGGTTGATATGTGACGCGTAATTGTTTTTGTTTTAAAATGTCATTGGTGTCGGCATCTGCGTTACTGCCATGTTTATTAACTGGTGTTTTACGACTTGGCCCTGGGATTTCTATTGTAAAAAGGGAACAAACAGTTGCAACATAAATGTGTTGAAATAACAATAAGATTCTCTTCTACTCCTTTTACTCTTCTACTCCTTTTTGTTTCATACACAATATAATTCTAAAGACTATGATTGATGGATTGATTGAATGATTGATTGATTGACTGATTGATTGACTGATTGATTTAATTATTTCATTGTCATTTTTAATTTCTTTATATTTCTTTACATTTTATTTCACTTTACTTACCATAGAGCCTTATGCTGCTGTCCACCTCGCCCAGTGAATTTTTGGCAATACAACGATATGATCCCACATCCTCTTTTTGAAAGTTTCTTACAATCAGCGTCATTTTCGTTTCATACATTGACTTGGATAGTTCTTGCACATGGTATTTGACTGATGACACAACCATTTCGCCTGTGGATTTAAACAACAGAGAAGAGTCTTATGATGAGTTTTAATATGATTGCAAACAATTTTTGTTGCTATAAGAGTTTTTTAAATTATTAAAAACTAGAAGGCATTGTCAATTAAAAAGGGAATCAAATAACAAAACAGAATTAAAAATTAAAAATTTACAATAAAAAACAATTTATGGAAACTGTGCACAGATTAATATATCCAAATATAGGTTACATGGAAATGGAGATAACATATATCAAAACGGAAGCACGCAGTGGTGCCATGGACATCTTCATGGCATCAGTTTATCATCGTTAGCCTGAGGTCGTTTATTATATCATCAGCCAGTTGTGCAAAGATTTTCTATTGCCTAGGCTAACTGGCCTTTGTGGTGTTGCCATTGTTTCTGTTTCATTTCATATTGGCCCTATCAACGTCATTGGCCGTATTTAATAGTTTTATTGTCACTATTGTACAGGGCAGTAAAAGCCCGTATGAAGGGAAGCCATAGCTTCAAAATGGGGTCTCACTCCAGAAATGACTTACTGGCTCTACAGAAGCGCTATTAAGCCCATGATAATTTATGCTTCAGAAAGTTCAAATAATATATGACAACTGAAGTCAAAACTCTGGAAACAAAACGACTGTTCAGCTGACGTGATGTAGACTCGTTCCTAGTTTGGTATGCTCTAGGCAAGATGTATCAGCTAGGCTGAGAAGGTTAGGACGTGTACTTGTCAATTAAGACAAGTACAGTACCCAGAGGTCGAATTGACCCATTGTACAACGTCCTAGTTTCTCACACCACTTATGTTGTGTGTGTTAATTCTATACATGAGTGGTGGGGTCTACAGTTTAAAGTCGACTCCGAACGACAGATTTTTTGAGAAACTTTTCATGGCAATTTATTTAGTTTAGTTTTTGCCAGAAATCTGCTGAGAGGAAGTCCTCGATGAAATACTTTTTATATTTTGTCTTGATGTCTGATCTGGGGCTGGAACCCTGGCTTTTACGTCTAATAAGTCAACACACTACCTACTAGACTACGGCGACTTCTAGGCAGAGAAAATAAGATCACGCTAGATTTCAAGGTTATGTGGGATTTCACGGTATTGGACAGACTGATAAACTAGCGAGTTTATCCACTTGTATGACAGGGTTAGCGCTGGAGGCAATTTTATACCTGTCTGCGCTGAATCTTAAATGTAGAGAATCAACAGGTATTACTAGTCAGCCGATCTGGACTGAACAGTAGTTTGATTCAAACATTGGTCACTCAAAGATCTTAAAGTAAATTAGAACTTTCGGAAACATTGCTTACAAGACTCTCTATGTCTTCTCGAGAAAGTTCATTCATGATAGAGAAGATAGCGCACCCCAGGACTCATCCAGTTGTAACGTCCACGATAAGGCAAAAAGGGTTCCTTCGCAATATCGTTGTATAATAATACCAATGTCTTTAGAGAAAAGGTATCATCAACCGCGGTTTGAGCGGATTTTGAGAATGCCCTTGAGACTACATTATCCATGGCATTGTTTATCATTTCTAATTGGCTACCACCAGATATGTTGGCGAGACAAGTAACTCCGTATGTAGGTAAGAGCTGGGTACCATTAGAGCATGGAAGTAACGAAACTATCGTCGTGCAAAATTTTTGGGATATGGTTGGTTGGTCTGAATATACCAATCGACTATACGATACCTGGATCTGATTTAGATACTGGTTTTGCAACGCATATACCATATACCTCCTTTTCTGATAATGGTTTACTCTCCCCAGGGAACGTTATTCAAGTTTTCACTGATGAATCTTGATGACGCAACAAAAGACCTCAACAACTGAATATTAGATTGCGCCTTGGGACTAACAGATTATTGTAATATTTTTCAGGCTTTTAATGGCTATTAAAATTGCTGTCGTAAGAATTCAGTATCAGAGTATATCATAGACTGATGTAAAAATATTTACTGACAGTAAAGAGAGTGTGTACATCAGAGATCACCAATGAATCGTTTTTTCGCTACTCATAAGTACTCATGAAATTTTGAGTATGAGTGAGCCAACAGAATTGAAATTCAACTACTCTGATTCATTCGTACTCACCACAAAAATGATTTATAAGTACAAGTTGCAATGAGTATGAGTACAACGTTGACATCAAACTCTTACCATTTGAAATATGTTTGATTCATACGTCTGCTCATTCATATTCATAAATTTAGAAAAATACTTACAATACTCACAAATGATTCGAGTGATTCGAATCATTCATCAAAATTTAAAGTCTTAGTTGTGGTTGTATTTACAAAAAAAGAAGAAAGAAAAAGACAAAGACAGCAAGCAAAGCAAACGCACAACTTTCTAGTGAGTATTTTAGTGTTCGTACGCGAATCATATTTATTTTGTGATTCTTGTAAATGTTGAGTAAAGGAGAGTCGAAATCAACAACATTATACGTATTGTTAAGTATGAGTATGATGAGTACTTCAAAGTTTGAATATGTATGTATGATATTAAAATAAGTATGAATGTGTATAAATATCAGAAATTATGAGAATGATTCGAATCTACTCATGTTTTTGAATACTCATTGCTGATCACTGGTGTACATCACATCTAAGATTGTTCAAGAATGCTGGGTGTCTTTGGAGGAGATATTGAGATTTTCGATGGTTACCCTTATTCGGGTTCCTGTACGTGGAGACATCGAAAATAGTAATAAGGCCGACGCACTTCCTGCATCTGGCACCTACATGAGATTCATTTGAATTTTTCGTGGCGTTCCTCATAAAAGAGGCAAACAAATGGTCTCGCAGATGCTCATGTCCCCCCCAGTAGCAAGATATTTTGGCGGTTAACCCCATTTGGGTTCCTGGACATGGGTACAACGAAGGTAACGAAAGAGCCTACGCACTTTCTGACGCTGGGACCACGAAAAATTCGAATGTATTTCTACATGAGATAAGCGTTCCTCTGCAGAGAGGCAAACAAAGGGCCTCAGAAAAAAACAACCACAGGCTAATATGATTTAATGAACCCAGTTATAGAGACATCAGACAGATCTACCATGACATACATACATATATAAGTATATCTGTGGAACAGAATACACATTGAACCTATTAAGATGCCACCTAAGAAACCTCCTAGCGGTGATAATGCGACACTGGTCTCTAGTTGTTCACGCCAGGAGACTTAGAATAGTTCATAACAACTTCGGCGTAGTCTGATAGGTAGTGTGTTCGCTTATTAGACGTGAGGCCCGATTCAAATTCCAGCCCAGACATCACGATCAAAACGAAATATAAAAAAAATTTCTTAGGCGACATGCTCTCAGCAGATTTCTGACAAGACTCTGAGAGTAAATGAAATTGTTGTGTATGTGAAAAATTTTTCGCTCGGAATAGACTTTAAACTGTAAGTTCTGCCACTCATGTATAAAATTAACACACATACAATATAAGTAGTATGAGAAGGTAGGTCGTAATCCTGACTGAAGGGTTGTAATGAACAACTCTGTACGAGTGTATGTACGTTCTTTCAAGTCTTAAAACCACTGTAGTTTAGTAGATAGTGTGTTGGCTTATTAAAAGTGAGGCCACGGTTTAAAGTCCAGCCCAGACATTACCAACAAAACGAAATAAAAAAAAATTTTCTTCGGCGACATTCTCTCAGCAGATTTCTGATAAAAACTCTGAGAGTAAATAAAATTGGTGTGGAAAGTTTCTCAAAAAATCTGTCGTTGGAAATCGACTTGTATAAAATTAACACACACGCAATATAAGTATTGTGAGAAGCTAGTTCGTAATCTTGGCTGAAGGGTTGTAATGACCAATTCTGTATGTACGTTATTTCAAGTCTTAAAGCCACTGTAGTTTAGTAGGTGGTGTGTTGGCTTATTAGACAAGAGGCTGTGGTTCAAGCTTTGGCTCATATATCGCGAACAAGAATATGTATGTAACTTCTTCAGAAACGTGGAGGAAGTAGAGGAGACCACAGAACTTTTTCTTTGTCATTGCCCGGCGCTTGGCAACCTGAGAAGACAGCCGAAGTTTAGTGACAAAACTTGTCTAAACAAAGGCGACTTGAGAAAAATTCTCAAAACCATGGGATTCTTGGGACGGTTGAGAGATACTAAACAGGAGCTGTAATGACGGCATAGGTAATAACGGTGTTACAATGCGAAACAAGTAAGCTGTGCTAGGGAGACGCATGCCATTTACTCTAACTTAACCGAGTAATATAATTGTTGTGTGAGGTTTTTCTTGTGCCAATGAGAAGACAATTTCCTTAACAGAAATCCTGCTGCTTCGACCAATTTTCCTAAAATTTTTTTTTATTTATTTCGCACGATATTGAATGAATTACAACCGAAAAGCAATATAAGTATGCTGACATTTCTTTTAAAGATTTTGTTGTTTAGTTTGTTAGCATTGAAGTAAATATTCTTATATTGGGCCACTAAGTATATTCAATTCGTAAATATAAATTAATAACATTCACTAACATTTTAAGGCTTCCCACCCTTACCGCTACACTCATAGTAACTTAAATGAAAATAAATGTCAATAATCATTAAATTTCTGTCTATTTTGTATGTGCATTACTTCGTAAACCTATTTCCTTAAAAGCAAAACATCTTCTAACAATGTTCGTTCTTATGGGGAATTCCCCTCTTTGTCTCTGTGACACATTCTTAACGTTCCATTCATTTCATTTATGTAACTATTCATGGATATACAATTTTTATTGTTATTGTAGTTTTTGTTACTTTACCACTTTCACTAAAATAAACATTCAGTGTTGCTTACATACTCTACTCATTCTCATTCTCACTCCTTTATGTAGAAGACAGACACATTTAACATTATTATTTACTATTCTCTACTTTTTCTATTTACTTGCCATTGTTTTTCACTTACATTTGATATAATTTAATACACATTTCTCTTACCCTACCCCCCTACACTACATTGATAGTCTTTTGTTTTCTCATTCATTACAACAATTTAAGTTTGGTTCATTTGTTACGATTTTACAGAGACCAATACATAGATAAACAAATAAAGAAACAAGCAGTATGTGTGAGAAAAAGGAAGTATTTATATTAAAGAACACATTTAAAGAGAGAGAAACAGAGAGAAAATCTGTACAGTATGGGTCAAAAAGTATTGGACAAGAGTTTGTTTTAACATGTCTTTAGAAAATAAGTTGTTACAGATTTTTCAAGCGGATGTAATGAATATTTACGGTGCCACTCAATGGATCCTCATCAACGATGATCCTTTCACCTTCATCTCAATATTCGCTGATTGTCAGGCAGCTATAAGATCTCTTTCGAGCGTTATGATTGACTCTAGGCTCGTAAGGGAGTGTCGCCGCTGTCTCGACTTTCTCTCTGGAAGCTTCAGTGTCTCACTTATCGGGCTTCCTGGGCACAGCTACATTCCATTTCCGATGAGCTTGCAAGAGCTGGTACAATCCTTTCGGTAACCTCGTCTATCGATTTGGGTATATTACTTACCTCAGTTAAATTGGCCATTGAGCGAAAATTCTTTCGGATTGACAACTTATCCTGGGTCAATGAGGAATCTTCCACCACTGCCAGACTCACTTAGACCACGATGGATAGAAAGCGCACCCACCAATAACTCGGAATTGATCGCAATATCATCTCGATCACAGTAGTCATGCTTAAAGGTCATTGCATTATGGTAAGACACGCGGAAAGACTGCAGCTCCCATCAAACGACCTCTGCCATGAGTGTGGATCTACTGAAGAGGTGGACACTGTTATCCACTTTCTTTGTAAATGCCCATCTCATTCTAGCTGTAAAAATAGCTACAGGAGCTAACATCCATTGATATCAAAGATCCGTTTGTTAAACTTTCAGGCTGGTTTTCTAGCGTAAGATAGTCGTGCTTTTAATGTGCAGTCCTTGCGCTGACCGACTTCTTCACTAGTTTGGTGCAATTTCGACTGCGCTTACTTTTGGAGTCCCAACGGACCGCTATATTGAGCTTTGGCAATCAGAGCTACCACGTCGTTCTAACCTAAAAACAAAGTCTGTGAGAGATATTATTGGAAATTATCCGTTTCAAAGACTCGTTGAAATATATCGTCCGAGGGTTGTCTGTAGCCAGCTTGCAAGTTAATAGAGTCACACTGAAAGGGAGAGCTGCAGCGATAGAAGAATTGATACTTGTTACCAGGGATATTAAAAAACTGTGGTATCACTGTGGGAACAATGTGACCAAAGCATGTCCATCTAAATATATTTGGATGACATGAGAGACGTGACATATGTCGTCTAAAAAAACTGATTATATACGTTTTATGGGCGGCTATATCAATTATTATTTCCTCAAGGCTAACAGCAAACAATGAAGGGTAGAGTGCGCAACTAGAAGAAGTTCTAAAAGAGGCTAATTCCGCATCATGATACACGGCTTTAAGCAATAGTTTTGGGAGGAAATTCTTTCCGTTTGAGTGCATTCCACAGAGAGGTCCATGTCAAAAGCTTTCTGGAAATCTAGTGCACCATTCACCAGGCTTTCGGATTATAATTAACACATAAGTTCCCTTCCATACGGATTATGACCTAGCTTCTCACACTACTTATATTGCGTGTGTTAATTTTATACATGAGTTGCGGGACCTACAGTTAAATTTTGATTTCAAACGACAGATTTTTAAGAATCTCTTCGTGGCAATTTTATTCACTCTCAGAGTTTTTGCCAGAAATCTGCTGAGAGGCAGAAGTAATATTTTTTCGTATTTCGTTTTATTGCCCTGAAAGTTTGCTAGACTCTGTTGGACACATGTGAATAAGAAGGGGATCAACTCACTTTTGTCCTTAAATCGCATGGCCATCCATCGAACATCGAATAATAATGATTTTTATTGTTTGAAATTTGACATTTCAATAAATGACTTCTGCAGGAGTTGTGAGTCTGGGGAGGAAAATAGAGACTATTTCCAGCTCACGCATCAGTATCCTGCTTTTGTTATGAAAAGGCGAACCTCTCTAGTATAAATATTGTTGAAGTAGCATTACTTCTTTTGGATTCTTGTTGATTTCCTCTAGGGAATGTTTGATTGCCGGCTTGAATACTGATAGTTTTATCACAATAACTCTAAATACTGTCCTAAGTTACCTAACCTAACTATCCTAAAACAATCTTATCTAGCCTAATAATTTATTTCTTTGGTTCAGGAGATTTGATCGTATTGTTACGAAAATGGAAATGGCGTTTTGCTTTTACATCGTTTAACACTAAAATTATAAACAAAAGCTACAAAATATACCAACTTTACAAAATATACCAACAAAAACCAGTATAAAAATGAGATAAACAAGTAAACAAAAATGCAACAACAAACACTGCAAGAATAAATGTAAGCAAAATGCACAAACAACAATGATGAAACAGCGCTGTTTACATTTATAGAGATCTCGAGAAGACGAAGCCACGAATATTTGACTTCAATATCATTCATCAGATTGTTTACGTTGGCATATAAAAGGCAAGACAAAACAGGCAACGGAGTCAGTAAAAATTTAGTCAGTCTTGTGTGAAGACACGCGGTGTTTGAAGAGAATAATCGTGGTTTAAAGATCTCCGTTATAAAATTCTGTCGAATAATTGTTATTGTTTACTCAAAAAGTATAAAGAGGAATAGCAAACAAAGCAGTTGTTGTTGTTTACATCAAGTTGTGAACAGTGGCATACAGAATTGTACGAACAATAATGAATTGATTTAAAATTAAACACAAATTTATTTTTATTTTATTGATTTTATGAGTTGCGTTATTAAAATTCAAATTTAGTCCTTTATGTATTGATCCCCACTGTATTATGGTAGACAATAGTAGACAATTTTCTACCAAATCATTAAGTGGTTTTACTATACTTATACCATACTCGTATACCTACTCCAATAATTCTTATTGTACGAGTATTGTTGTTATTGTTATTACTTTTTATGAGTGTTGTAACAATAATAGCAACAACAAGAACAACAACAATAATAACGTTAAAAATAATGGCAATAATAAGAGCCATGAGTAATAATATTCGCATAATTCCTGTACTTATAGTCGCATGTGTTTCTCTCTCTTCTCATACATATGTTTACATTACACACAATTCATCTCTATTAAATATTTAGTTGGAGTACAAGTAAAATTGTTTGTTTGTATGTTTTAACAAAGTAGAATATTAAGTATCAATGTAATCAGAGTTTAAGAAATTTTCAGTATCAGATACTTAAAAGAATCGAAACTTTATCACACTATATACCTTTGGGAACATAAAGCTGTCATACAGCAGATCTTGCATTTTCTTACTGATTCCTTTTGCTCTGTTTCAGTGCCATTAATCAAGGATTTTCGTTAGCATATAAGCAGTCTACTGCTTACCTAGAATGACATGTTTATGTACCTACAGTGGTGGCCTTATAATTAGAAACGACTTAGCAACATGTATGTTTGTTAATTTGTTTTACAATTTTCACTGTGTACCTGGGATCAAAGGCTTTGTTTGGAGGACGTCTTACATACGTTTTTCCATCACATTGGGACAAATTAAACTTAGATTCGTCACTCCAGAGAACTCTGTTCCAGAAACATCGTTTCTAATTATAAGGCCACCACTGTACATATACATATGAATGAGGATGGACGTCAAACATATGACATTAGGGAAAATTTTGCCATCCAACACGAATTGCTTGACATACATATGTACAGTGGTGGCCTTATAATTAGAAACGACTTAGCCGCATGTATGTTTGTTAATTTATTTTACAATTTTCACTGTGGCTTTCTTTGGAGGACGTCTTACATACGTTTTTTCATCAGATTGGGGCAAATTAAACTTAGATTCGTCACTCCAGAGAACTCTGTTCCAGAAACATCGTTTCTAATTATAAGGCCACCACTGCATGTTGCCTGTGCTCTCAAAGAGCTTGAATGCACTCACTGAGGCCACATAGGGCTTGTCTATCTCCTAATCTCGGAACAACTCGGAGGTTCTGATGAAGCGATGTCAATGTATGACAGTTCAACCTCATCTTACATAAAGTAAGTACCAAAATGCCTATTTCTTTTTCGACATAATACGGGGCATGCTTACATGCAGATTCTTCAGAAATTATTTACAAAGTGTTCAAGACCAATGCGCCTCTACAATCCGATGGTGCTTGCTGCTTTAGAATTTAAGCAGACTTGGCATGCGTTCAGATTTTCTGTGTCGTTCTGACTGTGTTCGAAGCCCACCACATTGTCAATTATAAGCTTGCAGGTTCTTAAAGGGATTTCCAATGTCTAGAATTCTTAGAAGAGCTCATTTTGTCCCAGTAGATGAATGGGCCCTATAATTTTCCCCATACGTTATGGGCATCATATCGATCTATCTCTTCGTTCAGATATTTGCGACAGTTTTACACAGTCTGCATTGGGTTTAGGTTAGGTTAGGTTAGGTTAGGGGCTACATTGCTGTTCACAGGCAGGTTCATTCGGTGGACCAATGTTAGGTAACCTCTCTTGTCATGATCCGTTAGGGTGGATGAAATCGACCAGTTCCCTTAGTAGCACGTTCGCCACCATACCTAGATATTCAAACCTTCTGTCACCCAAAACATCTGTTTTGAAGGGCAGGGCACACACATATAAAAAAGTGTTGTACCAATTCCATTTCAGCCACATCCTGTCAGCTTCTTCAGTAATCCTGGTGGGGCAAACCGAGCTTGTCAGCGAAACTGCCAATAGCGTAGTGTCCCGTTCGAATTTCTGTTAGAGTGCGAACTATTCTCTTGTCGAAGCCATGTAGTTTCTTGGTTTTTCTGCTGTGTCTACTGCTGGACACATAGCATCTGTAGTGGCCATGTATTAGGTTTAGTGTTGAGACACTTTCTTTATTGAGTTGTCGTGATGGGGATGCCTGATCTCCCGTTAATGTGCGCCTATCAATGACAGTGAATGTTTTCCAGTTCGGAAGAAAACCGTCTCAATGAGTATCTGCCTTTGAAGTCGCCATAGTCTAGTAGGTAGGGTGTTGGCTTATTAGACGTAAAAGCCAGGGTTCGAGCCCCAGGCAAGACATCAAGACAAAATACAAAAAGTATTTCTTCGACGACTTCCTCTCAGCAGATTTCTGGCAAAAACTCTGAGAGTAAATAAAATTGCCATGAAAAACTTTCTCAAAAATCTGTCGTTCGGAGTCGACTTTAAACTGTATGTCCCACCACTCATGTATACAATTAACAAACACAACGTAAGTGGTGTGAGAAACTAGGACGTTGTACAATCGGTCAATTCGACCTCCGGGTATTGTACTTGTCCTAACCTAGTATCTGCCATCAGACTCTGTTGGGAGGTGTTCTTATTGTCTCGTTCCATAAAAACTCTGCAACATACATTTTGTGCACTGAGCCAAAATTTTCGTGTGCTGAAACGACGACTGGCGCCTTGTGGTTATACTGCAATGGCACCGCGAGAGTCCCATTGTGGGATCTCAATGTAGTGTGTCTATGGAAACTTTATTTCAAGGAAATAATATAGGATAGGTTTGTATAAGGTTCCGTGTCTTTGGAAGAGATAGGGAAACATTGAATGGTTACTCTCATGAGGGTTGCTGGAAACAGCGAAATAAAGGGCAACAATTTATTTGACTTCCTTGCGAAATTGGCACTTCTATCTGTAGAGCACCTACTTGCAAAGGTAAAATGGTAAAATAAACCACTTGTAGACAGACCAGAAAATGCTGCTCCTTTATGAACTTTCTAAGGAAATATTTTACGGGAAATCTCTTAAGAATCTAGATTAACCACATAGCTGTTATAACGGTACGCTAGGCCTTGGACATACTTGCCTAAAGTCTGAGAGAACGGTACGTTGATGGCGATGATGAAGTTAACATAACTGAATGTATGACTGGGATGGTGATATATGAATGTATTGATGAAGTATGAGTGCGATGAGAATGTATGAGTATGGTCATGATGTACACTCCTACATGATAGTGTATTATTATGATGCTGATGTATGAGTATGAAGCTGATATATGAGTATAATGATGATGTATTACAGTGATGATGATGTATGAGTATGAAGCTGTTGTAGGAGTATGACGATAATGTATGAGAGTAATGATGATGGATGAATATGAATGATATATAGTGGGTCGGCTCAGCGTAACACAACATTTCAACACAAAGAGACATGACAACAATTTGGAACGAGATAACTGGTAAATATTGTTTTTATCTTTTTAAAAACGTTTAAAATATGAGTTCGTTGATTGCAAACAAAATAAAAATAAATTGGTTTTTAATTTCAATTAAACAATAAACACCCTGCTTTTGTGTGCCACCGTATGCAACTTGACGTTACAACAACAATAATTGCTTGTTCGCTATTCTCTTTGCACTTCTGCTTGCGTAAGCATTGTGCAACTGTTCGGAAGAACTTCACAACGGCGATCTTCAAACCATGACTGTTTTCTTCACACGCAACGCGTCTTCACACAAAACTGACTGAATTATTACTACGCGTTGCCTGCTTTGTCTTGCCCTTTTATATGCACACGCAATCAGTCTGATGATGGTTCCTGAGGTGGAACGTCTCGGGAATTCTATTGCGACTTAATTGTTGTTTGTGTATTTTATTCACATTGTTTGTTCTTGCATTCTAGCTTACTTGTCTATCATACCGATGTTGTTGCTTTACTTGTAACATGTTCGTTGTATTTGTTAGTGTAGCAAATTGTTAATCATGTTAACGTTAAACGATGTTTTCATATTTGTAACAATATGTTCAAAATCGCCTCAAAATGGAGGCGATAAATAATCTCCGCTTGTAGGATCCCTAAGGAGATTGTAGATTTGATTCGATACCACTCGTCCAGTTTTCTTTGTTATCGCATATCTGAGTATCTGGTATTATTAGGTAATAAATTTTGAGGCTGTAGCATTATTCAGAAAATATCGAAAACCTTTTATGAGACTGCATGGTTCTGTGGCATACTAACCAGAAATGCGTGGAAGGTGACTTTCTTTAGGAAGTCGGTCGATGGCATTAGCATTTTAGTGTCTTTATTTCTTATGTCCATAATACAATACTAGTGTGAGCTCAACCATACCTTCCGTGTGAACTCAACCATATCCTCCGCATATTTCTGTCTATTGTATCCCAGAATCAGACAGCCATGGGTCAAGTTCACATCGATTAAATTAATTCAGAGTTCAGCACAAATAAAATATAAACCTTCCTTGCAACATAGCTAGATCAGATTATAAACCCGTAGTCTATGAAACAATTTATATTTTACAGTTCTGTTTATTGGCCGCACGTGTTGACGTTTCTTTAATAGTGCTGTTATGTATGATTAAGCTTCTCATTGCAATTATTGTACTACAACAATTTTGTTAATAAAATTTTCTTTAACGTACAAGTCGTAACAATATTAATGAGAATAATAAGATTGTCATAAAAGTATAAAATTATTTAAATTATACGTATGTATGTTCTGAACCATGTTGAAGACAATTTATATAGTTGTAGGCACTTTATGTGTTGGACAATTAAAAAGCTTAAGTATTTAAATTTTTTTGTATTCAATTAAAGAGTCAGGAAATTAAGTTAAAGGAAAAAGGCAATAATAAACTCAAAATAGTGTCATAAGCACTGGGCCGTTTAATATGGAAAATATACAACCAAACCTTGTATATCGGTTGGTCGGTATCTATGGGTTTAAATTTGAACCATCGGTTATTTCGAATCTGGTAATGCTATGTCATTCTATTCGGCCACAAAATTCAGTATATTATCTCCACTGAACGTATTGAATCGATTTACGCTTGAGAAACGTTGGGATTTATTGGAAATTTATTTCCAAAACAGAGTCAAATTGTTCGGAAATTGCATGAAAATGTCGTACAAAATTTTGTCGCAGGGAAGGGCCAACAAAGCCCGGTAAACGCAAGTTTATTGCCAAAGTTTGTGGGTCAAGACGTGAACGTGTTGAGTGCATACAACTCAAAAATATCGAAGCTGTGGCTGAGAGTGTGCATGAGAAATCCATCAACATCAACTCGTCATCGTTCTCAAGAATTCAATATTTCACGCACCAGTTAGCGTTCAATTTTGCGAAATGATCTCGGTATGACGTCTTACAAAGTACAATTGGTGTAAGAGTTGAAGCCGCATAATCAGCCGCTACGTTTTCGTTTAGCTAGATGGGCCAACGAGAAACTGCACGATGATGTATGTCGATTTTGAAAAAAAATCATCTTTTCGAATGAAGCTCATTTTCCTGATGATTCAGATGAACGGGCCTGAGTAGTATGCATTCGATCAGTTCTTAATCCCACTTCTTGTTGTTCAAGTGGTTCAAGCGAACGAGTCTCAGCGGTATATACTCGAAGATTTTCCAGTCTCAATGCTCGTCTGATTCTGAGGCTCGTAATGCTCTTTTCTTTCGTGCTTGTTGTGTAGATCGACCAATTGCTTGTCATTAATTTTGAATAATTTTCAGTGACGCCATCCATCGGAAATTAATCGCACCAACCTCCGTCGACTCATGCGCACCAACTTTGTTAAAGAATGCACTGTTTACGATTTAATTCATTTTGAGTAATTTTCAGTGGCGCCACCTGCCGGAAATTAGTCATGCCAACTTAGAAACCTTCCCCGGCTCTTGCGCAACAACTTTGTTAAAGATCATAACATGATCAAATGCATGAGTTTACGATTCTTTAAGGTACATACAAACAAACATTCATTTTTATATATATAGACTATGGGAAGTGACACGCCCACTATAGTCAATCCGCCCATTTTGTTTTATACACGTCAAAGTCGTCCATACAAAATTTTAGGACTCTAGCTGTTGCAGTTTATGGGATATGCGACATTAAATATTTATTGGGTATGTAGGCGTTGCACCTCGCCTACTTGTAACTTTAAAATAAAAAGTAGCCAATAACTCCTTCCAGACATACAGGAAAATACTGCGAAAATTTCAAGAAAATCGGTCCAGCCGTTTAGCCGTCTATAGACTTCAAACAAACAAACAAACCCACAAAGAAATAAACACACATTCATTTTTATATACAAGAAGAAGAAAAATTCATAATGACTAGACAAACATATGTGACGTATGAGTGATATCTAATTCGATTACTTTCATATATGACCAAATCATTGAGTTTTTATTGCATACTTTTCAGCGTAACTGTATTGCAATACATGTAATATGGTGCGTATGAGTAATATATTTCAAATTCAATTAAAGAGAAAGTATACTTCATTAATTCGGAATTAAACATTTACAAGCTATATTATATGACAAAAAACGATTTTTTTAAATTTAAAACTTTTCAAGATATTCTAATCTAAAAGTACAAAGACCGCAATTCGAGACTCTATTCTAGTGGGTACTAGATACCTATTGGATACCAGACAATCTTACCACTTAGAACATTTTGTAATCATTGCGTTACATTTTTTGCCTCGTATAAAGCGTTGAATGTCGAATGCTTCTTTCTAAGATTGTTCGACTTTGTTGAACTGATTACGAAATTTAGAAACTGGTCCAATTTAAAACAATTTAGTAGGTAGTGTGTTGGCTTATTAGACGTGACCCAGGTCAGGCATCTCTAACTAAACGAAAAAGGACAAAATACTTCTTCGTTGCCTTCCTCTCAGCAGTTTTCTGGCAAAAACTCTGAGAGTAAATAAAATTGCCATGAAAAGTTTCCCAAAAATCTGTCGTTCGGGATCGACTTTAAACTGAAGGTCCCGCCACTCATGTATAAAATTAACACACCCAACATAAGTGGTGTGAGAAACTAGGTCGTAATCCTGACTGAAGGATTGTAATGACCAATTATGTATGTATGTATGTAAAGTATAGAAGGCCGACCATTACACGAGGCAATACTGTATGTTTGTTCTACAGAGGAGTTGGTTTTAATCGACATAAATCCGTGAAGTTTACAACACTTTGAATGCCAAATTTTTTTCTTTTAATTTTTGCTTCCTTTTCTTTCATTCATTCTTTAAAATTTGACTAATGACTGGTTAAGTGTATAAAGAGAAGCAAAAAAAAGAAGAAGTTAAACGAAGATTTCAAACTGTAATGAAAAATACTCGCATATTGCAGAAAGCACCGTCTGTTGTAAATGTCTATAAAATTCAAAAATAACTGCAGCCATGGCCGTATGATGGACTAGTAGATGGGTACCATAAAACGTTTCATTAAATGCTTTTAAAATGAGGCGGCGTGTATGTAAAAGATGCAAGTGTGTGTGTGTGTGCACAGTTTTAAAGAGAGTAAATCATTTATAAACGTATGTTGTGTGTTTATAAGCATACCATACACGCATACATGCTTTAGCACATCTATAGATAATAATGTTTGTTATATACAAATAGAATACATATATACACAAACAAATATACACATACACTACAATACCATACCATACCATACCATACATACATAAATAAACTTACCCGTGTCCTTAATCCAGTAGTTAATTGATTTTGGTGAAGCCTCTACGTGACATTCAATTTGAACATCAGTACCAAGTGGTGCACCGACTAATTGATTTGGTACTTGTATAACAGGATGAACTGAAATAGACATAAAATAGTATGAGAGAGAGAGTGAGAGAGAGATGGAGAGAGCACAAAATGGAAAATGAAATAAAACAAAATGTAAATAATATACAAACAAAAAAAAAAAATTTATTAAACAGTTGGAGGACATTAAAAAATTATTTGCATCGCCAGAAGATTATAAATCATTGCTAATGTCGGTAAACAAAACAAAAATTTATTTATGATGGACCAGTAAATTGTTAAAAAAATAGGACTCAAGTCCACAAATGTGAAACTCAATAAAAACAAATTATTGGTAGCCCAGTGAGATAAAAAAATTTACAAAAAAAAAAAAATCAGAAACATTGCTTGATTGCACTACAATTGATGCCATTTATGAGCTAAGAATGCAGTAGATATTGTTACGTTTTTACCTTTTAAAAACGTTTAAAATTTGAGTTCGTAGATTGCAAATAAAATAAAAATAAATTTGTGTTTAGTTTTAATGAAAATTCTTTATTGTTCACACAATTCTGTGTGCCACTGTTCACAACTTGATGTAAACAACAACACTTGATTTTCTTTGTTATTCCTCTGTTTATACCATTTGCATAAACAATAACAATTACTAGAGAATTATTCGACAGATCTTTATAACGGAGATCTTCAAACCACGATTACTCTCTTCAAACGCACCGCATCTTCACACAAGACTGACTGTACTTTTACTAAACCCCTTTGCCTGTTTTGCCTTGACTTTTATATGACAATGTAAATAGTCTGATTAATGTTCTTGACGGCAAATGTTCGTGGCTTCGCCTTCCCGAGATCTCTATAAATGTAAACATCGTTGCTTCATTATTGTTATTTGTGTATTTTGTTTACATTTATTCCTGAAGTGTTTGTTGTTGCATTTTTGTTTACTTATTTATCATTTTTTATTCTGTTATATTACGGAGTACGATAATTTGTAAACAGGTTTGTTTACTGCATTGTTTTGTTTTTGTAACTTTTGTGTTTAATTTTAATGTTAAACGATGTAAAAGCAAAACACCATTATCTAGATTCTTCCATTTTCTTAACAATATGTATAGTTTCGAATAATCCAGATTCACTAAAACGTCAACTACTCTTTGTTGTTATAAGAGAGCAGCAATACAAACATACATAAGTGGTCACTACAACCCTTCAGTTAGAATTACGATCTTGTTTCTTACACCACTTCTGTTGTGTATGTTAATTTTATACACGAGTGGCGGGATCTACAATGTATAGTCGACTCCAAACGATAGATTATTACGAAATTTTTCATGGCAATTTTATTTGCTCTCAGAGTTTTTGCCTCCTTTTATGAGAGGCAACGTTTTATCAAAAAAAAAAATCTCAAAAAAATCTCTCAAAATTTTGAAATCTCAACGAAAACAAAAACAGACTATCACGGGATACCTGTACAGGAAACTATTAATTCGGCTGAAGCAAGTATTGACCTAAAACTACACTGCAAGCAGACAGGAGGCCGCAATTTTCTATCATGACAATGCTGGTAAACATATCAGCCGTTCAAAAACTATTTGGATAAGAGTGAATGGAAAATTATACTCTAATTGGTTTTTTCATGAGATTTTCTTTAAAGTCGCCGTAGTCTAGCAGGCAGTGTGTTGACTTACTACAGGCCAGACATCGGCAACAAAACGAAATACGAAAAAATATTTCTTTGGCGACTTTCTCTTAGCAGATTTCTGCCAGTAAAAAGATTTCTGAGTGTAAAGAAAAATTGCCATGAAAAGTTTATCAAAAATCTGTCGTCCAGGGTCGACCTTAAACTGTAGGTTCCAAAATTCATGTATAAAATTAACACACACAGCATAAATAGTGCGAGAAGATAGGTCACACTCCTGACTGAGGGGTAGGTATGTATGTAGGTATGTATGTATGAACCCGCCATAGTCTAGTAGGTTGTATATTGAGTCATGGCTCAAACTCTAGCTAGGACATCACGAACAGAAATAAAAAATTTGATTTTGGCGACTTTCTCTCAACAGTCTTTTGACTGAAACCTTGAGTGTAAATAAAACTGCCATGAAAGCTTTCTCAAATCTGTTGTTCAGAGTCGACGTTCAACTTTATGTGCAGCCACTCGTGGTTTAAACCCAATTTCATGCATTTCGATCAAAGTGAGATATGAAAAGAATTTTTCTATCGGCGAATTCCTCTCAGCAGTCTTCTATCAAAAATGTTTCTTAAATCTGTTGTTTGGAGTCGACATTAAACAATGAGTGGTGAGGCCACTCATGGTTAAAATCAACATTTATGACATGAGTGGTGTGAGAAGCTAGGTTGTAGTCTTGACTAAAAAAGGCATTTATTGCCAATACTACCAATAATTATTGGCGGATCCAATCCAGATTCACTTGACCGCCATATTGGATCCGTCATTTTGAATTTTTTAAATCTGTAATCAGCGACCCCAAAAACCCCTGAGTAACAATTTTCAAGTAAATTTGATTAGTTTTTAAGGACCTCCTTAATGTGTTTCTTTTTCTCTTGCACAGCTTGACATAAATCTACCCCCTACTTTAAGGGTGCATGCAAACAATTTGACTTTGGTCTCATTTTAAAGAGTAAAGATCAGTTGTCAATTTCTGAGAATAGCGATGGTTCTAGCACGTCAGTGTTTAGCTCTAAAATTTTTCAAAAATGGCCAAAAACGCTATTTTTAGGTGATGGAAAGTTTTTGAACCCAGATTCGTGTTCAGCGCGTGCCTTCGAAAACACCTGGAGCCATCTTATTTGCACAAAAAGAGTCCAAATTTGCAGGGCTGTGTAATTACTTCTGAGATTACAGACTTAGTAATTAAAACCACTAATTGACTTGAGACAATACCGAAAATTATTGCCGTAAATCAAATGGGCACTGAATAACCCTTTGCTATTGGTAATACTGTCTTCTTCACAATGCTGATACACATACTCACAAACATTGTTTGGAATTAAGTTTCGGATATTTGGTTTTGACTTGATTAAATATTCAATTTACAATCAATGAAATCAACCATGACATTGACTTCCCAAAAAAAGAAAAAATTTTTTTTTAAATAAAAAAAAAATTTTAAATAAAAAAAATTATAAAAAAATATAAAAAAATATAAAAAATTAAATTTAAGTTTAAAGTTTCAATTGTTTATTAAATTTAATAGTAAAACATGATATTGAATTAAATACCTATGTTTTCTAGAATTTAAAATAAACAAAACAAAAAAAGTCTTCTTTTATGGCACATTCTAGAAAGAATTAAAATTCAATTTTATTATTTATGTATGCACCATATGTACATACATACATACAGACATATGTACATATGTATATATAGTCAGTCCTTACATTATTTACAATAAAGTGTCAAAGTCTAATGACTTCCTTTCTGCCTTTTAAATTGATTTTTAGTTCTCTTTCTGGAAATTTAATTTGTGAATAACACTGTAAATCAACAGAAGAAGAAGAAAGAAGTAGAAAATAATTTTAGGACTTTTCAAATTCAATTTCAACAGCATTTCTGTATTAATTTTTAACAAATTTTCATACATACATACATATGTATATGCATGCATGCAGTCAGGTGTACAAAACCACAGACGACATATACGTATATTCATTTACTAAAATTCTAGGCATACACGATATAAGGTTACAGAAACAATTTCTATATGTTTTCTTCTTCTTTTTTGTTTTTCAGTTTTTGGTAATGGAAGTAAATCATTTATTGTCATTTCATACACTTTTATGCCCATATACATACGTATATACGAGGTCAGGCTGACAAATTTTTGTGCACATTACAACCCTTTAGTCAGGAGTACAAACTATCTTCTCATGTCACCCATGTGTGTGTGTTAGGAAGGTAGGTAGGTAGGTATGTGGAAGTGGCTGTCCTCTCGATGGAGTCATGAGCGGACACACTTAGGCCGCAGACAGGGCCCATTGTGATGCCACAGTTTCATATTCTCCCATATTCCAGGCAGCACTCGGAGCTTCCGATAAAGCGACTCAGACTGCCAATATCCATGCATGACCTCCATCATCCTCCATGTAGTAGGAACCCCGGTGCCTCTTTCTCCTGCGACCAAGTGCCGGGCATGTGCACAGTATGTGAAGAACAGTCTCATCCTCCTCCTAATCTCCACAGCTTCTGCAGAAATCACTTGGAAGGTGTCCCAGACCTCGCCTCGCATGCGTTCCTATAATACAATGCCCCGTAATAACCCCGATAACAGTGCTGAGCATACTTCTTTGGAATTTAAGCAGAGCCGCAGCGTGCCTCTTATCCAGCCTTGGCCAGATTTTCTGCGCCGTTCTGCCCGTGTCCGAAGCTGCTCATCTACTACTACTACTACTACTACTACTACTACTACTACTACTACTACTACTACTACTACTACTACTACTACTACTACTACTACTACTACTACTACTACTACTACTACTACTACTACTACTACTACTACTACTACTACTACTACTACTACTACTACTACTACTACTACTACTACTACTACTACTACTAGTACTACTACTACTACTACTACTACTACTACTACTACTACTAGTACTACTACTACTACTACTACTACTACTACTACTACTACTACTACTACTACTACTACTACTACTACTACTAGTACTACTACTACTACTACTACTACTACTACTACTACTAGTACTACTACTAAAGGTCCACGATTGTATTATCAATTATAAGCTTGCAGGCACCCAAAAGGATCACCAATGTAGAGAATTCATCAGAGAGTTCGATGGTCGTGTCCCTACTGGCTAGTTCATCAGCTCTGCAGTTACCGGGAATATCCTTATGTCCCACATTTGAGAAAGCTTTCATGGCAATTTAATGTCAGTCTGGAGATCAAGCGTAGAATCACTCTTGCCAACAGGTGCTATTATGGTCTCAATGGGTAATTGAGCCACAGAGATCTCTCTCGTATGACAAAACTAATACTTTACAAGATGCTCATACTCCCTATTTTATGGCGCAGAAGCATGGACACTATTAATCACTGATGCTGCAGCCTTAAGAGTATTCGAGAGAAAAATCCTGCGTAAGATCTTGCGGTCCAGTGCGAGTTGATGATGATTTCCTCACTGAACTGTATGAACTACTCAATGATATGTATGTCGTGTAGCGCTTTAACATTCAGCGGCTATGCTGAGTCAGCCATGTTGCTTGAATAGAGGACAATATTCCATGGAGATGGTTCGCCAAGATGATTTCCCCATCCAATGAACAACAATGAGCTGTATGAGGTCCTAAACGATGTGGACATTGTGCAGCGTATTAATATCCAGTGCAGGCGATGGTCATGTTATTGGAATGGAGGAGGATGCTCCGGCGAGACGGGTATTTGATGCGGGGATTTGCGGAAGTCATCGAAGAGGACGACCTTGTTTACGTTGGAATGCGCAAATCGGGGAAGCGTTGTCATCGATTGGTGTGACCAACTGTGCAGTGTTAAGGGAGACCGAAATCGGTTAAGCGGATTGTTAGTGTCCAATTATGTAAGTAAGTAAGTTTATGACAATTTTATTTTCTCTCAGAGTTTATGCCAAAATACTGCTGACAGAAAGTCGCCCAAAGAAAAATTTTTTCATATTTCCACGGCAATTTTATTTCACTCTCAGAGAGGAAATCTGTTGAGAGGCAGCTGTCGGTGAAATTTTTCCATTTTACTTCTAGTCTGACATGGGGTATGAACCATAGCCTCACGTCTAATGTTCCAACACACTATTCTTTTCGAGATGGCTGAGTTGGAGTTGGGATCATGGCTCAAGAGACAACCTAATAGATTACTGTGACTTCAACGCCCTTTGTTATATTATGTTGATCAATAAACTATCTGGTGTCCCATAATCGAAAAGTCTAGCGAATGGTGTACTTGACTTGCAGACAGTTTTTGAGATGGAGCTCTATCTGGCATCCACTCAAATGGAACGAATTTCCTTCCAAAGCTATTGGAAACCTTAAACCCCGTATCATAGTACCGTATTACATTCTCCGTAGAGCTTTTGGAATGCGTTCTCGTTGCTCACTCTAAGCGATATTGTTTGCTGTTTTCCTTGAGGAAATAATTGAAATAGGTGCCCTTAAAAGAGTTGCAGCTCACCTCGAAGACTCACTTTATGTGATGCTATAGTGCCTAAACCGTTAAGAGCTTGTAATGCGACGGCTCACACTGCATATATCAATGCGTAACAGTTACTGCAGATCATCTATATGGTAGAGAAACCTGACTGCTTACCCTGCGTCATAGTACTGGGCATGTACCGTATAAGTAAATAACATTCTTGTATTCTGCCTCATCTGTACATACAAACATACTATACAATCCTTCAGTCAGGGTTACGAAACCTAACTTCCGACATCACTTACATATGTTGTGTTTGTTAATTTGATGGAAACTTTTCCGTGGCAATTTTATTTCACTCTCCGAGTTTTTACCAAAAATCTGCTGAGAGGAAGCTGCCGGTGAAATTTTTCTTTCCGTCTGACCTGGGGTTTGAACCGTAGCCTCATGTCCAACACACTACCCACTAGACTACGTAGATAATACGGCTTCATCTGTACAGTTTTCGCAAAAAGTCTTTCCTTAGATGTCACATGTCTGCCTAAATTGCAATACACCGTAATGATCCCTGCAAGCTGGCTTTGCGTGTGCCATCTATCCAGTTTTGTCCACATTTTCTGGCCCGTTCTGCCCGTGTCCGAAACTGCCTATTCCCTTTATTGCAAGCGTAGAGCGTACAATGGTAGTCTTTTTTTATTGTTTTAATGATGTTAAGTTTCTAAGACAGTTTTATATCCAAAGCGAGCTCTTGAAAGTGCGCACCATCCTTAAGTTGAAGGCTTGTAGATTTCAGTGAAGGAGGTGATCCTCCATTTATCAGACGACCATTCACTAATGGAGTCTATAAATACGCCCGAAATTGTAAGCCCCATGTAATCCGCATAGGCAAGCGATCCACATACAACAACCACTCCGACATCACTAGTAGGTCGTTCATCATTAAATTCCGTAGGAAAGGGTATAGCATCCCACTCAGTGTAGTTCTCTTTACTATTTCTCTGATGAAGCGCATTCCAGTGGGAGGATTCTGCGTCGATCTTTCCATCCAAGCGTTTTCAAGCATGACTGCCTCATGGCTGCTTACATATTCCGGGTGTTTTTCAACCCATGCTGGCTTTAAACGAATTAGATTTGTAGTTTGTACAAAGCTCCCGGCCTGGTACGGTTTCAGCAGCTTAGTTGACCGTAAATTAGCGCGTTGCCTGCGCTTCACATATGATTTCTTGAGCTTGCTATAGTCGTAATGATTCCATTTTTCTTCGATTCATTCGATTCAAAAATGATGTCACAGACAGCATTTCGGAAATGCAAAGTCGTCTTTCAACGTTTTTCCGGCTTTAGGTCATGTGGCATCCAACTTCGCCGCTTTTGAATGAATTTTGTTGCATTTAAACGCTTTGAAATAGCTGCTCCAGGTGCTACTAATGATTGTGAAAGCTCTTCCTGCATCTGCTAGGATTCATGATCGAGCAATTTTTCCAAATTATGGGCTTCAAACTTTTTCAGCTGTCACGAACGCTGTTTGTCTTTGATGTCAAAGTCACTACTGCACAAACCGCTCGACACCCCCTTGTTTTGGTAAAGCATGCTCACCGTATAATTGTACAAGCCAACAGTGCCTTACAAATATAGTTTTATTCGCTAAAAAGTGGTTCAACAAAACTATGTCGATGTCAAGATATTTGTCAATAATTTCACTCAGAAAGTATATTCAAGTTGTAAAGCAAAGAATATGTTAATCCGCATGATTAACGTTATTTCTGTCATTAATTTTTAAACATGCCCTCGTATATTTCATTCATGACTTCTACATATGCCTTAAATTGATCCAAAAAATCAGAAATTAATACATTGACATACCTTATGGAAAAACAATAGCAAAGGACACGCACACATCTAGAAAAGGCCAACTACCTGAATATTTATGTGGAAAACAATTATAATTGAATAACCCAGCAAAATTTAAATATGTGAAGCATGTAATATTAGAGAATCAAGGTGTAAATTTGCAACAGCTCCACAGCTTATGCCGAATATGTTTCATTAAGTTCAACATTCGGCCAAAACAGACTGAAGGTGAAAAATTGGATGCAATATGGCCGACTTAAACTGTGTAACACTCATGGTATTGTTAGGGCAAACGAAGTAGAAAATATTGTATTTAAGATAACAAATACCTGAAGTTCGAAAACATAAGAGAAGATTTGACCAACAGCGGAAAATAGGTTCGGACCCACAAGACAGTCCAAAACTATTACAAATGTGAAGACGGCTGACCGAGCTTCAAATAATCCGCCTACAGCTACGATGGAATAAATTAACCCACCTTCTATCTTTTATCAAGCGCTTACATAACACAACATAATTGGTCATTACAACCCTTCTCTCAGGATTACGACCTAGTTTCTCTTCTATCAAGCGCTTCCTGTCTTTAAATAAAACAATGTGAATGGGGGATATCATCGACTTTATTATTCATTTTGAAGGCCTATTGATGCCATTATGGAGTATTCATCATTCAAATGTCCGCCATGGCTTTTCTGTGTGAAGAACATCCTAAATGTACAATTTTTCATGAATTTGGTACATAAATCAAGCCGAATTTGACACACGGCATGGATTATATTGGTTTAGATAACCGCTGTGGTTTGTGGATTATTCGCATACATCTCCGACTTAAAAAAGCTCCACAAGAAAAAGTCTAACGTTTGACGTTAAGCGTCAAATCGCTCATTCACGTTATCTCCACGTGAGATGGCCATGCCTTTAAATCGCTCGTGCAGAAAATATCCAATGTGGAATGCCGTCCTGTTAAAACCAGAAGTAATGCAATTTAGGCTAAAAGAAGTTGGCTTGGCTGTATGAGCTCCTTAAAGACGTGGACGTTGTGCGGCGCATAAATATCGAGTGGCTACGTATCTCTCGGCAATGTCGTTTCGAGGGAAGAGAATTAGCAGAAGTCTGACTGCGTTGGAAAGATCAAACCGAGGTAGCTTTGGTGTAACCAACTAGCGAAAGCGCACAAGTAGCAGAGACGGAAGTGCAAGGCAGATCAAAATTCGATATCCGGATTGTTAATGACCAAATATGTAAGTAAGGAAGTAAGTAGTGACAATAGGTAGGTATTTGAGTTATGCATCAGACTAGTAGATAGCATTCGCCGTAAGTATCGTTCGTCGCAGTCTAGCAGGTAGTGCGTTGGATTATTCGAAGTGAGACCGCGGTTGAAATCCCAGGTCATACATCTCCAACAAAACGAATTGTAAAAAGTATTTGTTCGGCGACTGCTTTTCAGCAGATTTTTGGCAAAAGCTCTGAGAGTAAATGAAATTGCCATGAAAAAGTTTCTCAAAAATCTGTCGTTCGGAGTCGACTTTAAACTGTAGGTCCCGCCACTCATGTATATAATTAACACACACAACATAAGTGGTGTGAGAAACTAGGTCGTAATCCTGACTGAAGGGTTGTAATGACCAATTATGTTATGTATGTATGCGACGTTTACGTTTCGTGGACGTAGTTTATTGCACCAGTGCACTCGAAGTTATCCACTTATTGGTGCTGGCGGCTAATAAGATGGCCGTTATCAATTATCAAATTTCGGTAGTCCCTGTTGAAAGATTCGATATAAATCCTTGATAATAATTGTTGAACTTTCAAACAACCTTCAAGTATAAATGACTTCAAGTATAAATAACAATCTTCGAATGGTTTCAGATGAACAGGGTCGAAAGAGCGAAAGACCCAGTGTTGTTTATTGACACATAAGCGCAGCAATAATGTTGCATCATCCGTATCCATGGGTGGTGCAAAGATTAGGAAGACAGAAGCTCTTGATGTTCTGGGCATGAAAATTCAGTGTGATGTTCACTGGAACCAATACATTTTCAAATGTCGAAAGAAGCATTCAAGAAAGCGTAAGAAATGCTTCACTTCATTTGATGTATTTACTATTTACACCACTTATACCCGACCAAGAATGGAATACAACTCTCATGTATGGCCATAAGCTCGAAGTCTATTTTAAGGCTTCTCGTCCTCGTACAGGAGAGGTTAAGGGTGCTGATCTACTGATCATCTGATCTCCTACAATTTACACCACTTATATCCGACCGATAATGGAATAAACTCTAATGTATGTTCCGGTGCCTAGATGCCTATTTTGAGGCTTCTCGACCGCGTGGAGGACGGTAGGGTATCCAAATCTATTGATTCATTGAAGCATCGTCGCAATGTGGCTTGTGTTTCACTGTTCTATCGCTACTACAACGGGTTTTTTCTCGATGGAAGTAGGTGTGCTTGTCTTCGAGAATAATGTATTCCTACGCAACGCTTGTCTTTCTCTCAGGGCATATACGTTTGTGGTCGATTGGCCAGTGGATGGCAAACTGCGTTAAAGATAAAATGCGTTCTTTAGCCGGATTATTCGCGTGTGGAACTTCCTTCCTGTAGAGGTCTTTTCTGCCGCTTATGGTATTAAAAGATTCAAATCTACAATCCACAAACGCTACTTCCTCTATGCTCCTTCCCATAACATATTTTTGTAGTTCCAATACAGTGCACTGTATGAATAGGGGCCATTCCCTTAAAAAACATTCAAAATTATTAGAATTCATTCAAAAATATAGGGGAGTTGAAAGGGATTTTGCTTTTCAGAAATGTTACTTGAACGCCCAAATAATGGAGTTATTTTTGCAGGTACAAGATGAGTACTTTGTTCGGGTGTGATTCACTGGGTTTATTTCATGTTTATTGAACTTTATTGGCATCCTTTATGGAGTTAGCTACTTGTGAACTGCACATAGTAAAATTTTCAGCATGTAACTCCTTGAGAAAATGAGGGAGTCTGTTGGGATATTGATCACGATTTTACGAACCATGACAAAAGTCCTCGATTGCAAGGATCATTAGGTTATGTTAGATTGGAGTGGTAAACTTGATACCAAAAGCTCACTTGGGCACGCATAGTGGCCCGTTGTGATGCCACAAATGAACGCAGTCCCTGTACTGATCAAGGTCTGCCAAAACCATGGAAGAAGATGAAGATGGTAAGCGCAAGGGCTGTACATTAAAAGCACGACTAGCCTACGCTGGAAAACCAGCCCGAAAGTTTAATAAACGAAACTATATCCTTGACATCAATAGATGATAGCTCTGTTAAGCTGACAAGAAATAGAGAGCACCTCGCAATAGATGAGCACTGACAAATAAAGTGGATACCAGTCTCCTCTTCCTCAGCGGATCTGCACCCAGGGCAGAAGTCATTAAATGGGAGCTGCATCCTTTGAGCGTGTCTATCCATAACACAATGCCCTGTAAGCATGGCCACAGTGATTGAGATGATGCCACGACCTAGTTCGAGTAACTGGTTGGTGTGCCTTTAAACCATCAAGGGCCAAGTGAGTATAGCGGAGAGTGAGGAGCGGAGTCCAGGGGACCAAAATTCCTTACTTTTGTTGGAAACACATATTCAGGCTGGCTTTCATCTAGAAGTCCAGGAGTCATAATTGGATGTCCAAGTAGATGATATCGGCTGTCAACTGACCCTTGCCTAACCTGTGCAGTCTTGCTTGTTTCATTGAAATACAATTATATGCTGGGAAATCAATTTAAATGCCTACCGACTGCATAACATGCATAATCTTAGAATTGTGCATGTAGACGTGTAGTTTTGATGTGTTATAAGAGTTTTATAGACGAGTATACATACCTACTTAGTTTCGACTATAATTTCCTCAAGTCTACTATCCATATGTTACAATACAGAGACAGACATACGCACACACATATATAGACATTGAAAATTTGTGGTTTTAGTTGTCAATAGATTGCATTAGTTTATCTTGTAAAAAAAATAAAAAAAAAGTTACTCTACTCCTCTATACAATCAATACCTTTCCAAAAGTCAATGTTTTTCCTGATAGGGTTGGGGTAAGATTTCAAATCTTTTTGTTCTTCATTTGGTTTTGCAGTTTAGAAGCATCTTTTATTACAAAAATTCTCTAAAATTCGTTTCTCATATTGTTTAAGAGACAACAACTTGGATTTAGTTATTGTAATACAAATACTAGTACACAAACTCATACATATTCATTTGACTATTAGTTACGTATGGTACGTGCACACATCATACATTCATGCATGTGTCTGTCTGTATGTATGCCATCATTGTTGCAATAATACATATCGAAAAAGGTAAAAATTTTTAAAGTGATGTGATTTTAATTGATTTCTATGCTTGAGTGCATTTGTGTTCTTCTTTATCATGCCTTCAGTACAACAGATAAACGTTATTATGGTAAAACGATCATTGTGTTGGATAAAGTAGAGAGTGGCGGAATAAAGGGTATTTGGAAAAACGGAATTGTAGAATAGCATTAAACAGGATACACTAGAAGGTTTAAGCAGCCACCTTTTGGTTCATTCAGACTGCATAGGACGAGGCATACTTATTCGGACTATTTCTAGACAGAAATCTGTCTGGCAGACCAAATAAACTCAACAGAGTTAAAAAAGCCTATAATGCCCTCTATTACTTACTTTTTACAGATATCTACTTATCATGGCCAGGATGTAGTGTGGCACCGAGAAATTGTATTCCAAAGCATTTAATACATCGCTCCATCTAAGATTGTCTAAAGTCGCAAGCAGTAGCACAGGCCTCGAAAAGTGATTTTCATACTATGTGACCATGACCGCTTCAGTCACCTCTCTCAAGGCGCCAATTGTAGACCGACCAGGTCGAAAACCATATAGTCTAGCAGACAGTCCGCCGCCATTCTCAATCGCTGCAGCAAGCCGAGGCTTTAAAAACCTCTCGAGCAGCTTTCCCGACGTATCCAGCATGCACAGCGGCCTGTACGCGGATGGGTCCTCCGGATCGCTCTTTCCCTTACTTCTCAAGACTAGCCGTTGTTTCTTCCATATTTCGGGAATTGCGGTCTTTGATCGCCAATTTCCCGCACCACCTCAGGCCCCGGTGCCTTACCGGGTTTTAGTCCGGCTGCAGCTATCTTCAGCACCTCTTCGGTAAACGGCAAGAATTCCATACCGAGTGTATTCTGCCGTCGTTCGATCGATTCATGAGTAGGGAATAGTGTATCCACTATATTTCTCATCGCTCGCTCGTCCATAATTTCCATTGGTTTCCTTCTGTTCAGTTTGTCCATTACAATTTTGTATCCAAGTCTGTAAGGGTTTACGTTTACGTCATCGCGTAGTTCCTGAAACGCCTGGTTTTTCTTGCGCGATATAGCCTCCTTCAGAGATTTCTTTGCCTCTTTGTATACTCGCATTTCGATGAGTTCCATGAGTGGTGGGGACCTACAGTTTAACGTCGACTCTGAACGACAGCTTTAAGTAATTTTTCATGGCAATTTAATTTACTCTCAGATGAAGTCTTCAAAGAAATGTTTTTTTATATTCCGTTTTGTTCGAGATGTCTTAGATGGGATTTGAACCACGGGCTCTCGTCTAAAAAGTCAACACAATATCTACTAGACTGCAGCGGCTACAAATCGTTTTACTGTCCTCTATGCTTGTAATAAAAGAGGGGCAACTGAGAAAGAGGAGCAACTTAGCTAGAATGACCTATCTTACCTATCTAACCTATCTTAATCTGATACGGCTGATATAGTGGAAATCCCTCGTCAGAAAAAGCACCATCAACCTGACAAGGCTTGTATAAAAACCTGCCTGCATTATTATTAATGATGCCTTACGTATTGGAGATTAATTTTGGTGCTGAAGATAATTTTACGTCTATTTAAGCAAAAATTTGTCAGTATTTTGTGGACATTGTGGATTCTAATGCCGTGACCAGTTGATACCACACTATTACTTCACACGTAAGTTCCGGACATCAATTCCGGATAGGAAGGTTTGGTGTAATTTTGTAACTCCGTTGATATTTGTACTGCACGTCAAACTGAACAGAATTACGGGTAGTGAAATTTTTACGGTTTGGGTAGCTATATAGCTACAGTCCATAAAGCTACCAAAACGATGCAGGGCCTTCCAGGCGAAAATGTCGGCCAGACAGGCTGCGGTAAGGAAAATAGTTTTGGAAGGAATATTACCATCGTTTCTGATAGACAGGTAGCTGGGTTCTAACGTAAGCAACTCGAAGACGAATTTGGCTGTTACATGTGTCTCAATCGCATAGCATTAGGAATGTATGCTGTTCTAAGTAACTAGAGAGCGAATTAACTGGCAAGGTCTAGCGCTAGCGTCAAACTCTCCAGCGTTTTTTCTCTACATTGAGAACCATTTTCAAGACCTGCGAGTTTTTACTTGACACTAAAGTTTCGGAATACTATCGCAAATCTACCCAAAGCTAAATAAACGGCGCACGGAAAGTCTGCTCTACAATACTAGACGTATTGGTTTTGGATACATGCCAAACAACGTTTTCAGGAATTATAGAGGGTCCGCCAAATAACTTTTTTTTTTGAAAATGCTTTAAAGAAAAAAAACTACTGAATATTTTCTCAAATTTCGTTTTTTATTTGAAAGTACAATCCTTCCGGTTAATAATGGAAAATAATTTCATTCAAATGGCTTCCTCGGCTGGCCATGCAGTAGCCTACACGATCGGTCCAATTTTTAAGCACATTATCGATTGTTTGCAGCTGTATTTCACCAATGGCTTCACGTATATTGTCCTTTAAAGCGTCAATTGTCTCTGGCTTGTCGGCGTAATACAAATAATAGTCCAACGGTGTCAAATCGCAGCTCCGAGGTGGCCAAACGACATCAGCTCTGCGGCTGATAATGCGATCTTCAAAAACAGGGCGCAAAACATCGAGTGTAGCTTCGGCTGTGTGCATAGTGCCGTCCTGTTGAAACCAAATGTTGCCTATATCCTCCTCTTCAATTTTTGTGAACAAAAATTCGTTCAACGTGGCCCGATAATGATCGCCATTGACTGTAACGGTCACTCCTTGCTCATTTTCGAAGAAAAATGGCCCAATTATGCCTCTGGACCAAAATCCGCACCAAACAGTGACTCGTTTTGGGTGCATCGGCTTTTCAATGTATGCGTGCGGGTTTTCTGTAACCCAAATGCGACAATTTTGCTTGTTTACATACCCGGCAAGATCAAAATGAGCTTCATCTGAAAAGATGATTTTTTTAGCCAAAATCGGCATCTTCTGTAAGCCGATTGCAGGCCCACTTAGCGAAGCGAAAACGCATTGGATAGTCAATTGGCTTCAACTCCTCAACCAATTGGACTTTGTATGGCGTCATACCAAGGTCTTTATGCAAAATTCGTGTCAATGATGTCTCCGAAATGTTCAATTGTTGAGAACGACAGTGAATTGATGTTGATGGCGCTTCACGCACACTTTCTACCATAGCAGCAATATTCTCGGGTGTACGCACTGTTTTTGGCTTTTCACGCTTTCATTTATCGATGAGGATGCCAGTTTCTTTCACTTTTTTCACAAGATAACGAACATACGGAGCTGACGGTGCTTCTCTTCTTCCAAAATCCGTACGCAATTTTCGCACACATTCTGCAACATTACCATGATATTCAAAGTAATGTCGCAATATTTCCCAGCGTTATTCAAGCGTATACACAACCATATTCGTTCAGCGGAAGGATAAAACTCTCAAATCAGACATGAGCTAAGTGTTACCATTTACGAAATAAGCACTAGTTGCGAAAAAAAACGTTAGATTGTTGCCTTAGATGGATCTCATATGAATAGAGATGCAAATTCAAACGCAAAATACGTCAAAGTAAGCTGTCAGATATGTTTAAATGCTAAGAACGCAGAGGAATTGACACACCTACTCTAACAGAAACATAACTTTCGATAGTGTGTACATTGTAAAGATGCTCAGGCTTCACCACATTTGTATCGCTTCAAATCTTTTCAAACTTCTTTATAATTTTACCAATTCCTTGAATAGTAAGTCGATTTTAAAGCAAACTTTATGATTGTGGTCTAGAGATCTGTATTTCGGTATCTCGCCCATAGCAGCGGCAATAACTTCCAAACAATGAACTGGCGAATAGCCTGTAACCGCGAGACTTTACGTATTCAAATAAAAAATAATCTTGTATAGCCAAAAAACATGATCTCTGCAGTCAATGGACTACTACAAGATCTAATATTAATTGCTCACGAAACTCGTTTTTCAATAAGTTCGAGATATTGCTAGACCTATGGCACCGTGTTGTTCAAGCGATGTGTAAACCAAGTGGAAACAAAGGTTACTAATCGTCGATAGCTTCCTCTATTGCCTGTAACGTTTCGTTTTTCATTTTTTTAAGAAGTAAAGTCCAAAGGCGCTGCCGGTCTACAAACCTCATCAAGCAATGCATTCTTCACCGTAAATTAGCAGCTCTTAAACTATCACTTTCAACCACATTGGATAGTTTAATTTGTTGAGTCGTTAAATACAGTTCTTAAACAGGAACATATTAATTTTGCTCTTTTTTTTGCTAATATTGCTCTTTTATTAGACTATATATGGTGAATTGCATTGCCACATATCACGAAACTTTTTATATACCGTAAAAACACACACAACATGGGTGGTGTGAGAAACTAGGTTGTAATCCTGACTGAAGGTTTGTAATGACCAATTAAGTAAGAAAATTATTTTCTTAGTCACTGAACATTCCTGATATTACCACATGTCACGAATTTTTTTAATTCTGTAAAAAATTTTACCCTAGAGAACCGTAAGGAATTTAATCGGGCCCTTGAATCTTCTCTAGCTAGCCGTGTATTTTAAATGCAACATACAAAATTTGATTTCAAATGAATGATGATGTCAATGTCCATGATGATGATGATGATGATGAAAATGATTCCAGCATACGTATGTACATATGTATGTAGATGTGTGTGTAACAACATTTTGAATAATGCATGTGTGAAATTTTGTGGTCAGTTTGAATTCATAGATTTTCGGTTTAGAAAATGAAAAGACAAGAGAGAACAAAACAAAAAAAAAAAGAAACGAATTTATTGAGGTTTTAAATTGAATAGGCAGTGTTGGTCAGTTTATTGTTCATTTTTATTGGTACATCATCATCGTCAGCATTTGTATCTGCATTAGCATCATCTACATCTTTTCACTTCTTGTTGCAAATAGAAAACAATTAAATTTAAACTTTTTCTTTTAAAAAAATAAGGAGAGAAAAAAGATAAAATTGGCTCTAATGAATCCTGCATTGAATTCCCTTTAAGAAGTTTTTAGAGCAAAATTAATTGATTTTTCGAAATTTTATACTGAAAAGCTGTAATTTAATTAAGAGTGACATTTTATGAAGGATGATAACAATTAAAAAAAATTTTAAAATAAATTTCAATTAGTTTTTTTTTTCTTTCATTTTTCATTTTTTAATTATATTTACTAGCTCCTTACCACACTTGCCACACTTATCTTGTGCTCTCCCTATATTCCCTAATTTCTATTGTCTTTGAAAATGATTGCATGTGTTGCGGCTGAGTTTGCGGTAAAACAAGACCACAAATATGCAGTAATGATGTCCGAAACATGTTCAGACCTGCACTGCAGCCAGTGAAGGCTTTGAAGCATCGTCTACACAGGCTAAGGATAAAGAGAATAACAGTCGCCATACTGATGGCTTTTGTTCGTTTCGTGTTGGTTTTTTCTTCTCTCTCCCTCTCTTTCTCTCGCTTTTATGTGTCCAAAACTATTGATACAATCGCAATGATTTTGTCGCACAGGGAGAGAGAGAGGCACTATGGTATGTAGTATCCATAACGTACGTGATGTATAGACACAGACAGTCAAGTTAGTGGTTTTGTTTTGCAACCTTTTTTTTATTGTATTTTATACTGTTTTAAGGTATAGGGGGAGTGGGGATGGGTGATAAGTTGTGTCTTTTTGGCCGCAAAATTATTAAAGCCATATTTGTTTGTATTGCACTACTGGAGTAGTGTACAATATTTTGTAATGAAAGTGTCAAAGTCTTATTTAATGACATGTGTAAACAAGTGTGAAATTTACTTTGTGGCAAATGTGATTGCCATGAGTTTAAAGTGGTAAATACTAATATTTACTTGATGAAATTTCATTCACTTTATCGCACAGTTTTATTTCAAATTATTGCGTAATTAGTAAACAAAAAAAAAATTTTGTAATTGGCTGACAAAAGCACTGGCACACCGACAGTTCTTTAGTCAAGAATAAAACCTAATTTCTCATACTTACTTACTTAATTACTTAATGGGTCTTTAACAACCCGATTAACGGATTTCAGCCTGCCTTAACACTTCCTTCCAGGCGCCTCTGTTTCTTGCGCGTCTATGCCAGTTGGTCACACCAATCGAAGACAGGGTTTCCTCGATTTGGTCCTTCCAACGCAAACAAGGTCGTCCTCTGTGCTGACTTCTGCAGATCCCCGCATTAAATACTCGTCTATCCGAACCATCCTCCGCCATTCGAACGACATGGCCGAGCCAGCGCAGCCGCTTGATGTTAATATGCTGCACAACGTCTATGTCGTTTAGGAGTTCATACAGCTCACTGTTGAATCGGATGCGAAGATCATCGCCAACTTGCACTGGACCGAAAACCTTAAGTAAGACTTTTCTCTCGAATACTCTCAAAGCTGCTCCATCACTGCTTAATGGTGCCTATGCTTCTGCGCCATAAAGAAGCACAGGGAGTATGAGCGTCTTGTAGAGTATGGCTGACTTCCAAAATGTATCAATACAAAGTTTGTATACAGTTCTACTACGGTATATAAATTTTGTACATATGCAAAGTTACCAAAAAATGCATCAACTGTAAATCCGATGCCTGATTGCTTTTTAACTACGTTAAAAATACACATTGACGACGTTTTGAAAGAGTATACATTGTAAACATTTTGTACAGCGGCTTTATGAAACACTATGCTTTGTTCAAACACAAAGCAACTAACATTTTGGAAGGCAGCCTATTCGTTTTGTCGTACGACAGAGGTCTCTGCTATTGAGAGCGTAATAGCACCTCTTGGCAAGAGTGATCCTGCGCTTGATCTCCAGACTGACATAATTTTTGGTGGTAACTACGGAGCCAAGATAAATAAATTCCTTGACTATATTGAATGTGTAGTTATCGGGCATTATCTGAGTTCCCATGTCTCTTCTTGTCGATAACAATTCTTCGTTTTACCCTCATTTACTGCCAGACCTAGCTTCTCATACCATTTATTTTGTGTGTGTTAATTTTATCCATAAGTGGTGAGGGACCTACAGTTTAGAGACGACTCCAAACGACAGAAATTCAAGATCCTTTTTGTTGAGATTTTGCCAGAAAACTGCTGAGAGGAAGTGGCCGAAAAAAATATTCTTTTTTTGATTTCGGTTTGTTTGAAATTACTGAATAGGGGCTCAAACCATGGGCTCTCGTCTAATAAGCCAACACTCCACCTACTATACCTCGACGACTTTATTGCTGTCGTCATTCTTAATGTAATTGTGTAGAGGTGGCATAGTAATACCACCAATTGTGCTGTCCTCAATTTATAGGGATTCTCTACCAATGATGTATCCTCTAAACCTATTACCCTATATTATATAGTAAAGTGTTACTATGCTGCTCGCGACAATTCTCTGTCCAGCAGCTGATAAGCAACCAAGTGCTTCTTTCTGGGTTGTTATAATTTCTTATAGGTTCCGCGCGGATGTCCTTATGATTTATTTTCACCATAACCGAATCCACATATTCGATTCGAAGCACTTTCTATTCTGAGCAAATATATTTAGAATTCATAGCGCCCTGTTAAAAAGCCGACTGTCTGATACATGACTTAAATCTCTTTCTTTTGTAATTTCCCAATAAAACTTTTAATTTTCAAACCCACTTGTGTCGAGATTATCCTTTGCGTCCCTTTCTAACTTCTGATTCACTGTTCCCATGGTGTTCCCTCCATGTGGTGTTCCCACACCACAGAGAGGTTCTGACTACATTGGCAATGTTGAAACGCACTTTCTGGCAAGCTCATTACAGCGAATTTCTATAACGCTTGGGCGTTAGCACCTGATACTGCTGTCGAGTGAACCGCAGTAGGGCCGGACTGCCATATAGTATAGCTATTGCTCATTACAACCCTTTAGTCAGGATTACGACCTAGTTTGTCATACCACATACATATGTATGTTGTGTTTGTTAATTTTATATACTAATAGCGGGACCTACTGTTTAAAGTAGACTCCAAACGATAGATAGATCCTCAGAGTTTTCACCAGAAATCTGGCATTCGTCGAAGAAATATTTTTTAATATTTCGTTTTATTGGAGATGTCTGACCTGAGCTTTGGATAAAAGTCCAACGCAGTAACTACTGGACTACGGCAACTACACAGAAGCGTCACTAGACTTATAACAACTTATGATTCAGTACTGGGTTGGACATCGGTGGAATGGAAATACTATGTGTTGTTGAAGAACAAACTGTACGAAGGGGATAACAAATACTTGGGCATCACGTACAATATTCCTTGCCCAAGCGACAACAGATGTGTAATAAGACTTCGTTTACGGCATATTGTCGCCAGGTTATCGTATCACTAAAGCAGTTGGTGGATAACCACTTAATGCAAAATTACACGCAATGATGCTTAATTTTTCAGTCGAGACTATTATACCATCACTATTATACTCTACATCACTATTATACCAGATTTTCTTTCTGGAATAAGTGGAGCCAAACTTTACCTTCGACTACCAAATCATAAAATGATCCTTCAATCGGAAATAAGTTCGTTTATGGGATACATGATCTGGGCCAGTGATAATTTGGTGAAGTGGACATGTATATAGTGATTTAAATATCTTCAGTAATAGTGTTGAAAGAAATGTCGTGGAATATCTAAAGACGTATTAAAATTATTTTAGTCAAAGCTAAACTTGGATAATTCAATGCCTTTTGGCACATCGTAAACCAGGCTAAAAATGGGCGAAAAAGACTTAACAACTATTATGGGTAAATGACGCAATAGGAGGAATTGCGAAGATACTACAGGGTATATGCCATGTGTATATTGAGACTGAATACAAACGACTTGATTACTCTGATGAATGTTTTTATGAGATACTCTACTCTACGATTGTCACCCTTCTAGAAGAAATACATTCCAATAATAAGCCACCCCACAAGCGGTATTGAATCTTTTAGGGCTAACGAGAGGGCAAACGCTATTCCAGCGCTAATAAATTTAGGCAAGAACTGGAGAAAACTACCTAAATTAAAAAAGATTCTGCTCCTATGTAAGATAATCATGCGGAAACTGTAGGTTAAATATCTGAGAAAGTCTCTGAATATATTGGTAAGAATTATGAAAGACAAGTTTAATAAGAAATTCTTCTGGGGGGTTTGTGAGCAAAACAATCGTTATCCTTATCTATCCCCTGTACAGAGCTAGTAGACTCTTTATTTTCGAAAATACTTTTCAATGAGATTAGTAACAAAGTTGCATGAAATGATGTAGAGACTACATACTCTTGTAAAAGTAGGACCATACTGTGTTATGCAAAAAACCGAGGATAGATTTTGATCCTAGAGTGAATAACCCGGGAAATAGGAAACTCGCTTGTATCTTCAAAGTTAAAGTCTATGCCATTGAAGGATGTGGGCCATTTAACTTGGATATAAGGTTCGCTATTCGAGTACTCGGTTCGTATGAGGTTAACTGCAAAGGGTATAAACAGAGGAATAACAAAGAAAAGCAATTGTTGTTGTTTACATCAAGTTGTGAACAGTGGCACACTGAATTGTTCTAATAATAAAGAATTTGAATTAAAATAATAAAAATATACGACCTCATATTTCAAACGTTTTCAAAAGATAAAAACGTAACAATATTGACATTTTTTTTAATTAAATTTGGCACAATGAAGCTTAATTGAATTCAATAAAAAAAGCAAAACAAACACACGATATTCCAAATTAATGTAACCTTGACCTTTGGCTTGTATTTATTTTTAAAATCCAATGTGAATATTTTCTATTTTAAAAATTTAAAACGTTCAAGGAGAAACACAAAGATTCACGACAAAAGAAGAGAAGAGAGAAAAAATATCACGTACCAGTTACCAGAAGTAAATTAGAAATGAACAGAAAGAAAAAACGGATAGAAAATGAAGAACACGTAGCACTTCATAATGATGATGTTGTTGCAGTGTTGTAGTAGTTTTTGTTGTTGCTGTTGCGTTTAGTGGTAGTTGCAATTTGACAATACCTTTATGCGTCAAAATGTCTACACACTGACTCAAACAGACAGATAGACACACACACACAGTACTTTCCATGTACACTAGCGTTCATATTAATGTAGAGGACTAAAAATTACGTAGAAAACAGACGTAGAACATATATCAACTTCTATGTATTCATCATTCATATCCTTAACCATTTATATGCGAATGTCTATGTATGCATGGGCATTTGTCTAGCTGTTGTAGTTGTAGTTGTGTGTGGGGCTGTTGATATCATCGTCTGACAGCAGCAGCTATAACCGGACATTGTCCGCAATGTGGCAATGAAATGTAGTGTTGCATACGTTTAACTCACTTTAGCAGTTGTTGTACAACACTTGATTTAACTCTCACTATTATGGCGTCTTTTTTCTCTTCCTCTCTTCTCTCTAAAGCTCTGACTTTTTCCAGTCTTTTCCGTTTTTCATTTAAAATTTGCCAGGGCGACAGGCAAATCTGTTAAAGGCGTGCAACAAACTGGTTTTTGCTGTCAATGAGAGGAGATTTTCTGTTTAAGTCGCCATTATTGCCGGATTCTACTGTCTGTCTTTAATGTAAATTAACGTTTATTTGCATGTATTTGCAGGTATATCTGAATGTGAATATCCTTGTGTTGTGCGTGTATGCATGTGAAATGATTAGTATTGTTTGCTTTTATTGTTCACTTTTTTCCTTTAAATGCTCAGCAAATACCTTCATTCATGGCATTTTTATTGTGTAAATGTGTTAGTGTGTACTGTATATGTGTGACAATCGGTTCTCTCTGTCTGTCCGCCTGACAATCCTTGTTAGCTTTCTGAATCCTTTTGGACATCATCAAGGTTACATGTTCTTAATGGTTTACCACACGTACATTTCTATCCGTTTTCGACATGATGTACGCAAAATTACACGTACTATACACACACCCATACATACACATGTATATAGAAACATATTCACACTCACACTGTTCAATTGAACATAATCGACGTGTAAAATTTTCCAGTAGACAACGTCACTTATTTCTTCTTTTTTTGTTTAAAATGTTCTCATAAATTTTGTCGTATTTTTTGTAATTTTCTTTGACTGCTTTTGGCATGTATTTTAAACACATTCGACTGATTTGCCTTAAACGTGAATGTTCTAATTTGAAGAAGCGCTTATTTCCACAAAAAATTCACTGCCAGAATGCTGATAATATTCGTCTGCTCTGCGGTCAAAGGTAAAATTCAAATGATAATTGGATTGCGTGATAGTTTTTATTATTTGTATAAGTTTACAGCCAGTCATTCTGAAACTCTTTAGTAATGAAGGAGCTTTTGGTGCAGTAATGTTTTAAAGGATCACAAATAATTTCTCTTATCGTTCAACTTAAAATCAAATAAAATTTGCCAATAAATTCAGTGTGTAGCAGAGATCAGCAATGAATTGTTTTTTTTTGCTACTCATAAGCACTCATGAAATTTTAAATATAATTGAGTCAACAATATTTAAAATTTAACTATGTACTCTGATTCATTCGTACTCACTACAACGTTGATTTATAAGTACAAGTTGCAATGAGTATGAGTACAATGTTGACATCAAACTCATAACATTCGAAATATGTTTGATTCATACGCCTACCTTTTCAGATTCATAACTTTAGAATGATTCGAGTGACTCGACTCATTTATCAAAATTTACAGTCGTAGTTGTTGTTGCAAGAATGATAAAGAGGTAAACTGTTGATAAAGGGCGTTTCAGTAAGCGTGCAGTTTTTATTTATTTTAAAATAAAAAAAATTTTTTTGGGTTGGTTGTGTTAATTTTAATTGGGTCGTGTCAACAGAACTCTAATGACAGGCCATTACACTCGTCATGAAATTATCCATGACGTTTCACACAGATGTGGCTGCATCCCGCCGTTTCTCAGAAGTTCAAGATTTCCCAAAACTCCAAAGAAAAACATCGCACGGCGTTCAATAAAATGAACTTGGTGACCAGTTGACATCAGAATTCCTTTGAATAATTTGTTCTAGAAATCGTTGCAACAATATATCGATTATGAAAAGCACAGTGTTGCTAGTTGTGTAGTCTTTCTGAAACTAATTGCCATACAGATGCGTCCAGAGACCTACGTCATCCAGTTGCGGCCTTGAGAACACGGTTCACATGTTCTTGTAACTGCAACTTCGACCTCATCTCTAAAAGAGTAAGGCCAATTACGCCGCCAGAACTGCAACGAATGCCGTTCACAGTCAATGCAATTTAGGCTTCATCTTCAAATTTGTTTCCGAAACACATGCTGTTCACAGTCACATCGGCCTCTTCTTCAAAAAAGAAAGTTGCTCGTCCAGTTAAGACCACAGAACTTCGCTTTCTTGTTCCTGTAACCAATGCCGTTCATAGTCGAAACAATTTCAGCCTCACATTCAAAAATGTTCGTGTTGCAAATGCTGTTCACAGTAATTGCAACTTCGGCCTCATCTTCATAAAAGTAAGGCACCCATCACGCCGCACTGCACTGGAAAGTTGGTTGACTAGTGGAGGTCTCAACTTCGTTATCATCACCCTATAACGAATGCTTATGTGCGAATGCCTGATCTTTCAAAAAGTAAAGCAGTTGCTCGTCCAGGTAAGGCCACAAGAACTTCAGTATCCCGTTCCTTTAATGAATGCCGTTCACAGTGAGTGAAATTTCGAGCTCATCTTGTAAAGAGTAAGGCCCTATCAAGCTCAAGCCGCTTGTTGGCGGTGAATTTATTTTTCATGAATTTCATGATAATTTTCTAAGCCGAATATTCACAATTATGTGCTATGCAGAGGAAAATGCGATTTATTGGTGATTATATTTTTTTTCAGAAAATTAGCTGTGGCTTCACAAAGGAAAAGCCATGCGTCCTCAAGTGAGCTTTGATATCAAAGCTACCACAACAACCTACCTACCTAACTCAAATTGGATTGTTCGTTGCTTCATTACTTTTTGAATGGATTGTTAGCACTTTTCATGGGCTTGAGCTCCTGAGTAAGCCGAATTTTCTACATTTGAAGGTGTAGCTCTCATACATACATACATAATTGGTCATTGCAACCCTTCAGTCAGGATTACGACCTAGTTTCTCACACCACTTCTGTTGCGTGTGTTAATTTTATGCATGAGTGGTGGGACCTACGGTTTAAAGTCGACTCCGAACGACAGACTTTTGAGAAACTTTTCATGGTAATTTTATTTACTCCCAGAGCTTTTGCCAGAAATCTGCTGAGAGGAAGACGCCGAAGAAATACTTTTTGTATTTTGTTTTAATGTCTGGCTTGGGAATCGAACCCTGGCTTTACGTCTAATAAGCCAACACACTACCTACTAGACTACGACGACTTCATAGGCAAGAAAAAAGACAAAGACAGCAAGCAAAGCAAACACACAACCTTTTAGTGAGTATTTTAGTGTTCGCACGTGAATCATACTTATTTTGTGATTCGTGTATATATTGAGTTATGGAGAGTCAAAATCAATAACATCGTATGTGTTGTTAAGTATGAATATGATGAGTACTTCAACTTTGAATATAGTAGAGGTTCCATGAAATTATGAGCACGATTCGATTCTACTCATCTTTTTGAATACTCATTGCTGATCTCTGGTGTATAGAACGAAATACTTACTGAATTGGCCATAACAACCCGATTAAAGGATTTCGACCTGCCGCAACACATCCTTCCAGGCGCCTCTGCCTCTTGCGCGCCTACGCAAGTTGGTCACACCATTCGAAGACAGGGTTTCCTTGATTTGGTCCTTCCAACGCAAACAAGGTCGTCCTCTTCGCCGACTTCCGCAGATTCCCGCATCAAATACCCGTTTCGCCGGAGCATCCTCCTCCATTCGAACGACATGGCCGAGCCAGCGCAGCCGCTGGATATTAATACGCTGTACAACGTCTATGTCGTTGAGGACTTCATACAGCTCACTGTTCGATCGGATGCGGAAATCATCGCCAACTCGCACTGGACCGAAGATCCTACACAGTACTTTTCTCTCGAACACTCTTAAGGCTGTGGCATCAGTACTTAATAGTCTCCAAGCCTCTGCGCCATAAAGAAGCACGGGTAGGATGAGCGTCTTGTAGAATGTTAGTTTTGTCTTACGAGAGAGGTCTCTTCTACTCAATTGCCTATTGAGAGCGTAATAGCACCTGTTGACAAGAGTGATCCGGCGCTTGATCTCCAAACAGACATCATTTTTGGTGGTAACGGCGAAGCCAAGATAAATAAATTCCTTGACTATATCGAAATATAGTTATCGGCCGTAATCTGAGAATCAATACGCCGTGCATCTCTACTTGTTGATAAAATATACTTTGTTTTGCCCTCATTTACTGCCAAACCCATTTTAGTAGACTCCAGTTCAATAGCACTAAAGGCAGCAGTAACATTTCGCTTAGTACGCCCTATGATGTCAATGTCGTCAGCGTACGCAAGCAACTGGACACTTTTTTGAAAAATAGTACAATTGCGTTGCACTCCCGCCTTTCACATTACACTCTCCATGAAGAGGTCGCATGATGAGTGATCGCCTTGTCTGAAACGTCTTACGCTATCAAAAGGTTCGGAGAGATCCATTCCTACCTTGACGGAGCTGCTCAAATTGCTCAACGTCATTCTGTACAGCCTTATTAGCTTCGCAGGTATACCTAGCTCAGACATTGCGGCAAAAAGACGATCCCTTGTGGGGCTATCGAAGGTTGCCTTATAGGCGACAAAAAGAACCAAATAAGACTTGCAATTAAAGTCTAGTTTCCAAAGCATCTATTAAACGAATTACAGTTGCCACCATTTTAATAAATTAGTCCCGTGATTTATACAAAGACTTTAAAACTCCATTTTCGTACTTTTGTTTGGCATTAGATGACTAGATTCGATTAGATTAGACTGGATGTTGGACCCTAACTAAACACTAACACTAACTAAAGAGTAATATGAGTAACCAAACCAATTCCAGAATATTTCTTGTTATTGCAACAATCTTTCGTCCGTCAATGATGACAAAAAATTAAAGGAAAAGGGTACTCTCATGTGAAATAAAAGCTAAAAATCTCTTCCCCCGCCTTAGACCCATGAAAGTTATTTAAAGGAAGGCTAAGTTTATTGGCATGTCTTCCAATTGCTTAGTTGCCCGAAAGAATCGCAAATGGGCGTTGAATGCGATTTAAGTATGGAAGACAATAATTTCTAGTCCAGTAAAGTTCAGTAGAATGTAGCAAAATAAAGGAAGCAAATGAAGGTGAACCTCCCTGCGGGATAACTACGATATCTCAAAATCCAGGAACCCATACAAGAGTTACCTTTGAATGTTTAAAAATTTCAAGAGAAATTTTCGACATTCCTGGTCGAAGACTTATTTCGTGGTACCTTAATCAGAGCCTGGGTATCCAAGTAAATTAAAAGATTTTCAAGAAGAAATCCCTCTATTCAACAAGCTTTGCTCCGCTTACAAAATGGTTATGAACAAGACCTGTGGAGACCTCTGAAGTTATTAAAGTCCATTTGAATGTAACAAAATAAAGCAAGCAACTAACTTAAGCCTCCCTGCAAATGAGTGGAGTGGCTATATCCAGTTCATCGGGAACGTAATTACCCACGAAAACCCTATAACCTAGAACACATATAAGAGTTACGTTTGAATGATCGAAACTTTTCATATAAATTCTCGATACCTCTAGTCGAAGACTTTTTTGTGGCAACGTAATCTGAACTTGGGTATCCAAGTAAATTAAAAGATTTTTAGGAAGGAATACCACCATTCAACAAGCCACGCTTAAACTACGCCTGAACATCATTGCAGTGGTCAGGCACCTAAACGAAAGTTTACCATCGAAAGCCTTGACTGATAGCCCACTTTTTCCTACATTTTGAAGCCTCAAAAGGCCCCTGGGTATCTGCCAACCATAGTCCAGCTTAGGCAACGATTTAGCTACATTGCGACATATTGCCACCAACAGAGCTCTACATACATACATACATAATTGGCTATTACAACCCTTCGGGCAGGATTACGACCTAACTTCTTACATCACTTGTGCTGTGCGTCTTAATTTTATACATGAGTGACATGACCTACAATTAAAAGCCGGCTCCGAATAACAGATTTGCTCTCAGACAGTTTTTGCCAGAAATCTGCTGAGAGGCACTCCCGAATAAATATTTATTCTGATTTCGTTTTGTTGGCGATATCTGACCTGAGGTTTGAACCGTGGCCTTACGTCTAATAAGCCAAAATCCTACCTACTAGACTAGGGCAACTACACGAAAGTTTAATATCAGAATTCTTAAACCACAGCTCAACTTTTCTCAACATTTTGGAGCCTTAATTGTATATCCGAACCATGGGTAAAATTAGACAACAATATAGCTGCATATAGACTTATTACCACCAAAGTAGCTCTATGCCAAGTCTATCGGCATGGACAAAGATGTCCGTATTTAGGATAGCAAATAATGTCTTCAATGGAGTGGAAGAGATAGGAGTGGTCAGGTTAGCGGACCGTTTGGGCACTTATTGCGGAACTTTGGTGCTTGCACACCTTCCATTAAACATTAGCATGGGAAAGTAAGCTCGTGCCCAGGCAAGGGGCAGGCCTTCCCACCAGAGACCCAGAAATAGCGGTCAAGCAAGTCTTAAGTGTTAGTCATTGAACGTAATTTATACCCGATTTTTATTATAATCGTGGGGAACCAATATGCGAATCACTGGGAAGAGTTTTCTAATTCGCAGCACAGTCTTCTTAGTCGACTAGCGGGTCTTCCCACTAGAGAACCAGAAATAGCGGTCAATTAAATCTTAAGCGTTAGTCTATGAATGCAATTTATCCCTAATTTTTAGCGTATTCAAGGGGAATCTACATATGTATATGCAAATCACTTGGAGGTGTTGTTCACTTTGCAGCACAGTGCTCGTAAGATATTTCGAAGTCCTCGCATAATTCATTAAATCCCGAAGAAGTAGGCGATATTAATGGACAAACGTGGACAATGATGAGATGTGCGAAAGGGTCGTTAAGTTAGCCTAACTATTCGAATTGGTCAGCATGTTATCCGTATGTTTTATTCTGTTATTCGCTAGGAGGACAGCTTTGGAAACGCAGCAGTGAGCCGTTAAGTATTTGATAATCAAGTCCTCAATATACAGCCAACAACCGATTTTACCACATTACTTTAACCCAACGGTGTTTATTTCCAGAGAACTGGGACTAGGACTACCGTAGTCTGTAGATATGTTTGATAATCAAGTCCTTAATACGCAGCTCAGTGTATATTTCCAGAAAACTTGGCTAGGACTACCGTAGTCTGTAGAAATATTTGATATTCAAATCCTCAATTTACAGCCCACAACCGGTTTTGCCATATAATTTTGACTAAGTCGTGTATGTTGCCAGAGAATTTGGAGAAGAATTTAGCTTTTGCTTCCGGTGGTCTGTACTGCTTTAAAAGCGCTGTTCAGAATTTTTTTTAGAAAACCAGCGAATTGTTTCGAATGATTTTTTTCACCGAAATCGACTACAAATTAATAAGGATATCCTACAAGTATTTCCCAGAAATTATTCGATCAGCTCAAGTCTGGAGGGTAGTGCGTTGGCTCGTTAGACGTGAGGCCACGGTTCGAACCCCAAGTCAAACTTCTCCAACAAAAGAAAATATAAAAAAATATTTCTTCAGCGACTGCTTCGCAGCAGATTTCTGGCAAAAACTCCGAAGGCAAATAAAAAAATTGTCATGAAAAGTTTCTCCAAAACCTGTCGTTCGGAGTCGCCTATAAACTGTGTAGGTCCCGCCACAGTCATGTATAAAATTAACATTCACAACAGAAGTGGTGTGAGAAGCTAGGTTCTAATCTTGACTGAAGGGTTGTAATGACCAATTATGTACATATGTGTGTATGTATTGGCTAATACCAGTTCACTTTAGTGTTAAGAAGGAGAAGCTCATTACTGCAAATATGCTGAAGGAAAGAAAGAAAGAAAGAAAAAAATTAAATTAAGATCTCAAACCAAATTTCGTTGCATCTTTGAATTTCATTCCATTTATTTGATATTCATTTCACAAATACTAATTACATCCTTTGGAGTATTTATGTCGGATGTTTGTACAGCTGCAACATATTTTATTTTATTTTTCGTTCTTTGTTTTTTGTTGCATGTTGCGGATTTTACTACATATCCTGCTGCATATTTGCCCAAGAGCATAACTATACCTACCACGGACTGTATGTTGCAATTTCATTATAAGTGGTTGCAAGAAAATATAAATAATAAAGACTGCATGGAAAAATGCATGCTTGTATGGCATGCATAAATATGCATTTTATTTTCTCATCTCCTCTCTCTCCTCTTCTTTCTTTTGTTTTTTTTTTTTTAATAATCATGTATCAGAAGAAGAACCGCACAATAAATTAACCTGCGGTTTGGTAGTCAGTCATATGCAAATGCTTGCATTGGTTTATTTACCGTAAGACTACAATGTCGATGCAACATGCCACATATGCCGAGAATAATAAAATGCCTGCAAAAAAAGTTTTCTGTCAAAGCATTCAAATGAAATTCTTTTGTAAAGACACAACATTTTGAGATAATTTTCAAAGTTATGCAGCTTGGTTATGACAAAAGTGCCAAGGAATTTTTGATCTTTTAAACAGAATTTGTTTTTTAATTATTTACAGTTAATTATGCAGGTATAAGTATTGTTACGTTTTTACCTTTTTAAAAACTTTTAAAATATGAGCTCGTCGATTGCAAATAAAATAAAAATAAATTTATGTTTAGTTTTTATTACACTTCTTTATTCTTAGCACAATTCTGTGTGCCAATGTTCACAACTTGCTGTAAACAACAATAGTTGCGTTTCTTTGTTTATACCTTTGCATGAACAATAATAATTATTAGACAATTAATCGATAGATCTTTGTAACGGAGATCGTCAAACCACGATTAAACTCTACAAACGCACTTCGTCTTCACACAACGCTGACTGAATTTCATTAACTGACTCGCTTGCTTTGCCTTGCCTTTTATATGGGAGGTAAGCAGTCTGATGAATATTCTTGAAGGCGAATGTTCGTGACTTCGCCTTCTAGAAATCTCTATAAATGTAAACATCATTGTTTACATTCATTATTGTTGTTTTATTACTTTGCTTACATTTATTCTTGTAGTATTGTTTGTGGATTTTTGTTTACTTGTTTACCACTTTTTATGCTGGTGTTTGTTTTTGTATTTGTTTTTACCATTTTTATGCTGGTTTTTGTTGTTGTATATTTGTTTACATGTTTACCATTTGCTATGCTGGTGTTTGTTGTTATATTAATCAGTATGATAATTTGTAAACAGGTTTGTTTACTGCATTGTTTCGTTTTTGTAGCATTTGTTTATAATTTTGATGTTAAGGGATGTAAAAGCAAAACACCAAATTTTTATTTTTATATTCGTAACAGTTTTTATTATTATTGCCATTTTGAGTTGTCATAGTTTTGAATCTATTGAACTGCTTCATAATGTTTCTTTCAAACCTTTTGCTTTGATAAACTTCAAGATGCTGGTTGGTATTAGCGAGCCAGCGCTTAATTCCTCACAGATTATTGGTTCACAGGTTCTTTCTTCTATTCTCACTATTTACATTTTGATTTTGACGCAATCCCTTATACTGAACAAGTTTTCTCTGAGTGTAGACAAAAATGAAGGCTAATAACCTCAGGTTATTTTCAGTTAGGATTACAATGTTATGTTGTGTGTGTTAATTTTATGAGATTTTTGCAGGTGAAAACTACTTGAGCGAGGCTTTACTTATCAGGTTTCCCTGTTTTTTGACACGTTTTGATCTGGAAGAAGGCAGCTTGTCAGATTTTGTTATCTTAATTTCTTCTTTTCGGGGAATCCGTATGAAGGATTGAGCTACCAACCTAAAGTCCTTCAACTTACATATGAGATCGGTTTCCCCTACCAATAAAGGAAGGAGCACCAACACTCATTGATTCCATTATCTTTTATAAACGTAGACACAAATTTTGAGTGTAATTAATTGGCTCATTGGCTTGAAGGAGTAGGAATGTGAATGCCTTTTTTTGGTTCATGTTGCGTGAATCAAAACGCAGTGCACGCTTACCATTAAGCTCAAGTTTTGGTCACATTGTGATCACAGGAATTTATGAATGTGCATTGATAAAAATGATGGTAAGGGTGATTAGTTGCTATTGTAAAGGGTGGGCCATCTATAAGTTTAAATTTTAATTTAACGGTTTAAAATTTTGTCAAATTAATTTTTTTTTGTGGTGAAGTGCAATTGTTCCGGTTTGAAATGGAATATTACTTCATCCATATGAGTGCCGTGACTGGCCTCAGAGTACCTCTTTCGATTGGACTAATTTTCGTACACTTTTTCGAGTGTATGGGGGTCATATCTCGGCAATGACAATATGAAATGCTCAATTGATTCTGGTTTGTCTGCATAAAACTTTTCTTTAACGGCACGGCTCACAGAAAGTAGTCCAACGGTGTCAAATCGCAGCTTCTTGGCGGCCATTTCGGCTAATAAAACGGCCATCAAACGTTTGACGCAATAAATCGATTGTGGCATGGGATATGTGGCAAATTGCACCATTCTGTTGAAACCAAACATCGTTCACATTAATACCATGAAGAGCAGGTACAAAAAAATCGATAATCATGGTGCGAGATGTGTCCCCATTGACCGCAATGGTTTCGTCGTCCCCTCCTCCACAAGCCGCACCAAGAGTCATTCTTCATGGATGCACTGTCTTCTATAAGACCACGACGGAGACAGATATGAAGTTAATATGACAGAGTTAAAAACTGCGGCTGTTGAAGAAATTCCGACCAACAGATGTTGTTGTCGTCAAATGAAATTTTAGAAGGAAAGAGAAAGAAAATACTTCGTGTCTGCAACAGTTGTAAAAAGTGAATTACTTTTACTTTACAAATGCAGTAGATTTGTGAAAAATTTTTACATTCTGATGTAATAATTTTAAGTACTTTTTTAAGTACTAAATAGTAAATACTTTTTTAAGTACTATTCTTTTACGTAAGCTCTGCTTGTTTGTATGTTATTAAATTTATTTGTTGGTTTTTGTATATACGAAATGTAAAAGAACATTTAAAAAAATATTCTGTTTTGAATTGAGCCAGTTTCTAAATTTCGTAATCAGTCCAAAAAGTCGAACAAGCTTAGAAAGAAGCATTCGACATTCGACAAAATATCCAAGACTAAAAAAATTGTAACCCAATGATTACAAAAAGTTCTGAATGGTAAGATTGTCTGGTATACCAATAGGTATATAGTACCCACTAAAATATAACCTAGAATTGTGGTTTTTGTACTTTTAGGTTAGAATATCTCGAAAAGTTTTAAATTAAAAAAAATCGTTTTTTATACTATGTAAGCTTGTAAATGTTTAATTCCAAATTAATCGAGTATACCTTCTGTTTAATTGAATTTGAATTTAATACTCATACGCACTATATTACATGTATTGTAATACAGTTACGCTGAAAAGTATGCAATAAAAACCCAATGATTTTGTCATGTATGAAACAGAATCGAATTAGATATCACTCATACGTCACATACGTATGTAAGTACTAGTCATTATGAATTTTACATATTAAATAAAAGCATAATGTGAGTCAATAACGGGTGGGCCATTTAAAAGTTTAAATTTAAAAATGCTATAAAACAAAAACTGTTTGAAATTTTACCAAATTTATTTTTTTGCTGTGAAGCAGAACTGTTCCAGTAAGAAATGGAATATTATTCTATTCATATGACTGCCGCGGCTGGCCTCACAGTACCTCATTTGATCGAAACAATTTGCTTGCAAGTTTTCGAGTATGTGGGGTCGTATCTCAGCAATGGCATCACGAATGTTGGCCTTCAAATGCTCAATTGTCACTGCTTTGTCGTTATAATACTTTTCTTTAGCGGCGCCCCAAAGAAAATAGTCCAACGATGTCAAATCGCAGCTTTTTGGCGGTCAATTGACATCACCATTTCGGCTAAATAAACAGTCATCAAACGTTTGACGTAATAAATCGATTGTAGCATGAAATGTAGGTCAAATTGCACCATCCTATTGAAACCAAACATCATTCACATCAATACCATGAAGAGCGAGTACAAAAAATTGGTTATCTTGGTGCGAGAGGTGTCTCCATTGACCGTAATGTTTGCGCCGTCCCCATTTTCAAAGGAATATGTGCTAATGATGCCTCTGCCCTACTAGCCGAACCAAACAGTCACTCGTAATGGGTGCATTGGCTTCTGTATGACAACGTGTGGTTTTTCTAAACCCCAAATACAGCAATTTTGTTTATTAATGTACCAACCACGATGAAAATAAGCTTCATTCGAGAAGATGATTTTTTGTTTTGGCAAAATCGTGCAGTTCCTCGTTGGTCCATATAGCTAAGCGAAAACGTAGCGGATGGTTATGCCGTTTCAATTCTTGAACCAATTGAACTTTGTACGGCGTCTTGCCGAGATCACTTCACTAAATTGAACGCTAAGTTAGGTTAGGTTAGAGGACGTGCATAATTAAGACAAGTGCAGTACCAGGAGGTCGAATTGACCCATTGTGCCACGTCCTAGTTTCTCACACCACTTATGTTGTGTGTGTTAATTTTATACATGAGTGGTGGGACCAACAGTTTAAAGTCGACTCCGAACGACAGATTTTTTGAGAAACTTTTTCGTGGCAAGTTTATTTACTATCAGAGTTTTTGCCAGAAATCTGCTGAATAAATAAAAAAAAAAAATAATTTTATTTTGATGTCTGGCCTAGGGCTCGAACCCTGGCTTTACGTCAAATAAGCCAACACACTACCTACTAGACTACGGCGACTTCAAATAAGCTTCATTCGAGAAGATGATTTTTCGACATAATCGTGCAGTTTCTGGTTGGTCCATCTGATTATGCGGTTTCAACTCTTGAACAAATTGAACTTTGTACGACATCATACCGAGATCTTTTTGCAAAATTCGACGTAAACTGGTGTGTGATATGTTGAATTTTTGGGAACGATGACGAGGTGATATTCGATACATATTTTCGAGTGTACGTACGGTAGGAGCGCGGGTATGTCTTTGCCTTTTTGTTTTGGAACCGTTTTCATCAATTATAGCAATAAGGCGGTCACCAAACGTGTCTTTCAATAAATCTATTGTGGCACGAGCTGTGTGACATGTTGCGCCGTCTTGTTGAAACCACATCTCCTGGACATCATGGTTATTCAATTCAGGAATGAAAAAGTTAGTAATCATTGCTCTATACCGATCACCATTGACTGTAACGTTCTGGCCACCATCGTTTTTGAAAAAGTACGGACCAATGATTCCACCAGCCCATAAAGCGCAACAAACAGTCAGTTTTTCTGGATGTAACGGTCTTTCCACATACACTTGAGGATTACCTTCACTCCAAATGCGGCAGTTTTGTTTGTTGACGTAGCCATTCAACCAGAAGTGCGCTTCATCGCTAAACAAAATTCGCTTATGAAAATCGGGAACAACGGTAATCTCGTTTTGGGCCCATTCGACGAATCTACGCCTTACTTGATGATCGTTTGGCTTCAATTCTTGCACGAGTTGGATTTTGTAAGCACGCAAACCAAGATCCTTCCGCAAAATCTTCCATAAAGTGTATGGACCCAGATCCAATTCCTGTGCTCGATCGCGGATGGACTCATTCGGGTCTTCCTCAATGCTACGCTCTACAGCAGCAATAGCTTCTTCTGTACGCACCGTACAGCGTCTCTGGGGATGCGAGTTATCAATAAGAGTAAACGTGGTGCGAAAACGTACCATGGTTAATCGAATTACCTGCTCTGATGGACGATTTTGTTGACGATAAAATGGACGTAGTGCGCGATACGTTTTCCGCACAGAACCATTATTTTCGAAATAAAATTGCACTATTTGCAAGCGTTGTTCAGGCGTGAGTCTATTCATGATGAATTGCCAAACCAAACTGAGAATAAATCACTTGACAACTGTTAAATCGGTCGCCATCTTGAAAAGTAATGCCAACTTAAAGTTCTATACCTCTATAAAAAACACCCTTTAGGTAGTGTGTTGACTTATTAGACGTAAGGCCACCGTTCAAACCCCAGGGCAGACATCAAAATGAAATATGAAAAAATATTTCTTCGGCGACTTCCTCTCAAAAGATTTCTGGCAAAAACTCTGAAAGTAAAATTGCCATGTAAAGTTTCTCAAAAATCTGTCGTTTGGAGTCGACGTAAAACTGTAGGTCCCGCCGCTCATGTATAAAATTAACACACACAACATGAGTGGTGTCAGAAGCTAGGCCTTAATCCTGACTGAAGGGTTGTAATTGCCAATTATGTGTGTAAAATAGTGGAACCGCTATTTGAACGAAGTGGAAAGCTTGTATCTGCATACTTAAACTAGCATGATAGTACATCTCTGCAGTGTTAAGCAGTTCTGTGGTGGCTGCTAGTTAAGTAGATGGTTTTATTCGATAAAAGTCTAATGTCTTCAATGTATTAACAGCTCTATGAACAGCTTTCCTTCAGCAAAAAAATTCAATATGAGAATATAATACAGGACATACTGTTGTATCTCCTTAATCAGATGATAAATGTTATCCTTATGTTTACACCAGTATCATCCCTAGACAACTGTTGGTTGTGGATAAATCACAGCTTAGGAAACGTTTTTGTTTATTGTGCGACATTATCAGTCAAGTGAACGTCAACAAAAAGAAACAAAAAACGGATTTTTTTTAACTTTTTCTTCTAAAAGGACAAGTAAACCAACACACATACACACGATATCAATGGAACAGAGTGCATCATCAGTTACATGGTAAACAGCCACCACCGGTAGTGTTATAACATCCTGTAAGCAACTCTTGCAGTAGTAGTAGCTGTGTATGCCAAAGACAAGGAATACAAAAAATTATGATGATGAAAATCAAATGGTGCAGAATCATGGCAGCATTTGCTAGAGTTTGTTTTTTCCTCCGTTTTGTACACAAAAAATACATTTTTTTTCTTGCTCATATCCTTACATAAACGTGGAAATGTATGAGAGCAGGTGTATTACTAAAGTAACAGTGATGTGCAGCAGTATTGTGCAAAAGGAAACAAACAAAAAACAAAAAAAAAAAACGAAGCTACACGACCAAGCAAAATGAACAACAAATACAGCATCAGCTTCACAAGATTTAAGGACATTCATCCATGTATTCTCGTTGCTCGTACATATAAGGTTTCAAGTACTTTCAAACCCTCAAAACCATGTTCATTATGACTTAAACGAAACATCATAATGATGTGGTAATAGAGGTTGATAGAGCAGAGATAAGAATGTAACACGTAAAGTAAATCAACTGATGATGATGATGATGATTTTTCAAATAATGGTTGTACCCAGGAAATCTTTTTATCTAAATTAGAATTGATTTGATTTTGCATAAATTAGACAGAGGCCGTAGTATGGTAAGCAAGACATAGGATTACTGGACGAAAGCTTGTAAGTTCAAAACCTAAATTTCTTAACGACAATTTTTTTTGGCGCCTGTCTCCCAACACTTTTCTGGCAAAACAGCTGTTGGTGGTTGCACACATACATACATACATAATAGGTCATTACAACCCTTCAGTCAGAATTACGACCTAGTTTCTCACCCCAAACTTACGTCGTTTGTCTTAGTTTTATGCATAAGTGGCGGCACCTACTATTTAAAGCTGACTCCGAATGGTGGTACAATCGTTTGTAATGCTTTATGGTCTGTAGGCAGATATTTGAAGGTGTAAAGTCAACCGGTCCCGAAATTTCATTTTTTTTCATCACCCCTGTTGTGAGCATATGGCTTCCACAAAGCATTTCCTTCTTATCCGCTTGACTGCTGTTATTCTTTCGTCTTCCCATGTAAGATTGCTCTGGTCCTAGATCTTGCGGTATCGAAGGTCACCAGGTATTCCATGACCGGGCACGGCTTCTTAGGTCTTCAGAATTCCACTTAACTGCCATTCCTGTTGTACTCTCTCTGAGAGTACTCGTATGGTCGATTCATCTCCATTTCCTACATTTTATTTGCGTTATTGTGGATTCCTCGTTGATAAGGTTCCAGGGATCCGTGTTGCTGTCCTCTCTCCTGTCGTAAAAAAGGGAGACCCTACGGTATGCGCCAACTACAAGGGTATAAGCCTTCTCCCTATCGCATATAAGGTTCTTACAGGCGTATTATGTAAACGACTGAAGCCATTCGTCAAAACACGGCTTCAGACCTCACAAGTCCACCATCGACCAGCTCTTCACACTATGCCAAATCGTGGAAAAAACCGAAAAAAAAACAAGTCGATACGCACATTTTTTGTCGGCTATAAGGCCGCTTTCGATAGCCCCATAAGGGATCGTATTTTTGCCGCAATGTCTGAGCTCGGTATACCTGAGAAGCTGATAAGGCTATGCAGAATGACGTTGAGCAATTCGTGCAGCTCCGTCAAGGTAGGAATGTATCTCTCCGAACCTTTTTGATACCGCGCGAGGTTTCAGACAAGGCAATCCCTCATCATGCGACCTCTTCAACTTCGTCATGGAGAGTTTTCTGCGAAAGGCGGGAGTGCATCGCAATGGCACTATTTTTCAAAAAAGTGTTCAGTTGCTTGCGTACGCTAACGACATTGACATCATAGGGCGTACCAAGCGAGGTGTTACTGCTGCCTTTAGTGCTATTGAACGGGAGTCTACTAAGATGGGTTTGGCAGTAAATGAGGGCAAAACAAAGTATATGTTATTGACAAGTAGAGGCGCGCGGCCTATTGGATCTCAGATTACGGCCGATAACTATACTTTTGATATAGTCAAGGAATTCATCTATCTTGGCTCCGTCGTTACTACCAGAAATGATGTCAGTCTGGAGATCAAGCGCAGGATCACTCTTGCCAACAGGTGTTACTATGGTCTCAATAGGCAATTGAGTAACAGAGGCCTCTATCGTACGACAAAACTAATACTCTACAAGACGCTCATCCTACCCGTGCTTCTTTATGGCGCAGAGGCATGGACCCTATTAAGTACTGATGCAGCAGCCTTAAGAGTGTTCGAGAGAAAAGTACTGCGTAAGATCTTCGGCCCAGTACGAGTTTGCGATGATTTCTGCATCCGATCAGTGAGCTGTATGAGCTCCTCAACGACATAGACGTTGTGCAGCGTATTAATATCCAGCGGCTGCGCTGGCTCGTCCATGTCGTTCGAATGGAGGAGGAAGCTCCGGCGAGACGGGTATTTGATGCGGGGATCTATGGATGTCGGCGAAGAGGATGAGCTTGTTTGCGTTGGAAGAGCCAAATCGAGGAAGCCCTATCATCGATTGGTGTGACCAACTGGCGTAGGCGCTCAAGAACCAGAGGCGCCCGGAAGGATGCGTTGCGTCAGGCCGAAATCCGTTAATCGGTTTGTTATGGCCAATTAAGTAAGTAAGTAAGTAATATCCATGTTGCTAATGTTATTAGGCCAGAGTATTTTGTATATGAATCTGAGGCACTTATTGATGAATACCTACAGCATTTGCGTAATGGTGTTCGGTACTAATCAGCTTACGCTTCCGTTTAACCAGGTAGATTTTACACAAGGATTGAATATTCTAAGCTTGGTTCGTCTGGATATTCGTGAGCTTCTCCCCAAGGGCGGTAGTCGTTCGAATGCCGCTCTAGCTTTATTGATCGTTCGTTATGTCTGTTTCTGCGCTGCCATTTGTTGTCAATATACTGCCTAGATCGCAGAAGCTATCAATGTATTCGACTGGTTGGCCTTGTAGCATGATGTTGTCGGTGCTTACGTTGTTAATTTCCATGGCTTTCGTTTTCTTGATATTTACATCAAGTTATACGCGTTATTCTTTCTAAATCCTCCAGCTTTGTTTGTATGTTTTAGAATTTGTGAGAGCATGTAATTCCTCTTCTCTCAGACCAGACTTTGCTCATGATATCATCCAGCACGATGATGAATAGCTAAGGTGATAGGGGGCATCCTCGGTTTACTCCAACATATGTGTGAAATGGTTGGCTTATATTGCCGTTGTGAAGGACTGAGACTTCTGCATTCTCGTACGTATTTAGTTCGTATTATCCTCTGGGCTACTCGATTGCTTCTCAATACTTTCCATATGGCAATTCGTCTGATGGTATCGAAGGCTTTTTTAAAATCTACAAATAGTAGGTACAGGGCAGTACGCCGCCATTCACAAAAGTACGTGCTTAACAGAAGAGTTGCTTATTTTCTCGTAAAGGTTATTGCTCATTAAACCCCATTCTATGTATTTCTCCTGGCATGTAGATACGAAGTATTTTTATTTTTTTCTCGCCTCCGTGTGTGGGGTCCTCACCCACTAAATCCCCCCTCGTCCCGTGGACTTGTTGTGCCCACTCCGGAACTACGGTGGTATTACTTCGGAGTGGAGTCCAATTGGCCCTTTGGCCCCTGCGTGTTCATATCCGCGTTCGGATTGCGTGCCGAAAGTTGAGGAGACATCTAAGTGTCTCCACTATTCCTTTCGTCCAGGTCCCTGTGTCGGATTTTGTTTGACACGTGTGCAAGTATCATCTAAGCCGGCGTGCCTACATGTTCTGCAGCCTCAATATCTCTCTTCTTCAGTCTTAGGATACGCTTCACGTAATTCGCCACTGAAGTCCAATTCTCTCTACTCGCAATCATAACGCCGACAATGTTAGCGGCCGTGATCGTTCCAATTATTGACGTCAGTTCAGAGAGATAGATGTGCTCTGAATCATCAATTATTTCCACCTCTTCGTAAAGGCAATAAGGGGAGGCGCTCTTGTCCATTCTATGCAGGTACTTTCTAAAATACCCATGCCCCGGTAGCATCTGTGTAGTGTAGTAGTTCACCTCTCCGATTTTCCGTCCAATCCATAGCCCAATATCCGGGATGTCTCGCTGTCCACCTTCCTCTGTCCTCTTTATCCCATTGGCGTTGCAATTTTGGGATGGTATTTTGCCTAAAAGAACCTGTTGTATAACTTCCGGTCAATTTCGCCCTATAAATCTCCATCCGCTCCGCGGCCTGCAGATCCACGGCAATTGTACCTGCAATCACAAGTACGGCTGGCGCGGATACTGTACGATACGCCGATGTTATACGCAATGCAGCCGTTATCTTTACTGATATAAGTGAGTACGCTCGCTTTCTAACATTGAGCGTTTCGGCCCAAATTTCACTCTCATAAAGCATAATGCTGTTGCTAACCCCCATCAGGATATGAAGTATAAAACTTCTACTTATACCGCTGCTTTATTTGCATATGAGGTCAACGTTGGTTTCAGAAATCTAGATTCCGAATTTCATAGGTTTTTCGGCTTTTCCTATCTATAGCCCATACGTTAAAAACTCCGCCAATGGCTATTCGTAATGGGGGCGGACAAGTTTGAGGCCACTTTTTCAGTAAACGATCGACTAACACACGTATGTCAACGAAACACAACATCTGCCGAAAACATTGCCGCTGTGCATGACGGTGAAAAAGAGAATCCGAGGCAGTCGATTTCGGGTAGCCTACAACAACTCGGTTATTTGTAGACTACAACTTGACAAAGTTTTGCATCGTTGCTTGGATCAGCGCGCGTACAAATTTCAACTGATCCTGGAAATAAAAGCAAACAACCATAATAATATATTCACTGCACGGGCTCTGAAATAATTGACAACTGATATGAATTTTCATCGAATAACCATCTTTTGTGATAAGGCCCATATCTGGATGAATGGGCACGTGAACAAACAAAATTGTGGAGTTTGGAATCCATTAACCAATCCACCTAAGATCCAAGAGCGGTAAATGCATCCCTATTTGGTGTGAATTTAGGGCAGGCAGCGTTGTCGATTTATATTTCTTTAAGAATGAAGTTAGCAAGCCCTTCTTTGCCAACGGCGAGTATTATAGGTCGATGATTTCTAACTTCTTCTGGCCTGAACTTAATGATCTGGATACCAACGACATGTAGCTTTCACGGTACATTGTCAGTGCCACAGAGGTCATGTCACATTGGATGTTCTGTACGAGTGGTTTGAGGGCATGATCATATCACGTGGAGATGATGTGAGCTGGCCACAGTTAGACATTATCGGTGGGGTTTTCTTAAGTCGCAAATTTATGCGAATGAGCGACGAATCACGGTGGTTCTTTAAGATATCGTAACCTGTAGCTTATTGAAGTTCATAACCTTTTAATGCTGAAGATGGTTTCTTTTTTATAGAAGGAATTTGCAGAAGGAACCGCGTTGTTTGTGAAAACGATCGGTGGCGGTTAGTTACTGAAGTGGGAAACATTATGTAACGTATGCCTGTTGATTTGGTACATACCAGCTGTCGGATGAATTTTGCAGATTACGTTGATACCGAAAGCGAAATTGATTACAACACCTTATAGGACTTACATTCTGAAATTACATACATACATACATAATTGGCCATTGCAACCCTTCAGTCAGGATTACGGCCTAGCTTCTCACACCACTCACGTTGTGTGTGTTAATTTTATACATTAGAAGCCGGACCTACAGTTTTAAAGTCGACTCCGAACGACAGATTTTTGAGAAACTTTTCATGGCAATTTTATTTAATCTCAGAGTTTTGCCAGAAATTTGCTGAGAGAAAGTCGCCGAAGAAATACTTTTTGTATTTTGTTTTGATGTCTGGTCTAGGGTTTGAACCCTGGCTTTACGTCTAATAAGCCAACACACAACCTACTAGACTACGGCAACTCAATAAGGACAGTAGGAATCTCGTTATTCCATTCATGCGCATCACAAATTAGATGACGAGCCATTTGGCTACATTCTGAAATTTGTCCAAGCAATTCGCTTGGATGTCGCCGTAGTCTAGTAGGTTGGTGTGTTGGCTTATTAGACCTAAGGCCACGGTTCAAACCCCAGGTCGGACATCTCCAACTAAGCGAAATATGAAAAAATATTTCTTCGGCGACTTCTCTCAGCAGATTTCTGGCAAAAACTCTGAGAGTAAAATCAAATTGCCATGAAAAGTTTCTTAAAAAAATGTCATTCGGTGTCAACTATAAGCTGTAGGTCTCGCAACTCATGTCTTAAATTAACACACATAACATGAGTGGTGTAAGGAACTAGGTCGTAATGCTGACTGAAGTGTTGTAATGACCAATTGCTTGTCGAGTTGGCCATATATCGGCTTAAATTTTCACCATCGTTTATATCGAATCTGGCAATACTTATGTCATTTTATTCTGTAACAAAATTCAGTATATTATCTCCCCTGAATATATTGAATCGATTTACGCTTGAGCAAGAAATTTCATTCCAAAACAGAGACAAATTGGTCGTAAATTGCATGAAAATGTCTTACAAAATTTGGTCGCAAGGAAGGACCAACAGTGTCCGATACACCCAAGTTTATTGCTAAACTGAAACTACTTTCATTGTTGGTGAGCCAAGAAGTGAGCGTGCTCGTACAGTGCGTCCACCCAAAAATATCCAAGCTTTGGCTGAGAGTGTGCGTGAGAATCAATATTTCACACACCAGTTTACGTCGAACGAATTTTGCAAAAAGATCTCGGTATGACAAAGTTCAATTGGTTCAAGAGATGAATCCATAAAACCATCAGCTACATTTTCGCTTAGCTAGGTGGACTAACCAGAAACTGCACAAAGATGTCAATTTTGCCAAAAGAAGAAATCATCTTCTCGAATGAAGCTTATTTTCATCTTGGTGGGTATGACAAACAAAATTGCCGTATTTGGGGCTCAGAAAACACATGTATGGTCTTACATAAGCCAATGCACCCATTACGAGTGATTGCTTAATGCGGCCCTTGTTTTTTTGAAAATCGGGGCGACTTAACCATTACGGTCAATGGAGACACCTATCGCACCATGATAACCGTTTTTTTTGTATTCGCTCTTTATGGTATTGATGTGAGTGATGTTTGGTTTCAACAGGATGATGCTATTTGTCATACATCTCATGCCACAATCGATTTATTGTGTCAAACGTTTGATGTCCGTTTAAATAGTCGAAATGGTAATGTCAATTGGCCGCCAATAAGTTGCGATTTGACACCGTTTTAGTATATTCTGTGGTGTGTCGTTAAAGAAAAATGTTATGTTACATAAAATATTTCTTCGGTGACTTCCTCTCAGCAGATTTCTGGCAAAAACTCTGAGGTAAATAAGAAATTGCCAAGAAAAGTTTCTCAAAAATATGTCGTTCGGAGTCGACTTTAAAACTGTAGGTCCCGCCACACATGTATAAAATTAACACACACAACATAAGTGGTGTAAGAAACTAGGTCGTAGTCCTGACTGAAGGGTTGTAATGACCAATTATATATTATGTTATGTATGTATGTTATGCCGACAAACCACAGGCAATCGGCAATAGATTGCATGGCCTTATACTAAGGCACGCCTTCATTTATTTGTTAACAAAAGAATGGTTAGGTTAGGTTAGGTCGGAGTGATAGCTCTGATATCACAAAGCTCACTTGAGCACGCATAGCGGCCCGTTGTGATGCCACGGGTGAACGCAGTCCCTGTACTAACCAAGTTCCACCAAAATTAGGGAAAAGGAAGAAGTTGGTCAGCGCAAGGGCTGCACAAAAGAATGGTAGAAGGAAAAAAATATTTGGCTTCAGTGCCTGATAAGAAGGATTAGGAGTGAGACTAGATAAAAAGGAATTCATTTTTATTACGAATTCTAAAGAATTACTTTTTGACCAGACTGTAAATGGCATTCACACTTACATTTCACTGCAACAAAAATCCATCCTCGTTTACTACATTTACTATGTTTTTGCACTAAATTAGATAAACATTAAAGGAATTTAAGACAGGTTAAAAGAAATTTAATGCAGGAGAGCAACCAAAACAAAATTCCAAAAACTATACTAAGAGGTAAAGAAAGAAATTAAAAACTAAGATTGCTTTACAAAAGGTAACGAGCCATCATAATATTCGTTTTGTTTTTTATTTTTCTCCGGTATTTTAGTTACTCTTACTTGTCACATTGTCTCCACAAGTAGGGGTAATTAATGAGAAGTATTTAACTTTGATTTTTTATGAGTTCAAGTATTTCTTTCTTTCTTTTTTGTGCTTAAATGTGGTTTTTACTTCAACATAAAATCTCCTTTTTTTCTTTTCTTTACATTTGTTTTGCTCTTAATAAGGAAATAAAGGAAGAAAAAAACTGTTATACTTACAATGTATGCTTAAGGATATCCTTTTGGAAACCGATGGTGGTACACCATTTGATGCTATGCACAGATATGAACCCATCTCATTACGTGAAATTTTTGTAAGTTTTAGTACTTCACCACGATAAGAGGAAACTAGAAAAAGAAAAAAATTTATTTCAACCATTTCAAGCAATTAAATCAATCGCCTTAATTGGTTTTTATTGAATTAAATTGAATTGAAAGCGTTTCACTTACCCAATGTTTTAGAGCCAACACTGTCTTTGAGCACAATTTCATTGCCATCCTCGCGTCGCCAAGTAACAATTGGTTCGGGATAACCGCGTGCCCTAAAAAAATTTTATACAAGAGGGGTTTGGTTTTGAAAAACGAAATTATTTTTAATGAAATCATTAGTAACGAATACGTAATGTTTTATAAAAATTTACTGCCAAATGCCACAGAGAAGAATGCAGAAGTCAAAGAAATAAAAAAATTAAAAAAAAAATCCAATAAATTTGTCATTGCTATCTTCCAATATTATTTCGATGGTACAGGTCTAATGGATATATCTTTCGGTGGATATATTCTATGCCAGTGAGTAATTGGTCGGACAGAGGACTTGGCCATACCCGACACATACATACATACATAATTGGCCATTACAAACCTTCAGTTAGGACTACGGCCTAGCTTCTCACACCACTTATGTTGTGTGTGTTAATTTTTATACATGAGTGCAGGGAGCTACAGTTGAAAGTCGACTTCGAAAGTCAGATTTCTGGGAAAATTTTCATGGCAATTTTGTTAACGCTAAGAGTTTTTGCCAGAAATCTGGTATGAGATTACTGTCGGCTACTGCCGAAGAAATGTGTTTTCATATTTCGTGTTGTTGCAAATATCTTATCTGTGGTTTGAACCGTGGCCTCACGTCTAATAAATCAACACTCTACCTACTCGACTATGGCTACTACGATCAGTTGTTCATTTTTACGGAAACCACATGAATAGGTTAGGTTAGGTTAGTGTGGTAGCTTCATACCAAAAGCTCACTTGAGCACGCATAGCAGCCTGTTGTGATGCCGCAGGTGAACGCAGTTCCTGTACTGACCAAGTTCCCCCAAACCCAGGAGGGGGAGATAGGTCAGCGCAAGATCTGCATATCCAAAGCGCGACTACCCGGCGCTGAAAAACCAGCCAGAAAGTTTGATAAACGAAGCTATATCCTATATCAGCACCTCGCAAGAGATGGGCATTGACAAAGAAAGTGGATAACAGTCTCGTCTTCCTCAGCGGATCTGCACCCACGGCAGAAGTCATTAAATGGGAGCCTCATTCTGTCCGCGTGTCTACCCATAAAACAGTGTAAAACCTGTAAGCATGGGCACTGTGATTGAGATAATGCCGAGACCAAGTCCAAGTAACTGGTTAGTACGCCTTCTATCCATCCGGGACCAGGTGAGTCTAGCGGTAGAGCAGGACTTGATTGTTGATTCAGGATAGGTTGGCGTCTCGGAAAAATTTCGGCGCGATGGCCAGTTTGATCGAGGCAAGTGGCATTCCTAAGTCGATTGAACAGGATTCCGGGAGTAGTGCGCCAGTTCTGGCTAGCTCGTTGGCTCTGCAGTTTCCCGGAATGTCACAATGTCCGGGGACCCAGACAATTGTGACACTGAAGCGCTCAGAAAGACGGTTGAAGCAACGGCGATATTCTCTGACGATCCTGGAATTATTCGCAATGTTTGACAGAGACTTTATGGCAGCCTGGCTATCCGAAAAGATCGAGATGCGGGTGAAAGGAACACCGTATGTGAGGATCCATTGTGCGGCCCGGTAGATGACCATTACTTCCGTCTAGAAGACGCTGCAATAGTCCGGCAGCCGGAGTGAAATTTCCAATTTCCCGGAGTAAACTCCGCTACCCACCCCGCCATCGAGTTTGGAGCCGTCCATATGGATAATCTCTGGTAAAATCTAAAATGCTACATGCAGATCATTGCAACCCTTTAGTCAGGACTGCAACCCAGCTCCTGTCACCAACCATGTTGTGTGTGTTCATTTTAATCATGAGTGGTGGAACTTATAGTTTGAGCGACAGAACACAAAAACTTTTCAACACACTACCTACTGACACATATAAGCCAATGTCTATTAGGTATCTATGTTATCCTTACTTTTCCTTGACCATTTGTCTTCATTTAAACAATTTGGTACCGTGTTTCACAACAATTAAGGCCACGAATTAATGTCATTTTATTGCTAAAACTTTGAAGTTGTTTGTGGTAAGAAATTTATTTTTTTTAACAATCATTTGATCTGCTTGTAGTATTTGTCTTCATAGAAAATCTGTTATTTATTATTATATACAAAAACAACATGAAATCATTATCCCTTTTTCGGTTGTTCGTTTTATCAACAACAACAAGTAATCTGTAGCCATTTAAGCGGTAATTCTTTGCCAACTGAAATCATTAGCCAGGCAGTGTGACAAGGCGAAAAAGGAAGTTCATTTAATGTCAACAAATTAAATGACACTTCATTCTTTTTGATTTACGTTTCCGGCGCACACTCACACTCACACAAACATATAAGCACACATCTATAGAAAAACAAATACGAGGTTAAATAGCAACTTGAGTTAGTAAATGAAAGAATTCTTGTGTTCTCTCTCTCTGTGTAAATGTATTGCACGAGGGGGGAATGTGTGTGGGTTCTTTAGCCTTAAGTTGATTAATGCTTTTATTTGTATGTGTTTAACTATGTTTGAATGTGTGTGTAAATGTAACCAAAAAAAAAGGCCATAAAAACCTTTCTTTATTTATTTATTTTCATTCCCGGGTCTGCTTTGGTTTGAAGTCCATGTTTTTTTTACTGCTTCGAAGGGGTCATCCAGTTTGAAGTTTTTCTTACAGTGTGTCGTAGCTCTCTGGTTTATGTTGACTTTATTGTTGTTTTATTTTATTAGAGTACAGCTATTAAATGAAAACTCTTTTAGGGTCGAATCTTCTTATGAATTTTCACAGGCTTTTCATTTAATTAACAATATTGACGTCATAAAAAATTATAAAACTACTGGCTTAAGACAAGTGACAGACAAGAACTTTTGAAAATCTTAAATTTTTAAAACGATAAATCGAAAATGGGGACTGTATGGAGAAATATTCTGTAGTATATGGATGGCTTAAAAAGCGGCGGTGTTCCGTAACAGGTTAATATATTTGGATCGCTTGGGTAAGCTTGGGTGAGGATATCTGCCCCAATGAAAGACATGCTCAACGAAATTTGGTCAGCAAGCATATATATGGCGGGGCATAGTAATAATATCTGATAATCAGGACACCATCAGAACTCCCAGGTCCTATGACTACTTGACATTCTGAGAGCGAAGTGTTCAATGCAGTTACCAGAATAAGGAGATGTCTAGATAATACTGGCAGAAAAGGGAAACTGTTAATGGATACTGATATGTGTGCACTGACCAAAACATCGAATGAAATTGTGGACACATGAGGCAATAAAATAGCTTGGTTTGCTGAATGATATGAGATTAAGTTTTAAACAGCACTTGGAAACGGTTGATGTAAAGGCTGAAAACATAAATCGTGAGGACGAGAGTTTAATGCCGGCTTCTGTTAAGGATTGTTAACTTATAATATCCGGGAGGGCTCCGTAGCAGGAACGCAACAATCTATTAGAAAATGAGAGAAGAGACAGAAGACGTATAACAACGATAGATAAACATACACTCTAAATCCATACTATAAGACCACATGGCGTACTGGATTATTATCTCATACAGATTCTATTCAGCCCCGGGTGCTTCCTCACTGCCTGGGTGAACTCGAAAAACAGCGGAACATATAATTTTCGAGTGTAATAGATTTACACAAGACCATTGTTCATTATAAAAGGTTCTTGGTTGCAAACAACCAAACAAGCAGGCAGCAGGGGTGTGTTTACTCGGCCAAATGGAAGATGGCGATAGGTAGAGAATCTTCTTTTGACAAAAGGGTTTTATGTTGCGTGTGTTAATTTTATGCGTGAGTGACGGCATGACAGTCATCGTTCTTAATAAATGTTTCCTATGGAGTGTTCCCTATGACGACATTTAGCTCTTGCCGCTCACTTCATACCGGTACATATGGCATACATGGTATACATATAAGTTTTTAAGTTTCAAAAAAATACATTTTTATAGCACCTATGAGGAATTTAAAATTCGATATAAGTCGTTTCGATTATTGTTACGATTTTTTGAAACCAATAGCAATGTAAATCGGGGGATTACTGTAAATCATTCAAATGAATATTGTTTTCTTGGTCGGGCAACAATTCGCAATAAAATTTAAGCATCTATTCGAAATCGAATTAAAGCATTAATCAATTTATAAATTGTGGTTGGTAATTTGGCGTTAATTATTGGCTTGGCAACTATCATGTGATAATATTTTTATTACACTTCGTATTATTGACTACGACAATTAAATTTCAATTACAACAATTGCGGTTGGTATGTGGCTGAATTGTGTAAATAAACTGGAATTAGTTTCATATTTATAACAACAAAAACAATAACAATGAAACAAACATACCGACATGTTAGCTTAACCGAACTTCCTTCAGGCACAATGACGTCAGATGAAGTGTCTTCATCTACAAAATCGGGTGGTATAACAACATCAAGGAAACCAATCTGAAAAATACGAAAAGAAAATTATGTGTTCTTAAGTACACTTTAATTAGATTAATTTCTAAAAATTTACACTAATTTAAGGAGTTTTCATCACTGTAAATATAAAAGAGTTCGTCAGTGGTGTTCATAACCATAACGTGGCCATAATATGGTCAAATATTTGAAATAAAATTTGTGTTTAAGAAATTGACAGGACAGGAACTATTCTCCATGAGAATTAAATGCTTTTGCCTTCGAGTACGTGCGACGCCAGAGTTGCTTCATTGGTCCCAACTAGAGGGTTTTATGTGTTTGATAGCAAATGAACGAAAGGAAAATATCGCAAAGTTTTTAGCTTTTAAAAACGTTTAGAAATATGAGCTCATAGATTGCATATAAAAATAAAAACAAATTTGTGTTTAGTTTTAACTAAATTTCTTTATTATTGTACAATTCTGTATGCTTGTGTTCACAACTTGATGTAAACAACAACAATTGCTTCTCTTGAGAATTCAGACTTAAAGGATAACGCAACTACATATCGCAACTCTATATGTAGAGTAGCGATTAATATCCTCATAAAAGCGTTTCTCAGACGACAATATTTTCGACTTTAGTATTTCTTCTATTGCGCTGATTCCACCAATTTTCGCTACGGAAGCTACAGAACAGAACAGTTCGTGGGGCGATCAATGAGTTTTGGAATCTTTTCGAACATCAGAAAGCATAATCTGCGAGTATACATCTCCACCCAGTAGTAAATCCATACGGGTTCGGGTATATTAAAGACAACAAACTTCACTAATGAGTATGTGGTTAATCGACCAGCCAGCCTTTCAACAACATATGCCACCGTATTCAATCTAAACGCTGGATCGATTGGAGACCCCAGCGAAATTATACAGACTTTATTGGGCTTTGCTCTCAGTGCGCCATTAAGGGCCACAATATTGACAGCAGGTACCGAAAAGGTTGGAAGTTCTAGTTTCTGTTGCAGCTTTCTAGAGATGAAATTAAAAAGTGCAGCTTTATAGAAATGACGCGTCGTTGATAAGGCCTCTAGTAGAAAAAACTACGTCCTAATAAAACTGTTGATTACTGGGAGGCCTATAAACAGCTGATGTCAATAGATCGTTACCCACTTAATTTCGCTTCTGTGCAAGAGGCTGGACGATTTCTGATGAACGATCAGGGGTAAAATTAAAGGGCTTTGTTTCAACCCGCGATCTTCCCCTGTTCGATACGGTGAAGTAGCGAATTATGTTTCTTCTTATAAACAGAAGAAGCGTTTCAGCTCTGGCATCTTTTGAACTCATGAGAAGCTGCCAAACGATTCGTGCAACACTTATGCCTGAAAAACTAAAGACTGTCGTTGCCTAGTAGGTAGTGTGTTGGCTTATTAGAGGGTGAGGCCCGGATTCAAACTCCAGGTCAGACATCAAAACGAAAACATGAAAAAATAGTTCTTCGGCGATTTCATCTCTGCAGATTTCTGGCAAAAACTCTGAGAGTAAATAAAATTGCCGTGAAAAGTTGCTCGAAAAATCTGTCGTTCGGAATCCACTTTAAACTGTAGGTCCCACCACTCATGTATAAAATTAACACACACAACGTAAGTGGTGTGAGAAACTAAGTTGTTATCCTGACTGAAGGGTTGTAATGACCAATTATGTATGTATGTATGAGGTAATGAGGCTTGATCCCTACAATTGTGTATTCTTACGTAGCACCAGTCTTTCTCGCAGACCACATCTGTTTGTGCTTGATCGTACACTGCATTACAGACAGAATTTGTTCTTTAATCGGACTTTTCGTATGTGGAACTCACTACATGCAGAGGTTTTTCCTGCCACTTATGATAGAAAAGGATTCAAATTTAATGTCCATAAAAACTAGTCTATGCGTCGTTCTTTTCATAACCTATTTTTCTAATTTCAACCCAAGGCACTGCAAGAGTAGGGGCCATCCTCTAAGTGTTGGTCTTAAACTTACCATGTAAAGTGATTCAAATCTTGTGTCCATAAATACCAATCCCACAGTCTTCCTTCCAATAACCTATTTTTATAATTCCAACACAAGGCATTGCATGAGTAGGGGCCATCCCCTGAGTGAGAGGTCTTTCCTTCCACTTATGATGTAAAGGGAATCAAACCTTGTGTCCACAAACACTACTCGCACTATCCTTCTTCCCATAATCAATTTTTCTAATTCCAATTTTATGCGCTGCATGAGTAGGGACCATCCCCTAAGTTTTGGTCTTAAACTTATGACATGAAAAGATTCAAATTTAATGTACACAAACACTACTCCCACTGTCCACCTTATCATAACCTATTTTCCTAATTTCAACACGAGACATTGCATGAGTAGGGGCCTTCCCCGGATGGGTGGTCTTAAATTTTTTTTTTCACAACAAATACAATAACAAATAAAAAGGAAACAATAATCTTAAATAAATATATCGAACACATTCTATAAATACATTTTATTTAATGCTTTTGTGTTAGCATATCCACTCATATGTACGTATCCTTTTCTATTAGAGTGTCCATAACGAAACCAGAAAACTTTACATGAACATAAACACTTCAATGTCCAACCAAGCGAAGTTTATGGCGCCAATAAAATGTATTTCATGGTTCCTTAATTTTTATATCAACATAATGGAATGAAATTGCAAAACATTTCTCCATCCTTCTTCCTCTTTTTTTCTATTCCAGCTTGGATTGCCAGCCATTGTGTGCCATTCCATAGAAATTTTTACAATGTGTTGGAGATGACAAGGAAGAAAGACACAGTAAAACTTACGTTTCAATGAATCTCGTTTACATTGTTTTTGGTTTTTCTTCTTTTGTAGACCGGTTAACAAACCAAATAACAAATAAACATAGAAAATGCTACTGATGCTGTACATTTCATTCGGTTTACCTTTTTTATGGCAAAGAATATGTAAAAAAATAATAAATAAACACACACAAACAATAATTTGTTATACGTAGGACGAAATACATGTGTTTGTACAAACATGCCTTTTTTGCTTTAAGAATACAAGTGTATGAAGGTATCCAAGTATCTGAGAAGGTATTTTATGTTTGTGTGTTGCTTTTCCTTTTATTTTTTTATGGAGCTCGTAATAATAAAAATGTTATGGCGTTGTATTATTGTTTTGTCTGCTTTTTATACAATTATTGCCACAAAATATTTTTATAAATTTTATTTACATCAGATATCAGTTTGTTTAAAGGTTATGGCTGCACTACACTAGTCCACTGATCTTTCTAAAGTTTTCAAAAAATTTCTCCTGTTTTTGTACAAATATAGGAACAGTTCTGCAGGCCATGGTACTAACCAGAGATCAGCAATGAATCGTTTTTTCGCTACTCATAAGCACTTATTAAATTTTGAATATTAGTGAGTCAACAATATGGAAATTTAACTACTCTGATTCATTCGTACTCACTACAACATTGATTTATAAATACAGATTACAATGAGTATGAGTGCAACTCATACCATTCGAAATATGTTTGATTCATAAGCCTACTCATTCAGATTCATAAATTTAGAAAAATACTTATAAAACTTATAAATGATTCGAGTTATTCGAATTATTCATCAAAATTTACAGTCTTAGTTGTTGTTGCATTTACAAAAAAAGAAGAAAGAAAAAGACAAAGACATCAAGCAAAGCAAACACACAACCTTGTAGTGAGTATTGCAGTGTTCGTATGCGGTTCATACTTATTTTGTAATTCGTGTAAATCTTGAGTCATGGAGAGTCGAAATCAAGAAATCATACATACGTGTTGTTAAGTATGAGTATGAGTATGAGTATTTCAAACTTTGAATTTGATTAGTATGAGTATAATATTAAAATAAGTATGAATGCGTATAAGTATTAGAAATGATGAATATGATCCGAATCTATTTATCTTTTTGAATACTCATTGCTGATCTCTGGTTCTAAACCCATGTTACATTTTCAAATGAATAAAATAGGAAGCGCCTAATAAAGATCCAATAGTATCGCCATTAGTGTGTTAGCGTAAGAACTATTCAGCTCAACTATTATGTTGCATTCAGAATTCAACAAGACGTTCACCATTAAACGTGAGGCCACGGTTCAAACCGATACTAGCCACGGTTTATTTCTGGATAGTGTGATGAATGACACACACACATTATCTGTAACCTTTCACTGTCTCAAATCCATTTGGATTGAAAAGAGTCTGCGACTCGTTATTTTTGCTTATGTTGTGTGTATATTTTCAAATAGTTACCCCTACTGCACAGAAAACTTCCATCCTTATCAGTAGCTTAGACGCTTCACACCTCGTAGGCTTATTTGTGATAATTTTGATGTCAAAGATGAACCCTAAGGAGTCAATGAAATAATGGAAAAAAATGAAAGAGAAGTCGGCGTAGTCTAGTAGGTAGTGTGGTGGCTTATTATACTTGAGGTCACAGTTTAAATCCCATCTCAGACATCTCCAATAAAAACGAAATATGTAAACATATTTCTTCGGCAACTTTCTGGCAAAAACTCTGAAAGTAATTGAAGTTGCCATGAAAAGTTTCTCAAAAATCTGTCATTAGGAGTCGACTTTAAACTGTAGATCCCGCCACTCATGTATAAAACTAACAGACACAACAAAACTGGTTTGAGAAAGTACGTCGTAATTCTAACCGAAAAGTTCTAATGGCCAATTATGTGTGTATGTATGTAATCTGTCATATATTGCGCAAACTCTTCGTGGCCTGTAGATCACAAACGAAAAAGCCACAGTACAATATGAAAATGTCCTGTGAAATAAGTAACTTCTTCACTACATTCTGCTACAGTTAAGAGAAATCAAACGATTACTAGCTCAGATCACACATTCCCTGATATAGTGAGCCTCCGCTTGCAAAACCGCATTATGGTCCGGCAGTCCATAGAAAAGTTTAGTTTTTAATTTAGTTTTTTTTTTTTTAATTTCTGTTTGTTCTATATTTAGGCCCGGTTATATTCTGTCCACATATTTAGAGCCATCCGTGTAGCTATGTATATGCCCATGGGGAATCTTTGGCATGGATTCGTTTGCCCAAGAGTGTCGATCTGGTATGAGAGTGCAATGCAATTGGTTGCAAGTGATATATATGGTTATACTGATATATATTCCCTCAGATTACTAATCATCAAGAGCGACACCTTCCAGTGTTCCAATAATACTCTGGTGATTACACTCTGGTGATGGTTGATCCATCCTCCAAAGCCTGAACAAGTTACGCCATAAGAGTCGCCTGCTATCGAATCCGTATCTCTATCGGTTGTATGTATAGTATTGTTTCCAATTTCCTTGTGGGTACTAAAATAAATAAAGGTGATCCGTTGAAGAAAATTATTTCGATAATTTACTATCATTAATCGGTTCCTTAGCTCTTTGCGCTATGCTTTCGGCAGCTCCCAAATAGCGGCAACGAATTATTCATGAGAGTTGTATTCTATTTTCGATTAACCATACAGTTATGAACAACCATATCCAGTCTTCCAAAAGGATCTTTCTAAGAACTAACGGCCATCTACATTTGTCAAATTAGTTGTCATTTGTTCTGTTTTGTCAAATTAGCATGACAGATATAGAATTCACCAATAAGTGCAAATAAAATGAGTGTTCTATTCGAGCAAAGTACCGCAAGCTTTGTCTATTTTAATAGGGTACAAAATCGTCCTACATAGAGGACTTGGTGGATAAATATGAGTTCATTGGTTCAATAAATGAACGACCAATACCCATGCGTTGTAGGATCTGCCGAAAACGTCGATTTTTCATTTTCATTTTTGTGGCTACGTTTATAAGCAAAATTTTCGTAATTGGGGATTAGAAAACCACACGTGGTCTTACAGAAGCCAATACACCCATTACGAGTGACTGTTTGGTGCGGCTTGTGGAGCGTAGGCCCATATTTCTTTGAAAATGAGGATGGAGCAACCATTACCTTCAATGGAGACACCTATCGTACCATGATTACCCACTCTCCATGGTGTTGATGTGAACGATGTTTGGTTTCAACGGGATGGTGGAACTTGCCACGCATCTCATGTCACAATCGATTTGTTGCGTCAAACGTTTGATGACTGAAATGTTGATGTCAATTTTTCGCCAAGAAGCTGTGATTTGACACCGTTGGAGTTTTTTATGTGGGGCGCCTTTAAAGGAAAGTGTTAAGCCGACAAACCAGAGATAATTGAGCATTTGAAGACCAACATTCGTGATGCCTTTGCCGAGATACGACCCCATACACTCGAAAAAGTGGACGAAAATTGGTTTGATTAAATGGAGTACTGGGAGGCCAGCTCGGCAGCCATATGAAGGAAATAATATTCCATTTCTAACCGGACCAATTGTACTTCACAACAAAAAAATAAATTTGGCAAAATTTCAAACCATGTTTTATTGCATTTTTAAATGGAATCTTTTAAATGACCCACAAAAACTGTTTAATACTTATTCTTGTCAACCTGTTGCTAACACACAGATACATGTAGCTGATTAATATGTTTATAATGCAACAAGTGTACCAAAATGAATGTTTTTGGACTGAAGCTTTTAAATTACCCACACACACTGTTTCATACTTATTCTTGTCAACATGTTGCTATCATTTGAGATACATGTAGCCAATGAATATGTTTATAATGTAACAAGTACTCCAACATGAATGTTTAGGAATATGAGCCAATATGCTTTTCTTCGGATATTAATATGGAACAGGTTTGATCGAATATTAATTGTTCAGTTAATAAAGATTTTGTTACATGTTTATAATCATTATTGCTGAGACATTGGTGATTATAATTCAAATTTAAGTGAATTGTTGTAGCGATATACAGTGGTGGCCTTATAATAAGAAACGACTTAGCAACATGTACGTTTGTTAATTTGTTTTACAGTTTTCACTGTGTAGTAGCCGTGGTCTAGTAGGTAGTGTGTTGGCTTATTAGACGAAAAGCCAGGGTTCGAGCCCCAGGCCAGACATTAAAATAAAATACAAAAAGTATTTCTTCGGCGACTTCCTCTCACCAGATTTCTGGCAAAAACTCTGAGAGTAAATAAAATTGCCATTAAGTTTCTCAGAAATATGTCGTTCGGAGTCGACATTAAACTGTAGGTCCCACCGATCATGTATAACAATTAATACACACAACATAAGTGGTGTGAGAAACTAGGACGTTGTACAATGGGTCAATTCGACCTCCGGGTACTGTACTTGTCTTAGTTGACAAGTACACGTCCTCTAACCTAACCTAACCTAACCTAACCTTTCACTGTGTACCTGGGATCAAAGGCTTTGTTTGGAGGACGTCTTACATACGTTTTTCCATCAGATTGGGAAAAATTAAACTTAGATTCGTCACTCCAGAGAACTCTGTTCCAAAAACATCGTTTGTAATTATAAGGCCACCACTGTATGTTTTGTTTTGAGGGGTTTACTGTACTTTTAATGATAAAAATTTTAAAAATTATCTGAAATATAATTTACCTGACTCTTCATGGGATCCGTATTCAGCTGGCACATGTAGCCACCGCGATCCTCTTCTGTTACCGCACGTATATGTAAATTCCAAGTGTTCTGATCCAAATGGCTAACCGTCACCCGATGATTATGCGTTATGACGTTTTCATGTATGGCCTGAATGGCTTTTGTATCGGCCTTAAGCCAACCAACCTGAAACAGAAACAAATAAACACAGAAATTAAATAAAATTCGTAGGCAAATAATTACTTTATGTGGTATCAACAACAAATCGTATATGATTTAAATACAAGCAAAGGAGTGTGTTGAACTTATGAAAAAAAATTATTTTCCACAATGAAAAATGAAAAATTAAGAAAAAACCCCCAGAAAAAACGAAACAAAAAAAGTGAAAAAATCAGTGTGATAAACACATTGACTATAAACAACAATCAACCAGCAAACATATGTTTGTGTGTGTGTCTGTGTGTGTTATACTTAAAACACTTATTATTATTGTTGTTGTTGTTGTTTGAATATATTTTTTTGAAAAATGTTCAAAAATGATTTACTGCTACAACATGTTGTGGAGACTATTTTTTCTCTCTGTTCTGTTTTTCTCTTTGCTCTCAATGCATTGTGTGTGTATTTGACAATGTATGTGTTTGCTTGAAAGCGAAAGAAACAGAGTGTTTCTGTAAATGTGTATTTATTTTTATGCCTGTTTTTTGTTTGTTTATTATTTACGTATGTGTATGTGTGTGCCTGTTAATGTATTTGTGTTTTGTGTGTTATAATTGATGTGTTATTAAGTACTTTTTTGTTACTGCGGCTATATAATGTTGATATGTATGTCTGTATGTACTATGTATAAATGTCATAGTAAAGGCAATTATTCATTAAGGAAAAAGAGTGAAACTGCACTGCATATGAATATTTTATGATTTTTTGGTTTAAAATATATATGTACGTGTATGTGTAAATGCATATATGCATGCAACATTGCATTGTTACTTACCCGATAACCTCCCAAATGCCGTACATGACATGTGAATGTGGCATCACGTCCCACGGGCACTGAGACATTCGATATGCTTTCAACAAATTCGGGTTGAAATGTTGAAATTTCTAAAATATACCGAAAAAGAAAAAGGAAATTAAATTCTATTTTTAAAATAAAAATTTAAAAAATCAATAGCAATAGTTTAAAAACTTTTAAAAATAAAACTGTCACTAAAAATATGGTAGATGTTAAGAAAATATCACCAATATGCTTAGTAAGGATACGTTTTGGCTTACTAAACTAGATCCCGTGGTTCAAATCCAGCTCAGACATCTCGAACAAAACAAATATTTCTTTTGGCGACTTCCTTTCAGCAGTGTTTTGTCAGAAACTCTTAGAACCAGTAAAATTGCCATGAAAAGTTTCTCTGTTCTGTCGCTCAGACGCATGGTTGGTGACAGGAGCTAGGTTGTAGTCCTGACTAAAGGGTTGTAATCATCTGCATGTAGCATTTTAGATTTTACCAGAGATTATCCATGTGGAGTAACCAGTAAATAAAGTAAAAAAATAACCGATCGTAGTAGCCGTAGTATAGTAGGCTCAGACTGTAGGTTCCGCCACCCATGATTAAAATGAACACACACAATATGGTTGGTGACAGTGGCTAGGTTGTAGTCCTGACTAAAGAGTTGTAATGATGTGTATGTAGCATTTTAGGTCAGAGATTATGCATGTGGTTTCCGTAAAAGTAAACAACTGATCGTAGTAGCCGTAGTCGAGTAGGTTGAGAGTAGTCGGAAAAAATGCAAAATTTTTTGGGCGAAGTACGCTTATAACTTGCCTAGTGATAAAAAAAAATGATAAGAGATTTGCTCGGTTATCTAAGTATACATTCCTCCTAATTTCTCCAATCGAAAAGTGTCATTCCACAGTTTCAGTCATAGGGTACTAGAATGTCTCTTACGATGAAGTTACACATTCATTGCTCATGTTATTTACCTTCTGTGTGGACAGAGGTGCAATATTTCAATGAAATCTTTCTTATCTGAGCATTACTCAAAAGTTCGAACACTTACAAATAATACATACATACTTAATTGGTCATTACTACCCTTCAGCCAGGATTATAACCTTACTTATCCATAAGTGGTGGGACGTTAAGTTGACTCGGAATGACAGATTTTTGAGATACTTTGTCATGTCAATTTTTTATTTACTCTCAGAGCTATTGCCAGAAATCTGCTGAGAGGAAGTCGTCGATGATATATTTTTCGTTTTACTTCGTTTTGTTGGAGATGTCTGACCTGGGGTTTGAGCCGTGCCCTGACATCTAAGCCAATACACCACCTACTAGACCTCATTTTTTTCCATTATTTCATTGACTCCTCAGGGTTCATCTTTGACATCAAAATTATTAAAAATGAGCCTGCGAGGAATGGAGCTTCTAAGCTACAAATAAGGACGGGAACTTTCTGTGCAGTGGGGGTAGATTTTTGGAATTGTACACAGAACAGAAGCGAACATAAAGAGATGCAAAAACTCTTTTCAATCCAATTGGATTTGAGACAATGAAAAGTTACAAATAATGTGTGAATCATGCATCACGGAATAACATGTGGTTAGTACCGTACCGGTTTGAACCGTGGCCTTACGTCTAATGGTGAACGTCTTGTTGAATACTGAATGCAACAGAGTAGTTGAACTGAAACGTATGTAGGCTGATGGCGATACTACTGGGTCTTTCATTAAGCACTTCTTACCTTCTAGTTTAAATACAATAAAGTGTGAGGCAGATTTTAGCTCAGCAGATTTTTCGAGCATAAAGTCTAAAATTCCTCAAAAATCTGTTGTTCGGAGTCGGCTATAAACTGTAGATCCTGCCACTTATGAATAAAATTAACACGTACAACATGAGTGGTGTGAGAAGCTGGTTGGAATCTTGACTGAAGGGTTATAATAACCAATTGTGTATGTGTGCATGTGTCACATTGCGAATAGCTCTCTTGGTGGAACGATGATGGCGATTGTAAAGTGGGCAAAGTACCGCGGTAACTCTGGGAGCAAATAAAATGGCCAAGAAGAGCTTCTCAAAAATCTGTCTTTCGGAGTCGACGTTAAATTGTAGGTCCCGCCACTCATGTATAAAATTAACACACACAACATAAGAAGGTAGGTCGTAATCCTGGTTGAAGGGTTGTAATGACCAATTATGTATGTATGTATGTAATTTTGTTATTTTCTTGTGTTGTTGAAAGCTGTAACCATCCATGATGATTGCGTAAAACAAAGTGAATAAATGACAACGTATTTGGCAGGTGTAACTTTAAAATATTGCCGTAGCAATATTGAACAATAGATAGACAGACTGATTGTTTCTCAAATTACTTAAAATATCGGCAGCTTACAATTATTTTCACCTAACTGGAGATTAACTGTTGCAACCTGAATACATTTACATCCCAGCTGCTATTATGACTTCTTGAGCCTAAGTTCAGTATTTAATTTTTGTTAACACTTGATTTCAAGCATAAAACTTGTCTTTCACATGCCAATTATTAAAAAAATCTTCTTCAATTTTATTAATTTCTTAAGGAAAAATTGAATTAAATTGAGAAAGAAGAAGTAGAACTTCATCGTAAATTAAAACTATTAAGAATTCACAACCGCAAAATCACACAAACAAATAAACTTTTCTTCTATTGATTTTCTATTAGAACGGGGTGAACGAAAAATAATTTTCAACGAAATATTGTTGGCAGACTGACTATGTACACATGGAGTAGAATAAGTTTGCCAGTTTTCTAGTTATTTTTTTTTGCAATGCATACCCCCAAAGCAAACATAAATAATTTACTATCGCCATATCATCACCATGTATCTACAGTTCATAACACCCTAAGGCAGGCAGGATAGTTTTCCTATTTTCCTTGTGGCTCCATTATTTTTTTATCCTTTTCACCACTTATAAAACTTTATTTGCATTTAGTTTGTAACCGCCAAAAAACATTGTTTCAATAGAAAAAAAAAACAGGGGAAATATTGAAACTTTTTTTGTTACGACATCCATGGTGTAGTAGATATTCATTCAATCGATTTACAATGAATGAGTAATCGGAAAATGCAAATTTTTTTGCATTTATTTTAAACACATACATTTAATGAAGAAAAAACTTCATTTACCATTACTTAAATATTTATAGAGACGTCAATAATTCCCATCCTTTATTTTTTTCCTGTTCTCTTGCCGGATACTTTGTGGAGTTTTTTTTCGCGTGAAATTCAATTTTTCGCGAAAAAAAATTGTTTCAATTGACCAAAAAAAATTGTGATGATTTATAGTGTTTTATACGATTAATGACAGTTTATGTTTCTGTTGGCTGCACTCTAGTATGTGCCAAGATTTGTATGAGGAAGTAAAAAAAAATCGAAGACTTCAATATTTATAAATGAACTTTACCTTGAATAAGTGAAGAACACTTTTTATTTTGGTCTTCAAACAAACAAAAAAAAATTATTTTAAATACAAGTTTAATGTTTCAAAATTATATGGCAGACATACATATGTAAGGATGTACTTAGGAGGTATATATGTAAATATTGTCAGATGACATTCTAGTAGAAGAATTGAACATTTCAGGTTATTAACACATGGGTTATAAAGTATCGGGTCTTCCGAACTTTGACATTCGATAACGGAAGCTTCAACAAGTTTCATTTGCCAATTATTTGTCATGTATTCTGTTTGTTTTGCCCAATAACCATAGACGGTTATAGCTTTGTTGTATGTGTTAATTTTATCCATACGTGGCGGGACTTACAGATTTAAGTCGACCCCAAACGACAAATTTTTTAGAAACTTTTTCTAGCAATTTTATTTATACTCAGATAGTTTTTGCCAGAAATCTGCTGAGAAGATGTCGCCGATGAAATATTTTTTTTGAATTGTTTTGTTGGGGTTTGAACCGTGACCTCACGTCTAATAAGTCAACACACTACCCACTAGGCTAGGGCGACTCTCAAGTCCATTGTCTGTTGTGCCCATTCACCATGGGGGGATATTAGTCCATGGCTTAACGTGATTATCGCTATCATGGCACACCACACGGTGCTGTATATAGGGATGGAAGCACAATGCATCTAAACGCCCCCACGCATAATGATACAGTCTCTTGAAGAGCATACCAGGGATTGGATCCCCGTACGTGAATGCCAATTGAAGGTTAGAGGTCGGAGACTATTTAAATTCCTTTATAAAAATGGTTAAGATTATAACGCTCACCGAGCTTGCGCTCTTCTCGCGATTTGGATATAATTCTCAACCAACAAGTTGCTCCCACAAGGTGGCCTCACCGTAGTCGGGCAGAGAAAAGCCTCTGGCATAGGCGCAAGTGATAAAATGGTTTTATGCAAAAAGGTGTTCTGTTCAGGCAACCTACCGCAAATTTCGCTCATATCTCAATATGATGTATATATTCCAATCCCCGGAAGTCAGTCCAAAACCTGTACTTCGATAAAAGCAAGATATGCCCAAAAGCATTGCCACTATTCGTGAGAGTATGCAGGAGAATACGAGGAGGATAGATTTCACATTGCTTTCTAGAAATCGGACTTTGGTTCTATCCAGAGAACCTGTAATGGTAATCTGATCTCATATCTCACACATAATGCCATCAATAGGTCCTTCAAAGGAGTAAAATATAAATATTCGACATCTTGCTCTAAACACAATAAGAGCAACGCGGCAGTCTCTCAAAAATAAAATAGGTGAATATGAATATAAGGGCAGCGCGACAACAAGCAAAGATGCTGCTGCTTTGCATTTGGGCTAATTTCTATTGTTATTCACAGCAATGAGACAATTGGTGCTCACGGTGAGAGGATTTGTGGTGGCAATGTGAGGATTATTGCTGTTAATACAATAAAATGCATGAAATAGAGGTTTTAAAAAAGCGATGTATGAAATATAACGCGAAAGGACGTTTTAATATCACCATGGATAAAGAAATACTGAACTGCTTATTTTTTATAATAAGAAAGCTTTGCTGCTGCTGTTTTTATTATAATAAATGCGTATACAGCTTACCTTAGGCTGAAATTGCAAAATTGTTGTACTTGCCTCGTTGTGTCTATTGTGTTTCTAGCATCTCACTCAGACTTGTATTTAAACCTGAAAATAGGATGCGCCTAATAAAGATCCAATAGTATAGCCATCAGTGTGTTAGCGTAATTCAACAAGACGTTCACCATTAGACGTGAGGCCATGGTTCAAACCGATACGGGACTAACCACAGTTTATTCCTGGGTGGATTGATACACACATTATCTGTAACTTTTCATTGAAAAGAGTCTTTGCGTCTCTTTATCTTCGCTTCTGTTTCAAATATCTACCCCCACTGCACAGAAAAGTTCCATGCTCATCAACAGCTTAGAAGCTCCATTCCTCGCTGGCTTATTTTTGATAATTTTGATGTCAAAGGGGTCAATGAAATAAGGGGAAAAATTAGTGTATGATGTAGTATAGTAGTAGTGTAGTAATGTAGTATAGTAGGTAGTGTGGAGGATTATTATACTTAAAGTCACGGTTCAAATCCCACCACAGACATCTCTAATAAAAACGAAAAATGAAACATATTTCTTTGGCGACTTTCTGGCAAATACTCTCCGATAGCTAAGCGGCCATCAGGACATTGAATTCTAATGTAACGGGCTCCATTACGATATATGACTGTCGTAGGCATCTTAACGAGGCAGCCAATGGATATGATGTTTGTATCGCATGGGTACCGGGACATAGGGACACTCCCGGTAACTGCAGATTGGATGAACTGGCCAGAAGTGGCACGACCATCGAACTCTCTGATGAATTCTAGGGACCCTTTTGGGTACCCGCAAGCTTATAATTGACAATGCAATCGTGGAACATTGGATGGCCAGCTTCGGACACGGGTAGAACGGCCCAGAAAATCTGGCCAAGGCTGGATAGGAGGCGCACGGCGAATCTGCTTAAACTCCAAAGAAGCAGGCTCAGCACTGTTGTCGGGGTTATTACGTGGAATTGTATTATAGGAACGCATGCGAGACGTATTGGTCTTGGACATCTTGCAACTGATTTCTGCAGAAGCTGTGGAGATGAGGAGGAGAATGAGACTGTTCTTCACCTACTGTGTACATGCCCGGTAATTGGTCGGAGGAGAAAGAGACACCTGGATGCCTACTACATGGAGGATCTGGGTATTGTCAGTCTGAGCCTTTTCATCGAAAGCTCCGAGTGGTTTCTGGACTAGGGGAGAATTTGAAACAGTGGTATCACAATGGGCCCTGTGTGCGGTCTAAATGTGTCCGCTCATGATTCGATCGAGAGGACAGACATTCATACCTACCTACCAATGGTCTGGCAAAAACTCTGAGTTTAAATAAAATCGCCATGAAAAGTTTCTCAGAAACCTGTCGTTCGTTGTCGGTTTTAAACTCTAGGTCCCGCCACACTAATGTATAAAATTAACACACACAACGTAAGTGGTGTGAGAAGAAATGTTGTAATCCTGCATGTAAGGTTGTAATGGCCAATTATGTATGTAAATATATGTTCAACATTATTGTTATGGGAATTGTCAATGCCTTGGGCGGCCATTACTGACTGTTCTCGGTTTTAAGCTGAAAGCTATATCAGGTGGCTTATAAAGGGTGTTTTTTACAGAAGTATAGAACTTTAAGTTGCAATAAAACAACGATGGATTATTCGATTGACATGAATTTTATTTATCCGAAAGATAATCTTGTGGCATTACATTTTAAATATGATTTCTGGCATATGACCGCCACGGCTGGCGCGGATGTAGTCCAACCTGGACGTCCAATTTTCGATGACTTTTTCCAACATTTGTGGCCGTATATCGGCAATAATACGGCGAATGTTTTCTTCCAAATGGTCAAGCGTTTGTGGCTTTACCGCATAGACCAATGACTTTACATAGCCCCACAGAAAGTAGTCTAGCGGTGTTAAATCACAAGACCTTGGAGGCCAATTCACAGGTCCAAAACGTGAAATTAGGCGGTCACCAAACGTGTCTTTCAATAAATCTATTGTGGCACGAGCTGTGTGACATGCTGCGCCGTCTTGTTGAAACCACATCTCCTGGACATCATGGTTATTCAATTCAGGAATGAAAAAGTTAGTAATCATGGCTCTATACCGATCACCATTGGCTGTAACGTTCGGGCCACCATCTTTTTTGAAAAAGTGCGGACCAATGATTCCACCAGCCCATAAGCGCACCAAACAGTCAGTTTTTCTGGATGTAACGGTGTTTCCACATACATTTGAGGATTACCTTCACTCCAAATGCGGCAGTTTTGTTTGTTGACGTAGCCATTCAACCAGAAGTGCGCTTCATCGCTAAACAAAATTCGCTTATGAAAATCGGGAACAACGGTAATCTCGTTTTGGGCCCATTCGACGAATCTACGCCTTACTTGATGATCGTTTGGCCTCAATTCTTGCACGAATTGGATTTGGTGAGCACGCAAACCAAGATCCTTCCGCAAAATCTTCCATAAAGTGGATGGACACAGATCCAATTCCTGTGCTCGATGGCGGATGGACGCATTCGGGTCTTCCTCAATGCTACGCTCTACAGCAGCAATAGCTTCTTCTGTAAGCACCGTACAGCGTCTCTGGGGATGCGAGTTATCAATAAGAGTAAACGTGGTGCGAAAACGTTCCATGGTTAATCGAATTAACTGCTCTGATGAAGGATTTTGTCGACGATAAAATGGACGTAGTGCGCGATACGTTTTCCGCACAGAACCATTATTTTCGAAATAAAATTGCACTGTTTGCAAGCGTTGTTCAGGCGTGAGTCTATTCATGATGAATTGCCAAACCAAACTGAGAATAAATCACTTGAAAAGTAATGCCAACTTAAAGTTCTATACCTCTATAAAAACACCCTTTATAACCATATGCCGGACTAATTATTAACCTTAATATCTGCTTTTTTAGTGTCATAAGCCTTTAAATGAGACATTTAAATGAAAAAAAAAAAAATCTTTTTGAATTGCACAACTTTTCACTGATGCATAAACAAATGAATGAAAGTTTGCTTTAAGATTTAATTTATTTTTCCAATTTTTTAATTATTTTATCTTGGCCCTGGCAGACATTTAGTTTTTCTCTCTCTTAAAAGCACAGAACAAAAGTTTTGCATCCTGTTTTGTAAAATCTGTACGTATTCGTTTGGTGATGTTGTTAAGAAATCTGTTCATGTATGTTTTTCCTTCTGAAAACAAAAACTCTATGAATTTCTTGTTTCTTGTTAGTATTGTTGTTGCTGTTGTTGTAGTTGTGTTTATGTTTTTAGTTTATTTCGATGTTGTTTGTCAATCTGTGCATTGTTTACAACTGCATTTTAACCAAAAAAAAAACAGAGAAAAAAGAGAAAAATTTTCAAAATATTTGTTGTTCTGAATACTTTTGATTTCCCTTTGCTCTCTAGAAATTTATATTCTTTTAAAATTTAAAATTTTTGTTCTCTCAATTGTTCTTGTTGTAATCCTGTAATCCTTGTTGATATACAAGTATTTAAACTGAGTAAGGGAGAGCGGGAGAGGGTATGGATTTAGCATAATATCATGTTAGTGGGTTTGCTTTCGAAGTACTGCTGTATTGTTTATCTTACAAATTCACTATCGTTTGCAACTAAACAAATTCATACAAACATATGCACACGCACATACATTCAAAATACCAACACATACTCACATTTAAGTTATAAGATTGTACAAATATACTTGAAATACAATGTGTGTGTTTGCATTGGTTTACTGGTTGAACCAGCACTCAATGTCGTTAGTTTTCTGTTGACATTTTATTTGTACATTTTGAAATCATCAACATGACCTTTTGCTCCGTTTGAAAGTATATTTATATTAGGGTGGTTCATAATAGAATAAGGATTTTAAACATTGTAGATATTTAACATGAAAATGCAAGTGGAAGCCAGCATAGTCTAGTAGGTAGTCTGTTGGCTTATTAGACATGAGGCCACTGCTCAAAAATTAGGACTGACATGTACAATAAAACGAAATATGAAATAATATTTTTATGAACATGAAAAGTCTAAATACTGGTGTTTTGCTTTTGCATCGCTTATCGTTAAAATTATAAACAAGAGCTACAAAAACAAAACAATGCGGTAAACAAACCTGTTTACAAATTATCGCACCATTTAATATAACAACAAATACAGGCATAAAAAATGGTAAACATGTAAACAAAAATACACAAACAACACTACAATAACAATTGTAAAGAACGATGTTTCTATTTATAGAGATTACGAGAGGGCGAAATCATGATTCAAGAACATTCATCAGACTCTTTACTCTGCTATATAAAAGGCAAAGCAAAGCAGGAGACTGCTCTAGTGAAGTTCAGTCAGTATTGTGTGAAGACGCGCTGTGTTTGAAAAAATTATTCGTGGTTTGAAGATCTCCGTTTAAAAGATCTGTCGAATAATTGTCTAATAATTGTTATTGTTTATGCAAAGGATATGAATAGAGGAATAACAAAGAATGCAATTGTTGTTGTTTACATCAAGTTGTGAACAGTGGCACAAGGAATTGTGTGAATAATAAAGAATTTTAATTAAAACTAAAAAAAAAATTATTTTTATTTTATTCTCAATTTACGAGCTCATATTTTAAACGTTTTTAAAAGGTAAAAACGTAACAATATTGGCCACTGACACTCAGCAGACTTCTGGTAAAAACTCTGAAGGCAAATTAAATTTGCCACGAAAAGTTTCTCAAAAATCTGCCGCTCGGAGTCGACTTTAAACTGTAGGTCCCGCCACTCATGTATACAATTAACACACACAACATAAGTGGTGTGAGAAACTAGGTCATAATCCTGACTGAAGGAGTTTGAGTTTGAGTTGATTTGCTCCTGAAATAATACGCCACACAGTGGTCTTGCTAGCATGGACACCTACTTTAGCCTTAATTTTGTCAACAGAATCGTGCGAATTAGAAGCTTCTCTTAAAAAGCTCTCTTATATGTTTGGGGATGGCTGGCCAGAAAAGTTTACGGGTTTAAAAAACAATTTTCAATCAAAGCAGAACTGATTGAGGCCATTCAACGGGCATGGACTTCAATTTCTCTCGACTATTTGAAAAATTTGTACGATTTAATGCCTAATTGGATATACGAGGTTATTCTGAACAAGGGAGACCCAACACACTACTAGAAATCCATAATTAAATCTTAGTTTTTATATAAAAATAAATAAAAAATAAGAAAAAAATTAAAAACCTTCATAAAAAGTAATTTTCCTACATTTATTAAAATATGTGCTATTCTAGTGAAACGGAATTTGATTGTTATTTTTTGAGTATTTTTCTTTTTTATGTTGTATTTTGAAAACAACTTGATATATCGAAATATTTTTTTTTTTTATAATAAAAGCTATAAATAACACTACAATTGCAATCCAAAATCAATCCGCTATCTTTATTTTTTACAAAGATATAAGAGGGAGAATTTCAATTTGTACGGTGTGCTATTCAAGTGAAACGCAGTGTATATGGTTTGTAAAACATGGTAAATATATCGGAAATTTCTTTGCTGATCAACTAGGTAAAGCCATTTCATACACTTTTACTCATCGATCACAGTATCCTTCTGTTCTTGGGAAAATATCATCATTTTCAAGGCTCCTACGACTATGTTCAATTCGGAGGACCAAGGTTTTACGGCGTCTATTGCAAATAGAATTTGGTATTCAAAAAGTATTTCGTTTCCTTCTCGGATGACTTAAACATTTTACTTGATGGTGAGATCAAGAAAGTATGAGCGGTTGTGAATCGTAGTTTTATTGAAATCTTTCCGAAAGCCTAATGAACGGAGACTATACACCACTTAAGGAATAGAGGTTGTGACTACAGCTGCCACTTAAAACGGACAGGCGTGAAACGCGTTGATGGAATGAAAAATTAAAATGGGCTTTGAATGACGTACGGCACAGAAGTTTGAAAATATGAAACGTTGGGAATCCTATAAAGCTTCCTTTAATTCCTATAAGAAAGGTCTGCAATGTTTTAGAACGGATTCGTGGATAAGTTTCTAAAGCAATATGGAGACTGTCAATGATTTACTTAGGCTAAATAGGATTCTGGTTAACATTCTTTATGCCTTTATTACAACACACAACAAAATATAGATGGATCTTGAACTTGTACAAGAAGAACTCTGGCAATTCTTGTTGGTATCACGTTTCAATCGAGGACAATCTGGATAACAACTCAGTTATGCACAATTCAACCGGAATTTGCTTGGCTTCAATGGTTTGGTCTCCAGGAATAAAAGGATTGTATTTTAAGTGTATAAAATTAATTCGATTGAAGTGATGAGGTATAATATTAGTTGTCAGGATGCAACTCCAATGCGGCTTCTATGGATTATAGACTCAACAGCCCTTCTGTTATGACTTTATTCTTGGGAACCATAATTTTCTTTCTATCGGAGGATGTGAAGGACAAAACCTTGGAAAAAAATCGGAAGTTGAACTATCCACACAGTAAATAGTAAAGGCATTGTTAGAACTAGAATATAACATATAAAATAATGTGGAACTAGAAGTTATAACGATTACGCTAGCTAGACATTACAGGACAATATGCTGAAACGTATCTTGAATTTTAGAATATGTAATCGACTTGCATTTCCGCGCCTATGGAAACTTGTGATAAATGATTGTCTATGTAAACTTGAAATTTATCATCTATGTGAACGACGTACATAGTACTTACAATTTTACAATTTTATGGATCTCATTCGGTACGATTGGTCGGCATGAAGTTAGTGGCAATCTGGGCTGGTCGGAAAAAATAGAGGTGAAGTCAGAAGGTGGTAGCCGTAACGCCGTCTGAAGTGCAATTATTAGACGAGGGCCCAAGAGTTGAATCATCAGCTTGAACTTCTTGAACATGAAAGAAATATTTTTTTCGATACCATTCCGGCAAAGGCGTTAAAATTAAAATACCACCATAACAAGCTGCTCAAATCTATCGCTGGGAGTCGTTGTTAAACTGTCTATCATACTTTCATACATAATTGGTTATTACAACCCTTTAATCAGAATTATGGCGTAGCTTCTCACATCACTTACGCTGTAGTGTTGATTCTGAAGGACAGAGATTTTGAGAAACTATTCATGGCGATTTTATTTTCTACCAGAGATTCCGTGAGAAATCGGCTGAAAGGCAGTCACGTCTAATAATCTACTAGACTACGGCGACTTCTAATACTCCTGGGTTATATTAATACACACAGCAGGGTATTGTGACAACCTAGACCATAGTCCTGACTATATGATTTTAATGTCCAATAAAGTAAGTTCAAATTACAGCTTTCAACGACCGTTCTCGTTCATAAATGCTGGGGATTTCTAACCGAAATTTTGGATCATTTAAATGTGGGTCTTATATGAGTTCCAGAACATAAGGAAATCATTTGGAATTGCATTGCTAATGAGCTGTGGGAATTTTGATGGCCTCAGGTTAATTGGACATTTTCCTCTCGTTTTACAAGCAGACTTGTGGGCAGCAAGATGGTACGTGAAATATTGCTAGTATCTGCTGGACATGTATAGATAAGAAGACGACCGACTTACTTATATCCTTAAATCGCAAGGTCATTCGTTGCACAATAGCGACCTCATGGGAGTTCAGTTCTTCTAGTAAGAATTTTGACAGATGATTACTGCAGGAGCTGTGGGTCTGAGGAGGTACAGGAGGAGATTGTCTTTGACCTTATGAGTTAGTGCCCTGATCTTGCCATAAAAATATAGAAGATTTCCATCTCTCGTTTTCAGACTTCCTTCACCGGGATCTCTAATATAAAGATTACTGCAGTTGCAAGATTAATTTGGAATTCAGTTTAGTTTCCTCTAGAGAATATTTGGTTTCCGGGTTGAATATTGATTGTGGTATCATATATGTATATACATACATATATACATACATAATTGATCACTACAATCCTTCAGTCATGATTACGACCTAGCTTCTCACGCCACTTATGTTTTGTGTGTGCGAATCTTAGTGGTGGGACTCCAAAAAACTAATTTTTTGAGAAACTTTTTCATGACAATTTTTTATTTACTCGTTCGGAGTCAGCTTTAAATAGTACGTCCCACCATTTATGGATAAGCAATCTCGTAATCCTAACTGAAGGGTTCTAATGACCAATTATGTATGTATGTTTTGTTTGTGAGTGTTCGAACTTTTGTTCCAACCTCCAGAAGAGGCGAAAATATGTTTCGAGTTTACGGAAAAAAAGAAAAGACTTCATTGAAATATTGCACCTATGAAACTGTCCAACCTCTGCCCACACAGAAGGGAAATAGCATGAGCAACGAATGTGTAACTATATCGTAAGAGACATTCTAGTACCCCATGACAAAAGCTGAGTTATGACACTTTTCGATCGGAGGAATTAGGAGGAATGCATACTTAGGTAGTCGGCGTAGGTAGTGTGTTGGCTTATTAGACGTAAAGCCAGGATTCGAGCCTCAGACCAGAGATCAAAACAAAATACAAAAAGTATTCCTTCGGCGACTTCGTCTCAGATCAGCAGATTTCTGGCAAAAACTTTCTGAGAGTAAATAAAATTGACATGAAAAGTTTCTCAAAAATCTCTCGTTCGGAGTCGACACTAAGTGGTGTGAGAAACTAGGTAGTAATCCTGGCTGAAGGGATGTAATGACCAAGTATGTATGCATGTATACTTAGATAACCGTGCAAACCTCTTATCATTTTTTTTTATCGGTGGACAAGTTATAAGCGTGCTTCGTCCAAAGAAGTATGCATTTTTCCGTCCTTCTTTTTTTTCTCAAAGCTGCAGGATTTCGACCCAGCTTCACACACCACTTTTATCCAAGATTGCTACGGGAGCTACAGTTTAAAGTCTACTCTGAACGACAGACTTTTCATGGCAATTTTATTTACTCCCATAGTTTTTGTCAGAAATCTGCCGAGAGATAGTCGCCAAAGAAATATTTTTTCATATTTCGTTTAGTTGGAGATGTCTGACGTGACTTGCTGCAATAGTAGGATTTATTTTAGACTCAGTTTGGTTTTATCATCTGCAGGTTGAATGTTGATTTTGGTATCGCAATGTGACTAAATGGTGGAGTAAGTGAGACCTCTTCCTTTAGGGAGGGTTCGACTTACTTGTGCGGTGTCTATATTCGAGCTCAAATTTTGACATACCTTTGCAGTCGGTATCTTGCATGCATACCCACAAAAAATTGCCTATTATAGGCAAAAAACATGACCAAAGTGACTGCCAATGGACAAATTAATTGCTTATCGAACTCATTTCTCAATACTTAGGTTGATGGTTGATGTGTGTTGTGTATCAATTCTTAGATTTTGAGGGTAAAAGTCAGGCAGTTTGTAAAAAGTTGGTGCCATACTTAATTGTTTGTAACGTTACGATTTTCACTTATCTTGAAAACGCCTGGCTGTATGTCAAGTTTGTCAGTCTTGTGTGAAAACGCGGTGTGTATGAAGAGAGTAATCGTGGTTGGTTTGAAGATGTCCGTTACTAGGATCTGTCGAATAGTTATATAGTAATTGTTATTGTTTATGCAAAGGGTATACACAGAGGACTAACAAACAAAGCAATTGTTGTTGTTTACATCAAGTTGTGAACAGTAGCACACAGAATTGTGCGAATAATTTTTTATTTTATTTTCAATCTACGAGCTCATATTTTAAACGTTTTTAAAAGGTAAGAACGTAACAATATATTTCTTAGGCGGCTGCAAGATTTCTAATAAAAACTCTACAAGTATAATAAAATTGCAATGAAAAGTTTCACAAAAATCTGTCGTTCGAAGTCGACTTTATAATGTAGGTCCCGCCACGCATATATAATATTATGGAATTATGTCCTGCAACCCAAATAATGCGGGTTGAATGTTGATTTTGGTATCGCAATTTGCCTAAATAATGGAGCAAGTAGGACCTCGTCCTTCAGGGAGGTCCGATATATCAGATTTACTTGCGCGGTGTCTATATTTGAGTTCAAATTTCGACATTTCCGGACGGTATTTCACCGATGACGAGGGTGTTTATGTAAATGACAGACTTCACGTATCTCCACAATAGCCTACTGGGGTAGAAACTCATGGCCAATATGGCTGCCAATGTACACAAGATTAATTTCTGATCGAACTTGCCTCTCGAAAGGTTAATGAGAATGCATGTTGGGTATCAATTCCACCATTTCGTGCAAAAAAAAAGAAATCAGAGAGTTTGTAAAAAGTCGGTACCTTGTACGATGCCGTCTGGCCGTTATATTCAAAATGTATGTTCACTTTGCTGAAAATGTAATTCATTTTGAAATATCCTGTTTGAATTGATTTCAAACAATATTGCCATTACATTAGATATGTACCTTTAAATCATCAACTCAAAAAACTTTTTTTTTAAATCAATGAACTGTCAGTGGTTTTTTTATTTGAATCAACACAGTTTCTTTTCTGTTTTTTCTATTTTTTTTGTGCTTAACAAAAGCCAAAAACCCATTTCAAAAACAAAGTTTTCCGATTAAAAAAGTTTAACAATTAAACAGAAAATATACAAAAAAAAACCATCCACGAAATGCAAAAAAAGGACAATGACGGTAATTGAATACGTTTGTTTTTTCGTTTTGTTTCTTTGATTTAAAGGACCTTAAGACAGTCAAGGAATAATTACCAAAGACAGAAGAAAATGAAATGCTGGACACCAAATGTTTTCGAAATGGTGGAGAAAAAAAAATGTAAAACCAACGGAAGAAATCACGAAAAATTGTAATAAAAAGAGCAAAAATTAATTGCCAGACATTTGTTACGAACATGACGGAGAGGAGAAACTCGCATACAAATGCACTTCACTACCATTTATACCGGGGAAACGAAAGTAAAAATTCAATGGGAAAGCACACTTACACACACAACACAAATTGAATTAAAAATTTACAGTTAACGGCTTAAGCAAGATTTTACACTCTGAACTTTATAAGTCTACATCTTTACCGTTATGGAAATCTTTAAACTTACAGACGATTTTCTCTTCTCTTAACTCCGTTTATACGCGTATAATGGTATACATTTGTACGTGAGTGTGTGTGTTTAAAAGTAAGGCGAGGAAAGGAAAGGATTTCAAGTGTGAGTGTATATTTCTGAAAAGTGAGTGTAACACACACTTGCGTAACGACAAATTCTTCTTGGGTAGTGGTTGCAGCAGTAAAAGTAGTTGTGGGTACAAGTACAGAAGTAATTTAAATATACGAGGGCCGTTAGAGTACTACAGAAAGTTTGTAGATTTTTCTTAATTTGTTTCACACGCTTGTTCCAATTTGTGAATAGCTTAGGTTAGGTTAGGTAAGGTAAGGTGGAGAGAATTCCTTGAAGGTCCAGTGTGATAACAAAAATAATCCTCAACCTGGAATTCAAGCATTTTCTTGAGAAAACCAATGTGAATTTAAAATAATTCTTGCTCTTGTAGCAATCTTCATATTAGAGAGCTCAGTGAAGGATGTTAGAAACTGGGAGGTTAAAAAACTCCATATTTTTAATGCAAGAGCAGGGCTTATGACTTATGAGATGAAAGAAGTCGCCGTAGTCTAGTAGGTAGTGTGTTGGCTTATTAGACGTAAAGCTAGGGTTCGTGCCACAGGCTAGACATCAAAATAAAATACAAAATGTATTTCTTCGGCGACTTCCTCTCAGCAGATTTCTGGCAATAGCTCTGAGAGTAAATAAAAAAATTGCCATGAAGAAAAAAGTTTCTCGGCGTTGACTTTAAACTGTAGGTCCCACCACTCATGTATAAAATTAACACACACAACATAAGTGGTGTGAGAAACTAGGATGTTGTGCAATGGGTCAATTCGACCTCCGGGTACTGTACTTGTCTTAATTGACAAGTACACGTCCTCTAACCTAACTTCACCTAACCTATGAGATGAAAAATAATCTCTTCCTCCTTCTCAAATCCACAGCTACTGCAGAAGTCATTTGAAGAAATACTAGGCCTTTCGGCATGCTTACGAAAAAGCCAGTGGCCTGTAAGATCGCTATTGTGTGATGATGGGCCATGCTATTTAAGGATCTTATCCAAATTCGATCCGCAGAATTTTGTAACATTACATATAAGCCTCGCTGCAAAACGAGTGGATAACATCCGATTAAACTAAGGCAATATAAATACCAATGATCTGTTATATATCAGGGATTGCAAGCTTTGCACCGGGCCTGGTCAGCAGTCATCCCTATATCCACGAACCCATGTAAAAATTACTTTTACTGATTCTTAATTTCCCTTTGAATTCCTATGGATTTGGTAGATAGCTAATCGAAGCCTGGCTGTCTGAGTAAGTCAAGTCTTTTGTCATATTAGCTTGTCAGAGGTCAGCAATGAGTATTCAAAACGATGAGTAGATCGAATCATACTCATAATTTCTGATACTTATACGCATTCATACTTATTTTAATGTCATACTCATTCTACTTTTGAAATACTCATGGTACTCATACTTAACAATACGCATGATATTGATGATTTCGACTATCCATGACTCAACATTTACAAGAATCGGAAAATAAGTATGATTCCCGTACGAACTCTATAATACTCACTAGAAGGGTGTGTGTTTGCTTTTCGAATCACTCGAATCATTTATGAGTATTATAAGTATTTTTCTAAATTTATGAATCTGAATGAGTAAGCTTATGAATCAAACATATTTCGAATGTTATGAGTTTGATGTCAACGTTGTACTCATACTCATTGCAACCTGTACTTATAGATCAATGTTGTAGTGAATACGAATGAATCAGAGTAGTTGGATTTCATTATTGTTGACTCACTTAAAATCTAAATTTCATGAGTACTTATAAGTAGCGATAAAGCGATTCATTGCTGATCTCTGATATAGACGAATATATGTATACAGTATGTTTAATTCCAAATTAATGGAGTATAATTTTTATTTAATTGAATTTGATATATATTACTCATACGCACCATATTACATGTATTGCAATAGTTACGCTGAAAAGTATGCAATAAAAAAGCTATGATTTTGTCATATATGAAACAGAATCGAATTAGATATCACTCATACGTCACTTATGTATGGATAGTACTAGTCATTATGAATTTTACACATTAAATATGAGCATAATGTGAGTCAATAATGGGTGGACCATTTAAAAGTTTAAATTTAAAAATGCAATAAAACAAAAACGGTTTGAAATTTTGCCAAATTTTTTCTTTTGTTGTGAAGTACAATTGTTCCGTTTAGGAATGGAGTATTATTTCATTCATATGGCTGTCGCGGCTGACCTTACAGTTCGTCATTTGATCGGACCAATTTTTATGAAAATTTTCGAGTATATGTGGTCTTATCCCAGCAATGGCATCACGAATGTAGGTCTTCAAATGCTCAATTGTCACTGGTTTGTCATCATAACATTTTTCTTTAACGAGGCCCCACAAAAATAGTCCAACGGCCAATTTACATCAGCATTTCGTCTAATTAAACGGTCATCAAACCTTTGATGCAATAAATCCATTGTGCCATGAGATGTGTGGCAAGTTGCACCATCCTGTTGAAACCAAACATCGTTCACATCTATAACAAGAAGAGCGAGTACAAAAAATCGGATATCATGGTGCGAGAGTTGTCTCCATTGACCGCAATAGTTGCGCCGTTATCGTTTTCAAAGAAATATTGGCCGATGATGCTTGCGCTTCACAAGCCGCACCAAACAGTCGCTTGAATTGGGCTTATGTAGGACCACGTGTGCTTTTTCTGAACCCCAAACACGGCAATTTTGTTTATCAACGTACCCACCAAGATGGAAATAAGCTTCATCCGAACAGACGATTTTTTTTGGCAAAATCGACATTATCGTGTAGTTTCTCGTTGGTCCATCTAGCTAAGCGAAAACGTAGCGGATGGTTTTGCGGCTTCAGCTCTTGAACCAATTGAACTTTGTATGACGTCATACAGAGATCTTTTTGCAAAATTCTTTCGACGTAAACTGGTGTGTGAAATATTGATTCTCACGCACACTCTCAGCCAAATCTTGGATATTTTCAGGTGGAGGCACGCTCACTTCTTGACTCACCAATAATGAAAGCAGTTTCAGTTTTTTGGATATACCGGACACTGTTGGTCCTTCCTTGCGACCAAATTTTGTACGTCATTTTCGTGCAATTTACGACCAATTTGTCTCTGTTTTGGAATGAAATTTCCAATAAATCCCGACGTTACTCAATTAAATCGATTCAATACGTTCAGTGGAGATAACATGACATAAGCATTGCCAGATTCGAAATAACAGATGGCCCACTCGACACACAATTGGTCATTACAACACTTCAGTCAGCCTTACGACCTAGTTTCTCACACCACTTATGTTATGTGCGTTAATTTTTATTCATGTGTGGCGGGATCTACAGTTAAAGTCGATTACGAACAACAGATTTTTGAGCAACTTTTCATGACAATTTTTATTTATTCTCAGAGTTTTTGCAGAAATCTACTGAGAGGAAGCCGCCGAAGAATTACTTTTTGTGTTTTGTCTTGATGACTGGCCTGGGGCTCCAACCCTGGCTTTACGTCTAATAAGCCAACTAGACTACGGCGACTTCATCCTATATATAGGAAAGGTCAAAACTAAGTCATACTCTGAACTGGACTGAAGGGAAATATTAGCAAGAAAGCCTTTCAATGCGTATTTGCATTCCATCAACGTTTGAGAAGAAAGGTTCAAGCATGTTTCAAGTTGCATATATGTATACCGCGTTATGAAACTAAATTTTTAGCTTTTAAAAGAAGTGAATGAAAGAAGTTTGTTTGGCATCTTAAATTCATACGACCAACCTCGTTAGTTTTGAATATTTTCTTAGGAAATCATGTCGCATATTGTGTTTCCTTACTTTCTTTGGTGGTATGAGAGTTCTTTTCAAACATGAACACAAAAAAAAAACACCAAAAAATATTTTAAACTTCTGAAGTAAACCTCTTTACTTTACATTTTTGGTTGAAAACTCATAAACATAGAAATTGAAAGAGGCATGTGTTTGATTCGGGTATATAGATAAACATAAACGGTCTTTACTTTCTAAATATCTTGTCTGTTTGTCTGTCTGTTTCTCTGTCTGTCGGTAGCTGTATATAAATATTGTACACGCTTCTACTATTATTATCGTTATCATCATCATCTTTGCAATCCTCGTCGTTATCGTCATCTTACGTTACGTATTATACAACATTAGCCGGAAGCAATTTTCCGCAAATGTTGCACAAATTTTTAACACTTCCACTTAAGAAGTGAGAAGAATTTTGCCCTCTCACCAATTTGCCTGCGCCTTACTAGCTGCCTTCATCCATAATACTGAAGACTTACATTGGGAAACTATTTTTAGCAAAAAAACACAATTTTTGTTTGCATTAATATTTCGTGTTGAATTTTTCAACATTATTTCATTTTGAGTTTATTTTGTTTTAAACAAAAGGGAAAAAGAAAACAAAAAAAAACCAAGAGAGGAACACATTAAATTGACAAGTTTATTAAGTTCCATATTTAATCCCCTTATAAGAGGCATACCATAGCGTTGAAAATGAAAATTATATGTGACATCCGTTCACATTAAAGTTTTCTATTTATTTTGTAAATGTTTTAAGCCGCAATAAATCATTAATTTTCAGTTTCATTAGTAATGTTGAATGAACTTCATAAATTCATAGAACCAGTATCGGATGGTTTTTCTAGAGGGAACACTTCCATCCAATAAGATCTGGCAAGGCATCAAGACTCACTTGCTTATTATATTGGTCATTACAACCTTTTGGTCAGGATTACAACCTAGCTCCTCATGCCACCCTTAAAGTCGACTCTGAACGACAGATTCCTGATACGGTGTTCAGATATGCACCTTTATTGCGTAAATCGCAATAAACGCCTTTATTAAGCTCAATATTTCATATAAAGTTTCAATTAATAATTGCGCAATATATACGCAAATTGTTATAATATTGAGTAAAACTTAAAAAACAGCACTGTCATGAGTATGTTCAGTGAGCATATTACAATTATCCGAACACTTTCTGTTGATATTTGACAACTCAAATGTCAACAACGACAAACAAAAAAAAAAAAAGAAAACAAAAGAAAAAACAACAAAACATAAAAACAAAATAAAAACAATGTTGTTGAAATGCCCAGTTGTTTTGTTTACCAGGTGTCAAATTAATATTGAATAAGCAGCTGGACTGCGTATATTATTATGTCTGAACACTTAAAATATTGCACTCAATAAACCGAATATTGACTCAATAAAAGTTCATATCTGAACATAGTATGAGAAGCTTTTCATGGTATTTTTATTTACTTGCAGAGTTTTTGAAGTAAGGAAGTCGCTGAACGAAATCGAGCAGTCTGAATCGGGTGTGGATCCAAGGCATCTCGTTTTGCTGATGTTCTTTTAATTAAACAATCCGTTCTATTTGTCTTCCTAGGAAGACAAGTCAAATCCTGGAAAAGACCCACGAAAAACAAGCCGACACACACCATCTTTTTGTCGACTATAAGGCAGCTTTCGATAGCCCCATAAGGGATCGTGTTTTTGCCGCATTTTCTGAGCTCGGTATACCTGCGAAGCTGATAATGCTATGCAGAATGACGTTGAGCAGTTTCAGCAGCTCCATCAAGATAGGAACTGATCTCTCCGAACCTTTTGATACCATAAGAGGTTTCAGACAATGCGATCCCTCATCATGCGATCTCTTCAACTTCGTCATGGAGAGTGTTCTGCGGTAGGCGGGAGTGCATCGTAATGGCACTATTTTTCAACAAAGCGTCAAGTTGCTTGCGTACGCTGACGATATTGACATCATAGGGCGTACCAAGCGAAATGTTACTGCTGGCAGGCAGTAAATGAGGGCTAAACGAAGTACATATATGTTATCGACGAGTAGAGGCGTGCGGCATATTGGATCTCAGATAACGGCCGATAACTATACTTTCGATATAGTCAGGGAATTTATTTATCTTAGCTCCACCGTTACAACCAAAAATGATGTGAGTCTGGAAATCAAGCGCAGGATCACTCATCCCAACAGGTGCTATTATGGTCTCAAAAGGCAATTGGGGAGCAGTGTGCTCTCTCTTACGACAAAACTAATACTCTATAAAGCGCTCTAAGATGAGTGACAAGGTGGACTGTAATATCTTTATTATGAGTCCCGATATTAAAATTTCTTATATACTGCCTGAACACTGTAGCGTTTTCCTGGCAAAGGCCACAACAACTTTCAAAAGTGTTGTAATGCTATTTGCATGGCAGTAATTTCTTTGAAAATCTCTTTAAGTTACTCGGACAGCCAGACTGCGTCTTTGGCCATGAATACCGGGGATTTCTTAAGGAAATTTCGAATGTTTTAAATCATATAACTTTTACATGGGTTCCAAGACGTAGGGATATCGTTGGATATTGCACTGCTGATGAGCTGGCTAGAGTAGGTACGGAGTTCGCTATCTCCAACATGTTAAAGTGCATTTTCCTCTCGTTTTATAGGGAGGCTTAATCTTAAACATGTACAGATAAGAAGAGGACAATCTCTATCTCTAAACCACAGGGCCATTCATTGCATAATAGCGATCGACCCGTGAGTTCAGTTCTTTTAATATGAATTTTAATTACCTCCAATTAATGCGGATATTTTCCACACTTATACAGGAAAAAACAATCTCGTTGGCCGCAGGAAGTTACGTGCGATATTGCTACACTTTGCTGGACATATATGGGTAGAAAAAGGATCGTATCAATTCTGTCTTTAGGTAGGCATGTATTTCGGCAAATGAGTTCTGCAGGAGCTGCAGGTCTGAAGCGAAAGAAAAATCCATCTTACACCTTATATGTCTTTGATCTTACCATGAACAGGAGGTTCTTAATTTCTTATTTTCAATTATACTTGCCTGGTAAATAAATAATATAATGATTGCTGCAAAGGCAAGATTTATTTTTTCCTTTGGTTGATTATCCCGGAAATCAAATCAAACTAGATTTCCGGGTATAATTGATTATGATGTCATAATGGGCGTAAATACTGGCAAAAGTGGGACCAAAGTATTGCCTACACATATCTCCCATATTTAAGTTATTTTGTGGATTGCACTCCGGTAAAACTGTTTGTCTTGTGAGGCAAACCAATTAATCACACAATTTTCAAATCCCTCTAAGGAAACACCAGCATAAAAAAATGGTAAACAAGTAAACAAGAATAGAACACCAAACACTACAAGAATAAATGTAAACAAACTACACAAACAACAATAATGAATAAAAATAACTATGTTTACATTTATAGTGATTTCGAGAAGGCGCAGTCACGAGCATTCGCCTTCAAGAACATTCATCAGACTGTTTACCCTGCCATATAAAAGGCAAGACAAAGCAGGCGAGTGAGTTAGTGAAGTTAGTCTTGTGTGTAGACGCGGTGCGTTTGAAGAGAGTAATGGTGGTTTGAAGATCTGCGTTATAAAGATCTGCCGAATAATTGTCAATTAATTGTTATCGTTTATGCAAAGTGTATAAACAGAGAAATAACAAAGAAACGCAATTCTTGTTGTTTACATCAAGTTGTGAACAAAGGCACACAGGATTGTGCGAATAATAAAGAATTTTAATTAAAACTAAACACAAATTTGTTTTTATTTATTTTATTTGCGATCTACGAGCTTATATTTTAAACGTTTTTAAAAGGTAAAAACGTAACAATATGATGAACAAATTGAACAGCTTTCATGGAAACATGCTGAATAGAAAGATGCCACCGCCAACACAAGAAAACTCGTTTACAATAAATATTCCCTATGGAGACATTTTTCGTCGTTGCAGTCTAATAGATAGTGTGTTGGCTTATTAGAAGTGAGGCCTCGGTTCAAATCCCAGGTCAGACAGCTCCAACAAAACGAAATATGAAAAAACTTTTCTTCGGCGACTTACTCTCAGCATACTTCTGGTAAAAACTCTTAGAGTAAATACAATTGCTAATAAAACGTTTCACAAAAATCTGTTGTTCGGGATCGACTTTAAACAGTAGGTCCCGCTACGCATGTATAAAATTAACACAGACAATATAAGTGGGTAGCTAGGTCGTAAGCCTGACTGAAGGGTTGTAATGACCAATTATGGATGTATGTATATATGTATTTACGTATGTATGTATGTATGTATGTATATATGTATGGAGACATTTGCAATACCGATGGTCTCCCACAGGAGTGCTTAATTCTTTTTTATTATTGCCTATAGTAATAGATTTCTAAACCAAGTCATAACTAGCTGGATAGCACCTCTATACGTCAGCGATAATTTCTTTGACATTACTTTGCTCAAAAGTCAACACAAGACAGCGAAAAAAACATTCACAAGCACATTTAATAGACTCCTAAAACAAAATAAGCTGTAGCCAGTGAATTGAGGATGTCTTTTTCCATTATCCAGCCATCATCAAATGGATTTAGGTTTGAGAGTATTTCTGGGCTCTGATTTGTTTCTAAATAAAATACCTGATGGCGTAGAAAAAAAAGACCAAAAAACTCAACTCCAAAAGTGTCAATGCAGATTTGTAGCTACCAAAACAACAAAAACAACAACAACAATGGCAACAAATTGTGGCAGCACCTTTCTAAGATCTTAAACAGAAACAAAATACCACGAATTTATTGTGCTTTTGTTTTAAGGCAGTATATTGGCCTCGTTGAGCGCGTGTATAGGCTGCAATGATGGCCTACTGCTGTGAGCCTTGTTTGGTATACGTTGTGTTAACAATAAATTTCATTCTTCTGGTAGGCAAATCCCCAACTGTCAGTGTGTGATTTAAAGTTGTTGCCTTTTTGTATCTTCAATTTTACTTTGTCTTGCCTTGTCTTTGCACTTCATTTTCATTTCCTTCATAAACTTCTACGGGTGATTGTTGGTATGGCGTTTGGATTTTTGGTCTCCAGCTTCCATTGCCATTTTAATACTATAACCTGGGATTTATGAAGTCTTAAAGATTGTAAGATTTCTTTTTTTTGTTCATTCTTTAAAATATCTTCGTCGTCTAATTTTTCATTCCATGGGCTTTCCTTTTGCCCGGATTCATTGTTATGAAGTTGAGCTTCAGGAAAATTGAAAATGTGCCAATTTTTTCCTTGCTGCTGCTGCTGCTCCTGCTGATGTCCTTTTTTAACAAGAGATTTTATGTCTGCTCTAAGGAATTTTCATAGCATCGTTATTTAATGTAAATTGTAAATGAAATGTAAACGTATAAAGTCTATAATTTTTAAGGTATTTGACAGATTTTTTTTTGCATTGAAAATATTATTTGAAGCAAACGTTTGAAGCAAAAATTATAGGGAGTTCGATAAAACAATGGAAATATTTAACAGATGAGCAGATCACTTAAAAATAACTTTAACAATGTCAAACTGCGTTATTACATATACATAACATACATAATTGGTCATTACAACCCCTCATTCATGATTACGGCCTAGCTTCTCACACCACTCATGTTGTGTGTATCGATTTTATACATGAGTGGGGCGGGACCTACAGTTTAAAGTCGTCTCCGAACTACAGATTTTTGATAAACTTTTCATGGTTATTTTATTTACTCTCAGAGCTTTTGCCAGAAATCTGCTAGAGAGGAAGTCGTCGAAGAAAAATTTTTTATACTTCGTTTTTAACCGTGGCTTTACGTCTAATAAGCCAACACACTATCTACTTGACTACGGCGAATTCGAGGTCGCTATACTTAACGTAAACTTAGTTTTTATGAAAACTTCTTATGCAGCAAAACCAAAATCGTTCATCGAAGAACTCCTCCCTCCAGTCGAAGTACAAAAAATATTGCTTATCTCACAATTGTGGTCTTTTGAATCAGATCTGAGCATTGAATCGTTTTTTCGCTACTCATAAGGACTCATGAAATTTTGAGTATAAGTGAGTCAACAATATTAAAATTTAACTATGTACTCTGATTCATTCGTACTCACTACAACGATGATTTATAAGTACAGGTTGCAATGAGTATGAGTACAACGTAGACATCAAACTCATGCCTTTCGAAATATGTTTGATTCATAAGCCTACTCATTCCGATTCATAACTTTAGAAAAATACTTATAATACTCATAATACTGATAATACTTATAATAGTTATAATACTCATACTCGAGTCACTCGAATCATTTATCAAAATTAACAGTCTTAGTTGTTGTTGCATTTACAAAAAAAAGAAAAAGAAAAAGGCAAAGACAGCAAGCAAAGCAAACACACAACCTACTTACTAGAAGGCGAGTACACGATTCATATTTATTTTGTGATTCGTGTATATGTTGAGTCATAGAAGGTCAAAATCAACAACATCATACGAGTTGCTAATTATGAGTATGATGAGTACTTCAAACTTTGAATATGAGTATAGGGTTCCATGACATTAAAATAAGTATGAATTCGTATAAGTATCAGAAATTATGAGTATGATTCGATTCTACTCATCTTTTTGAATATTCATTGCTGATCTCTGTTTTGAATTGAAACTTATTCCAAGCTCATTGATAGCTTCAGACCATTTTAGGTTAGGTTATGTTGTGGGCACTTCTAGAAGTATAAGAACCAACATAGGCCAGAATCTACGCCCATTGTGATACCACAATTAATATCTTGAATTGCAACAAATTTTCTATTGGAGAGTTTGGTCAAGGATAACAGATAGGTTAAGAATCTCCAGTCCTTTGCAAGACCAGGCAACTTGCGCATGAGGTGAAATATGGTCTGTTCCTCCGCCTTAGATTGACACCTTTTGCAGAAGTTATTTGAAGAAATGCCAAGTCTATCCGCATGTCTTCAAACAAGGCAGTGGTCCCTAAGAATCACAATTCTTCGATGAATGGCCACGTAATTTAAAGATAAAAGACAATCATTCGTCTTTTTATCCGTACAAGTCCAGCAGAGTTGACAATATTTACTTATTTCGGATCTAGTTGTTAGTGTGCAGAACTTCAAATGCCAAGGCCATGGGTTCGATTTCCATCAGAGAGTCTGGGTGTTAGTGATTGTCTGATTGATTGTCTGATATAATATGTATGATGATAACTCACAATAGAAAAAATAAAGTGTGAATTATTACGAAGTTATTCACGAGAAAAAAGTGACACTTTTTATTAAAAAAATTTGTGTCGCACTGCCAATCTTTTCTTACTCCTATAAACTTTCTTTCCTGTATACCACTATGCACAGCATAAATAGGAGTCATCTCCTTAGTATCGGCCTTGAAAAAGAAAAGATATTGCGTATAGCAAACGAGAGAAGAATCATAGTCCAACTGCAATAAATTGCCTACCCTTTAACATATCGGAGATTTTAACCTCCGTATTGGCCCTGGTTAGCTCATAAGAAAAGGGATTTACGTGAATTTTGGAACTTCATTACAGTTTGGCTGTCCGAGTGTATTTTGAGATTTCCTTGGAAAATCCGAACAGCCATTGCATCGTCTCAAAATGGCCATGATCCCTGCTTGAGGCACACTACAGTGAGCAGGCAGCCTATAAGAAAGTTTAAATCATAACCCCTTATACAATTACTACAGCCAACTCTGTCCGGAATTTTGAAGTTTGAATACTAAAAAATTACAGATCATAATGCGCCTTAACCAGTAAACTTTACCTGATGCAATGGCTTTTCCACAATCATTTCAGGATTCTCTAAGCCTCATGTAGGACAATTTATTAGGACAAAGGAAAGAGGGGATAGTGTGCGACATTATTTATTTAGTGACCAATTCAATACCTTGAAGTCTTCGTAGTCTAGTAGGTAGTCTGTTGGCTTATTAGACGTGAGGCTACGATACAAACTTTTGGTCAAACGTCTCGAACGCAATATGAAAAAATATTTCTTCGGCTACTTTCTCTCAGTAGGTTTCTGGCAAAAATTCTGAGAGTAAATAAAAATACCATGAAAATTTTCTAAAAAAACTCTTGTTCGGAGTCGTATTAAAACTGTAGGTCTCGCCACTCTTCTATAAGATTAGCATACAAAACATGGGTGGTGTGAGAAGCTAGGTTGTAATCCTGACTGAAGGGTTGTAATGACCAAATTTATATGTATGTATATACCTCCGTTTACCTCTTTGAAAAATTGCTTTTTTAGAAATAATTTTCAATTTCTTTTTATATTGTGAGTAATCACATGGAATGTCAGACAAACAAGCGGACAATCACAAATGCCCAGAGTGTCTGGTGGGACTTGAAACCATGGCCTCGGCATTTGAAATTTAGCACAATACCAACGAAGTCACCGTAGTCTAGTAGGTAGGGTGTTGGCTTATTAGACGTAAGGCCACGGTTCTAACCCAGGTTAGACAACAAAGCGAAATTTGAAAAAATATTTCTTTGGCGTCTTCCTCTCAGCAGATTTCTGGCAAAAACTCTGAGCGTAAATAAAATTGCAATGAAAAGTTTCTCAAAAATCTGTCGTTCGGAGTCGACTTTAAACTGTAGTTCCCGCCACTCATGTATAAAACTAATACACACAACATGAGTGACGTGAGAAGTTAGGCCGTAATCCTGACTAAAGGGTTGTAATAACCAATTATGTATGTATGTAAAAAAAGGAAAATAGGGTTACCTCTAGCGGGCTTGTTTTCTAGCACAACTTCTTGGGAATGATTGTCTAGAAGATTTTCATTCTCATTATTTGTGTATTGAACTCTCTTTCGTCGGCAGTCTTGTATTGTCACTTACAATTACAGATTTAAATCAAATTGCAAGAAATACTTCCTTCTTTCCTTGTTATTATATTGACACATTGAAATGTATCAATTAAAGTCTCTTCACACTTTAATTGCACTATCAATTATTCAATCAATATGTCAATATCGATGATATTTCTTAATTTCAAGTGTTTCCTTTAAAGGAGAATTTAAATTTTGTTCACATACAGCTTTAATAAGTTTTTAAAGAGTCTCTATGCCGTTTAACATGCGAAAAGTAGGCAACAATATTTGTTAATTTAATTATTTGCAAAAATATTAAATTATTATTAAAACAACAACAACAGCAACTACAATAATAACAAATAATAATAACTGCAACTGGGTGTAAATGAATATGTAAACATGCATACACATACGCATACCCTTGTAAATACAAAAAAATGACATCAAAACCACAGATGGACTTTACTGTACACACATGCATACACATTCCCATACATAAATACAGAATGGTAATGTGAATATGTATGGGTGTATGATGATGATGATGATGAAATGTATTTGTATTGAATATCACTGTGTGTAAATATATTACTTAAGCCAGTTAATATTTATGTTTAACTGTCTGTATAAGTATTTAAATAACACAGCAAACACACACACACCCAACTGAAAGGCTAACCAAAAGGGGGAGAGGGGTAGAAAGAGATAATACAAGGACATTTTCAATTCTGAAAACATTTAAATCCATAGTTTGCCACAAAAACACAAAAAAGAAAAAAAAGAATAGGGAATGAAAGGATGGAAAAAAATTTCCCATGAGAGATAATTGTTGGGAAAAATTTTTTAATGTTGAATTGCAAACCAAATAATTTAAGTTGCTCTTACAGCTGTAGTTTAACAGTGGAAAGTTTGAAATTTTATTTCATATCCTACTGTTTGAAGTCGCCGTAGTCTAGTAGGTAGTGTGTTGGATTATTAGACGTAAATCCAGGGTACAAGCCCTAGGCCAGACATTAAGACAAAATACAAAAAGTATTTCTTCGGCGACTTCTTCATAGCAGATTTGTGGCAAAAACTCTGAGAGTAAATAAAATTGCCATGAAAAAGTTTCTCAAAAATCTGTCGTTCAGAGTCGACTTTAAACTGTAGGTCCCAACACTCATGTATAAAATTAACACACACAACATAAGTAGTGTGAGAAACTAGGACGTTATACAATGGGTCAATTCGACCTCCGGGTACTGTACTTGTCTTAATTGACAATTACACGCCCTCTAACCTAACCTAACCTAACCTACTGTTTGAAAGGGGAATGAATAAATTTGCCAGATGACCCGGCTTGAAAATTATTAATTGGATCCTTAAAGCAGTCACCAAGCATTGTTAAAATTCTCGATATGTATAGAAACAGCCTACAAAGAACTAACCGTGAATTACGGTCCAGAGTAGGAATATAAATAAGTGGGTTTTATAAGGTTCTAACACAGCAAAGAGCTTAGGCGTCATTATTACAACTTGCCGTTAAAGTTGGGTTTAGTTAAAGGTAACTTTAGCTAAAGTGAACTTTAAAGTCACCTTTAACAGCTTTATCTGCCTTTAAAAAAATTATCTGCCCTTTAAAATCCTCCCTTTAGTTAACGGAAAGTTGTAATAATGGCCCTATAGGTCATAACTAACTTCCTTACTTAATTTGTCACTACAAACCTTTAGTCAGAATTACAACCTAGCTCACACAACCCATGCTGTGTATGATTGTGTCCATGAGTGGCTGAACTTACAGTTTAAGGTGGACTCCTAACGGCAGATTTTTGAGAAACTTTTCATTGCAATTTTATTTGATCTGAGAGTATTTGCCACAAGTCTGCTGACAGGAAGTAGCCAAAAAAAAAAAATAATTATGTTTCATATTTCGTTTTGTTCCAGATAACTGACTTGGGGTTTCAACCACAGGATCGCATGTAATAAGCCAGCACATTACCTACTAGATTACAGCGTCTTAATTCTTTAAAGAAATATGTTATTGCTATTCTGGATATTAAAAAGCCTTGTAACCCAACGATGTAGAGGCTTAATGTATCTAAGTGCGAAACAATTTTTCAAATAGGATCCTATATAGCAATCCTTGCCATAGCTATGTCTCATTGGAGTTCTTCAAGGATCAGTTTTAGGATCACTGAATAGAGTATTCGGTTTAACATGCATAGGTTAAGCTAGGTTAGAGGACGTGTACTTGTCAACTAAGGCAAGTACAGTACCCGTAGGTCGAATTGACCCATTGTACAACGTCCTAGTTTTTCTCACCACTTATGTTGTGTGTGTTAATTTTATACATGAGTGATGGGACCTACAATTTAAAGTCGACTCCGAAGGACAGATTTTTGAGAAACTTTTTCATGGCAGTTTTAGTTACTCTCAGAGTTTTTGCTACAAAACTGCTGAGAGGAAGTCGCCGAAGAAATACTTTTTGTATTTTGTCTTGATGTTTTGCCTGGGGCTCGAACCCTGGCTTTACGTCTAATAAACCAACGCACTACCTACTAGACTACGGCGACTTGAAGATGCATTCATTGTGGAATTTTTCAATTGTCTTGTGATAGTCATTCAAGGAAGGCCTTTAAAAGGCGTGCTGCCATTAGGGTGAGCAACTATGCCTGAAGTATACAGAACAAAAGCCAGACGCTATCCTCAAAAGCAGATAATACCTTAGCGAAACGGTAGACAATCTTGGCTATTTTTGGTTGAATGTCTTCCCCCACTTCCTTCGTTCCAAGATACTCGGTATTATACTGTACTACAAACGTGTAACATTCAAACAAACAAAGGAATAACAAACAAAGCAATTGTGGTTGTTTACATAAAGTTGTGAACAGCGGCACACAGAATTGTGTGAATAATAAAGAATTTTAATTAAAACTAAACACAAATTAATTTTTATTTTATTTGCAATCTACGAGCTCATATTTTAAACGTTTTTAAAAGGTAAAAGCGTAACACTATCATAGGGGACCTTTGTAGACAACAAGATCGGTCACATTATGCGGTCAAAAGCAATTTCGAAAACAATGGATTGGAAGATTTATCTCACCCACCGTATAGCGCAGAAATTGAACCGTTTGACTACACTTTTTTTTGGTCCAGGTAAAATGCTGTTAGTGGTTTACGTTTCGCTTCAGAGGAGGGTATCAAAAATTGTCTTGATTCACACTCCGATCTCCGGGTACTGTACTTGTCTTAATTGACAAGCACACGCCCTCTAACCCAACCTAACTTACTTGGCCATAAAAAATGTGCCATGAGTCGTAGCTTCCGATGGACAATAATTTGAATGACATGTCCTTTCAAACAACTGTTTTAATTTATTGCCAATAAAAATGATCAGTCTGTAAATAAGGTCTCAAATGGTCTCTAAACCTACAGAAATGTTAAAATACCCTGCTAAAACACACAACGTTATACAACAAAATAAAAATTAAAAAAATAAGCATTAAAAAATCTATTAAACAAAGCATTAAGTTTTCATTAAACAAAACAAAAAAAAAACTTCAAATAATCATACAAAAATATGAAAAATTGTCCAAATGAGAATAAATATGTATGTATGTATGTATGTTCAAGTGTTGGTATATGAATGCGGTTTTAGTTTAAAAGCGTCATTAAATATAAATCACAACTGAAATAATATTTAATTGCTATAATATATGTATATGTACAATATGTACATGCATACATACTTATATATTTTTATAAAAATATTAATAAACAAATACTGTGTTACTTCTCTTTACAAAGGATTATCATACTGACTGACAAGTATAAGCCGGAAATAAAATAAATATTAGCAAATGAGTTACAGTAGATCGTAACAGGCTTGATAACTTATTAGAAATAAATTTCGTTTTCTATAGTTCCACGTTAATTAAGTTTGTTAAAGCAGTCGTCATTACTAGTCAAATGACAGTGCTGGATAGAACTGAACTGGGCATCTATATTGTAGAAGCTGAAACCAAACAATCAATCGACCTAACCAGGCAGAGATAATACATACATACACATACATAATTGGCCATTACAACCCTTCAGTAAGAATTATGGCCTAGCTTCTCACACCAGTCATGTTGTGTATGTTAACTTTTATACATGAGTGGCGAGAGCTACAGTTTAAAGTCGACTCCGAACGACAGATTTTTGAGAAAATTTTCATGGCAATTTTATTTACTCACAGACTTTTTGCCAGATATCTGCTGAGAGGAAGTCGCCGAAGAAATATTTTTTTTCCATATTTCGTTTTGATGTTTGACCTGGGATACGTCTAATAGCCTATTATTTTCTCGACGCCAGGGGAGAGGTAATATTGTTACGAAAATGGAAATGTTGTTACATCGTTTAACATTATAATGACAAACAAAAGCTACAAAACCAATGAACTTGTTTACATGATAAACAAACAAACAAAAATATACTAATAACATCAGTATAGAAAAGGGGATAAACAAGTTAACAAAAATTGCAACAACAAACAATGTAAACTAAATGCACAAACAACAATAAAACAACGATGTTTACATTTATGGAGATCTCGAGAAGGTGGAGCCACGAACATTCGTCTTTAAGATCATTCATCACAATGCTTACGTTGGCATATAAAAGGCAAGAAAAAGTAGGCAACGGCGTCAGTAAAAATTCAGCCAGCCTTGTATGAAGACGCGTTGCATGTAAAGAGAATAATCATGGTTTGAAGATGTCCGCTATAAAGATCTGCCGAACAATTGTTAGTGTTTACGCAGAAGAGTGTAAAGAAGAATAACAAACAAAGTAAATTGTTGTTGTTGACATCAAGTTCTGAACAGTGGCACACAGAATTTTGTGAACAATAAAGAATTAAAGAATTTAATTAAAGCAAAACACAAATGTATATATTTTTTATTTGCAATCCAGGAACTCATAATATAAACGTTTTTAAAAGGGTAAATGCGTAACAATATGAAAGCTTGGCCAGGCAGATTTGGTTTGAAATGTATATTATTTACTTAATTGGTCATTACAACCCTTCAGTTAGGATTATGACCTAGTTTCTCACACCATCCATGTTGTAGGTTTTAATTTTATCCATGAGCAACAGGACCTACAGTTTAAGGTCGACTTCGAACAAGTTTTTGCTAGAAATCTGCTGATAGGTAGTCGCCGAAGTAATAGTTTTTCATATTTCTTTTGTTGGAGATGTCAAAGCTGAGGTTTGAACCCTGGCCACACGTCTAATAAAATCGTTAAAATTTTAAGCATTAGCTCTTACGTACACAAAGACTAAGATCATTTTAAAATTTAAGAATTTTGTTTTCATTTTTAGAACTTTTCAAGTTGAGGTATGTCACTTATAATTTGCATACCTCAACAGTAGAGAATGCTCGTAAATAAATTCCTAATACAGTTAGAGCATCGCTTGATTTGGAGTATTGAAGTTCAAGTTTAAGACTTGAACTCACATGACAAAGTTTGAATGACTATCCTTTCCCTTTAACCTTACTAGTTTAGTTTAAAATTAGACTTTATTTAGAGATGGCTTTACCTTCTCCTCCTTAGATTTTAGTTGTTGATATATATGTGTATACGCGGTTGAAGAATTTTTTTGTGTTTCCTGTAATTTGAGCCTGCATTACACGAGTTTATCAAGCGTCTCTGCACTAAGGCTTTTCTATTCAGGCATCCTAGAGCTTTCTATCAACGCTTTCAGTCATCTTCAACGGTGAGGTCCTTTTCTGGATGAATGGATGCATGAGCAAACAAAATTTTCGAAGCGTTTAATACCCATGCCGAGTCCTCCCTCGGTTGGTGTGGATTTTACGCTGGCGACGTTATAAGTTCAGATTTTTTTGAGAACGATTTTGGCTGGGCCATCACTATCAACATCGAGTGCTCACAGTCAATGAATATCAACTTGGAAATGGAAATGTGGATTTAACCTGATTTGTATGATGTAGACACCAACGACATGTATTTCAACAGGACGGCGATACGTATCGCACTACTCATACAACATTGGATATTCTGCATGGTAATCTCACGTGGAGGTGATGTAAACTGGCCACCGGGATGGTACGATTTAACCCGGTTAGACTTTTTCTTGATGGGTTTTCTTAATTCGAAGGCATATGCAAATAAGCCACAAATCACAGCGGTCCTTAAAAATTTGACATTTTCAATGCATTCCACCTAGAGAAAATGTGGCAAACATTTTAGTGATGTTATATTCCACACAAAATGGCATTAAAAAATCTGTCAATCGAATAGGAAATTCCGATCACATCTTACACACACGTTGTTTTATTTCAATTTAAATATAGGAAGCGCTTAAGGCAGACGCTATAGATCTGTTCTGTAAAGATTGTTTTAAACTCTTTCAAAGGTCATATAAACATAAAGAAAGGCAAGTTAGAGCCAACCATCACTTTTTGGCGGTGTAAAGTTTTTGATAAAGAATTTAATGGAAAATATGCATCTGAACTGGTTGTATTATTTCTACAAAGCTTTCGTTGTCTTCCTGGGGCACTTTGTATTTAGCGACATTATGAATATTTGTACAATACACAGATAATATTTTTATTTCCGAAGTTAATAACTAAAGGGCCTATCATAACGTTTATATGTACTGTTTTAATTGTAAAATAATTTTTTTTTACATACACTAACAATCTTTTACAACAACAAAATAGCATACTCTGAACACAAACAACACTTTACAGCAATTTTCTAACATTCGAACAATATTCTCAAGAGATTAATGTGGCTGCAAAACTGTCATGCATAGTGGTACAGTGATACCCAAGTATTTTTGGAATGAAAAAAAAAAAGACAGGCTAATACTATTATTACGAAAATGGAAATGCTGATTTGCTTTTACATTGCTTAACATTAAAATTATAAACAAAAGCTATAAAGAACAAAAACAATGAACTTGTTTAGATGATAAACAAGTAAACAAAAATATGCCAACAAAAACCAATATAAAAAAGGGGATAAACAAGTAAACAAAAACGCAACAACAAACACTGCAAGAATAAATGTAAACAAAATACACAAACAACAATAATGAAACAACGATGTTTATATTTATAGAAATCTTGAGAAGGCGAAGTCACGAACATTCGACTTCAAGATCATTCATCAGACTGTTTACGTTGGCATATAAAAGGCAAGACAAAGCATTCAATTGAATTTAGTCAGTCTTGTGTGAAGATGCGATGTTTGAAGAGAATAATCGTGGTTTGCAGATCTCCGTTATAAGATCCGTCGAACAGTTGTTATTGTTTACGCAAAAGATTGTATAGAGGAATAACAAACAAAACAATTGTTCTTGTTTACATCAAGTTGTGAGCAGAGGCACATAGAATTGTGCGAACAATAAATAATTTAATTACAACCAAACACAAATTAATTTCGATTTTTGTTTGTAATCTACGAGTTCATATTTTAAAAGTTTTTAGAAGGTAAAAACGTAACACTATACTAAATTGAACATTCTCCCACGACTGGAAACGCAGTTCATTTTTATGAATTTTCTGCGCTTTTTTATTTTGTGTACGGTACCTAGCGATTGAAATGTTCGCACAGCGTTTTAAAGGATCAAGTAAACAGAGCTTATCTTTACAAGGAATCAAAGGGATTTTGTATTGCATGTGGACTTAATAAACCTTCAGTTTTACCCCATGGAAATAAAACAATGAAAAATCGTAACATTCTATTGAACTCAGCGCGTTGTTTTATTCGTATACTCCTCTGTTAGGTCTTAGTATACTAAACCTGGAATTGCGGCGACTTCTCCATACATCAGTTATAACCATTATAGTAGTTTGCTTACGTCGTTTCATAGATTCTGGGGCGGTTTTTCGGGAAAAATAACAAATTCGAAAACAATTCACTTCTTATAATCAAGGTATGGGAGGAAAGAAATAAAATAAACGGCAAGAGTGACTGTAGTCTAGATGTCTTAGATGTGAGGGCACGGTTCAAGCCCCAGGTCAGATGTATCGAACAAAGCGAAATATGAAAAAATATTTCTTCGCCGACATTCTTCTCAATAGATTGGCAAAGACTCTGGGAGTAAATCCGTCGTTCGGAGTCGACTTTAAACTGTTGGTACCGCCACTAATGTATAAAAATTAACATACATAACAAAGGTGGCGTGAGAAGCTATGTTGTAATCCTGGCTGAAGGTTTGTAATGTCCAATTATGTATAATAAGTCGCCATGATCTAGTAGGTAGTGTGTTGGCTTATTAGAGTGAGTTAATAAAGGTTCTCAAAAATCTATCAATGGGAGTCGACTTTAAACTGCAGGTACCTCCACTCATGTATAAAAATTAAAACACACCACATAAGTGGCGTGAAAATCAAGGTCGTAAACGTGACTGGAGAATTCAATGGTTGTCCATCAAAATCAATCTAAGTTTGTCTAAGCGTTTGATAAGAATATCGAGTCGGATACTTCGAGCCATTTCTTCGCAAGCAAACTAATAATTTGAATCCACCACCATCAATAATTAAATTGCATGGAAATATCAATCATGCTACACTTGCGCAATTGATCAAATTTGATCAGTAGGACTGGAATTCTGTTCCATCATCCTACAGCGTTTGTGATTTAGCTAAGATTAGTTGGTTCATTATTTCGAATCCATTTCTTAGTCCTAAAATGTCACAAAATGCTTTTCATTGGTTTTGATGTTAGTGGAGTGATATTTCGTTGTGTAGAGGTGAAAGTGCTTGACAGCATACATGAACTTCCACGTTCGAATACAACTGAAGACACACCGCATTTCCTCAAGGTTTTACGAACTTTTAAAATAAAATTTCATCCAACCTATTGCTACGTTTTTACCTTTTTAAAAACGTTTAAATATGAGTTCGTTAATTGCAAACCAAGTAAAAACAAATATGTGTTTATTTTCTCTTAAACACTCTTTATTCTTTACACTACTTTTGTGTGCCACCGTCTACAACTTAACGATACAACAATAATTTGCTTGTACACTATTCCATTTCACACTTCTGTCCGCGTTAACACTAACAACTGTTCGTTAGATCTTCTCTGCTTACAGCCTTTTTGCAAGCAATACCACTTGTACGTTCAAACCGCAACGCGTCTTCACACAAGGCTGACTGAATTATAACTGACTTCTGCCTGCTTTATCCAGCCCTTTTTAGTCCGACACAACCAGTCTAACGAACATTCTTGAAATGGAAGGTTCGTGATCTCGCCTTTTCGAGAGCTCTATTGCTAATACATTGTTGTTTGTGTACTTTGCTTATGTTGTCTATCCCTTTTTGTCACATACATGTTGTTGTTGGTACCAGGCGCAACCAGGTTCGTTGTACATATGTGTGTGTGCAGCTTTAGATAATCAACACGTTCATTGTATTCTTAGTGTTAGTGTGTATTTGTATCGTGTGGCTTTTGTTTATTGTTTTTGTTGTTAAACGATATTACGTCGTTTCGATTTACGTAACACTATAAAAAATTCATTTAGAAACCCAATGAACCCTACAAAAAGGAACTTTCTAGAATGGTTAGGCAGAGTCAACTATTTTTAGGCAACGACAGATGACAATGTCATTTTAAAATCTGCATATTCTGGCAAAAACTCTGAGAAATAAAAATTTGGTGAAAAGTTTAATAAATCCACCCTTCAGAGTCGCCGTTAAACTGTAGGTATCAATACTCACGTATAAGATTAACACACGCAACATAAGTGGTGTGAGAAGCTTGATTGTAATCTTGACTACAGGGTTTTATTGACCAATTAAGTATGTAAGTATCTTAAATACATACAGTAAAAAAACCTTTAATGCATTTCTTTTCACTACACCTTACATTTTAGGTCATTCTAAAGGCACATTTCAATTTGAAAAAAAAAAATCAATTTTTTTGTATCACATTCTACTTAAAACGTTTTGTTTCTTAACTTTTCCGGACATCATTTGACTATTTGTTGTTGTGTCCATTTAAAAAGGATTTTTATTTTTCAAATTTTTGCCTGTGGTTGCCAACAAACGTTGGCCACTCCACTTTAGCTATTTGTATAGCATACATTTGCCTGTGAGTGTAAGCGTGTGTGTGTTTAGTGCAACTACTATCATCTGCCACCAATGCCACTGCCATTAGTTTCGTTCGTTTATGTATGGCACAGAGAGTGTAGCATCTGTTACCGTATTATTCATTTACAATTTATTCCCACATGGCTGGACCACGTAAACCTATGGCCATAGAAGAAGAAAGCAGCCTGGTTCAGTCACCATACTCCACTGGATTCCTCAAGTTATGGCCGCACTGACCAAACACTTTCAACTTCATTTTGCTTACTTTAATTAAATTCTACTAAATGACTAAATGTTCGGTTGGCTTCTACTCGTACGAGCAGCAACAGCAGCAGCACAATTGCTGCCATCAAGTACTGGCTGTACTGATACTGCTGGTGATGATGAGCATGGCGCTTCACTCAGCTCCGGCCACATACAAAACAATTGCAACATCTTTATTTATTGTGGTATTACACACATACACTTGAAGATAGAGAGAGAGAGAGAGACAAAAGCAATCACATCTTTTAGATGTTAGTCGTACATACCCATACGATTGCAGAAGAATAGAAAATTAATTTTTTTTTATTGTTGTTGCTTACGCAACTTCAATTAGATTCTTTTTAATTGCAACACAAATTATTATTTTGAAGCCAACATTTTTATGTTCCACTTTTGTTGCTGACTGACACACATACTGAGTTTAACAACAAACAAAAAAATATTGAAATATTAATCAGATACCCTCGTAAAGGGCTCCGTGCAAATTTACTGTGATGGCTGCATATCGAGCGGAATCGTTGGAGCTGATACTTTCTTAAAAACCAATCAATAGCCCTGTCTATAAGACTGCCATGGTCATGGTAACATCTTTCAGGCGGAATTGTAGGCAATACAGGCTGTGGCAAAAACTGCGTGACATTATCATACTTTCTGAAAGCCAAACGGCTATAAAAGCACTAAATTCCATTGTAGGGAACTTCAAGACAGTGTACAACTGTCGCAGATATCTCAACTATGATATTCACATGGCATGGATACCAGAACTGAATAAACTGACCAGGTATGGCATAACCATCAAAATCTTCGTTGAATTCTTGAATTTACGAATCCATTCGAAAACTTCAAACTTATAATTAAATTGGCAATGCGATCGTCGATCCCATCAACAACACACGAGCGGCTTCGCGCTTTTTGTCAAGATTAGTTTCCTAGTTCCTCATACCACTTATGTTCTGTGTGTTAATTTTATACATGAGTGGAGGGACCTACCTCCGAACGACAGATTTTTGAGAAACCCTTCACGGCAATTTTAATTACTGTCTCTGAGTTTTTGCCAGAAATTTGCTGAGAGGAAGTCGTCGAAGAAATACTTTTTGTATTTTGATTTGATGTCTTGCCTGGAGATCGAACCCTGGCTTTGTGTCTAAAAACTACCTACTAGACTACGGCGACTTCATCTGAAAACCTTCAGGCTTATAATTAAATTGACAATGCGATCGTCTACCCCATTAACAACATAGCTTCTCACACCGCTTATGTTGTGTGTGTTAATTTTCTACATGAGTGGCTGCGGACCTACAGTTTAAAGTCGATTCCGTATGACAGATTTTAGAGAAACTTTTCATGGCAATTTTTAAGTACTCCCAGAGTTTTTGCCAATACAATACAAGTCTCCAAAGAAGCACGCTTAGTATGGTTGTCGGAGACATTAAGGGCATGCGTGCAAGGTGCACTGGTCTTGGACACTTTGATAATGATTCCTGTAGAAGTTGCAGAGATGTAGAAGAAGACGAAACTGTTCTTCAACTACTGCGTACAAGTCCGGGACTTCTTCGTGGGAGAAAAAGGCGTTTTGGTGCCTACTATATACGCGGTCTGGAAGAACTGTCACGCATTGACATTGGCAGTCTGCGACGTTTCATTTGGGTGGTTCCGAGGTTATGTTTTAGTGGAAAATTATATCACAATGGGCGCTCTGTGGCTTAAGTGTGGATAGACACACCTCCTTGTACTGTGTATCTACTATCAGGTACCCACAAATTGGAGCAAAAAATCTGTTACTCTGCGATATTTTTGAAAAATATGAAAGCAACGAATACGGACTGGAAAGATAAGACAAACTCAACTACATTGACAAGGGTGTACAAAAGTCCCTCAGTTTTCTACCCGTAGAATCAATATGATAACTTCCACTCTAAATATCTTTGAATCATATCGTACAGCAAACTAAGCTGGAACTCTAACATACAATCCAGAACCACTATGGCGGTTATTACTGCTTATTACTGTAATGGCTGTACAATTTTGTAATCAAACCAATTCTAACCACCAACGCCGTGATTTAGTGTTTGTGCTTATGGTGACGATAATGATAACTGATGCTCTGAGGAACACATTATTTAAGGCGTTATTTACTACACCTAATTAACTGGCTGCCACTAGATATGTTGATGAAACAAATGTCTGCGAACTCGACAATAAAATTGAAATTGCAGATGCTATGGTCATATTCAAAATCTTGAGAATAATTTATCCTGGCATACTTATTGACTTCTCGATACCTGAACTCCTTTTCTATTCCGGTTTTACAGCAACGATACCTGATAGATGTAGTCGCCGTAGTCTAACAGACAGTTTGCTGGCTTATCAGACATTAGGCTCAGGTATCCCGAACGAAAAAAATATTTCTTTCAGCCGCTTCCACTTTCTTCTTACAACAAATATGAGAGTAAAAAAAATTGCCCTGTAAAGTTTCTCAAAAATCTTTCGTTCGAAGTAGACTTTAAACTGCTGCACTCATAAACGGTTGCGTATTGATTGTGGACGATAGAATATAAAGACGGGCTTACGCCATAAACGGTTGCGTATTAATGGTGGACGATAGAATATAAAGACGGGCTTACGCCATAAACGGTTGCGTATTAATGGTGGACGATAGAATATAAAGACGGGCTTACGCCATAAACGGTTGCGTATTAATGGTGGACGATAGGATATAAAGACGGGCTTACGCCATAAACGGTTGCGTATTAATGGTGGACGATAGAATATAAAGACGGGCTTACGTTGCTCTATAATGATGCTGAAAACTCTATTAGAAATAAGCCCAATGCGAAACATATTGAGAATCACACCGTGGAGAGTATGATTAGGATGAAAACAATTCTAACGCGAGTTTCAAATGGCAAACACTTCACTTCTTAACTGTCGCACAGATTGAACCAGAAGACGCTTCTTCTTCTAGCTTATTATTGCTAAATACACGTTTAAAAGAGGGAATTTTAGTAAACGAATGGGTCAAAAATGCATAGTGAAACAAAATTATGAAAATGAAATATTCTAAGCCAATGTGGAAAGCCGAGAGTTCTTTCCAAGCGTTTCCTACAAGGCAATTTGGACATGAGGCATAGACAAAGTAACATAACAATGTGGCTGTCACCCGAACACTTAGCTTTTATGTGGTGGACTCAGGATTACAAGAGAAAACTTAATCAGGTAGGCAGAAGAAATAAAGCCATTCTCTGTTGGATCTCAGGCATAGCTGCCAGATAAATGAGGCATCAAATCGTCAAATATTTGAGAAAAAAATCGTCAAAAAATTCTCAAAAAAATATTAACTAATTTTTTTCCAAAAACGGAGAAATTTTATATCATTTTCAGGAAAAAATTGTTTAAGTATTAAACAATCTATGCCAGTGTTGTTTATTGACACATAAGCGTAGCAATAATATTGCATCATCTTAATCTATGGATGGTGTAAATATTAAGTAGTCAGAAGCTCTTGACATTCTGAGCATTCTGAGCATTCAGTGTAATGTTGGCTTCAACCGACACATTTTTCAGTTCTTTCAGTTCTTTCTTATTTATTTATTTATGAATTACAATACAATTACAAATTATATTCTAATTAAATATATACGAGCGGATTATCTTGACCATATGCTCGGTGTAGTGTCACAGATCGGAGTCTCTGGCGGTACGCGAACCCACGACCCTCACGCTAATAGTCCAGCACACTACCCTCTAGACTACCAGGGCACCCTCCTTCTTAAGATCTTATGATCTTACTATTTACACCATTTGTAACCCACCGAAACTGAAATACAACTCTCATGTATGGGTCGGTGCCTCAACGTATATTTTGAGCTTTCTCGATCGCGTACAGGAGATGCCGTAGTACCTCGTTAATGACGGTAGTGTATCCAACTACATTGATTCATTGGAGCATCGTCGCAATGTGGTTTGATTTTCACTGTTCTATAGCTTAGGCAAAAGGATTTTGCTCGAACGAAGTAAGAGGACTTCTACCGAAAATCATATACAGCGCACGCGCTCTTATGTGAACACCGCATTATATGAACACCGCTTAATTGAACATTTTTTTTGCTTCATTGACTACTCTAAAAGATGAACAAATGTTAAAAGCCCTATAATTTGAACAGATTTTTTTTTAATTTGAACGTTAAAATTCTGTGTTTATTAGTTGCGGGAATCCCCGTTTTAGGTGTACATATATACAGTTACACAGATAATTATACGTACCCCCCTTAAATTCCCTACTTGACACGATGGGAAAAATACTGGAGAGGATAATATACAATCGACTACTAACGTGTGCCGAGGCAGGAGGAGCTCTCTCGGACCTGCAATACGGATTTAGAAAAGGACGGTCCACTGTTGACGCGATAAGGAGGGTGGTCGACATTGCAAGAGATGCAATAGAGGGCGAAAGATGGAGATTTGGCACCAAGGAGTACTGCGCGGTTGTCACGCTTGACGTTAGAAACGCGTTCAACTCGGCGAATTGGGGGCGGATTATGAGAGCCCTCTTAATATGGCTACGCCGCCATACTTAATGGAGATTCTGAACAATTACTTTCAGGACAGGAAGGTAATATACCTAACGGATGAAGGAGAGCAGGAATACGTAGTGACGGCAGGAGTTCCGCAGGGCTCTGTACTTGGGCCACTACTATGGAACATTATGTACGATGGAGTACTTCGACTGCCATTGCCAAGCGGGACTACAATTTTGGGCTTTGCAGATGACATTGCCATAGTCTCGGTAGCTAAAACCGTAGGAGAAATAGAGGAGAAAACGAACACAGCGATTCGAAATGTTGGAGCATGGCTGGATGAGGCAGGTTTGACACTTGCTGCACATAAAACGGAGGCCGTCTTGATAAGCGGCCGGAAGATAGTGGAGAAGATGGAAGTGACCGTTGGAGGCACAAGGATCGAATCGAAGAGGGCGATAAAAAACCTGGGAGTGATTATCGACGACAGGTTGAACTTCAAGGAGCACGTGAAATACATCGGTGAAAAAGCATCTGTAATACAGCACTGGCGAGGATGATGCCAAATATTGGAGGACCAGGTCCATTTAAAAGGAGAATAATTTCGGCGGTAGTAACGTCGATAATGCTGTATGCTTGCCCAATATGGTCGGAGGCACTCTCAGTGGGGACGACGAGGAGGATACTGTCCTCGGTGTATCGTCTAAGCGCGATTAGACGGATAAGTGGCTTCAGGACAGTGTCTGATGAAGCAGTGTTGGTATTGGCAAAAACAATACCTATAGACATATTTGCAGATGAGACGAGGCGGGTATACCGCCGTCTCGAGCATCCAGGACAAACAACAGCTATAAAAGCGGAGGAACGAAGGACTTCAATGCACTAATGACAGTCACGATTGGAGAACAGTTTAAAGGGAAGATGGACATTTCACCTTATTCCTGATGAAGAACGGACACTGCGAGCTGAACTACTACGTGACCCAGTTCCTAACTGATCATGGATGCTTCAGGAAGTACCTGCACAGATTTGGACAAGATCCTTCCCCTATATGCCCAAACTGTGTAGATGAAAAGGAAGATGCGGAGCATATTATAACATACTGCCCCAGATTTAAATGGCCCGGAGAAACGAGTTTGGGAACAAACCGGCTTATGGAAGAAGTATTGAATTCTAGGATTCTTGGAGTCAACACCCACGCAGAGAATGGCTGAAGTTGTATTGGAACTATGAAGGTTGGATTAACGAATGCGAAATTTGATTTAGTGTGATAGAACTTTAAAACTAACCAGCCCTCCGGGAAGTAATACCTTACGACAGTCTCCCGGGGGGAGAGTGATTGAAGAATGTAGGGGGTGGGTTTAGTGCGTAGGCACCAGTGATGGTGAATCGTGCACTCTTTTGTTGGAACAAAAGTGTCTTTCGAAGATTCCCACCTCTGGCCCAAGACCAAAAAAAAAAAACAAAAAAAGCCTTCAGTCTAGATCACAACATAGCTTGTCACTTATATTATGTGCGTTAATTTTATCGATAATTGGCGGAATGTGCAGTTATCCGAACGACAGATTTTGTGTAGAAACTTTTTCATGGTAATTTTTAGTTCCTCTCATGGTTTTTGACAGAAATCTGCTTAGAGGAAGTCGTCGAATAAATATTTTTTCATATTTCGATTTGATCCAAATACAATGGTGGCCACGAATTTAAGACACGACATATGACTGACATAGTTGTGATAATATTTACAATCCCGTAATATCAAATTTGATATTCTTTATTCTTCTATGTACCCTGCAATATTATGAAAAAGTACCATTAGTTTATTTTGTTTCTTTTTACATTTTGTTGCATTTTGATCATATTATTGTAAAAACGTTTATTTGAAACTGGCCACGAATTTAAGACATTTCAGAAATATCTGGATTTTAAATGATTTTTTGGTGTTTTTTGAAACTAAACGGTGAGCAACGAATGTTTTATTTTATTTCATGTTGGAATACATAGAAATATTTAATTATAAATGGCCAGAGGTACTTGGTATTCCGATACCGAGAGAAAACTGATCCAACAACTAAAATTTGATGGAAAAATAGTAGTAAATAGCAGTAGTCTACATGCAATATTTACAACGCGCTGGAACACATCAAGCAAAATGGTACCACCCAAAATGTCAAACAGCAACATAGAGCCCGAAAGACTACACCCTAAAGTAGCTGCTAATAATCCTTTCACGAGCTCAAGTAAAATAAAAAATAAAATTGCATTGGATTTTGGTATTGGTATTTTGTCCAGGGCAATAAGAGGACGTCAAAATGAGAAAAACTTGCGTGAGTGTATTGAACAACGTAACCACTTGTGTCAAAAAAAAAAATATCAAATCGCGACTTGCGTTTTCGCGAGCACATATCAATAAACCGATGATATTTTGGAAAAATATACTTTGGAGCGACGAGTCGAAGTTTTGCCGCTTCGGCTCTGATGGAAAGCAGTACGTATGGCGCCTTCCAAACCTGGAGCATCACCCAAAGTACACCCTTAAAACGGTCAAACATGGTGGTGGAAATGTGATGGTGTTTGCAATATTTTCCTGGCATGGTGTAGCTCCCATTTACAAGATTAATACTAGAATGGGTTAGCACGTTTACAAAAACGTTCTAACAGACACTGTGCTACCATTCGCTGAAGATAACATGCCCCTAATAAGGAAATTTATGCATGATGACGACCCTAAGCATACCTCACGTCTAGTGAAGAGTTGCTTAGAGGAAAACAGTATCACTGTTTTAAAGTGGCCAGCTCAATCCCCGGACCTTAACTAATTGAGAACTTGTGGAATGATGTTGAGGAACATTTACGAGAAGTAAAACCAAAAAAATTAAACAATTTGTAGGAAGATTCCAAAGCAGCATTGTAATACATTAATCGAAAGTTTACCCAGGAAGATGTGCAGCTGTGATCTAAAATAAAGGATTTCCAACCAAATATTAGGATTTTTTTTATGAAGTTGAGCTTTACTTTAGTGAATTAAATTCTATTTTGCCTATGTCTTAAATTCATGACCAGGATAACATTTGTGTTGATCTATATAATATGTAAATAAAAATTCTTAACCAAATATATGTAGCAAAATATTATTAAAATTTCTTCCTAATATTACTAAAATTTTAAGAAAAATATCATGGACTTAAATTGTTTTTGATAAGATGTAAAAATTATCATAAATATATAAGTAAAATGTCGTGTCTTAAATTAATTAAATTCACCTGTATATGACATTGGATTTGAACCGTGGCCTCAAGTCTAATAAGCTAACACACTACCAACTAGACTACGGTGAGTTCAACGGTAAAGTGTGGTAAATTTAAAGAAGAAAAATAAAAATTTCTTCAAAGAATTTGAGTTACAAATACTAGGGAATTTTGACATCAAGCCTCTGAAATCGGACACTCGTTAATTAATGTAAAATTCACTTACTGCACGCAACAAAAATTATTAAAAAATTTGAACAAAACAATTTTTATTATCATAACATTTAAAACAATTTAAAATTTTGCAATTATTTAATGAAATTTACTTGTAATAATACATTCTCCACATTTCCGTATAAAATTTTTATTACAAAGAAAATAACAGAGAAAAAACAAAAATCACAGTTTATTAATATTTAATTACGCCGCAATTAAATAATAATCAATAAATAAAACTAAAAAGAAGAAGAAGAAGAGTGAAAAACAAAAACAATATTATCAATTGTAATTTTATAGTGTTGAATAAACATATTGAAATATTAAAAATGAATACGTATGTATGAATAAATTTATTTACGATCAAATGACACAATACACTATTGATGCCGATTACTGAAGCGATAGTTATGTTGCCGCCTATATGCCATGCATGCATACGTATTACTTACTGCTGCTGTTGCTGCTGTCATTGTCTGATATCATTGTCATCGATGCGGAGGACAACACATTAAAATATAATTAACACCAAGCCAAACAACAAGTAACCACGTTACCATAAATAATAATTTTATTTCTGGCATTAAAAAAAATACAAATAATAACCGAAAAACAAACAAAATACATACAAAATTATTCGATTAAGTAATTGAATTTTATTTGAGGATATCACAAACACAACGACATTTAGTGGGGCCTTTTATCGAGGACCTGATTTATTACTTTCTTTTAAAAGGCCTTCGTTCTTGCAGTATTTAAAAACACACAAAAATATTCGATTAAGAGCCATTATTACAACTTCCCATTAAAGTTTGGTTTAGTTAAAGGTAACTTTAGCTAAAGTGAACTTTAAAGTCACCTTTAACTTCTTTTTGTTATTACAACCTACAGATAAAATAAAGTTAACTATTTCAAAAATATGGCAGTTTCGGAGCAATGTCGATAAAACTGCTCAATTAAACATTTTTTTTTAACGCAATGGCAACGACTTATTTGTTTATTATATTTGAAGTTGCCATATTGCAAATTACATATATTAATAATATGGCAGGTTCAAACATAAACTTAACTTTAAAAGTTAAAGGTATGATGTGTCCTCCCTTTAGTTTAATGCCCAATTCTACCTTATGGTACACTTATAATAAACAAAGACAATTTATCTGCCCGTTAAAATCCTCCCTTTACTTAACGGCAAGTTGTAATAATGGCCCTAAGTAATTGAATTTATTTTGAGGCTTCCGAAAAACATAACGACCTGTTGGGGCCTTTATCGAGGACCTGATTTATTACTTTCTTTTAAAAGGCCTTAATTCTTGCAGTATTTCCTTAGTTTACGACTAAAAACTATTGAGTTTAAGCGACTGACAGTGTTTAAACGACTGAGAGAGTTTAACCGATTAACAGAGTTTAGGTTAGAGGACGTGTACTTCACAGTTAAGACAAGTACAGTACCCGGAGGTCGAATTGACAAATTCTACAATGTCCTAGTTTCTCGCACCACTTATATTGTGTGCGTTAATTTTATACATGAGTGGTGGGACCTATAGTTTAAAGTCGACTCCGAACGACAGATTTTTGAGAAACTTTTTCGTGGCAATTTTATTTACTCTCAGGATTTTTGCCAGAAATCTGCTGAGAGGAAGTCGCCGAAGAAATACTTTTTTTTGTATTTTGTTTTGATATCTGGCCTGGGGCTCGAACACTGGCTTTATGTCTAATAAGCCAACACACTACCTACTAGACTACGGCGACTTCGAACAGAGTTTAAACGATTGAAAGATTTTAATCGTCTGACAGTGTTTATACGACTGAGAGAGTTTAACCGATTAACAGAGTTTAAACGACTGACAGATTTTAATCAACTGACAGAGTCCAAACGGCTGATAGAGTGTAACGGCTTATAGAGTTTAAGCGACTGACAGAGTTTAAGCGACTGAAAGATTTTAAACGACTGACAGTGTTTAAACGACTGACAGAGTTTAAACGACTGACAGAGTTTAAACGACTGACAGAGTTTAAAAAACTGCGAGAGTTTAATCGATTGACAGAATTTAAACGACTGACAGAGTTTAAACGACTGACAGAATTTAAACAGCTGACAGAATTTAAACGGCTAACAGAGTTTAAACTGCTTATAGAGTGTAAACGACCGGCAGACCTTAAACGACTGAAAGATTTCAAACAACTGATATAGTTTAAAAGACTATTTAATCTAAACCCTAGGAACATACATACATAATTCGTCATTACGTCATAATTAGGCTTCCGACCTAGTTTCTCACACCACTGATGTTCTATGTGCCGGGACCTACAGTTTAAAGTCGATTCCGAATGACATATTTTAGAGAAATTTTTCATGCCAATTTTATTTACTCTCAGAGTTTTGCTGGAAATCTACTGGGAGGAGGTAGGTAGAAGTGGCTGTCCCCCCGATGGAGTCATGAGCGGTCACACTTAGGGCGCACACAGGACCCATTGTGGTACCACAGTTTCACATTCTCCCCTATTCCAGGAACCACTCGGAGCTTCCGGTGAAGCGACTCAGACTGCCAATATCCATGGATGACAGTTCATCTAGGTCCTCCATGTAGTAGGCATCCAGGTGTCTCTTTCTCTTCTGACCAAGTGCCGGGCATGTGCACAGTAGGTGAAGAATAGTTTCATCCTCTTCCTCATCTCCACAGCTTCTGCAGAAATCGTTCGCGAGGTGTCCAAGACCAATACGCCTCGCATGCGTTCCTATAATACAATGCCCCGTAATAACCTTGATAACAGCGCTGATCCTGCTTCATTGGAGTATAAGCAGAGTCGCCGTGCGCCTCCTATCCAGCCTTGGCTAGATTTTTTGCGCCGTTCTGCCCTTATCCGAAGCTGCCCACCTACTGTTGGCAAGGACCATGATTGTATTGTCAATTATAAGCCTGCAGGTATCCAAAGGGATCCTCAATGTAGAGAATTTATCAGAGAGTTCGATGGTCGCGCCCCTTCTTATCAAATCATCCGCTCTGCAGTTGCCGGGAATATCTCTATGTCCCTGTACCCATGTGGTACTGAGAGGAAGCCGCCGGAGAAATATTTTTCAAGTTTTGTTTTGTTGGAGATATTTGGCCAGGGGTTTGAACCTTGGCCTCACGTCTAATAAGCCAACACACTAGCTACTAGAATACGGCGACTACTCTAGGGACATTTAAAACAATTGACTAGAAAAACTAGAAGACAATTCCTTCTGCAGTTAAGATATTGTATTGGATTGGCAAAGAAACCGGAGAGAATACCTTCTGTCATAGTGTTAGTTTTTTGTTTTCTTGTCATTCTTACTTACTTAACTGGCCATTTCAAACATTAGTCAGGACTACAACCCAGTTTCACACAAAAGCCAAATTATGTGTGGTAATTTTATGCATGAGTGATGGGTGGCACCTATAGGTTAACGTCGACTTGGAAAGACAGATTTTTGAGGAAGTTTTCATGGCCAATTTTTTATTTACTCTCAGAGATTTTGCCAGAAGACTGCTGAGGGAAGGAAAGAAATATTTTTTTATATATTTCGTCTTGTTTAAGATTTTGTAAGCTGGGGTTTGACCCACTGCTTCTCGTCTAAACACCCAGCACACTATCTGCTGTACTATGGCGTATTTTTTTTAGTGTATTTGTGATATAATTTTTATTGATTAAAAGGAAAAACAATCAACCGAAAGTGTTGCGTTGACTTATTACAGCATTTAAGTACTGAAATTAAAGAACTAGTGAATTTTGGGTAAAGGAATGTTTTGTTTCACATAGGCAAAAAGCTTATGAGTCCAAATATTTTTGTACGAAGGCGACCAAGGCAATTTATCCTTGCATCAGAGCTATAGCATGTCTTTGAGATGTAAACCGATGCATTTTGAATGATAAAAATGGCTACGTACGTTTTGATGTAATGACAAAAAATGCTGCTAAAGCATTTACCAACTCGTCTATTTTCGCGCAAAGCACTTCACATTCCAGCAATATGGACACTTGACCGTTTATCTTAGTTTGATTTGCCCCATGATAATAGAAATCAAATAAAGTTTCAAAATCGGTAGACGTTTCTATATAATTAGCATGAAATCGCTGTAATCTAATAGGTAGTGCATTGGATTCTTAGACAAGCGTCCCCGGGTTCAACGTCTAGCTCAGACATCTCAAACAAAGCGAAATATGAAAACTTATTTTTTTCGGCGACTTTCTACCAGCAGTCTTCTGGCAAAAACCTCTGAGAGTGAAGAAAATTGACATGAAAAGCTTCTGTTGTGTGCTTCTTTAATGTGTTGGCTTATTAGACGTGAGGTCGCAGGTCAAACCCCAGCTATCTCGAATAAAACGAAATTTGAGGTTCTCTCAGCAGAAAACTCTGCAGTAAATTGAAATTAAGGCTGACTTCCAAAATGTATCAATACAAAGTTTGTATACAGTTCTACTACGGTACATAAATTTTGTACATATGCAAAGTTACTAAACAATGCATCAACTATAAACCTTTGACTACGTTAAAAGTACACATTGAACACGTTTTGAAATAGTATACATTGTAAACATTTTGTACAGCGGCTTTATGCAAGACTATACTTTGTTCAAACACAAGGCTACTAACATTTTGGAAGTCAGCCTAACACACACAACACGATTTGTGTGATAAAATGGGTTATAATCCTGGTTAAAGGGTTGTGTTCCAACAGTGAGCTGTATGAGCTCCTCAAAGACATAGACGTTGTGCAGCGTATTAACATACAGTGGCTGCGCTGGCTAGGAATTCGACGAAGAGGTTGGAGGGACCAAATCGAGGAATCCCTATCATCGATTGGTGTGACCAACTGGCGTCGGCTTGCAAGAAGCAAAGGTGTCTGGAAGGATATGTTAATCGGGTTGTTAATGGCCAGCTAAGTAAGTAAGTAACAGCGTAAGTTGCTACCGATTACATGGAAATGATTTCCGAATCCAAACATCACTGAGAAGACACCGTTGTGTATACCAGAGATCAGCAATGAGTATTCAAAAAGATGAGTAGAATCAAATCATACTCATAATTTTAAGAACATGGAACCTCTACTCATATTCAAAGTTTGAAGTACTCATTATATTCATACTTAACAACATGTATGATGTTGTTGATTTCGACTCTCCACAACTCGACATATACACGAATCACAAAATAAGTATGATTCGCGAACGAACACAAAAATACTCACTAAACGGTTGTGTGTTTGCTCTGCTTGCTGCCTCTGTTCTTTTTCTGCTTTTGTAAATGCAACAGACTGTAAATTTTGAGGAATGAATCGAATCACTCGCATCATTTATGAGTATTATAAATATTTTTCTAACGTTATGAATCAAAATGAGTATATGAATCGAACATATTTCGAATGGTATGAGTTTGATGTCAACGTTGTAGTCACACTCATTGTAACCTATACTTATAAATCAACGTTGTAGTGAGTACGAATGAATCAATTTCAATATTGTTGACTCACTTATATTCAAAATTTCATGAGTATTTATGAGTAGCGAAAAAACGATTCATTACTGATCTGTAGTGTATACTTTAACGACTAAATGATTAGTCAGGCGATCAATGAGGTAAGCCTAGTAGCTGACACATTGGGTAAGGACTGTACTACTGTAGCCAACCATTGACATTGGTCCTTATGGTTAGTGTCCTTACTAAAAACGAGAATAAATTGTACGCTGGGGATATGATAAGATATGATATGATACTAAACGCGTATTTCAATCGATTGCAACACCGTGATTTATAAAATCTGTAAATTGTTTTAAATTCTCACTAATGTATGCGTATAGCCACTGCGATGACGAACTTCTTCGATGAGTTTGGTGAAATTCAGTCACAACAGGGACTGCGCTTACCTGCGTGCTCAATTGAGCTCTGGCAATAAAAGCTACCATTTTAACCGACCATTACAGAAGTCGCCATAGTCTAGTAGGTAGTGTGTTGGCTTATTAGACGTAAAGTCCGGGTTAGTATCCCAGGTCAGATATCAAAATGAAAATTTGAAAATATATTTCTTCGGCGACTTCCTCTCAGCAGATTTCTGGCAAAAACTCTGAGAGTAGATAAACCTGCCATGAAAAAGTTTCTCTAAAATCTGTCGTTTGGAGTGGACGTTAAATTTTAAGTCCTGTCACTCACGTATAAAATTAACACACACAACATGAGTGGTGTGAGAAGTTAGGCCGTAATCCTGTCTAAAGGGTTGTAATGACCAATTATGTACGTATGTATGTATGTATTTTAGTAGGTGTTTTAAATAATTTTTTACATCTTTTTCAAGGCTTAATTTAAAACCGCAAAAAGCAACAACTTTATCGCATTCAATGTGTTTTAGTCCACACAATTAAACCAGAGTTTTACTGTGCAGTAGTTATTAACACAGAGACTTTTGGGATAAATTTATTTCGCTGATGAATTTTTGTTTAAAAATCACTTTTTGTTGTAGTTGTTGGTCTTTATTGCAGCATAAAACATTTAAGCAGTTAATAGTAGAGTATTAAACAAAAAAAAACAATTTTTAAATGTTTTTGTTATTGGTTTTGAATTGTATGCAAAAACTTTTTCACTAAATGGCAGTCAATTAAACACTGACTCTGGCTCTGTCTCTGGATTTTATTTATTTCATCTCTGCCATTGGAATCAATTCAGTGAATGAATGAATGAATGAGTGAACGAGTGAATATGTCTGCGTATCTGAATGTGTAAAAATATCCACATGATAGGGAGTAGAAAAAAAGAAGAAACAAGGGAAAATAAATCGAAATTATTTAAAATGTTGTGATTTATGCCATGACAAAACCATAAATAAATTGTTTTCAGTCGTTCGCATTTATTTTTTTTATTATTTGTTCTCAGTTTAAAGCAATAGGAAATCAATTAGTATTAAAAAATATATTGGAAATTGAAAATGATTTCATAATAATTTTGTAAAAGAAATACCACAATACTGCGAATCAGAGATCAGCAATGAGTATTCAAAAAGGTGAGTACATTCGAATCATACTCATAATTTCTGATATTTATACGCGTTCATACTTATTTTTTATTCACATTCAAAGTTTGAAGTACTCATCATACTCATACTTAACAATACGCATGATGTTGTTGATTTCGACTCTCCATGACTCAACATTTACAAGAATCACAAAATAAGTATGATTCGCGTATAAACACTAAAATACTTATTAGAAAAATAAAAATAAAATACTTATTAGGAAAATAATTATTTTACTAAAATTGTTTCATTAAAACTCATTTATACTCTGCCTACTTAAACATTATCATAAAGCCATAGACCCTAATCAAAAGATTGATGGGGATTGCTGATTGCTGACAGTCATTTAATAAGATTGAAACAAGAAATTGGGCAAAAATGTGTAGATTTTTGATGACCGGCTGAAACTGACAGCTTGAATATGCAGTACATCATACGTTTTTGACAACTGACAGAAACTCATAGAGATTGACTAGTCAGTACTAATGAGTATTCAAAAAGATGAGTAGAATCGAACCATACTCATAATTTCTGATCCTGATTTCATTCATACTTTAATATCATACTCATACTACTTATATTCAAAGTTTGAAGTACTCATTATATTCATACTTAACAACATGTATGATGTTGTTGATTTCGACTCTTCACGACTCAACATTTACAAGAATTACAAAATAATAAAATCACTAAAATATTCACTAGAAGGTTATGTGTTTGCTCTGCTTGCTGCTCTTTCTTTTTTTTTTTTTGTAATTGCAATAATAATTAAGGCTGTACATTTTGATGAATGATTCGAGTTATTCGAATTATTTATGAGTATTATAAGTATTTTTCTAAAGTTATGAATCTGAGTGAGTAGCCTACTCAATCAAACATATTTCGAATGGTATGAGTTTGATGTCAATGTTGTACTCATACTCATTGCAACCTATACTTATAAATCAACGTAGTAGTGAGTACGAATGAATCAGAGTAGATAAATTTTAAAATTTTCGATTCACTTATATTCAAAATTTCAGGAGTGCTTATGAGTAGCAAAAAACGATTCATTGCTGATCTCTGGTATGCACCATACATAGTCGAAATCTTGCACTTTCAGATTGTTAGTTGTTGCAATCTCAGTTGCAACTTATTTGGTTGTGTAAATCAAAATTCCATAGAGATGGGTCAAATAGCGCCACTTTTTTATGTTTGTTTGTTAAGAAAACAAGTAGTTCTACACTGTTCCGTAGAGCTTAGCAAAATACAATTACATGAGTTTTCCACACAGATTCTCAGTAGAACGACCATTTGTATATAATGGATCCCATTTGTCGAAAAAAGGCTACACTAATCTTTTCAAGATTTTTCAATAATATTTTTCAAAATTTGATTTCTTTGAGTTAAGATTTTTAAAGTCCCACGATTATCCCAGACATTCCTTTACCACGGTTGGGAAGAGAATTCTCCGAACCTTCCATTTGTCAAAAAATGGCCAAACTAGTGTTCTCCAGATTTTTCATTAATTTTCTGATTTTATTTGTCAGTTCAATTTTCTCGAGTTGCAGAAATACTCCAGATATCGCACTACCATATTTGGAAAGAGGATCCTTTGAACTATCATTCTTAGACAATGGAATATGCGTACCAACTCTCACTTGTCCAAAAATAGCCACATTAATCTTCCCAAGATTTTTCAAAAATTTTCAGCAAAAATTTGATTGATTGTTTGAGCCATATTTTCTCAAGTTCCACGATTATCCTAGATATCTCACTACCACGGTTGGAAAGTGGACCCTCCGAACTACCATTTATTTATAGTATGATATACGAACCGAGTCCCATTTATCCCTCATCGTTCATATTAATGTTCTCAAGTGTGAGATATGTGAACAGAGTCTCATTTATCCCTAATCGTTCACATTAATCTTCTCAAGATTTTTCAAAAATTTTCAACAAAAATTTGATTGTTTTGAGTTCAATTTTCTTGAGTTCCACGATTACTTCAGATATCCCACTATCACGGTTAGAAAGAGGATCCTCCGAACCATATATATAGTGGGTTATGTGTACCAAGGTTCATTTATTCCAAAAATGGCCGTACTATTCTTTGCAAGATTTTTCAAAAATTGTCACTAAAAATTGATTTCTTTGAGGCAAATTCTGTCGAGTTCTACAATGATCCCAGATATCCCACAACCCAGCAAACAACTATCCTATTTAGTGGAATAGGTGTACCATGTTCCATTTGTCGAAAGATGGCCACACTTATCCTTTCTAGATTTTTCAAAAATATTCATCAAAAATTGTTTTTTTTGAGTTAAATTTTCTCGAGTTCTACGACGATCCCAGATATCCCACTACACGTTTGGAAAGAGGATCCTCCGAACCAATGTTTGTATATAGTGGGTTATGTGTACCAAGTCCCATTTGTTCCAAAAATGGCCACACTATTCTTCGCAAGATTTTTCAAAAAATTTTCCCAATAATTGAGTTTTTTGAAGTCAATTTTCTCGAATTATACGATTATCCCAAATATTCCACTACTACGGTTGGAAAAAGGCTCCTCCGGAGCACCATTTGTTTATAGTGGGATATGTGTCACAAGTCCCATTTGTTCCCTAAACGGTCACATTCATCTTCTCAAGATTTTTCAAAAAGTTTCACCAAAAATTGTATTGTTTTGAGTTCAATTTTCTCGAATTACGCGATTATCCCACATATCCCAATATCACGTTTGGAAAGAGGATCCTCCGAACCAATATTTGTATATAGTGGATTATGTGTACCAAGGTTCATTTGTTCCAAAAATCGCCACACTATTCTTCGCAAGATTTTTCAAAACTTTTCAATTTTTTCGAGTTCTACGATGATCCCAGATATTCCACTACCATGGTTAGAAAGAGGACCCAGTGGACCAGAAGTCCAATTTGTACAAAAATAACCACATTGGACTTCTGAGGATTTTACAAAAATTTTCACCAAAAATTGATTTTTATTGAGTTTAATTTTCTCAAGTTCCACGATTATACCAAATATCCCACTACAACGGTTGGAAAGAGGACTCTTCTAACCATCATTTGTACACATACAGCGGGATATGTCTGCAAAGTCCAATTTGTCAAGCAAATCTTATAACGATTTTACAATAATTTTCACCAAAAATTGATTTTTTTTGAGTACAATTTTCTTGAATTGCATGATTATCAAATTCTCTCAGTTGTCTTTAAACACAAAATTAAGAAAATTTTATCGATTAGAAAGGGCTTACATACATACATACATAATTGCTCATTAAAACCCCTTCAGTCAGGATTACGACCTAGTTTCTCACACCACTTGTGTTGTGTGTGTTAATTTTATACATGAGTGGCGGGAGCTACAGTTTAAAGTCTCTGAACGACAGATTTTTTGAGAAACTTTTTATGGCAATTCTATTTACTCTAAGATTTTTTTGCCAGAAATCTGCTAAGAGGAAATCGCCGTGTCTGGCCTGGGGCTCGAACCCTGGCTTTACGTCTAATAAGCCAACACACTACCTACTAGACTACGGCGACTTCAACCGTTTGGCTGAATAATGTCAATCACTGTTGCAAATGTTGTATGAGGAAAAGGTGCTCTTTTTTTGGTAAATTTTTTAACTAAAGTCTTGCGAAAATCAATATAAAAGTGCTACTAAGGCTACATTTATTGGTGATCGGTTTTTTACAACCTATAAACCGTTCTAATCGATGGCACATGTTTGGCTTCTTAAAGCTAATTATTGTTAGAAATATTGTGCGAGGAAAATATTCCACGGTCTGTTGAAAATCAATACAAAAGAGCTGAGCAGGATAAATATATTCGTGGTGGTGATCGGGCAATAATTTTTTTTTTTTTTTGTTTAAGATTGGATCACTTTTTCTTAGTTTAATTCCATTAATTGAGGATTAAAATTTTTTTTTAATAAATTGGTTGGGATTGTATTCAATTTTAAATCAAAAATCTTAAACTTCCTTTATAACTGTTGTAGAAAATTTTTCTTATAGGAATTTAATGTACAACATCCTTTTTAAAGTTAATATAATTCAATTATTTTGAATGTTTTCTTTTTAATATTTATTTAATTTTTATTTAATTACCTTTGAAAACACTTAAAAACAATATTAAAGCGATCTTCATCATCTTATCATTCTATGTTTAACACTAGAGGTAGAGTAATATTATTTATAATCACTTAATAAACACTTAATAATCACTTAATAATACTTTTAATATATTTTTTCTTTTGTATTTTGTATTTAATTTTATATTTTTAATTTCTATTTAAATTTTTAGAATTTAATTAATTTTTAAAAATTATTTTCATATCATTGCAATTAAACTTTATATTTTTATAGTTGACACAAGAAAAATAAAACAAATTTTCTCTTTTTATTATTAGATTTTATTGTATAGTTTGTTAAATAAAAATTAAATTTTTATTGAAACATAGCTTTGGGAATTGCATTTTATTATTTGCATTTAATTACTTAACATGCAAACGTATTTTTTATTTTTTATTGAGTAATTTTAAACATTAAACACTAACACATACACCGTTTTATTGTTAAATAAAAATTAAAATATTTATTTCATATATTTTTTATTGTTGTTGTTGTTTTTTGTTTTAAATTTATGAACCATCCACATACAATTTTTTAAAATTTTAAATTGCTTGCAATAAACCTACTCCTACTAGGAGCAATACAAATACAAAGAAAAAAACCAGTTTTTCGTTTAAACGAAACGAAGCGTCTAAATTTGAGCAACGACGTTGAGAAACTGAAATTCATGGTTGGTTATAAAACCATAATACAAGAGGCCTCATCATTTATTAAACAGACATCATCTTACACTCACACATACTCTCACAAAGCTGTATTCATTCGCTAATGCATACAAACAGCTTCCCAAAAAGGCATCTTGTTTGTGTTACGAAGGCAAAAATTCGAAAAACATCGTTTGCACTCGTTTTATAACGTTATAAACGAATGGCAATTATTTTCAATATCGTAAATAATTTCGAAGAGCTAAAGAGCATTGTAGAGAGAGCATAAGAAAAAGAGAATTTCGAACTTAAAAACCACTTACAATCCACCACGTGCTGCATAAAAATAAAAAAAAATATTTATTCAAGCACGTGGTGGATTGTAGCATACTTTAAGGCAATTGCTGAGTAAGGATATATGGGTAAAATATGTTCGCTTGTCTTTTAACCATAAAAAAACACATAATGACGCCGGCGCATTACTTACATGAAGGAGGAGTAAATTTTATTTTATTTCTTGTTGCCGTCGTTTTATTTCATTTTTTTCCTTGCTTGCTTGCCTTTGTTTGACAAATGGTATGACAACTAATGCTACACCACAAACAAAAAAACCAAGAAAAAAATATTACACTCTCATACTTACATACATACTTACTTACAAACAATAAACATTAAATATTGAGAAGACATCCATACATACATATTTAGCCAGAGAGCCCAGAAGAAGAAAAATAAAGTATGAAACCTTAACAAACAATAGGTAGGAGTAGGTTTTAATTTGTTTCTGTTATATTTGCTTATGCTGTGCTGGTGCTGGCATGCATGTGTTAGTGTGCACAAAAGGTATTTGTTGTTGTTGTCTCTTATAATTTGTTGTGCTGTTTTATTTTATTTACTTCACCATACAATATTGACTCTCTGGTAGGTGTCAGGTTTCTAAGATTTGTGCTCTTCTGCTTTTAGGAACATTTTTTTTTTGTTGGTTGCTTTCACACTACCCACGTTGGTATATGTGTATGCATGCTTGTGTGTTTACATTCTTTATTATGTAGGTTGCTTTTTATTTGTAACTGCTGCTACTGTTGTTGTTGTTGTTATTGTAATTACATTTAATACTCCTGCCATTTGCTAATGATGTATGGAGACACTCAGAGCAAATCCTTAAAGCATCTGATTTAGTGGTTGATTTACAGCCTAAACAAGAAGGTCATATTGGGAGTTTGTTGTCTCTTTTTTATTTTCATTTGTTTTTGTTGTTTTTTTTTCTCTTTTATAGTCTCTGTATTGTCATTCGTACTTCTTTTCTTTTATTGGGCCACTGAGGTGTCGCAGCATAAAGGTTTGTTTTATGTTTCTGAAAATTATTTTTTTTCTACTAAAATGCGCCACACATTTAAACAGCTTAAATAGGTCATAAGAATAATTTGTTTAATGTTGAATATCTTAAAGTATGAAAGAATTAATTTTATTATAAAAAATTATAAGACAGTTAGGCTATGTTAGGTCGAAGTGATGGTCTTCAAACAAAGCGCACTTGAACACGCATAGCGGCCCTTGTACTGATCGAATTCAAACGAACTAGGCACATTAAAAGCACGACTATCCTACGCTGGAAAACCAATCTGAAAGTTTAATAAACGAAGCAATTTCCTTGACATCAATGGATGGTCAGCGCAAGGGCAACACATTAAAAGCAGGACTGGTCTACGCTGGAAAACCAGCCTGAAGGTTTAATAAACGAAGCAATATCCTTGGCATCAATGGATAAATTTGCAATATTAGGAGGCTTCCCCCAACCACGTTGTGTGTGATCTGGCGTTGTCAGGGTGTAACACAACACGTGTTAATTTTAGCTTCAAACTCTTTTATTGGATCTTCTAATTTAGAGCTCGAAAGACTAAATCTTGTTTCCTTATATTCTCCTGAATAGAATATTTAGATTTACGATTGCAAATAGAAATTTTTGATGTGAAGACGTGGATTTTTTCATTTGGACCCTTGAGGTGCACTGCGAATAGTCAAAAAAGCTAGACAGGGTAAACGGTAGTATATATTAAGGGTTCCAATACTAAAATTGTATACAGGCACTACCGAAATTCGACACAATAGTCCATTTCTGGCCGAATTTGGACGCTACCAATCCACATGAGTACAAAGAGCGTCCTATGCATACCAAGAAAGTCACTGTTTGATGTGTCATCGGCATTTATTTTCTTGAAAACGATGTTTGCCAGGCCATCACTATCAAAGGCAATGATTACCCACTTCTGTGGATGTCGATAATTACCAACTCCTTTCAACAAAACAGCGCTATTGCGTCAAAATGCCACATTGGATATAGGCCTATGAATATATGTGCATAATCCACAACTACAGGGTTGTGCCTTCTACTGCTTGACCTATATTGCTAGAGTTAGGAAGCGTCTTTTGGCGACTGGACAATGGCATGCATCGATCATTGGTCATAAAAGGATACTTGAAGAAACTGATATTGTCGCAAGCATTGACTATATGACACCGCGATATGACTTCTAAATGAATTTTATGACATCCATTCCGAAAAGGGAGGACTGGAGGAAAGGTGCGGCACACCTCGGATACCGCAAAATTCTACACCGATGGCTCCAAGTTGGAAGGAGCCATTGGAATTGGTATCTATTCGAAATCAATCGGAATATCCGAGTCTATAAGGCTACCAGATCACTGCAGCGTCTTTCAGGCGGAAGTGTCGGCAATTCAGGCTGCGGTGAAAATTATTGTGGACAAAAATGTTCACAGGCGGAAAATTATTATACTTTCCAATAGCCAGGCGGCTATCATGGCATTGGATTCTAGTGTAATAAACTCTAAGACGGTGTACGACTGTAGCAGATGTCTCAGTGAGATGGCGAACCGATATGATGTTTGTATCACATGGGTACCGGGACATAGAGATATTCCCGGCAACTGCACAGCGGATGATTTGGCCAGAAGGGGCATGACCATCAAACTCTCTGATGAATTCTCTTCATTGGGGATCCCTTTGGATACCTGCAGGCTTATAATTGGCAATGCAATCGAGGACCTTGTCAACAGTAGGTGGCCAGCTTCGGATAAGGGCAGAATAGCGCAAAAAATCTGGCCAAGGCTGGATAGGAGGCGCACGGCGACTCTGCTTAAACTCCAAAGCAGTAGGCTCAGCGCTGTTATCGGGGTTATTGCGGGGCATTGTATTACAGGAACGCATGCGAGGCGTATTGGTCTTGGACACCTCTCGAATGATTTTTGCAGAAGCTGTGGAGATGAGGAAAAGGATGAAACTATTCTTCACCTACGGTGCACTTGCCCGGGACTTAGTCAGAACAGAAAGAGACACCTGGGTGCCTACTATATCGAGAACCAAGATGAACTGTCATGCATGGATATTTGCAGTCTGAGCCGACGTGTTACAGCGCATAGGTGTTCTGGTTGCCTCAGTTCGACTTAGTTTTCTCAACTCGTTTTACAAGAAAACTCAACTTCGTTGGCATCAGGAGGTTATGTGCTATAACGCAAGATACGAGTGGAGTTGTGGGCATAGGAAAAGGACTGGTTGTCTTCTGGCATTAAGTCGTAATATTCTCCATTGCACCATTAATGAATGGTAACTATACTGCCCGATAATGTCGCCAGCCGATAAACCACAACAAAAAGCCGACCTTGGAGGATGTATCGCACGTCATTGGTCATTACAACCCTTTAGTCACGATCACGACCTAGCTTCTCACACCACTTATGTTGTGTGCGTTAATTTTATACGTGAGTGTCGGGATCTACAGTTTAAAGTCGATTGCGAACGACAGATTTTTGAGAAACTTTTTCATGGCAATTTGATTTTACTCTCAGAGTTTTTGCCATCGACGGTGTATTGGCGTTTCAAAAATAACTCGTGGACTTTAATTTGCTACAAATCTGCTTATTCACGAATCCATTAAGTTGAAACTGTGCGTCTGCGCTGAAGATGATTTTCTGTCTGTTCAATCAACAATTTGGCGTATAGGCGACGCAGGAAATGCTTTGCTCCTGAGACAATTGCACCTTGTAAGAGTGTAGCTGTGTCTCCTGGCTGAAGATGACTTTCTACGTACAGACACCATTCACTTCTGTCTGTTCGATCAACCATAAGGTGTATTGCTGACGCTTGAAATGGTCAGTAGGCTTCAGCTCTTGAGACAATTGTGTCTTGTAAGCGTGTAAATTCACTCTTTATTCAAAATTCGCATCAGTGATGTGCGTGAGATGTTCAATTGTTGGGCAGGACGGCGAGTCGTGTTCGACGGCACTATTGTCACACTATCGTGAACAGCAGAAATGTTTTCCATAGAACAAACTAGACGAGTATGCACAGATGTTTTTACATTTCCTACAGATCTGATTTGCTGAAATTTGTACACAATTTTACTGATTGCGGAAGCATTTGTTCGGTCATGCTGACCAAAAACCACTCACGAAGTGGACGAAATGCATTTCGATTTGAACGCCCATTTTCGTAAAAGGCTTCAACAATTTTAAAGCGATTGTTTGTTTTAAAACAGCTACGCATCACTGTAACTCCAAATAGTCTTTAAAAATTAATAATTAAATTCAGTAACATGTTATGAACACTTAGAAAACTTTATTAAATTAATTCAATTACAACCAAATTACAGAATCTAAGGGAATATGATTTTAGATTGCCAAAAATTTTTAATCGAATTATAAAAGCTTCTTCTTAAATCAATTAATCTCATAAAAACGACATAAAATGTTGATTAATTTTTTAATTGCTTCAATTAAGCGTAACTAATTTGAAAGCGAAACTTTCTACTGGAAGTTAAGAAGAAAGGAAAAAGGAAAAAATCTTTACAACAGAATAGAAAGTATGCAAATTTATTTTCTCTAACTTTCAACAATTGCGCCAACATTATGCTAGTGATTCTACTCCCACTGCACAATATGACAATTGCTTGTCATTGTAAATTGCCATATAGAGTGGGAGTAAGTATGTACAATACATGGCATATGTTTTGTTTAAAGTGTTGCCACAACCTTGAATTTCCGAGGAAATTAAATTAAAAAAAAATACATTTTTAATGAACATACAAGGTATTAGCACACATAGTAAAGGGAAGACTTCAAGGTAAATTAGAAGAAAATTTAGGAGACGAATAGTCATGTTCTCGGCAAACAGGAGCTGCTTAGACGAGGCTAAAAGCCTTTCTAACTTATTGACTTAATTGATCATTATAACCCTTTAGTCAAGATTAGAACCTAACTTCTCAAACCACTTGTGTTGTGTGTGTTAATTTTATACATGAATGGCGAGACCCACAGTTTACAGCCAATTCCGAACAACAAATTTTTGAGAAACTTTTCTTGGCTATTTTATTGAGTCTCAAAGTTTTCGCCTGAAATCTTCTCAGAAGTAGTCGTCGAAGAAATATTGTCTCAAATTTCGTTTTGTTGGAGATGTTTGTCCTGGGGTTTGAACAGTGGCGTCACGTCAAATAAGTCAACACACTATTTACTAGACTACGGCGACGTAGATCTTTCTTAATTATTCACTTAACTTGTGATTACATTGCCTTAGTCAGGACTACAACCTAACTTCTCACACCACGTACGTTGTGTGTGTTAATTTTATACATGAGTGGTGAGACCTACAGTTTAAAGTCGACTTCGAACGACAGATTTTTGAGTAACTTTCATGACTATTTCTTAGTACTCCCAGAGTTTTTGCCTGAAATCTACTGAGAGGTAGTCGCCGAAGAAATATTTTTTAAAATTTCGTTTTTTTGGAGATGTCTGAGCAGGGATTTGAGCCGTAGCCACAACACTACCTACTAGAAGACGGCGACTTCCAGTATACGACCTGCTATGTGAAAAGCGATGAGAAGAAAAGTAGTAGCCCAGATAACAATTCGAATCGTCAGAGTATGAGTATGAGTTAGAGTATGTAAACGTCACACATTTTCACAACTGCTGGAGGAAAACACATGAAAGCCCCTATCAATTCAGATATTCACTATACTGCTAGATGATATCATAAGAGCAGTCTGTGCAGAGAGAAGACGAATTATATAAAGTCTTTCACATCAAGTTCAGGTGTACGAACTGCCGTGTGGAAAGCGATGAGAAGAAAACTAGTATCCTAGATAACAATTCGTTTCGCCAGAGTTGTGGAAGAGGATGCAAAGCACTCAGTTCTTCACAACTGCTTGACTAGAACACAGGTATGCCCCTTTTAATTCAGCTGTTCACCATTCTGCTGGATGATATCATAAGAGCAGCCTGTGCAGATAGAAGACAAATTATATGAAGTCTTTAATGGCAAGTTGAGGTTTATGCGAATGATATTTGACTACCCTTGCAGAAGACATGTAATACAAGAAGACCTCGAACTGTACTGGAAGACAAGGTCATGTAAATTCTTTCATATCAACAAATCGGGTACCTATACATGTAATTACTGCTATCTAAGCAGTATAGTGATACCTAGTGGCAAAGTGAGATCGGTATTCTATAACGAATTTTGAGAAGTATGTAGTTGAACCAAGTGGAAGTCGCCGTAGTCTTATTAGATTTAAAGCCAGCCCCAGGCCAGACATCAAAACAAAATACAAAAAAGTATTTCTTCGACGACTTTCTCTCAGCAGATTTCTGCCAAAAACTCTAAGAGTAAATAAAATTTGCCATGAAAAGTTTCTCAAAAATCTGTCGTTCGGAGTCGACTTTAAACTGTAGGTCCCGCCACTAATGTATAGAATAAGCACACACAACATAAGTGGTGTAAGAAACTAGGTCGTAATACTGATTGAAGGGTTGTAATGACAAATTATGTATATATGAATGTATGTAGTTGAACCGAGCTTAGGATATACAACGCATTTGCAAAGTCACTGCCGAAAACTGGTCTGTTTCGAACGTTTAGACCGTACAACATTTCTTTGTTTACTGAAAACAATAGAGAAAGTCGGCGATCCTTTTATTCTCCTCGACGTCATTACATTACTTCTGTTATGATTGATACGGCAGAGCTAGTCTTCTCGCATTAGTTCTTACTAGGCAACGACGAGTAATCACATTAATTAATCACCATGAGCAAGTCGCAACTTTTTTTGACGAGATGTAAAGCTGTTGAAAATCTCAGCTATTGTCCCAATAAAATCACGCCAATGTTCGATGGTTAATTCTACTGGAACCACTGATTCGGTATTACGTAAGGAGGCCGTTCAGAGGGTTGGTTCAGTTGTTTCTGTATATTTATTGACTTTACAAGACGTTCGCCTGACTAGCCTGACATTGTAGCTCCAGTAATGGCAGTGCTCTCTTCTCTCTCTCATTCTCTCTCTCGATTCAACTAAGTCTACGCAAAATTTGTCCAGCAAACTGGTGACCAGCTTTTAAGTTGTCACTCTATTGATATATTTCGATAATTAGATTATGAAACGTTGCTCAGCAATCAAACAACTGTTCTGATTCACGAAACTCTTTTTAAAATTTTTCTTACTCGAAACTTATCAGTTCCGTTGTTTCGACTTCTCGTAAATAGATTGGATACAAAGGAATGGCTATCGTAATCAGCAAACGATGCAAGTATTGTCGAAGACAACCGAACCGTAGAAGATTTGCATGAGGTAATAATCCAGCTTGGTGTACGGTTTTCCAATCCATATTTGGACATAAGAATCAGAGATCAGCAATGATTCGCTTTTTCGCTACTCATAAGTACTCATGAAATTTTGAGTATGAGTGAGGCAACAGTATTGAAATCCAACTACTCTGATTCATTCGTACTCATTACAACATTGATTTATAAGTACAAGTTGCAATGAGTATGAGTACAACGTTGACATCAAACTCATAACATTCGAAATATGTTTGATTCATAAGCATACTCATTTAGATTCATAACTTTCGAAAAATACTTATAATACTCATAAATGATTCGAGTGATTCGGATCATTCGTCAAAATTTACAGTCTTAATTGTTGTTGCATTTACAAAGGAAGAAGAAAGACACATAAACAAAAAAGACAAATTGGTCGTACGCGAATCATACTTATTTTGTGATTCGTGTATACGATGAGTCATGGAGAGTCGATATCAATAACATCATGCGTATTGTCAAGTATGAGTACCATGAGTATTTCAAACTTTGAATATGAGTAGTATGAGTATGTCATTAAAACAAGTATGAATGCGTATAAGTATCAGAAATTATAAGTATGATTCGAATCTACTTATCGTTTTAAATACTCATTGATGACCTCTGAATGTATGCCTCAATAGTTTGAGATTTTGTTTTTTCTCCAAAATCATAGCACTGTTCTTGTAGAGCAGAATGCACTTATGAGCAGGTAATGACCATCTTATGATTATTAGACGAAAAAAAGCCACGTTGTGTTTGTTCCGTTCAACCTTACCAACGGCAACGTCCTCAGTATATGATTCTCTTGTGCTTTAATTAGAAAAAAAAGATTCTAATTATTTCGCAAATGCCTATCCTATCATTGACTGGGCATATTGGTAGCGTTATCATTCACGTAGACAAGAGGTTATAATCGTCTGTTAGGACTTTTAAGTTCCAGAATGAAATATTCCGGACTCGTAGGAAAACTCGCAAGTTGTTGTTGTTGTAACAGCTCTCCTACTCTCTCCGGAAGTGTCACCCTGTTGGATATTAAAAAAAATTTAAGTTTTATATGTTCATTGTATGCCTATACTGGTAGAGATGATATGGATTGAGAGATGATATTATGAAGTATGTACGTTGGTGCTCGTTTCTAGGTAATTGGTAGTCCTAGGAAGTCTGTTGCTTGTGTTGGTTTGAGTCACAAGTCTATTAGTCATAGGGTTGTCGGTTTGGCAGAACATCCAAAAAGGTGTGCCGTATTGTGTGGTCCTTGGTTGCATGATGAGCAGCGATCCATGGTCCCCGGAATAATCCTCGCCTTGTAGCTGTTCAGGATGTTCACCCAACCTGATCTCAGCTAGGCCAGGATGGTTCTAGTTTCCCTGGGTAGCTGCCTTTCACTATCCGATATTGGTGGTGGGTGTTGGTTTGGAATCCTGTTGTGGCTGAGTTCGTCCATTGGTATCGTAAATGTCGATTGGATAGGAACGTTGCGCTTCCCTTACTGATTGCAGGTCCACTATTGTTGGTATTAGGAGTAAGATGTTCGAGTTGAAACGTCTAAAGTCTTGTCTTATGAGGCTAGGAGTTGGATCACCCATGACTATGTGCTTATTGGGGTGGAAAGGTAGATAGCAGGCCACAAGTTATTGTTTTGTCAGGAGTTCGTTGTGTTGTCTCACTGACTGTATTTGAGACTCTTCGTGAAGATGATACACACTTGACATCTTCACTTATCCCTTAGCGGTACGTAATGCATTGTTCTGCGTCGTTTGTAACGTGCGCCATAGGGTATCACTCAGGAATGAAGTCCAGATTGGAGCAGCATAATTACGGAGGGAGAGGCCTATTGCCTTGTAGGTGGTAATGATTGTCTCCTTGTCCTTGCCCTATGTAGTTCCTTATAGTATCTTCAGGCCGCTGCTTCTCGTCTTAATTTTGCTGTTGATGTTGGTCGTGTGGAAGGAAAAGTGAAGGAGACTGTCGAATATAACCCAAAGGATCTTGAGATTACGTACTGTAGGTATGATATTAAACTCGCAAGTATCTTCCATCGATTGTAAGATTTGTTCAATTTAACTTGAATTAAAATTACAAACGATGGAAATGAAAGTTACCGTAGTCTAGTAGGTAGTGTGTTGGCTTAGACTTGACGCCATAGCTCAAACCGGTCGGACAGCACCAACAAAACAAAATAAAGGGTGAATTGGCCTCCAAGATCTTGTGATTTAACACCGCTAGACTACTTTCTGTGGGGCTATGTAAAGTCATTGATCTATGCGGTAAAGCCACAAACGCTTGACCATTTGGAAGACAACATTCGTCGTATTATTGCCGATATACGGCCACAAATGTTGGAAAAAGTCATCGAAAATTGGACGTCTAGATTGGACTACATCCGCGCCAGCCGTGGCGGTCATACGCCCGAAATCATATTTAAAATGTAATGCCACAAGATTATCTTTCGGATAAATAAAATTCATGTCAATCGAATAATCCATCGTTGTTTTATTGCAACTTAAAGTTCTATACCTCTATAAAAAACACTCTTTATGAACAAACATTTCTTCGGCGGCTTTTTCTTAGCAGAATTCTGGCAAAAACTCTGTGAAAGTAAATAAAATTGCCATGAAAACTTTGTAAAAAGCCTGTTGTTCGGAGTCGGAGTAGGTCCTGGCACTCATGTATAAATTTTAACACACACAACTTGGATGAGAATCTAAGTTGTACTCCTGACTGAAGAGTTGTGATGACCGATTATATCACCGCCAAGCTAGGTGAATTGTTCTCATACATATATTTCGCAATGCCTGAACCAGTTGGTACGACTTCAAAATGAGATTCAAGACATCAGTTCCGGACAACGAGGTCTGGAAGGGTGGTGTGACCCACCCGGTAAGGGACTTCGTACAAATCTACACCGACGGTTCGAAACTGAACGGAGCTGTTGGCAGCGGAATTTTTTTCGGAATCGGTTGGAATAGCTCAGTCTATAAGACTGCCAGACCACTGCAGCGTCTTTCAGGCGGAGGTGGTGGCAATTCAGACTGCGAGAATTATTGGGAATGGAAGGGTCTCCTAGCGGAACGTCACCATACTTTCTGATAGCCAGGCGGCTTTCAGGGCTCTAAGTTCCAACTTGATGAACTCCAAGATGCAGATATCTCGACGAGATAGTGGAACGATATGATATCCATATCGTATGGGTACCGGGGCACAATAGTATTCCGACAGGTGGGCGGTCTACACGGGTAGAACTGCTCGTAAAATCTGGCCAAGTCTGGATGAGGGGCGCACGATGGGTCTACTTAAATTCCAAAGAGGCGTCATTACGGGGCATTGCATTATGGGTACGCATGCGAGGCGCATTGGTCTTGAACACCTTGCTAACGATTTCTGCAGAAGTTGCAGAGATAAGGAAGAGGAGGAGACTGTCCTTCACCTGCTGGGTACATGCCCTTTGCTCTTTGCCAAAGGAAAAAGAAGTACTTGGGTGCTTACTACATGGATGATCTGGAGTAACTGTCTGAGCTCCGAGTGGTTTCGCGTCTAGGCCATTGTGTTACCAATGGCTCAATTCGGCCTAAGTGTGTCCATTCAATTTTCTTGGCCTTTCTTTTTCTAAGCCAGTTGGCTGTCGTAAAGGTTGCAGAAACTTTGACTTGAAGAATCCTTCAAATCTTCACTTCGAAGTGATATTTTGAAAAATACAAAAATATGCTGAAGCAATAAATGAAATAGCAACATAACGGCAACACTGTTCGTATGTGTTAAATGAATGTCTGCGAATTTAAGTGTTTAACAACAAAATGTGCTAAAAGTGTAAAAGATAACTCTCTCCATCTCTCTCTCTGCCTCTCTCTCCCTCACTTGCTGTAATAAATGGCAACAACAAAACCAAATAGCGACGACAATTGTTACGAGACTATTGCCTTCACTTTAGTTAGAATTTCTTGTTTTTGTTTGCATGTCAATATGTATGTACATATGTGTGAATTGCTTCTTGCCTTGCCATTTCTCACAGGTAAAGTTGAAAGTGTAATAACAATTGAAAAGAAGAAAATAAAAGAAAACGAAAATGTACACAAGCAAATTGTGTGAAATCTTTTTCTGAATCACACATCTGACTCTCTCTCACACACAAATACGCATACAAACATATGTACGTGTAGAAAACAACTTTATTTTTTTTTTGGAAAATTCATGTTCAAATTTAAACACAATTTTTTACTCACGATTTTGTTGTTACTTGTTGTTAGGAACACACGTATGAGAACAACAAACTTTCAGGGACGTGTTTCATTTTTCGTAGGTGTATGTGCTGGTGAGTGTTGATTACAAATAGAAATATGCACCAACAAAAACAACAAACAACAAAAAATTCAACAATAACATTGAAATTGAATGGGTGGAGAGCAAGTGTTTGTAATGTGCACAGTCTCACACTCTTTGGAAAATAGCAAACAACACCTACAAGATGTTATTTAAATTTAAAACAACAACAACAACAAAGTTTATGCTTAAATATTGGGTAAGGGAAAAAATATATGTGTATTCTCAAGGTCTCGCGCAAGAGAAAAATTTTTAAATAAGAAAGGAAAATTTATTTTGGTTTTCAATTTCGTGTCAAATGAGGTTCAGAAGATTCCATTTTCGAACTAAATGATCGTATTTACAATGAAGTTGAATGGATTCGAAGTCGCCGTAGTCTAGTAGGTAGTGTGTTGGCTTATTAGACGTAAAGCTAGAGTTCGAGCCCCAGGCCAGACATCAAAACAAAATACAAACAATATTTCTTCGGCGAATTCCTCTCAGCAGATTTCCATTAATCGGGTTGTTAATGGCGAATTAAGTAAGTAAGCAAGTAATGAGTTTAGATTTCAGTAGTTTCCAGGCTTCCAGTCTCGTGGGTAATATTCTATACGTTAAATTGAAGTCGCCGTAGTCTAGTAACATTGGCTTATTAGACGTAAAGCCAGACTACATATACAAAAAATATTTCATCGGGGATTTCCTCTCAGCAGATTTCTGGCAAAAACTCTGAGAGTGAATAAAATTGCCATGAAAAGTTTCTCAAAAATCTGTCGTTCAGAGCCGACCGTAAACTGTAGGTTCCACCACTCATGTATAAAATTTAAACACACAACATAAGTGGTGTGAGAAACTAGGTCTTAATCCTGACTGATGGGTTGTAATGACTAATTATGTGTGTATGTATGTATGTTGAATGGATTCCGTAATAATACTGATTGAGCGTAGGGACAAGCAAGTGTACTGTGTATGGCCTATATTCTGTTCGAAGACCCAGATCAGTTGAGAGTTGCCATTCAAAACCCCGAAAAAAATTAGGCATTGGTCATAAAATAATACAGATGTACTCTCACATGGTCGCAGTAGTTCAACTTCAAGGAGCACGTGAAAATACATTCATGAAAAAGCATCTGCAACTCAGGGAGCACTGACGAGGATGATGTCAAATATTGGAGGACCAAATCCATTTAAGACGAGGATAATATCGAGGGTTATAACGTCTTTAATGTTATATGCTTGCCCAATATGGTCGGAGGTACTCTCCGTGGGGACGACAAGAACGAAACTGTCCTCGGTGTATCGTCTAAGCGTCTAAGAAAAGTGACTTACAGGGTCTGATGAAGCAATACCGATAGACATATTGGCGGATGGCATATCCAGTACAAACAGCAGCTATAAAAGCTGGGGATCAAAGGACAAATGACAGTCACAATGGGAGAACAGTTTAAAGGGAAGATGTACATTTCACCTTGTCCCTGATATAACCCCTTTGATGGAGAACATACTTTGCGAGCTGAACTACTACGTGACCCAGTACCTAACTGGTCATAGATGCTTCAGGAAGTATCTGCACAGATTTGGACATAATACTTCCCCTATATGACCAAACTGTGTAGATGAGGAGGAAGATGCTGCCCCAAATTTAAATGGCCCGGAGAAACGAGTTTGGGACCAAACCGGCTTATGGAAGAAGTTTTGAATTCTAGGATTCTATGGAACCAATACAGCCAGAAAATGGCTGAAGTTATGGAGGAACTATGAAGGTTGGAGGAACGAAGGCGAAATTCAATTTAATGTGATAAAGCATTAAAGCTAACCAGCCATCCGCGAAGTAATAACTTACGGAAGTCCAGCGGGGAGGAGAGTGGTTGAAGAGTGTAGGGGGTGGATTTAGTACGTAGGCACCAGAGATGGTAAATTCTGTACTCTTTTGTTGGAACAAAAGTGTCTTTTTAAGATTCCCACCTCCGGCCCAAGGCAAAAAAATCCCGCAGCAGTGTGAAGTATCAGTATTGTGAGGAGAGCAAAGAGCCCAATGGAATGCGAAGGGCTTACATTGAATTACAGCTACAGTAGTGTGAGAAAAAACCGATAATACAACCCTTTAGTTGGGATTACAACCTAGCTTCTCATACTACGAATGTTGTGGGACCTTCAGTTTAAAGTCCACTCCGAACGACAGATTTTTGAGAATTTGTTTCATGAAAATTTTATTTACTTTCAGAGTTTTTGTCAGAAATCCGTCGAAGTGATATTTTTGTATTTCGTTTTATTTGAGATGTCTGACATGGGGTTTGCACTGTGGTCTCTCATCTAATAAGCCAACACACTACCTACTAGGCTATGGCGACTATTTAATATAATAATAACTACATCAACACACCTTTGGAACAACTTTCGAATGCGGAGCAATGGACGTAGTGGGATCTTTTACGTTTAGGTCGGGTACTGTCACGCAATTAAACTAGATGAGCGGTCAATTTCCTCTTCTCACTGTAAACATAATATGCACGCACTTAGAAACGTTGACTTTTATCTTCCATTTCAGCAGCTAATTTTCCAATTCACTAACATGAGATGGCAAAGATGCCTGTGGAAACTTGTTGCTACATGAATGACTATAAGACTTCGAGATAGGACTAGGTCTCTATATAAAGCAGAACCAGAAACAATTTTTCAAGCGGAGGTTCGTGCAATCATAGAATTTTTCATCTGGGTCAGTGATAATTTGTTAAACTTGACTCATAGATCTTCAATTCACTGGGTGCCAAAACACATATGTTGGGTCTCACCACGATGGTTTTGTAAACAATCGCTTTCGCTGTTTTTTGAGATTGATTCGCAACTTTGTTCTTACTTTTCACTAACGTTGGTTGTACAGATCTTCACACTACGCCAAATTCTGGAAAAGACCAACGAAAAACAAGTCGACACACACCATCTTTTTGTCGACTATAAGGCAGCCTTCGATAGCCCCATAAGTGATCGTGTTTTTTGCCGCAATGTCTGAGCTCGGTATAACTGCGAAGCTGATAAGGCTATGCAGAATGACGTTGAGCAATTCCTTTAGCTCCGTCAAGGTAGGAATGGACCTCTCCGAACCTTTTGATACAGTGCGAGGTTTCACACCAGGCGACCCCCTGTCATGCGACCTCTTCAACTTCGTCATGGAGAGTGTCCTGCGAAAGGCGGCAGTGCATCGCAATGGCACTATTTTTCAAAAAAGTGTCCAGTTGCTTGCGTACGCTGACGACATTAACATCATAGGGCATACCAAGCGATATGTTACTCCTGCCTTTAGTGCTATTGAAGGGGAGTCTAGTAAGATGGGTCTGACAGTAAATGAGGGCAAAACAAAGTATATGTTATCCACAAGTAGAGGCGCGATAACTATACTTTTGATACGGTCAAGGAATTCATATACTTGGCTCCGCTGTTACCACCAGAGATGATGTCAGTCTGGAGATCAAGCGCAGGATCACTCTTGCCAACAGATGCTAGTATGGTCTCAATAGGCAATTCAGTAGCAGAGACCTCTCTCGTACGACAAAACCAATACTATACAAGACGCTCATCCTACCCGTGCATTTTTATGGCGCAGAGGCATGGACCCTATTAAGTACAGATGCAGCGTCCTTGAGAGTGTTCGAGAGAAAAGTACTACGCAAGATCTTCGGTCCAGTGCGAGTTGGCGATGATTTCCGTATCCGATCCAACAGTGAGCTGAATGAGCTCCTCAACGACATTGACGTTGTACAGCGTATTAATATCCAGCGGCTGCGCTGGCTCGGTCATGTCGTTTGAATGGAGGTGGATGCTCCGATGCGGAAGTCGGCGAAGAGGACGACCTTGCATCCGTTGGAAGGACCAAATTGAGGAAGCCCTGTCATCGATTGGTGTGACCAACTGGCATAGGCGCGCAAGAAGCAGAGAAGCCTATAAGGATGTGTTGCGGCTGGCCGAAATCCGTTCAACAGATTGGAAGTAAGGCCAATTAAGTAAGTAGTTGGTTGTCTAGAAAGCCTTCAAAAGTATAGCAAAAGCTAACTCTTTCTCTTACCCACTGGCTGTAGTAGATGAACACATTTGTTTATCTCACTATTTGGGTGGGTCATGTTTTTCACAGTGTTTTCTTCTTACACCTTGTGCGTATATACCATACATACTATACATACCATATACTAGTAGAGGAACAGGTACAAAAATTTAAAACTAAAAATTGTTTTGCACCTTTCCTTTCATTTAATTTTAGTAGCCTTGCGCTACTGCATCAATTGCTGCCACCAATGCTGCTTCTGTGTTAACTACATCGTGTTGTTTGTATTTTATTTTGTTATTATTTATCTAACAATGTTTTTGCTATTGTTGTTTTGCTACATGTATACGTGCAAAACAAACAATACAAAAGGTCTCACCGTAGGTTTGTTTAAAGTCTCACTCTCGTTCTCTTTTACTTCGTTTTTTTCCTTCGTTTTTTTGTCGTTCTAAACCTTGTTTTTATTTTGAAAACTTTCAATGACTAGAAGTGTGATAGTAACAGCAGACTCCATTTCGTACAACTGCAACAATAAACAGTTATGTTAACAATTTTGATAAAAGAAATCTAAACGTGGCATTGTTGTTGTTATTGCTATTGTTGTGGCATATGTTATTGTGGTTTTGTTTAACTAAATATTTAACAAAATATTAAACAAACCACAAACGAGAAGAGTGTTTATTTTCATTGAAAACAATAACTTGAATACAGTGGAGAGCAAGAGTTTCATACTGTTACGAAAATGGAAATGATGTTTTGCTTTCAAATCGTTTAAATTGTAAACAAAAGCTACAAAAATAATAATAATGAACTTGTTTACATGATAAACAAGTAAACAAAAATATATCAAAAATATGTAAACAAAATTACAACAACAACACTGCAAGAATAAACGTAAACAAAATACAAAAACAACAATAATGTAAACAACATGTTTACATTTATAGAGATTTCAAGAAGGCGAAGTTATACGTCTTCAAGAGCATCCATCAGACTGTTTACTCTGTGATATAAAAGGCAAGACCAAGCAGGAAACGGAGTCCTAGCCAGTCTTGTGTGAAGACAGAGTGTTTGAAGAAAGTAATCGTGGTTTGAAGATCTCCGTTATAAAGACCTATCGAACAATTGTTATTGTTTACGCAAAAGAGTGCAAAGAGGAGTAACAAACAAAGCAATTGTTGTTGTTTACATCAAGTTGTGAACAGTGGCACACAGAATTGTGCGAACAACAAAGAAATTAATTAAAACTGAACATAAATTCATTCTTATTTTTATTTACAATCTACGAGCTCATATTTTAACGTTTTTAAAAGGTAAGCACGTAACAATACATATTTTTTAACATAAAATCAGGCTTACAGAATTTACAAAGCATTTCAAAGATCTTCTGGTATCTTGAAAAAATATTTGGAATAATTCTGATGCTACTCCAGAGTCATACTACTCGTAGTTTCGCGTAGCTGGGAATCATAAAAAGCTTGCATGCTTTAAACCTCCTCAACGAAAACTCCAAAAGCAATGGTTGTGCAAAAAATCATAATGAGAAAGAAACTCTGTGTGGTGGATACGTAAAAACAGTGTTTATCCCAAATTTGAGTGGTCATGCGATTAATGTGCCTCCTGTGGTTTCTATACGCCATGTTCCGATTCGAGCTTAGGGACAAACAGATGTCTGTATGGCCAAATCAATCTAAAGAAAGGTTTTGTAGCAGCAAGATGCTCACATAGATGCTCCGTATAGCTTTGAGGTTTCTTAGTTTTATCTTGAACACAATTTACATACATTTGATCATTACAACCCTTCAGTCAGGATTACGACCTAGTTTCTCACACCATTTAGGTTGTGTGTGTTAATTTTTATACATGAGTGGCGGGACCTACAGTTTACAGTCGATTCTGAACAGATTTCTGAGAAACTTTTCATGGCAATTTTATTTACTCTCAGCGTTTTTTCCAGAAATGTGCTGAGAGGAAGTCGCCGAAGAAATACTTTTTGTATTTTGTTTTGATGTCGAACCCTGGCTTTACTTCTAATAAGTCAACACACTACCTACTAGACTAGGGCGACTTCAATTTCAATCGAATATTACCCACGAGACTGGAAGCCTGGAAACTACTTAAATCTAATTAGTTCGCCATTAACAACCCTGTTAATGGATTTAAGCCTGCCGTAACACATTCTTCCATCCGCCTCTGCTGGTCACACCAATCGATTACAGGGCTTCCGCGATTTGGTCCTTCCGACACAAACAAGGTCACCCTCTTCGCCGACTTCCGCAGATCCCCGCATCAAATACCCGTTTAGCCGGAGCATCCTCCTTCTTTCGAACGACATGGCCGAGCCAGCGCAGCCGCTGGATGTTAATACGCTGCACAACGTATATGCAGTTGAGGAGCTAATACAGATCACTGTTGGATCGGATGCGGAAATCATTGCCAACTTGCACTGGCCCGAAGATCCTACGTAGGACTTTTCTCTTGAATACTTTAAAGGCTGCTGCATCAATGCTTAATAGGGTCCATGTTTCTGCGCCATAAAGACGCACGGGTAGTATGAGCGTCTTGTAGAGTATTAGTTTTGTCGTACGAGAGAGATCTCTGCTACTTAATTGCCTATTGAGACCATAGTAGCGCCTGTTGACAAGAGTGATCCTGCGATTGATCTTCAGACTGACATTATTTTTGGTGGTAACGGCGGAGCCAAGATAAGTAAATTCCTTGACGGTTTCTAAAGCATAGTCATCGGCCGTAATCTGAGAATCAATACGCCGCGCGCCTCTACTTTTCGATAACATATACTTCATTTTGCCCTCAGTTACTGCTAGTCTCACCTTAGTAGACTCCCGTTCAATAGCACTAATTGGTACACCCGATTGGTACACCCTATGATGTTAATGCCGTCAGCGTGCGCAAGCAACTGGTCCTTTATAAGGTGTCGACTTGTTTCTCGTGTATCTTTTCCAGGATTTGACGTCTAAACTCATGCCGATATAAAATCCAAAGATGTATTCTAAACCATTGCACAAACACACAGATTGGTGCGAGTCATTAGAAAGGAATTTGAAAAGAAAAAATTTTGTTCCATCAAGGTATGGCGTGAATTCATAAAACAAAAAAATATTTTCCTTTCAAAAATATATTCCTTTTCAAAATATATTCCTTCAAATTGCGTTGTACCGTTGCAGGTTAGTTTGTTAGGATCCATTTTATAATAAATTTTTACGTCGGACGTGCCATTGAGTAGTTGTACGCTCACATCTACCATGACTGATGACACTGCTATGCTTTGCAAGCAAGATAACTTCCACGAATCATATCGGCATTTTCTGCAATACATTTTCCTGGAAAGTGGTTCCAAATATTCAAAATATATTGATCAATGCCTGACTTGGGAGTTTTAAAATTTATTGTTTCTGCGAACTCACAAATGAAGTTAGATTTTAAACTTGTACTGTACGATCCGGTTCTGAAGTCAGTTAAATCGGAGATTGTTAAATTATTAATAAAATATCGGAAGCAGTTGCATCAGAAAGAAGCATTCGAATCATAACATCTTAGACTACTATGGTCATATTCATATAAAATAGAGGGACATCGCAGCTCCACAAATTTCATAATATTTCTTCAAATGTATGCAACGCCGCAAGCCGAATTTATTCTTGAAGTCGATCAGGTATAATTAGATACATACATACATAATTGGTCATTACAACCCTTTAGTTAGGATCACGACCTAGTTTCTCACAGCACTTATGTTGTGTGCGTTAATTTTTATACATGAGTGGCGGGACCTACAGTTTAAAATCGACTCCGAACGACAGATTTTTAGCAATTTTTCATGGTAATGTTATTAACTCTCAGAGTTTTTGCCAGAAAACTGCTGAGAGGAAGTCGCCGAAGAAATATTTTTTCATATTTCATTCAGTTGGAAATGCCTGTCCTGGCGTTTGAACCGAGGCCTCTCGTTTAATAAGCCAACACACTACCTATTAGACCACGGCGACTTAGATACATTTTTTAGTTTTAAAACTTTGTTAACTTACTGCCGACAATAGTATTGGCAGTTGCACTCCGTCCACCAGACACACGCCTTGTGATAGATAGACAGGCAGTCCCTCTGACCATTTTCTTGGCTCAATTCGGACTATGGTCAAGCTGCTAATCGGGCAGGACATGGTACATTAGGGTCGATTATATGATTCCTTACAATTTTCTGAATAGAACAATCGATTTTTGAATTCCAACTAGAAACTTCTGGACTGAAAACCGGAAGTTCCTTATGGAACACTTGACTTACACTGGGATGACTCTAAAATGAGTGGCAGGATGGGCTGTAATGTATTTACCTATTAAGGGTTATGATATTAAACGTTCTTGCTTGACCACTGCACTGGTAATGCACTTTTTGCAATATCTTAAAGCAGCGCAATGCTTATTGAGTTGGAGCATTTTCTCTGAATATCTTTTTCAATTTTCTGAATAGAATATTCGAATACAGAATTCATACTAGGGACTTCTAGATTGAAGATCCGCAGGTTGAGGTTTACTCTAATAGCTCTAAGATAAATGACAGTGTGGCCTGTGATACAGTGCTGACCACTGAAGCGTTTTCCAGGCAAAGCTCATAACAATTATGAAAGCGCCGCAATGCTTGCTGAGTGCCACGATTTTCTCTGAAAATCTCTTGATTTACTCGGACAGTGAGGCTGTGATTAAGTCTCTAACGAATGTAGTTTCAACGTCCGACCTTGTCCTTGAATGCTGCACATTTCTTAAGAAAATTTCATATCATTCATACGTGACTCTTATATGGTTTCCTGGATATAGAGATATCGTTTGAAATTGCATTGTTTGCCAAGTCCAATACGGTACCCGATATCTCTGAAATGTTACAGTGTATAGATATTTAGATTCCCTCAGTTATTTTGAATATTGTCCACTCGTATTACGTGGAAGTTGAATCTCGTTCGCGACAGGAGGGTACGTGTAATATTGCTAGACTCTGCTGGACACGTGTGGATAGAAAGAGGATCGATTCATTTATGCACTTAAATCTCATGGCCATATATCGCACAATAAAGGTTGTTACGAGCCACTGTCCTTTTGGTAGATATGCCGAAAGATGATGAGAATGACTTATGCAAGAGCTATAGGGCTTTCAACTCAAGTGTCAGTGTCCGTTCTGACATCCTCGCCCAGTTTCAGACATCCCCGTTCGAGCTCTCTAATTTACTTTACTGACAAATCTTTAATAAAATTTTTAATAAATTATTTTAATTTTTTAGTTTAACAGCCCAAAACATCAATATTGTCTTAAAATGCTTTAAATGTTTACATCACATATACTTACCTAGGCGTATAAGTTACGCGGATTTGCCGTCAATATAGTATAACTCATACGCCCTGTTATTAATTACTCACTCTACTTATAATTAAATTTTCAATTGAATTTAATTTTTATGTTTTAAGTTTTTGTAAAAACTTTTCTCTTCTGCATTATTCCTTCCATTTATTAGAAATTATTCGCTTTCTGTAGAAGTTTTCAAATGTGGTTTTCCATATTCACAGTATGGTTTTGCAAGTCTGATTGATACCAGATTATCAAAGAATAGAGTTTTCTAACTGGAAAATACTGGGAATTAAAATTTCTAGTTTGAGAAATATTGAATATTTGCAAATTTATGTATGTACATATGCATGAGGAGAATGAACATCATCGAGGACATAGGGGCTCAGTTATAATTTCTCAGATCTCAGAAAGGTAACATCCTGTCTAATACTTGATACGCACACAGACTTCACTCTCGGAAATGTATTAAAGCTTTAACACCTAACCTGCATATATGGCTTGAAGTCGTTTCTATTCAAAACAAGTGTTTTTTACTTACTTACATACATGCACACATAAATGGTCATTTACAACCACAGTGCCTGATGAAGCGATATTGGTATTGGCAAAGGCAATACCAATAGACATATTGGCGGATGAGATGAGGATGATACACTTTCGCCGTCTCGAGTACCCGGGACAAATAGCAGCTATAAAAGCGGAGGAACGAAGGACTTCCATGCACAAATCGCAGTCACGATGGGAGAGCAGTTTAAAGGGAAGATGAACATTTCACCTTGTCCCTGATATAACCCCTCGAATGGAGAGCAAACATTGCTGGCTGAACTACTATGTGACCCAGTTCCTAACTGGTCATGAATGCTTCAGGAAGTACCTGCACAGATTTGGACATGACCCTTCCCCTATATGCCCAAACTGTTTAGATGAGGAGGAAGATGCGGAGGATATTATAACGTGCTGCCCCAGATTTAGATGGCCCGGAGAAACGAGTTTAGGACCAAACCGGCTAATGGAAGAGCTGTTGAATTGTAGTATTCTATGGAGCCAATATAGTCAGAGAATGGCTGAAGTTATTCAGGAACTATGAAGATTGGAGGAACGAAGGCGAAATTTGACTTAATGTGATAAAGCTTTCAAGCTAACCAGCCCTCCGCGAAGTAATACCTTACGGCAGTCCCGGGGGGGAAGAGTGGTAGGGTGGGGTGGGTTTAGTACGTAGGCAGCAGTGATGGTGAATCGTGCACTCTTTTGTTGGAACACAAGTGTCTTCCAAAGATTCCCACCTCCGACTCAAGACAAAAAAACCCTTCAGTCACGATGACAACATAGTTTTTCATGGCACTTATGGTGTGTGTGTTAAATTTATACATGAGTGGCTTGAGCTACAGTTTGACCTCCACGCGCAATTACAGATTTTTGGGACATTTTTCAAGGCAATTTTCTTTTATTTACTCTCAGAGTTTTTATGACATGAGCTTTGAACCCTGGCCTCATGTCTAACTTACTAGACCTACTTACTAGACCTACTTACTAGACTACGACGACTTACTTTATTTAATTGGTCATTACAACCCATTAGTCAGGATTATAACCGTGTTTTTCGCATCAGTCACTTTGTGTATGTTTGTTAATTTAATCAATGAAAATGAGTGTTTTATTTAGACAAAGTACCACACCGTTCCCCCATTTTACGATCGTGATTATTGTTCTATCTAGGGGACTATTTGCAATATTGTGGGTAAGATCACGGGTTCAGTAAATGATCGACCAAAATCCCTACGTGGACGAAATGTAATATGTACCAAGAATATATACTTTGTACGGGAGTATGTGCAAGAGAATCGTAGGCAATCGATTTAAAATTTTACGTTATGGCATGGGCCTGCACCCTTACAAATTTCAACTGACCCAGACACTGAAGGTAAAAGATAATAGATAACGACGTGGGTTCGCTCAATAGGCTCTAGAGCAATTGGTTACTGACTCCAATTTACATTGAAAAAATCCTTTTCAGCCGTTTTAGAATGAATGGGTGTTTGAACATGCAAAATTGTTGAAGATACACATAAAATCCAAGATCGTCCAATGCGTCCTGAAGAAGTCACTGTTTGGTATGAATTTTAAATTAACGGCATTATCGGTCCAAATTTCTTTGAGAACGATGGGTGCCAATACATCACAGTTAACAAAGAGTATATATTTTTTCGCCGAGTAAGGGTAAATGTACCTAACCGCACCATAGAGAAAGTCGTCACATCCTCCGTGTGTGGGGCCCTCACCCGCTAAATCCCCCCCTCGTCTCCTGTGGACTTGTTTTTGCCCACTCCGGAACTACGGTGGTATTACTTCGGAGTGGAGTCCTTTGGGTCCCTTGGCCTCTTCATGTTCATATCCGCGTCCAGATTGCGTATCGAAAGTTGAGGAGACGTCTAAGCGTCTCCACTATTCCTTTCGTCCAAATCATCGTTTCGGTTTCGCTTGGCACGTGTGACAGTATCACTTATGCCGACATGGCTACTTGTTCTGCAGCCTCAAGATCTCTATTTTTCCGCCTTAGAATGCGCTCTACGTAATTAACAGCGAGTATTATAGGTCGATACCAACATCTTTTGGCCTAAATTGGATGGTCTGGGGTTTCTACGGGACGGCGTTACATTCCCTACAGCCCATCCCACTTTGGTTATTATATAAGAGTTGTTTGAGATCATGGTCAGCTCATGCAGGGGTGATGTGGAGTGGCCACCGTGACCGTGCGATTTGACTCTGTTAGACTTTTTCTTGAGGGACATTCTGAAATTCTAAAAGCCCATATAATAACCCAAGCCATTGCAAAAATGCTGATTGATATTTCAGATGCACTCCACTCAGACTCCACCGTGATAGATATTTTAACGACATTATATTCTACACGGAATGGCATCAATAGGTCTTTCAAATGAATAAAAAAATTCATTGTTATCTTACACACACTTTGTTTTATTGAAATTGAAAGGTACTGAAAGTCCCTATATTCACCACCATACCTTAGTTATTTCCAAATATTTATTCAAGGAATTAATTCAATAAATCTCATATTTTGATTATTTTTCCCGACAAATCCCTAAAAACTTGATAATCGAAACTCTATTTAAAGTGACAAACACTTCTTTGGCACACACCTTTTCTTTATTTTGGCGCAACTTTTGATGAATCGAAATGAATGGATGATGAATTAAGCAACGACCCAAATAAAGTTTATTTGAATTCCGTTTTTGTCTTTCTTATTGAATATTGATGACGATTAAAATAAAATTAGCAAAAGTTTTAATTTTAAAAATATGAGTGAAATAAAGCCCTTAATTTCAATTTAAGCGAACAGATAGCAATACAGCGATTGTGCAGAGAATTTAACATTTATTTCTTGTAATTTTGCAGAAAAATTGTTATAAATTATGCTGTTACTTCACCATAATCCTGCAAATTTAAGTGGTCATATATAGGGTGCTTTCATCTTTCAAGAGTTATTTGTTTTCCGGTATAAACCACATAGACATACAAAGAGCGATCTAGAGCAGTTAAATCGCACGAATTGGGGGTTACTGGCCGGATCTCTTTTTGAAAAAAGTTATCGTCGAAAATTATTTCTCAAAAAATCGAATGTTAAGCGCGCTTTATGATAATTGGTATTGGTATTCCATTACATTCCATTTACACCAAATACATACGTACATAATTGGTCTTTACAACCCTTCAATCAGGATTAAGCCTAGTTTCTCAGACTTTGCAAGAACTCTGCTGAAAGGAAGTCGCCGAAGAAATATTTTTTCATTGTTTTTTTGCGTTTTAGCGAACGATGACTTAGTATGGTTAGCCAGTGCGGTACAGTTGCGCCGTAGCGGAAGGATACAAATCTAGAAATGAATTTATGCCCGAGCAACGTCTGTGATAGAAGATACACATTTATGCTCATTCATATTAGTTCTTCAAATATGTAACCACTTTTCTTGCAGGAAAGAGAGGAAAAGTGTGATTAGCACAACTAGAAGTATACGTCATGGCATGTCCGAAATGTATATTAAATATAAAACTGGTCCCAGTACACTGCCCTGTGGAACGCCCGATACTATATACTATATAGCCTTGGAATCATTCACAAAGTCGACTTCTTTAATTATATATCCTCGGCCAATATTTTACTTTTTAACAGTCTTTCAATGCTAATAGAAATAGTGTGTTCCTTCGTGGCAAAGCATTCGAGCATAAATTCTTTTCCTCGAATGTACTTATCTGTGGGCTTGTTCGATAATGTTGTGTTTCCTTCTGAAGCCCAAGGGATGGTCCGGTGATTGTAGATGTATATCCACTTTTAACATTATTGGTGAGAAACTAATGGGACTATATGATTTCCCCTTTCGTATGATCGTAGCTAGGTTTAGAAATGAATATGAAGATGTAAAATAGCATTGAATATAAAGAGAATAATCCTCATGGCAGCTCTATAAGCAGCTTTTTGCTTATTTTAGTTTACTCCCTTCGAGTAGGGCAACAGGGATTGAAGGTATAGCTACAACAGCTGGCAATTTAGTCGTCAATATATAGAGTGAAGACTGATACCAGCTGATTTACAAAAACAATTTACCTTTTTCAGAATTATTTCAATCCCAACCTACATAGGAGTTTCGTAAGGGTGACTTAAAGTCGCCGTAGTCTAGTAGATAGTATGTTGGCTTATTAGACATGAGGACACGGTTGAAACCTTATGTCAGACATCTCAAATAAAACGAAATGTGAAAAAATATTTCCTCTCTAAAGATTTTTGGCAAGAACTCTGAGTGTTAATAAAATTGCCGAGAAATGTTACTCAAAAATTTATCGTTCGGAGTTGATTTTAAACTGTATGTAAGAGTGACTTCAACATAACAGGTCTTTAGAGATTCCTCTTCGTGCGCCACAATAAATAATTTAATTTCAGACCTTCCAAATATTTCATAAAGAAAGCAATTTTTTGTAATCCTAGAACTGTTCTGAGTTTTTGTGCATTCTTTATGATCTATTTCATATTGAGAGTATCAGTACTGCTGGCATTCTCTCTAAGCCACTTTTTTTCCACAAATTATTCCTTCCACATCTGTTTAGAACATTATATTACGCATAGCTTGTGACATGGTAGAAGTAGTAAATTTAGCTGCCTGTAAAAGAGGTTCATTAAAGTGGAAACTGAAAGTATCTGGAGCCGAATCTTTTCTGTGCAATGAGTGCTAAGCTATTTCTAAAATGTAAGCCACATTCACTCATCTTTCCAAATCCTGAGGCTTGGAAGTCAAGCCAATAGTAGACGAATGGTCCGAAGCCTAGTTCAGTGAAGCTTCAACATGAAATATTTTTAACCACTCCAGAATTACAACATCTTATGACACTGCAGTCTGCTACAAAAACTACAAGGAGATTTATGCGTACATAAGTGCTGAGTAAAATTGGTTTGAAGAAAAAAACTTTTTTGAGCAAATGAAAGAGACGATATCAATCTATATAAACATCAAAATCATTCCGGTTTAGTGAGCATTTTAGCCTGGCGAAGGTATCGGTCCATATTTTTTTGAGAAGGACTTTAACTGCTGTTACTTTAATGGTGGCCACTATAGGACGATGGTTACCAATTTCTTCTGTTTGGAATTTTATAATCTTGATACCAACGATATGTAGTTTCATATATCATTGACAACGATGCCACACTTTCAATGACCAGCACTACATGTCGATGATTACGAAGTGCTTTTGAACTGAATTAGGTAATTTGGATACTAAAGACATGTGGTTTCAATAGGACGGCATTCTAATCATGCTACTTTATGCTACTCTATAATAATCTCATGCTACTCTATAAGAATCTGGATTCTCATCTCATGCTACTCTATAAGAATCTGGATTCTTATCTCATGCTACTCTATAAGAATCTGGATTCTTATCTCATGCTACTCTATAAGAATCTGGATTCTTATCTCATGCTACTCTATAAGAATCTGGATTCTTATCTCATGCTACTCTATAAGAATCTGGATTCTTATCTCATGCTACTCTATAAGAATCTGGATTCTTATCTCATGCTACTCCATAAGAATCTGTTTTCTTATCTTATGCTACTCTCTAAGAATCTGGATTCTTATCTCATGCTACCCTATAAGAATCTGGATTCTTATCTCATGCTACTCTATAAGAATCTTGATTCCTATCTCATGCTACTCTATAAGAATCTTGATTCTTACCTCATGCTACTCCATAAGAATCGTGATTCTTATCTCATACCACTCTATAAGAATCTTGATTCTTATCTTATCTACTCTATAAGAATCTTGATTCTTATCCCATGCTACTCTATAAGAATCTTGATTCTTATCCCATGCTACTCTATAAGAATCTTGATTCCTATCTCATGCTACTCTATAAGAATCTTGATTCTTACCTCATGCTACTCTATAAGAATCTTGATTCTTACCTCATGCTACTCTATAAGAATCTTGATTCTTACCTCATGCTACTCCATAAGAATCGTGATTCTTATCTCATACCACTCTATAAGAATCTGTGGAAGAAAATTTTACATCAAAAACCCCTTAAAATCCTATGAGTAGACAGAAGTCTCAGACTAATTCTCTGTTTTGTTTTGTTTCTAGATGTCTATGGTCTGCTGTGGACAGTAAGGGAACAGGTTGGCTGCTGGGCTTGGATAAGGCCAGATTAAGGTTCGTTGTCGTTTTTATCACGGTGCACTGCGAGATTAGGTCGCTGAAGGGGATCTGGAACACATCCCAGCCCGACTATTGCAGGGCATGTTGCGATGAGGAGGTGTTGGAGACTATCCAAAACCTTCTCTATAACTTCCCAGCCCTTGGTAGGTTGATGTTGACGACCCTTGGCAGGGCCTTCTTTGAGAGCTTGAATTCTGTGTCAAATGCCGACATTAAGGCTCTGCACAGATTCATTAGGCTGGTTGAGAGGTGCTAGGGCTTCGTCAATGTAGTCGAGCTCTCCCCTTTTGTTGTGTCTGGTCTGTGTAATTCCTCTGCCTCCCATTATCCCCTTTCCGACATCTTCTTCCTTATATCCTATTCCCTCTATTATCATTCCCTCTTTAAGGACGTTGTGCAATGGGCCAATTCGGCCTCCGGGTACTGTAATTGTGTTAATTGACAAGTACATGTCCTCTAACCTAACCTAACCTAATTCTCGAAAAATTGTCGATAACTTTAAAACTTTATTTTTTAAATACACTTTAAATGGACAAACAGTCCGAAAACAAGTTGAAAAAGGAAAAAAACTGCTAAGCTAGGGATGTTAATCTGCTGCAGCATTGTTCCCATTTATCCTATTGGAAAAGTTCCATACAATCTTGAGTAGCATCATGCAAGCTACACTGTTCACTCTTGCCTTCCTGCCGGTATGCCGCAAATTAAAAGTGTTTTAAAAAAACAACTCTCAAGAACAAATATCAGCCCTGAAAGTATTATTTAATCATTAAGTTTTTAAACCAGATTTTATATAAAAAAAAAACAAAAATGATTGTAAAACATCTTGTCCGTGCTGTTTTCTTTTTATGATTTTAACTCTTGAAATATGTTGCAATATGAGCAAATGCTGTTGCTATTTTGTTATTTATTTTCTTTATTTTTTTTTATTCTTTCTTTCTTATTTTGAACTTCTTATCTAAATGTGCGTCATTACACAACAACAACAGAGCCAGCAACAGCGAATACAAAAATAACAAAAAAAAAAAACCAAAAAATCATAAAAAATATGATTCTTCTTGGGTTTCTGTTGCAAAAGAAAAATGTTGAAATATTTCCTGGTTTTTATTTAAACTGCCACCACCCACACAACCACCACCACCACCATCATCATCATCACTACAATTGGGAATTTAAAGAAATGGTGAAAGCATTTGGCAAAACCATTTGGAAAAAAATTATGATATTTTGGCAAAAGAAATTTGAGGCTGAGATCGACAGGAGATGACATCATTTCAACAGTTTGTGAAGGCCTTTTGTATGATTGTTAAGCTTAGAAATTGATACGTGATTGATTAGTGACAACAAATGTCGGCCGAGATAGCTCAATTGAATCGGATAGTATTTTTAAATTAAGTTTATGACGACAATTGGCTACAACGTCGAACAAAGAGCATATTGTGGTTTTAATTTGTATTGAAGGATCCAAGAACTAAACGAAACATAATTCCTGGCAAGATTGCAGTATATTACACGGGTATCTTGTCAATAGAAAGACCTCTCAATAAACCCTGGCCATTCGATTTATTTATACGCATACAACATATTTCTACTTACCTACTTAACTGGTCATTACAACCATTTAGCCAGGTTTACAACCCAACTTTTCACACCAACCATGTTGTATGTGTATGGGTATCTTGTCATTTAGTCAGGACTACAACCCAACTTTCACACCACCCATGTTGTATGGGTATTGGGTATTTGGTCAATAGGAAGGATCACTCAGTAACCCCTGGCCATTCGATATATATACGCATACAACACATTTCTACATACTTACTTAACTGGTCTTTACAACCATTTAGTCAGGTTTACAACCTAACTTTTCATACCACCCATGTTGTATGTATTAGTTTTAATCATAAGTGGAGGGAATTTTATTTACTCCCAGGGCCATTATTACAACTTCCCGTTAAAGTAGGGTTTAGTTAAAGGTGACTTTAAAGTTCACTTTAGTTACTTTAAAGTTCATTTTCATAAAATTCCCAATTTCTGCTTAAGTGCCTAATATGTACTCAAGTGTTTCCTTGGAAGATGTTTTAATGCCTTGAATGTCAAGTAGTTGAAGTCGCCGTAGTCTAGTAGGTAGTGTGTTAGCCAGGGTTCGAGCCCCAGGCAAGACATCAAAATAAAATACAAAAAGTATTTCTTCGGCGACTTCCTCTCAGCAGGTTTCTGGCAAAAACTCTGAGAGTAAATAAATTTGCCATGAAAAGTTTCTCAAAAATCTATCGTTCTGAGTCGACTTTAAACTGTAGGTCCCACCACTCATGTATAAAATGAACACACACAACATAAGTGGTGTGAGAAACGAGGTCGTAATCCTGACTGAAGGGTTGTAGTGACCAATGACGTATGTATGTATGTATCAAGCATGTATTCTAATGATTAATTTTCATCATCACAGAACCAACATATTCGGTTTGATAGGATTCCATATCAATAAAGTATACATTGAATCCAAAGGGTTGGCTTATATCTCAGACTATTTCATTAAACCCATTTGGTCTTTATCGCTCGCGATATTACCTTTGCTCAGTCTGCTCTTCCAAAAATCTCTTCTCACTCTACAGTAACATTGTCTGCTCATTTTCCACATGACCAGGGACCCAGCAGACGGTAACACAATTTTAACCCCACCCACCCCCATAATTGATTCAGCTTCTCCCAGCAGTTCCATAATATTTTCGAGTTAACTTGATAATATGCGAGTTCTTGGACAGCCAGCCAGAATGTCCTATCAATTGTAATTTCTGTTCAAGGTGAATTGAGAAAATTTTTTTTATGAATGGAAGATACCTGCGAGTTCCCCTATAAGCTGGTTCCCCTCTCCAGAATTAAAACTCCAACTTAACAACTCAGCCGTTTAATAGAGTATTATCCCTCTTTTAAAGAAGTATCTGGGCTCTAGGTTAGTCTATTCAATTTTGTTACTAAGTCTGGCGGGGAAGAAATTTTCAAAAATCACTGAGTCTACTGATTCTATTCAAAGGACTTTTAAGGAGGAAGCTGTAAGCCAATTCATGAGTTTTGGTTAGACTTACCTTACTTTATTCTCTAAAATGTGACTTGCTCTACTACTATGCACAACAGACTTAAATCGGACCTAGGCCCAACAGAGTCTCCAGCACAGTCGTAGGAGAGATTTCCATCTTGTCCAACTCCATCTGAGCTGTATGTAGATTTCTTTTATCTAACCAAACAATGGCACCGTAGTTCTCTATTGGACTGCCTATTATGATATACATCCAGTGCTTAATCCCTGCCCAGGATTTCCCTACAAGCCTTCTGCATTTCATTAAATGTCTATTTTCTGAGATGCTGCATGCAATCATGCAGACATATTGCCTTAATTTTCTGTGATATTACTTTACCAGGATTCATATACACGGTCTTTCATGAATCGTTTTCTATTTTTAAATTTAAATATAATAAAGTGTGTGTGAAATATCATCAAATTAATTATGTTTCCTATAAGGATCACTGTTGTTTGTGGCTTACTCATCCACAAGATCATCTGCCCACGAAATGATCATGCCCACATATCGCTCGTGCAGAATATTCAATTTGTCATGTTTGTTGTACAACATGTAAGACATGTGTATAGTGTTCTGAATATCCAACACATGCCAATCTGTGGATCGATGCCACCGTCAGCCAAAACAAAATGTAGAGACTTTTTCGGCATTCATTGGACGCCCATGGGTTCGTATTGTTACATATTCGACAATTTTGTTTGTTCACGTACCTATTGAACCACAAATGCATCTCAGAGCTGTAGATGATTTTTCCATGAAAATTAGGGTCAGTTGTTGACTGCTCCAGAACTTCTTCAGCAAGCATTTTCCATGGTGATTTGGCAAAATAGACTGAATAAATGACAACTAATTCCAAAGAAATATCTAGAATTATGTCACCGTAGTCTATTAGGTAGTAGGGGCTTATTAGACGTCAGGCAACGGTTCAAACACCAGGTCAGACCTCTCCGAGAGTACATAAAACTGACGTGAAAAGTTTCTCAAACAAATCTGTCGAAACGAAATATGAAAAATATTTCTTCGGTGGCTGTTTCTCAGTAGATTTCTGGCAAAAATTCTGAGAGTAATATTAAATTGTCACATGAAAGAGTTTCTCAAAAATATGTCATTCGAAGTCGACCTTAAACTGTAGGTCCCGCCACTCATGTATAAAATTAACACACACAACATAATTGGTGTGAGAAACTAGGTCGTAATCCTGACTGAAAGGTTGTAATGACCAATTATGTATGTATGTATGTATGTGGAGGTGCTCTGGAACAGTTTTGTATTTTGTTTTGATGTCTGGTCTGTGGTTTTAACCCTGGCTTATAGTCTAATAAGCCAACACACTACCTACCACACTACGGCGGCTTTTCCAGAGCACATTCAGTGTACACATTTCGTTCTTTATGGCCGTCCATGGTGATGTGGCTGAACAAATGAATATAAATTTGTAGATTCAACACGATGGCCATTATCAACTCTGAAATTTCGGAAGTCCCTATATACCATAAGTCAAGGTAGTTAAGTAGGTAGTGTGTTGGCTTCAATAAGATGGCCGTTATCAACTGTCCAAGTTAGAAGACTTTATTTGTTGTAAATGATGCCCTTGTGATCTTGCCTGGATTCTTCCTTAATTCATCTGCCATATACACTCGGCTTATAATGTCAAGGCCTCTTCGAATGATGTCACAAGGAGTGCCTTCAGATTTTCCTTTAGCCATTAGAACTCTTTTATCTGCATACCTTTCGAAGTCAACGGCCATCTATACTACTTCCAATGTAGAAGCATTACCAGCCGCTTCCACTATATTATTGTACTTATATGGTAGACCCAGTATATATATTTCAATTAATTGCGGAATCTCTGTTCAAAATTTTTATATTTTGGACGCGGTACAAACACTAGCCGCCGATGTTCGTGATAATTTAAAATACCCTTTAGTAGGGCATTAAATGATCCTAGTTGGCACTCACATAAACGTTATGTTGTTTAATTTTCCATGCATTTTCCTTTCACTCCACTCTGCTATTTAAATTTCTTAATATTTTTATGCATTTTTTGTTTGTTTTTTGAATTCTTTTCGGTCGGTTTTGAAAAACTTTCGACAGGAAATGCTGATAAGGCCATTTTCTCCCCAAACACATTTAACCAAACATTTTAGTTTCTTTTCGCCTCTTTCTCTCTTTCTTTTTGTTTGGTTTTCTTTTTCGCCTCCTTTAAATTTTTTCAGTTACTTCTTCATACCCATAGATTTGGCAACACAATACAATACTTAAACGATAGTTTGTGCGAACTTTTTGGCATCATTCATCTTTTGCTGGTGCTGGTGCTGCTGCTAAGGAATATGTCTGTTGGTTGTAGTTAACTTGGTTGTATGTGTGAGACAAGTACAGTACCTGCAGGTCAAGTTGACCCGTTGTACACCCGTTGTGGAACAAATCCACTTACTTCATATTGGCATTATATGTACTTAATATTGAATTCTACATATTTGGAAATATATTACGTATACGCACCCATACTATCTATATTGTGAATAGTTACTCTGAAAAGTATGCAATTAAATATGAGTGTAATTATGTCGTATAACAAATTCATGGAATCTAATATCACTCATACGCATACTTAGTATTGAATTCAATATGGGATATACTATTGCGCGGCCATACTGCCTGTACTGCCATAATTACTCTGAAAAGTATGCAATAAAATATGAGTTGAATTTTGTTGCATACGTAATTAATAGAATTTAATATCATTTATACGTTACAGGTATCTCATTATTATGAGTTTTTAGGTAATTAATGCTCGTACAAGTATATTGTGAGTTAATTATTAATTTATCAGAATTAATTAATAAATTAAAATCAATTGTTTGATTTTAATAAATAATAAATCATAATTTTTTTATTCTTATGATCCTTTTTGGATAGTTCTGATTATTGGGGGACGAAGAAATTTGATAAAAAAAATTTAGCAAGGCATGCGTCCCATTAAAGATTTGATATGCATATGAGCCATGCCCATTTCCACAAGAAAATGTTAACTTCAAACTTGAAGATGAGAAAGCTGTGATTGAATCGCTCAAAATACAGAATCACTTACTAAATAGTATTCCGAAAATTCATACAACACATAACATAATTGGTCATTACAACCCTTCAGTCAGGATTACGACCTAGTTTCTCACACCACTTATGTTGTGCGTGTTGATTTTATACATAAGTGGCGGGACCTACAGTTTAAAGTCGACTCCGAACGACAGATTTTTGTGAAACTTTTCATGGCAATTTTATTTACTCTCAGAGTTTTTGCCAGAAATCTACTGAGAGGAAGTCGCCGAAAAAATACTTTTTGTATTTTGTCTTTGATGCCTGGCCTGGGGCTCGAACCCACGCTTTTGCGTCTAATAAGCCAACACACTACCTACTAGGCTACGGCGGCTTCACAGAATCACTTACTAAATAGTATTCCGAAAATACAAAAGAAATGAAAGTTAATAAAATTTAAATTGGAAAGCCTTGAAGAGCATATTAGCCCGTTTCATTTACAATTACAACTGTTTGGCATATCTCAGCCATTCCGATTGTTTGATGAAGAAGTGTGTTCTATCCAACACACCGTTGGCTAGATACGTGCTGTCAATAAATTCTAGAGGACGAAGAATACTGAATCCCCATCATTACAGCTTCTGCATGCCTCATATCTCCACTTATTGTAATTTTCCAACAAAAGTTTTGCAGAATAGTACACGCCACAGAGAGGTTCTGGCCCCATCCCCTCTTCGAAAGATCATCTGCTTGCTCATTGAGGTGAATTCCCACAAAAACTGGGACCCTGCAGAAGATAACCTTATTTTCCATAAATTGCCGATTCAGCCTCTTCATGCAGTCCCATAATATGTTCGGTTTAGCCTTATAAGAGCAGTGTGCTCGAATGTCCTCTCGTTTGTACCTCCTATCCCAGTTGAATGGAGCACATCTTTCAATAGCATAGATTTCTGCTTGGCAAGGCATTCCTCGTTATCCTAGTGGTGGGTGATATATTTCGATACTTTTTTCTTTTTTCTTTTTTTATACGACCAACACTCAGGTTATGGCCGCTACTCATGCAGTGCAATGTATTGGAACTAGGAAAATATGTTATGGGAAGGCGGACGGGGGGAGTAGTATTTGTGGCCACTAGATTTGAATCTCTTTATATCGTAAATGACAGGAAAGACCTCTGCAGAAAAGAGACACAAATAGTCCGGCTAAAGAACGAATTATGTCTGTAATGCAATGAGCAATCCACTGGCCAAGAGAGCACAAACGTATATACTCGCCGAGAAACACGATTGTTAAGCAAGAATACATAATTCTCGACAACAAGTCGCCATAATTCACTCGATCAAAAGCCTTTATAGTAGCGATAGAACATTGAAACACAAGCCACATTGCAACAATGCTCCAATGAATCAATAGAGTTGGATAGCCCCTATCGTCATTAATCAGCTCCTTTGCAATCTTCTGTATGCAGTCGAAAAGCCTCAAAATAGACTTCAAGGCACCCGCCCATACATGGATGTTGCGTTCCATTCTCGGACGGTTCTAAGTGATGTAAATAGTAAGAGAATCAAATGAAGTGAAGTATTGTTTGCGTTGTCTTAAGGAACCGAGGTACTTGCATGATTCTTTCGATACTTGCAAAATGTGCCGGTGCCAGGGAACATCACTTTGAATTTTTATACGAAGAACAGCGAGAGCTTCTAGACTTCAAGAAAGCATTGAAGCATTATGTGTCTGTAGGTGTATGTGTGTACTTTTTTTTAACACTTTAACTTTGAAAAGAAAACAAAAGAAAAACACAAAATTTTGTTTAAATCTGTTTCATTTCATTCCTTTGTTCAATTTATTTTCCCATGATTTGTTTTGGTTTCTCTCTCTCTCTTCTTTCGTGTAGTTTTTATTTGCCACCGGAAATTGTACATCTTTTAACACTTTGTCCTTGTATATGTATACACGCTTATACCATATGTCTTTATGTGAGTGTGTTGGTGTTTTTGGTTATTTTCCCGACTACCTGATGATTTTTTAGCCTTTCACTGTCGCTGTGTGCTGTTGTGTTCTTGTTTTTTGTCGGTGTTGTTCATTTTTTTTGTGAATCTTACTTTTACGTGTGACTCGTGCAACATTGTGCCAAGTGGTCTCTGTGGTATTTTCTATCCAATGTTGCCATTATTTTTATTTTTCAGTTTTTTCATTCTTTTTTTGTTGTTTTTCTTTCATTTTCTATTTATATTGCTCGCCTTGTTGCATTCATTCATTTATTTGCCGTTAAAGTTTTGAGTCCGTTTTTTTCCATATTTTTTTTGCAACTTTTTTTAACTGCTATCGTGTGGCAGTTAGTTGTAGTATCAGTAGACAAGGACACAGTTGTTGCTGTGAAAAATATTTTTATGATTTGCTGTTTCGGAAAATTCTATTTTATTGCAACTGCATCTCCTATGTTTGTATACGACAATTTGGAAACGTGATAAGACTGTCATTTGTTTTTCGAAATACTTTGCTTTGCTTTGTTTGTAGGTGTAAAATTGGGAAGAGAAAGTTTCTTGGCATTTCCATGAAATTCAAGGTAATTTGGGTAACACTATGGCAAGAGGACATTCAATTAAATTTCTAAGAATACTTATTTAAATTAGAAAAGTCTCAAATATTTAAAATCCGTATTCAATAATATTTTATGAATCAAACTTAAGGGAAAGATGGGCTAATTATCTAACCAAGGCACATTATGCATGCATTATGTGGGTAGTAACGAGTGGCTGTCCACTTAACATGGTTGGATGGCTCATTGCGCTACCACAGGTTTCCATTATTTCGTAGTCTCCGAACCACTCGTAGCTTCTGATATAGCAACTCAGACTGCCAATGTCAGTAAGCGTCAGTTTCCTCCAGATCGTTCATATAGTAGGCACCAAGATGCCTTCTTCTCCAACAACATAGTGCAGGGAATGTGAAGAGCAGTCCCCTCCTATTCCTTATCACAGGTAGGTAGTTCGAAGTGGTAGCTTCGATTACCAAAGCTCACTTGAGCATTCATAGTGGTCCGTTGTGATGAAATAGATAAGCGCAGTACCTACATATACTGACCAACTTTCACCAAGCTCATCGAAGAAGTTGGTCAGCGCAAGGGCTGAATATTAAAAGCACGATTACCCTATGCTGGAAGCCATATTGAAAATTTAATAAACAATGCTATGATATCAATGGATGGTAACTCACTTAAACTGATAAGACATGGAGAGCCGAATAACTAAGTATGCTCCTCACAAGAGATGGGTAGTTCCATAACAGTTTACTCCTTTTCAGCAGACCCACATCCACGGCAAAGTCATGAGCCGGGAGCTGTAGTCTTTCCACGTGTCTTCCCATCTTATCTCTGCTGTTTCTACAGAAATCATAAATGCTCCATAATGACTTCAACGACCATACTTAGCGTCTTTGAAGCTTAAGCAGGCTTGTCGAACGCCCTCCATCCAGTTTTCTCCAGATATTTTGCGCCATTCTGCCGGTGTTCGAAGATGCCCATCCATTGTTGACGGAATATGGAAAGAGATTGATTGTTTAGGGCACTACGAAAAGGTGCCGGGCATGTGTCCAGTAGATGAACAACAGTCTCCTTCTACTCCGTCCACTAAGAGCACCGGATGAAACCGGTCAGTTCCTTTAGTGCCACATTCGCCACCCTGCCCAGATCTTCAAACGCTCTGTAGACTAAAAACCGTTGATTTCTGTTCTGAAGTGCAGAGCACTCGCATAAAGGTTTCGTTCCCTCTACACCACAGCTGCTTATGCAGTAATTCAGGTGGTGCAGACCGAGGTTATCAGCAAAACTTCCGTTAGAATTACTTTTCGAGTGCGAATAGTTCTCTTGTCGAATTTAAGTAGTTTCTTAGTTTCCCTGCCATCCACTGCTGGACACAGCAGTTTTGAAACTCGGCAACAAGGTATATTGGACCACCCGCAGTCTGCTGAATTCCATGCTGCATTTTCCAATTTGAAAAAGTATTCTTGTAGAGACGCATAAGTCCACTTAATCGTTTCCTCCTCAGACATCTCCCATCACTTCTTTGTCAGTTCGTGCACACTAAAGAGATCGTGCACACTAAAGAGATTTGTTGTTCATGGCACAATAATGAACTATAGAGTCCTCGAACAAGGACTTTCGGAACTAAACACATGATACAGTCCATCTTGTTGAAGGTGCATTTGTCAAATTGGTCGTCATTTATTCAGTCTGTTTTGCCAAATCAACATGTGGTTGCTCATAGACAACGATGTGTGTTCGATGTTGAGGCTCATCATCTTCAACCAAAAGCTTCAGTTCTAAGTGAATGGTTGAGAAGCCAACCAGGAGCCATAATTATTTGACAGAATATGTAATATCGGTGTTACACAGGGACCTTCTAGGATCCAAGTAAGCTGTGATGTTGGGTTTGAGATAAATGTCATGAAAACCAAAGCCATGAGAATTAACAAAGTAAGCACCGACAACATCATACTACAAGGCCAAACCAGTCCAATACGCAGATAGCTTCTGCTATCTAGAGCTTAGAATTTAAAAATTTAAAAAATTAAAATTAAAATTTAAAAAAAATTTATAAAATCGACTTTATTGTGCGGAAGTGAAACGTGGTTAATATCGAACACATCACGCAAAATCTACAGGTAGACATCAGCAAGTGCCATAGAATCATCTGCAAAATATTTTGGCTTGATAACATCAGCAACATGAATCTTTGGAACTTTACCAATGAGGAACCCACAATAACGCAAGTGAAAGCTCCTCATGGCTCAAAAACCCTTCACCGGCAAGGAACACCTGAAGACGTTTGATTCTCTAAGATCTATGACAGTCAAATCTTACATGGGAAGATGCAAATAAAGGCAGTCAACTGAATAAGATGCAGATGTGGAAGCCTTTGGAATGCTTTAAGATGCTAGTTTAACCTAACCTAACATTATCTGAATAATTTGTTAAATTTCATCAACTAATGAATAAAATTATCATTTAATATCATACGTTTCTCACACCACTCAGGTTGTGTGTGTTAATTTTTATACATTTTAAATTCGACTCCGAACGACAAATTTTTGAGAAACTTTTCATGGCCATCTTATGTACTCTCAGAGTTTTTGCCAGAAATCTACTGAGAGGAAGTCTCTGAAGAAATAATTTTCCATTTTTCATTTTGTTCAAGATGCCTAACCTGGGTTTGAACCGTGGCCTTACCGTCTAATAAGCCAAAACACTACCTACAAGACTGCGATGACTTCTATGTAACTTTTTAAAAACTGCTTACCCAGTAGTTATATATCGGGTGGGCCATCTATTGGTTTAAATTTGAACCATCGGTTATTTCGAATCTGATAATACTTATGTCATTCTATTCTGGCACAAAATTCAGTATATTTTTACAAAAATAGAAACATCGTTTAACATTCACATGATTAACAAATGCTACACTAACAAATAGAATGAACTTGTTACAATTAAACCAACAACATCGGTATGAAGGAAAAGGGGATAGACCAGTAAGCGAGAACACAACATCAAGCAATGTGAATAACATAAACACACAACAATGAAGTCGCTATAGAGTTCTCGAGACAACGAAGATACGAACATTCTACTTCAAGAACCTTCATCAGACTGTTTACGTGAGCATATAAAAAGGCAAGACAAAGAAGGCAACGTGTAGTAAGAATTCACTCAGTCTTGCGTGTGAAGAGTGTTGTAAGCAAATAATAATAGTGAATAAGCAATTATTGTTGTGTTCAAATTGCATACGGTGGCACACAAAAGTAGTGTAAACAATAAAGAGAGTTTAATTGAAACTAAACACAAATTTATTTATATTTTGTTTGCAATCAACAAACTCATATTTTAAAAAGCTAAAAACATAACAATATTATTTCCAATGAATCGATACAACTTTGGGATTTATTAAAAATTTGGGCCAACGAGAAACTGCACGATGATGGCGATTTTTCAAAAAAAAAATCCTCTTTTCAGATGAAGCTCATTTTTATCTTAAGTGGGTAAAATGGGAAAGTGGTGATGGCGATTTGAAACCGTTGGACTATTTTCAGTGGAGCGCCGTTAAAGAAAAGTGTTATGCCGACACACCAGAGACAATTGAGCATTTGAAGGCTAACATTCGTAATGTCATTGCCGAGATACGACTCCATATACCCGAAAAAGTGCATGAAAATTGGTCCGATCGAATGAGGTACTGTGAGGCTAGCCGCTGCAGCCATATGAATGAAATAATATTCCATTTCTAACCGGAAGAATTGTACTTCACAACAAATAAATAAATATGGTAAATTTTCAAACTGTTATTGTTTAATTGCATTTTTAAATTTAAAGCCTTTATTTACGCAATACTAATGAGTTGCATAAACAATAATTTTATTAAAACAAACTTGTAATAAACTTTTAAATAATTCAAATAAATATGTTCGAGCATTAAACTTATTAACAACTTTTAAACAAATACTAGCTTGTAATCTCAACTAACCTATGCATGTACATTTATATTAGCAACAGCAAACACTATAAAACACTGAAGCAAAAAACAAAAAAAAAAAAAAAATTATCGCATGCAACAAAATGTATACGTAAATGCCTTTAATAGCCAACAAACTACATTAATAATCCCCCCATTAACTACATAATAATGTAAAACTGATTATAAAGTTAATGGTTAAAATGTAAAATAAAATATGGAAAATAAAACAAATAAAACACATTTATTTGGTTTGCTTAATAAAAAATTATAAAAAATTTTTTTTTTTAAAAACTTAAAACCCTCTAATGAACATTAAAACGTATGTTGGAGTGAATAATTGCGATTCAGAAAAATTTGCGATAACCACGAACATGATAAAGTTATTGTTTTAATTATTATTTTAAGTTTTTTTGTTTTTAAAAAATTTTAAGTTATAATGCAGCAGCAGCAACACCACTCAGCCACCAAGCGTCACTACTGTCTGTTAAAACAGGGCAACTATAAAAATTTTAAACAGCCAATGGCCAGATTGAATTTGTGGCCAGATTAACTGAATAAAATACAAAAACACAAAAACACAAAAACAAAGCAGTATTTACTAAACACTTTAAGCAATTGGCATATTACCGATAACAGCAACAACAGTAGTAACAACAATAGCAACAATAATAAAGAAAATAATTACACTATTGACAACAACAACAACAATTGGTTGAATTGGTCGAGAACTTGATAACATCCAAACAAATATTTAACAAACGTGTAAACAAAACAACACACAAAATCTACAAAAACAGTAATCATACCATGACCTGCACTGTGTGTGTGTGTTACATTTTTACAATCACTTGCACTGTTTACAATACAAACTGGAGTGTACATAATAGAAACGCTATGGGGCCATACATAATTGATCATTACAACCCTTCAGTTAGGATTACGATCTAGTTTCTCACACCACTTATGTTGTGTGTTTTAATTTTATACATGAGTGGCGGGGGACCTACAGTTTAAAGTCGACTCTGAACGACAGATTTTTGACAAACTTTTCTTGGCAATTTTCATTTATTCTCAGAGTTTTTCGCCAGAAATCTGAGAGGAAGTCGCCGAAGAAATACTTTTTGTATTTTTGTTGTATGTCTGGCCTGGGATTTGAAGCCTGGCTTTTCGTCTAATAAGCCAACACACTACATGTTAGACTACGGCGACTAGACTACATCCACGTACATTACAATTGATACTCTTTAAAACCGCATACAAATCCTAAATTCTACATTGGCCTTCTAAGCCAACCTGTTCTCGAGTTTTACATGGAATACAACGCTTACACAGGTAATGCTGCACCGATTCTCCATACACAGTCGCCGTAGTCTAGTAGGTAGTGTGTTGTCTTATTAGACGTGAGGCCCCGTTTCAAACCCCAGGTCAGATATTTCCATCAAAACTAAATACAAATAATATTTTCTCGGCTACTTCCCCTCTGGGAGTATATAAAACTGCCCTGAAAAGTGTATCAAAATATACTGTCGAAACGCAATATGAAAAAAATATTTCTTCGGCGACTTCTTCTCAGCAGATTTCTGACTATGACTCTGAGATTATATGAAACTCCTATGAAAAGTTTTGCAAACATTTGTCATTCAAAGTCGACTTTAAACTATAGGTCCCGCCATTCATGTATACAAAATTAACACACACAACAAAGGTGGTGTGAGATGCTAGATAATAATACTGAATGAAGGGTTCTAATGACCAATTATTTATGTATGTGTACACAGACCACACATTATCCAGTAATTACTCGTAAAAGCCTGAATGAATTCCTTCCCATTCCTAAAAGAAGAGCTCTGATTTCTTCTCCTGTCAAAGTGGACCAAAAACTCGTGGATATGTACCCAGTGGCCGAATCAAACCACCTACAGTTCGTTTTCCTCTCCCCACACAGGTTCCAAGAATGTGTTCCGATGATTCATTCTCATCGCTTAGTAATCCACAAATTGGGCTTGAGACAATCTCCATTCTAAATAAGTGTACTCTGAATCCACAGTGCTCAGTCTAAAGGCGTGTTATCAACCTATGGTTATTTCTATGGCCTCTGATGCATGGCTCAGATCTCCTATTATCGCAATTTTCCCACAAAAGTTTTGATTTCCTCAAGCCCACTTGGTTTAAGAAGAGTCTTTGCCTGTTTTTTCCTTCCCTTCGCTGAGTATAACTTTCCAAATATGAGAGTGAAAATGCTGTATGAGTATGATGATGATCTCTGAGTGTGATGATGATGTATGTGTATGATGATAATAATCGAGTATGATGATGATGTATGAGTATGTTGGTGATATGATAATGATTTATGAGTATGATTATGTTGTATGAGTGTGATGATGTAATGAGTATGATGATGACGATGTATGAGTATGATGATGTATGAGTATGATGAAGTTTGGGAATACAGAGAGATGTTTGAGGGACTCCACGCAAACTCGCTTGCTTTCTTTTTGCTAAGAATCCCAACATGATCTGGGAGCTAGCTGAGGGTAACCTTATTTCCCCTATCTGGCTGATTTAGCTGTACCAGACAGTCTCTTGCTGTATTCGATGTAATCTCATAAGAGCCAAGTGCTCAGATGAATAGATAACTGCTCCTGTTTCAAAATTTCTGATTGACTCATCAATATAATATAAAATAGGCTCTGTGTGGAAAGAGTGTGAACGTTGAGCACTTCTTTTAAAGGCATAGACTTTTGCTTGGAATTTTCCCCTGAGTTTGAAATATTTCATCCTCTCTTGACTTATCTGTGTACCACAAAATAGTCCTCCTTTTAAGAGCTTATGTAGCTTTCAGATTACTCCATTCATTTTTGTTATTAAATCTTTTAGCGAAGAAGTTCCCAAATTACAGAGTTACTTATTCCGTCCCGGGGAACAGGCAGCCATTCGATTCCTTAGGTCATGAAATCTCCAATGAATTTCATATTATACCTGTATCACATCAACATAACTTTAATCTTCAAAGCAGTGGACATCAATCCAACAGATCTTCCAGCGTTGTTGTATGACAGGTTCTCATTGCCCCTGTTGTACTAGCATATGCTAGTCTCTGTATCTTGTGCAACTTTAATTTAGCTGTTTTCAGATTCCTTCTGCCTGTCTAGACAACTGCTGTATAGATCACTATTGCCCTAATCATCATGGTATACATCTAGAGCTTAATTACTCAGTCGCATTCTCAACATCTTGATGCAAGCATTCTGCATGCCATAACGACATGTTTGGACTTTCCCGAAATTCTCTTAATACGAGATCTTTATGTTAATTTGTTATTCAGTAATGTTTCTGGATATATCACCTGCATTTTCTGTGATAATGTCTCACCCAAGAGTCGAATATTCTTTTACTTGTAAATATAAATGGTACTACTATGGTCTTGCCTGGATATACTCAGGCCCGATGTCATGCAACAACGACTTACAATCTAGAAATCTCTTTGAATGGTGCCTTAGAGAGAGTCTCATCAAGATTTCCTTTAATCCTCAAGATTGTATCATTTGCGTATACTTGTCTGTCGATGAGAGAGATAGAGAGTTTTGTCACGTATTCATCCACAACCAGGCTCCATATTAATATTGTAAGGACCCCTTGTTGTGTGGACTCTTGTTATATAGGTTCCTACGTATGTTTTTGCAGGTTTTGTGACTAAGACCTCTACAATACATTTGGATATCACATGTTCTATCCTCTTCCTTCTAATGCCGCACATACGTCGCATAGGTATTATCTAAGTATAGAGCAGGTACGACTTGATCCGCCTAATCACTCAAAATTGTCCCGCTCGCTTTCAAAAGGAAAGCGATTTATCGAATGGTGACTTAATCCAACTGACTCCCTGAGCCTATTCATTTATAATAACCAACACGTTCTAAACAGTCTCCTCCACACAGACTTACATACGTAATTGGCCATTACAACCCTTCAGTCACGATTACGACCTAGCTTCTCACGCCGCTTATGTTGTGTGCGTCAATTTTATGCATTAGTGATGGGACCTACAGTTTAAAGTCGACTCCGAACGACAGATTTTTGAGAAACTTTTCATGGCAATTTTATTTACTCTCAGAGTTTTTGCCAGAAACCTGCTGAGAGGAAGTCGCCTAAGAAATCTTTTTTTCATATTTCGTTTTTATGTCTGACCTGGGATACGAACCCGGGCTTTTACGTCTAATAAGCCAACATACTACCTATTAGACTACGGCGACACACGCCACATATGTAGGTCCTATATAAGTTCAGAGAAGGTATGACTTGATCCGTCTAATTCCCCAAAACTGGCCCTCTCGCTTTCAAAAGGATAGCGATTTATCGGATGGTGATTTAATCCACCTGACTCCATGAGTCTATTCATTTATAACAACCAACACATTACATACAGTCTCCCACACCTGGACATTAAACAGTATGCAGCCACAAAAATCGTATACAAGGGCAATGCAGGGCAGATAACTTAAATAAAAGAAAATTAAATAATAAAATCGTGAAGAAAAAAAAAACAAAATAACACAGGCGAAAATCGAATAAATTCGTTTAAATAAACACAACCATGAATTACCGTTAAAACATGACCATCAGCAAAATAATTTCGGAAAAAAACAAAAGCTGTTGTACGGTTACAAAAGCAAAAATTCAGTTTAAAACGTGTGTCCAGTGCTCTTCAGTAGCGAAACCTGTTATTGTATGTGTTGTGTTGCAACGCAGCAAAAGCAGTGAGGGAAAGAAAAACTGGGTAACATTTTAATTTACTTTTCGACATTGGCAGCCACAAACTATAAAAATAACTGCCACTACTAAAGAGGGCGATGAGCTGGTGGAACAAAAAATATCAAAAAAAAAAACAGAAGAAAAAAACAAGTCAGGAGAAAACCCTACTGAGGATTATTTAATGGACTCTACCCGGCATGGCAGACAGTTGCGGTTGAGCATTAAATAAATGCTGGTGCAACAGGGCTCTTAGGAAAATTTTGTTGAAGTAAAACTTAAAATCGAGTTGGAATTAAATGAGTGATAAAATGGAAGCGAGAGCTGATTTCTATTTTTAGGATAGCGAACCAGCTTCTCACACCACCACGTTGTATGTGTTTCACCATGAGTGAGGGGATCTATAACTTAACGTTGACCCCGTATGACAGATTTGAGTATTATTTCATGGCAATTAAAGTTGCTCTCAGCGTTTTTATCAGGAGACTGCCGATAGGAGCTGGGGTTTGAACCACGAGCTCCCGTCTAATAAGCCAATAGACTACCTACTAGAACAGCAGCGATTTTTAGTTATTCAGGGCATTTAAAGTTACTTTCAGTATTTTTATCAGAATATTGCTGAGAGCAAGTCGTCGAAAGAAATATTTAAGATATCTGAGCTGGGGTTTGAAGCACGAGCTCTCGTCTAATAAGCCAATAAGCAGACCACTTTTAGTACTTCAGGGTAATAAAAACCAATTTCTAAGAACGACAATAGATATGCCCTTTAAGATCCACTGCATCGACTGCAGAAACTCCAATACAGAAACCTAAAGGGAGACTCATTATCTCCCGTGGATACTACAGGCAAGTTGAGAGGGAAATGTGTTCATGCAACCAGTCTGGATCTGAATATCAAGGTTAACGACTAAAGCTATACAATCAGCAATACAATTGGAGATAAAGCCAAAGCTTGAACGTATTGTGCGATCAAATGGAAAGAAAAGAAAGTAACCATGTGAACTAGCCGAAATCTAATTGGTAGACATCTCGAAAAAAAATATGAAAAATATGGCAAAAATTTTGAGAGTAAATAAAATCCCCATGAAAAATTTCTCAAAAATCTGTCGTTCGAAGTCGACTTTAAATTGTAGGTCCTGTACGTAAGTGTTTGAAGAGATATCATCGACATTTTTTTTATTCGTTTGAAGGACTTATTGTTGCCATTATGCGTGGATTAAAATATCGTTCAAATGTTTGCCATACCTTTTCTGGGTGAAGCGCATACAGAATATCAAATTTTCCATGACTGTAGCGCATAAATTATTCTGAATTTGATGGATGGTGTGGTAGCTTTGAATGCGGCTGTGGATTGATGCTTATTCACATACTCATGAGACGTAAGAAAAACCCTCAAGAGAAAGTACAAAGATCTCAAATGGCATGACCCCGGTGGCCATTTCACATCGCCTCCACGTGAGAAGACCGTGCCCTTAAATCGCTCGTGCAGAATATGTAAAGTGGCATAAGCTGTACTGTACGTGACGGCGCACAGAGGGGCATTTAGCCTGAAAACCTGGCCAAAATTAATAGAAGTGTTTTATGAGTTAATGGTTGGAGTTATTTGATAGTCTTAGTGATAATTAGGCCCAAGGATGAACCCAACTGATTTTGATTTAAATCGATCCGTGATTTCGCCTAGCCCCCATACAAATTCCATTCGAAATTGCACTTATTTACACATAATTATGGTAATTATGCAACAATCATGTTAAAATTTAGCATAGATCGGTTCTGTGTACTAAGAAATCGTGGTGTGAAGTTTGGTGAAAATCGGATCACATTTGACCCTAGTCCCCATATAAAGTCCCTTTTAGAAATTCACGTTTGCGCTTATAAACGCCTTAAAAATATCGGTATCGTGATGAAATTTGGTATGAACGTGTATTTTTTAAATCTAAATCATATTACCAAATTTTGTTATGGTCTGTCCATAATTGCCCCTTGGTCCAAAATAGGGCCCCTTAAGAGAATATGTTTAGCAATTATAATTGGCTTAAAAATTTTATTACTTCGATGAAATTCGACATGAACATGTTTAATATGAATGTGAATCATTTTACCTGATTTTGTTATGATCGGATAATAAATGCCCCTAGGTACAACATACGGTCCATTAAGAAATTAAACATACATCTCGTTCTGCGGCGTTCTGTTATCATTAGACACTAAATTATGCAAATCAGCCCAAATGAAGTTAATAATTAACGATCTATAGTACTCGTCGTTGACAATAATGGCCTGGCCAAAGCCTTTCTAAAAGAAATATAAGCCGATAACGCCGCCAGCTTAAAATCGTTACCAAACAGTAACATTTTCGTCATTTGTGGATCTCATGTACAAATTAATTTTGTTTGTTTACGTATCAATTCTTTCAGAAATGGTGTCCAGGACTGAATTGCTCCAGATCCCACTCTGCGAACATTTGTCATTTTCTATGGTCGTTTAACTTCAGTTCAGTTAGTCTAGTTTTAAATTTGGATTTGTAATTACATGGATGACGTTCTCTGGGAGGCTTAAGGCATTATCTGAGAATGATAATTGTCATAGAATGAATAGAGTATCGAAATAGAAAGCGGGTTTAAATATCGTGTATTCAGTAAATATATTCATGCCTAAAGCCTAGGTTTTGGCATGACCATAGCTTCAATACCTCCATGCTCTTTTGAAGACAATAAGACTTGTTGCGTTTGTAGCCACTGGTTTCGTCAACATGTCTGGTGGTGTTAGTCAATTAAGAATAGTAAACAATGCTTCAGATGTTGCGAGTGTAAGAGCAATTATTACCAACGATCACTACCATCCTCGTTATATGTTCAAACCTGGTTGATGATTCATTTTGTTTAAAGGCACATTATTTTCGGTCGAATATAGGTGGTGTTCATGTCAAACAGATCAGATGGTATTTCAAAAACATCACAAGCAATCATCCGAAATCCAGTATTTGATCCATGTACTATACTCACAATTATAGGATACGTATTATTAATTACACACATTTACTTAAGTATACAAACGGTTAACAAATTTCAGAAATTTTTTAACCAACTCGTTTTCGTTGAAAATCATTATAGTTCCCTCGATTTTAAGACGGTCTTTTGCATTGGTTAAAAAATTTCTGAAATTGAACTGAATTGTGGCCCTGCAGAGGCCGATTAACAAATTTCACAAATTTCTGAACCAAAGACCGTCTTAAAATTGAGAAAAGTTGTCAGACAATTATTAAGATTTTCAACGAAAACGGATTGGTTAAAAAATTTCTGAAATTTGTTAACCGTATGTATACTTTTGTGGCTGAGTGTATATTCTTGGGGAATCGAAAAGCGAAATATATTTCTTTTAACATCAGCACTCAGGTAGTGGTTCCTACTCATGCAGCGTTGTGTACTTAAATTTGGAAAGTGGGTTGTTAGGTGAGAGACAAATTGGTGTCGGATTATTATATCTTAATAATCCACACGTTTGGCTGAATATCAGCTAGAATCTCTAGTTGTGCAGATTACCCTACTACCAACGAGAGTATTGAGGCACTAGAATATTGCCTCTTGTGAATATTGTGTGAGAACCCGTGGTTTAAACCTCTGGCTCAGATACGAATATATTGAAATATACTCTCCGCAGTTTTCTGGCAAAAACTCTGAAAGTAAATAAAATTGTCATGACAAGTTTTTCTAACCTGTCGTTCCAAGCCGATTTTAAGCAGTAGGTCCCGCCAATCATGGGTAAAATTAACACACACCACATGAGTGATGTGAGAAGCTAGGTTTTAAACCTTCCTAAAGGGTTGTAATAGCCCATTCAGTAAGTAAGTAAGTATGAACAGGAAAATTAGCGTTGTAGTATTTTTCAGGCCTAATTTCCTGCAACTTGTAGATCAATCAAAAGTGTAAGCTGCCACCGATTACATGGAAGCGATATTCGAATCCAAACATCACGGAGTGGACACCGTAGTGTATAGGTAGACGAGATGATGACGGATTCTAACATCTCTCTGTCAGCGACTGACAGACAAGGTAAGAACTGTATTTCGCAGGCTATCAATGACATTGGTCCAAATGGCAATGTGTTCTCACTTAAAACTGAGATAAGTTTTACGCTGCGGATATGATACGATTTAAATGCCACCTCATTAATAAATAAAATTGCCATAAAAAGTTTCTGAAATCTGTCGTTCGAAGTCATACTTAAGGAGCAGGAGTCCTGCCACTCATGGATAAAATTAACACTTACCACATAGGCGGTGTGAACGGCTAAGTTGTAGCACTAACTAAAGCGTTGTAATGATAAGTGAATGAGTTTCATGGTAATCCTTTTCATCCGAATCTCCAACGTTCGAACCTTAATTAATGAAGTATGATTAGGAACCACAGGGAAAGTGTAAACAGATGAGAAAGTACGCCTTGTAAATCGTCTGTGGAGTAATAAAAGTATACAACTTTGAGATGTAAACCTGGGGTGTTTTACGGTCATCTTAAGCGCTAACAAAAACTCTCTCATGGTCTACTTTTTCAAAATAATGAATACTTATGATATGAACCTTAAAAAAAGCCTTCCTTTAAAACGTTCAATGTTCCTGTTCAACATCTATTGATGTTTCATGTGTTTTTTTTTTGTTTGTTTTTTAAATCATGTTAACCGCACAAAATATGTGGTACCTGGTGTAGAGCATACTAAAGTAGTTGTAAAACAATTGGACTTTATCAGTGTACAACGTTGCAGTAATAGTGGCAATAAAAAGGTTGAAAGTGTTGGTGTTGATTTAATTTCTGTTGTTTTTTTTCCCCAACTACTACACATAATACAGCATAGAGCTCTCAGCTCTACTACACCTCCACCATACTCCCGCTTCTGCAAAATGAAATAAAGCAACACCTTTGAAGCGTGGCGTAGACGTGGACTACTGGATGGATGTTGTTTTTTTAAATTTGACATGAAAATAACAACGTGCATCCCATGTTACAAAAGTCAGGCATTTGCTGTTGCAACGATAAAGTGAGTAATAGTGGCTGTAGAGTGGATTTTTGTTAAATTGTGCCGGAAACTTATGTTGCATGCAGCATTTTTGTTTTCTTTTTTTACCATTTCATCGTATTTAAACATTTAAATCGCTTAGTTTAAAGTTTTTTTTTTATTATTTCGGTGAAATTATTTTTTTTTTGGTCTGCTCACCTACAAGTGTTGGCGGTTGTGTTGCATTGGTTAAAATGTGAATTTTTTTTAATAATTTTTTTTAAATTTTTTTCCTTTTTTTGTATTGTTTTATGGCTGGTTACTCTGTTGCTGTAGGTCATTGCTTATATTGAATTTTCAGTGGATTTTTTTTTAAATTGTTTCCCGGCAACCAACAATTTTTTATCATGAATACAGCTTAAATGGCAATGACTGAAGACGATTAAAAAAAAAAATATTCTTTTATTAGTTCTGGTTAGACTGGCTATTTGGCAACAGTTGACAATGATGTTGCAAGCAAATTTTACGATCAATAAAAATTTGTTAATATTTTGATATTCAGAGAGGGTCTTTCATTAAATTCTTTATAAATTTAAATTTCAATAAATTTTTGTTCGTTTAAACAATAAAACAAAAACGGCTTGAAATTCTTCAAAATTTATTTTCATGTTGTGAAGTGCAATTGTTCCGTTCATATGGCTGCCACGACTGGCCTTACAAAACCTCATTCCATCGGACCAATTTTCGTGCACTTTTTTGAGTGTATGGGTTAGGTTAGGTTAGGTTAGGTCGTAGTGGTAGCTTTGATCATGTCACAAAGCTCACTTGAGCGAGCATAGCGGCCCATTGTGATGCCACGGGTAAAAGCAGTCCCTGTGCTGACCAAGTTCCACCAAGACCAGGGAGGCTGCTCATCAGAAGCACGACTACCCCACGCTGGAAAACCAGCCAGAAAGTTTGATGAACGAAGCTATATCCCTGATGTCAATAGATGATAGCTCCGTCAGGCTGACAAGAAACGGAAAGCCAAATAATAATAATAAGACAGAAGAAGTGGATCACAGTCTCTTCCTCCTCAGCGGATCTGCACCCGCGGCAGAAGTCGTTGAATGGGAGCCGCATCCTTTCCGCGTGTCTGCCCATAACGCAATGGCCCGTAAGCATGGCCACTGCGGTAGAGATGATGTTACTACCAAGTCCAAGCAACTGGTTCGTACGCCTACTATCCATCAAGGGCCAGGTGAGTCTAGCGATGTAGCAGGACTCCTCATTGACCCAGGATAGGTTGGCGTCTCGAAAGAATTTCCGCACAATAGCCAACTTGAAGTGGCATGCCTAACGCAATCAAATACGATTCCAGAAGGAGTGCACCAACTCTGATGAGCTCGTCGGCCCTACAGTTCCCCAGAACATTACTGTGCCCGGCGACCCAGACCAGCGAGAAGCTGAAGCGCTCAGAAAGAAGGTCGAGACAGCGGCGATATTCCCTAATGATCCTGGAGTTATTCACAAAACCCGACAGAGATCTTATGGCGGCCTGACTGTCGGAGAAGACCGAGACGCGGGTGAAAGTAGCACCGTTAATGAGGATCCATTGAACGGCCCGGTAAATGGCCATCACCTCCGCCTGAAACATGCTACAGTAGTTCGGCAGCCGGAGAGGAATTTTCAGGTCCAGTTTCCCAAAGTAGATTCCGCATCCAACATCGTTGTCAAGCCGTCAAGGTGTTCCGGGTACACGACCATATTAGAATCCCAGTCGTCCCTGCCCGGAATCAGAACGTCGAAACGCCTATCCAGACAATACTCCGCAGGAAGATAATCCAAGTTCACAGGGGTAGCGGGATCACCCTCCAAAATAGTGGAGTGACCAGAAGGTACAATGCGCCAGCGAGACAGAGCATTAAGTCTAGTCGCAGCAAACTTGTCTACCTGCTTAGTGAGAAGCTCAGTAGGAAGCCAGTTGAGCATTGAATATAAGGCCATTGTCGGGGTGGTGCGCTGAGCACCTTGTTAAAAAGTCTGACGTTGTGTAGTTTGTTCAAGCGGTCCAACAGAAAGTAACACCGTGTAATAGGTTAGGTTCGATAACCGCTGAATATATCCAGCGCATGATCCTCGGTCGCTGCATGCAAATAAGGTAAAGTTTCTGGTTGTGGTCAACTTGGCGACCACCAGGACGATCCTTGTCTTGCTGTATTCAAGTTGACACGCAGCCTCCTCGTGGCCCCTCCTGGATGGCATTCCAGCACCCGCTAGATGTTAACTAATGCGTGCAGCGAAGTCTAATCCCCTGGACGTTAAATTTGGGTTGTGCGTAGGGCTTGGAATCCACCACGTAAAAATTTGCTCCAATGAAAACCGGAACAACAGACCTAAAAAGATCCCCTCAAAAGTTGACGACCACGGCAAACGTTCAAAGGACAACGATTTAAGAATAGCCACTTGGAACGTCCGCACCCTTTATAGGGTAGGCGCTTCCGCCCAGCTGGCGGATGCCCTCAAGAAATGTAAGACGGACATCACTGCCATACATGAAATGCGATGGATAGGGCAAGGATGCAAAAGGCTGGCATCTTTCGATGTGTATTACAGCTGCCATGTTGATAAGCACGAATTCGGGTGCGGTTTTGTGGTTAATAAGAGACTTCGACACCTTGTCTCTGGGTTCACGCCTGTGAACGAAAGAATAGCCACAATCCGCATCAGGGCAAAATACTACAACATCAGCCTAATTTGTGCTCACGCCCCGACGGAAGAAAAGGACGATGTGGTTAAGGATGCCTTCCACGCTAAACTCGAGGACGTATATGATAAGTGCCCGACCCATGACGCCAAAATCGTCCTCGGAGATTTCAACGCGAAGGTCGGGCGGGAAGGTATCTTTGGCCCCACTGTCGGACAGTTCAGCCTCCACTCGAACACTACCTCCAATGGTATGAGGCTGATCGATTTCGCCGCGGCGCCTAACATGGTAGTATGTAGCACTAAGTTTCAACATCTCGACATTCACAAGGCCACATGGATGTCCCCTGATCGATCAACATCCAACCAGATCGATCATATTGTGATAGACGGACCACTACCTTGTCGCAGCCAAGTTTCGATTGCGCATTAGCGCTTCGAGGTCTGTGCACTCTAGTGCACTGCGAAAGCTGGACGTTAAGAAGCTGCGATCAGAAAGGACAGCTGAGGCGTTCTCCGCTCAACTCTCGGATAAGCTCCGTCGTTCCCCATCTATTCTCAACGACATTGGCGGACTGTGGGCCAACATCTCCCACTCGTTGCGCACTACTGCGGAAACAGTCCTTGGTTTCGAACGCCCACCACAACGAAATCAATGGTACGATGAGGAGTGTCGCGAGGCAACTGCAGCGAAAAACGCCGCATACAAGAAAACGTTGCAGTCAGCCGCTACGCGAGCCATTGTCGATAACTATAGAGAGAAGAGAACTGATGAGAGACGCCTTTTCAGACGCAAGAAGAGGGAGCAGGAAAGGCGTGAGCGTGAGGAAATCGAGATGTATAGATGTAGGAATGACGCTCGAAAATTCTATCAAAAGGTTAAGCGTCTAACCGAGGGTTATAAACCCGGAGCGTCTTCCTGCAAGGACGAAAATGGAAACTTAGTAACAGATCCGCAGGGAGTACTGAGGTTATGGAGGAAACACTTCTCTACTCTGCTACAAGGCGATGACGACACCAATACCGCCTTTAGAGATTATGTTCCGAACCCGATCGATGATGACGGCGTAGAGATTCCGCCGCCTAGCCATGAAGAGGTCAAAGTCGCGATTACGCGACTTAAAAACAATAAAGCGGCAGGTCCTGATGGCCTCCCCGCTGAATTGTTTAAGACCGGATGTAATGAGTTGGTAGGGCGCATGCACCAGCTTATTTACAAAATATGGCTAGAGCAAAGTATGCCCAACGATTGGAACCTCAGTGTCCTCTGACCTGTCCTGAAAAAGGGAGACCCTACTGTATGCGCCAAATTTAGGGGTATAAGCCTTCTCCCTATCGCATATAAGGTTCTTACAGGCGTATTGTGTGAACGACTGAAGCCACTCGTCAAAACACTGATTGGACCTTATCAGTGCGGCTTCAGACCTGGTAAGTCCACCATCGACCAGATCAGGGTGGTTTTTGGGGACGCTGATTACAGATCTTCATTCAGATTTAAAAAATTCAAAATGGCGGATCCAATATGGCGGTCGAGGTTTATAAAAATTAATCAGATGTACTTGACCGCCATATTGGAGCCGCCATTTTGAATTTTTTAAATCTGAATGAAGATCTGTAATCAAAAAAAATTTTTGAAACCAGATTCGTGTTTAGCGCGCCAAATGCCTTCGAAAATACCTGAAGTCATCTTATTTGCACAAAAAAAGTCCAAATTTGCAGGGCTGTGTAATCATCATATTCTGATGATGCACATTATCTAAAGCATTGTTTACTACCCTTAATTGGCTACAACCAGACATGTTGGCGAAACAATTGACTACAAATGCAGCAAGTCTCATTGTCTCCACTTAAGCATGGGGTATGGAAGCTATGGTCATGGCAAAACCAAAGCTTTAGGCATCAATATATTATATCACATCAATATATCAATATATTTCATGTCAGATTTGACAGATAATTAGTTTTATCCTTCCGCTGAACGAATATGGTTGTGTATACGCTTGAACAACGCTGGGAAATATTGCGACATTACTTTGAAAGTCATGGTAATGTTGCAGAATGTGTGCGAAAATTGCGTACGGATTTTGGAAGAAGAGAGGCACCGTCAGCTCCGTATGTTCGTTATCTTGTGAAAAAATTGAAAGAAACTGGCATCCTCATCGATAAACCAAAGCTTGAAAAGCCAAAAACAGTGCGTACACCCGAGAATATTACTGCTGGGGCAGAAAGTGTGCGTGAAGTGCCATCAACATCAATTCACCGTCGTTCTCAACAATTGAACATTTCGGATATTTGAACATTATGACGCCATACAAAGTCCAATTGGTTCAGGAGTTGAAGCCAATTGACCATCCAATGCGTTTTCGCTTCGCTAAATGGGCCTGCAATCGACTTAGAGAAGACGCCGATTTTGGCAAAAAAAAATCATCTTTTCAGATGAAGCTCATTTTGATCTTGGCGGGTATGTAAACCAGCAAAATTTTCGCATTTTAGGCAGAGAAAACCCGTACGCTTACATTAAAAAGCCGACGCACCCAAAACGAGTCACTGTTTGTTGCGGATTTTCCGGTCCAGAGGCATAATTGGACCATTTTTCTTCGAAAATGAACAAGGAGTGGCTGTTACAGTCAATGGCGATCGTTATCGGGCCATGTTGAACAAATTTTTGTTCCCAAAAATTGAAGAGGCGGATATTGGCAACATTTGGTTTCAACAGGACGGCGCTACGTGCCACACAGCCGGAGCTACACTCGATGTTTTGCGCCCTGTTTTTGAAGATCGCATTATCAGCAGCAGAGCTGATGTCGTTTGGTCACCTAGGAGCTGCGATTTGACACCGTTGGACTATTATTTGTGGGGTGCCGTCAAAGATAAATGTTACGCCGACGAGCCAGAGACAATTGACGCTTTAAAGGACAATATTCGTGAAGCCATTGGTGAAATACAGCTGCACACAATCGATAATGTGCTTAAAAATTGGACCGATCGTGTAGGCTACTGCATGGCCAGCCGAGGCAGCAATTTGAAAGAAATTATTTTCCATTATTAACCGGAAGGATTGTACTTTCAAATAATAAAAGAAATTTGAGAAAATATTCAGTAGTTTTTTTCTTTAAAGCATTTTCAAAAAAAAAAAAAAGTTATTTGGCGGACCCTTTATTTACTGACTAGACGATATTTAAATCTGTTTTCCGTCTCGGTTTTCTAGTGTTTGCCAGAAGACTGCTGAGAGAAAGTCCACGAAAGGAATATTTTTTATATTTCAGTCTGTTCGCGATGCCTAAGCCAATATTTGAACCACAGACTCTTGTCGAATTAGCCAGCACACTAACTTCTAGGCTATGGGCATTTTTCTTATGGGACAGTACCGGTTTAGAATACAATGAAACAAAGCTGATTAGCATTTTTACTACAAGCTTATATCGTTGACAGCTAGATGTATTGTTCAGTTGCCACAGGAAATGAAAAAAAATTTCCCAAGTGCTACAAGGAGATCGTTTCTGAAGCAAATTATTTTAAAAAATGTTGATAAACAAACATCCAAAATGGAAGAAAATAAAAAAAAATTATAAAATTTGCTCAAATGTAAGTAAAAAGTGGAAAGAAAAGGAAAAGTGTAATGAATTCTTATCAAAAACTCATTTAAGGATTCAAAAAAAATAACGTGTATTTTTGTACCAGAAAATATTGTTTTAAACAACAAAAGGTTGCTAGCAACTGGCAGACGTTACCGAAGAAAGAAAACAACATGTTTTAAAAAATTTATTTTTTTCTTTGTGAAACTGAAACAAATCCTAAATTATTGTAAATCAATTGTTACAACAAAAACCCAAAAAAAAAATTCCTCAACACCACAGTGAACAACCTCTGTTCACACCCACCAAATAATGATATTTTACCCTTGAATTGGTTGAGAAAGTAAAAGAAAAAAATGTTGTTTAATGCAAATGCTATTTGACTGTGTTACACCCTATAGAAGTATACATTTAAAGCTTTCTATTGGGACTTTCATTAAGCGTTTCCTTTTTTAAATTTAAAGAGTACAAAGGGCATGTGAGATATCATCGGAATTTGTTGTTCGTCTAAAAGACCTATTGAAAGGTAACTTGTCTAGGTAGAAATGTCGATTTTTTTCAGAAGAAGAAAGAGTTTAACGGGGTTAAATAATACGGTCTCGGTGGCCGGTTGAAATCATATCCGCGTGGGATGACCATGCGCTTAAAACGATCATGCAGAATGTTCCATGTGTCATGAGCTATGCCATGCACGAAGCAGCGTGCAGATTATCCTTTTCAGACCTACAGTTTAAAGTCGACTCCGAACGACAGGGTTTTGAGAAACTTTTCATGGCAATTTTATTTACTCTTAGATTTATTGTCAGAAATCTGCTGAGAGGAAGTCGTTGAACAAATATTCAAATTTCGTTTTGTTTTTAATGTCTGACCAGGAGCCTGACAACTAATAGGCCAACACAATACTAGACTACGGCGACTTTAATTAATGAATGGGAACGTGCATCAACAAAACGGCTAGGTTGTAATCCCGCATTCATTGCAGAGGGTGATTTTAGAAAACTTGCCGCTTCTCCTCATCTTTCTTTTCGCCAAGCATAGCCTCTTACTATGGTGCAGAAAGGTTCAGGCTTCTTTAGTGGCATAGAAGCTATTCTCCCCGTACTATTGTACAGAAAGGTTGTGGCTTCCTTAGTGACATACTCTCTCCGCAAACTTTTCTGTCTGCTCATTTCCGCAGATTCGCACAGGATCTGATATCCAGCTCTCGACCTGGCTGATTTAGTTTTTCACTCTCTTCTCGAGTCAATATCATAAGAGCCGAGTGCTTTGATGGCTTCCTTGACTGTAAGTTAGTATGGCTACGTTCCGTCCTCATTACTTCATGTTCAAATTTATTGTACACATCTTTCGTTGACAAAAACTTTCGATTGAAAGCAACTCCAGAGTTTCTTCATAAGCTCTGAATATTTCACTATATATCCTTGAATCAACTGGATACTCTCTCTCCTCTTGGGGGCATAGGGCTTCCACAAAGCACTTTCCATCTTATTTGCTTGGATGCTGTTGTTGCCATAAGTTTCGGTTGGTTGTTATTCTGTCTTGTTTCCGCTAATCTATTGTTGTTCCAGCTAAGCAGGTAATTGTTCTGATGTACCAGATCCTAGGATCTGCCGTTGTCTATAAACAACGCCCTCCGAGCATTTACTATAGTGGTCAAGAATCTTGCTAAGCGCGGATTTCGAATTTTCCCCGCGAGGTAGAGTATAGCAAAGAAATTAATCCTTTCACTCTTATTATTCAATCTCTTTGAGAATTGAATTTTTTTTCGAAAATCACAAAGTTTACTGGTTCAGTTTGAATGACAGTCAGCCATTCGATTTTCCAGAAGATGATGCTTCCTACTGAATCTCGCGTTGGACTTTTCTGCCATTAGCCTCTATGGTTCTGACCCTCACTGCCATATGCAACGGATAAGTTATTATTGCCTCGCTAATATCTTTTATCCAAGTCTGCCAGATCTGTTTCCAAAATGCCATTCTATAGGTCGATTAAAATTGCTGATGACAGCAATATTTGTCATTCATATTCTTTTAAATCTAGGCCGAGCACTTTGGAGATTGAGGTGAAAAGGCGTAATAGGAGTGACTCACCCACATCCGACATACGGTCAACATACGAATGGAGTCGGATGAATAGGGTATATTTTAATGCGCAAAAGACCCATTGGTGTTTATTAACACACAAGCGTAGCAATATAGGTATATATAGGTGATGTAAAGATTATGGAGTCAGATGCTCTTGATGTCCTTGGCATAAAAATTCAATGTGATATTCCCTGGAACCGGCACATTTTTCAAGCATCGAAAGAATCATTCAAGTACATCGGTTTCTTAAGACAAAGCAAACAATATTTCACTTCATTTAATTTTCTTACTATTTACACCACCTATAACCGAACGAGAATGGAACACAACTCCCATGTATGGGCCGATGCCTTGAAGTCTATTTTGAGGCTTCTCGACTGCGTACAGATGAGGGCGAGGGTGCTCATTAATGACGATAGGATAACCAACTCTATTGATTCATTGGAGCATCGTTGCAATGTGTCTTGTGTTTCACTGTTCTTACGCTACTACAAAGGATTTTGCTCGAGTGAAATAAGGGAGAATCATGTTTTCTTGCGTAACAATCGTGTTTCTCGGCGAGTACATCCGTCTATGCTCTCTTGGCCAGTGGATTTCACACTGCATTACAGACATAATTCGTTCTTTAGCTGGAGTATTCGTAGCTCTTTTCGTGCAGAAGTCTTTCCTGTCATTTACGATATAAAGAGATTCAAATCTAGAGCCCACAAACACTACTCCCCCTTTCCTCCTTCCCATAACATATTTTCCCAGTTCCAACACAATGCACTGAAGGTGTAGGGGCCATCCTCTGAGTGTAAAAAAGTATCGAAGTATATCATCCACCACCAAGATAACGAGAAATCACTTGCCAAGCAGAAATCTATGCTATTGAAAGATGTGCTCCATTCAACTTGGATAGGAGCACTCGGCTTCTATAAGGCTAAACCGAACATATTATAGGACTGAATGAAGAGGCTGACTTGGCAATTTATGGAAAATAAGGTTACCTTCTGCTGGGTCCCAGTTTTTGTGGGAATTCACGTCAATGAGCAAGCAAATAATCTTTCGAAGAGGAGATGGGGCCAGAACCTTTCTGTGGCCAATACTATTCTCCAAGACTTTTGTTGGAAAATTACAATAAGTGGAGATCTGAGCCATTAGAAGCTGTAACGATGGGGATTCAGTATTCTTCGTCCTCTAGAATTTATTGACAGCACATGTCTAGCCAACGGTGTGTTGGATAGAACACACTTCTTCATCAAACAATCGGAATGGCTGAGATATGCCACGCAGGAGTTATAATTGTAAGTCCAATGGGGTAATATGCTCTTCGAGGCTTTCCAATTGCCTCGGGTAAATTTAATTCACTTTCATTTCTTTTCGGAATACTAATGGGTCCGCCAAATAACTTTTTTTTGAAAATGCTTTAAAAAAAAACTACTGAATATTTTCTCAAATTACTTTTTTTATTTGAAAGTACAATCTTTCCGGTTAATAATGGAAAATAATTTCATTCAAATGGCTGCCTCGGCTGGCCATGCAGTAGCCTACACGATCGGTCCAATTTTTAAGCACATTATCGATTGTGTGCAGCTGTATTTCACCAATGGCTTCACGAATATTGTCTCTGGCTTGTCGGCGTAACACTTATCTTTGACGGCACCCCAACGCTGTCAAATCGTAGCTCCAAGGTGGCCAAACGACATCAGCTCTGCGGCTGATGATGCGATCTGCAAAAACAAGGCGCAAAACATCGATTGTAGCTTCGGCTGTGTGGCACGTAGCGCCGTACTGTTGAAACTAAATGTTGCCAATATCTTAAATTTTTGTGAACAAAAATTCGTTCAACATGGCCCGATAACGATCGCCATTGACTGTAACGGCCACTCCTAGCTCATTTGCGAAGAAAAATGGCCCAATTATGCCTCTTGACCAAAATCCGCACCAAACAGTGACTTGTTTTGGGTGCGTCGGCCTTTCAATGTATGCATGCGGGCTTTCTGTGCCCCAAATGCGACAATTTTGCTTGTTTACATACCCGCCAAAATCAAATGAGCTTCATCTGAAAAGATGATTTTTTTTTTGCCAAAATCGGCATCTTCTGTAAGTCGATCGCAGGCCCACTTAGCGAAGCGAAAACCCATTGGATGGTCAATTGGTTTCAACTCTTGAACCAATTGAACTTTGTATGGAGTCATAATGTTCAAATGTCCGAAATGTTCAATTGTTGAGAACGACGGTGAATTGATGTTGATGGCGCTTCACGCACTCTTTCTGTCACAGCAGCAATATTCTCGGGTGTACGCACTGGCTTTTCACGCTTTGGTTTATCGATGAGGATGCCAGTTTCTTTCACTTTTTTTACAAGATAACGAACATACGGAGCTGACGGTTCCTTTCTTCTTCCAAAATCCGTACGCAATTTTCGCACACATTCTGCAACATTACCATGATTTTCAAAGTAATTTCGCAATATTTCCCAGCGTTGTTCAAGCGTATACACAACCATATTCGTTCAGCGGAAGGATAAAACTAATTATCTGTCAAATCAGACATGAGCTAAGTGTTACCATTCAGGAAATAAGCACTAGTTGAAAAAACAAAACGTTAGATGGCGGACCCGATATTTAGAATGTGATTCTGTATTTTAAGCGATTATTCATTGATTGAATGTAGGGTGTTAATGACAAACTCAACAAAAAATCCTTCACTTAACTTCAAATGTTCATACGAAGAGGGCATCCTTTTTAGAAGGAAAACAAAAAAACCCGAGCAACATCTGTTTTCATTACTTACAAGCTTCTCCCTTTTTTTCATATAAAAAAAAAAAACAACAACAATATATTTTTTAAAAAAGTTTCGCACAATGCTTTTCGGTATTCCAGAAAATATTTGTTCGTGGGGTTTTTCGCTCTCACAACATGAAAGTACCATCACTGTGGGAGTAGTACTGGGAGTAAATGGAGGGCGGTCGGTAGACAAGTAGAAAATCATTGTTAAACAGTGAAGTAAACATTTCATGTAAATACTTGTAAGTACGTATGTACTCGTATAAGTGCTTGTTGTATGACTGTGTGAAGATTGTTTAAGGGTTTGATTGTATGAACTGAACCTGCCCTTAAAAAAATTCCACAGCGTCTGTTGAAAATATTTTATTTGTTTGCTGGTGTAGGTGTAGGTGTAGGTGTTGTATGTTGCATACGTTGACGATCATAAAGCTTATTTTTATTGAGTTGTCGAATGTGTTGTTGCTTCGTTTTTCGTTTTTGTTTTCTACATTAAATTCTTCTTTTTTTAAACAAATTGTTGCCTTCGTTTTGCTGCAAGTGTTTAAATAATAAAAACTATGCTCGCATATGTTGTGTATGAATAAGGAAATGCACACATACATGTCCTTACATGTTCCCTTTACCTTGGTTTGTATTATTCTTCTTCAAGGCTTATTATTACCAATTGCCAATTGCTCTTACTTTTTTGTTGTTATTGTTATTACCAAAACGTAATGATAATATTTGCCTTTTATTGTTTGGAACAGAAATTGGTGGAGAATATTTTCTATTTTTTCTGTAACACTACCATTGTATGGATTCGTAACAGTGAGTAATTGTTTGCAGCTGGCCCAAATGGCAAAATTATTAAGAAGAATTGTTCTTTTCTTATGGCTACAAAAAATATATTTTTCTCTGTTAAAAGAAAGAAAAACTATGATATTGAAGAAAGGCTTGCTAAACATTAAATTTAAAAGCAAAAAGGACATCAAGAGCATTTCGTGAACCTTTAATAAAAAGTTTAAACTTAAATTGATAGTCACTTTAAGCACAGCTCACTTAACTTCTATCTAACGATCTGTAAAGTAGCTGAAATCCTAAGTTAGTGCTGGACTTCCATACATAAAAATGTCCTGATAAACCCAAGCCGATTGAAGAGGATTCCGGGAGGAGAACACCATCCCTAGCGAGCTTGTCGGCCCTGCAGTTTCCCGGAATGTTACTGTGCGCAATACTGGGCAATGAGACGACGGATGCTCTCGCTAGGTTAGGTTAAATTTCTAAGGGCCATTTAATAGTTGGTTCAGACCCCCAATCTGCCACCTCCACGGACTCATCGCTGAGATTCCACCGATTATATTGTGCCTGAGGCTATGTTCCTGCCTGGTTTAAGGATACTTATACCGGAAAGGGCACAATGGAATGGTGGGGTACTCCAGGGGCAGAGAGGTATACCCATCTTCACAGATGAGTCTAAGTTAGGTGGAAGTACAGGTGCTGGGTTTTTCCGTAGGGAACTCGGTCCTGAATTTCACCTCAGGTTAAATGATGACTGCTGCGTGTTTCAGGCGGAGATTTTCACAATCTTCAAGGCTGTTGAGGCCATAGTTGGTGAATCCGCTTCGGGTTCTGAATACTACATGATCTTCGTTGACAGTCAGGCTGCCCTAAGTGCCATTGCGCCGGTCTGGTGTAAATCACGGCTCGTTCGCGAATGCAAGGAGTCGTTAAGGACTTTTGGACCAGACCGTATCCGTATATGCTGGGTTCCGGGTCATAGCGGAATACTGGGCAATGAGACGGCGGATGCTCTCGCTAGGATAGGTTCACTTTCTAAGGGCGATTTAATAGTTGGTCCCGACCCCCCAATCTGCGACCACTATGGACTCTCTCGGTGTCTATGGCCTGCTATACACAGTATGAGAACATGTTGGCTGCTGGGCTTGGATAAGGCCAATTTAAGGTTGATTATAGGGTTTATCACAGGGCACTGCGAGATTAGGTCGCTGACGGGGATCTGGAATAGATCCCAGCCGGACTATTGCAGTGTATATTGCGATGAGGAGGAGTTAGAGACTGTCGAACATCTCCTCTGTAACTGCCCAGCGCTTGGCAGGGAGATGATCCTTGGCAGGGGCTTCTTTGAGGAATTGAATTCTGTGTCGAGAGACGACATCAGGGCTATCCACAGATTTATTAGTAACTTGAGCTGGCTGAGAAGGGCTAGGGCTTCATCTGTGTAGCTGCGTTTTCCCTTTTTGTTTTGTTTGGTTAATGTGAGTCCTCCGCTTCCCATTCTACCTTCCTACTTCTTCTCCTTTTTCCTATCCCCTCTTGTATCCTTCCTTCCTGGAGTTATCCACAACGGTCGACAGCGATCTTATGGCTGCGTAACTATCAGAGAAGACAGAGACGCGGGTGAAAGGAGAACCGTTGACGAGGATCCATTGAGTGGTTCGGTAAATGGCCATTACCAATGCTTTGCAATCAAATAAAAAAACGTTTTTTTATGTTATCGACAGGTAGAGACATGCGGCGTATTGATTCTCAGATTACGACCTATGACTATACTTTTGATACAGTCAAGGAATTTATTTATCTTGGCCCCGCCGTTACCACCAAAAACGATGTCAGTCTGGAGATCAAGCGCAGGATCACTCTTGCCAACAGGTGCTACTATGGTCTCAATAGGCAATTGAGTAGCAGAGACCTCTCTCGTAAGACAACACTAACATTCTACAAGACACTCATCCTATCCGTGCTCCTTTATGGCGCAGATGCATGGACCCCCTTAAGTACTAATGCAGCAGCCTTGAGAATGTTCGAGAGAAAAGTCCTACGTAAGATCTTCGGTCCAGTACGAGTTGGCGGTGATTTCCGCATCTGATCCAACAGTGAGCTGAATGAGCTTTTCAACGACATAGACGTTGTGCAGCGTATTAATACCCAGCGGCTGCGCTGGCTCGGCCATGTCGTTCGAATGGAGGAGGATGCTCCGGTGAGAAGGGTATTTGATGCCGGGATCTGCGGAAGTCGGCGAAGAGGACGACCTTGTATCCGTTGGAAAAACCAAATTGAGGATGCCCTGCCATCGATTGGTGTGAACAACTGGCGTAGGCACACAAGAAGCAGAGGCGCCTGGAAGGATGTGTTGTGGCAGGCCGAAATCCGTTAATCGGGTTGTTATGACCAATTACGTAAGTAAGTAAAATAAGTTTTTTTATTTTATAATTTAAAATGCTTTCTTACACCCTTTAAAAAATACTTTCAAAAGGCTTACAAAGAGATTAAAAAATGGGGAAAAAAATTAAAAAAGTTGTGTAAATATTTTCCTATTTATGGAAAAAATCTTAAAATAAAATGCAACAATAATGAACGCATCCCTTTTGCTTCTATTCTTTGATTTTCTGAAAATATTTTTAACTAAACTGAACAGAAAATTTGTAATAAAAATTTTGTTTGCAAAATTTCTAACACAAGATAACAAAGACACTCAAATAATGACAGCACAAGGTGACAATTTAAACTTAAAAGCTCTGACATTATCAACGATATCGTTTACCTTCAAAAAGCAAAAAACCTACACTCCAATATATGTAACACAGTAAAAACTTAAGTCCTTAATACAAACAAAAGATTTACGCAAAAGTTACTTCCTCAAAACTTAAGGATACAACTTATGCCAGCAGCAGTATACCATGCACACTGTTCGCCTGCTCGCTGCTTGCTGTTCTACAATTACAGGATACTGGACTTAAAGCAAAAAAACTTTCTTTTCTTTTCTTAGCCAAAAAAGAAAAACTTTTAAAACCAAAAATTTTGCATTTAGTTTGACAAAGCTTAAGTTTAAGAAAACTTTTGCTTTTGCTTTTGCTTTCTCTTCTTATTTTTCGTATCTTCTTAAGAAAATATTTTCTTTCTTTTTAAAATTTGTGTTCCAAAAGACAAACTTATTTGCTCTGTTTGCTTAGTTTGCTCTGAGTTAGTTAGTAAATGTCCTTGTTATCCTTATTACTGTTATTGTTAGTGTAGTTGTAGTTGCTGTCATACTGCTTAAAACATAGTATCACAAGTGATTATCCCGTAAGTAAGTGATTAATCACATGCCAGTGCGTGATTATCAAATAAAACAGGCACCAGGCATCGTCACACAATGCCAAAATGCTCAGGCATGATACGAAACTTAAACGTGATCACATTTAATATTTGATTTTCAAACTGTAACTTTATCATCATCATCTCCTTTTAATAAATGCGTTCCCTTGGAATTGGTGGTGGTGGTGGTGAAGGTGGTGGTGTTGATGCTAGTGGCGTGGTATGGATGAAGAGAAGTCCTTAAATGTATGTATGTGTGATATAAATATTTCAAACGTGGCATATGAACGATTGAATAAATAAGTACGTGCAGATAGTTACGTTTCAATATATCAAAATCTTGCAAATGTGACCAGCTATTGATTGCAATAAGCATATCAGTTCTACATACCCAATGGGGAAAAACAATGACAGTAATACTATGCTTTATTGAGTACAATATTTTAAGTGTTCAGATATAATAATATACGCAACGGGAAAAACAATGGCAGCAATACTATGTTCAAACATGCACTTTTATTGTGTCAATATATGGTTTATTGAGTACAATATTTTAAGTGTTCAGACATAACAATATACACAGTTCAGCTGCTTATTCAATATTCATGTGGCAGCTGGTAAAATAAACAGCTGGTTGTTTCAACAACATTGTTTTGTTTTTATTTTTTGTTTGTCGTTGTTGACATTTGAGTTGTCAAATATCAATAGAAAATTGTAATATGCTCACTGAACGTGGACTGTGCTGTATTTTAAGTTTTACTCAATATTATAACAATTTGTGAATTTATTGAGCAATAATTAATTGACATTTTAAATGAAATATTGAGCTCAATAATGGCGTTTATTGCGACTTACGCAATAAAAGTGCATGTCTGATGATAGTATAAGCCTATTAACCGATAACGTAGTTTTGTACGTACATTCTCTGGCAACAATTATATGTTACGCAGTGTTATAGAGTTACCTGTCAAGCTTATATATCCGACATCCAAATCAATACAAAATTGCTGAACATGTTGTGTTTAAATGAACACGATGTAGCCAACATATGTACATATTTACATAATACGTCATTACAACCCTTCAGTCAGGATTACGACCTGGTTTCTCACACAACTTATGTTGTGTGTGTTAATTTTATAAATGAATGGCGGGACCTACAGTTTAAAGTCGACTCCGAACGATAGATTTTTGAGAAACTTTTCATGGCAATTTTATTTACTCTCAGATTTTATGCCAGAAATCTGCTGAGAGGAATTCGCCGAAGAAATATTTTTTTGATATTTTTGTTTTGATGTCTGACCTGGGGTTTGAGCCATGGCCTTACGTCTAATAAGCCGATACACTAGCTACTAGACTACGGCGACTTCGCCAACAACGAATGAAAATACAATCCATGATCTTGACGGTAGACAATCCAATTGGAGTGACACTACCATCCGGCAAAACCTGGCATTGCTACTATTAAATAAATTCCTTAGCCATTTCGATAACACAGTTCATGTGAGAAAAAGCCGCCGTAGTCAGTAGGTAGTGTGTTAGTTTATTACATGCGATCTAGTGGTTCAACCCCTAGCTAAAGCATTTCGAATAAAGCGGAAAGCAAAAAAACATTTCTTTCGGCAATTTCTTCTCAGCAATCCTTTTGCCTTCTGAGTTTCTGAAGTCTGTCCTGAGTCCGCCACTCATAAATTAACATACACAACCGAGAAGCTTTGTTGTAATCCTGACTAAAGAGTTCTAATGACTAATTAAGTAAGTATGTAGACTTCCTGACCACTGAAGTTTTTGAAGTCTGTCGTCGACATGCAATTGTAGATCCAGCCATTCATGGATTAACACACAGAACATGAATGGTGTGATAAGCTAGGTTGTAATCCTGACTAAAGGTCTGTAATGACAAACTAACTAAGTAAGCGGAAATTTACGTGCAATAATAGAATTGAAGTCGCCATAGTCTAGTAGGTAATGTGTGGCCACTGTACAAGCCCCAGGACAAACATTTCTGACGGACCGAAGTATGAAAATAATATTTCATCGGCGATTGCCTTTCAGCAGATTTCTGACAAAAACCCTGAGAGCAAATAAAATTGTGATCAAAAATTTTTCTAGAAAAATCTGTCGTTCGGAGTCGACTTTAAACTATAGGTCCCTTGGCAAAATCGAACTTACTGTCTGGAAAAGATAAATAATTTAGCTAGGGTTCCACGGAATGTGGTAGTTCTTGGCAGCGAGCAAGCAGTCCGTAACTTATTTTTTAAAATTAACACACACAACACAGGTGGTGTTTGAAGCTAGGTCGTAATCCTGGCTGAAGGGTTGTAATTACAAATTATGTATGTATGTGACAAGCAGTATAGTTTACAAGAAGGGCAGCTTTCACTCTCTGTTGGGGACAAAACCATTCTGTGGTGTGGGAGCGAATGTTTGGGAAGAAAAAGGCGAAGATTCTTCTGAAATCAAATTGCTTTGAAGCAATCCAGACTTTTGTTGGAAAATTACAATAAGAAGAGATGATAGTCATGCATTTGACTATCCAGGAATAACCTGAGTTTAATAATCGGCCTTTTGTTAGTCAGCTGAAGACTCTAAGTGCAGTTGCACTGCGCAGGTTGTTTCGAACCCAGAAATGTAGATTTTGTGACCATGAGACTGCTGTGAGGTGTTAATGCTGCTGGGAACGGAATTGTTATTATTTTCAGAGCAATTGGCTTCAACCATCCATTAATAGAGTTTAATGGGACTAATGTAGATAAAATAATTATTATTAGCGACTTACGATGAAATCCTAAAAATAGAGATGCCGGAGGATGCTTTCCTAGTCGGATACGCAGACGACATCGCAGCAGTCATTAGGGGCAGAAACACAGCCGAAGTCCAACGCTCACTACGACAAGTCATGATGCGGATTAAGCACTGGTTAGAATCTCACGACCTACAGCTGGCCATGCATAAAACCGAGCTGCTTCTACTAACCAGACGACACATTCCGGTCGAGATCGGAATCAACATAGGCGACTTGGTTATTCTCACGAAGAGATCGATTAAATACTTTGGGGTTAGACTGGACTCGAAACTGAACTACTCAGAGCAGATAGAGTATGCAACAGCGAGAGCAGCTAGAATAACAACTCAACGAAGTAGACTGATGGCAAACATTGGTGGAGCCCTCCCAAGTAAGAGGAAGCTACTCATGGAGGCTGGAAATATCATAATATCATATCTATGGGTCTGAAATCTGGGCTACTACTTTGGAAACCCCTATCAGGGCTAGAAAACTACTGTCTGTGCAGGGAATAGCTGTTCTACGAGTGACATCCTTGTATCGCACAGTATCGACACAAGATGTCCTAGTTATTGCCGGAATGGTTCCCATAGACGTACAAGCATATGAGCGCCGGATGATCTTCAACGCCAGGCAAACTACGACTACACCACAGAACATAGAAGCGATAAAGCACGAAGTCTTCCTAAAATGGCAATTTCGCTGGGAAAATGAACAGCATGGAAGGTGGACATATAAACTGATTCCCGAGTTGCAAGAGTGGAAAAACAGAAAAAACGGCGAAGTAGACTACTACATAACCCAGATGCTGACCGGCTACGGATATTTCAGAGAGTACCTTTATCGCATGGGGAAATGTCGCTCGCCATTCTGAATCTACGAAGAGAAAGAAACGCTAGATGATTCCAAACACACTTTCTTCAGCTGTCGTCGATGGGCCGAAAGCCGTCAGCGACTCGAAGCTGAAATCGGCATCATTAGTCCTACAAACGTCGTGCTGAAAATGATAAACAGTAGAGAGAGCTGGAACGTAGTAAAACACTTTGTAGACCACGTCCTGCGAAGAAAGAACTTTGACCTAGACGCAGCAGACTGAGAATAGAGCGGAGGACGCAGACTGACGACGATTGAACTGGAACATATGCCAGAACAGGGGTCCACCTCGAAGTAATACAACCGTGGTTCCGAGGTGGATTGCTTCCGCGGTGAGGAGACAAGGCGGGTTTTTAGTCGGTATACCCAGTGGGAGAGTCCGACATATCATGTCTGGTGACGACCATTATGAATGCATAAAGCTTTTTCCCTCCTTCCCGCAAAAAAAAAGAGTGTGGATAAAAAGTTGCAATATTATTTCACCTCCTGGCGTAAATAATAATGTAAGTATGTACGTCAGGATTACGGGCTAGCTTCTTACACCATTTATGTTGTGTGTGTTAATTTTATACACGAGTGGTAACGCCTACAGTTTAACCTCAACTCAAAATAACAGATTATTGAGAAGCTTTTCTCAGAGTTTTTGTCAGAAATTTGTTGGCAGGCAGTTGCAGAAGAAAGATTTTTTCAAACTTTGTCTCTGTTTTAGATGTCTGACCTGGAGTATGAACCTGCTTACTAGACTACGGCAAGTACAATAATAATGTACTAAAGTGAAATAAAGGAAGTTGTTGCCGAAAGTCGTATATTTTCACGTAGTACTGTCTCGTTGAGCATATCCGTATGTGGCTGTTTGATCAAAGTATTCCACAGTGCATTACAGACGGGATTCTTTCTTTCTCTTCCTCACAATAGTTGGTGCCATTAAGTTTAAAAAATGTATGCGTATTTGAAATGTTTCTTCTTCCCATTCATAGATTTTTTAATTCACAATTCAAACATAATTTTTATTGTCACTAAAGGTGTGATGTTTAACAAAAAAAAGCTGACTTCTTCTTCTGGATAAATACGTGAATGTGAATATGGAATATGTTTGGTTATGTGTTACTACTGAGACTGAGTGATGGCGATAGTTTTCCAAACATACAATAAATGTCTCTATCACACGTATGGTATACGTTTATTTCTTAATGTCTGCATTTAAGTGTGTTTGTATTTAATCTCAAAGATAAATAATAAATTTATCATTTGTCAGCAGTTAAATTATTTTATAAGTTTAACTATCATCAGCTTTGGCACACACACACACACATGATGATAAATTAAGAATTCATTTCAATGTTTAAATAGCGTTTAAACACACATTAAAAGCCAAGCACACACAACACATACCGCTAAGTTCACGTTATCCATGCATTCGTTTGAATGGTGGGCATTAGTGAACCTTTAGTTATTGTTTCCGGTTTCCATCTGAGATTGCATGTTCGTAAATGAGTTGTATTATGGCTCATGGCTTTTTTAGTCGATGGTTAAAGCCTCTCAGATATTAATTTAGGAATTATGCAAGTCAGGTTACTGAAGCCACGAATATGTTGTTACGAAAATGAAAAATCTAAATACTGGTGTTTTGCTTTTACATCGCTTAACATTAAAATTATAAACAAAAGCTACAAAAACAAAACAATGCAGTAAACAAACCTGTTTACAAATTATCATACTGCTTAATATAACAACAAACATCGGCATAAAAAAATAGTAAACAAGTAAACAAAAATAGAACAACAAACACCAGCGTAAAAAATGGTAAACAAGTAAACAAAATTAAAGCAACAAACACCAGCATAAAAAATGTTAAACGAGTAAACAAAAATACAACAACAAACGCTACAAGAATAAACGTCCGCTTTCAAGAACATTCCTCAGACTGTTTACTTTTCCATATAAAAGGCAAGGCAAAGCAGGCGACTGAGTTACTACAGTTCAAACAGTCTTGCGTGAGGACGCGATGTGTTTGAAGAGAGTAATCGTGGTTTGAAGATCTCCATTACAAAGATCTGTCGAACAATTGTCTAGTAATTGTTATTGTTTATGCAAAGGGTGTAAACAGAGGAGGCAATTGTTGTTGTTTACATCCAGTTGTGAACAATGGCACACAGAATTGTGCGAATAATAAAGAATTTTAATTAAAACTAAACACGAATTTATTTTTAATTTATTTGCAATCTACGAGCTCATGTTTTAAACGTTTTTAAAAGATAAAAACATAGCAATGTGATTCCGTACACTAAAATTCTCATGGTTAGGTTAGGTTAGAGGACCTGTACTTGTCAATTAAGACAAGTACAGTACCCGGTCGAATTGACCCATTGTACAACGTCCTAGTTTCTCACACCACTTATGTTGTGTATGTTAATTTTATATATGAGTGGTGGGACCTACAGTTTAAGGTCGACTCCGAACGACAGATTTTTGAGAAACTTTTTCATGGCAATTTTATTTATTCTCAGAGAGTTTTTGCCAGAAATCTACTGAGAGGAAGTCGCCGAAGAAATACTTTTTGTATTTTGCCTTGATGTCTGGCCTGGGGCTTGAACCCTGGCTTTGCGTCTAATAAGCCAACACACTACCTACTAGACTACGACGACTTCTCATTATTCGGAGTATCTTTGAGAACAACAGTACGATAACAAACAGGTTTTTTTTTCGATTTAAATTCACGTAAATAGTGAAAAAAATTTGGTACGATATGCTGGGAACTACACCAGCATCCAGAGACCAGAAAGGTTCATTGTGGTTGCCTTCACTATCTCAGGTTAAAATGATAAGAACAGCTAAGTACAGATATAAAAGGAAAGAGAAGAAGGACCAGATACTTAATGTCCGAGATGAATCTTCTAAGGTCAGAAACCTGAACAGAAGAACTCTTCCAAGCAATTAAATAAAACTTAGCCAAATATTGTTGTCGCCATCCATAAGTATTCCGAATTCGATATCAGAGTATATCGGATGGTGATATACGAATATTTAATGACAGTAAAGCGGCACTGAACGCGTCGTAGTCTAGTAGGTAGACGTAAAGCCAGGGTTCGAGCTCCAGGCCAGACACCGAAACAAAAAATGCAAAAGGTATTCCTTCGGCGACTTCCTCTCAGCAGATTTCTAGCAAAAACTCTGAGAGTAAATAAAATTGCGATGAAAAGTTTCTCAAAAATCTGTCGTTCGAAGTCGACTTTAAACTGTAGGTCCCGCCACTCATGTATAAAATTAACACACAACATAAGTGGTGGGAGAAGCTAGATCGTAATCCTAACTGTAGGATTCTAATGAACAATTAAGTATGTGTGTATGCAGCCAAATATTTACGCCCTGCATGCCAGGGCAGAGACCCATAGCCTCTCGTATCTCAGATCCCATGACTGGTTCACTAGACTACCTACATTTATCGTCAAATTCACTTACACTGACCATATAGTCTGATCAGCCCTGTATGCTGAAATCGACAGCTTCTTCACCACTATTTCTATGGAGAAAAGCTCAACGATTTCTGAGGAATGTTTTTAAAGGGAACTGATTTTTGCCTTCTAGCCTGATTCTAGCTCTTAAAATTTCGTACAGGAAGAAGAGAACAATATTAACAGCTTCAATATTTTGAATAACAACACTGGGATGACAAAAGGAAGAATTTTGTAAAAGATTCTTGTGGCCTAAAGGCTATCTATTAAACACCTCGCTACTCTGCTGATGATGTATAAAGTTTTTCCAAAAACTCGAAAACTCCAGGAATTTTTCAAAGACCAGATGGAAGTTTAATTAAAAATTGCACACTTTGGCTTTGAGATTCGCGGTGGTTGTGGCTTATTCGCAACTTATGAAAACCCCACAAGAAAAAGTCTAACGGGCCCAAATCGCATGATCTCAACACCAATTTTGTTTGTTCAGTTATCCAGAAATGGGTCTAATCTGAAGACGATATTTCTATGAAACTTCACGTCAATTGCCAAATGCTCCATAAACTATTCAGCGAACACACGTTGTTGTCTATGGTCGTTGACCTGCAGGACATGTGTCACTTGAACCTGCGCCCAGATGTGGTCTGCGAAAACCGAACTCTTGCACTCTTGCGAGGGAAGCGAAATTGACGCTTCTGTTTCTCCTGCACTCTGATGTTGGCAACAGATCTTGCTTTTCATCAACGCAACTTGAACTTCTGTTGGCGTCTGTTGATGTATGAGTATATCGTCGTCATGATATGATGTATGATGATGATGAGTAAGTGAATTATAATAAATAAATAAATAAACTCTCAACTTCGTCATGGAGAGTGTTCTGCGGTAGGCGGGAGTGCATCGCAATAACACTATTTTTCAAAAAATTATCCAGTTGTTTGCGTACGCTGACGACATTGACATCATAGGGCGTACCAAGCAAGATGTTACTGCTGCCTTTAGCGCTATTGAACGGGAGTCTAATAAGACGGGCTTGGCAGTAAATGTGGGCAAAATAAAGTATATGTTATCGACAAGTAGAAACGTACGGTGTATTGATTCTCAGATTACAGCCGATAACTTTTGATAAAGTCAAGGCATTTATTTTTCTTGTACCCGCCGTTGCCACTAGAAATGATGTCAGTCTGGAGATCAAGCGCAGGATCACTCTTGCCAACAGATGCCAGTATAGTCTCAATAGGCAATTGAGTATCAGAGACCTCTCTTGTACGGTCAAACTAATACTCTACAAGACGCTCATCCTACCCGTGTTCCTATTAATCACTGATGCAGCAGCCTTGAGAATATTCGAGAGAAAAGTCCTACATAAGATCTTCGGTGCGAGTTGGCGATGATTTCCGCATCCGATCCAACAGTGAGCTGTATGAGCTCCTCAACGACATAGACGTTGTGCAGCGTATTAACATCCAGCGGCTGCGCTGGCTCGGCCATGTCGTTCGAATGAAGGTAGATGCTCCAGCGGGGATCTGCGGAAGTGGGTGAAAAGGACGACCTGGTATCTGTTGGAAGGACCAAATCGAGGAAGCCCTGTCATCGATTGGTGTGACCAACTGGAGTAGGCGCGCAAGAAGCAGAGGCGCCTGGAAGGATGTGTTGCGGCATGCCGAAATCCGTTAATCGGGTTGTTAATGGCCAATTAAGTAAGTAAAGTAAGTAAATAAACAAATAAAAAAAAAATGATGATGATTATTTTATGAAATGATTTTAATTGGCAACTCTGTTGAGATTGGTTGTGTTTTTTGTAGTGCTCTTTATAAAAGTTTTATATTTGTGATTTTTAATTGTTTAAATTAAGTTTTAAATTTTTTATATAAGTGTGTTGGAAGCTGTTTTTGTTGTCTTCTTGTTTTTTTTTGAATTTTTATCTTAAAATTGTAAGTTTTTAATTTGTTAATTTGTAATATTAGTTGTATCATTTCTAGCAAAACAAAAACAAAAAACTGCTTGTTTTAATTATTTTTTGTTTTTGTAAGCTGGTTACGGTTTATTTGTTTATTTTTTTTCTTTCTATTAGTGTTCCTCTTTTGTTTTTTTCTTTTTATTTTGTTTGCTGCTTTGTGTATTATTTTTTTTTTTTGCTTGTAATTCTTACTTATTTATTATTTATTTTTGTTTTTAAACTTTTATATATATTTTTATTCTTTTATTTCTTTTTATATAGATAATTTATACTGTTTGTTTTATTTATTTATTTAATTTATATTATTTTTATTATTATATTTAATTTATAAAAATGAATAATTGTATGGCAGCAAAGTGCATTGTAAAGAAAGAGGGTGAACGCCAGATTTCTTGCTGGCTATGTGATAATTTGTTTCACATTAAGTGTGTTGGTTTGCTTCCTCGTACCACGGACCAATTAGTGGATAGTTCCTTGGGTCTACGTTGGTGTTGTCCTAAGTGTAAGGTGGTGGACATCCAATTTTATAAATTTTTTATGGGGACTCGTCGTGAGTTCACTGAAATGCACACTGAATTTGCATCTCTTTTTGCTAGATTTCGTCGGTTTGAGGAATTATTTTCAAAATATGGCCTTTTAAACGAATTGCTTGAATCGGAAAGGGTTCCAGGCCCTCTTTCTTCTGAGGCTTCTGGGCATGTGGCGCAAGTTTCTGTACCAAGGGAAACTGCGACAATCAACACATTGTCCACTGTTACTCCTATTGTGGACATTTGTCCATCTATTGCCGATAACCCAACTGGCAGCTCTATACTGAAGTCCGCAAATTTAGTTGAACTGAGTCCAAAGTCTACTCTATCTCCTTTACCTCTAGGTGATGTCACTTCTCATGCATCTTCTAAACCGTCTTCTGTTTCGTATTCATCTGTAGTGTCCGCTAGTTTAGATACTTCTGCTCCAAGGGAATTGGTTGTAGTTAAACCTAAAAGGACTATTTTTGTGTCTCGTCTTTCATGTGATACTTCGGTCGATGATATAAGATGTTTCGTTAAATCGAAGATTAGGGAACCTTTTGATTTTGGTTGCTATAAGATGAGGCCATCTTTGAATAGCAGTATTTGTTCGTTTAAATTGTATGTTCCCGATGAAAAATTTGGTGAAATTGTTAATCCTGCGTTTTGGCCGCAGGGTGTATTGGTGCGGGAATTCGCATTCAGGCTGGGCCAACGAAGGAAGGGTGCTAATTTGCCTGGTCCTATTTCTCAAAAAAACTAACTTCGAAATCGTCTTTTAATTTCAAAATTGCTTATCAAAATGTTCGCGGACTTAGGTCTAAACTTTCTTCGCTTTATAATAGTAGCTTTGATTTTGAATTTGATGGAATTGCTTTTACTGAAACTTGGCTGAATTGTAATATATTTGATTCTGAGATTATGTCTGGTAATTTTAGTATTTATAGACGTTATAGGAGGTCTAAAAATGGTGGTGGTGTTCTTATTTCCATTTGCTCTAAATACACATCTGAATTGATTGACTTGTGCTCTTCTGAGGATATTGAGTTTATTTGCGTTAAGGTCTCTGATCGTGGAAAGTCTATATACATTACTTGCTCGTATATTCCTCCCTGTTCTGACATTCATGAATTAAATGTGCGATGGCGATGTTTGATTAGGGCCATGATGTATGAGTATGATAAAGTAGTATAAAGATGTTTGTGAAAATAGAGACAGCATTTATTAATATGAAACTAGACGGTCATATTCGGCACATTGAGAAGATTGGGTGTACAGAACATTATGGTGAACTGAGGAAAGCTCTGAGTTAGTGAGAATTAGGTCAGCTTAGCTATGAGTAGTGGGAAAACAGAAGCCATGTATATCACAAGCCGCCACCATTTCGTCCTTTGGGATTGTATACGACGGATATTGAACTCAAAGCTGAGGCGTAGGATAAGAAAACTGTTGTGTATACCGAATACATTGTCATGTCCTCTATGCTTGTAAGAAAGCGGACCTAGAATGACTCACTGGATCTATACAACAGCGTTTAGACCTCGGATGCCTGTTATGTTGGGAATCCCTTGACAGAACACCTAACCTCAATGTGATATGGTATATACAAAGATTTGCTTTGCTCAACACAATGTCGAAGAAGGAGAAAACATCTCAGTTTTTATTAGACAGACTATCATAGGAATCGAAATGTCGGGAATGGGCATTTGGAGTTTAAATGGTTTTACGGAAAACTCTGGATAGTTCCAAAATTACGCGAGTTGGACAACTGTGATATCTCAGTGGATGGATATATGGCCTAAGTGTACCTATTTCATTGTTTTGATTCGACAGCCATCCATCTACCTAACTATCTACCTAATTGTGTCTTTTTCAAACGAATCTATGTATATCGTTACTGAATCTATATTCCCACACAATTTTCTTTTAGCGAATAAAACTGATTAGAAATAATTAAACGCTGCGTTTACAAAAACTAAATTTTTCGGTCCACTTTCTCTTAAGCCGTTGGAGAAAATATAAAAAGCATTCACACAGTGTATCTTGTCATATTAAAATTGAATTCACCTTATAGAAATACTGTTATATTTCCCATTAAAATTTTATTCTCCACTGTATACAGACAAAAGTAAAAACGCCAAAACAAACCAAATGTCAAAAGCTGTCAAACATTTGTGAGTGCTCTGTGCTAGTGCAACAGAGTTTACAAAATAATAATAAATCGTCAAGTTTATTTGAAGTGTTTATTGAATCCGTGACATCAACAGCTTCAATATTCATTTTCCATCTGCGCAAATACCAAATGGCCCTCGGGTAAATCACAAGGGTGAGAGAAATATGAGATTCCGTCCTGCCAATCGTTTTTCTATTGCAATGAATTTTTTTTCGTTTTTTCCTTCTGCTGTCAATGCCAATGGGTAAATATTTGTTGGTTGCAGGGTGGCCAAGCGAAATTTTTACCTGAAATTTATTGATTTTTTTATTATTTTTTTTTAAAGAAAAGGGAAAGGAAAGATGATCTTTAGTTATGTTTTTTAATATCCTCCATAAATATTATTATTACCACCTCTTTAGGTACTGTTTCACCTCTCATTAGCATCTCTTTTTTTTTAATATTTTTTACAAAAATTTTTCATAAAATTTTTTTAATGGCCTTTTTGAGCCAAAAAAAGTTTTTTTTTTTTGTTTTTTCCTTCGTTGCTGATTTCAGTTAAATGTTCGGTAAATCCCTTCAACGTGTGTTCAACAAATGTCGGAAATGTTAAAATATTTGCTTAAAGATTCGTGAATACCAAACCATCGATCCATCCATCCAACGATTCATTCATCCATCAGCAAACAATAACGGAGAGTAACAGTGATGGGCAAAACTAACTGGCCCACTGTGTTGCTTGTATAGACGTAGCTGGTTTTAAGGCAATTTAGCTCGATTTTCAATAGAATCACGCTGATAGATATGTCAGTTTAGTACCATGGGTCAAATCGACCTCCGGGTACGGTACTTGTCTCAGGACCTATGTCAGTTTATCCAACAATGCAAGTTTTATTCAATAACCTGTTGCTATCAAAAATTATTCCAGGATGCCAACCTATTCAATGGGTCAATGAGGAAGCTTGCGCCATTGCCAGACTCTCTTGGCCCACAATGGATAGAAGGCATACCGAACAAGTACTGAAATTTGATCGCAATATTATCTCAATGCTTACAGATCATTTCGCTATGGGAAGACACATGGAAAGACTGCAGCTGTCAGCAAACGACTTTTGTCGATGTTATGGATTTGTTATCCACTTTCATTGACAATGCCCATCTCTTGTGAGGTGCAGATTTAGGTTATTCGGCGTTTCATTTCCTTGTCAACTTAGCGGAGTTATTATCCATTGATATCAAGGATCATAACCAAGCCTCATTTGTTAAACTTTCAGGCTGGTTTCCAGCATTAGGGAAGTTGTGCCTTTGTGTGCAGCCCTTGCACGGACCAATTTCTTCCCTGAGCTTGGTGATTCGGTCAGTGCAGGGACTGTGCTTGCCTATAACATCACAACGTTCCATTTCCTTGTCAACTTAGCGGAGTTATTATCCATTGATATTAAGGATCCTAATCAAGCCTCGTTTGCTAGACTTTCAGGCTGGTTTCCAGCATAGGGAAGTTGTGCCTTAGTGTGCAGCCCCTTAATTTCTTCGCTGAGTTTGGTGATTTGGTTAGTGCAGAAACTGTGCTTACCTATAACATCACAACGGGCTGTTATGCATACTCAAGTAAACTTTAGTATCAAAGCTACCCCCTTAACCTGCCTACCTACCCTATTATTCCACGAAACTATTTATTGTAAACCTCGTGGCCCACCAAAATAGCATTTGAAAAATGCACTGTATGCGGCAGATAATGCAGATTCAAAAGCGCTCCGTGTTGAGAGTCGTCATCGCATGCAGTACAGCATCCAAAGAGGCAATTTCTTTAATATCCGGGAAGATGCTGACAGATATAGCATATGAGAATCAGAGGAGTACACAAAATATATTAAAAATGAAAACAAGGATGAATGATGCATCACAGTAGTAGATTAACATATGCACTTACAGGGTGGCTGATATGTATTGCAACCAACTTCAGGTTGTTATCATTTGTAAACCGCTCGTCTGACAGCTGACAGATTCATTCCAGTGACAGTTCATTTTATTATTTACAAGCTTACAAAAGCATTTTGATCTATTGCATTCAGAAAAAGAGTTATTCGTGATGGAATACAAGAGTGATAGTGTGATTGCTTTATATTTGGCTGGAAAACCACAGGTGGCTATCGTTAGAGCCCTCCAGCATTTAAATGTGAATAAATCTTTTGTTTCTCGTACCATTGCTCGTTACCGTGATACTGGCAGTGTTGCATCGCGTCCAAAAAGTGGACGAAAAAAACGGTAACAACACCAGAAATGCTCCGAAAAGTGAAGGCCAGATTTGATCGAAATCCACGCCGCAGTGGTAGAAATATTGCTCGTGAGCTGAACATATCGCGAGAACGGATGCAACACATATTGAAAAATGAGCTTGGACTAAAGCCATTGAAGTTCCAGAAAGTGCAAGAGCTCACCGATGGACAAAAAAAAGTTAGACTGGAAAGAGCCAAGGAGTTACTTCGCTTGCACGAAAGTGGCCAGTTATCGAATTTGGTTTTCTCCGATGAGAAGCAATTACAAATTGAGCAATTTGTGAACAAACAAAATGATCGGTTTCGCTTGCCAAAGAGGTCAGCTGAAAATTTACACCTGCGATTGGCCACCAGAACTCAAGCGCCGCCGATGGTAATGGTGTGGGCCGCCGTAACGGCCGATGGTCGCTCCCCGCTCGTATTCATCGACCGTGGGGTCAAAATAAATGCCGAATATTATCGGGAAAATGTCTTAAAGACAGTATTGAAGCCCTGGGCAGACAAACATTTCGTCCGCAGACCATGGACATTCCAACAGGACTCAGCACCACCGCACTCAGCACGCGTCAACCAAGAATGGCTTAAAAAGGAGGTTCCTCGCTTCATTTCTACCGCACAACGGCCACCAAAATCTCCGGATCTCAATCCGTTAGACTTTGGCGCCTGGAGAATTTTGGAGAGTAAGTTTCTCACTAAAAAATACCAAAGTGTCGATCATCTCAAGACGGCACTTCGCTGGGAATGGGCCAAAATACCGCAGAGCCACTTTCGAACAGCCTGTGATGGCTTTGTCGGCCGTTTGAAGGCCATAATTCGTACCAAAGGTGGCCAATTCGAACAAATCTAAACTGATTCTAAAATTTGATGTTATTTCCAAAATTTTTTGCTTTTAAACAATAAAATTATAAAAAAAAATTTAAAAAATACAGCGCTTTATTTTGTTGCATTATATATCAGCCACCCTGTTGCCTAAATGCGGATGACAAGCTGCACGTCGAATTGGATTATTAACACACAAAAATCTGTCCAATCATGGATACTTGCGACAATACCTGCAACAATTTAATGCAGAAGATTGCCCTGCGTGTTTCAACAGTACAACAGAACGTAGTATATTAGAGGAGGTTCTTGACTGCAGGCCAACAAATCGGTTTTCCAGTCCCAGCAAAATCGGTATTGACTGCAGTGGTTATGACTGCTAGTCTGGCGGATATTTCCAGAAAATATTTAATTTACAGCTGAACTGTAAAATGTATAACGTATGACGTATGAGCTCTCAGCAGCTTCTTAACGTAATATTTAATAGAGGGTTATGGGAGAAACTCACCACCGGAGTGATTTTAAAGGCTGAAAGTCCCCCACACTAACTGAAACTTGCAACTGCTTTACATCTCGTAAATCAAATAACCAACTGTAGCAGAGGGAAGTAAGTAAGAAAGATAAAAACCCCAACCTTTATTATATGGACCAATTGAAAATCTATTGTTTAAAAATTATAGGGTCTTCTAACAAAGAATTCCTTACTTTGACGGTTGATTTCGGCTATCAAATTGTTTAATCAAATCCGTCTAATAAGATTTCGTTTATTCAGCCTTTTAAATCACCAGGGATGACCAAAGACAAGGGTGGGTGTTCGCTGAAAGGGCTCTAATTTTCTTTGTAAAATAATCCTCGGCTATATGGCCAACTCCTGCCTAAATGGCTACGTACACAAACGAAATTATCAAATTAAAAACAATATCAATCCACATGAGATCCGAAAGTGTCCAAAGAATCTCAAAATTTCACTGAATGGTGTGGATTTGGCCGGCTGGCGACATCAGTCTATATTTCTTTAAAGACGACATTACCCAAGGCCATAATAGTCAAAGACGAGCGCCACCACCAACTTCTTTACACTTAAATTGGATGATCTGGATATCATCGGCTTGTGGTATCAACAGAGCTGCGCTATATGCCAATAAGTTCGTGCCACATGGTAAATTCGGTACATGCGATTTGAAGGTATGTTCACCTCTAATGGAAGTGAGGTGAACTGACTACTGAGGTTAACTCTAGAGAGCCTACTATTTACTTAGTAAGACATTACAGCAGTTTTGTCAGGATTACAACCTAGATTCTTGCAGCACCTATGCTTTGTTGGTTAATTTTTTTTTTTTTTCATCAGCGGCAGGACTTACACTTTATATACTCTTAGCGTTTTTTTTGCTGGAAGCGTGCTGAGACGCAATCGTCGAAAGAAATATTTTTTCCGGATTTGGTTTTGTACAAGATATCTGAACTGGGGATTTGAAACACAGACTCTCATCTCATAATCCAACACACTACCTAAACTCGGCCTCCTAACGTAAAAATAAATAAATCAGTGACTCTGGCAAGGACACCAGAGCGGTGTTTGGAGTATTTCAACAACTGTTTACCTGTTATATTGGAACTTATGATCCCCTCTAATCTATTATCAGCCTATCTATTATCACTTATTACAATAATTTTTTTTAAACGTATTGTTACGTTTTTACCTTTTTAAAAAACGTTTAAAATATGACTGCGTTGATTGCAAACCAAGTAAAAATAAATATGTGTTTATTTTCTCTTAAACTCTCTTTATTCTTTACACTACTTTTGTGTGTCACCGTATAGAACTTAACGATACAACAATAATTTGCTTGTACACTATTCTTGTTCTCGCCTTCTCGAGAGTTCTATAGCGACCGCATTGTTGCTTGTGTATATTGCACACGTGTCCATCACTCATGCTTGTTGTTGTTGGTTTACTTGGAACGTGTTCGATGTATTCATTACTGTGTACTTGTGTCGTGTGTATTGTGTTGTTGTAGCTGGTAGCTTTTGTTTATCGTTTTTATTGTTAAACGATATTAGGTCGTTTCGATTTTTGTAACAATATGTTTAGTTTCAATTAAACTCTTTATTGTTCGCGCTACTTTTGTGTGACACCGTTTACAACTTGTCGAATACAACCATAATTGCTTGTTCGCTATTCTTCTTTGCTTACAACGCTGTTGTTGTCAACGGTGATCTTCAAACCACGACTGTTTTCTTCACACGCAACACGTCTTCATACAAGAATGAATTCTGAATTCTTACTACTCGTTGCTTGCTTTGTCTTGCCTATTTTATATGCTCACGTAAAGAGTCAGATGAAGGTTCTTGAAGTGGAACGTTTGGGGTTCAGCTTTCTCGAGAACTCTATCGCTACTTCATTGTTGTTTGTGTATTTTGTTCACATTGCTTGTTGTTGTGTTCTCGCTTACTTGTCTATCCCAGTTTCTTTCATACCGATGTTGTTGGTTTACTTGTAACAAGTTCGTTGTATTTGTTCGTGTAGCTTTTGTTAATCATGTTAATGTTAAACGATGTTTCGTTTTCGTAACAGTATTAAGAATCGTTGAGAAACTAGATCGTAATCCTGAGTGAAAGGTTGTAATGACCAATTATGTATTAAGAATCGTTGAAATCATTTTCTTAACTTTGCATTCACTTACGACAAGTTATGAAGTTATGATATCCACTGTACTCTCTGTTGCACCCCAAATACTATGCAATGATGTTTTTGGTAACAACAAATATAGCAAATATTTTTGCTTTAAATGTTTGGTTGTATGTGTATTTAATACTACTACTACTACTACTACTACTGCTGCAATAATAGTCTGAACATTCAAGTATCCTGGTATTATGATGTACGTTTAAAAAAGGATTTGTTTGGCATTACGACAGTATAAGAGAGAGATTTTATTGTTTATTTACTTGTTATAGATGTACGGTTATAGTCATGTATACATACTTTTGTATGTGTATAGGTTTGATATATTTGTATATGTATAGGTGTTTGTGTTTGTATTTCCCAATATGTTCTCTTGTGTATTTGATTTTGGCAATAATATTTGCTGAAAGTGTTACTTTGTCTTGTGCAAATATTAACACTTAACACTGAGAAAATATTTAAGTGTAGAGATGGGTGTACGTACGTATGCTATTCAAGTCTATGATTTCCAATATTTTATTTGCTGTTAAATATTATTTTCAAAATAAATTCGTATTTACTTTTATACCAACTTAAGGACAACTTTTTTTTGCTTTTCTTGTAACTCTTCAACTTGGTGTGTTGCAAGTAAAATAAGGTTTCGTTTGAGGTTTGTTTGACTTTGAAATGTAACAGAATTTGTTTTTGTATCTTCAACCGTAATTGGTTTTAAGAAAACTTTAATAAAATTCAGTACTTTTTTAAGAAAAGCTTCTAAAGAAGTTGTTAGGAATGATGGAACGTCTACTGGCGTCCTGGAGGCCAGTGCCCTGCTATAACTTCTACGAGGTTCCTTACTCACTTCCTTACTTAATTGCCCATTAACCACCCGATAAACGGCTTTCGGCCTGCCGTAACACATCCTTCTAGGCGGCTCTGTTTCTTGCATGCCTATGCCAGTTGGTCACACCAATCGATGACAGGGCTTCCTTGATTTGGTCCTTCCAACGCAAACAGGGTCGTCCTCTTCGCCGACTTCCACAGATCGCCACATCAAATACCCGTCTCGCTGGAGCTTCCTCCCCATTCGAACGATATAGCCGAGTCAGCGCAGCCGCTGGATATTAATACGATGCACAACGACTATGGATTGGATGCGGGGATCGTCGACAACTCGCACTGGACCGAAGATCTTACGTAGTACTTTTCTCTCGAATACTCTCATCAGTGCTTAATAGGCTTCATGCCTCTGCGCCATAAAGAAGAACGGGGAGGATGAGTGTCTTTTAGAATATTAGTTTTGTCATGCGAGAGAGGTCTCTGCTATTCTATTGCGACCATAGTAGCACCTGTACTACTTTGGAAACTAGGATCAGGGCTAGAAAACTACTGTCTGCGCAGAGAATAGCTGCTCTACGAGTGAAATCCTCGTATCGCACGGTATCGACACAAGCTGTCCCAGTTATAGCCGGAATGGTTCCCATAGATCTACAAGCATATGAGCGCCGGATGATCTTCAAACGACAGGCAAAGTACGACTTAATCACATAACATAGAAGCGATAAAGCGCGAAGTCTTCCTAAAATGCCAATTTCGCTGGGAAAATTAACAGCATGGAAGGTAGACATATAAACTGATTCCCGAGTTGTAAGTGTGGAAAAACAAAAAAAAAAAAACGGCTAAGTAGACTACTACATAACCCAGATGCTGACCGGTCACGGATATTTCAGAGAGTACCTGCATCGCATGGGGAAATGCCGCTCGCCATTCTGTATCTATGAAGAAAAAGAAACGTTAGATTATTCCGAACACACTTTCTTCAGCTGTTGTCGATGGCCCGAAAGCCGTCAGCGACTCAAAGCTGAAATAGGCGTCATTAGCCCTACAAACGTCGTGCTGAAAAATATGAACAGTAAAGAGAGCTGGAACGCTTTCCTTTGTAGAGCATGTCCTGCGAAGGAAGAAATGTGACGTAGATGCAGCAGACTGAGAATAGAGCGCAGCCTGGACGCAGGCTGACGACGATGGAACTGGGACATATGCCAGAGCAGGGGTCCACCTCGAAGTAATACAACCGTGGTTCCGAGTTGGAATGATTCCCCGGTGAGGAGACAAGGCGGGTTTTTAGTCGGTATACTCAGTGGAAGAGTCCTACATATCATGTCTGGTGACGACCATCATGAATGCATAAAGCATTTTTCCTCCTTCCCGCAAAAAAAATAAAAAAAATAGTAGCACCAAGAATGATCCTGCGCTTGATCTCCAAACTGACATCATTTTTGGTGGTAGCGGCGAAGCCAAGATAAATAAATTCCTTGACTTTATCAAATGTATATTCATCGGCCGTTATCCGAGATCCAATACGCTGCACATATCTACTTGTCGATAACTATCTAAGCTTTATTCAATTGGGTTCATTCATGTAATTTTTTCCTTTCCAAATAAGCGAAGAATAGAAGCCGCCGTGGTCTAGTAGGTACTGTGTTGGCTTATTACACGAAAAGCCAGGGTTCGTGCCCCAGGCCTGACATCAAAATAAAATACAAAAAGTATTCCTTCGGCGACTTCCTCTCAGCAGATTTCTAGCAAAAACTCTGAGAGTAAATTAAATTGAATGAAAAGTTTCTCAAAAAATCTGTCGTTCGGAGTCGACTTCAAACTGTAGGTCCCGTCACTCATGTATAAAATAAACGCACACGACATATGTGGTGTGAGAAACTAGGTCGTAATCATGACTGAAGTGTTGTAATGACCAATTATGTATGTATGTAAATAAGCGAAATTTGTGTGTGTAACCATTTGTTTGCCCCTCTGTAGAGGAATACCTGTCTCTTGTAAGAATTCAATTGTTCGCTTTGCTCCAGTATACAGCAATTGATATGAGGGTAAACATCAAATGCCACGCTATCTCACCCTCTCTGGGGACTTAAAGCCGGTTTACATTCATAATTGGTCATTACAACCCTTCAGTCAGTATTACGACCTAGTTTCTTACACCACTTAAGTTGCGTGTGCTAATTTTATACGTGAATACCGAGACCAACAGTTTAATGTCGACTCCGAACACAGATTAGACCGAGTATGGTGATGATGTTTTACTCTGCTGGTGATGTATGAGTATCGTAATGATATATGAGTGTTATAATGTTGTATGAGTATGAAGATGATGTATTAGTATGACAATGATTTCGGAGTATGTTGATGATGTATGTGTGCTATGGTGATGTATGAGTATGTATGAGTAATAAGATTATGATAAAAACGTCTGGACTGAATCAGTCCGTAGTTTTTCGTGCATTAAGTATAAAGAAAACTGTGCACTTCCTTCACAGTTCCTTCCTGGGTTAGATGATCATGGCAGATCGTGCATTAAGCATAAAGAAAACTGTGCACTGGGTTAGATGATCATGGCCGATAAACTGAAAAAATATGCTTAAGCCCTATATTTAGAATCCATGGATTCTTTTGCAGATTAGACCGGAAGACTACAAAAAATCCAAACTGCCAATCGCGTAATCGCCCTTGTGCCCTCTTATACATTTGAACGATTTGAATGGAACACAAGTTAAAGTTTGCTAAGAGCATTTTATTTACAATTGTTAGAACTCTGGCTTGTTTGTTTATTGAGTGGAAAAAGCTGGTTGTAGAATTTTTAGAAATAAATGTGGAAAGAATGTTGAAGATTTCAGTTTGAATTTTTTTCCTTTCCAATAACAAATTTCTCTTAAGAATAAGGCTTCAAACTGTTGTTGTTTGTATAAGAAACAGAATAAAACGCTTTTTTCAAAAGCGTAAGTTTTTCTTTCATTCTTTCATTTCTTTCATTGAGCTTTTGTATAAAATTGACACAAAATAAATCGTTATCCGGCTGGGCTATTTATCATATCCTCCAGGAGTAGAATAAAAAAGTATGCAACAATATGTTTAGAAGAAAGGACATTTTTTTATCAGCCATTCAGTCAAGTCATTCATTTCTAAAGGCGTTCAATTCATGCTTTCTTTCAACAGAGGTAAACAAAACGTAAGTAAAACTTTGCTTTTTTTATTCTCTTGCCATGTCTATATGGCATCTTAAAGTGTTCGTTTGTTTTTTTCCCTGGGTTTCTAGACTTGATTCTTGGCCTTTTTCTGGGTATTATTTGTTAAATAAACAACAACAATAAAACACAAAAAAGTTAGTAGAATGAGCTACTCGTGCTGGCAGCCAGTATTTGTGGTTTTTTTTTCCTTGCCCCAGGAGTATATTTTTCATTGCTTCTTATTATGCTTCTTCTCCAAATACAGTTAGAAAACATCTTTCAATTGAGGGGTTAAATTTAAGTTTGAAATTGTTCTACATATTAATGTTGTTGTTGTTGTTGTTGTTATAAAAAGTACTTTTTAGCCATGATTATTAGCACGAGCAACAAAAGAGGCTTTTTAACACATTTATGTGTGAAAATTATGCATCATCAACAAGCCACAAGGGGTCATTTAAAAGTTTTCCTTGCTTTTTTTTGTTTTATTTATTTCAAGAAAAAAGTTTATTCTCAGAGTATCTGTGTGTGTGGATGGATGGATGTCTCTTTGCGACAATGAATATGAATGAATTGTAAAAGATTGTCTTTGGTAAAGTTACTCCTTAAGGTACTTTGCATGATTATAATGGGGGGCATCATGATAATCATCATTGTGGAGGCCGAGAGAGAACAAATGTGTTTCAATAAAAAAACAGATTGAAATTTTGAGTGCAAAAGAACTGTTTTCTTTTGGAAATTTATTTTAATAAACGCCAAAATGAAATCACATTTCAAATCAATGAATAATTTTACAAATAAATTATGACTCCACTTCGACAACATATTAAGGAACAAATAAGGATTGAAAGAAAAGCAATTTAAAAATATAAAACTCTGCTACATCTCTCAAACTAGTTGTCATTTATTCAGTCTGCTTTACCAAATCGCCATGGATAGATATAGTCAACGCGTTAATCAAAATGAATTGAAATTTGTTGAGTAAGACGAGAGGACTATTCGTAATGTGGTGGTCAAATTTGATTCCACTGCTTCAGTAAATGATCGACCAACATCTGTTCATATCCACAATACACAATATTTGCTGAAAACGTCACCACTCTTCGTGAGAGTGTGCGTCGCTCACAAGGCCTTTCACAAACCACAATTTGCCAAATACAAAGTTCAAACGTATGATTAACTAAAGGAAAATTACCATAAGGTAAGGTTAGGTTAGGTAGATGCCCCACTTAGGTCATCATTTAGAGTTATTGTTATACCACAATTAATTCTACCCGGGTTCAAAATAAATATTTTTATTGCAGCCATTTTTATTTTAGAGAGCTCGATCAACGATATCACAAAATGAGAGATCAGAAACCTCCGTCCCTTCATAACAAAATCAGACCACTTCTCCTATAAAAGACAGTGGTTAGAATGCCGGAGTCTTTCAGCATGCCTTCCAAAAAGACAGTGGCCCAAAGAATCGGTATTGTGCGATGGATAGCCATGGGACTTAAGGACAGAAGTGAGTTAGTCCCCTTCTTGTCCACACGTGTCCACTAGAGACTGGCAATATTTTATGTATCTTCCTGCTGCCGACAAGATTAACCCTCCCCGCAAAACGACTGGACAATATCCAAATTAACCGAAGCAATGGGAATACCTATACCATATATCACGTCGGCCATTGTCAGCTCCTTATCGAACCTGATCAGCTCATAAGTAATGCAATTTCCAACGATATCCCTGCGTCCTAGAACCTACATAAAAGTTACCTTCGAATGATCCGAAATTTCTCCGAGAAATCCTCGACATTCATGAACAAGGACGGACGTTGAAACTACGTGCCTTAGAAAATTAATCGCAGCCTGGCTGTCCGAATACATCAAGAGATTTTGAGGGAAATATCCCGCCACTCAACACACGTTGCGCCGTTTTCAAAGCTGTAATGACATCTGCTTTGAGAACATTACAGTGATCATGCAGCCTATAAGAAAGTTTAATGCCAGGACAAACAACCAAAAAACAATTGCGTGTATTTGCTGTAAGGCTCTGGAGCTATCGACAACTCCAATGACACGAATTTCTGGTTGAATATGTACGTGAGTATACAAAATTGCCGATTTCAAAAAGATACTACATGAGATCCAAGAGCCTACAAAGCACACCAAAAACCTCTCTGTTTGGTGTTTATTTTGTGGCAGGCGATATCATAATATTTCATTGAAGACTACGTTATTAGGCGAGCACTGTCAACGACGAGCACTATAGATCGATGATTATAAAATTATTTTGACTTGAAATGGATGATGTGAATATCAACAAAATAGGGTTTCACCAAAACTGCGGTACATCTCATACTACGTTGTATATTCGTCTCGAGCGATTTGAGGTCATGATCATCTCAAGTTGCGGTGATGTGAACTCGTCCCCTATGTATATCGCGTGACTTGATTACGCCTAGTAGCCTAAGTTATATTAGAATTAGTCACAAACCATCGCGATCCTGCCATCGATCAAATTCAATCTGATTTATGCGCCAGGGTCATGAATTATTGAACATTTCGGGTATGCCCTAAGAAAACGTGAAGAAACATGATGTTATATTTCGGTCTTTCAAACGAATAATAATTTCTATGATATCTCACACACACTTTGTTTTTGGTAGTATTCTTTAGGCCACTGCAACAACTCTCACAAAATTCTCTTTTTGCTTTCCTAGTTATCTTATTAAAGATATAGATGTCCTATAGAAGTTAGTACATCATCTAACATACTGTTTACTATTCTTAACTGGCTAGCATTCGATATGAACGTCAAGGAGAGCATAAAAATATAAGAGCAACGACAAGGCTTAAATATTGGATTTATTTGATTTGAATACCGCTTTTGACTACACGATATCTGAATTCACATTTGATCCTGGTTATATAAAGAAGTTACCGGATGGATGACAACGTTTACACATCCAAAAGTTGTCATGAACGAATACAGATCCTGCGATAAAGTTGGATGTGGAGTATTTATAGAAAAATTCATTCTGATTGTGGTCTTTGATTCCTACCTGTACTATCTAGTTACTGTATTATTACTCCAGTCTAAAGACATATCCATAAGTATTCCACATTAGATATCAGAGTATTTCGAATGGTGATAGCGCCATTGAACTCATCGTAGTCTTATAGGCAGTGCGTTGGCTTACTAGACGTGAGGCCACGGTTTAAGCCTTAGGTCAGACATCTCGAATAAAACGAAATATGAAACATATTTATTCGTCGACAAAAACCCTAAGAGAAAATAAAATTGACACAAAAATTTCTCAAAATTCTGTCGTTCGGAGTCGACTTTAAACTGTAGGTCCCGCCACTCATTTATAAAACTAACACACACTCAGAGTTTTTGCCAGAAATCTGTTGGGAGGAAGTCGCCGAAGGAATACTTTTTGTATTTTGTTTTGATGTCTGGCCTGGGCCTCGAACCCTGGCTTTTCGACTAATAAGTCAACACACTACCTACTAGACTACGGCAGCTTCTATTAATTACTCGGCTTAAGCATATTTTGAGAGCTTCTCTGGCGTGATCATCTGATCCAGTGCGTGGTTGTCTTTTTACTTAAAGAACGCAAAATTCTCCAATTGTGAAAACGTTTTTTTGAAAACTCTGAAAAGGATGATTGACTTCTCCTGAGGATGGCAATCGATTTATGACACTTGTTATATGCTCAACATGTCAATTGCAGCTGCAAATCTGTGTTATTTTAAAACGTATTTGACCATGGAAACCAACTTCTTCAAGTATAACATCTTACAATAGGGGCTTTCGAACTTTGACAATTGGTAACGGCTATCTTGTTGAAGCTACATCTGACAAATTAGTTCTCATTTATTCAGTCTAATAAAGTCACCAGTTGACCCATATAGTATATACACAAATGACTGATTCAGTTCGATCTCAAAGCCACAGTTGTACGTCATTTGTATAAAAGAAAGGCGTGATTAACAAATCCAACTTACTGTTTGCCAAAACACTTGTCGCTTGTGTTAGGCACACGTGTTACGAACCACTCACATTCAAAAACCAACAGCTAACGATTCTAAATTTTTGAATTAGAGCGACGCGACGAGGGTATTTAAAAGTTTTCGTGAGCAGACTTGACAGCGATGCAAAGGAATCTGCAACACCCTTCTCTGGAGTTTTAACATCACTGATGGGTGGATGACGTATCCTCAGATCAGCCAATTCATATTACACTCTTCTACCCTTTGCTCACGGGATAGTCAGTGCAACAATGATTGGTCGACTGCATCACCACACATCAGCACCCAGGAATTTCTCAAACTATCCACGACTTTAATCCGTCGTTCTATTTCCCAATTAGTTCAGAAACACCGTTCGGGAAGTGTGTGACGGGAACCATACCGTCACTTTTTAGGCTCAGGGGGAAATGAGATTGAGGGATCATATCCAATGGAACTGCAGACCAGAGGTCCCTCATTTTAACAGTCAATTCCCCTATTTTTCCCTGGACCATCTGATGGAGGAGATGTAAACATTTGTTTGATTGTTTGTTCGTTGTATTCGTCCATTTTACTCGAACGAGCACAGAGGAAAGGAGGTCAATTGTGCCATACACCACGCTAAACTATTAACAATCGGAAGGATGAAAAAGATTACATCAGACATTAATTTGAAACAAGCCTCATCGCCATATTAGTAAAAAATTTAGTCATGCACCCCAAAACATTCTGGATTATAGATTGGATAGATACACTTAAGCCCTGTCATTGCGACAGGATTGTTACCGTGGTGGAGATTTTAGGTGTAGTTGATCTTGATACTCATATTGACTACACAATGCCTGAAACAACTTTTGGTCCTGGACTTACAACCAAGGTACTGGACAGATCCTTTAGAATAATGGGTAACATCTCGAGGATAATTATTAAGGTTAACGCCGCGAGAATCCCTTATCAGGGTATATCGAATGCTGATATATGAAATTACCGACAGTAAAGCACTTATTAGTCGCCGTAGTTGAAGTCGCCGTAGTCTAGTAGGTAGTGTGTTGGCTTATTAGACATAAAGCCAGGGTTGGAGCCCCAGGCCAGACATCAAAACAAAATACAAAAAAAAGTATTTCTTCGGCAACTTCCTCTCAGCAGATTTCTGGTAAAAACTCTGAGAGTAAATAAAAAACTGCCATGAAAAGTTTCTCAAAAATCTGTCTTTCGGAGTCGACTTTAAACTGTAAGTCCCGACACTCATGTATAAGAATTAACACACACAACATACTTGGTGTGAGAAACTAGGTCGTAATCCTGTCTGAAGGGTTGTAATGACCAATTATGTATGTAGGTATGTAAAGCAGTTATTAGATTCCTAGAGAGCTTGTATCCCACATTTAAAATCGTCCAAGAAAGCCGGGTGTATTTGGAGGAGGTAGCAAGACATTCGATGATTACTCCCAAATGAGTTCCTGAACAGGGTGACATCAAAACAATTGTGAATATTGCTGAACAATAAACTAACGTGAAAAGGTCATATAAAGTGGATTTCAAAGAGGGTCCAGCAAGCCCTAATGATACTCACATGTCTTTCCGGGAAATTTAGGGGTATTGACCAGATGCTACATTGGATGTAAACCATAATGAGCAGTTCAATTTTGATGTACGGAGCCCGTTATTTGGGTAGACAGGAAAGTTTTAAAACAGTTCCAGGAAGGGATGAGGTATAGAGACCAGCATGCGTTCATATAATCGTTAAAATGGTTGGGTGAAAGACCGGTAGTAGCACAGAAGCTTGAGTGTTCGGCCTCAAAGTGAAATATTCGGAATCCATGGGGAATATGTACTCAACTGAAATTGAAACACCAATCCAACATCCCAGCACTCAGTTCCTATGAGCTTGACTAGTGATTAGTGCATATGTCATTGTCTGGGCAAAACCAGTCAGCTAGACAGGGGAGGCCGTTGCCTCAACCTTTTTTCTGGGCGCTTCAGTATCACACTTGTCTGGGTCCCCGGACACTGTGACATTCCGGGAAACTGAAGAGCCGACGAGCTAGCCAGGGCTGGTACACTACTCCCGGAATCCTGTTCAATAGACTTAGGAATGCCACTTGCCTCAATTATACTGGCCATCGCGCCGAAATTTTTCGAGACGCCAACCTATCCTGGATCAACGAGGAGTCCTGCTCTACCGCTAGACTCACCTGGCCCTTGATGGATAGTAGGCGTACCAACCACTTACTTGGACTTGGTCGCTGCATCATCTCAATCACAGTGGCCATGCTTACAGGTCACTGTGTTAATGACTTTTAATGACTTCTCCCATTTAATGACTTCTGCCGTGTGTGCAGATCCGCTGAGGAGGACGAGACTGTTATCCGCTTTCTTTGTCAATGCCCATTTCTTGCGAGGTGCAGATATAGGTTTTTGGCTCTCTGACCCTTGTCAGCTTGACGGAGCTATCGTCCATTGATATCAAGGATATAGCTTTGTTCATCAAACTTTCTGGCTGGTTTTCCAGCGTAGGGTAGTCGTGCTTTGGATACGCAGATCTTGCGCTGACCGACCTCCCCCTCCTGGGTTCGGGGGAACTTGATGAGAACAGGAACGGGCCGCTATGCGTGTTCAAGTGAACTTTTGTTATGAAGCTAACACACTAACCTAACCTAACCTAGCCAGGGGACATGGGGACAATCTTTGCTAAATCTAAGATCATGTAAGAATTCAAGAGGAATTGTCAAGCTGAAGAGAGGATAGAAGCTTTTACATTTCTTATGGGTCGAGAACATTGGCGAATGGGGAAAGTAGTTTAAGAAAGTACACTGAACGAAAGGCAAGAAACCTCATTCCCGTAAAAATAACAGGCAGAGATTTGAGTGCTGACCAGAATTTTGTTCAGAATATGACTTGCTTCAAACCTAAGACGTAGTAGACCTGTGTAGCAGAAAACGAATTATCACTGGAACTCTTTAGTCAGGATTACAATCATCTCACACCACTCATGTTGTTTGTGTTAATTTTACTTTCAAGTGGCGCGGGGTCCACAGCAGATATCAGCAATGAATTGTTTTTTTCGCAACTCATAAGCACTCATGAAATTTTGAATATAAGTGAGTCAACAGTGTTGCAATTTAACTACTCTGATTCATTCGTACTCACTACAACGTTGATTTATAAGTACAGGTTAAAATGAGTATACGTCCAACGTTGACATCAAACTCATACCATTCGAAATATGTTTGATTCATAAGCCTACTCATTTATCATAACAAGACAAAGACAGCAAACAAAGCAAAAACACAACCTTTTAGCGAGTATTTTAGTGTTCGTAAGCGAATCATACTTATGTTGTGATTCTTGTAAATGTTGCGTCATGGAGAGTCGAAAACAAGAACATCATACATGTTGTTAAGTACAAGTATGATGAGTGCTTCAAACTTTGAATGAGAGTAGTATGAGTATGATATTAAAATAAGTACGAATGCGTATAAGTATGTTATGTTATATAAGTAAGTTATGAGTATGATTCGATTCTACTCATCTTTTTGAAGACTCATTTCTGATCTCTGATCTCGAAAATACTTGCAGAAAATGGAAGCTCTTAATGGATACTGAAAAGTGTGCACTGACCAAGACATCGAATGAAATTGTGTATTATAGGACACATGAGGCAATAATATATCTTGGGGCGCTGTTTGATATGAGATTAAGTTTTAAACAGCACTTCACAACAGTTGATGTAAAGGCTGAGAACACAAATCGTGCACGTGTGAGTTTAATGCCGTCTGCTGTTACTGGATGTGGACTCGCACGTTACCCAACGTCAATATAGGCATGTTGGAAAATAAATTAGATGAGCCATTTAAAACAAGCGCTTTGCATTAAGAATCTGCAACTCATACAGAACAGCATTTGCGGAGGCGATTTTAGTAGCATCCGGAAAGATGCCAATAGATACCCATACAACATGATAGGCAAGGTACAGCACCGCCGCAGGAATGGAAGGAATTGCTGATCTCTGATCCAAAATTTAAAGTCGACTGCGAAGAGCAGACTTTTAAGAAACTTTTCACAGCAATTTTATTTATTTTCAAAGGGTTTTCTAGAAGTTTGCTGAGTCACCGAGAAAAATATTTTCAAACATTAGTTTTGTTAGAGAGGTCTGAGCCAGAGATTGAAATTTGGACTCTTGTCTAATAAGTTAACACGCTGCCTACTAGACAACTGCAACTCCTTCGGAGTCGATATCAAATTGTATATCCTTTGCCACTTATGGGTAAAAATAACACACAGAACATGTGTGATAAAGGAAGCTAGGTTCTAGTCCTGACTAAATAAGTTCTCATAACGATCTGGTGTAAGTCTGGACTTTACTTTTAACTTTTAACTTAAATTTCGTTTTTAAATAAAAATAATTTTTCTTTTTGCCTCCTATTAAACACCACAAATGGCATACTTATGGTAATTACTTGCCGTTTTATATGTTTGTAAGTGTGTGTAACAGAAAATTTAATGGTTCACGTTTATTTCGTACTACAATTATTTATATGTTGCTGATTCCTTTGATTTTTTTATTTGTTTTCATTTTTCTTTTTTCTATCAATTCAAACTATTGAATCACGTACTTGCAACATGTTACAGTACAAGTCCACCCACAGACACAAATTATAGACACTTCCTATACGAATTTGATTTTTAGACGAGAGCATCCAACGCCCAACCACCGTTGGCCATAAAAAACTTGTGTTTAAAAACTCATCACAACATGCTCTAATAAACATATGGTGTGGGGGGGGGGAGTATATTTAAACGTCAATACACAGACATAACATGCATAGCAAGACGAACATAGCTGAAGTACAACTATTTAATAACTGACAATATAAGCCTGTCTTAGTTCACACGTAGCGAAAGCTAACACCTACCACTGCCACTATCACTTCCACCACCTACACTTTCATATCCACTATCATTATCATCACCATCACCATCGCCGTTATTATCTTCTCATCGTTCGTTCGATACAAATTTAATGGGAAAATTATAAAAGGTTTAGAGGGGGGAAAATATGGCAAAAAAGGACAGAAGAAGAAGAAATCTTTTATGAAACTCATCAAAACAGCAAGTGTTGAGAGTTAGTGTTTGGGGTAGCGATGGTGGAGTTAGGCAATAGGATATATGGTAAGTGATTTACTAATTGAACACTGATGCCAAATCTGGAAAACACTTATAAATACTCAACATATTTAAGGCAAAATACATACATATGTATGTATGCACGTATGCACGTATGTTTAAACATTTATATGCAGAATATGTGTCAGCTATTTAACGATTCGCTTTGAAGCAGTTGCTTAAAATAGTCAATGCATTTAACGAGAACTTTATGTTCTTCAAATGTAGGTTAAGTACTCTTATCTTCCGAGAGGACCTATCTCTCTATTCTAAACAAAGAACAGAGGTCGACATGCTTAGGTATCTCGAATGCTCTGAAATCTACGACGCAGTTTGGCCTCGACAATCAATATTATTTATTTTGTCTCTGCAATCAATAGACATCGATCTCAAAAACGGGGCTGCTAGAACTGTAGGCCATGTACGGTGGGCCACGCTTCAATACTGCATGAAATAGAACCGAACCGCCCGGTTTTTAGATGCGACAGCATGGTACCAGAAACTCTTTTTGGAAGAACATCGGTGACGGTCATAGAACGATCTTCTATCGATGGCTCAAACATGAAATGTGGAACTGGAACTGAATTCTATTCCGATAAACTGGCTCTAAACTGGTCATACAGATTACCAGAGCATTTCAGGCGGAGATTTTTTGCTATTGAACAATTGAAATGATTGAAAACGATGATTCGAAAAAAAATGCATGTCATCGACCAAAACATGCAAGCCATTAACCAAAATAATGCAAGTCATCGCCAAGAAATGCAAATTATCGACCATGAAATGCAAGTCATCGATCAAAATTATGCAAGTTATCGACCATAAAGTATAAGTTGTCGACCAAAACTATTCAAGTCTTCGAACAAGAAAATGTAAGTAATCGACCAAAAAATACAAATCGGCTACCAAAAAAATGCAAATCACAGACTACAAAAAATTAAATGCAAGTTATCGACCAGAAAAGTGCAAGTCATCGTTCAAAAATCTACAAGTCATCGACCAAAATCTGCAAGTCATCGACCAAAAAATGCAAGTCATCTACAACAAGAAAAAAAAAATTATGCCATCATTTTGTGGTTGATGGCAGTGAAACAAAAAATGTAAGATATCGAAAGAAAAACACAAGACACCTACAATCTTAACAGTTTATATAGAGAAATTGTGTTGCTCACTTGAGGGAAATAATTAGCTTCGATGCCCATATCTCCGGTAACAAGTAACTCCCGACCGGAGGGAAACCTGTTTTGGAATCCCTGATTCAATAGCTATCTAATGATATCATTTGTCTGACACTCTACCGATGACAATCATACATACATACATACTTAAAGGGACATCACAACCCTTGAGTCAGGACTGCTAACTAGTTCCTCACACTACTTATATTCTGTGTGTTACAGGGCCTACAGCTTAAAGTTCGACTTCAAACGAAAGATTTTTGAGAAACTTTTCATCACTATTTCAGTTTACTCCCACAGTTTTTATCAGAAACCTGCTGAGAGGAAGTCGTCAAAGATATAAAGGGTGTTTTTTATAGAGGTATAGAACTTTAAGTTGGGATTACTTTTCAAGATGGCGACCGATTTAACAGCTGTCAAGTGATTTATTCTCAGTTTGGTTTGGCAATTCATCATGAATAGACTCACGCCTGAGCAACGCTTGCAAATAGTGCAATTTTATTTCGAAAATAATGGTTCTGTGCGGAAAACGTATCGCGCACTACGTCCATTTTATCGTCGACAAAATCGTCCATCAGAGCAGTTAATTCGATTAACCATGGAACGTTTTCGCACCACGTTTACTGTTATTGATAACTCGCATCCCCAGAGACGCTGTACGGTGCGTCCAGAAGAAGCTATTTCTGCTGTAGAGCGTAGCATTGAGGAAGACCCGAATGAGTCCATCCGCCATCGAGCACAGGAATTGGATCTGTGTCCATCCACTTTATCGAAGATTTTGCGGAAGGATCTTAGTTTGCGTGCTTACAAAATCCAACTCGTGCAAGATTTGAAGCCAAACGATCATCAAGTAAGGCGTAGATTCGTCGAATGAGCCCAAAACGAGATTACCGTTGTTCCCGATTTTCATAAGCGAATTTTGTTTAGCGATGAAGCGTACTTCTGGTTGAATGGCTACGTCAACAAACAAAACTGCCGCATTTGGAGTGAAGGTAATCCTCAAGTGTATGCAGAAACACCGTTACATCCAGAAAAACTGACTATTTGGTGCGCTTTATGGGCTGGTGGAATCATTGGTCCGTACTTTTTCAAAAACGATGGTGGCCAGAACGTTACAGTCAATGGTGATCGGTATAGAGCCATGATTACTAACTTTTTCATTCCTGAATTGAATAACCATGATGTCCAGGAGATGTGGTTTCAACAAGACGGCGCAACATGTCACATAGCTCGTGCCACAATAGATTTATTGAAAGACACGTTTGGTGACCGCCTAATTTCACGTTTTGGACCTGTGAATTGGCCTCCAAGATCTTGTGATTTAACATTGCTAGACTACTTTCTGTGGGGCTATGTAAAGTCATTGGTCTATGCGGTAAAGCCACAAACGCTTGACCACTTGACCACTTGGAAGACAACATTCGCCGTATTATTGCCGATATACGGCCACAAATGTTGGAAAAAGTCATCGAAAATTGGATGTCCAGATTGGACTACATCCGCGCCAGCCGTGGCGGTCATACGCCCGAAATCATATTTAAAATGTTATGCCACAAGATTATCTTTCGGATAAATAAAATTCATGTCAATCGAATAATCAATCGTTGTTTTATTGCAACTTAAAGTTCTATACCTCTATAAAAACACCCTTTATTTTTTATGTTTCGTTTTATTGGAGAGTGTCTAACCTGGGGTTTGAATCGTGGCCACATGTATAATCAGCACGCAGGCTACGGCGACTATGCAAACACACCTACAGCGAAATGAAGTTAAGTTAGGGAACAAGAACGAATAGGTCCCACTTAGGCCAGGATTTAGGGCCGTTGTGATACCACAATATATTCTACCCGTGCGACAAGCATTGCCTAGAGAAAACCATCCCGATTGCGAAACAAATTTTCCTGCAATTTTTATATTAGAAAGTTCGGTCAAAGGTGTCAGGAAATGAGAGGCCAAAAATATTCGTCTCTTCATGACAAGATCAGAGCACTGACACATGAGGTGAAAGACAGTTTCTTCCTGTTCCTTGGACCCACATCTCCTGTAGAAATTATTAAACGGTGTTTAGGAATGCCTACCAGAAGAACAGTGGCTCGTAAGAATTGCTATTGTACGATGAATGGTCATACGATATAAGGACAGAAATGAGTCAGTCATTGCCTTGTGCATACGTAAAGTAAACTAATTTCTGACCATTGAGATCAATGGTGCATATTTCGCGGCATTTTTCAATCAGAATAATACTTAATGCGCTCAAGAAATTCACGTATTTTTCAATTTTTTCCAAAAATTACTCGGTAGTCTACAATCAGTGACTGTCAAACATAGGTAGTAGGTAGATGCCTCTCTCTTGATCCGTTGAGTTAAAATTTTTAATTCTTTCAAACACCAGTTATTCGTCTAATTATTAGAAAATCCAATACAATATCAAACACCCTAAATTGTGTGTGTGTGTGTGTGAGTGTGTGTATTTGTGTTCGAATAGCTGTCTAAAATACAAGGACAACGAGACATCTATTTAATATTCATGGTATGAAATTGGCCAAATAAATATTAAACAAGTTGGTTGCTGTAGTCAACTATTTCGATACACCAACACCAACACCAATATCGTCAACATCATTGCCAGGTTACAAGAGATTTCTAATGAATTGTTGTTGTTGTATTGTGGATACAGTTTTATTTTCATTGTGTGGTGGTGGGTGGTTGCAAATGGAAAAAAACTAGAAAAACTACACATCAATAGAATACTAATGTAATGGAAAATTCATTTTTCCACATGATTACGAAACTTAAAAAAACTTTTTTTTAACTTTTTTTCAGCGAATCCAAAAAATATTTTTAAAACAATTAAAAAATGTTTGTAAAAAATTAAAAATAAATCATTTAAAATTATTATTATACTGGGCCACAATATAAATTTAAATTTATGATTTATCCATTTAGTATTACACAGTTTTTGTTTTTGTTTTTTTTGGGTATTTGTATCCTCTGAATGGCTAATTTAAATTGTCGTTACAGATTTAAAGTTGTACGTGCTTTAATTTTTTTTCGTTCGTTCTTTCGTTTGTTCGCATTTCAGATAAATTTCAGTCAGCATTATTATCATCATCATCTATTTCATTGATTTAAATTAACCATAAAGTAATTTTGTTTAATATTTCCTCGACTTAATTTACTTTCAATGTTTTTCTGTTGCAAGTTTTTTTCGCCATACTTTTTTGATTGTATCTGAGAGAAGGTATGCCAATACACAATAGTGACAATTTTTATAAAAATTAAAATTTAAATGAAAAATTTCTCAAATCTATTGTTCGGAGTCAGAGATCAGCAATGAGTATTCAAAATGATGAGTAGAATCGGATCATACTCATAATTTCTGATACTTCATTCATACATTCATACTTATTTTAATATCATACTCATGCTACTCATATTCAAAGTTTGAAATACTTATGGTACTCATACTTAACAATACGCATGATGTTGTTGATTTCGACTCTCCTTTACTCAACATTTATAAGAATCACGTACAAACACTAAAACACTCACTAAATACTCTGCTTACTGCTCTGTCTTTTTTGCTTATGTGTCTTTTTTTTTGTAAATGCAACAACAACTAAAACTGCTAATTTTGATGAATGATTCGAATCACTTATGAGTATTACAAGTATTTTTCTAAATTTATGAATCTGAAAAAGTAGGCTTATGAATCAAACATATTTTGAATGGTATGAGTTTGATGTCAACGTTGTACTCATACTCATTGTAACCTGTACTTATAAAACAACGTTGGAGTGAATACGAATGAATCACGGTAGTTAAATTTCAATATTGTTGATTCACTCATATTCAAAATTTCATGAATGCTTATGAGTAGCGAAAAAACGATTCACTGCTGAACTCTGTTCGTAGCCGACATTAAATAGTAAAGGGCCAAATAACTTTTTTTTGAAAATGCTTTAAAAAACTACTGAATATTTTCTCAAATTTCTTTTTTTATTTGAAAGTACAATCCTTCCGGTTAATAATGGAAAATAATTTCATTCAAATGGCGGCCTCGGCTGGCGATGCAGTAGTCTACACGATCGGCCCAATTTTTAAGCACATCATCGATTGTGTGCAGCTGTATTTCACCAATGGCTTCACGAATAGTGTCCTTTAAAGCATCAATTGTCTCTGGCTTGCCGGCGTAACACTTATCTTTGACGGCACTCCACAAATAATAGTCCAACGGTGTCAAATCGCAGCTCCGAGGTGGCCAAACGACATCAGCTCTGCGGTTGATAATGCGATCTTCAAAAACAGGGCGCAAAACATCGAGTGTAGCTTCGGCTGTGTGGCACATAGCGCCGTCCTGTTGAAACCAAATGTTACCAATATCCTCCTCTTCAATTTTTGTGAACAAAAATTCGTTCAACATGGCCCGATAACGATCGCCATTGACTGTAACGCCCACTCCTTGCTCATTTTCGAAGTAAAATGGCCCAATTATGCCTCTGGACCAAAAACCGGACCAAACAGTGACTCGTTTTGGCTGCGCCGGCTTTTCAATGTATGCGTGCGGGTTCTCTGTGCCCCAAATGCGACAATTTTGCTTGTTTACATACCCGCCAAGATCAAAATGAGCTTCATCTGGAAATATGATTTTTTTTGCCAAAATCGGCATTTTCTGGTGTAGGCTACTGCATGGCCAGCCGAGGCAGCCATTTGAATGAAATTATTTTCCATTATTAACCGGAAGGATTGTACTTTCAAATAAAAAAAGAAATTTCAGAAAATATTCAGTAGTTTTTTTAAAGCATTTTCAAAAAAAAAAGTTATTTGGCGGACCCTTTATTTGGCTACTCCTTATTATTTATTGCGGCCATAATTATGGCTCAAAATGTCGAAGAGGCTAGAGGAAAGGTCAACCGAGTAAGAATAAACGATTTCGTGGCTCTAGGACAGAGAACTCGCAACAGAGAAAACTGAGTTGATACTTCCTACGAGGAAGTGTATACCACTGGAAATTGACGTTACGATATACGACACCACTTCGACGACGCAGAAAGTAGTCAATTATCTTGGCATTCGATTGGACCCTAAACTGACGTTCTGAGCTCAGATCCAGATCCGCTAAAGTCACCTCCTTACTTAGTAAGCTTATGGCCAATATTGTTAGTCCTGCACAGAGCAGGCGGAGATTGATGATGGCAACTACAGACGCTATTCTGCTTTACGGCAGCAAGACCTGGGCAGAGGCATTAAAGGCTGACTGTAGAATGAAAATTTTATTATCGGTACAACGAACCACTGCACTTAGGGTAGCATCAGCGTATAGAACTGTATCTAAGTCAGCAGTACTGGTAATCAGTGGTGTCATACCTATAGGTTTACAGGCAAGCGAGCGGAAGAGAGTGTGGGAGTCTAAAAACTTGAACGGAGAGACAGTAAATGTCGTCGATGCCAGAAAGCAAACCATACAACACTGGCAAGAGAAATGGAACACTGAAATAAGTGGTAGATGGACGGCAAAACTTCTCCCAGGTATTACCCGCTGGATGGAGGGGAAATTTGGTGAGGTTAACTACTATTTAACAGAGCTCTTATCCCGGCACGGTTATTTTTGTAAATATCTTTTTAAAATGTTGAAGATGACACAACCAAATTGCATTTATGATTATGCGTCGACTGATAACGCGGAACATACTTTCTTTCATTGTGAGAGATGGAGTTTAGAAAGAACTAATCTTGAGGTCAAAGTCAGCGAAAACTTCTGCGATATACTTCTGAAAAAGAAAAGAAAATTGGAATAGTATAGCCAGTTATACTGAAGCCTTGCTGAAATCTAAAAAACTTGATTTGGATGAGGGGATTATAATGGTTGCTTAAACACCTTTTCAGATCTCAGATGTGGACATGTGGCCAGATGGACTCCACTTCCAAGTAATACTACAGTAGTTCCGGAGTGGGCACAAAGAGTCCAAAAGAGGACGAGGTGGTATAGTGGAAGAGGGCCCCACACACGGGTGACAGTGACGACTTCCCCTATGGTGCGGCTAGGTACATTTACCCCTCCTCAGCGGAAAAACAAACTTATTTATCTAATATACCCCCTTCTTCTACATTTTATTTGCTTCAGTATGGGTTACTAATTGGATAGGTTTCAGAGATCAGTGTTGCAGTGATAATGAGGAGTGAAATGCGAAACCAACCTTACATACATAGTACAAGTTACAATCTAGCTTCTCACACCATTCCAATATGTGTGGAATATAACATCTTTTAAATCTCTGCCATGGCTTCTCTTGGTGGAAATGTCCAATTTTCCATGACTCTAATGCATAAATCAGACTTAATTTAAACGATGCCATGAGTTATGTTGGCTTCAAAAACCACAAATGGTTTGCGGCTGGCGCTTACGTATAACCCACGAAAAAATGTCTAACGAGATCAAATCCATGAATTCAGAGGCCAATTCTCATCACCTCCACGTTAGATAACCTTGCCCTCGAATCGCTCGTATACAATATCGAATATGAAATGAGCTGTGGGGTACATTGCGCAATCCTGTTGGATACATTCGTCGTTGGTATACTGATAATCCAACTTAGGCCAAACAAAGTTGGTTATTAGCAATCTATACATAGTGCTAGCCATTGACAGTGATGGCCTGGCTAATGTTGTTCTCAAAGAAATATGAAGCCATGATACCGCTAGCATAAAATATACACCAAACAGTAACGTTTCGGTATGCATTGAACACTCTTGGATCTCATGTGGTGTCTCTTTTCATTCATCTAAAAATGGACCTCCTCGCTGAAGATGATTTTCCAATTGCCAACTGCTTCAGAGTCTATTCAGTTGTCCATGGCTGTCGCTGGTGATTTGACCAAACAAATTGAATAAATGACAACTAATTTGACAGGTATTGGAAGACCTTACATATATATTCTTAGCTTATTTATTACAAGACTACTGTTATTCATTTCCTTGTCTTTAGTAGTTTCATCTACGATGATGTTACCAATTTCTTTGAAATGATTTTTCGTGCTTCGTATCTGGGCATTATTTCTTGTTAGTAACTTTCTATGGCTTTCATTGCACCTGCTTTTGCGGCTATTTCTGTGATTTCATTCGTTGTCATTATACAGCGTAGATATCAGACGTTGATGGCTTATTTGGCGTTAAATATTGTAGGTTTGGTATCCGAATATTTGTAAACTTCTGCGTACTAGTTGCACTCATCAGGATACAACTCACGTCTTGGTGAACCTAGTATTTGTGTGAGATTCTGCGTTGCGAGGCTTCCAAACGTTGGCAATTGATAACGGCCATCTTCTTGAATATATACTATACATATGTACAGTCAAATAATTTTAATCTCTTTAGGCAAATCATCGCCTGCAAAGAGCAAAATTGTTTTATTAAAATAAATGCTCTGTTCGGGCTATGTACTGCATCCCATAATCTTCCGAGAGGCCTATCCGTAAGGTGACGTATCAAAAAATATGTCATACCCGCCTTTTTCCATAAGAGTGTGCAGGAGAATTTGAAACAGTTGATTTTGTGCGGCTACAATAACTCGTCCTTTCCGCAGAGCACAAAATCACAATTCATCCCGAATTTATATTGTTTTGGATTTGGGACTGGTGGCGTCAAAATTTTATATTCCTTCGAGAACGGCGTTGGCTAGGCCATCACTGACAACGGCAAGTACTATAGGCCGATGATTACTAACTTATGTTGGACTGAATTGTATGATCTGGACACCAAAGACATGGGCTTTCAACAGGACGGCGCTACTACTATATACTGTAAAGGAAAGTATTTAGTGTTCGATATGTAGAATTGATTGCTTTCTTGGATTGGACCTCGTTTATCTTATCTAATTACCCTATTGTTCGATACTAATTGTTCGCTAGGTACGTAGTTAGGTAGAGATGGCTGTCCATCTAATATAGTTGGATAGATACACTTAGGCAACATAGAGCCCACTCACTCACTCGCTAGTGAAGCAACTTATACAGTTCATCCACATCATCGATATAGTATGCACCAAAGTACGTTTTTCTCCTTTGACAAAGTACCGGGCATGTGCCCAGCAGGTGAAGGACAGTCTTTTCCTCATCTCTGCAGCTTTTGCAGAAATTATTATGCGTCTTGCATACCCATAATACTATACCCCATAAAGAGGCCGACAACCATATTGAGCGCATCCCTATGGAGTTTAAGAAGACTTGTCATGAGCCCTTCATTCAGTCTTGACTAGATTTTTCGCACCTTTTTACCCGTGTGCGACGACCCCCATCTGTCGTTGACGTTGAAGTATGTTTTTCTCCTTTAACAAAGTGCCGGGCATGGGCCCAGCAGGTGAAGGACAGTCTCTTTTTTTCTCATCTCAGCCGCTTCTGCAGAAATCATTATTAAAATGTCCAAATCTAATGGACCTCGCATGTGTACTCGTAATGCAATGGCCCGTAATGACGCTGACAACCATACTGAGAGCGTAATGCAATGGCCCCGTAATGATCATATTGAGTGCGTTCCTCTGGAGTTTAAGAAGACTTACCCTTCCTCGAGATTTTCAGATTTTTCACCTGAGGACGTCTATCTGTCGTTGACGGTATTGACGATCGCATTGTCAATCATGAGCCTGCAGGTTCTCACAGGGATTTCCAAAGCCGGGAGAGTTTGATGGTTGTGGCCCCTCTGGCCATACAGTCATACTATGTCCTAGTACCCATATGATATGGATACACTATCGTTTTTTTACCTCGTTGACATATCTGCTAAAGCTGTACACTGTCCTAGAATTAATTGCGTTAGAATTCAGAGCCTTGATAGCGGAATTTATGTAGCATACCATGCCCTATACATAATTGATCATAATAACCCTTCAGTCAGGATTACGACCTAGCTTCTCACACCACTTATGTTGTGTGCGTTAATTTTTATACATGAGTGACGAGGCCTACAATTTAAAGTCGACTCCGAACGACAGATTTTTGAGAAACTTTTCATGACAATTTTAATTACTCTCAGGGTTTTTGCCAGAAATCTGCTGACAGGAAGTCGCCGAAGAAATATTTTTATATTTCGTTTTGATATCTGACCTGGGGTTTGAATCGCGGCCTTACTTCTAATAAGCCAACACACTACGTACTAGACTATGGCGACTTCCCCTTCATTTAGTTATTTTGGCTCAAAACTTATCCTTCAGATTTATATTTTATTCGACAAGAACTTTCGCGTAAATCTAATAAAATTTCAAAGTACAATAAAAGGAACAAAAAAACAAAAGAATGAAACAAAAAGAAACTAGAATGAGAACAAATGGAATTGCGAGTAGTAGTAGCGAAATAAATAGAAACAATAATTTCTATAATGGATACAAAACTATTTTACTTTTTTTCTTATAAGTTTTCTTACGAAGTATTTTTCTTTTTCTAGATTTATTATTTTTTACAAAAACAAAAAAAAAATTGTGGAAAATATTTTATGGATTTAAAGTTTTGTTGGAAGTTTCTTTGGATCTTATTTTTTCTCGGATAAACATTGATTGCCATAATAAAGTGGCACAAAAAATTACAAGAAACTAGTGCCATCAGTATTGAAAGTATGTATGTGGTAAAGGAAGACATAAAACGCAAATGTTTTGTATTCAATTCCATTGTTTTTTTATGTCATAATTTTCCTCGTGTTTTTTTAACAACATGAATAGACCAACAGCCTTCAAAGAAATCTTAACACACAAATTTTCAATTCGTTGATTTTATTTCTGTGAATATTTATAGGAGGGTTACTAAATTCTCAGTTAATTTAGCCAATGATCTCTCCAATCGTTCTATCACTCAGTTTGTTGACAAGGTGACACTTTGTCTTACAATTCATTCAATAAAATGGAGAAAGTCTTGGGTGAATAAAAGCCCTCAAATAAACATCAAATGTCGTATACTTCTCTCATCTTCGAACGGAGTTTATCTTAAAAAATTAAGACAATATCTGCCCAAACGGTCTGGGTAGTAAAAGATTCCTTACCAAATCAATATCATACTGACAATTGGAAGACGTAGACGCAGCTAGTATCGGGTCCGCCATCTAACGTTTTTCAACTAGTGCTTATTTCGTGAATGGTAACATTAAGCTCATGTCTGATTTGCCAGATAATTAGTTTTGTCCTTCCGCTGAACGAATATGGTTGTGTACTTGAACAATGCTGGGAAATATTGCGACATTACTTTGAAAATCATGGTAATGTTGCAGAATATGTGCGAAAATTGTGAACGGATTGTGGAAGAAGATAAGCACCGTCAGCTTCGTATGTTCGTTATCTTTTGAAAAAAGTGAAAGAAACTGGCATCCTCATCGATAAACCAAAGCGTGAAAAGAACCAAAAACTGTTCATACACCCGAGAATATTACTGCTGTGGCAGAAAGTGTGCGTGAAGCGCCATCAACATCAATTCACCGTCGTTCTCAACAATTGAACATTTCGGACATTTGAACATTATGACGTCATACAAAGTCCAATTGGTTAAGGAGTTGAAGCCAATTGACCATCCAATGCGTTTTCGCTTCGCTAAGTGGGCCTGCGATCGACTTACAGGAGATGCCGATTTTGGCAAAAAAAAAAAAAATCATCCTTTCAGATGAAGCTCATTTTGATCTTGGCGGGTATGTAAACAAGCAAAATTGTCGCATTTGGGGCACAGAAAACCCGCACGCATACATTGATAAGCCGACGCACCCAAAACGAGTCACTGTTTGGTGCGGATTTTGGTCCAGAGGCATAATTGGGCCATTTTTCTTCGAAAATGAGCAAGGAGTGGCCGTTACAGTCAATGGCGATCGTTAACGAGCCATGTTGAACGAATTTTTGTTCACAAAAATTGAAGAGGAGGATATTGGCAACATTTGGTTTCAACAGGACGGTGCTACGTGCCACACAGCCGAAGCTACACTCGATGTTTTGCGCCCTGTTTTTGAAGATCGCATTATCAGCCGCAGAGCTGATGTCGTTTGGTCACCTCGGAGCTGCTATTTGACACCGTTGGACTATTATTTGTAGGGTGCCGTCAAAGATAAGTGTTACGCCGGCAAGCCAGAGACAATTGCGGCTTTAAAGGACAATATTCGTGAAGCCATTGTTGAAATACAGCTCCACACAATCGATAATGTGCTTAAAAATTGGACCGATCGTGTAGGCTACTGCATCGCCAGCCGAGCCAGCCATTTGAATGAAATTATTTTCCATTATTAACCGGAAGGATTGTACTTTCAAATAAAAAAAGAAATTTGCGAAAATATTCAGTAGTTTTTTTCTTTAAAGCATTTTCAAAAAAAAAAAAAGTTATTTGGCGGACCCTTTAAATCATTGTGTTTCTTTTTTATTCTCAAACCTGCCACTGTGTTCTCATTTTGCGGCAAACAAAAATTGATGATTTTGGTATGAAGAGGAACTAGAGGTGGTCCAAGTATGTTTGCTGCATTTTATAAGCCGGCGGACTATGCTTATTCATGCATTATTATAGCAAGGTCGCGTGCAATGTTTGCTGACATTTTTGTCCCAAAATGTTATTGAGTTGGACTTGGTTGATATGTAGTTTCAACAAGATGGTATCATACGATACAAATCACACGATACCATGAACCTACAGAGAGCCGCGCTAGAAAATTAAATTTCATGATTTGGAAAAGTCCGCTGGTAGTCAAGAGAAAGAGGTTTAACATCATTAGGATTCGCGTACAAGGTCAAAATGTTCAGATACCAGTTCAGTAAGACTACCATAGAGTTTCCATTGGAGATATTTTGGAAAAAGTACAGTACATGCTTGGACATCATGGGTGCTCTGAAGTCTATGCGGCAGGCTGGGCCTCGAGATTATCTTGTCTTTACAGCCATTGCGTGAACAGCACTGAGGCTTAAGTTCTCAGAAATGTCGAGGTCATGTAAGGCAGGACTCATTTCAATACTTCATTAAGTAGAACAGAATCACTCGGGTTGTAGAAGCGACTACATGGTACCAGAGACTGATTTCAAACGAACATACAAAAGAAGAATTGGTAGCTGAAGCTACCATCGTTGACGTTGATATATCGATCTTCAACAATGGCTCAAAAATGGAATGTGGAACAGGATCGGGGGTCTATTCTGAGAAGCTGGCACTGAACGGGTCATACAGACTAGGTAACAAGGCGGAGATATTCGCTATTGAACACACTGCATGCATGGTTGAAATCAAGGACGCACCTCCTGGGAACTTGATCATACGTGTGGAATGTCAAGCAGCTATCAAGCAGCCTAGGATCCCACCTCGTCAAACCAAAGGGCGTCAGGAGTTTGCTAGACTCTCTACAACGTATACGTCGACACTGCGGCATAAAAGAAATCCAAAAGGTGGACGAAATTTAAACGAAGGCGACGGATACGTCTGAAGGGATATGTGCTCCGCTATGAGAATACTTTTTAAAATTGGAAAAAGCAGCATGGAACTCAACAAAAACCGTAGGTGTTCCAACATACCTGGTTGCCGAATTTCGAAACTGCTATGTCCAGCAGTGGACAGTGGGCAAATCAAGGTTTATTGTTTTGCTGACAATTAGCTAATAAGTCATGTGTTTCACTGAGCGCTTCTTGTCTCTAAATTTAAGCAAAACAAAGTGCTTGTGAAATACCCGAATGTCCTTATCAGAGGAATATGGATTGATGATGATGATTTCGACAATTTCTGATTGTATACGTACCTATTCATCCAGAAGTGAGCCTTAATTTTAAAAGTGGCCTTTCCATGCAAATTTGGCTCAGCTGCCAACTGATCCAGAACTCATTCCTACATACATACACACAAAAATAATTGGTCATTACAACCCTTCAGTCAGAATTAAGACCAAGTTTCTCAGTTTGTGTTGTGTGTATTAATTTTACACATGAGTGGCGGTTTACCTCCAGTTGAAAGTCGACTCCGAATGACGGATTTGGAGAAACTTTTCATGGATATTTTATTTTCTCTCAACGTTTTTGCCAGAAATCTGCTGAAAGGCAGTCGCCGAAGAAATATTTTTTCATATTTCGTTTTGATCGTGATGTCTGACCTGGGGTTTGAACCGTGGCCTTACCTTACGTCTAATAGGTCAACACACTACCGCGACGACGACGACCTTTTTCGAGAAACCTTTCCTACAGCGGATAAAAAAGCTCTCTTGTACAAGTATTTAAAAGTGTTGCTCATGGTTGTGAAGGCCATAGCTTGGGAGATTTTAATTAAGATAATGGAAGCCAAGTCTTACAGGAAGTTAGTTAGGGGACTTCGTGACTAGGTTTTTTAACCACGGGCTTTACTCTAATAAATGAACACACTACCCCTACTAGATTACAACGACATACTTTACTTTACTTCGTTACGTAATTTTCCGTACGTTGAAAATACGATCAAAAGATTCTTGGAGGAAAATTCTCCGGAGTATACTTATCACTGCTCTTTATTCAAATCGATGTATCTGTTCCATATAAAGGGACCGCCAAGTAACTTTTTTTTTTTTGAAAATGCATTAAAAGAAACTACTGAATGCTTTCTCAAATTTCTTTTTTTATTTGAAAGTACAATCCTTTCGGTTAATAATGGAAAATAATTTCATTCAAATGGCTCCTTCGGCTGGCCATGCAGTAGTCTACACGAACGGTTCAATTTTTAAGCACATTATCGATTGTGGGCATCTGTATTTCACCAATGGCTTCACGAACATTGTCCTTTAAAGCGTCAATTGTCTCTGGCTTGTCGGCGTAATACTTATCCTGGACGGCACCCCACAAATAATAGTCCAACGGTGTCAAATCGCAGCTCCGAGGTGGCCAAACGACATCAGCTCAGCGGCGATCTTCAAAAACAAGGCGCAAAACATCGAGTGTAGCTTCGGCTGTGTGGCACGTAGCGCCGTCCTGTTGAAACCAAATGTTGCCAATATCCTCCTCTTCAAAAATTCGTTCAACATGGCCCGATACCGATCGCCATTGACTGTAACGGCCACTCTTTGCTCATTTTCGAAGAAAAATTGCCCAATTATGCCTCTGGACCAAAATCTGCACCAAACAGTGACTCGTTTTGGGTGCGTCGGCTTTTCAATGTATGCGTGCGGGTTTTCTGTGCCCCAAATGCGACAATTTTGCTTGTTTGCACACCCGCCAAGATCAAAATAAGCTTCATCTGAAAAGATGATTTTTATTGCCAAAATCGGCATCTTCTGTAAGTCGATCGCAGGCCCACTTAGCGAAGCGAAAACGCATTGGATGGTCAATTGGCTTCAACTCCTGAACCAATTGGACATTGTATGGCGTCATACCAAGATTCGTCCCAATGATGTATCCGAAATGTTCAATTGTCGAGAACGAGAGTGAATTGATGTTGATGGCGCTTCACGCACACTTTCTGCCACAGCAACGATATTCTCGGGTGTACGCACTGTATTTGGCTTTTCACGCTTTGGTTTATCGATGAGGATGCCAGTTTCTTTCACTTTTTTTACAAGATAACGAACATACGGAGCTGACGGTGCTTATCTTCTTCCACAATCCGTTCACAATTTTCGCACATATTCTGCAACATTACCATGATTTTCAAAGTAATGTCGCAATATTTCCCAGCATTGTTCAAGTACACAACCATATTCGTTCAGCGGAAGGACAAAACTAATTATCTGGCAAATCAGAGATGAGCTAAGTGTTACCATTCACGAAATAAGCACTAGTTGAAAAAAAAAGAACGTTAGATGGCGGACCCGATATAAGAGTTCTTCGTTTATAAGTCTATTGTAGGGAAAATATAAAAATTGTTACATGCTACGAATCTTTTTTTGCTACCGAGAACACCCATTATTTACGTTGATTTGCTTTCATTATGTTTGTAGACAAATCTGTTGCAATGTTAATAATTCTCATTTATTTTCGTTTATTTTCTTTCATCAAAATTAGAAAAAAATTAAGAATTTTACCTCAACAGCTAATGTTTTGTTCTACAACCATAAGTGACAAGTGATTTGTTCAAAATTAAACAAAGAAGAAGAAGAAAATTGTCACATATTGCTGAACATTTTTAAAATACTTCTGTTTTCTTCAAAAGTGTTCTCAATGTCTTAACAATTTCCTTCCTTTTGCTGGAAACAATACAAAAATTATAAACACATATGTATGTATGTATGTATGTATGTATGTATGGTATACCAGCCAACCCTTATGTCTTCCTAGATATGCAATAAGCTGTGTGCTATGTGTAGTATGCCTAACTCAACTCAATTATCTTCAATTATTTCCCGTTTGAAACTTATTTTTCAAGATATTTTTTTACACATGCCATGTTCATTTACAAATATCTGGAGAGGAAGAGTATAAAAAAAAACGAAACGAAATAAAACTTGAAAAAGTTTTCTAAAAGAAGAAAAAAGTAAGACAAAAACAAGAAAAACGTATAAAAACTTAATTTACAACTAAAATTAGTTGTGTAGACAGAAGTAAGAAAATTAAGTGGCATATAAACTTTTATTGTTTGTATGAACAATCTTCAATTAAAGGGTAACCAAAAATGTGTTGTTATACGCCTGTGTATCGTTACGTTACCTATTAAAAACGTTTAAAATATGAGCTCGTAGATTGCAAATAAAATAAAAATAAATTTATGTTTAGTTTTAATTAAAATTCTTTATTATTTGCACAATTCTGTGTGCCATTGTTCACAACTTTATGTAAACAACAAAAATTGCTTGTCTTTGTTATTCCTCTGTTTATACCCTTTGCATAAACAACAACAATTATTCGACAGATCTTTGTAACATAGATCTTCAAATCATAAATGTTTTCTTCAAACACACCGCGTCTTCACACAAGACTGACTGAATTTCACTCACCCAGTCGCCTGCTTTGCCTTGCCTTTTAAATGGCAGAGTAAACAGTCTGATGGTGAATGTTTATGACTTCGCCTTCTCGAAATCCCTACAAATGTAAACATCCTCGTTATTTTTGTAGTATTGTTTGTGTATTTTGGTTTACATTTATTCTTGTAGTGTTGTTTGTGTATTTTTTTTACTTGTTTACTTGTTTACCATTTTTTTGCTGGTGTTTATTGTTATACTAAGCAGTACGATAATTTGTTAACAGGTTTGTTTACTGCATTGTTTTGTTTTTGTAGCTTTTGTTTATAATTTTAATATTAAGCGATGTAAATGCAAAACAGCAGTATCTACGTTTTTCATTTTCGTAACAGTATTGACTGACACGTCCTCTAACCTAACAGTATTGGCTTTTTTAAGGCTTCATACTTGCTTATTACAACTCTTTAGTCAGTATTCCAACCTAGCGTCTCATAACACCCATATTGTAAGTATTAATTTTATTCATGAGTGACGGAATCTGCAGTATATCGACCAATTCGTGAAGCATTCCATGACAACTCTATAAACTCTCAGAGTTTTTACCAGAAGACTGCTGTGAGGAAGTCACACAAGAAATATTTTTTCCGATTTCAATTTGTTCGATATATCCGAGCTAGGGTTTGAACCACAAGGTTAGAGGACGTGTACCTGTCAGTCAAGACAGGTACAGTACCCGGAGGTCAGATTGGCCCATTGTACAACTTGAACCACAAACTCTAGCCTAATAAGCTCACACTCAAGCTACGGCAACTTTGGGCATAATAAAATCTCGTTCAAATGCACGCCACCACTCCTCTAAAAGGAGCTTATTTGAGAAGGAGCTCATACGTCCATTACTATGACGCACAAATCAGACTAAATTTGATCAATGGCGTGAGTTATGTTGGTATTGGGTACCGCTGATGTTTGTGGCTTATTGGTACGCGAATAACTTGCAACTTAAGAAAACCCAACAAGAAGATGTCTCACGGTATCAAAACTTACGATCTCGATGACTACTTAACATTACCTCTTCGTGAGCTGATTATGATCGCAAATCACTCGTGCAGAGTATTGAATGTGACATGAGAGATTGAACCACAGACTCTCATCAAGTAAGTCTGCACTCTAGCTACTAAGCTACGACGACTTTGTGTGAAATAAAACCTCCGATTTACCACGATTATGGCGCATAAATCAGGCTGAATTTGACTGATGGCATGGGTTATATTGACATTGAGGAACGCTCTTGTTTCTGGCTTATTCGCGTACACCTGCAATTAAAGCAAACCCCACAAGAAGAAGTCTAACGATCTCAAAACGCACGATCTCGGTGACTACTTCACATTACCTTCCTGTGAGATGATTATGATCTCGAATCACTTGTGCAGAGTGTCGAATGTGGCGTCGAGCCGTTCTGTTGAAACCATATGTCGTAGATATCTAGAACAGCTAATTTAATCCGAAAAGAATTGCTCATCGATGACAGTGATGGCCTGGCCAACGTGAGGAAACCGGGAACCCAAGATCCATACAAAAACACTAAGTTTTTTGGGATGCATTGTATGCTCATGAATCTTCAATTCGACAATTTTGTCTGTTAACGTAGCTTTTCATCCAGAAATGGGACTTACAAGAAGTCAGGTGCCAACTGATCCAAAGCCCATTCTACGAACACACATCATGGCCTATGGTCGCTTGGATCTTGAACGCGTGCAGGCCTAAGTGCAAATTTCTCACGTTGTGATCTGTGAAAGGCGGAGTTCTTATGGACGACGCAAAATCCTGAGCTAGCCGACGAACTTTCACGGAGAAGAATTTGCACTCCATTGGCGAAAGCTTTCTTTGGCGTGTGGACGAGTGTTGGAAAAGGTGAGCTCAACGAAAGAGAAGATAAAGAGTGTAAAAAATTCTCTCAAAACAAGTAGGTTTGAGGCAATCAAAAGCTTTCATAAAAAATTACAAGAAAAGGAATTCTGAGTCGTACATAAGAGTATCCCGGATATCAAGAGGTCTTTTGACAGGGCGCTGTAGACTCAGAGAAGATTTTTTTTAGAAAATGTGCAGTTTCGAACACAACATGTACATTCTGTGGCAATGAGAATGAGTCATCGGAACACATTCTTTATACCTGTGAGACATTAATACATCCCAGAAGAAAGCACCACTTGGGTGCATATCAGATTTTAGGCAGGGAATTGTCAATGTTGACAATGAGCATGAGACTATCCGGGAATAACATGAGGTCTTTTGACAGGATAATGTAGACTCAGAATTTATTTATTTAGAAAGAGGGTTGTTTCGAGCACAACATGTAATTTCTGTGACCATGGGAATGAATCATCGGAGCACATTGTGGAAACCTGTGATGCATTAATGCATCCCAAAAGGAAACAGCACTTGAGTGCATATCAGGTATTAGGCAGGGAATTTTCATTGTTGACAGCAAGCATCATCCTGAAGTTTGCCAGGCCAATAGGCTTGGAGGAAACATTTGGGGAAATCTCTATATAAACTCAGGCTAGTACAATAGATCGTGTGTTCGTAGTACTAAGGCCTACCTAGTTTCTCACACAACTTATTTGCGTGTGTTAATTTTATATATGAGTGCTGGGACCTACAGTTTAAAGCCGACTCCGAACGACAGATTTTTGAGGAACTTTCCATGGCAATTTTATTTACTTTCAGAGTTTTTCCCAGAAATCTGCTGAGAGGTAGCCGCCTAAGAAAAATTTTTAGTTTTGTTGGAGATGGCTGACCTGGGGGGTTTGAATCCTGTGCTCACGTCTAATAAGTCAACATACTACTTACTAGACAACCGCGACTACACGACCATAATAATAAAACTAATTACCGTGAAGAAGCCAATTAGATCTGTTGTTCGGGTTCGTTGTTAAACTACATGTAACGGCTGCTCATGACACACACAACGTGGGTGGTATGGTATGTTGGTTTGTTAGATATGAGGCCACGGTTCAAGCCGCAGATCAGACAACTCCAATAAAATGAAACAATAACAATTAGTAGGTAATTTATCGACAGATCTTTGCAACGGAGATCTTCAAACCACGATTGCTCTCTTTAGACGCACCGCGTCTCACACAAGACTGACTGTACTTCAGTAACTCACTCGCCTACTTTGCCTTGCCTTTAATATGGCAAAGTAAACAGTCTGATGAATGTTCCTGAAGGCGAATGTTCGTGACTTCACCTTCTCGAAATCTCTATATGTTTGTGTAGTTTGTTTACATTTATTTTTGTAATGTTTGTTGTGGTATTTTTGTTTACTTGTTTACCATTTTTTTATGCTGGCGTTTGTTGTTTTTTCTTCGTCTTTTGACAAAGCATTATTGACTAAAAGTATACTTGTACGGAAGGGTTTGAAGTCATTGTAGTCTAGTGGGAAGACCCCAGATGAGACATTTGCAACAAAACGAAATATGAAACAAATATTTCTTCGTCTACTACCACTCAGCAGATTTCTAGCAAAAACTTTGGGAGAAAATAAAAAATTGCCATGAAAAGTTTCTGAAAACTCTGCCGTACGAAGTCAACTTTAAACTGCAGGTTTTGCCGCTCATGTATAAAACTAACACACAACATAAGTGGTGTGAGAAGCTAGGTAGTAATCCTGAGTGAAGGGTTGTAATTAGCAATTGTGTATGTATGGCATATAACTAACTTATTCACTTAAATTGCCATTAACAATCCGATTAACGGCCCTCCGGCGCTCTGCTTCTTAAGCGCCTACGCCAGTTGGTCATACCAATTGATGATAGGGCTTCCTCGATTAGGTCCTTCATCCTCTTCGCCGACTTCCGCAGAACCCCGCATCAAATACCCGTCCCGCCGCAGCATCCTCCTCCATTCGAACGTTAATACGCTGCACAATATCTATGTATGACGTTGGACAGCTCATACAGCTCACTGATGGATGCGAAAATCATCGCAAACTCGCAATGGACTGAAGATCTTACGTAGGTATGTATATAAGTCTGATGTTTACTTTCAAATGTGGTATCAATTGTCAAAACACTCTTTGGTAGTTAATTTTCACATAAACTAGCGTGTGTATTTACTCGCGTGGGAAGCAAGATCCTGAGTATGTCTCCACATGTGTCTCTGCTTCTAAGTATTTTCCATGTATTGTGTTGCCTTCTATGTGTGCTTGCGTTAGCAGGAAATGTTTGGCCATAAAACTGTGAGGATATTTAAATAACAACAAATACAAAAATAATTTACATTTTGGGAATTCCTTAATAAAAACAAAAAAAAGAGAAATTGAAATAGAAAGAGACAGAGACAGAGACGGAGAACACAAAATTATGTTCGTACGTTAAGATAATTTTTCATGCAGCATTCTTATTAAAATTGCAAAAAGTTTTGGTTTTTTTTCTATTTTTGTTTCCTATTTAAAATGACTGAGCACTCGTGTATTAAAATAAAATTCAAGTTGAAAAATATGCTACGAATTTAAAATCAAAATTTCTTTAAAGCAAGCCTTGCTTTCTAACATTGCAAGGTATTTACAGACAGTTTCCTTTCAGTGTTTAAATTCGATATAAAAAATTGCTTGTTTTTCTATCAAAATCAGTGGAACATAAAAGTTTAAAAAGCCAAAAAGAAGTATTTCAACTCAAATATTTTCAACACACAATGGTTTAATCAAGCCTCACCGAGAGCAAAAAAAAAAAACGAAAAAATATTTGAAACAAAATAAAGAGCCTGAAACACTTAACTCGAGATAAGTGTTGCACTCAACAACTGTAGCAACAATAAACAAAATCAACATCAGCAGCAGCGGCAGCAGCGGCAGCAACATTCACGTCAGCAAGCGAATGAACAACAACACGGAATGCTTACAACTTTTTTTTCTATGCCACACTCTCCAAACCACTTGAAGTATATTTAAGCATGAATTTGTGGAATTTTCTTGCATTTTTTTTACTGTGTACGCTACAGTAAATAAAAGAAATTTTTAAATAATTTAAAGAACATGGCAAGGGTGCCGTTGCCATACCCATAAAAGTTCTTAATTGACTAACGAACTTCATTACCCCATTAATCTTGCACATGATACGTAAAAATATTTCTTCAGCGATAGCTTTTCACAGTGGGGGCCACAAATTGTCAGAGAATGGTTCCATAGAGGCACGCCGCATGGTGGTGTTCTGTCACCGCTTCTCTGGAACCTTGCAGTCAACTCACTCTTGAGGGGGCTGGAACACTCTGGCAATGACGCCTTTGCTTACGCTGACGACATTGACATTGCCGCGTCGGGAATTTGTCCGCAGACACTGTCGGACAAGTTGAACTTGGCGCTGTCAATTGTACTGGACTGTTGTAGGGATTTTCGACTGTCTATTAACCCCTCTAAGACCGATACGATTCTTTTCACGAGGAGATACAAAATTCCGACCTTCTCCCTTTCTAGCATATGCGGGACCAGACTAACGTTGAGTCCCGAGGTTAAATATCTGGGCCTGATCCTTGATCCCAAGCTCAACTGGAGGGCGAATATGGCTGCTAGGGCACGTAAGGCGGCGTGTGCTGCTTACTGCTGTAGTAGAGCGGTCGGAACCAGATGGGGTCTTCGCCCAAGGGTCATGCGTTGGATATATTCTACGGTCATCGAACCCAACCTCTTATACGGTGTTGTTTTCTGGTGGACTGCTCTGGACAGACAATACAACGTCAGACTTCTTGACAAGGTCAGAAGGTCTGCGGCCATTTATATTACCACCACCACGAAAGCGTTGTTTGCAATGCTCAACTGGCTTCCAACTGTGCTTCTCGCTAAGCAGGCGGCTAACTTTGCTGCGACTAGACTTAATGCCCTGACTTGTTGGCACATTGTACCTTCTGGTCACTCCACTATTCTGGAGGTTGATCCAGTGGTCCCTGTGAACAGCTGAATATTGTCTTGAAAGATGTTTCCACTCTCTGATTCCAAGTAGGGACGACTGGAATCTTAATACGGTTGTCCCCCCGGAAGTCCTGGATATATATACCGACGGCTGTAAACTCGATAATGGGGTTGGAAGCGGTGTCTACTCTGGGAAACTGGACCTGAACATTTCCCTCCGTCTGCCGGACTACTGCAGCGTGTTTCAGGCGGAGATGACGGCAATTTACCGGGCCGCTCAATGGATCCTCGTCAACGGTGCTCTTTTCACTCGCGTCTCGGGCTTTTCTGATAGTCAGGCCGCGATAAGATCTCTATCGTGTTTCGTAAATAACTCTAGGATCGTTAGGAAATGTCGCCGCTTTCTCGACCTTCTTTCTGGGCACTTCACCAGTGTCTCGCTAGTGTGGGACCCTGGGCACAGTAACATTCCGGGAAACTGTAGGGCCGACGAGCTCGCCAGAGCTGGTGCGCTCCTTCCGGATTCCTCTTCAATTGAACTGGGTATGCCACTTGCCCCAGTTAAGTTGAACATTGCGCGGAAATCCTCTCGGGACGCCAACCTATCCTGTGTCAATGAGGAGTCTTGCTTCACCGCTAGACACATCTGGCCCTTGATGGATAAAAGGCGTACCAACCAATTAATTTGTCTTGGTCGTGACGTTATCTCAATCACAGTGGCCGTGCTTACAGGTCATTGCGTTATGGGTAGACACACGGAGAGAATGAGGCTCTCATTTAACTACTTCTGCCGTGGATGCAAATCCGCTGAGGAAGAGGAGACTGTTATCCACTTTCTTTGTCAGTGTCCGTCTCTTGCTAGGTGTAGATATAAGTTATTTGGCTCTACATTTCTTGTCAGCTTGGCAGAGCTATCATCTAAATTTTCATTCAATATTCATCAAACTTGCTGGCTGGTATTCCAGTATAGGGTAGTCGTGCTTTGGATGTGCAGCCCTTGCGCTGACCAACTTCTCCCTCTTCCTTGATTTTGGTGGAACTTGGTCAGTACAGGTACTGCGTTCACCAGTGGCATTACAACGGGCCGCTATGCGTGCTCAAGTGAGCTTTGTGAAATCAGAGCTACCACACCGACCTGGCCTGACCTAATAGCTTCTCAGCAGATTTCTGACAAATACTCTGAGAGTAAATAAAAAATCTGTCGTACGTAGTTAACTTTAAACTGCAGGTCTCGCTCATGTAAAGGGTGTTTTTTATAGAGGTATAGAACTTTAAGTTGCAATAAAATAACGATGGATTATTCGATTGACATGAATTTTATTTATCCGAAAGATAATTTTGTGGCATTACATTTTAAATATGATTACTGGCATATGACCGCCACGGCTGGCGCGGATAGAGTCCAATCTGGACGTCCAATTTTCGATGACTTTTCCAACATTTTGTTTGTTGACGTAGCCGTAGTTTGTTGACGCTTCATCGCTAAACAAAATTCGCTTATGAAAACCGGGAACAACGGTAATCTCGTTTTGGGCCCATTCGACGAATCTACGCCTTACTTGATGATCGTTTGGCTTCAATTCTTGCACGAGTTGGATTTTGTAAGCACGCAAACCAAGATCCTTCCGCAAAATCTGCCATAAAGTGGATGGACACAGATCCAATTCCAGTGCTCGATGGCGGATGGACTCATTCGGGTCTTCCTCAATGCTACGCTCTACAGCAGCAATAGCTTCTTCTGTACGCACCGTACAGCGTCTCTGGGGATGAGAGTTATCAATAAGAGTGAACGTGGTGCGAAAACGTTCCATGGTTAATCGAATTAACTGCTCTGATGGACGATTTTGTCGACGATAAAATGGACGTAGTGCGCGATACGTTTTCCGCACAGAACCATTATTTTCGAAATAAAATTGCACTATTTGCAAGCGTTGTTCAGGCGTGAGTCTATTCATGATGAATTGCCAAACCAAACTGAGAATAAATCACTTGACAGCTGTTAAATCGGTCGCCATTTTGGAAAGTAATGCCAACTTAAAGTTCTATACCTCTATAAAAAACACCCTTTATAAAACTAACATACAGCATAGGTGGTGTGAGAATTTTGATCGTAATTGTGACTGAAGGTTTATAAACAATTCTGTGTGGTCAAAGGCACAGGCATGAACAACCATAGACAATGGAATGTGTGCACTGAATGCTTTCTTGAACTGTTGGCAACTGGATGTAATCAATCCACATGAGATCCGAAAGGGCTCATTGCATACCGAAATAGCCTCTGTTTGGTGTCGATTTTAGTTTGATGGTCTCATCGGTTCATATTTCTTTAAGAAGCAAGCACAATAGGTCTATGAGAACCAACTTCCTTTGGCCTGAATTGGATAATCAGAATGCCAACGAAATATGGTTTCAACAAAACGGTGTTACGAGCCACACACTTCCTGCCCCACTGGATATTCTGCACAAACGATTTAAATGCATGGTCATCTCACGTGGAGTTTATGTAAACAGGCCACAGAAACTGCGCTGTTTGACCACCGTCAGACATTTTCTATTGGAGTTTTCGTAAGTCGCAGATGTATGTGAATCAAGCGCAAACCGCAGCGACCCTGAAACATACCATGTTCGGTTAGGTTAGGTTAGGTTAGGTTAGGTTAGGGGACGTGTACTTGTCAATTAAATTTTATACATGAGTGGTGGGACCCACAGTTTAAAGTCGACTCCGAACGACAGATTTTTGAGAAACTTTTCATGGCAATTTTATTTACTCTCAGAGATTTTGCCAGAAATTTGCTGAGAGGAAGTCGCCGAAGAAATACTTTTTTGTATTTTGTCTTGATGTCTGGTCTGGGGCTCGAAGCCTGGCTTTACGTCTAATACGCCAACACTACGGCGACTTCCAAACCATGTTATCAGTCAAATTCTGGCTTCATTGGCGTTGTAAAAGCGCTCCTTTTGACAATAATATTTTCCCTCTCATAGCTCTGAAATTGATCCAACTAGCCCTCATTGCCCGTAAAAGGAAATGAAAAGACAGACTAACTGGCATGGGACGGATCGGAGATGTTAGGAAAAAGTGATAGAGGGGCTAAATGCGAACCTACCAGAAGACTTTTTCAAATTTGAAAGCCAGCTCGGAATTCAACAAACCGTAGCTAGTCCAACATACCTGATAGCCGAATTTTAAAATTGTAGGAAAAACAAGAAACTACTTGAGATCGGCAATAGAACGGTTCGTCCTCGAACAGAAATTCTAACGAGACACTGCGTTATTGGCAGTATCGCTTGGTCTTCCCCTCTGAGATTACTGCAGAATCTGTCAGAATGTGAAAGAAACTTATGCGGTTTAACAACTTTTATGTGACTGCCTGCATTCCAAAACGGACGTCATCGGTTCTTGGGTGACAGAACATTTAAAGATCTATGTATATTGGTGAACGTGTCACTAAGGGAACTGGTCTGTTTCATCTGCAGCTTGGGTTGTTTCAAACCCCTTTACATAAGGGCCATATGGGCTACATAATCTACTTGTCTGTAAAAGATCAGGCTAATTTAATCTAACCTAACATAAGCCTCATAGCCTGTACATACGTTTATAATATCGATATGCTATGTGCCAATTGCTTGTCTAAATCGATTACACCCTTCAAGCGAAGGCGTAAACTTTTACTTGGAAAGTTCACAAGAGTTATTCCATACGTTTTGAATATTTCATTCCGTTCAAGAATTCTCTCGCATACAATGAGCTCTTGGCACTGGCCGGACTGACGCCCTTAGCTCAGACATCTCCAGCAAAACGATGTAAAAACAAATACTTTTAGTAGCTTGCTCTCAGCAGTCTTCTTGAAAAAATCTGAGTGCAAATAGAATTGCCATGAAAACTTTCTCAAAAAACTATTGTTGGGAGTCGGCTTTAAACGGTAGGTTCCGCACTGGTGGATAAAATTAACATACACGACATGAGTAGTGTGCAAAGCTGGGTTGTGATCCTGACTAAACGGTTGTAAAGACTAGTTAAGTGAGTATGAAATCAGAGATTAGCAATGAATCGTTTTTTCGCTACTCATAAGCACTCATGAAATATCTAATATAAATGAGTCAACAATATTGAGATTTAACTATTCTGATTCATTCGTACTCACTACAACGATGATTTATAACTACAGATTGCAATGAGTATGAGTACAACGTTCACATCAAACTCATAACATTCGAAATATGTTTGATTCATACGCCTGCCTACTCATTCAGATTCATAACTTTAGAAAAATACTTATAATACTCATAATTGATTCGAGTGATTCGAATCATTCATCAAAATTTAAAGTCTTAGTTGTTGTTGCATTTACCAAAAAAGAAGAAAGAAAAATACAAAGACTTCTAGTGAGTATTGTAGTGTATTTGTGATTCTTGTAAATCTTGAGTAAAGGAGAGTCGAAATCAAAAACATTATGCGTATTGTTAAGTATGAGTATGATTAGTACTTCAAGCTTTGAATATGAGTAGTACGAGTATGATATTAAAATAAGTATGAATGCGTATAAGCATCAGAAATTATGAATATGATTCGAATCTACTCATCTTTTTGAATACTCATTGCTGATCATTGTAGATTTAGCAGCTGCTTCTGTGTATAAGAACTCCTTTACCATCCAAACTCTTTGCACAAAGTTTTTTAAGATATGTGGTGTGAAAAGTTGGGTTGTAATTCTGATTAAAGAGTTGTAACGATCAATTACGTTTAAATAGTTCCATACTCTCAAATGTGTTCAAGAAGACGCTGTTTCAGAAACTGATTTGTAAGCTCCTGACTGAATATTCATTTGGACTTGAGGGCATTATATTGCATTCCTTGCTTACCGTATAAGGGAAACAAGCAGTCGTTAAGGTTTAATAACATTTTCTTACATCTTTTGCCCAGAAATTAAACAAAAACAAGAGACTGTTGCATTTCAAACAGCTCTACGGCAAGAGGATAAAGTTTAAAAGGATTTTTTCCTACCATTTGCAGCAAGTATCTTCGTTTTAAAATATCCGAGATACAGATGAAATATACAAAAACAAAAGTCAAAGTCAAAGGCTTTTTACTTAATTTGATACAACATAGCATGGGAGAAAAAATTTAAAAACAATGCAACACTAATTGCGTGCCATGAATACATATAAAATGAACAAGAAATTCTACCACCAAAAAAAAAACGAGAAATTAAAAGAAACACTTGCTAAATACAAGCCAAGAGAAGAAAAAATGAATAAAGAAATCCTTGGGATTATTCGTTAAATGAAGTTATTTATGGGATAAGGACTGACTGTTGCATAGAGAACAGAGTAAGGCAGACAAACGACATTTTGGCACCATAAACATTTAATTTTGTCCATTCAACTAAATGCAAATGAAATATGTTACACACACAAAGGATACACACATACCATTACACTCATTCCTAAAAGTATGCTTTAAAATGGGGGGAAAAACATAGACAAACATTTCTAAACTTGTATCTGGAAATAGATTTTAAATAAATGCTTGTGTATGTTTGTATGTTTTGTTTGAAAATTGAAAACATTTGGTAAATGGAAAATTTCTTTCCCTGTCTTTTTGTTTTCTGTTCGATATTAAACAAACACTTGTTTAGATAGCCCGCAAAAAAACAATAATTCCCCACAATAATTTTCAAATGCTTTTTACTACAAATTGCCTGTAATTGTAATTCATAATGTAATTGTGTATGGTTTTATAAAAAATGTGTATGTGTGTGTCAGTTAAGATGTCTACAATATTGTCTAAATATGACACTGCTTTGGATTTTAAATTTGAAACACGTTTCAACAATTCGAACACAGTGTTTGTTCAGCAGCAAATGAGCTGAAGACCAAAAGAAAACAAATTTAAATTGAAAAACAAATAAATTCTAGAAATTACAAACATAAATAGGACGCTTAGAAATATAGCGGGTGGGCCAACTACATATTAGATTAAATTTAAACCATCGTTTATTTTGAATCTTGCAATACTTATGACATTCTATTCTGTTACAAAATTCAGTATATTATCTCCACTGAACGAAGTCGTCGTAGTCTAGTAGGTGGTGTGTTGGCTTATTAGTCGTAAGGCCGAGGTTCAAAACCCAGGTCAGAAATCAATACGAAATATGACAAAATATTTCTTCGGCGACTTCCTCTCAGCAGATTTCTGGCAAGAATTCTGAGAGTAAATAAAATTGCCATGAAAAGTTTCTCAAAAATCTGTCGTTCGGAATCGACTTTAAACTGTAGGTCCCGCAACTCATGCATAAAATTAACACACACAACATGAGTGGTGTGAGAAGTTAGGCCGTAATCCTGACTGAAGGGTTGTAATGGCCAATCGACTTACGCTTGAGCAACGTTAAACGTTGAGTAACGTCCAACGTTATTAGAAATGTATTTCCAACACAAAGACAATTGGTCGGAGATTGCAGGAAAATGTCGTACAAAAGAGAAGGATCGACAGTGCCAATCGACAGTACAAGCTTATTGCTAAAGTTTGTGAAACTGTTGTTGTTGTTTGTTTGTCATTGTTGATACGAGGGATGCCTTTTATATTTAGTGTTGCAATCTGCCAACTGACAGCTCTATCGTAAAGCTTGACATTTTATAGGTTATTCGTACTCAGAACGTTTTGACATACGAGCGCTATTTGTGTTGTTTACAGTAACTTAAAAGATTCATCTCGCCCAAAAAATGGAATTAAATTGTGAACATTTTCTTGCGATTATTTTTTACAACTTTCGATGTGGATTAACTCAACAACAGTGCATCTATGAACTTAATTCAGTTTATGGCTATGAAGCTCCATCAAGGACCAGTGTTTATCGATGGTATGGTGAATTCAACCGAGGTCGTAGTTCACTCCAAGACGAATTTCGTGAAGGTCGTCCAAAATCAGTTGTTGTTCCGGAAACCATTGATGCTGTGAGCCAACTGATATTGCAAGATCGTCGTGTGACCTATCGTGAGATTAAAAGAATCTTAGGCATTAGTGGGACCAGCATACATTCAATATTGCGTGAACATTTGACTGTCAACAAAATTTGTTCGCGTTGGATCCCACACAATTTGTCAATCGCTCAAAAAAAGGCTCGTGTCGATTGGTCGAAAGAAATGCTCCAAAAATACGATCGCGGTGCTTCGAAACACGTCCATGATATAGTGACAGGTGATGAATCGTGGATTTACGCGTATGAGCCCGAAAGTAAACAGCAGTCGACTGTATGGGTGTTTCAAGATGAGCCAAATCCAACAAAAGTTGCTCGCGCATGAAGCACTTCCAAGCAAATGATCACCTGTTTTTTCGGTAAAACTGGACATGTCGCAATCGTACCACTAGAACAACGCAGAACAGTCAATTTTGAGTGGTACACAACCATTTGTTTGCCAGTTGTCTTCCAAGAAATCAGGAAAACCAACCGCCGAAGACGGATCAATCTTCACTAGGACAATGCAAGCTCTCACACATCGGCTCAAACAACTGCATTTTTGAGCACTCAAAACATCGATTTGATGAGTCATCCGCCGTATAGTCCTGACTTGGCAACGAATGACTTCATTTTATTCCCGTACGTAAAAAATAAAATGAGAGGTCAACGTTTTTGACACCTGAAGAAGCGGTTGATGCTTTCAGAACGCATGTTTTGGAGATACCTCAATCAGAGTGGCAAAAGTGCTGCGACAATTGGTTCAATCGCATGCAAAAGTGTATAGATCTTAATGAGGAATGTCTTGAAAAAAAAAAAATAAAGCGATTTTCGATGATTAATATTTGTTTTTGTTCTCTAATCCCGAAATATAAAAGGCAACCCTCGTACACCCGAAAATATCGAAGTTGTGGCTGAGAGTGTGCAACATTAACTCGTCATCATTTTCAGGAATTCCACATTTCACGCATCAGTTTACGTCGAATTTTGCGAAAAGATCTTGGTATGAGGTCTTACAAAGTTCCATTGGTTCAAGAGTTAAAAAAGCATGACCATCTGCTTCGTTCTAGCTTCGCTAGATTTGCCATCATCTTTATCTTGGAGCGTACGTTCATAAGCATAATTGCCGTATTTGGAGCTCAAAGTTCCATTGGTTCTAGAGTTGAAGCCGCATGACCATCCGCTTCTCTAGATGGGCCAACGCTAAACTGTACAATGATGTCGATTTTGCCAAAAAAAATCATCTTTTACGATGAAGCTCATTTTCATCACACGTAATCTTACAGAATCCAATATACCCTTTACCAGTGACTGTTTGGTGCGAATTATGGAGAGGCAGCATCATTAGCCCATATTTCTTTGAAAATATGGACGGCGCAACCAATACGGTCATTGGAGACACCTATCGCACCATGACAACTGATTATTGTACCCGCTCTTCATAGCATTGATGTGAACGATGTCTGGTTTCGACAGGATGGTGCAACTTTCCATACATTTCATACCACAATTGATTTATTGCATCAAACATTTGATAGCCGTTTAATTTGCCGAAATGGTGATGTGAATTGGCCGCCAAGAGGCTGCGATTAGACATCGTTGGACTATTTTCTGTGGCCAGCCGTTAAAGGAAAGTGTAATGCCGACAAACCAGCGACAATTGAGTATTTGAAGACATTCGTGAAGCCATTGTCGAGATATGACCCCACACAATCGAAAAAGTTCACGAAAATTATATTGACCGAATGAGGTACTGTGAGGCCAGCCGCGACCGCCGTATGAATTAAATAATACTCCATTACTAAACGGAACAATTGCACTTCACAACAAAAAAATGAATTTGGCAAAATTTTAAAACGTTTTTGTTTAATTGCATTTTTTAATTTAAACTTTTAAATGGTCCACCCGTTATTGACTCACATTATGCTCATATTTAATATGTAAAATTCATAATGACTAGCCATACATATATATATATATGTGACGTATGAGTGATATCTAATTCGATTCTGTTTCATATATGACCTAATCATTGAGTTTTTACTGCATACTTTTCAACGTAACTACTGCAATACATGTAATATGGTGCGTATGAGTAATATATTTCAAATTCAATTAAATAGAAATTATACTCCATTAATTTTGATTTAAACATTTACAAGCTAATATTACAAAAGACTTGACTTACTCAGACAGCCAGGCTGAGATTAACTATCTAACAAACATAGTTTTAACATTCGTCTTTATATATAAATACATAGTAATTCAAAGGGAAATTTAGAATCATCATTAAAAGTAATTTTTACATGTTTTCGAGGACATGGTGATGACTGCTGACCAGGCCCAGTGCAAAGCTGGCAATCCCTGACATATAACAGATTAATGGTATTCAGATGGGCTCAGTTTACTTGGATGTTATCCACTCGTTTTTCAGCGAGGCTTAATTGCGTTGTATGCGGTACATGTAAAGTTACAAAAAAATATTGATATTCGGCTGTGGAAAGTCGTTCTTAGTTAGATCCGAAATCGATAAAATTGTGTCCTATTGTTTCACAATATTTTATCATGTTTTCAATTCAGAATTCAAAATAATTGGGTCAGACGATTATACTTGCCATTCTTAATAGTTATTGTAGCCTAAGAGTTTCTACTTCAAAATAAATAATTTGTGTGTGTAGAATGTTGTCAAAATGGTGTTAATATTCTCTTATTGTACACAACGGTTTTCCCCAACCTGATTTAAAATTCCTTAAACGCGTCAGACATTAAGAGACAGAAACATGTTTTTTCGTCTTTTTATCTGTATTTTCTTTGACCAACTGCAATAATTTTCATTTTCTTTTAACACTCAAACATAAATGTTCGTAAAAATTTTATATTCTAGGGGAAGGTATGGAGTTTCGCTATGAATGGATATAATATTCAACAATAGGTGCAATTAATGAAATATTTTTGATCAAAATGGGTGTTCTGGTCGGGCAATGATCGCAGTAATTGCACTGGAACAACTATTTACAACGTAGCGGATAAATTCGAGTCCACTGGTTCAGTAAAGGAACGCTTAGCATTCGTACATCGACGAACCGTAAGATCTGCGAAAAAGTCGCCCCTGTACGTGAGACTATGTAGGAGAATTCGAGTCAATCGATTTGGGGTTCCACACCACAAATTTGGGATTCTTGCGTCATGACTTATTCCTGCATCAGTACAAAATTCAATTAACATACAGTAAATAAAGAAAAACATGGGCGATGACGTGTGTTCGCTGAATGAGCTCTAAAGCAGTTGGCAACTACCGCGAAGGGGTCTATTTTTGAATAAATGGGTATGTGAACACGAAAAATTTTTGAACTTTAGGACGAAGCTAATCCGCATGAGAGCCAATAGTATACAAAGCATCACGAAAAAGTTATTGTTTAGTGTGAAATTCGGCCACCACTAAAGTTCGATGATTAGCAACTTATTTTAGCTGGAATTAGATGATCTGGACACCAACGGATGTGTGTCAAACAGATCATGCTGCAGTGAATATTCAGGCATTGATAGGCCTTTCGAATACCTACACAAATACATACATACATACATAATTGGTTATTACAACCTTTCAGTCAGAAATACGATCTAGCTTCTCACACCACTTATATTGTGTGTGTTAATTTTATACATTAGTGGTGGGACCTTTAGTTTATAGTCGACTTCGAAAGATAGATTCTTGAGAGAAACTTTTTCATGGCAATTTTATTCTCTGCCTTTCTGCTGGCAGGAAGTTACCGAAGAAATATTTTTTCATATTTCGTTTTGTTGGATATGTATGACCTGAAGTTTGAAACTTTGTCTCACATCTAAAAAGCCCGCATACTACCTACTAGAATACGGCGACTGCATTTATCTTAGATATCTCGCACACAGTCTATTTTATTGAAATTTAAATATAGAAAGCACTTGCTAAACATCCAATGTGTTCAAAAGATATGTAGGACATCTCATATTTAGACACACACTTAACACACTTGTCTCTATATCTTGCGTTTAGATATAATATGCCTACAGAAAAGATGTTGCCATAGGTCCAGTATTGGTCTGATCATCATGGTGTACATTCAGTGCATAAACATAGGGTTACGTTCCTATGAGGAATACCTGAGGTTTCTAATATTCGGAGGTATTTTTCCAATAAGAAAAATATCTGCTCGTATCTATCACTATTACGGTCCTTCCCGGTTTTAACGTTAGCCCTACTAACACAATGATGTCCAATGAACCTCTTCATATTGTTATTTAGTTATTAGAACTGCACATATTATCGGCATATCTTAGCAGTAGTCTAGTAGGTGGTATGTTGGCTTATTGGCCATGGGACCAACCAAAGGTCAAACATCTCGAACAAAACGAAGTCGAAAAATATTTCTTCCGCGACTGTCTCTCTGCAGAAACTTTAATGTAAATAAAAAATTGCAATGAAAAATTTCTCAAAAATCTGTAGGTCCCGCCGCAAATGTATAAAAATATTACACGCAACGTTAGTGGTGTGAGACGCTAGGTTGTAGTCCTGACTAAAGAGTTGTAACAACCAATTACGTATGTATGTATACATTGGCAGTCAAAGCCTGCCTCAAATAGTCTTTCATCAAGGGTTTATTCACAGCCAAGATCCGCATTAGTGGGAAAACAACCCCACGCTGCTGTTTTAAGCCTTATTATTTCGTTAAGCATATCGTAAAGCTAAGCTTCGCTGTTTCTAATCCAATTTATAATCAACGTTTCCATACGGTAGTGAATTTTGAAATTATTTTCCAAATTAAGTGAATTCACTGTTTGCGAAGAATATTAAAAATATTGTTACGTTTTTACTTTTTAAAAACGTTTGAAATATGAGCTCGTAGATTGCAATAAAAATACAAATAAATTTGTGTTCAGTTTTAATTAATTTCTCTATTGTTCGTACAAATCTGTGTGCCACTGTACACAACTTTATGTAAACTACAACAATTGCTTTGTTTCTTATTCTGCTTTACACTCGTTTGCGTAAACAATAACAATTGTTCGACCGATCTTTATAGCGGATATATTTAAACCACAATTATTTTCTTCACACGCAACGCGTCTTCACACAAGACTGACTGAATTCTTACTGACTCCGTTACCTGCTTTGTCTTGCCTTTTATATCGCAGGGTAAACAGTCTGATGGATGCTCTTGAAGGAGAATGACTTTGCGTCTGTTTACATTTATTCTGGCAATGTTTGTTGTTGCTTCTTGTTTATCCCCTATTTTTTTTTGTTGATGTTGTTGCTATATTATTGTTAATTCATTGATCATGTAAACAAGTTCATTGTTTTTGTTTTTGTAGCTTTTTCACCATTTCCATTTTCGTAACAATATTCTACCTTCCACAAGAGAACACTGGCAACAGACCTGGAGCCACAGCTTTAAATACCGGATCTTTCATTAGTCATACTATCTTTAAAAATATAAATAAAATAAAGTGTCAATTATGGTGATCGTAAAAAGCGCGGTGCGTTGCCCGAAAAGAACAACAATTTTGGCCAAAAATTTTATTTTTTTGTACGTGTTGTTGAGGGCTATATCTGTCAATAAAGATTTGGGAAAACATACTGAATAAATGATAACTAATTTGACATATGTGGCCTCAATAAGATGGCAAATGTCAACAATTACAACTCTAAAGCCCCTTCAGGTTATTTTTTCGACTGTAATATACAAATAAAAAATTACCAAGACAAACAAATCAACACTTCTAAACCTCCAAGGGCCATTTAAGTGGTTTCCTTTAAAACAAAAACGTTAAATATTGTTCTTCAAAGTTTATTTTTTGAAGAAAAAAACAAAGAAAGAAAAATTAAAATAAAACGTTTGATGAATACGAAATGAATACAATAATGTTGGTGGATGAAATATTTTGCTTCACCATCCTTCTTAGCCAGCAGATCAAATTAAATTAAACGAGATTTCTTGTTTTTTTTTGGATTTTCTTTGTGATAAATTAAAACAACAAAATATAGGACAAATGGAAAATTATTCAATATTTTAAAGGATTAACATAAATTCCAAGCAATTTCTAGATTTAATAAGATATTTGAAGGAAAAAAATGAATGGTCATTACAATCCTTCAGTTAGGATTACAATCTATTTTTTTGCACCTCTTATGTTGGGTGAGTTAATTTTATCCATAAGTGGCTAGACCTTCAGTTGAAAGTCGAGTCCGAGCGATAGATTTTTGAGAAACTTTTCATGCTAATTTTTATTTACTCTCAGAGTTTTTGCCAGAAATGTGCTGAGAGGCAGGCGCCAAAGAAATATATTTTCGTATTTCGTTTCGTTATACATGTCTGACCTAAAGTTTGGACCTTGGCCTCACACCTAATAGGCCAACACACTGCCTACTAGACTATGGCGACTACAAAAACGTCTAACGGGGTCAAATTCACGTATCCGTTCACTCAGAAATTGGCCTAATCACTGAGGTATTCGAGCAACATAGTACGCCCATTTAATCAAACAATTTTATTATTTTCACATATTGTTGAATGCTGTATGTGCTTATGGTGATGATTACAACTAATCGCCCTCAAGATGATTGTTGCCAAATCTGAAAATTTGAAGGTCCCTGTGCATTTGAAGTCGCTGTGGTCTAGTATGTAGTGTGTTGGCTTATTCAAACTCCAGGTCAGACATCTCCAACACAACGAAATCTGGAAGATTTCTTCGACGACTTTCTTTCAGCAGATTTCTTGCAAAAACTCTGAAAGTAAATAAAAATAGCCATGAAAGAATTTCTCAAAAATCTGTAGTTCGGAGTCCAGTTTAAACTGTAGGTCCCGCTACTCTTATATAAAATTAACAGGTCGTTATCCTAACTCAAGGGTTGTAATGACCAATTACGTATATATGTATGTATTGTTTTCCCTAAGGAAGTAGATTTTCTTTCGAATGCCTTAATGAATACATTGACGAAAATTCTAAGTCTCATATATTGCCTGAGAATTTTCGTCAATGTATTCATTAAGGCATTCGCCTTGCTTGCTTGTTTGTTCTGGTGGCACAATTCTTCTTTTCATTTTTGAAGAAGAAATTGACTTGGCTCTCACCAAGTTTATGCAATTTAATACCATGCGATTTATTTCTTCGCGGTTGTAGGTCCCCATACTTATGTAAATGTACACACAATATGCGTGGTGTGAGAAGCTAGGTCGTAGTGCCAACTGAAGGGTTGTAATGGCCTATTAATGAGATCGTCAAGAACCCAACGTATAGATTCCGTGCTGATGAGAATAAATTATCAGAATAAATTCTTGGAAGCTGTGCATGCCAGAAGATAAAAACTGGGTATATATCAAGTGCAGGACAGGGGATAGATCTTGTTGGTGCCGAACAGCATAATGGAGTTTTTCAGGGGTAATAGTAAGCCTATATTATAGGGATATCCTATATATCGGGTCCGCCATCTAACGTTTTGTTTTTTCATCTAGTGCTTATTTCGTGAATGGTAACACTTAGCTCATGTCTGATTTGACAGATAATTAGTTTTATCCTTCCGCTGAACGAATATGGTTGTGTATACGCTTGAACAACGCTGGGAAATATTTCGACATTATTTTGAAAATCATGGTAATGTTCCAGAATGTGTGCGAAAATTGCGCACGGATTTTGGAAGAAGAGAAGCACCGTCAGCTCCATGTGTTCGTTATCTTGTGAAAAAAGTGAAAGAAACTGGCATCCTCATCGATAAACCAAAGCGTGAAAAGCCAAAAACAGTGCGTACACCTGAGAATATTGCTGCTGTGGCAGAAAGTGTGCGTGAAGCGTCATCAACATCAATTCACCGTCGTTCTCAACAATTGAACTTTTCGGACATTTGCACATTATGATACCATACAAAGTCCAATTGGTTCAGTAGTTTAAGTCAATTGACCATCCAATAAGTTTTCGCTTCGCTAAGTGGGCCTGCGATCGACTTACAGAAGATGCCGATTTTGGCAAAAAAAAACCATCTTTTCAGATGAAGCTCATTTTGATCTTGGCGGGTATGTAAAAAAGCAAAATTGCCGCATTTGGGGCACAGAAAACCCGGACGCATACATTGAAAGGCCGACGCACCCAAAACGAGTCACTGTTTGGTGCGGCTTTTGGTGCAGAGGCATAATTAGGCAATTTATCTTCGAAAATGAGCAAGTAGTGGCCATTAGAATCAATGGCGATCGTTATCGGGCCATGTTTAACAAACTTTTGTTCACAAAAATTGAAGAGGAGGATATTGGCAACATTTGGTTCCAACAGGACGACGCTACGTGCCACACAGGCGAAACAACACTCGATGTTTTGCGCCCTGTTTTTGAGGATTGCATTATCAGCCACAGAGTTGATGTCGTTTGGCCACCTCGGAGCTGTGATTTGACACCGTTGGAGTATTATTTGTAGGGTGCCGTCAAAGATAAGTGTTACGCCGACAAGCCAGAGACAATTGACGCTTTAAAAGACAATATTCGTGAAGCCATTGGTGAAATACAGCTGCACACAACCGATAATGTGTTTAAAAATTGGACCGATCGTGTAGGCTACTGCATGGCCAGCCGAGGCAGCCATTTGAATGAAATTATTTTCCATTATTAACCGGAAGGATTGTACTTTCAAATAAAAAAAAGAAATTTGAGAAAATATTCGGTAGTTTTTTTCTTTAAAACATTTTCAAAAAAAAAAGTTATTTGGCGGACCCTTTATAAAATCTCGCATTTATTGGAATAAATCAAAAACAATTCTTGAACTCAAATTCGAAATCTAACGTGTCTTTGATGAGATGCAGAAAGGAGCCTTGGTGGTCTATTTTACGTATATTTTATTCCATATTCAATCGGAACAAATCTTTACCATCTCTTGTCATTACTAACTGAAAATTACTTTTTTTTTTTTTGTAATGGAAAAGTACAATCTTATTATCATTTATGGTATTCCAGTTCAAAATACATTTGAATTAATTAAAAGAAATGTTTTCCTAATGAGACTGAACTACTTGCAAAAATAATTTTATATCTTCCTTCCCAATTAAAACGTAAAATAATCAAAATTTTCTAAGCATCACTATGAATGGATAACGAAAAATTGTTGCACCTGATGCAACATTTTTGAATTGAAATTGAAATTCAAATTCTTAAGAATTTCTTTTCCCAATTTTTTTGAAATAAAAATTTTGTTCAAAGTTGTGTGGACAGTGACATTCAAAAGTCCCAAGAATAAAAGAACTTTGCAGACAAATACATCTGGTCTGTGAAAAAAAAAAAAACAAAAAATTATCACATGTGATAAATAAAAACTGATTGAAAAATTTTGGAAATTTTCTTTTGTTATAACTGAGCATTCATGAATTATATGGTGTTAGATTCATGAAAATAATCAATTTTATGGACGCCATCATGTATGTATAACTTTGTTTTTTTTCCCTAAGTTTTTAGTTTCAAATAATTTTTTATATGTTTACATACATACATAGTTTACAACTTTTGATTGCTTACAAGCCCTTAAGTTTTGTTTGGTTTGGTTTCGTTTTGTTTTATTTTATTATTGAACCAAAAAAAAATTGGTTTTGTTGCTGATTTGAAAATTTTATGGAATTTTGTTTTCCAATGTTTCTGAGTCGGGGGTGTCAATTTTGGTATAAATTTGTATAACAGTTTTACAGTGGATTGATGCTTTACAGCAGGTCAAATGCTTACTATGATATGGTCTGGAACTGAATGGTTTTTAAACATTTTATTAGAATGACCCCCTTTTCGGATTGTTTAATGGTTGCCTTAAACGATGCCTTTCTCACTCAAACACTATTTCTATTGATAAAATCGCTCTCAACGAGATCCACATCAAAGAGATACTTATACGCTCTTCAATCTCAAGCGGATTGGTATCAGTGTTGCAAAATTGAAATTTTGAAATGGTAATGAAAGAGTATTGAAAAAGTGCTTTTACGCATCGAATGGTACTTTTGTAAAAAAAATACATACATACATAATTGAACACTACATCCCATTATGGCCCTAGCTTCTCACACCACTTATGTTGTATGTGTTAATTTTATACTTGCGTAGTGGGACCTACAGTTAAAAGTCGACTCCGAACAACAGATTTTTCAGAAACTCTTTCATGGCAATTTTATTTACTCTCAGAGTTTCTGACAGAAGAAGGTCGTCGAAGGAATATTTTTTCATATTCGTTTTGTTAGAGATGTCTGACATGGGGTTTGAACCGGGGGCTCATTAAGCCAGCTTACTACCTACCAAACTATTTATATATATTTAATAGACATACGTGACGGAATAGAAAAACTAACGACTTACACCTGTTCCTCAAAAACTGCTGATTCGGAACGTAACAACACGTAAAATCTCGGTTTAGTCAAACGTCGAGGGAGCGTAATGGAACATACGTTCGTTTTTAGCATATGAAGAGCAATGCAAATGCTTACCGAAATTACATTACTGTTCCGCAAGCGTTTTCATTGCTTTTCGTGTTCTAAAAACGAATGTACGTTCCGTGGTCGTTTGGCTAATCGAGGCTTTAGCATTACTTTGCTAATGCATTAATCGTTGAAAAGCGCAAGCCATAAAATATGTAATAATAAAATAGTACTGAAAGTGTCGTGAGGGTACTCCGGTATTTTTGAAATGGAAAAGTACTGAAAAAAGTACTAAAGTACTGAATTTCTCAACACTGATTGGTATCGCCACTAATTTTGTACATATTCATGCTGAAATGGGTCCCATTGAAGATGATTTTTCGGTGAAAATTAGAACCTGTTAGAGCCTATTCAGCACATTGTTGTCATGGTCGTTTACCTAAGTTCCTGTTTCTGTGGAATTTTTTACGGGAGCAGACACAAGTCATTCCAAGTTGTGTTTTGCGAAAAGTCAAGTTATTGTGTGCCTTGGATTTTTCTGTATACTTTCACAGACAACGGCCATGTTTTTGGAAAGTCTTGAAATTCCAGTGGATTCGAATTTATACCTCACATTGCGCACACTCCTCTCGGTAGGACGACTGTGGCGATCGTAATATTAGAAAAACGCGAATTGATCATACATTTTGATTAAACGATTTTGTTATTTACACGCGATATTGAATGGAGAACAAATCTTACAGATGGCCGTTATCAACAAGCCGTTATCATCTATCAATACTTGGAAATCTCTGTTGGAAGACTGTTGGAGGTGATGTAAACTGTCTACCAAGATAGTGCGAATTGAACACGTTAGACCTTCTCTGTTGAGATTTTCTGCAGTCGCATGTAGATTCGAATAAACGATATTATATTCCAAGCATAATGGCAGGAATAGGGTTTTTAAACGAATTAAAGATTTCTATGATATCTCACCGCCGTAGTCGCCGTAGTCTAGTAGTTTGTGTTTCGGTTTATTAGACGTAAAGCCATGGTTCAAATCCCAGGCCAGACATACATACATACACATAATTGGTCATTACAACCCTTCAGTCTGGATTACGACCTAGTTTCTCTCACCGCTTACGTTGTGTGTGTTAATGTTATACATGAATGGCGGGGACCTACAGTTTAAAGCCGACTCTGAACGACAAATTTTTGAGAAACTTTTCATGGCAATTTTATTTACTCTCAGAGTTTTTGCCAGAAATCTGATGAGAGGAAGTCGCCGAAGAAATACTTTTTGTTTTGATGTCTGGCCTGGGGCTCGAACCCTGGTTTTACGTCTAATAAGCCAACACTCTACCTACTAGACCACGGCGACTGCAAGTCAGACATCAAAACGAAAATATAAAAAAAATGTTTCTTCGGCGACTGTCTCTCAGCAGATTTCTGGCAAAAACTCTTTAAAATAAATAAAATTGCCATGAAGAGTTTCTCAAAAATCTGTCGTTCGGAGTCGATGTTAAACTCTAGGGCCCGCCGCTCACGTATAAAAAATAATTAACGCACACAACATGAGTGGTGTGAGAAGCTAGGCCGTAATCCTGACTGAAGGGTTGTAATGGCCAATTATGCATGTATGTATGTATATTCCAAGTATAATGGCAGGAGTAGGTTTTTTTTAAACGAATTAAAGATTTCTATGATATCTCACACACATTCGAGTACATACATAGTTGATCATTATAACCTTTCAGTCAGGATTACGATGACGGCCCTGACGTTTGTAGTGCGTCTTAATTGTGTGCCGTAACCTCAACTTGGAGAATAAATCTTCAAGTGGGAAACTTCTCAAAACATCAATCTCACACACATTTTGTTTTATTTAAGTTTAAAAGTAGTAAGCACTTAATAAAAGACCCTATAGCACATAATGCTGCGACGGTCATCAGTCGGCAGTTTAGTACACAAAATGTATTCACAGTGTCGCCTTTACGTATTTTTCTGAAATGTTTTCATGGTGTGACCCATGAACGAGGCATTTGTTCAATTAACGGTACTCGAACCTTTGCACCTTTCGATATTCACGTCGTGGAAAGACCTCCGATCTCCGCAAAGCGGAAATATTGAAAATTTTCCTTCGTACCACTGTTGCATGTTATTTTTTTTTTTTTTTGTCATGATAAAGGTTACTTTAGTAATTTGAATAGGTTTGAATGTATGTGTGAAAAGTTAACATTTCAAAGCTTTTTATACATACAAGTTGCTGTTGAACAATACAACAAAATGGAAAAAGTAGCAATTTTTAAAGGTCATAACTTGCTTGTTTCCAGCCAAAAAGTTGAAAAAAAATATTTTTTAAAAACTTCCAAACTTTTCATTTAAAATAAACAAATGTTTGTAATTTTATTTTTTTATTTATTTAAAATTATTTATTTTGATCAAAAGCGTTTTTTTTTTAACAGAACAAAAGGAGTATCATTGAATATCGATTATTGAAATGCCAACCATTAGGTCATAAAGAAAGTAAATGTAACGCACCCATAGCTACCAGATTTGACGATTTATCGTAATTTTGACGATTTTGAGCTCCAAAAATATAATTTTGACGATGTGACCATTTATGCCCTTATTTTGACGTTTTTTGAAAATGAAAAATTTACATCATATTCATTACTTTAGTAGATTAAAAGCCACTTTAAGCTTTGGATTTACATACTTTGCAATTGTTACTATTGCAAATTTAGGTTAGTAATAACGAGGAGTGAAGTGTTATATTTTTAAATTATTTGCGAACACCTTTGATGATTTCTCTGTATTTTATGCTTTTTTGCTCCATTAAAAGACATACGAATAGTCAGACTAAAGAACGAATTTTGTCTGTAATGCAGTGTACGATCCACTGGCAAATTGACCACATACGGATGTGCTCGCCGAGAAAGACGAGTGTTACGTAGAAATACATGACTCTCGGGAACAAGTCTCTTATTTCGCTCGTACAAAATCCGTTGTAATAGCGATAGAATAGTGAAACACAAGCAATATTACAACGATACTCTAATGAATGAAAAGAGTTCGATACCCTAACGTCATTAACGAGCAACTTCGCCCTCTCCTGTACACGGTCGAGAAGTCTCAAAATAGACGTTTAGACACCAGCCTATACATGAGAGTTGTATTCCATTCTCTTTAGGATATAAATGGTGCAAATAGTAAGAAGGTCAGATGAAGTTAAGTATTTCTTGCACCGTCTTAAGCAGCAAAGGCACTGAAAAATGTGTCAGTTCCAGCGAACATCACACTGAACTTTCATGCTCAGAACGTCAAGAGCTTCTGACTACTTAATATTTATGCCACACATATATTTATATAAATATATATAAATATTACTGCTGCGGTGTTAATAAACAAACAACTGTTTAAAACAATTTTTTCCTGAAAATAAATAAAACTTCTCGAATTTTGGAAAAAAGTTGTAGACTCCTATGCAAACATTTCTTCATTTTTTGAAATAAAAAATAATCGAAGAGAGATAAATCTGCAGAAAGGGACGTGTCTTGCTTAGGCTTTTTGGAAAAAAAAAGTTGTAGACTCCTATGCAAACATTCCTTCATTTTTTGAAATAAAAAATAATCGAAGAGAGGTAAATCTGCAGAAAGGGACGTGTCTTGCTTAGGCTTAGCATAGACTTTGTGATTTTAAGCAGGCAACACTATGCACAAAATACAGACAACATACATACATACATACATAATTGGTCATTACAACCCTTCAGTCAGGCTTATGACCTTGTTTCTCACACCACTTATGTTGCATGTGTAAATTGTATCTATGAACGGCGGGACCTACAGTTTAAAGTCGACTCCGAACGATAGATTTTTGAGAACCTTTTTCATGGTAATTTTATTTACTTTCAGAGTTTTTGCCAGAAATCTCCTGAGGGTAAGTCAGCGAAAAAATATTTTCTTCATATTTCGTTTTGTAGGAGATGTCTGGGGGTTTGAACCATGACCCATGGTGTAATAGGTAAACACACTACCTACTAGACTATGGTATACATTTGGTTTACTTTTATCAACCCCAAGCTTTATAAACCCCACTTAGTCTCGGACCGTATCAAAAAAAGATCTACTAATGCTAGCCTGACATTTGCCGTTTGCCTTTTTTTTCTCGCCGAGGAGGGGGTAAATTTACCTAACTGCACCATAGAGGAAGTCGTCACATTCTCTGTGTTTGGGGCCCTCACCCACTAAATCCCCACCTCGTCTCGTGGACTTGTTGTGTCGTTTGCCATGAAAAATCGTAAAGTGAAGTAGCTTTGTCTTACAAAGAATGACAACGGAGTAGAGGTCCATTTCATTGGTCTGTCTGACAATAAGCTAACACACTACCTACTAGACTACAGCGAGTACTATTTAATGAAGATCTGTACGTAGTCGCCTACAAAGTTATCCTCTATTTGCAATGGACTCTTTGAACGTCTTTGAGAATAGTGTGGCATGCTGTAGTCAATATTACCCGAAAGTTCTCAATTCTGTCAAGAAGTCTATCAAGAGTGACCTGTATTCGATGCTTGCCACTATGCAGTCGCCGGGATTGGCTGAATAATATTAGCTACTAAGCCTCTACAATACAGGTCCAGAGGAAAGAGACTTGAAAGAGACTTGCCACACAACTCGAGCGAATATGGCTTTATTGTAAGAGACATTTCCTGGCCGCGTAATTTCTCGTCGTGGCGATATCAACTGGCAACCAAGATCATGCGATTTGACACCATTCGACATTTTTTGTGGGGCTACGCGAAAGACCGTGTTTGTGCAGATAAACCTTCAACTCTTGAGCACTTAAAAAACAACATTCGTCAAGTTATGACCGAGATACCGCCCAATATGTGTCAAAAAGAGGTCGAAAATTACCTCAAAAGAATCAATGCTTGCAACACTTTGCGTGGAGGTTATTTAAATGATGAAGTGTTTCACACATAATGTCAACGTTCAAACTTTACAGTAAAAAAGAAATATCATGAAAAAAATATTTTATATGTGTTTTATTTACGTTTACTTTTGAAACCACGAAATGGATAACCCGGTACAAGCATTGAGGGCAATGAAGATATTTCTCATTTGATTTTCGGACAACTTACCATACACAATAAGTTTCAGTAAGTACATCTCATTACTAAATCCTAGGTCCTCGACAATCTCAGTTTGTACAACAGTGGGTGTCAGTTACCTTCATGTACTTTTGACAAATTTTCAATGAATCCATGGGTTTGGGTTTGGGATTTTGTCAATTTTTTTTTTTTGCAGTCATTAAAGTTCTTTTTATTTTCCAGAAATAAATGCAGAAAAAAATTCTTTTATTTGTTAATTAACATCCAAATGGAATATTTTTTTTCTTCATTTATATTTGTAAAACAACAACAACAACAACAACAACTGAAAAGAAAACAAAAAATCATAATAAAATCATCATCAGCGTCATCAATAATTAATGATACGTACATGACCCATACGTTGAGCACGATTCGCACATGTTTTCTTAACAAATCCCTGAACTTCATTCAATACAACATGTTGCCAATATTTCGTAACAATTCAAAACTCACCAACACAGTTACATCATAAACACATACATGTACACACTCTATTTAGAGTAGCATAAGAATACTTTATGATTGTGTCAGTGTGTTAACGTTACGTTACGTTATCTTTCTCCTCCCACTTACCATTTTTGTTTACGTACGTATTGGCAATTGATGTGGCACAGCAAATAATCGAAAATTAAGCAACAATTTATTACCAAATAATTTTGTTGCTGCTTCAATTTTTAGATTCTATTTTTCTTTCTTTTTCTCGTTCCTTTCATTCTCTTTTTTATTTAACAATTCCATGCTCATAATAGAATGGCAACGAACGACCACCCAAGTTTTTCCAATTTTTTGTAGACGAATTGAAGAGCGTTTGCAAGTATAGTTGCTTGTACCACTTACTGTTGAGTGAGATATTTTAAGGATTCTTAAGTGTATTATGTTTTGCTATTCAAAGAAAATTAAATTTCGTTTATATTTCAACACCATTTCTCTCAGGAAATGAAAAAATATCAAAACATGTATACAAAGAATGTCGTTATGGGATTATCCAGTTATTTACTTACTTAATTGGCCAGGCGCCTCTACTTCTTGCGCCCATATACCAGTTGGTCACACCAAGCGATGGCAGGTCTTCCTCGATTTGGTCCTTCCAACGCACACAAAGTTGTCCTCTTCGCCGACTTCCGCAGATACCCGCAACAAATACCCGTCGCGCCGGAGCATCCTCCTCCATTCGAACTGGATATTATGTCGTTGTGGAGCTCATACAGCTCACTGTTGAATCGGATGCGGAAATCATCGCCAACTCGCACCGGACCGAAGATCCCGCCTTTCGCAGAACACTCTCCATGACGGAGTTGAAGAGGTCGCATGATAAGGGATCGCCTTGTCTGAAATCTCGCACGGTATCAAAAGGTTCGGAGAGATCCATTCCTACTTTGACGCAGCTACAGGAATTGCTCAACGTCACTCTGCATAGCTTTATCAGCTTCGCAGGTATACCGAGCTCAGATATTGCGGCAAAAACACGATCCCTTATGGGGCTATCGAAGACTGCCTTATAGTCGAGAAAAAGATGGTGTGTGTCGACTTGTTTTTCGTGGGTCTTTTCCAGGATTTGGCGTAGTGTGAAGATCTGGTCGTTGGTGGACTTGCCGCACTGATTAGTTCCAATCAGTGTTTTGACGAGCGGCTTCAGTCGTTCACACAATACGCCTGTAAGAACCTTATATGCGATAGGGAGAAGGCTTATGCCCCTGTAGTTGACGCATATCGTAGGGTCTCCCTTTTTCAGGACAGGACAGAGGACGCTGAGTTTCCAATCGTTGGGCATACTTTCCTCTAGCCATATTTTGTAAATAAGCTGGTGCATGCGCGCTACCAACTCATTACATCCGGTCTTAAACAATTCAGCGGGGAGGCCATCAGGACCTGCAGCTTTATTGTTTTTAAGATGCATAATTGCGACTTTGACCTCTTCATGGATTATCAAATTAGCGGTTTGAAAACTGGCGATCTGGCAAGGCAGTCGGCTGTTTCAATCTCCTCTGTTTCCAAGCGGAACAGAAATGTGAGATAAAATGTTGTAAAATGCCACAAAAAAAAAGATCGACTTACTTACTTAATTGGTTATAACAACCTTTTAGTCACGATTACTACCTAGTTTCTTACACCAGCCATGTTAAATTTATTCACGAGTGACGGAACCAGCAGTTTAATATCGAATGGGTGTATTGGTTCAGAAAACAATTCAACCAACACAAGTACATTGACGAAACTCAAGATTCTCAGAAAACCGTGAGAGTATGCAGGAGAGTCCAGGGCAATTCATTCCTCGTCACTCGTTAGAATCCGGCAAACTACAATCAATAAAAATTAAACTGACCCATGATCGGAAGGTGAACGACCATAGACAGTGACATGGTTTCACTGAATGTGCTCTGGAACAGTTGGCGTCGGCCCTTTACAACCCTTTAGTCAGTATTACTAACCACCACACACCACTCATGTTGTGTGCGTTAATTTTATACGTGAGTGGCGGGATCTACAGTTTAACGTTGACTTCGAACGACAGATTTTTAAGAAACTTTTTCATGGCAGGTTTATTTACTCTCAGAGTTTTTGCCAGAAATGTGCTGAGAGGAAGTCGACGAAGAAATATTCTTTTTCATATTTCGTTTTGATGTCTGACCTGGGTTACGAACCCGGGCTTTACGTCGAATAAGCCAACACACTACCTACTAGACTACGGCGAATGTCCATGATATTCATCGAAAATCGTCATTTGCGATGAGGCTCATTTTTGGAATGAATGGAGGTCGGTAGGTATACTTAGGTGGCTGCCTCTCTAAGAGAATCGGATGGATACACTTAGGCCACATAGAGCCGATTGTGTTACTACAGTTTTCTGCTGTCGCCTAGTTTCGAAACCACTCAGAGCTACTGATGAAGCGACATAAACTGCTAATGTCCATCCGTGACAATTCCTCCAGATCCTCCATATAGTAAGCACCTAAGTACTTTATTCTCCTTCGACCAAATGCCGGGCATGTACCCAGCAAGTGAAGCACAGTCTCATCTTCCTTCATCATTGCAGCTTCTGCAGAAATCATTAGCAAGGTGTTCAAAACCAATGTAATGACCAATTTACTCTCAGAGTAAACAGTACGATTTTAAACTCATTGGGCTCTTTCGAACGTGTTGCATGTGTATGCGAATAAGGCACAAAGTCGAAGCCAAAATTTGGTTTAAATTAAGTGCCAAAGTAATAAAAAATTCGACATTTCAAATGCGTTTCACCCACAGAAGGCCTGGCGGACGTTTGAATGAATCATTTTTTCGCTACCCATAAGTACTCATGAAATTTTGAGTATGAGTGAGTCAACAATATTGAAAATTTAACTATGTATTCTGATTTATTCGTACTCACTACAACATTGATTTATAAGTGCAATGAGTATGAGCACAACGTTGACATCAAATTCATAATATTCGAAATATGTTTGATTCATACGACTACTCATTCAGATTCATAAATTTAGAAAAATATTTATAATACTCATAAATGATTCAAGTGATTCCAATTATTCATTAAAATTAGTTGTTGTTGCATTTACAAAAAAAGAAGAAAGAAAAAGACAAAGACAGGAAGCAAAGCAAACACACAACTTTCTAGTGAGTATTGCAGTGTTCGTACGCGAATCATACTTATTTTGTAATTCGTGTATACGATGAGTCACGGAGAATCGAAATCAATAACATCATGCGTATTGTAAAGTATGAGTACCATGAGTATTTCAAACTTTGAATATGAGTAGTATGAGTATGATATTAAAATAAGTATGAATGCGTATAAGTATCAGAAATTATGAATATGATTAAAATCTTCTCATCTTTTTGAATACTCATTGCCGATTTCTGATGTGGTATATAAATTCGAGACCACTTTTCCTGCTAACGATTCAACAAACACGAGTACGAAATGCAAGACCCATTATCCGAGAGATAATGCTGGAGAATCCAATGCAATTCATTTAGCGTTGCTCAGAAAAACTCAGCTGTTGGCAGACCAGAATACGTAAAAAGTTCATTTGATCCAGGAACTGAAGGTTAACAACCATAGACAACCACATAGGGTCATTAAATGGGCTCTTGAACTTTTGCCATCCGCCCACGATTATCATCGAACATCATATTTGACGATGAGGCTCATTTCTTGATGACTGGATGTGCGAACCAGTAAAATTGTAATTTTTGGAAGTTAGCAAGCCACATGAAATCCTTGAGCGTCAAATGTATATAGAAGAAATCACTCCTTGCGGTAGATTTTGTGTTGGCAGCGTCATCGGTGCATATAGCTTTGAGAACGAAGTTGTTCAGGTTGTCATTGTCAATGTATGTATGTATTAATTATATAAATGAGTGGCGGCAGCTACAATTTAAAGTCGACTCCGAACGACGGATTTTTAAGAAACTTTTTCGTCGCAATTTGATTCACTCTCAGAGTTTTTGCCAGAAATCTCAAATTTCGTCTTACCTATGGGTTTTAACTATGGTGTCATGCCTAATAAGTCAACTCGCTACCCACTAGATTACTAGGTTAGGTTAGGTTAGATGGTAGTGGTAGCTTTGATCATGTCCAAAGCTCACTTGAGCGCGCATAACGGCCCGTTGTGGTGCCTCGGGTGAACGCAGTCCCTGTGCCGACCAAGTTCCACCAAGAGCAGGGAGGAGGAAGAAGTTGCTCATCAGAAGCACGACTACCCCACGCTGGAAAACCAACCAGAAAGTTTGATGAACGAAGCTATATCCTTGATGACAATAGATGATAGCTCCATCAAGCTGACAAGAAACGGAGAGCCAAATAATCTATTCCTGCACCTAGCAAGTGACGGATGCTGACAGAAGAAGTGGATCACACTCTCTTCTTCCTCAGTGGATCTGTACCCGCGGCAGGAGTCGTTAAATGGGAGACGCATCCTTTCCGCATGTCTGCCCATAACGCAATGGCCCGTAAGCATGGCCACTGTGGTCGAGATGATGTTACGACCAAGTCCAAGCAACTGGTTCGTACGCCTGCTATCCATCATGGGCCAGGTGAGTGTAGCGATGGAGCAGGACTCCTTATTGACCCAGGATAGGTTGGCGTCTCGAAATAATTTCCGCACAATAGCCAACTTGAACGAGGCAAGTGGCATGCCTAACGCAATCAAATACGATTCCAGAAGGAGTGCTCCAACTCTGATGAGCTCGTCGGCCCTACAGTTCCCCAGAACATTACTGTGCCCGGGGACCCAGACCAGCGAGAAGCTGAAGCGCTCAGAAAGAAGGTCGAGACAGCGGCGACATTCCCTAACTATAATGGAGTTATTCACAAAACCCGACAGAGATCTTATGGCGGTCTGACTGTCGGAAAAGACCGAGACGCGGGTGAAAGGAACACCGTTGACGAGGATCCATTAAGCGGCCCTGTAAATGGTCATCACCTTCGCCTGAAATATGCTACAGTAGTTCGGCAGCCGAAGAGAAATCTTCCGGTCCAGTTAGACCTAGGATCCACTAGATTACTGCTACTTCAAGTATCGATGATTACGAATTTATTTAGGCCTGAATTCGATGATAGGCAAACCAATGATATGTGGTTTCAACAGAATGGCTTTTCGCTATAGACAGTTCATGCCACGTTGTATATTCTACATGAGTGTTTTGAGGACATGGTCGTATCAATTGGAGGTAAAGGTTTGAGATTGTTTAATTGTATCCAATTAGACTTTTTCTTAAGTCACGGGTGTGTGCAAATAAGGCAGAAAGCACAGTGGTTCTTAAAGTCCACATAACCCACGCCATCGGTCAAATTAAGCCTGTTTATGCAACAGAGTCCCGAAAATTGGACATTTCGGATGCTCTCCCTCTAGAGCAGCTGTGACACATACGTGACCAATGTTATATTCCACACATAATGGCATCAATACGTATTTGAAACAAATGACAAATTTCGGTATGATTGTTTTATTTAAATTTAAAGACAGGAAGCGCTTAATTAAAGGCCCGATATCTTACAAAATTTTATAAAATTTCCTTTATAAAATTTCCTTTGGAAATGGTGTATTCAATTAACATTTGCTCAAGGAAAAGAATTTCTATTGCTGAACGTACTATATTAGAAATTTTTATATTGTGTTCCCATTTTGAAAAATAATTTTTCTACAAGAAAATTTATGTACGTTTAGTAGCTATTAAAGCACATGGAGTAGGCTTTTAATGGCAGAATAGAATAGAACAGTTTTTTTTTTGTTTTCTTTTTTTCTTAAGGAGAACAAAACTAATTAGCAGTAAATGAGAAATTAAAAATGGACTCCCTCATGCAACAGCCAACAAACACATGTCATTACATTACATGGGTAAATAAAATGATTTTATAGTCTGTTAAGAAAAATTACTCGCGTGTATATTAGGAGTTCAAAAGAAATTTTTAAGATAATTTCGTATTTAATTTGATTTAAATTAGATTGGAATTTATTTTAATAAATTGGTATATTCCTTGTACTAAGGAACAGAATTTTTATCCAATAAATTCCGTTTTTATTGGTATTGTTGCCATGTATTTAATATTTAATTTAAAAACTTTTTAACTTTTCTTACTTTGTAATGTCATCCGAAGAGGCCTTGAGATTATAAGTAAATGGTCACAAGTCAGATCACCATAGTATCATATACGAGAAGGAGAATATTTCCTACATGTAAAAATATTCAACTCCTGTGTAGATAATATCACAGGTACAGCAGAAAGAGCTCATAGAGACAACATTTCAGAAAAGAACAAACTTGCCTTATTAATATGCAGAAAATGTAAACAATTAACTTATGATCGGAACGATTGTAAACTATTGGTCCATAGGGAGAATATTTCCTACATGCAAAAATTGTAAAAATATTCGACTGCTGTGTAGATAATATCACGGGTTTGACAGAAAGAGCTCGTAGAGACAGCAATTCAGAAAAGAACAAACTTGCCTTATTAATATGCAGAAAATGTAAACAATTAACTAGGCACTGTATGTATATCATTATGATCAGAATGATTGTAAACTATTGGGCCCTTGTTTGAATAAACAAAGCACTTCTAAAAACAACTCGAATGGAGGTAATCAAAATTCATAGACTAGAGTATGTTGGTATACATATATGCATAACAGATCATTACAACTCTTCAGTTAGGATTACGACCTAACTTCTCACACCACTTATGTTGTGTGTTCTGCATTGATATATGGCGCTGCTAAGACCTATACCGGCGGCAGAACTTAATCAATGGAATACCAAGTGCATTGAAATGTCTTCTAAAAGGACAATGGTATGAGAGAATTACAATTGTGGGATGAATGGCCATTCGGTTTAAGCGAAAAAAGTCAGTTCTTCTTTTATCTAAACAAGTCCAGTGGAGTCTAGCAACGTTGCACGTACCTTCTTTCTGCAGTTTAATTGGGGTGATCGGAATACCTATGCCTCGTACCATGTCAGAGATTATGAGCTTCTTACTGGCTCGGGCTAGTTCACCAGCAATGCAATTCCCAATGATATCCCTGTGTCTCAGAACCCATATAAGAATTGCCTTCGAATGATCCGAATATTCCTCTTAGAACTTTTTAGCATACATGGGCGTAACGTTCAAAATACGTTCGTTGGGGTGTTAATAACAATCTGGCTGTCCGAGTAAATCATAAGGTTTTAAGGGAAAACGTCGCCACTCAACAGCCATTGCTCTGCTGTCGAAATGACTTCCAAAATGATATTCGCCTTGGAATACACTGTAGCGCTTAGGCAGTATTTTGAAGCCATATGCATGAACCTCTAGGATTCCACAGCGATGCTTTATAACTTCGGATCAGTAATTTATAGTTCTCACACCATTTATGTTGTAGGTGTTAAATTTATATATGCGTATGGGGACCTGCAGTTTAAAGTCGAATCCACACGTTAAAATTTTTGAGAAAGTCACGTTTAGTATGTCAACCCACTTCCTACTAGACTACGACGAGTTCTTTCAAAACTCTCTTGGATTTAAATCCACTGCACACGGTATTGAAGACTAGAGCTTTGGATATAATGAAAGACAAATCAAAGAGGAAGTTGGTCAGGAGACTTCGCGGCCGAACTGACGACTTCTACATAAAATATGCCCTGGGCGAAACCGATAACATGCATACATAATTGGCCGTTACAACCCTTCAGTCAGGGTTACGGCTTAGCTTCCCACACCACTCATGTCGTGTGTATTAATTTTATATATGAATGGTGCAACCAACAGTTTAATATCGACTCCGAACGATAAGATTTTTAAGAAACATTTTCATGGCAATTATATTTACTCTCAGAGTTTTTGCCTGAAATCTGCTGAGATAAAGTCGCCGAAGAAATATTTTTTCATATTTCGTTTTGTTGCAGATGTCTGACATGGGACTTAAACTGTGCCTAATGTCTAATATGTCAACACACTCCCTACTAGACTACGACGATTTTTTTTTCGAGAAACCTGTCCTACCACATTTCTAAAAGCTCTCATGGATTTAAATCCGCTGCACATGGTAGTGAGGGCTAGAGCTTTGGAGGGAATGGAAGGCAAATCAAACATGAAGTAAGTCTGGAGACTTCGTGACCTAATGTATAAAGTGGCTGACGACTCCTACATAAAATGTGCCCTGAACAAATCCGATAAACTTTATGATTTTAACGAAAGCTTCATAACGAGTCTTAGTAAAAGTGAATGTAGTAACCTACAGGCTGCATGCTCTTTTAAAAGAAAGGCTACGCTGTGGTAAAATGAGGGGTGATTCCATAGCAAAATTTGTTAAGCCCTTTGGGAAATTCTAGGGTAACTTCCAAGCAAAAGTCTACGCTACCGAAAGTTGTGCTCAAATCATATCGGGCAGAAAGTTCAAAGTACGGGCGAAAGACAAGCGAAAGTCTATTGAAAGGAGAACTCATTTCAGCGTGAATACTCTCTTAAAAAGGGCCTTTTTGTCAAGAAGGAATCATGAATCAGGAGCGTGAGTTTTTTATACCAGAATGAAATATTCTGAGTCCATAGGTAAACTCTCGTCTATCTTCCAAGCGAAAATCTGTATCTATCTCGAGGAGGTACAAAAAACAGTACGTAGCAATAATGTCTGACTTTGCTCATATGAGATTAACTCCCAAATAATATGGAACCGTCTCGGAAAACTGAATCATTTAAATAGGAAATATAAGATTACCCTCTTCTATAACTCAGTTCATGTGGGAATTTGCTGCAATAAGCAGGGAGATAAGCTTGCAAGGAGAGAGGCTTATAGCAGGCTGGTAGGGCTACAAGCTATATCTGGAGAGATGTTTTTCAGGTTATACTCAACTAAAGGAGAGGTACAAACTCTCTTCTCAAACCAAATAGATTTGAAGCAACTTAAACTTTTGTTGTGTAATTACAATAGGAGAATTGAGTTATGCAAAAAATTTACAAGAATTTCTAAGGAAAGTAAGTCGCCTTCAAAGTCGCCGTATTGTCGGCTTATTGTACGATAGTCCGTGGTAGCTCTGAAAAAGATATTTCTTCAGAAGAGTTCCTCTCACCAGTCTGTCGTATAAGTACAATAGAAGGAGATTTTGGTTATGCATCAGAGTTTCTAAGACTTACATGAGATCAGTAAACGGCCATAAAAGTCGCCGTCAAGTAGGTAATATGTTGGCTTATTAGACGAGAGTCCATAGTTAAAACCCAGCTCTGAAAAGAATATTTCTTTCGAAGGCTTCCTCTCACCAGTTTGTTGGGTAAGTACAATTGGAGGAGATTTTATGCATCAGAGTTTCTAAGATTTACATGAGATCAGTAAACGGACATAAAAGTCGCCGTCAAGAGAGTCCGAGGTTCAAACCCAGCTCTGAAAAAAATATTTTTTTCGAAGACTTTCTCTCACCAGTCTGTTGGGTAGGAGGAGATTTTACTTATGCATCAGAGTTTCCAAGAGTTACATGAGCTCAGTAAACGGCCATAAAATTCGCCATCAAGTAGGTAGTGCGTTAGCTTACTAGATGAGAACTAGTAGTTCAAAACCCAGCTATCAAAAAAAAAAATTTCCTTCGGCGTTTTGCTCTCAGCAATCTTCTGGCAAAAAGACTGAATATTAATAAAATTGCTATGAAAAGTTGGTTAAATCTGCCATTCATAGTAACGTTAAACTGTAGGTCAGGCGACTCATGGATAAAATTAAAACACACAACATGGGTGGTGTGATTAACTAGGTTCTAATGCTGGCTAAATAATTGTAATTACCAATTAATGAAGTAAGTAAATGAATTTTTGATATGGCACTGTAGGCCTCAAGAGCCCTTGCCCAGAATGGGAATCGTCTCGAACCCAACATATTGATTCTGTTATGCTGCATTAGAACGTATACTTGGTGCCTATGAGGGCATTAATGCATCCCCGAAGAAAACAACTGGACGCCTACCAGGTGCTAAGCATGGAATTTTCCTTGCTGTTGACAAGCAGCATTTTAAAGCTTGTCAAGTCAAATGGCATTGTAGTGATATCCCATACATCAAGTGGTTGTAATGGGTGATTTTTTAAGAGCTATAGGAAAATTTAAAAAAAAAATACATAAAATTCAGAAAAATTCATGAAATCTTTATTTGAATCGATAGTACGGTCCATATAATTTAATGTTTGAAGATTATTTCATGCAAATGTTGACTGCGACAGCGCCGCAAATGGTCCATCCGCTTAGTCCAATTCTGGCATACTCTTTCCAACATTTCGGCCGGTATCTCACGAATAAATGCTTCAATGTTGTTTTCCAATGCGTCAATTGAAGCGGGCTTGCCTGTATAGAGATGAGCTTTAACGTAGCCCGACAAAAAATAGTCTAAAGGCGTTAAATCGCACGATCTAGGCGCCCAATTGACCGGTCCCGAACGTGAAATAAAATGTTCACCGAACTCGCCTCTCAATCCATTGTTACGCATGCTGTGTGGCATGTGGCACCGTCTTGTTAAAACCACATGTCATGCAAGTCAAGCTCTTGCATTTTGGGCAAAAAAAAGTTGGATATCATCTCAGGGTAGCGCTCACCAATCACAGTTGCGTTACGATTCGCAGCATCTGTGAAGAAGTACGGTCCAATGATGCAACCAGCCCATAAACCGCATCAAACTGTGACTTAGGTAGCTTTTGCAATGCTTCTGGCTGATCTTCACTCCAAAATCGATAATTCTGCTTATTTACGTATCCATTGAGCCAAAAATGAGCTTCGTCGCTGAACACAATTTTTCTAAAGAGAAGTGGATCTTCGGCCAACTTTCCAAGAGCCCATTCACCAAAAATTCTGCGTTGCGGTAGGTCGTTCGGCTTCAATTCTTGCACCAGCTGTATTTTGAAAGGCTTCACACCTAAATCCTTCCGCAAAATTTTCCACGTTGTTGAGTAACAGAGGCCCAATTGCTGCGAACGGCGACGAATCGATAATTGATGGTCATCATTAACACTGGCCGGCCGATACAGCTGCGATATTTTCTTCAGTTCACACTCTACGTAAGCGTGTTGGTGGTTTAATGTCCAACAATGTAAATTTGGTGCGAAATTTAGTCACAAAAGCCCGAATATCCGCTTCAGTGGGTCGATTAAACTGACCATAAAATGGAAGAAGCGCGCGATGAACTTTCTTAACAGAGCACACATTTTGATAATAAAATTCAATGATTTGCAAGACGATTCATGGTTAAATTATAGACCAAACTGAAGATGTTTGACAGTGAAACAAAACACGAAAGTGTTGCCGAAAACATAATAGCTAAAAAAATCAGCCGTTAGTAATTCGGACCATCAAACTTTTGTACCTTTTTCCTTCAAATTGATGAAATTCCAAAAACTTAAACCTTCAAACAATTTTAAGTGTGTTGCCACATTTTAAGCACTTAAAATCTCAATATTACAGTTTATCTATTAAATTTCCACTAAAGTACAAATGAAAACAGTCTTAACGAACTGAAGGCAAGAAACAAAAAAGATGACTAACGAAGAGAAATATAAAGATTTTTAAAACAAAAGTAAATACTAAATCAATGACATAACTACGCTACAACATACATACATACATACATACCATGCAACAATACAAAAGCCCATGTATAGTTAGTCTATGGAAGGAAAATAAAATGCAGCTTTACTTATAACAGTTATCGCAGCCAACCATCCAAAATAAAACGGAAACAATGGCCTGACAAGCTAAGGATATGGTAAATGCCAATCAGCAGAAAAAAAACACTACGGCAGTAAATGAAAGATATTGGAAAGAAAAAAAGAAAAAATTGCGAAATTCTATATTAAATCGCTAAAAATAACTCTGTGTGTACAATTGAACTCGACTAAATAAAAATCAGTAACAGCAAATACAACTGCACTTAAACTGCTGCAATAAGCTTTAGATAGATAGGGTTTCTTTACGACAGAGACTGAAATAAGGGGAAACATTTTGGGAATGTTAAGTTTCCATTGAGTAGTTGCCGTAGTCTTGTAGGTAGTGTGTTGGCTAATTAGACATGAGACCACACTTCAAACCCTAGGTCAGACATCTGCAACAAAACGAAATATGAATAAGAATTTCTTCGGCAAATGCCTTTAAACAAATTTCTAGCAACAACTTGGAGAGTAAATAAAAAACTGCCATAAAAAGTTTCTTAAAAATCCGTAGTTTGTGTCTCAGTTCTCTAATAAATGCGTCAATCAATATAGAAGAACCGTATTCCTCATTTTCGAATGGCTATATAAGCTTTTATATTATTTTGTGTATCGAAGAGCCAGTATGAGTTTGATGAAGATGGATGAGTATGATGATGATTTACTAGTATGATGATGGTGTATGAGTATGATGATATATAATGATTTGAGAGTATGATGATCATGTATGAGTACGATGATGATGGAAGACTGTGATGGTGATGTATCAGTATGTCGCTGATACATCATAATGATGATGTATGAGCTCTACGATGACGTATGAGTTGCCCACTCATATTGTAGACGTTGTGTCAAATAAAATTCTACCTCGAATGCTGCTCCTCCATGTTGCGACTGGCTGTGCAATTGTAATTTTAAATGGCTGGTTGGTCGTCGGTTGATTGAAGGTCAATAAATTTTGATTTTCATTAAACCGACGACAACTACGATACTGCAATAATAATTTATAAATAAATTTGTCTGAAAAATCGAAACGAATTAAGAAGACCACCAACATTTGATTAAACTTGTTGTACAACAAATCGCAACGTGTACAAGGGTAACGATTCGCGATACCCAGCATCATAGCTGCCAGATTTGACGATTTGTGTACTTACGATTTTAGGAAATTAAAAATTTACATCATATTCTTTACTTTTAGTACTTAAAAAACCATTTTAAGCTTTGTAATTTCCTTACAATTGTTATTATTGCAAATTTAGGTAAATAATAACGAAGAGGGAAGTATTTTTAAGTTATGTGATGATTTTTCTGTATTTTATGCCATTTTCATCACTTACAATCCAAAAAATTACAACCTCTGCATGAAGGAAGTTCCACATACGAATAGTCCGACTAGAAACGATTTTTGTCTGTAATGCTGTGTGCGATCCACTGGCCAATTGACCACATACGGATGTGCTCGCCGAGAAAGGCGAGTGTTACGTAGGAATACATGATTTTCGGGAGCGAGTTCTATTATTTCGCTCGAGCAAAATCCGTTGTAATAGCGATAGAACAGTGAAACACAAGCCACATTGGAACGATTCTCCAATGAATGAATAGAGTTCGTTACCTTACCGTCATTAACGAGCAACTTCTCCCTCTCCTGTACACCGTAGAGAAGTCTCAAAATAGACGTTGAGGCACCAGCCTATACATAAGAGTTGTATTCCATCTTCTTTCGGATATAAGTGGTGTAAATAGTAAAAAGATCGGATGAAGTGTAGTTTTGAAAGTTTATTTTTATAATTAAAGCGATAAATTTTTTTGTGTAATATTTTTATTATTTATTTTTGCACTAAAATGTGTATATTGACTTTTATGTTTCACCACAATTTTTTTTTAACTTTTAATTTATGTATTTATTCTCTCGATTTTGACGCTTTTTTTGATAATATTTGTCGATTTGTAGCCTTATTCATCGGGCAGCTATGCCCAGAAGGTATGTTTGGCATTGTAATTGGCTTCTGCTAGAAAATGTGGTTCGAGAAATCAGAATAAATTCCAAAATTGATTATAATAGCACATAAGAACAGGATGTGAGTGTTATTAAACCTATTGCTGTCAAATTAGTTGTCATTTAATCAAGCTGTCTTGGCAAATCACCAAACGGAGGGAAAGAGCGTTTAACAACACGTTCAAACAATATAATGGTTTAACAAAATGTGTGGCCTGTTTGAGCAGAAGTCGCCGTAGTCTAGTAGGTAGTGTGTTGGCTTATTAGACATAAAGCCCTGGTTCGAACCCCAGGAGAGACATAAAAACAAAATACGAAAAAAAATATTTCTTTGGTGACTTCCTCTCAGCAGATTTCAGGCAAAAACTCTGAAAGTAAATAAACCTGCCATGAAAAAGTTTCTCAAAAATCTGTCGTTCCGAGTCGACGCCACTCACTTATAAAATTAAGGCACACAACATGAGTGGTGTAAGAAGCTAGGCCGTAATCCTGACTGAAGGGTTGTAATGGCCAATTATGCATGTATGTATGTAAAGTTTGGGAAATTTTCTTGAATTATTTAATGCCAGACCAACGTTTCCAAATTGATTTTGAAAAAATTAATTTGCAGCGTTCCCGTGTCAAAAAAAATATTTGTCCCGTGAGCTTGCAGTTTGTCGAATTCGCGTCACTCACAAGAACTACTTTATGTGGTGACTTCAACTGAACCCATATGAAATTGAACTAATCCCTGGATCAGTTGACAACTGAACCCCAATTTTAATCGAAAAATCATATTGAACCACTGCTCAAAGCCCATTTCTAGATGAATAGGTATGTGAACAAATAAAATTGTTGAACGTAGAATGAAATCAATCTAGAATCTGAGCATACCGAAAAAGTCAGTGTTTGGTGTGGATTTTGGCCGAAAGGTTTCAACGGTCAATATTTCATTGAGAACATTATTGGCTAGACTATTACTGCTAAAGGCGAGCACTATTGTATGAAGAAGAGATAATCTGGACACCAACGACATGTGGTTTCAACAAACTGCGCTACGTGAAACACAGTTATTCTCTCGAGCGTTTTGAAGGCATGGTCATATCACGCAGAGGAGATCCACGTTGGAAATTTCGTTGTGGGGCTTCTGTAAGTTACAGGTGTATGCAAATAAATTCAAAGCCCACATAATCCATATCATCGACAAATTCAGCCTGATACATGCGCAAGAGTTATGGAAAATGTGACATTTCGGGTGCTCTCCACCTAGAAAAGCTGAGACGACCATTTGAACGAACGAATTTGTGACATCAAGAAGTCTTTCGTTGATGTTTCGAACATAGTTTGTTATGTTTAAATTTAAATATAGGCAGTGTGTTCTTATTAGATGTGAGGCTTCTGTTTAAATCCTAAGTCAGACATCTCCAACACAACGAAGTGGCGACTGCCTCTCAGCAGATTTCTGGCAAAAACCCTGAGAATAAATTAAATTACCATGAAAAGTTTCCCAATAAATCTGTCGTTCGGAATCGACTTTAAACTGCAAGTCTCGTATGTACGTATTCCCATTGTTAAATATTTTCTTAGGCACTAACATCAGAAACTCTTATTTCAGAGTAAATTTTTAAGGCATCATTGTAAGGCTGGAGGCATTGTTGAAAGGCAAACGATTAAAATCCAACAATTTCTGATTCATTTTGTTCCTCTTCCATTTAAAGAATATTCAATGTATAGGTCTACTATGGTATATAAATATATATTGTACACACACACACACACAAATACATTTACAAATATATTTTATCAGCAGCATCAGTATTTATTAGTCTCGTAATCCTCAGACAGTTGTTGATATATTTTCCCCATCGAAGAGATACAAAACTAAACAATGCCCTGGCATAGTGAAATCATACTCTGGCATTAGAGTGTAACCAAACCCGCTCTATACAATCGAAAAGCTAAACTTATACAACCGCACAAAAAACCCCGTTACATATACCGTTAAATCATCTTTAGAAACCGCGTATTATGCACTTATCAAATGATTTTTTTTCCAATTTTTTTCTTTTATTTGCCACTTTTTTGTTGTATTTTACAAAAAAAATCCTGTGCCGTAGAGTTCTATAGAAACAGAACATACTGTACGTACACACATATGTACGTAGAGATTGTAGAAAAATTGTTGTATCTAACGTAGAAGAGAAAGAGAAGAGAGCTGTGTATAGATTTTTATTTCATATTATTTTCCCAGAATGATATATTGAATGCAGATTTGTAATGCTAAAGTCAATAACACTGCTGAGCGTTATTTATTTTTAGTCTTTAAAAAGAAAGCCATCCTTGCAGTTTATTGTATCGCTTAAGGGATAATAATAATTTTTTGAGGCGACTGGCAAAAAGCATATCATAAATGTGGAGTCATCGTATTTACCTGTGCCTTCGTATTGAATAATCAGCACAAAACAAGATATTTTTTTCCTTTTTTTTTGTAAGAAATTATTAATGAAATGCTGAAGGCAAAGCCCAATTGGTAATACACTTCATTGCTTAGTTGCAAATGTACTATACAGACTTGGTTTAATTTTTTTTGTTTTAATTTACAGTAACCAGCTGTACCCTGCGCATGTTGCTGCGCCACACACAAAAATAAATTTGAAGGAAAGACATTACACAAATGTCCAGTTAATTTCGAATCATTTTATTGATTTTTTTCCCGTTGTCCTGATGATTCAGATGAACGAGCCTGGATAGTACGCATTCGATCAGTTTCTAATCTCACTTCTCGTTGTTCAAGTGGTTCAAGCGAACGGGTCTCAGCGGCATATACTCGAAGATTTTCCAGTCTTAATGCTCGTCTGATTCTAAGGCTTGTAGTGCTCTTTTCTTCCGTGCTTGAGGTGTAGGTCGACCAATTGCTTGTCATTCATTTTGAATAATTTTCAGTGACGCCATCCATCGGAAATTAATCGCACCAACCTCCGTCGACTCATGCGCACCAACTTTGTTAAAGAATACACAGTTTACGATTTAATTGATTTTAAGTAATTTTCAGTGGCACCATCTGCCGGAAATTTGTCATACCAACTTAGAAACCTTCCCCGGCTCATCCGCAACAAATTTGTTAAGACCATAACACGTTCAAATGCATAGTATACGATTCTATAAGGCACATACAAACAAACATTAATTTTTATATATATAGACTATGGGAGGTGACACGCCCACTATAGCCAATCCACCCATTTTGTTCATATATACGTCAAAGTCGTCCATACAAAATTTGAGAACTCTAGCTGTTGCAGTTTATGAGATATGCGACATTAAATACTTATTGGTTATGTGGGCGTGGCACCTCGCCTACTTGAAATTTTAAAATAAAAAGTAGCCTATAGTTCCTTCCAGACATACAGGAAGATATTGTGAAAATTTCAAAGAAATCGTTCCAGCCGTTTAGCCGTCTGTAGATTTCAAACAAACAAACAAACCCACAAACAAATAAACACACATTTTTATATATAAGATGTATAGGGTGGGTGATTTATCGATTTAAATTTGAATCCTCGGATATTTCAAATCTGGCAATACGAAAGGGACCGGTTTACGTTGAATTTTGCGAAAAGATATCGGTTTTCTTTTTCTCTCGCCGAAGAGGTGTAAATGTACCTAACCGCACCATAGAGGAAGTCGTCACATCCTCCGTGTGTGGGGCCCTCACCCACTAAATCCCCCCTCGTTTCGTGGACTTGTTCTGTCCACTCCGGAACTATGGTGGTATAACTTCGGAGTGGAGTCCTTTTGGTCCCTGCATGTTCATATCCGCGTCCGCATTTCGTGTCGAAAGTTGAGGAGACATCTAAGTGTCTCCACTATTCCTTTCGTATAGGCCTGTTTCGAATTTCTTTTGACACGTGTGCCAGTATCATCTATGCCGGCGTGCCTACTTGTTCTGCAGCCTCAAGATCCCTCTTCTTCAGTCTTAGCATGCGCTCCACGTAATTCGCCACCGAGGCCCAATTTTCTCTATTCGCAATCATAGGTTAGGTTAGGTTAGAGGACGTGTACTTGTCAATTAAGACAACTACAGTACCCGGAGGTCGAATTGACCCATTGTACAACGTCCTAGTTTCTCGTACAACTAGTTTCTTGACCCATTGTACAACGTCCTAGTGTCGTAATCATAACCCCGACAATGTTAGCGGCCGTGATCGTTCCAATTATTGAAGTTAGTAGAGCACATTCGAAAACAGTGTGTAAAGACAGTAAGGGGAGGCGGTCTTGCCCATTCTGTGCAGATATTTCCTAAAATATCCGTGACCAGATAGCATCATTACGTCCAATCCAAATTTCCGACCAATCCATGGCCTTATGTCCGGAATAAGTCTCAGTATGACGTCTTACAAAGTTCAATTGGTTTGAGAGTCGAAGCCGCATGACCGATGATGTCGATTTTTGCAAAAAAAAATATATTTTCGAACGAAGCTCACTTTCATTTTGGTGGATAGGTTAAAAGGCTAAATTGCCGTATTTGGGGCTCAGTAAATCCGTACGTGGGCTCACACAAGCCGATGCATCCATTACGAGTTACTGTTTGGTGCGGTGCGGAGGCATATTTCTTTGAAAATGTGAACGGCTCAATCATTACGGTCAATGGATTTTTTATGATAATCTGGAGGATATAAAATCACCAAATAATGCACAGTGAGACCTCTAACAAAAAACGATAATCGATGCCACAGCTTGACTCCCTAACATTTCATTACTATTTTGGAAAAAATATTTTTTCTTGAACCAAATTTCTAAATATTAAATTACCATGGGATAGTGGAATAGAAGGGAGTGGTACTTACTTTCTTAATAGGCCGTTAACAACCCATTTATGAGATTTCGGACTGTTTTAACACATCCTTCAAGGCGCCTCTGCTTCTTGAGCGTCTTCGCCAGTTGGTCACACTAAGCGCTGACAGGGCTTCCTCAACTTAGGAACTTCAACATAGACATGGTCGCCGACTTCCGCTAATCGTCGCATCAAATACATGACTCTTCCATCCGAACGACATGGCCGAGCCGGAGCAGCGGCTGGATGTTAATGCCCTGCATAGCGTCCATGTCGTTGAAGAGCTCATACTAGATTTAATGTGGAAATCATTGCTAACTCGCACTGAACTAGAGATCTTATATCGGACTTTTCTTTCGAATACTCTGAGTACTGCTGCATCGGTGCCTATTAGAGCACAATCTTCTGCGTCGTAACGAAACACAGGGAGAATGAGCGACTTGTAGAGTATAAGTACCACAAGAGAGCTCTCTGCTGCGCAATTGCCTATTGAGACCATAATAGCACCTGTCGGCAAAAGTGATGCCGCATATAGAAGGAGTGACAGCTTTGTTGAAATCAAAGCTCAGTTGGGTAGACTTAGCGATGCTAAGTAGTTGGAAAGTGCTAATGAACCGATCCTAACAATAATCAATGGAATCTTGTCAATTCCATACCCACTTGAGAGTTTAATAATACAAGTGATCGGTTTGATGATAAGTAAAGATTGGTTCGTTAGATATGAAGACAAGACAAATGCTATATTTAATACCTTGCTCGAACTGTTTTAACTGAAATCTCTCCCTGTATCTATCTATTAAACAATGACACATAAAATCAAATAAACTGGCTGAGATGGCCTTAAGATCGAATTTAATTCATTGATTTACACGAAGACGTGAGGCCACGGTTTTAACCTCAGGTCAGAGATCTCCTACAAAACGGAATATGATGACAATATTTCTTCAAGGACTTCCTCTCTGCCGATTTCTGGCGGAAACTTTGAGAGTAAATCTAATTGCCATTAAAAGCTTCTCAAACTTGTATCATTCGGAGTCGATTTTAAACTGTAAGAAAGGGAAAGCCTGACAATGAATAAAAATTCTTTTTTTTTTCTCAGACGAGAATAGACAGCCAAATGGATTTTATTCGATAGGAGTGTACATGCTATAGCAAGTTCATCGCCTATGCCATTGCTAAGAATATCCCAATAACCAGAAACCAGACTAGTCTTATAAAAGGACAATGACATATGAGAATCGTAATTGCGGGATGAAAGGCCGGGCGGTTTAAGTGAAGAAAAGTCAAAAAGTCTCTGTTTCTCCAAACAAGCCAAGCAGAATCTAGCAACCAGCCTGCAATCTTCCTACTGGCAATGAGATTGAACTTTCCTGAAAAACAAACGTATAATACCCAGTTCAATTGAGGTAATTGAAATATTTATGCTTCGTAACATGTCAGAGATCAAGAGCTTCGTTCCGGGTCGACCTAATTCATCTGCAATGCAATGTTCAATGATATCCCTGTGTCTTGAAACTCAGATAAGAATTACCTTTGAATGATCCAAATATTCCCTGAGAAATCCTTAGCATTCAGAGACGAGACCTCAGAAATACGTTCATTATGGACTTCATTACAGCGTGGCTGTCTTAGTCTATCAAAAGACTTTCAGGGAAAAGCCCGCCACCCAATAAGCATTGCGGAGTTTTCTAAACGGCTTTCAGAATGATTTAAATCAGGGAAAACACTGTAGTCCTTAGAAAGCAATTTGAAGGCATATGGATGAACCTTAGTGGTCCCACGACGAACCTTCGGAGCTTCAGGCCAGAAGTTCATACTTGCAATTCTAAAATCAAATCAGAAAATTATAAAGAGCCATATAGTGAATGAAAATGCCATAATCAAGTAGCTGGTGTGTTAGCTTGTAAGACGAAGGCACTTGGTAAAAAACCCAGCTCAAACATCTCGAACAAATATGAAAAAATATTTCCTTCGGCGATTTTTTATCAGCAGTCTCCTGACAAAAACTCTGAGAGCGAAATCTTAAATCTTTCATTCGAAGTCGCCATTCAACTGTAGATAAAACTACTCATGTCAAGGACATGACTTGAGTAGTTATGTCAAACACCAGGTCAGACGTTTCCAAAAAAACAACATATGAAAACATCTTTCTTCGGCGATTTTCTCTCAGAAGATTTCTTGCAAAAACCTAAGAGTAAAAAAAAAATTAACGTGAAAAGATTTTCAAAAATCTATCTTTCGGAGTCGACTTTAAACTGTACATTCCACCACCATTCATGTGTAAAATTAACATACACAGCATAAGTAGAGTGAGAAGCTAGGTCGTATTCTTGACTAAAGGATTGTGATGACCATACTTCTTCTACGTCTTCCCCTACTAGCAGCATAACCATGGTTTAGTTTCCATCAGGATTGAACTGCAATGAGCCAAAATCTCGGCCTACCGCTTCAACAGTATGTATAGTCAATATTGCCTTCATTGGAGTGATCAGGACAACCGACTGCATTTATACTCTGTTTATCAGCAGGCAGAGGCATTGGTGTTTGCACACCGTCCATCACATATGTACACCATAATGCAAGATAGGTTCCACTATGACCGAATAGAGTATATGAAGATTGCTAAGCACTGCTTTTAGAGGCGCTGTCTTCTTTTTACTCTCAGTGATATTCTACTTCCCTGAGAGTTTGGCATAAAGAGTGACCCGTGCAGACTTAATGACTACAGACCATTTTACGTTCCACTTATGAATAAAAAGAAGTTCGGTTGAAGCTCCTTAGTCCATTTAATTTTAGAATTGTTCTCGACTAGTTTGATATAATTTAAGAGGGATCTGTATGTTTACAAAAGAAGAAGTCGCCGTAGTCTAGTAGGTAGTGTGTTAGTTTATTAGATGTAAAGCCACGGTTCAAACCCCAGGTCAGACATCAAAATGAAATATTTAAAAATATCACTTCGGCGACTTCCTCTCAGCAGATTTCTGGCAAAAATTCTGAGAGTAAATAAAATTGCCATGAAAAGTTTCTCAAAAAAACTGTCGTTCGGAGTCGACCTTAAACTGTAGGTCCCGCTACTCATGTATAAAATTAACACACACAGCGTGAGTGGTGTGAGAAGGTTGGCCGTAATCGTTACTGAAGGGTTGTAATGGCCAATTATGCATGTGTAAGTTTATACCCCTGCTATTTTATAAACTAATATTACCGATAACAATTTCGTAGGGGTACATTAAATTATAAAATTATAATTTATTGTTTAAGTAACGCGACATCATATTGTCTGAATGTTTAGGAGACCACCACATTTACCAAATGATTTTATATGATAAAAACTTTGAAACAAAAAAAAAACAGAAAAAAAAGAAACGAATGAAATACGCGCAGAAAAAGCAACTGTTTGCCATGATTATGAAGCACAACGAAAAAAAGTTCTTATACATTCATGGTAAAGTGCAAAATGACGCTGCTATTGCAACAGAGTGTCTTTTAGTGTTTTTGTGGCAAGAAAAACTTTTCAGGCAATAAAATTTCTGAACTATTACTTCGTTTTTCTTTTTGCCTTTTCAAAGTCGCCAATGTGGTGAGCAAAACCGAACAGGAAATGAAGAAAAAAAAAAACAATTTAAACGATAAAATTGTTTCAAATATAAACTATAAAACGAGCAAAAAGCGAAAAAAAATGTGGAAAGAAATACTAAATTGTCGAGAAAATTAATTAATTTAAATTAAAAGAAATAAATGTAAGTATAAGAAGAAGAAGTGTTCGCCAAATTAGGCGTCATTATATTGGTATAGGATAGGAGGGTAGCCTTGTTCAAGTCAACACTCACTTGAGCACAGATAGCAGCTCGTTGCGATAACACATGAAGCAATGCACCAAAGCTAATTCACAAGTCCTGATTAACCGCTCTTGACCTTTATCATCACGTCTACGCATTAAAGCATCATGACTTCCTTAGAATCAAACTGAAAATCACCCTGAAGATTTAATAAATCCAATGACCTACTTCAGATAGGCTAACAAGAGTAGTTGAGGCAAATAAGAGAAGCCATACCAGAGACAGACGCTTTGGAATAAAGTGGACAATACTCTCTACCTCGCCGTGGTCTAGTAGGTAGTATGTTGGCTTATTAGACGCGAACCCGCGGTTGAAACCCCAGGTCAGACACTCCAATAAAACGAAATATGAAACAAATATTTTTTCGACGACTGTCTCTCAGCAGATTTTTGGCAAAAACTCAGAGAGTAAATAAAATTGTTATGTCATGTCATCATTTCTCATAAATCTGTCGACTTTAAGCTACAGTAAGACCCCGCTTAACGCTGGTCCGCTTACCGCTGTTTCAGTATTACGCGGTAGTGCATACACCAAACAAAAGCGGTACACTATATAGCGACGTTGTATGATATTTCAACGCTCTTTTGTTAGTCTGTCCAGAATAAATATTTCAACTGTATTTTCCAAAGTCGCAATTACAGTACGAACGCATCTTTCCTGCGTCAGAGTTGATTTATTAGTTGCCTCGTTTAACGCTGTTTTGTTCAGCGGTGGAACTTATTGGAACGTATCCCCGCGTTAAGCGGGATCTTACTGTATAGGTCCCGCCACTCATGTTGAAAATTAACACACACAACATGAGGTTTGTAATGACCAATTATATATGTATGTATACCCTCTTCCCATTAACACACCGTAGTCTAGTAGGTTGTGAATGAAAAAATACCAACCAACAGGCATTAGGCTGCGTTCAAAACGATTTCCATCTTTCAAAGCTATTTCCACCTGGAAAAAAATTGTAGTATTTAGGCAGCATTTTGGAATCATCTGCATGAGTCTTAGCGCTCCCACGGCAAACCATTGGAACTTCAGACCAGAAGTTCTTACATGGAATTCTAAACTCAAATAAAAAAATTATAAGAATGAAGACGCCGTGGTCAAGTAGCTAGTGTAGACAAGAACCCGTGAATCAAATCCCAAACGAAATATGAAAAAATATTTCTGACAGCGACACACACCATATGGGTGGTGTAAGAAGCTGGATTCTAATCCTGAGAAAAGGTTTCGTAATAACCAATTTCTCAGTCTTCTGTTAAAAATTCTGTGAGTAAATATACTTCGCATGGAAAGTTTCTCAAATCTGAGTCATGTCATGGTCTCATACTGTCTTCACGTTTAGAGTCATTCTTGTAGCAATAAGACCCCATCTGTGCCATGATACGTACTTTAGCTTGGGAAACCATATTATGGGACTGTCATCGTAGGCATAATATGGCTTCTGGTTCTTTCATATAAAGATTCAGTCTCGTCTTATCTCCATTTTAGAATCATCCATTGAGCAACTCATACCATCCGAAAAATGTTTGATTCATAAGCCTACTCATTTAGATTCATAACTTTAGAATCATTCATCGAAATTTACAGTCTTAGTTGTTGTTGCATTTACCATAAAAGAACACAGATACATAAGCAAAAAAAGACAAAGACAGCAAGCATAGCAAACACACAACCATTTAGTGAGTATTTTAGTGTTCGTACTCGAATCATACTTATTTTGTGATTCTTGTATATGTTGAGTCATGGAGAATCGAAATCAAAAACATCATACGTGATGTTAAGTATGAGTATGATGAGTACTTCAAACTTTGAATGTGAGTAGAGGTTCCATGATATTAAAATAAGTATGAATGCATATAAGTATCAAAAATTATGAGTATGATTCGATTCTACTCATCTTTTTGAATACACATTGCTGATCTCTGATGCCCACGTATATAAAAATTGGGAATAGACACGGAGGGTTGGAGAAATAAAAAAAATTTACAACGAAATAGAAAGAATGAATAACAAAAAGTGTTATCCTGTTGGCATAAATAAATAAATACTCATATTTAGTAGAGCCTATAGCAGCAACAGCAGCAATAAGCTTTTGTTTTTTAAGTTATTGTAGCAAAAACATTAAGGAAGAACAATATTAAGCATGTACCATGCAATTCAAGTGTTAATGAAGGCGTATGAGTGATATTTAATGTGTCGATCAATTAAATATTAATCATACGCACAAGGGTAAAAGTTTGAATTTCATATGAATTTTTAAAAACGTTTAAAATATGAGCTCGTAGATTGCAAATAAAAATAAAAATAAATTTGTCTTTAGTTTTAATTAAATTCTTTATTATTCACACAATTCTGTGTGCCACTTTTCACAACTTGATGTAAACAACAACAATTGCTTTGTACTCTGTGAACTTTTTTGCCTAAACAATAACAATCACTAGTCAATTGTTTCAGAGATCTTTGCAACGGAGACTGACTGGACTTTTACTGACTATGTTGCCTGCTTTGCCTTGCCTTTTATATGACAACTTAAACAGTTTGATGAATGTTCTTGAAAGCTAATGTTTGCGGTTTCACCTTCTCGAGATCTTTATAAATGTAAACATCGTTGTTTAATTATTGTTGTTTGTGTAGTTTTTACATTTATTCTTGTAGTGTTTGTTGTTGTACTTTTGTTTACTTGTTTACCATTTCTTTGTGCTGGCGTTTTTTGGAAACTCACAACAATAAATATCAAGAAACTTATTCAAAATTCTACATTTTAAATAAATACCTGGTCTTTCATAAATCACATCCTTTATTTAAATTAAAATAAAACAAAATATGTGTCATATAGTATCTCTTGTAAATACTATATTCAAGTGGCTTGAGCGAGCAATATACACACGAAAGTTGCTGAAAGTTCGTGCAAAAAGTGTGGATAGCTATTCAGTTCATTACAAATATTGTAAGAAAGGCCATCGAATGTGAAGCCAAGGCCAGGAAATATTACGCATTTATCAACTTCCATTAATGGCTTCTTTAACTTAAACATTAAAATAAAATAAAATGTGTGTGAGATATCATATGAACTATTTTAGTTTAGAAGACCTATTGATGCCATCGAAAACGTCGTAGTCTAGTACGTAGTGTGTTAGCTTATTAGACGTGGACAGACACCCCCAAAAAAATGAAATTTGATAAAATATTTCTTCGGTGATTTCCTCTCAGCAGATTTCTGGCAAAAAGTCTGAGAGTAAATAAAATTGCCATGAAAAGTTTCTCAAAAATCTGTCTTTCGGAGTCGAGTTTAAACTGTAGGTCCCGCCATGCATGTATAAAATTCACACACAACATAAGTGGTGTAAGAAGCTAGGTCGTAACCCTGACTGTAAGCACTAATTATGTATATATGCATGCAGTTATGTGTGTATTGATGCCATTGAGCCTGGAATATAACACCGGCTTGTGTGGGTGAAGTATTCGAAATGGTTTTGACTGATGGCATGAGTTATGTTGGCTTTGAAGACCACTCTGGTTAGTGGCTTATCGGCATACAATACAAGAAAACCTCAAAGGAAAAAGTATACTCAAGTCAAACCGCCTTATCTCGATGGTCACCTCCACACGAAATGACCATGTCACCATTAGTGGCATGATTTCGTTAAACTAAGAAAGACGATGTGGTATCAGAGTGGTGCAATTGATATTTAAGATATCCTGCCGGACAATTGCTTAATAGTCAGGATAGCAATCTAACTTCTCACAACACCCATATTGTGTGTGTGTTTTTTACTCTCAGAGTTTTCGAGAAAAGACTGCTGAGATAAAGAAAAATCTTTTCAAATTTCGTTTTGTTCAAGATGCCTGATCTGTAATTCGAACCACGGACTCTCGTCCAATAGGCTAACTCACTATGATCCCAGTGCGTTTCGTCCAATATTCCGACAATACTTTAGTGATGCATCTTGTGTGTCTGACTAGATCATTTCAGTTATCACTTACGTATGTGTTTTAATTTTATATATGAGTGGCGTGATCTACAGTTTAAAATCAGTTTCGAACGTTAGATTTTCAGGGAAACTTCATTTACTTTCAGAGTTTTTGACAAAAATCTGCTGAGAAAAACAAGCCGAAAGAATTTTTTTCAAATTTCGGATAACTCACTACCTACTAGACTACGCCGAGTTTCTCTTAGTACGCCGACAATATTTTGGTGATCTTATGTCTCTGATTTGATCATCACGATACGAATAAAGTGGCGTCTCATTCACAGACATACACAAATTATTGGTGATTACAACCCATCAGTCAGGATTACAACCTAGCTCCCCACATGTTGTGTGGTGTTAATTTTATACATGAGTGGTGGAATCAAACAGCTTAAAGTCGACTTAGAATGACAGATTTTTGAGAAGCTTTTTCATGGCAATTTTTTATTCTAGTCTCAGATTTTTTGCCAGAAATCTGCTGATAGGAAGCCATTGATGAACATTTTTTTCAGATTTCGTTTTTTGGAAGTGTCTGAGCTGGCGATTGAACTGTTAGTAATATTATTCGATTACCTATATACAATAAGTGTATGTACTTGTTATTACACCACTTGTTACTACATTGTTGGATAAAACTTAGTATGCTTTTATGAACTTGTATAATAGAAAAATTTATAATTGAAAATTACTTCTCAATAAAACTTCATTTGAACATGAACTGTGGGCTTGCGTCTAATAAGCTACTAGACTACGGCGATTTTTGTCTAGTATGTCGACATTATTTTGGTTATGCGTCTTATATCTCTGTGTAGATAATTCCATCATTGCCTGGGGACAATACGAATAAAGTTACGTGCAATGTACGTGAAGAATATTGAATATTGTCGTTGCTGTTGTAATCAAGTTTAAATAAATTGTCTCCAAAATTTAACCACACAAAAGTTAAATATCTACGTCTAAACTCTGGAATTGAGCCCAATTTTTTTGAGAACGCCTGGAGAGTAAACAGTTATGAATAAATGATTTCTAACTCAGGTCTGAAGTCGCCGTAGTCTAGTAGATACAGGGTTCGAGCCCCAGCCCAGTCATCAAAACGGAAATATGAAAAAATATTTCTTCGGCGACTTCCTCTCAGCATATTTCTGGCAATAACTCTGAGAGTAAATAAAAATTAACATGAAAAGTTTCTCTCGTTCGGAGACGACTTTAAACTGTAGGTCCCGCTACTCATGTATAAAAATTAACACACACAACATAAGTGGTGTGAGAAACTAGGTCGTAATCCTGACTGAAGAGTTGTAATGACCAATTAACAAAAAAGCTTGGGTCTTCATTAATGAAAATTAGTTCTCATTTTTTATATGACATATTACGTGAAAAGATACTCTTCTCTGTATATATTCTTCTCTGTTATTAATAATTTTGTGTGAAATGCCCACAAAACTCTTTCACAAATGTCCACATCTTTTACTACAAAAAAAGTCCTCTAGTCAAGAGTACTTCACTGTTTTTCTAAAAACTGTTACCATTTCAGGTATGCTTTTAAACACTTTCTGCCAGTAATTCATAAAAACCTCATTTACAGAAACAGCAGATGATAAATAATATCTCTTTGGATACCATTTAAACCGAAAAAAACTCTCCTCCTCTTCATTATTTTTAAACACTTGAAAATCAATTGAAAAAAACGTTTTTTAACAGAGAAAAATTCCAAGGATTTGTATTTAAATTACTACTCTGAGCACTTATTATTCATTTGCAACTGAGTGTTGTTGACACTGTGTGTGACCACATCTACCATAAGAGAACCAAATAAGACAGAGAGAGAGAGAGAGAGTGAGTCCTTAAAAACTCTGTGAAGTTAACGAATTGGGCGTACGACAAAAACAGTTTTGATTTCATTTCAATCCTCCATTCATTCATTTCAGTTTTTGGGTTGGAGATAAATTTGTCTTTTTTTTGCCTGGAATGTCATGAATCATTGATTTCTAATATAAGGGTGTGTGTGTTATTGAAGGATAAATGAACGATTGTTTCTTAATTTTATGCGGATGAGTTTTAATTTTTCTAATAGAAAGTCATGAAATTTTTACTAAAAATTTTAAAAATTTAAAGGAATTAAAATATCTAAACAGCGGGTCTTTCATGCAGAGTTTTCAATCTTAGAATATTGTTACGCAAATGGAAACGACCTAATATCATTTCACATGAAAACAATAAGCAAAAGCTATAAAAAAAACTATTAGTATGAAAGAGATAGATAACGAAAGAGATGCAACGAAAGCGAACGCAACAAGAGGCAATGTGTACACTATACACACTAACAAATACATCGAACACGTTCCAAGTAAACCAACAACAACAAGCAGAATGCACAAACAACAATGTGGTCGCGATAGATTTCTAGAGAAAGCGAAAACACGAACCTTCTACTTCAAGAACGTTCGTTAGACGGTTTGTATTGGACTATAAAAGGGCAAGAAAAAGCAGGCAACAGTCAGTAAGAATTCAGTCAGTCTTGCGTGAAGACACGTTGCATGCGAAGTCGTGATTTGAAGAGTTCTATTGTGATGATCTACCGAAGAGTTGTTAGTGTTTGCGCGGACAGAAGTGTGAAATAGAATAGTGAACAAGCAATTATTGTTCGATCCATTAAGTTGTATACGGTGATACACAAAAGTAGTGCCAACAATAAAGAGTTTAATTGAAACAAATCACAAATTTGTTTTTATTTTGTTTGCAATCAACGAACTCATATTCTAAGCGTGTTTAAAAAGGTTAAAACGTAACAATATAATAAATAAAACGAAGTGTATGTGGCAGGAAGTAAGGTAACAACGAAGTTTTTTATTCATTTTAAATACCTATTGATGCCATTATGTATGGACTACATATCGTTCAAAAATCTGTCACAGTTTCTCCAGGTAAAGTACATCCGAAGTGACTCTGGAGCATAATTTATAATTCAGGCTGAATTTGACCCATTACAAGAGTTATGTTGGCTTTAAGGACCACTGTAGTTTGTAGCTTATTCGCAGACTTCTGCGGCTTAAGAAAATCCCACAAGAAACAGTCTAAAGGGATCAAATCCAACGATCTCGGTGGCCAGTTCACATCACTACCACGTGAGATGATCAATTCCTCAAATCGCCCGTGCACAGCATCCAATACAACATATGCTGTATGCAGATATTATTGGTGTCCAGATCGTTCAATTCAGGCCAAAATAAATCGACAATCATCGAAGTATAGCACTCGCCGTGACAGTGCAAATGCAAAACCAAATCGATTCAGCAGGAAGATAATGCTGTGGTGGACCAGAAAGTTGTGATGCATGTTGGACTTCTAAAACCCGGTGAAACCGATAATAGAGGCTTCTACCACGAACAAATGATCCCTTTGAAACATGCAATGATCGAAAAACGATCAGGATGGGTAAAACCGATTCAGGATACAATCAAAGCATAAGGCTGGATACTGCTACTACACTCACCATATTCATCAGACTTGTCGCCTTCCGACTACTATTTGTTTTCATCGATAGCACACGCATTGCCTGAGCTACACTGCGATTCTTACGAGAAAGTAAAAAATTTGGTGATGAATTGGTTTGCTTCAAGAGATGACCGGTTGCATTGGCGCGAAATCAACAAATTGCCTGAAAGATGTGTAACCAGTAATGGCAAAAAAATGACCAGCTACTATGATAAGAAGGAAACGGTATCGGTGCAACAGCATTTATGCGAGTGCCCTACACTTTAAAACAGACTTTCATCGGTTTTAAGGTTACTGAACGTTTGAAGATTTGGGCATGATGGTGAGTGTGGCCAGTTTCATCAGAGGCTCGGGATGGTTCAAACCCACTACTAATGGTTTATTGTAAAAGAGCTTACCTCACACTGGGTAACACAATGGGCTATACGGGCAACCGAGGGAACTTGCCGGTGAGCAGCAACCTACCCGATAACCTAACCTAACCTTAAAGCCGACAAAACGCCATTTCAGACCGGTGAACCTTATAGCCCTCTGGTTGGTACATGCGATTTTGTTAGGTCTTTTACATGAAAGACACGAGGCTTGAGGTACTAGTCATCAAACTTGCTTTCATTTGGTTAACTGGACTGGAAGCAAACAAATGTTGGACGCACATTGGACATTATCATCAACGAACGGTTTCTTATTTCCATTTTTCGCTAACAGTAACCTACAAATGTTTATATTTTTGCCGTATTGGTCACTATATTGTCTTTATGGTCTTTTCATGCGCAACAGCTAGCATCTAAGGGAAGTAGAAGAAAGGGTCGGATAAAGACCGCATGAGAAATAGTTTGTTGAAAATCATAGAGAGGGGCTGACGATGCTGGAATGAAACAAAGTTACTTGGAGAAATTTTATAGATTCCCAATGCTCCATAGAAATTTAAGTGAAACCAAAAAAGTAATGAACAAAAAAAGTATATGAACAAGAAGTAACATTAAGGTTTACGTACAGTATTCCCCGGATATAAGCACTTTCAAAAATGCATGCAGGACAATGCCTATAAGCGTGTATTCTTCCATCGAATAGCCACATGATATTCAATACGAAGCTATTCGTATTGCATGTAATACCGTCTGGTCGAAGGGTGCTTTGATCGTCTTCAACACCTCGGTATGATGAATAAAGTTAGAATTGGGTTGACGACGGTGTCACTAAGGGATCACTGCGAAGAAATTGCTGAAGGAGATGAATTCGCAGCAAACTTTAGAGCGTCAGGTAGTTGACTCGCCCGAGAGATGCACCAGCTCAGATTAGTAGAAGAAGAGCCCCATAAATTAGGAAAGGCGGACATGAATTGCAGATTTTCTTTCGCCAATCAATTATCTGAGATTGCATTGCGGCAGTTGGTTACGTCTTCTGGATGGGACAGAGTATAGCGTAACCAGTTTTGACTAATTTTTCCAATAAATCTGCTGTATGACGTTAATAGTGAATATTGGCTTCCAATGGCTCAAGAATTGCCATTTTGTCAGCATAATCCCATGACGTAACATATTTCTACGTTTAATATTAAAACAACATTATAAACAAAATCTACAAAAACAAAAACAATGAACTTGATTACATGATAAACAAGTAAACAAAAATATACAAACAACATGAGTATAAAAAAGTGTAAACTAGTAAACGGAGAAAAAATGCAACAACAAATATTACAAGAATAAATGTAAACAAAATGCAGAAACAACAATGAAACAATGCTGTTTACATTTATAAAGATCTCTAGAAGTCGAAGCCACGAACATTCGACTTCAACATCATCCATCAGACTGTTTACGTCGACCTATAAAAGGCAAGACAAAGCAGGCTACGGAGTCAATAAAAATGTCAGTCAGTCTTGTGTGAAGGCGCACGGTGTTTGAAGAGAATAATCATGATTTGAAGATCTGCGTTATAAAGATCTGTCGAACAATTGTTATTGTTTATGCAAAAGAAAGTGAAGGAGAATGACAAAGCAATTGTTGTTGTTTACATCAAGTTGTAAACAGTGGCACACAGAATTGTGCGAACAATAAAGAATTTATCAAAAACTAAACATAAATTAATTTTTTTTATTTGCAATCTACGAGCTCATTATTTAAACATTTTTAAAGGCAAAAACGTAACGTAATGAAGTCGCCGTGGTCTAGTAGGTTGTGTGTTGGCTTATTAGACGAAAAGCCAGGGTCCGAGCCCCAGGCCAGACATCAAAATAAAATACAAAAAGTATTTCTTCGGCGACTTCCTCTCAGCAGATTTCTGGTAAAAACTCTGAGAGTAAATAAAATTGCCATGAAAAGTTTTTCAAAAAATTTGTCGTTCGTAGTCGACTTTAAACTGTAGGTCCCGCCACTCATGTATAAAATTAACACACACAACATAAGTTGTGTGAGAAACTAGGTCGTAATCCTGACTAAGGGTTGTAATGACTAATTACGTATGTATGTATGTAAAAACGTAACAAAATCCACTAAAAAGAAATCCAGAAACGTTTAAGCGCACGAACGAGAGAGTTAAAGAACAGGGCCAATTATAGAAAGAAAGTTGTCAGAAAACTAGTGCATATAAACGAATTTTTTTTTAAATTAAATTTAAAATATTCCATTAAAGTGAATGCCTTTCAATAAATTCATTCAACTGATGAATTCTAAGACATTATCTACCAGTTAATATAAGCATTCAATGCATAATGATGTCGTAGTTATTGGCCACTAATGTGATGGGAGTGAATTTGGATTAAGGCCAACTTGGTGTTCAGCATTATTAAAGACATCCTAATGAGGGCAAATTAAATTCACACACAATTGCTTGCCAAATTTTTTCCCAGGAAGTTAATGAATAAGAAACTTGTGTGTGCACGAGTATGTGGTAAACTTAATTAATATTTTGCATTTTTGTTTGGGTTTAATTTAACAATTCTTACATAAAAATCATATTAGAAATGCAGTTTGCAAAATAAACATTAAAAAACCACGTATCTATTGTAATGGTCTTTGAGACAGTCTTATCATGAAATGTTGTCTCTTAGTTTTTACAATTTTCGTACAAAAAAGATCACACAATAAAGGGAGGAAAAAACCGGGAACAATAAGCGATTGTAACTGCAAGACAAACCAATTTTACAGCGCGAAAATGTTTTTTAACAGAAATTCTTTTGTCCTTTCGAAAACAAGACGACTACAACGACGACGACAATGACTATCATAACAATTGAATTGAATAGAAGGGAAGAAATGACAGCAACATGTACAACGGACTCTAATAACAGCGACTAGATGTCTTAAAATAGGTATAAGAATTCCTTATGCATTCGCAATAAAAAGGAATATGGAAATGGGATACAATAAGAGAAATATAGGGTGGACCATTTAAAAGTTTAAGTTTAAAAATGCAACAAAAAAAAACTGTTTGAAATTTTTTCAAATTTATTTTTTTGTTGCAAAGTAAAGGTGTTTTTTATAGATGTATATAACTTTAAGTTGCAATAAAACAACGATGGATTACTCGATTGACATAAATTTTATTTATCCGAAAGATACTCTTGTGGCATTACATTTTAAATATGATTTCTGGCATATGACCGCCACGGCTGGCGCGGATGTAGTCCAATCTGGACGTCCAATTTTCGATTACTTTTTCCAACATTTGTGGCCGTATATCGGCAATAATACGGCGAATGTTGTCTTCCAAATGGTCAAGCGTTTGTGGCTTTACCGCATAGACCAATGACTTTACATAGCCACACAGAAAGTAGTCTAGCGGTGTTAAATCACAAGATCTTGGAGGCCAATTCACAGGTCCAAAACGTGAAATTAGGCGGTCACCAAACGTGTCTTTCAATAAATCTATTGTGGCACGAGCTGTGTGACATGTTGCGCCGTCTTGTTGAAACCACATCTCCTGGACATCATTGTTATTCAATTCAGGAATGAAAAAGTTAGTAATCATGGCTCTATACCGATCACCATTGACTGTAACGTTCTGGCCACCATCGTTTTTGAAAAAGTACGGACCAATGATTCCACCAGCCCATAAAGCGCACCAAACAGTCAGTTTTTCTGCATGTAACGGTGTTTCCACATACACTTGAGGATTACCTTCACTCCAAATGCGGCAGTTTTTTTGTTGACGTAGCCATTCAACCAGAAGTGCGCTTCATCGTTAAACAAAATTCGCTTATGAAAATCGGGAACAACGGTAATCTCGTTTTGGGCCCATTCGACGAATCTACGCCTTACTTGATGATCGTTTGGCTTTAACTCTTGCACGAGTTGGATTTTGTAAGCACGCAAACCAAGATCCTTCCGCAAAATCTTCCATAAAGTGGATGGACACAGATCCAATTCCTGTGCTCGATGGCGGATGGACTTATTCGGGTCTTCCTCAATGCTGCGCTCTACAGCAGCAATAGCTTCTTCTGTACGCACCGTACAGCGTCTCTGGGGATGCGAGTTATCAATAAGAGTAAACGTGGTGCGAAAACGTTCCATGGTTAATCGAATTAACTGCTGTGATGGACGATTTTGTCGACGATAAAATGAACGTAGTGCGCAATACGTTTTCCGCACAGAACCATTATTTTCGAAATAAAATTACACTATTTGCAAGCGTTGTTCAGGCGTGAGTCTATTCATGATGAATTGCCAAACCAAACTGAGAATAAATCACTTGACAGCTGTTAAATCGGTCGCCACCTTGAAAAGTAATGCCAACTTAAAGTTCTATACCTCTGTAAAAAACACCCTTTACAATTGTTCCTCATTGTACCTCATTCGTTAGCCCCAAATTTTCGTGCAATTTTCGAGTGTATGACGTCGTAATGGATGCACGATTGAGGGCCTTCAAATGCTCAATTGTCTCTGGTTTATCGGCATAACACTTTTCTTTAACGGCGACCCATAGAAAATAATTCAACGGTATCAAATCGCAGCTTCTTGGCGGCCAATTGACATCATCATTTCGGCTAATTAAACGGCCGTCAAACGTTTGACTCAATAAATCGATTGTGGCATGAGAGATTTGGAAAGTTTCAACATCTTGTTGAAACCAAACATCGTTCACATCAATACCATAAAGAGCGGGTACAAAAAAATTGGTTAAATTGGTGCTGCGATTTTCTTTTTTTTAGCGTGAAGGAGGGAAAATGCTTTATGCATTCATGATAGTCGTCACCAGACATGATATGTCGGACTCTCCCACTGGGTATACCGACTAAAAATCCGCCTTGTTTCCTCACCGGGGAATCGTTCCACCTCGGAACCATGGTTGTATTACTTCGAGGTGGACCCCTTTTCTGGCATATGTTCCAGTTCCATCATCGTCAGCCTGCGTCTAGGCTCCGTTCTATTCTCATTCTGCTGCGTCTAGGTAAAATTTCTTCCTTAGCAGGACGTGATTGTGTTTATCATTTTCAGCACGACATTTGTAGGGCTAATGACGCCGATTTCAGCTTCGAGTCGCTGACGGCTTTCGGCCCATCGACGACAGCTGAAGAAAGTGTGTTCGGAATCATCTAACATTGCTTTCTCTTCGTAGATACAGAATGGCGAGCGGCATTTCCCCATGCTATGCAGGTACTTTCTGAAATATCCGTGACCGGTCAGCATCTGGGTTATGTAGTAGTCTACATCGCCGTTTTTTCTGTTTTTCCACACTTGCAACTCGGGAATCAGTTTATATGTCCACCTTCCATGCTGTTAATTTTCCCAGCGAAATTGCCATTCAGGAAGACTTCGTGCTTTATCGCTTCTATGCTCTGTGGTTGAGTCGTACTTTTCCTGGCGTTGAAGATAATCCGGCGCTCATACGCTTGTAGGTCTATGGGAACCATTCCAGCTATAACTAGGACAGCTTGTGTCGATACCGTGCGATTCGAGGATGTTACTCGTAGAGCAGCTATTCTCTGCGTAGACAGTAGTTTTCCAGCCCTGATCCGGGTTTCCAAAGTAGAAGCCCAGATTTCAGACCCATAGAGGAGTATGCTATTTCCAGCCTCCATGAGTAGCTTCCTCTTACTTGGGAAGAGTCCACCAATGTTTCCCATCAGTCTACTTAGTTGAGTTGTTATTTTAGCTGCTCTCGCCGTTGCATACTCTATCTGCTCTGAGTAGGTCAGTTTCGAGTCCAGTCTAACCCCAAGATATTTAATCGATTTCTTCGTTTGAATAACCAAGTCGCCTATGTTGATTTCGAGTTCGATCGGAATGTGTCGTCTGGTTAGTAGAATCAGCTCCGTTTATGCATGGCCAGCTGTAGGCCGTGAGATTCCAACCAGTGCTTAGTCCGCATCATGACTTTTCGTAATCTGCGTTAGACTTCGTCTGTGTTTCTGCCCCTAATGACTGCTACGACGTTGTCTGCGTATCCGACTAGGAAAGTATCCTCCGGCATCTCTATTCTTAGGATTTCATCGTAAGTCGCGTTCCAGAAATCTGGTCCCAATATGGACTCCTGTGCAGCTCCGGAAGTGACCTGCATTATTCTTGACCCTTTGTTTGTGTTGTATATCAGCAATCTATTTCTTAAGTAATCCTTTTTGTGAAAATCGACATCATCATGCAGTTTTCCGTTTTCCCATCTATTCCAAAAAATTTGCTCAAGTAGAATTCGATTTATTACATACAGTGGAGATGATATCCATCGTGCAACAATCTATTCCAAAAAATCCCGAAGTTGCTCAAGTGTAAATGGATTTATTATGTTCTGTGGAGATGATATCCTGAATTTTACAACAGAATAGAATGACATACAAAGTATTGCCAGTTTCGAAAAAACCAATTTAAACCGATAGATAGGCCACCCTTTACATTCACAAATAAAATTGACATAGAAATGGGATACCATAAGAGAAATATGAACCCAGATAAGCTATGTAAAGACCTCAAAAAGTCTAACGCATAAATTTGCATATGTTGCACCACGATGACATACGTATACATACAACCATTTTATATACATACATACGTATATAAAAATTGGAAATAGATACGGAGTCAGGCAGACATTAAAGAAAATTTACCACGAAATAGAAATAATTGTTAACAAAAAGTGTTATTCTGTTGGCATAAATAAATAAATACCCCTGTTTAGTAGAGACCATAGCAGCAACAGCAGCAATAATCGTTTGTTTTTTTAAGTTATGTTAGCAACAACATTAAGGAAGAACAATATTAAACATGTACCATGCAATTCATGTGTAAATGTATACGTATGAGTGATATTTAATGTGTCGATCAATTAAATATTAATCATACGCACAGGGGTAAAAGTTTGTATTTGATATGAATTTTTAAAAACGTTTCAAATATAAGCTCGTAGATTACAAATAAAATAAAAATAAATTTGTCTTTAGTTTTAATTAAAATTCTTTATTGTTCGCACAATTCTGTGTGCCACTTTTCACAACTTGATGTAAACAACAACAATTGTTTTGTACTGTGTGAACTCTCTTGCATAAACAATAACAATCACTAGTCAATTGTTCGAGAGATTTTTATAACGGAGACTGACTGAACTTTTACTGACTACATTGCCTGCTTTGCTTTGCCTTTTATATGGCAGAGTAAACAGTCTGATAAATGTTCTTGAAAGCGAATGTTTGCTGGTTCGCCTTATCGAGATCTCTATAAATGTAAACATCGTTGTTTCATTATTGTTGTTTGAGTATTTTTTACATTTATTCTTGTAGTGTTTGTTGTTGTACTGTTGTTTACTTGTTTACCATTTTTTATGCTGATGTTTTTTGGAAACCTACAACAATAAATATCAATGAACTTATTCAAAAGTCTACATTTTAAATATATACCCGGTCTTTCATAAAGTGCATTCTATATTTAAATTAAAATAAAACAAAATGTGTATGATATAGTATCCTTGTAAATACTATGTGCAAGTGGCTTGGCAGGGTAATATACGTACGAAAGTTGCTGAAAGTTCGTGCAAAGAGTGTGGATAGCTATTCAGTTCATTACAAATATGGCAAGAAACGCCATCGAATGTGAAGGCAAGGCAAGGAAATATTACACAATTATCATCTTCCAATAAGCGATTGCTATCTTTTAATTCAAATAAAACAAAATATGTGTGAGATATCATCAAAACTTTTTATTCGTATAGAAGACCTATTGATGCCATCGAAGTCGTCTTAGTCTAGTACATAGTGTGTTAGTTTATTAGACGTGGGCAGACTTTCGCAACAAAACGAAATTCGAGGAATTATTTCTTCGGTGATTTCTACACAGCAGATTTCTAGGAAAACCTCCGGGAGTAAATAAAAAATTGCCATGGAAAGTTTCTCAAAAATCTGTCGTTCGGAGTCGAGTCTAAACAGTAGGTCCCGCCACGCATGTATAAAATTAACACGTACAACATAAGTGGTGTGAGAAGCTAGGTCGTAATCCTGACTGAAGGGTTGTAATGACCAATTATGTAGGTATGTATGTATGTATCTAAGTCGGTTAAAGTAATTTCTTACATAGGAATACTGTGGATTTTACTTTTGACCAAAGTGCACTCACACTTTTCTATTACTTTTGCTTTACAATTCGAACATTTCTTTTAGTATTCTTTAGTCATTTTTTTTTCTATTTTTTTATTCTTTAATTTCATTCATTTTTCTATTTTCTTTCAGTTTTTTGTCTGCTGCTTTTGCAGGTCACTGAGCCCATTCATTCAAATACAATGGAAAACGGAATAAAATCTCGCGTTTACCAAGTATTTCTTGTTCTTCGATTTTCTTTTGCATTTATTACTAGGGTTACCAGGTGCTTAAAGCAAAGGGAATAATTATCTCATTGCAATTTTTAAGAAATACACAACTGGTCCGCCCTATTTTCATATATTTTACTGCTTCTTTAGCAGTTGTGCCCATCAAAACCTACTGGAATCAAACAAAAAAGAGAAAGGGAAAGAAGAGAAAAGAAAAACCGAAAGAAAAGAAAAATGCATGAATATCTGCTGGTGACAAGTGTGCCGTTTAGCTTTCATTTTTCACACAAAAATTCATACATATTTTATAAATTAATTTAAAATAAATTTTTATTATTGAAGTTAAGAAAATAAATGGCACTTTTCACAACAGTTGCAATTTTATAAAACAAAAAAATATTTTTGAAATTCAATTCGTTTTTTTTTTCAACCGAAGGTCGCCATTTCTAAACTTTTCTTGCAATTGTTATGAATGTAATGAAATCTTAGGAAATATAATTTGTAATCCCGTTGACATAAACTTGCTAAAAATTTAAAATTAAAAGAGTTCTTTACGTTAGCTTACAAGATGACTTCATTAAGGGCCATTATTACAACTTGCTGTTAAAGTTGAGTTTCGTTAAAGTTAACTTTAAAAATAAAATATAACACACACAACATAATTGATGTGAGAAACTAGGTCGTAATCCTGACTGAAGGGTTGTAATGACCAATTATATATGTATGTATGTAACTTTAGCTAAAGTGAACTCTAAAGTCACCTTCTTTTTTGTCATATTTGCTCATTTTGTTTATATTTGACCAAGACGACGCATATAATATGGCAAGTTCAAACATAAACTGAACTTTAAAAGTTACCGGTAGGATGATCTTCCCTTTAGCTTAACGCTCACTTCTACCTTATTGTCCACTTAAGATAATAAAAAACAATTTATCTGAAAGTTAAAATCCTCCCTTTAGTTAACGGCAAGTTGTAATATTGGCCCTAAAAGTGTTTAAATTAAGATTTAAAAAATATACGAATACTTAGAAGTCCAACAGTGACTTTCCAACTTTGACAGTTGATAATGACCATCTTGTTGAAACTCCATCTGTCAATACAGTTGTCACTTATTAAGTCTATTTTTCAACATCACCGTGGATAACAACCGTACACAGCATGAGCAACTAAAATAAGTTTTTTTTCGTGCAAAGAGCCTTGCGATCCGCTCATTTTATGATCGCCATAATCATTCTACCGAGAGCACTATTTGGAATGTGATGTCTACATTCGAATCCACTGGTTTAGAAAACAATTAATCACTACGTCTACGAAATGCAAGATCTTCTGAAAACCTTCCGCTGTACGTAATAGTATGCAGGTGAATTGATTTCCAAACGGTCGCAAGAATTCTGGCATTCGTTTAATTCCATATTGATGCCATTATGTGTGGAAATATAGGATCGTTCGGAGGAATATAAAATCGTTCGTTAGTAAAGAGCTATGTCCAATTTTGAATGAATGTGGCGATAATTCAGGCTAAAGTTGACCAATGTCATGGGGACGTTGTCTGTTGAGGACCGCTATGTAATGTGGCTTATTCGCATACCTTCAATTTTAGAAAACTCCCATAAGAAAAAGTTTAATTGGGTTAAATAGCACGATCTTAGGGGCCAGTTAGCATCGCGTTTGCTACGCACTCAAGTAGATCTGTGGCACTTTACACCTTTTTGTTGAAGCCACAGGTCGCTGGTATACAGGTCATCTAATTCAGCCCAAAAGTAGTTGGTAATCAGCAAACCAGTGATAACATGGTCAACGTCGTATTCAATGAGGTATGGACCGATGACGTCGCTAGCTCAAAATCCACACTAAACAGTAACTTTGTCGAAAAGTATTGGACGCTGTTATTGTCCAAAATTCGACAATTTACGTTAATATTCATCCAGAAGTGGGCCTTATTACTGAAAATGATTTTTCGATTAAAATTATTGTCAGTTTCCAACTAATCCAAAGTCCAGTCTTCCAGCGAACACGTTGTCCGTCGTCGTTTCCTTTCAGTTCCTAGTTCAGTTGGATTTTTTCAGATTCAAGTCACGACGCAAAATTCTAGAAATGGACAACCTCGGATTCACGATGTTTCTGGTAAATCTTTCAGCGACATACTGTATCATACATACACATACATACATAATTAGTCATTAAAACCCTTCAGGTTTTATTGAGGATTGTGACATAGTTTCTCAGACCACTTTTGTTGTGTATGTTAATTTTATACATGAGTAGGGGTACCTACAGTTTAAAGTCGACTACGAACAACAGATTCTTTGTGAGAAACTTTTCATGGCAATTTTATAATTTACTCTCAGAGTTTTTGCCAGAAATCTGCTAAGAGAAATTTAGTCTATTAAGCCTGCACACTATCGACTAAACTACGACGACACACCACTAATTTGGTGTTATTAGGGACCCTTAGGCTACAATCTGTATATAATGGGATACCTGCAGTTCCATTTTTCCGCAATATCCATTATTCTCCCCAGACACTGTTGACAGACTGAATTTTTCAAGCGCTGAGAAGAAGTCGCCAAAAATATATTCTTTTATTGGAGATGTCTGTCCGATCTCGGTTTGAAGCGTCTAAAAAGACAATACATAACCTAGTAGACTTTGATGAATACACGATTTCCCGAAACTGACTCTATAAATTACAACCAATTCAACATATGTACGTAACTTGAAACCAATGGTTGTTATCAATTGTCAAAATTCAGTAGCTCTTGTTGATAGACAGAACATATTGTTACGAAAATGAAAAAATCCAAATACTGGTATTTGGCTTTTTCGTCGTTTAACATTAAATTTATAAACAAAAGCTACAAAAACAAAATAATGAACTTGTTTACAAATTATCGCACTGCATAATATAACAACAAACACCAGCATAAAAAATGTTAAGCAAGTAAACAAAAATATACCAACAAAGACCAGCATAAAATGAATGGTAAACAAGTAAACAAAAATACAACAACAAACACTACAAGGATAAATGTAAACAAAATGCACAAACAACGATAATGAAACAACGATGTATACATTTATAAAGATCTCGAGAAGGCGAAGCCACGAATACACAAACATTCATCAGGCTGTTTACTCTCCCATACATATAAAAGGCAAGGCAAAGTACGCGAGTGAGTTAGTGAAGTTCAGTCAGTAATCGTTCAGAGAGTAATTGTTGTTTGAAGATCTCCATTACAAAGATCTGTCGAATAATTGTCTAGTAATTGTTATTGTTTATGCAAAGGGTGTAAACAGAGGAATAACAAAGAAAAGCAATTGTTGTTGTATACATCAAATTGTGAACAGTGGCACACAGAATTGTGCAAATAATAAAGAATTTTAATTAAAACTAAAGACAAATTTATTTTTATTTTATTTGCAGTCTACGAGCCCATATTTTAAACGTTTTTAGAAGTAAAAAACGTAACAATATTTAAATTAAAACCCTTTTCAGCCTTTGAAATTCTTTTAATGTGGCTGACCTTATTCTTTTAACCATATTCTGGTTTTATTGCCAAATTTTACTTCTTCTTTCCCTTATATTTGTAGATTTTAATACAAAAAAAAATCAATTGTACCATAAACCACACAAATTATTCCTGTTCGGTTTTTTTCCTTTCTAATGAATGATAGAAAAGGGTTTTATTTTATCATTATTTCCAGTTAATTTAATGCTTTACTCTGTTACCAATGCAAAATGTGTTCAGTTTTTTTCGTCAACAATTTGAATGAATGAACGAACGATTCGAGTCTATTTTGTTAACAAAAGAAATGTAAAATTGGAAAAAAAAGGAAAATTAGAAAAACGTTGAATATGGCAAATATGATTACGTGTGGGCAGCAAAATATTCTAATTTTTCACATTCTTTTCTTCATTTTAATGTATTTTTATAAAAAAATTTACAAACAAAAAAAGTCTTTTGAATGAAATGCATCTGGAATATGATTTCTTTCTTTGGCTTTCACTTGATATTTCCGGTTACACAAGCAAACAAAAGAGTCACAACTGGACAAACAAAATGCACAGAGAAATATTTCAAATGTTATCGACAGGCATTATGCTGGAGAAAACATTTTTGAATAAGAAATAAAAAAATTGTTTTCCTTCACATCTAGTGGTAGAATGCTTGCCAATTTTTCTGTAAAATAAAATTAAAAAAATTGAAATAAATTTCGTATTAATCATTCAATTAAATTTAATTAATGATGCCAACTGTCAGTATTAGTCAAAGCCCGGTGTGCTTCATTACGATTTTAAAACCATTTTTCTTAAATTAAATTCGTGCTAAATAATATGAATATGACACAAAATTTTAAAAATTGACGCCAGTTGACGCATCCAATGACAACATACTGTAACTATGAGTGAATGAAATCGTGAAGAAGTGCCTTAGTACTGTGACCATAAGATCCTTAAAATTTATTGAATATCTTTACAATATCTCCTCAAAGCCTATTAATACATACATAATTGGTCACTACAACCCTTCAGTCAGGATTACGACCTAGTTTCTCACACCACGTATGTTGTGTGTGTTAATTTTATACATGAGTGGTGGGACCTACAGTTTAAAGTCGACTCAGAACGACAGATTTTTGAGAAACTTTTTCATGGCAATTTTATTTACTCTCAGAGTTTTTGCCAGAAATCTGCTGAGATGAAGTCGCCGAAGAAATACTTTTTGTATTTTGTGTTGATGTCTGGCCTGGGGCTCGAACCCTGGCCAACACACTACCTACTAAACTACGGCGACTGCAGCCTATTGCCCTCACAAATTTCACTATGCTACTCGGCTTCAACAATGACAATTCCCTGTTCATCAGTTGTGATGCATATATGTCCCACTGGTACAAAGAATATATTCTGATGATTCATTCTCATCGTAAGAGAACTTTTATTTTGGGGTCGAGGCATATCCCATTTTAAGAAAATGTACCCTGTTCGCTTACCAAACAGTTCATATTCTCCAGATAGTCCCATACTATATTCGACTAAACCTCATTAGTCACCGTAGTCTAGTGGGTTGTGTACTGGCTTATTAGAATTGAGGCCTCGATTCAAACCCCAGATCAGGCATCTCCAACTGAACGAAATATGAAAAAATATTTTTTCGAAGATTTCCTCTCAGCAGATTTCTGGCAAAAACTTTGAGAGTAAAAATAAAGAATTGCCATGAACAAGTTTCTCTAAAATCTGTCGTTCGGAACCGACTTTAAACAGTAGGTCCCACCACTCATGTATAAAATTAACATGCACAACATAAGAGGTGTGGGAAACTAGTTCGTAATCCTGACTGAAGGTTAATGACCAATTATTATGTATGTAGGAGCTAAGTGTTCAAAAAGCGGACTAACTGTAAGTTAGCATTGCTGTGTGTGTTGTCTTTGGTACCTCCTATTCAAGTTGAATGGCATACGCTTGAAAGATACCCGCGAATTTCCCAATGGGTTCAGAAAATTTTATTCTGAGACTAAAAACTTCTGCGCCAAGATACACTGTTGATGCATCTGTGTACCACAAAATAATCCCTCTCTGAAAGAAGTATGCAGCTTCCGAATTCCTTCATTCATTTATGTTACTAAGTCTCGTTGCAAAGCATTTCCTAAAAACATTGAGCATTCCATATATCGATTACTAAGGTGAAATGAATTTCACGTTAGACTGGTCTCCCATTAATCTAACCGTAGGCTCTAAAGCTCTGGTCTTCACCATAATGAGCAGTGAACATAAATCCAACAGAGTCTTCGGCGCTGCTGTAGACAGGTTCTCGTTACCTCTGTTATATTTTTCCCATCTCCATAGACTACTATTAGTGTGACCATCATGGTACATATCCAGCGCATAATTCATAATTTGCATATCCTAGATTTCTCGGCAAGACTTCTGCATAGCATTATGTCTGGATTCTCCTCCTGAGATGCTATTTGTATGGGTCTAGCATGTCAATTTACTATTCAGTATTATTCCCAGCTATTCGACTTCCATTTTATGTGATATTATCTTACTCATATATGGAATATTCCTCCATTTAGAAAGTTTCCTTGTTCTTGTACGGTGTACCATTGTGGTCATGCCAGTGTGCACCGAAAAATTACAATCTTCAGGCCTCTTTAAATGATGTCACAGGGAGTCTCTTCAATTTAGTCTCTAGACATAACCTACATTCCCTTGGCAGTCGATTTTCGCCTCAAATAGATTTGCCAATAGTTCAACTACAATCCTGGTCCACATTAGTGATGCAAAGACACCAATTTGTGGGCATCCCCTAATTGTTTTGAGCACTATTGTTTTGTTTCCTGCATACGTGTCAGTAGATCATTGGTTCTAAGCCGTTTCTGTCTAAAAAACTAATTGTGACCATGTGTTAAAGACGCCATTTTGTTGGAACAAAATCAGGGCTTATTCACGCTTACACAGACATAGAAGATTTTTGGTGGAAACTTGTGAACATCTTCAAGTCTTGCCTCAATATTCTCCGCAAAGAACAACGATGGATGATGCCAAATAGTATGACGTATCGCTTGATCGATACTTTGCAATCCACTACAACATCTTCATCTGCGATATTTTTAATTGAATGGCTCTTCCACGTCCGCCCTGATAAGCCGAGTTATAGGAACGTTTAAAGGCAACTATCGTCAGTATCTTCATCCAAATTAGGGCCACCGAAAGCTACAAGAGGCCCGACATATGCTTTTGTCCACATGCAATTGAAGGTCCTGGCAATTTAATTCTTAGTAATTTTTTTGGATCGAAATATCGATCACAGATTGTGTAACAGAGTTGAACTCTTGGACGATGCAAAGACAAGAGTAGAACAAACCATGGAGATAATAAGACGCGGATGTTAAAAGGCATTGCCCTTGTGGAAACCCCTGAATATGTAGAAAGAAGGAAGTGTACTGGTGGGACGACAATATCACAGCACTCAGGCGAGAGTGCCTACGACTACGACAAAGGTACACTAAAGCCAGACACGACGGACCAGCTGCTGACGAAATGCGTGCATATAAGGAGGCAAAGAAATCTCTGAAGAAGGCTATAACGCGCAAGAAAAATTAGGCATTCCAGGAACTACACGATGACGTAAACGTAAACCCTTACGAACTTGGATACAAAATTGTAATGGACAAACTGAATAGGAGGAAACCAATGGAAATTATGAACGAGCGAGTAATGAGAAATATAGTGGATACACTATTCCCTACTCATGAATCGAGGATTGAACGACGGCAGAATGCACTCAGCATGGAATTCTTACCATTTACCGAAGAGGAGCTGAAAATAGCTGCAGCCGGAATAAAACCCGGTAAGGCACCAGGTCTTTGGTTAAAATTTTAAAAATGGTACACCGTTTTGTACCATACTCTTCTAAGAGATTATATGTAAGCGTCGTAGTGTATGACCAGTTAGTGTTAAAAGGGCATGAAAACTCCTCTTTCTATATATCTGTCTTAGCTAGTTGGCTACGAGAGTTTGCTACACCAAGCTAACCGCAAAAGGCTGTATCTTATTCGAATAAATTTTATTTTTTCAAATCCAAGTACCTTATGAGTTTAATTTGATCAATTTATGATATCCTAAGGCTATCGTTTTTTCAAGGCAAGTAGTAGGCACTACGTCAGTAGTTTGTCCACTTGAAAGGAATGTTCAGCCGCCTCACTCTCTTTTACATAGCTACAGGTAGGAAACTTAGACCTGAATTGAATTATTTGAATACCAACGACATGGAGTTTCAGCAGGACTGCACGAGTGATTTGAGGACATGGTTATTTCACTTGGAGGTGCTGTGAACTGGCCACCTTGCGATCACATGCCAACCTGTTAGTCTTTTTCTTTGAGGGTTTTCCTAAATCGGAGGTGAAGACGAATAAATCCCAAACTTCAGCTTTTCTCAAACACAAAATAACGCATGCCATCGGTCAGTCAAATTTATAGGCTGTATTCATGAAAATTTTCATTTACTACGAAAATTTGTAAGATAACATCCAAAGTATTTTTAAGAGCCCCAAATGTGTCAAACATTGGAAGAGAAGCTAAACTATTTCAAGAAACTGGGTCCGTTATAGACAGTAAGACTCCTGTGTGTTAATGTTGCATTGTGTCTTTTGGAAGAAATACATTACTGATGTAAACGAGTGTGTAGCCAAAAATACGAAAACATCAGTTCGGCATGGTTGTCAACTTCAAATATCAGAAATCACTAAGCAACGATGTCTAGTAAGTAGTGTGTTGGCTTATTAGACTTAAGGCAACGGATCAAACCCCAAGTCAGACATCAAAACGAAATATGGCAAAATATATTTCTGGCAAAAACTGTGAGAGTTAATAAAATTGCCATGACAAATTCCTCCAAAAAATCTGTCATTCGGAGTCGCCTTTAAACATTAGGTGCCGCCACTCATGTTTGAAAGTAACAAACACAAAATACGTGGTGGTTATGTATGTTATGTTAATTATGAAGTCAATGAAAATTTTCCTATAAAAAACCATACCCCCAATGAAAGCACATTGCCAGCAGAATGGCTTAGTGAACACACAAAATGATCGAATTTGACACTCAGAAAATTCAATATGCAATACATGAGAAACAAATCCGCCCACAATGAGCAACTGCCTGTCGTGGTTTCTGGTCATTACTTTATTGAAGATCAAGTCTAGACAGCGGTGACTACGAATGGCATGAATCTGGGTGTACCTTTACCAGGATGGCCCCACTACTTTCTGCGTACAACAATAGATTTATTGAACAAAGATATTCTGATGTCAACAGGCCACTAAGGACACGCGATTTAAAGTCGTGCAATTTTTTTCTGCGGGATTTTGTGAAATTTCGTCTTAAGTTCAAATCTGAGATCCAACGTGCTATATGTGAGATACAGCAACATTGCTGTGAAAATTTTATGATAAATTTCATGCAAAAGTGATGGGCTACCATCAGAGATTTGGCAGACACATTTCTCTCAAAAATACTTATTTCTTGCGGGGATTAAAAAATAGAAAAGAAATTATATGCCGAAGCAAAACGTTATTACCGAATGCCATAAATGACTTCCTTTCTTTACTTCTTTTTAATTGCCAATACAAAAATAGACAATTCAAAATGTTATTTTTATAGAATCTTTGTAAATGTAAATGTAAATCTAGGTTGTGGGAAATATTATTAAAATACATGAATGACGGATTTTTATTTGCTCCATTTATATGCTAAAGACAGAATGTTTATAACGTAGTGATTGTGACAAACTTATGGTGTCAGATGGAAGAAAAAACTTTAAATTACGTATGACGACACAGTGGTTATCGATGATAAAACTAAATGCTGTCATAGTCTAAAATTATAGTTCGTGGATCAGGCTGTCGATCGAAATATCAACGAACAATATTTATGTGAAATTAGGTAGGTAGGTTGAAGTCGCCGTAATTTAGAATGTAGTGTGATGGCCTATTAGATATGAGGTTACGGTTCAAATATAAAAAAAATTTCTTCGGCGACTTTTTCTCAGCAGATTTCTGGCAAAAACTCTGGTAGTAAAATAAAGTTGCCATGAAAAAGTTTCTCAAAAAAATCTGTCGTTCAGAATCGTTTTTAAACTATTGGTCCCGCCACACTCATGTATAAAACTAACACACGCAACATAAGTGGTGTGAGAAACTAGGTCGTAATCCAGGCTCACGGTGTGCAATGACCAATTATTTATATCAACATTCAGTTGTCTTCAAAGCATATCTTCAAACTTTTAAGTTCTAAGCTAGCAATTCATTTAATAATTCGCTTCTTTTCATTTGTTTTATAAATTCTTTAAAATCATATAAATTTATTTGTATCAAATTCCCATTTGAACTAAAGTACCATCTGTTTTTATACATATTTTCTGTCATGGGTTGTGTTATAGATTTTGTTGTTGTTGTAATTGGTTTTTATACAACGCAGTTCTAAATATGGCATCCATAAATATTAATTGATTCTAATTAAATGGCTTAAAAACGCATTCATTAACAATTTATTGGTTTTTTGTTTTTAAATCAGTTTTTAAACATTTAAATTCATTCAGTTGCCAAACAACTGTGCAATAGGCATGGTTGGGAAGCCATGTTACCATTATTAGCACGGCTTTCATTTCCATTTTTTTTTGCTGTTGTTTTTGTTGTGATCACTATTTAAGCCATTTTTATTTATTATTAACGATGGGATTGCTTTGGATTTTTTTTTTGGTATGTTGTTGCTTCCATTTCGAATGTTTAATAATTTATATGAAATGTTTTAGTTAATATTTTTGTTGTTGTTTTTTAGTAGTTTATATTGGGTTTTTTTTATTCTCCATTCAAATTTTAATTTAATCCTTTTTTATAACCACATTTTTCCTATTGTCGCTTTCAGTACAAAATTTTTTTGTTGTTGTTTTTTGCTTTTCATGTTTTTGCCATCAAATCCTCTAAAGTGTTTTGTGTGTGATTTGTCGATTGTTGCTTATTCGAAATCGTTTATTGTTCCGTTTTAAGTTTTTTGTCCCCATTGTTGTTTCGCTCATTTGTATATGCCACATGCACTGGTATGAAATGAGCGTAGAAATATTGGCCATTGCACAGCTACACAGTTTTTCTATCTTTCAAGTACTTTGTAGATTCCATGCCAATAAAACTGTTCCTCTCTTGAAGCAAACCAAGTAGTTACCCAATTTTTGAATTCCTCATGTATCGCCATGTTGCAAAATTACTTTTCCTTGTCTTGTCCATTCTGATCGTTTTTCTTTCCATACATACATAATTGGTCATTACAATCCTTCAATCAGGTTTACGACCTAGCTTCTTACACCACTTATGTTGTGTACGTTAATTTTACATATGAGAGGCCGGACCTACAATTTAAAGTCGGCTCCGAATGACAGATTTTTAAGAATCTTTTCCATGGAAATTTTATTTACTCTCAGAGCTTTTACCAGATATCTGCTAAGAGGAAGTCGCCGAAGAAATATTTTTCATATTTCATTTTGTTGGAGATGTCTGACCTGGGGTTTGAATCGTAGCCTCACGTCTAGTAGCTATTCATTTTTTTCCCGCTTCCAGTCAATATGTAGATTCAGCGTCAATAAAAGTGTACGTCTTTTGAATCAAACCAATTAGTCACCCAATTCTCGACTTCCTGATATGAATCGAAGTACTGCTCAGGTAATGGGTGCACCATCAATGGAAACAAATAGTAGTCGGAAGCAACCAGCTCTGGTGAGTGCGTCGGATGGGATAGCAGCCCACAGCTTAATGCTTTGATTGTATTCTGAACCAGTTTTTCTTTGCAGGCAGCTGTATTGCCATGTTGCAAAATTATTTTGCCTTGTATTGCGCATTCTGTTCATTTTTCGTTCAATGCCTTGTTCAAATTAATAATTTCTTGTCGGTAGCAAGCATGTATTGAAAGTGTCATGAGGTTTTAGAAGCACGTGGTACACCACACCTTTTTGATTCCAACAGACACACAGCATTGTCTTCCTAACGAATGGGTCTGGTTTTGCAGTTAAAATAGATGGTTGTCCCGGATGAACACACAATTTTTTTCCGTTTAGGATTCTGATTATTCTGATCATTACCAGTAAAAATGCGACGCAACATTGAATTCTATAGTGTCTTTGAAGCAAAAATTCACATGAGGCTTTTTGGTTTTCCATTTGTCAGTCATTCAACTTATGTGGCCCTACCTTAATGGTTCCAACCATAAACACAGCATTATCTTCCTTACGAATTCATCTGGATTTGCAACCGAAGTTGATGCTTGTCCCAGATTAACCCAAGACACTCTCCGCTTAGGATTCTGAAAATAAATCCATTAAGCACTAATTTTTTAACGTTTTTTTGTATCAAAAGGTTTATCGGCTTTTCATCTGTCTGTCATCTAATTTACGTGGCACCCATTTTCCTTACTTTTGGATCTTCTTGTGTTTCTTGTGCAACATCAAACATTTCTTGCAATTCGTTATCTTTAATCTTCCTTGTGGTTTTCCACGTTCTTTATTTCTCACATTAAAATTGTTATCACTGACCCATTGAAACCAATTTTAGTGTGGTTGGTCTGCTAGAATAGCATCACCATATGCCTCGAAAGACATACGATTCTGTTCTTCAACACTTGTCTTCAAATGGGGAATGGAGGCGCTGGATATAATTTTACACCTCATCCAGCTGGATCTTTATAGTAAGCGCGTAGGATGTATAACCAGTCGGCGGCACTTGAAGACTGCTTAAGGCCATTGCTTAAAAATCATAAGGGAATTTGAAACCATCAAGTATATTAACTATACGACACCACTTCCCAAGGGCTCCTTTGAAATTATGAACGGATGGTTCGAAAATCAATGGAACTTTGCTGAAACATTCTGCGGAAAAGATAATTAGTAATGAAAATATCTTTGGAAAGCATATTAGCATACTTTTTGAGAGTCAGAGCCCTTGGTTCTAACGTAAATAACTGCAAGACATTTTATAAATGTTGCTAATCTCTGATATTGTCTGCTCACTAATTTAATGTGTACCAGAGATCAGCAATGAGTATTCAAAAAGATGAATAGAATCGAATCGTACTCATAATTTCTGATACTTATACGCATTCATACTTATCTTAATATCATGGAATCTCTACTCATATTCAAAGAGCTGATTTCGACCCTCCATAACTCAACATATACACGAATCACAAAATAAGTATGAATCGCGTACGAACTCTAAAATACTCACTAAATGGTTGTGTGTTTGCTTTGCTTGTTGTCTTTGTCTTTTTTCTTTTTTTTGTAAATGCAAGAACAAATAAGACTGTAAATTTTGATGAATGATTCGAATCACTCTCATCATTTATGAGTATTATAAGTATTTTTCTAAATTTATGAATCTGAATGAGTAGGCTTATGAATCAAACATATTACGAAAGGTATGAGTTTGATGTCAACGTTGTAGTCATACTCATTGTAACCTGTACTTATAAATTAACGTTGTAGTGAGTATGAATGTATCAGAGTAGTTAAATTTCAATATTGTTGGCTCACTTATATGACATATATTACTGAAAAAGTTTGACAAATTACATCGCAGACACAAAAAAAATAATAAATAAAGACTATTTCACAATAAATGTTCCCTAAGGAGACATTTGTATCATGACGCTCACTCCATACCGGTACACTTGGTAGCGTATTATATATATAATAGTCATGCCATAATACTCTCTCTCTCTCTATCTCTACAACTACATTTTGCAGCTAATATTTCCATATGAAAAACTGTATTATACCACACTGCCACCGTACATATATACAATATTGTGTATATTGTGTTCCAGTTTCAATTCAATTCAATTTGATTTCATTTCTTTTCTTTTTGTATTTTTCTGTATTTTGTTTTTTATTGTTTTTTCATTCATTCAATATTATTAATATTTTTGCAAATCTAGTTTCTCTTTAGCCCTTCCACTTTCTACTCATTCTTCATAATCGGTTTTTGTGTTTCTGCATATATTCAGTTTTATTGTTCATTTGAGATTTTGATGAGCTATTTCGCTGCAGTAAATATTATTGATATTTAATATCCAAGCGAAATGGTGTTAATAAATATTCAATTTCTATTGTCATATGCTCTGCTGCACAGTGTATTTCAAGCATACTGGATAGCAAATATTGTAACGGGCCTTGCTACTGTGACAGCTGATAGAGGGCATCTGTCAAATTAGTTGTCGTTTATTCAGAATGTCTTCAAAGTCGCCGTAGTCTAGTAGGTAGCGTGTTGGCTTATAAGACTTGAGGTCACACTCCAAACCCCAGGTCAGACATCCCAGGTCAGACATCTCCTCTCACTAGTCTACTTGTTAAAGCTCGGAGCGAAAATAAAATTGCCATGAAAAGTAACTCAAAAACATGTCGTTCGGAGTCGACTTTAAACTGAACGTCCCACCACTCATGCATAAAATTAATACACCCAACATGGATAGTGTGAGAAGCTAAGTCGTAATTCTGACTAAAGTGTTGTAATGACCAATTAACCGTAGATCGAGCTTTGTATCGAAAATGATACATTTCAATTTTGTATGTTTATCGCCAAAGATGGTACTATTTGGAACAGAACAAACTGCCTTTAGTAGTTTGGAATGAAAAAATATTACCAATTTTCACTCAGATTGTTAGCAGCTGTTTCCTGAAATCTTGTACAGTCTTTCTTACTGATCTTCTCATATTTATCTCACGTGATAGACAAACATTAGAAAAATGTGTTTCGTCCCATGTTTTATTACAGATGATAATATTTCGGTCAACTACGAAATGAGATAACAGAATTACACGCTTTGATAATGATTAATTTACACCAATTACGCCTTTTCGAAAAATGAGCTGAAAGTCTTGCAGCCTTTAATAATCATGCTTAAAGCCTTTTTTTGAAATTCGAATGAAAACGATTTAAAAAAAAAAATTATATTTATCTTAATTTTTTGTTAGAAAATTTTAACCATTTTCATAAAACTTTTATCACACAACTTGTAGTTTTATGTAAGGAATAATACTCTATAAATAGTTTGGGATTAGCTATCATACATTCAGAGCAGCCCATATATCCTTTTTAAAGATTTTTAAAAATTTAATTTTTTGTTAGCCTAAAAGGTAAGAAAATTAAAGAAAATATATTTAAATAATGATGCTTATGTTTTTATGTTCCTTTTTGGTATATTTTCATCTCAAATTAAAGTTTTTTAGCAACAAAATTCAAAAACTTTTTCAAGGTTGGAACAATACCAATCCACATGAGATCCAAGAGCATCCAATACAACCCGAAATTGTCATAGTTTGGTCATCAGTCCACATTTCTTTGAGAGGGACATAAGCCAGATCATTACTGTCAACAGCAAGTTGATTACAACTTCTTTCAGCTTGAAAATGGTTTCAACAGGACGGCTTTACGTATCTCTGAGCTCATGCCATATTGGATATTCTGCACAAGGAATTTTCAGACATGGTCATCTCTCGTAGGGGTGATTCAAACTGGTCACCGAGATTATGCGATTTGACGCCTTTAGGCAGTTTCATGTGGGGTTTTCTTAAGTCACAGGTATACGTGAATAAGGCACAAACCACAACTGCCCTTAAAACCAACACAACCCCATGCCTTCGGTCAAATTCTGCCTGATTTATGCATCGAGTCATTGAAAAGTAGACATTTCGGATGCGCTTCATCTAGAAAAGGTTTGGCAGCATTATATTCCACACATAGTGACGTCAATACGTCCTTCAAACGAATGTAGACAAACTATAAGTATACCTTGGCCAGCTTGCTGGATCTAGAGACTGTTTTGTGGATCAACAATTTATCAGACGATAAGAAGTTCACTTATTACCAAAAGGATAGGAAGGAACCTCTAGAGAATGGCGAGCTGTCCCACCAATTTTGAATTTTGAGGTTTACAAGATGTACATGGATGACGCTGTCAGTGATAAAATGCAACTTGCTGCGCAGAAAGTTAGCCAATGGCTATGAGGTTGCAGCTAAGCTGAGTTGTTGCTTTTCACCAGAATGTATAATCCGTCGCCTTAAACTTACGGATGAGGCGGATGCCTTGGTTTTTATGCTGTATAGAAAGAAAATGATTTCGCAAACTGGCAACAATTGTAAAAAATGCCTACGTTGTATTTCAAAATAAATTGTTATGGAAAAATATGCTACCGGACCAATGATCGTATTTTTGAAAACTAGCCTGCATCATTATTGGTGGAGCCTTGTGTACTTCAACTATGTAGGCGCTTAAGATAATATTACGCCTCTTGCAGCTGGATCTTTGTAGTACGGGCGAGATGTTTTGGTTTTGGACAAATGACCAGCGGTTTCGGCAGGAGCTGTAGCGTCGATAAAGAGCAGGAAACTGTTTTCCTCCTAATGGGAACATGCCATGCGCTATGCCAGATATCTGTTGGATGGTTCAATGAAGAAGGGAAACCAACAACTGTGGTATCAAACTTTTTGTTTCTACAATTACCTATCTGCATACCTACAGACATACATACATAATTGTTCATTACAACCATTTATTCAGGATTACGACCTAGATTCTCACACTGCTTATGTTGTGTGTGTTAATTTTATACATGAATGGTGGGACCTACAGTTTAAAGTCGACTCCGAACGACAGATTTTTTTTAAGAGTTTTGGCAGAGTTTTTAGCAGAAATCTGCTGAGAGGAAGTCGCCGAAGAAATTTTTTTCATATTTGAACCGTAACCTCATATCTATTAGTCCATCACACTACATTCTAAATTACGGCGACTTCAACCTACCTACTTAACTTCACATAAATATTCTTCGTGAGTGTGTCGTAAGTGATCGATCCACGAACTATATTTTTAGACTATGACAGCTTTTAGTTTGATCATCGATAACCACTGTGCCGTCATACGTAATTTAAAGTTTTTTTCTTCCATCTGACACCATAAGTTTGTCACAATCACTACGTTATAAACATTCTGTTTTTAGCATATAAATGGGGCAAATAAAAATCCGTCATTCATGTATTAATAATATTTCCCACAACCTAGATTTACATGTGCATTTACAAAGATTCTATAAAAATAACGTTTTGAATTGTCTATTTTTGTATTGGCAATTAAAAAGAAGTAAAGAAAGGAAGTCATTTATGGTATTCAGTAATGACATTTTGCTTCGACATATAATTTCTTTTCTATTTTTTAATCCCCGCAAGAAATAAGCATTTTTGACAGAGTTATGTCTGCCACGTCTCTGATGCTAGCCCATCACATTTTTCATGAACTGTATCATAAGATTTTCACAGCAATGTAGCTGTATCTCACTGATTGCAGGAGTTGTTTCAGATTTATTACCATTAAGCCGAAATTTCACAAAATTCCGAAGAAAAAAGTTGCACGATTTTAAATCGCATGATGTTAGTGGCCTGTTGACATCAGAATATCTTTGTTCAATAAATCTATTGTTGTATGCAGAATGTAGTGGGGCCATCCTGGTAAAAATACGCCCAGATCCATGCCATTTGTAGTCACCGCTATCTCGACCTGATCTTCAAAAATGTAATGACCGGAATCCACAACAGGCAGTTGCTCATTGTGGACGTATTTGTTTCTCCTGTATTGCATTCTAATTTTCTGGGTATCAAATACGATCATTTTGTGTGTTCATTAAGCCATTCAGCAGGCAAAGTGCTATGATTTTGAGTATGATTTTTTTATTGGAAAATTAGCAATGACTTCATAGATAAAATTACATACATAACTACTACTTATTTTGTGTCTGTTAATTTCATAGATAAGAGGCGGGACCTACAGTTTAAAGTCCACTTCGAACGACAGATATTTTTGAGAAACTTTTCATGGCAATTGTATTTTACTACCAGAGTTTTTGCCAGAAATCTGCTGAGAGGAAGTCGGCGAAAAAATCTTTTTTTATTGGAAATGCCTGACCCGGCATATGAACCGTGGCCTGACGTCTAATAAGCCATCACACTATCTACTAGACTGCGGCGACAAACATACCAGCAATCAGGACAACTGACTCTCTAAGTACTCTGGCTATCAGCCGGCAGCAACATTGTTGTTTGCATTCCGTACAACAAACATAACATAAAGCAAGCTTAGTTCCAATATATAGTGGTTGTCTGCCATCCCTTTGCAGTTGTAAAGCGCTATTGTCGCTTCCCTAGCCTTCTCAATTATGTTGTACTTGCATAATAGCTAAAGTATTCACTCTTTAATGTTTCCATTCATACTATATTTATATTCCTATAGTCGTAAATCTAATTGTTTGCTTGCGCTTTGACAGAAGTTTTTCCCCACTTGTAGATTCTCATACTCTAACAAGTTGAGGTTATACTAGCTTGAGTTCCAGAATGATTTCTAGATAATTTACTCTCTTGAATATCCCATTAAAAATCAAATAATTATAAGTAAAGTGGTGTATATACAGGATAAAGAAATGGAATGGTGGAGGAACCAAACCTAATAAGTTGGATAGCCATGGTGTCAGGGATTACAAAACAGTTTTCGTTTCGGCCGGGCTTTATTTGGGATATCGGTGACGAAGTTAAATTAGGTGCTGAAGCTAATATCTTTTTCATCGACCAAGAAATGCAAGTCATCGGCCAAAACAATACAGGACATCGATAAAAACTGTAAGTTATCGACCAAAAATGCATGTTATCGATCAAGAAATGCAAGTTATCGATCAAAAACAATGCAAGTCATCGACCAAAAAAGAGCTGGTCATGGTTCAAAAAAGTGCAGGTTATAGACCAAAAAAATAAAAGACATCGATAAGAAATTGTAATTTATAGACCAAAAAAATGCAAGCCATCGACCACAAAAATACAAGACATCGACAAAAAAAGGAACTGTAATGCAATGTAAATCAAGGCAATTTATAGACCAAAAAAGGACAGGTCATGGTTCAAAAAAATGCAAGTCGTCGACCAAGAAAAATGCAAGTCATCGACCAAAAAATTCAAGTCATCGAACAAAAACAATGCAAGTCATCGACCAAAAAAGAGCAGGTCATGGTTCAAAAAATTCAAGTCATCTCCCAAAAAATGCAAGTTATCGATTAAAACAATGCTAGTCATAGTATTAAAAAACGCAAGACACCGACAATTTTGCCCGGTTTATATAGGGAACTTTTTGTTGCTCACTTGAAGAGAACAATTAGCTTCGCCGCCTATATCTCCGGTCGCAAGTAACACCCGACCTTTAAAAACCTGTTTCGGAATACTTGAGATAATGGCTATCAAGCCATAATATCAAGCTGGGCTAATTTTTAACCGATTTGAGCGCAATATGTAGAGCACTATTTTTTAGGGTAATTTCAATAAAAATTATCTTCGTCGCCTAGCCTTAAGTAACGCCCGACTGAGTCGGCGAAGAAATTTTTCCATATTTAGTTTCATTACAAATGTCTGACCAGAGGTATAAACCGTGGCCTCACGTCTAATAGGCCAACACACTATCTACTAGACTACGGGGACAAACATACCAGCAATAAGGACAACTGACTGTCTGAGTGCTCTGGCTTGAAAACCTGTTTGTCAATCATTGATTCAACTATCTAAGCCAGTAGGTCAAAATTATTCGAATAAATAAATTTCGAATCCCTTTTTTTAGGCAATTTGTAGCCAAAATTTGTCGAAACGCCATGATAAACGAGCAATGAATTACAATTTAAGCCTTCATTTAATTTCAATTTTCTTAAATAAATATTAAAAATAATTACAAGAATAAAAAATATGTTGAAAACTTTTCCCATTTAGGTGACTACTTTTTAACGCAGATGTTTTCAAAAGCTTTTTCTATTCGAATTTCCATAGAATTTTCTTTTAATTGATTTTCAAAAGAAATTATAACAGTTTTCAACATGCAAGTCTTCCTCTTTTACTATATGCATGATGATGCAATTTATCTCGTACAGAAAAACTCATCCAAAACTATTCATATTCCCTTAAACTAAAGAAAGGAGAACTGCAAGAAAAAAGTGTCTTTTAATGTTTTTGGAAAGACATCGTAAATGCACTTGAGAGATCTGCACATAAAATGCATCAGCCTCACCTCTTAAGTACAGCAATAGCAACAGCAAAAGCATTTTCTATATATTTTGGCCACAAGTTTTGAAATGATTTAGAAAAGCCAACACAATTACAAACATATGCTGCTGAATACGAATGTAAAGAATTTCCCATTAAAACTATGAATGGAGGAGGCCTTAATTAAATAATCACTGTGTGAGTATGGTAGTGTGATATGGGGAGTATGATGGCTTGTGTAAAGCAGGTCAGAGATGTAAAGAGATCTTAAAACAAAACATGATTTAATGAAAAGGGAAATACAAAATTAATTTAAGCTTTTCGTTAAGTTCAGATCATCAAATATCTAGGAAAAGTTGGTTCTTTCAATTGGAACATCCTATCTTTACTTACACACTTACTTAATTCATCATTTCAACCCTGTAGTCAGTATTACAGCCTAGCTTCTCACCCAATTATGTTGTACGAGTTAATTTGCTACCTAAGTTGCTGGACGTATAATTTAAAGTCGACTCCGGACGACTGATTTATTTGGAAACATTTCATGACAATTTGTTTTACTCTCCGAGTTTTTGCCAGATGAGTGAGGAAGTCGCCGTTTGGTCGAGATGTCTGAGCTGGGCTTGAGCTGGATTTTAAACCACATACTCATCTAGACTACGATGACTTGAATCATTAAATTTAAATACAGTAATCCTTCGATTTACGTCGCCTCGATTAACGTTGTATCGATTTACGTGGTAAAATTTGTTGTTCCCTCTAACTTCAATTTGCGTCATCATTCGATTTACGTCGCCTTTTTTTGGAACCAACTGCGACATAAATCGAGGGATTACTGTAACTTTCTTATGTTCCCTTTTAAAACATACTACTTTGTAGTATGAGCAATATGAAATTCGATTTACGTCGTTTCGATTTACGTCGCCTTTTTTTGGAACCAACTGCGACGTAAATCGAGGGATTACTGTATAACAAAGTGTGTGTGTGTGATATATGTATCATCGAACGTTTTTATTTCTCTGGAGAACCTATTAATGCCATTCTGTGTGGAGTATAAGATAGTTTAAATATCTGTCACAGCTTCTCTAGGTGGAGCGCATCCACAACTCCTATCCATAAATCAGTCTAAATGTGATCCATGACATGGCTTAGTTTGGCTTCGAGAACCGCCATGGTTTGGGGCTTATTCGCATATACCTTTCGACATTAGAAAACCACACAAGAAAAAGTTTAACTGGATGAAATCGCACGATCTCGATAACCAGTTAACATCACCTCCATTTCAGATAAACATACAAACCCCCCCCCCCCCATCGGTCGCACAGGATATGCAATGTGGCAGGAACTGTCTACCACGTAACGCCATCCTCTTGAAAGCACATGTTGTTGTTATTCTGATCATCCAATTCAATCTAAAGAAAGTTGTTAATTATTAACCTGCAGTGCTCGCCGTTAACATAATCTACGTAGATGGAGTAAACAAGACTATACTAAAAATTCCAAGGGCTGTATAGCACGTTGCGCCCTCCTGTTGAAACCACATTGAGGGCACAAGGAGTTGGTAATCATCTGCCTATAGTACTCGCCGTTAACAGTAATACCCTGGCCAACGTTATTCCTTAATAAATATGGCTCGAGAACACCTCCAGGCCAAAATCTACATCAAATAGTGATATTTGCGGAATGCACTGGATGCTTTTGGATCTCATGTGGATTGATATTGTAGTAAATCTGACAATTTTGCCCTCAAATAGCTCGTGCAGAATTTCCAATATTTCATAAGCTATTGTTGTCCAAGTCAATTCAGTGCCCAATGATGGACAGGTCAAGGTCATTCTTAAAAAAATATGAACGGATGACGCTGCAGGCCAAAATCAACACCAAACAGTGATTTTTTTCCAGGATGCATTGGACACTTTTGGATCTTATGTGGATTGGTGTCGCCACAAATTCAACAATCATGTGTCCAGTCATGTGTCTTATCCCTGAAGATGATTTTTGAATGAAAATTAGCGACAATTCCCAATTGGCCTTGAGTCCATTTAGGCGAACAAATGCTGATCGTTCTTGGTCTATTGAGTTTCGAAAGCGTGCAGGCCTAAGTCACTACCCAAAATTATCCAAGTTATAGTATGTAGTAGGCCAAGTTTAGATCATGCTTTTCGTCGACGATCGTTTTCAGAACCAAAGAACTCGAATTTATGCAGCACATTGTGAGTAGAGCTCTCGGTATGACGATTATGGTGACCGCAAAATAGTCGAAGTGCTCGGTATGTTGCATGAACAGAGCACCCATTTTTTTTCAACGAGTTTATTATTTGCACGTGTTGTTGAATATTATTTCTGGTCATTGGTGATTTGGCTAAGCAGCTAATCATAAATGTCAACTAATTTGACTAATGTAGCTTGAACATCTTGCCAACAGGTGCTACTATGGTCTCAATATGCAATTGAGTAGCAGAGACCGCTCTCGTACGACAAAACTAATACTCTACAAGACAAGACACTCATCCTACCCGTGCTTCTTTATGGCGCAGAGGCATGAACCCTATTAAGTACTGATGCAGCGGCCTTGAGAGTGTTCGAGAGAAAAGTCCTACGTAAGACCTTCGGCGGCTGTGGGAGTTGGCGATGATTTCCGTATCCAATCCAACAGTGAGCTGTATGAGCTCCTCAACGACATAGACGTTGTACAGCGTATTAATATCCAGCGGCTGCGCCGGCTCGGCCATGTCGTTCGAATGTAGGAGGATGCTCCGGCGAGACGGGTATTTGATGCGGGAATCTGCGGAAATCGGCGAAGAGGACAACCTTGTATCCGTTGGAAGGACTAAATCGAGGAAGCCCTGTCATCGATTGGTGTGAGCAATTGGCGTAGGCGGGCAAGAAGCAGAGGCGCCTGGAAGGATGTGTTGCGGCAGGCCGAAATCCGTTAAACGGGAATAATTTAAAGTTGTTACAAGAAAATGGATGGACACATGAATTTTTTATGAAAATTGGGCGTGGGTTTTTTATACACCACGGTTACAGATTGTTCCTTGAAAAATTCGAATCTGAGGTTTTTGTTAAATATTACAAAACTTCGCTCCTTTTTCTTGCCTTGTTTCAATATTAAGACCAGAAATAATAAAAAGAATAAAAACACTGATCAACCACATAACCACACTTTTTAGCAAAACTTTACATATTCGGTATACAATGACCACAAAAAATGTAAAAAAAAAATTTTTCAATCCATACAATAGGACGCTCGATACTCGGTAGGACACGATGATTGTATGCGTGTATTTGAAGGCAGAAAATAAAAGAGCACTGGAGCACTTAAAGATGCACGTGCACTTTTAAACATAAATTATTTCACATGACTGTAGACATATGGGCGTTGAAGTGTATGTGTATGTGTATGTTATGAGAGTGCTGCCCACTCCCACTAATAAACGACCTCCAGTGGCACATGTAAATTTACACACGGAGATTCATTAAATTGCAACACGTTCAATACACTGTATAACTACTACATACTTACGCATGCATATTGTACGCATACACACTTAAATATTAATTTGACTGTGTCTATGACATGGGTCTGGTTGTGTGTATGTGTCCATAAATGATGTCTTTATGTATGGAAATGTAATTTTTGTGGATAATTTTTTTGGTTTTACAAAAATTTTCATACATACACACAGCCATACACAGTTACATGCATAGTCTAACCACCACTGTATTGAAAATAATTTTTTATTTTTTTTTTGCGATTTGAATAGACTTTTGAATTTTGTTACATGACTTGAATTTTGAAAACAAAAACAACAACCAAACAAATTTTTACTTGAATTTTGTTGTTATTATCCTTGTTGCTGTTGCTGTTCATTTAAAAACAACTTCATTTATTGTTAGTTGTACTTGAGTGTATAAAGAAATGTTTGAAAAGAGTTTCCAACAACATTTATTGAATTCCAGTGAAATTTTGTGGTGTTGTTCTAAATATTGTCATTTGTTGCCACATGTGGCAAGGCTATAAGGATAAGTTTGCGTACGAAAAAAAATTTTTTTTAGAATATTTTGTTGCATGTTAAGGAAATTTTAGGAAAAAATTTTTAGTTTAACTTGAGATACTAAAGATCTGTTGTTCTCCAGCAGTTTGTGTTGTTTCTAATCAGTTTGTTAATGAAGATAGGAAAAGATAAAGTTTTTCTATACCTTTGTCTTTAGTAAATACCCTACAGTTGGAGGGTATTCATGAGAATGTAAAACTCAGCACCATGAGCCGGCACTTACAACGCATAGTCTTCAGTATATGGGAGGAAGGAATCAATCAAAGCCACCAATTGTATCGTACATACATACATAATTGGTCATTACAACCCTTCAGTCAGGATTACGACCTAGTTTCTCACACCGCTTATGTTGTGTGTGTTAATTTTATACATGAGTGGTGGCACCTACAGTTTAAAGTCGACTCCGAACGACAGATTTTTGAGAAACTTTTCATGGCAATTTTTTATGTACTTTCAGAGTTTTTGCCAGAAATCTGCTGAGAGGAAGTCGCCGAAGAAATACTTTTTTAATTTTGTCTTGATGTCTGGCCTGGCGATCGAACCCTGGCTTTACGTCTAATAAGGTAACACACTACCTACTAGACCACGGCGAAAATTGTACCATCACTGAATAATCAATCTAAGCTCGGAATTATCTGGCGGGAGGCAACATATCCACAAGCAAATGGAGCACTCTGATATCAGATTGACTTAATGGTCGATCGGTTATGGTCTTCAGATATCCTTCCTTTGAGACTTGTTGCTACAAAGATGGGTTACAGAATGTAAGCTTGGAATTATGCGTCAAAACCAAATGGAGCACCCTGATGACAGATCGAATTCAATGATCAAATGGAATTATAACTCGGATGCCCATAGAAACTTGTTGTTACTTAAATGGGATACTGAATATAGGTTCGGAATTATCCATTGGGTTGCAACATATCAATCACAACCAAATCAACCTCCCTGATATCAGATCGATTTCAATGGTCAAACGGAATCATGAAACATATAACCATGGGGACTTGTTACAAGGATCTGTGTAAACAGGTGGATACCCCGGAACTGGGTGCCTATGGTATATAGAAGAACAAGAAGCCAAACAATACCTCCAGCTATCGTATCAAATACCATTTTCCAAGCGGATGAACGTTAGATAGAGAAGGTATGTTGAACCCATGCCCATAAGTACTTTTTGTTACAAGGATAGGTCTAAACAGCTGGGTACTCCGGACTTCTATTGTATTGTTACGAAAATGAAAAATCAAGACACTGGTATTTTGCTTTTACATCGCTTAACATTAAAATTATAAACAAAAGTCACAAAAACAAAACAATGCAGTAAGCAAACCTGTTTACAAATTATCGTACTGCTTAATATAACAACAAACATCAGCATAAAAAATGGTAAACAAGTAACCAAAGAATACACCAACAATACTACAAGAATAAACGTTAACAAAATACAACAACGATGTTTACATTTATAGAGATTTCGAGAAGTCAAAGTCATGAACATTTGCCTTCAAGAACATTCATCAGACTGTTTACTCCGCCATATAAAAGTCAAGGCAAAGCAAGCGACCGGAGCAGTGAAGTTCAGTCAGCCTTGTGTGAAGACGCGGTGTGTTCGAAGAGTGTAATCGTGGTTTGAACATCTCTGTTACAAAGATCTGTCGAATAATTGCCTAGTAATTGTTATTGTTTATGCAAAGGGCAGAAACAGAGGAATAACGAAGAAAAGCAATTGTTGTTGTTTACATCAAATTGTGTACAGTGTCGCACAGAATTGTGCGAATAATAAAGAATTTTAATTAAAATTAAACACAAGTTTATTTTTATTTTATTTGCAATCTATGAGCTCATATTTTAAACGTTTTTAAAAGATAAAAACGTAACAGTATGTAGAAGAACCAGAAACCAATCCATACCTCTAGCAGTCGAAGCAAATACGGTTTTATAAGCGGATGTACTTGAGTTTAGAGAATACATTAGCTGTGCCAGTGAAAATTTAAAAAATTTGACATCTAGGCACTTATATATTTTCAATGACAATTACAACAATAGCATCCAGAGATATAGGATCAAGAAATGAATCTTAATTGACTATTACACCCATTCAGTCAGGATTACAACCCAGTTTCTCACACCAACAATGTGAATTTTATCAATTTTACTCTCAGAGAGAGGAGCGGCGGGATCTACAATTTAAAACGTCGCTTCTGAACGGCAGTAAAAATAGCAAGTAATTTAGCTTCTAGACCCATGGAATTCCAGAACATAAAACTGCAAAACCCATTGCCTTTGGAGCATTGAAAATCTCGCTACGAAATTGGACTGGAACGCCCTTCAAACTTGCAACAATGAATAGCAGAAAAACTTTCAAGGATACTCTATGACGATCCTTTGCTAGGAAAACTATGAATACTTTAAGACTAAATAAAGGCGACTTAAGTGAAGTTGTGAGCATACTTACTGGATGCAGCGGCTTACATCTGATGCACACAGTTAATAATGAGTACAGGGGTATGAGTAGCACACGTTAATACAACGAAATACTTTTTAATTATTTGTCCAGCGTTCAAAAGCTCGAGCCCATAATACTTTAGGTGGAATACCAAACCAAACATAGCTCCTCTATGAGCAGTTAACTTGAAAAAACTATGAATCCTAAATCAGGCTGGACTGGGCCAGACTGTCACATGGCATGGATTATGTTGGCCTTGGTTTGCGGCTTATTTGCATACATCTGAGACTTTCGAAATCTGCACAAGGAAAAGTTTATTTACTTACTTAATTTCTTACTTAATTGGCCATTAACAACCCGATTAACGCATTTCGGCCGGGCTTAACACATCCTTCCAGGCGCCTCTGCTTCTTGAGCGCCTACGCCAGTTGGTCATACCAATCGATGACAGGGCTTCCTCGATTTGGTCCTTCCAACGCAAACAAGGTCATCCTCTACGTCGACTTACGCTCCACGTCTCGCCGGAGCATCCCCCTTCATTCGAACGACATGGCCGAGCCAGCGCAGCCTCTGGATATTATCGTTGAGCAGCTCATACAGCTCACTGTTGGATCGGATGCGGAAATCATCGCCAATTCGCACTGGACTGCAGATCTTACGTAGAGCTTTTCTCTCGAATACTTTCAAGGCTGCTGCATCAGTGCTTCATAGTGTCCATGCTCTGCGCCATTAAGAAACACGTGGAGCATGACCATCTTGTAGAGCATTAGTTTTGTCGTACGTGGGAGCTATCTGCTACTCAATTGCCTATTGAGACCATAGTAGCACCCGATTGCAAGAGGAAAAGTTTAACGTGCTAAAATCGTATGATCTCGGTGGCCAGTTCAGATCACCTCTGTGTGAGATAACAATGTCCTCAAAATCTTTTGTGCAGAATATTCAATGTGGCATAAGCTGTCTAGCTCGTAGCGCCGTCGTGGTTATTCAGACCTATACTACTCGCAGCTGACAGTACTGGCCTGACCACAGTAGTTCTCACAGATATATGGTCTAATAGCGTCATCAGGCTAATATTTACACAAAAGAATGACTTATGGACTCATGTGGATTGATATCGCATCTATTTTCGATAATTTTGTTTGTTTACATACTCATTCCTCCAGAAATGAGAATCATTGCTGAAGATGATCATCATTCTTTATCGTACCATTAGGTAGGATCAGTACCATTCAGTACAACACATGTCGTTGTTCCTGGATCAGTTGGAATTTGTACGGATACAGGCCCAAGTCACTCAATATGCGCTAAGTTGTCGTCTGCAACAGGTCGAGTTCTCATGAGGTACGCGCAAACATACTCCCTCGGATTCTTCTGTATATTCTCACGTATAACGGTGATGTTCTCAGCTGATCGACGTACGGGTGTTGGACGATCGTTCACTAAATCAGTGGATTCGAATTTATCCACCACATTACCGGCAGTAATTTCGGTAGCACGATTTGAAGATCAGAAAATGGTTGTCAAAACTTGAACTTTTCTTGATGTATTACTATCACGAATCATAATTCGTATAACTATACGTAGGGCATTATTTTATGCCTTAAATTCGAATATTCTACAAAAGTTAAGTTTAAAAATTACGTGTCTTTGCTTTGTTAGTTGTGAACATCAAATGTTTTGTTCAACAAAAATTGAAAATGTTCTCATTTGTCCAGCAAGATGTGTTCGTATAAAACAAGTAAAGTTTGTAGAAGTATTTGGAATGCATTTTCAAGGTGTAAGGGAAGTTTTGCAATATGAGATGCTTTGGCAGGACAATGAAATAATAATTATAGATTAAGTATCTGCACTACATAACCATTTAATGTTGCAAAAAACCTCTTTAATGCGCTATTTTAATTGGCAATAATTAATATAATTACTAGCAGATAAAAAGTGTTTCCTTACTCCTCAAAAAATTTCAGTCCAGTGCGCCTAATGTGTCAATCATTCAAAAAATGGCAAAAAAAAATCAAGAAAGCTGGGTTGTAACGGACCGTAAAACCCCTGTGCATCAACATACTTTTCGGTCTCTTGAAAACATTGTTGCTATAAAGACTGCGGTAGCACAATGGGCCCAATATGGCCTAAGTGAGTCCATCCACAAATTTTTCTTAGATGGGCAGCCGCCTCTACCTACCTAACTACGTTGCTATAAAGTAGAGTGCCGCCAAACAGCGGAAAACAGCAGTTCGGCATCGTTCTCACCAATTTTACGAAACACTACGCAGAGAATTTGGAAAAAGACCTCTACCTTCAGGCGTACCAAATTCAGCGTCTCCAGTGAAGTACTTTTTTATCCAATTCCCTTGGTGGCACGTTCGCCAAGCCCAGATCATTGAACGTTCTGTCGCCCAAAAACCAATGACGCGTGTTCTGAAGTGCAAGGCACTCACATAAAAGCTGTTGCACAGATTCCCTTTCTTCCACATCCTGGCAGTTTATGCAGTAATTTTGGTGGGCCAGACCGAACTTGTCAGCGAAACTGCCAATAGTACAGTGTCCAGTTAGAATTCCTGTTCAAGTCAAGTAGTTCCTTGGTTTTCCTGCTGACCACTGCTGGACCACCTTTAGTTTGTTGAATTCCATGCTGCTTTTTAAAATTGGAAAAAATGTTTCTGTAGGTGCGCATATACCCTCTATCGTCTTTTCCTCAGACATCTCTAATCCTTTCCGTGCTAGTTCGTCCACCTTTTAGTTTGCCTCTCTGCCACAGTGGCCCTAAACCCAGTAGAGAGGGGTGTTGTGTCCACGTATACGGTGTAGAGAGTCCACCTGACGCCCTTGGATTTGGTGTGGTGTGATTCCAGCGCTTTGCTCGATTGTTCACATTTACGATCAAGTTTGAAGGGTATAGATTCCTGGTTTCAATCACTCGTGCAGCTTGTCCAATAGAAAAAATCTCCGCCTGAAATACACTGGCCTGGTTAGGTAATCTGTATGAACCGTTCAGTGATGTCTTGTCGAAATAGAGAAATAGAGGTTCCAGGTCTTTTTGAGCCATCACTGAAGATCGTTATGTCAACGTCACCGATGATAGTTTCCCTGGGAGTGTGAGTTCTGTATGTTCTTCCGAAAGCAGTCTCTGATACCAAGTAGTCACATTCATGCAGGGCACGGCTCAGTGCCCTACCGTACATACATCCATAATTGGTCATTACAAGCCTTCAGTCAGGATTATGACATAGTTTCTCACATCACTTATGTTGGGCGTGTTAATTTTATCAATGAGTGGCGGGATCTACAGTTTAAAGCTAACTCCAAACGACAGATTTTTGAGAAACTTTTCATGGAAATTTTATTTAGTTTCAGGGTTTTTTGAAAGAAATTTTCTGAGAGGAAGTCGCCAAAGAAATATTTTTTATTTCGTTTTATCAGAGATTTCTGACCTGGGGTTTAAACCGTGGCCTTACGTCTAAGTGCACTACCCTACCGTGTATGGCCTAAACATATCTGAGAACATAAGCCTCAGTACAGTTCTGGCAGCCATGTTTTGGACGAAGTTGTCTAAACGACCACGAGGCCAGCCTTAGGCGTGGACCTCAGAGCACCCATGTGATGGCCAAGCATGCCAACCTCTGTACTCTGTTCAGGGTACCGAACAATATTGCTTACTGATACAACCTTATTTATATTACGACGGGATTAATAGTACTCCTCTCATACATGGTGAGCCATCTATCGGTTTAAATCTGAACCATCGAATCTAACAATACTTATGTCATTCTATTCTGTCACCAAATTCAGTACATTATCTCCACTGAACATAATGAATCGATTTACGCTTGAGTAACGTCGAGATTTATCAAGAAACTGCATGACGATGTCGATTTTGCCAAAAAAAAAATTAGCTTTTCGTTTGAATCTCATTTTCATCTTGGTGGGCACGTTAATAAGCAGAATTGCCGTATTTCGGGCTTAGAAAAATTATACGTGGGCTTACAGAAACTAATGTACCCATTACGAGTGACTGTTTTGTGCGGCTTGTAGAGCGGAGGCATCATTGGCCCATATTTCTTTGAAAATGAGAACGGCGCAACCATTACGGTCACTGGAGACACCTATCGCACCATGACAACCGATTTTTTGTACCCGTTCTTCGGTGTATTGAGATTGGTACGTTTTTACCTTTTAAAAACATTTAAAATATGAGTTCGTTGACTGTAAACAAAATAAAAATAAATTTGTATTTAGTTTCAATTAAACTCTTTATTGTTCGCACTACTTTTATGTGCCACTGTTACAACCTGATGTATCCAACAATAATTGCTTGCTTACTATTCTACTTTACACTTCTGTCCGCGCAAACACTAACAACTCTTCGCTAGATCTTCACAACAGCGATCTTCAAACCACGACTATTTACTTCGCATGCACCACGTCTTCACACAAGACTAACTGAATTCAACGAGTAGTTGCCTGCTTTGTCTTGCCCTTTTATATGAGCACGCAATCAGTCTGATGAAAGTTCTTGAAGTGGAACGTTCGGAGTTTCGCCTTCTCGCGAATTCTATTGCGACTTAATTGTTGTTTGTGTATTTTGTTCACTTTGTGTGTTGTTGCATTCTCGCTTACTTGTCTATCATACCGATGTTGTTGCTTTACTTGTAACATGTTCGTTGTAATTGTTAGTGTAGCAAATTGTTAATCATGTTAATGTTAAACGATGTTTTCATATTCGTAACAATATGAACGATGTTTGGTTTCAACAGGGTGGTGCCTCTTGCTACACATCTCATGTCACAATCGATTTATTGCCTCAAACGTTTGATGGTCTAAATGGACCCACACGTTGTCTTGCAGAAGCCAATGAACCTACTACGTGCGACTGTTTTGTCCGGCTTGTGGGGCGACGGCATCATTGGCCCATATTTCATTTGAAAATGAGAACGGCGCAACCATTACGGTCAATGGAGACACATATCGCACCATTATAACCGATTTTTTTGTACCCGCTCGTAATGGTACTGATGTGAACGATGTTTGGTTTCAACAGGATTTTGCAACTTGCCAAACTTGTCAAACGTTTGATGGCCGTTTAATTAGCCGAAATGGTGATGTCAATTGGCCGCCAAGTAGCTGCAATTTGACACCGTTGGACTATTTTCTGTGGGGCGCCGTTAAAGAAAACCGTTATGCCGATAAACCATAAACAATTGAGCATATGATGATTAACATTCCTGATGTCATTGCCGAGGTATGACTGGAAAAAGTGCCCGAAAATTGGTTCGATCGTATGAGTTACTGTGAAACCAGCCACTTCAGCCATATGAATGAAATATTATTTCATTTCTAAGCGGAACAATTGTACTTCACGACAGAAAAATAAATTTGGAAATAATTTTAAACTTTTAAATGGAACACCCTATGCATCAACAATATTTTATGAATAAATTAAAATATTTTAAATGATACAATAAATAAATAAATAAAGACTTATTGTTGAATACACATACTCGTAGTTTGTAAAATTTCAATATTTTGAAAATATTTTACTGGAGTGGAATTAAATTATACAACACAGCCTGTGATAATGGACAATATATGGATGGTACTTATGCAGAAGCCTTGCTTGTTTAGATGTTAGAAATTATCAAGACAAACACAAATAATTATTATAACAAGATAAACATCTCAATAAATATGTTATAATATGTAGTTTTTGTTTGTGTGTGTAACTGTGTGTGTGTTTGTATTATTTTCATTACATTTGTTCCTGTTAATTGTAACATTTGAAGTCCAAACAAAACAATACAAACTCATGTTGATTTATCAATTTTGTTTATCATTTTAATTTCATTTTATTTACAAAACTTGGCAACATTCACCCATACAGTCTACAATGTGATGAACTGACCCCTGTGTTGCTGTTTAAGGTCCTCTTTTTAACCTCTGAACTGCAATAAACTCAAGCATAGTCAAGCATACAACTACAATGTTACACTCACAATAAAGTTCTTCTGTTATTGTTGTTAGCAAGAGGACAATCCAATCTACCGGTTGTGTTGATGCTACATAAGCATGTGTATGTTTAAGTTAGTGTCCTTGCTAGTCTGTATGGTTTTTGTGTCGTATTTCTTTTACATCAAAAGGAAAATTTGTGGCCCAAAAGCTTTAACCAACAATTTAAACTGATTTCATTACAAACACATAGAAAATGCATCATTTGTGAACGTATTTAAATGAAACGTTTCAAATGATATTCTTGTGTTACAGTAGTTACACTAACTAGTATACCTTGGACTTCATTTCAAACATACGAGTACATATGTAGTCATCTGTAAGCGCTTTCTATTTTAAAATTCAAATGAACCAAAGTGTCCGTGAAATAAAATTGAAATATTTTATTACTTTGTATGGTCTATTGGCATCATTATTTGTGGGACATTATGCCATCCAAATGTTCACCATGTCTTCTCTGAGTGAGACGCATTCGAAATATACACCTTTCCATATCTCTAACATATCAACCAAGTTGAATTTGACCGGTGGCTTGGGTATGTTGAACGTGAGTCTCGCTGTGTTTTGTGACTTATTCGTATACACCTGCGGCTTAAAAAACCTAACAAGAAAAACTCTAACAGGTTCATATTGCACCTCCACATGAGATGGCCATGTCCTCAAACCGCTCGTGCAAAACATCCAATGTGACATGAGCTGTCTGGCACGTAGCGCTCATCAAATTCAGGCTAATAGAACGCCATTAACAGTGAAAGCCTGACCAATGTCGTTCTCTATAAAACATGAACCGATTATGATTACATACATACATAATTGGTCATTACAACCCTACAGTCAGGATTACGACCTAGTTTCTCACACCACTTATGTGTTAATTTTATACATGAGTGGTGGGACCTACAGTTTAAAGTCGACTCCGAACGACAGATTTTTGAGAAACTTTTTCATCGCTTTTGCCAGAAATCTGTTGAGGGGAAGTCGACGAAGAAATATTTTTTCATATTTCGTTTTGATGTCTGACCTGGGGTTTGGACCATGGCTTATCCAACGCACTATCTTCTAGACCACGGCGACTTCATTTTAAAGATTTATTCTTTTGGAAAATTTGTTTTTATTCATTAAAATTACATTTCTTGATCATTTAGACGGTATCTTTCCCTAAAAAGTATGTGTTCTGTTTGGGTAAAGTACCTCTCTATCGAGAGGTATTCGCAAATTCGGTTCAGTCAACGACCGAACAATACTCGTATGTTGATAAAACGCAACATTAGTCCGTCATTAGTGCAATAGAATTTAATTTTCATCGAAAAATCATCTTTTGCGATGACGACACTTTCTAAATGTATACAACAAAAGCAAACAAAATTGTGAAACTTTGAAACCCAATTGTGTTCAACGTATCCCGAACAACTCATAAAGTGCGGACTTACGACGTCATCGGTTCATATTTATTTGAAAACGAAGTTCGCCAGACCATCATCGTCAACGGCGAGCATTATAGGTAGATGATTACAATTTTCTCTTGGCCTGAATTGAATGATATGGACAACAACGACATGTGGTTTTAATAAGACGGCACTATTTTCCACACGATTCGTGCTACATTGGATATTCTGCACGAACGACTTGAGGGCGTGGTAGTCTCACATGAAGGTGGTGTGAACTGTACCTTGAGATCGTGTAATTTGATGCCGTTAGATTTTTTAAGGGATTTTCTTAAGTCGCAGATGTATAAATCATAAGTCAAATCGGTCCTTTAGACTACTATAACCCATACAGGTGATCAAATTCAGACTTATATAATGGATGAGAGTTGAGGAAAGTTGAACATTTTTGATGAGCTTCAACCGGAGAAGCCGTGGCAAATATGGCTGGTTTTCCAAAGGAATAAAAAATATCGATATTTTCGACATAAGCTTAGTTTTACTTAAGTTTAAGGATAGGAATCGCTTAATTAAAGTTCGTTTATAACTTTGCGAAAAGGACATTTGGTTTTAGAACTCCAACTATGGACTTCGGGAATAAAGATCCCGAGGTTCTCAGTGGAGAACAAAAGATTTGATACTAATGACTCGAAATACTGGACTCTGTTGACATATTAGACGTGAGACCACGGTTCAAACCCCAGGTCAGATATCTCGAACAAAACGAAACATGAAAAAAAATATCTCTTCGGCTACTTCCTCTCAGCAATCTTTTGGCAAAAATTCTGAGAGTAAATAAAATTGCCATGAAAAGTTTCTCAAAAAATCTATCCTTCGGAGTCGAATTTAAACTGTAGGTCCCACCACTCATGTATAAAATTAACACACACAACGTAACTGGGGTGCGAAACTACGTCGTAACCCTGACTGAAGGGTTGTAATGACCAATTATGTATGTATGTATGTATAGTGCACGCCATTAACAATGAAAGCCTGACCAATGTCGTTCTCTATGAAATATGAACCGATTATGATTCCAACACAGCAAACAACAACTTTTTGGGGAGACTTCTCTGGATCTTATATAATCCACAAATTGACCAATGGGCCTCACCGCTAAAGATAATTTTTCAATGAAAACCAGCAACAGTTGGCAAATGCTCCAGACTCCATTCAAAGAATGTCATTACCTATAATCTTTTAAATTTAGTGGAATATATTCAGTTCAAATCATGACGCTAACTTCGCCCAATTCGACGCCTCCGTTCTATAACATTCTAAGTCGAAAAAGTGTGTTTTGAGTTATGAGCTCTCAAAGTTTTCCCGCGACAAACGACCATATGTGTATTCTAAGGAGATTTTTCCCTATAACTTCGGAACGGATCGGCGCATCTTAACCAAATTTTAACAGTATTTAAGTTAGAGAACGTAGAATTTAAAAATACAAGAACAGTGTACTTAGAACGTTATAGAATGGAGGCGTCCAATTGTGGTGTGCGAAAAGCCGAGATCTCGTGACCATCGCCGAATCGACTGCTTGGTATTCTGCTGTACACTCTCACGGGTAAGAGCAATGTTACGGGCAAATCTTGGGTTTCGTCGATGTACGGGTGTTGTTCGATTGTTTTCTAATCCTGTGTACTCGAATATATTCTTCACATTGTGAATAGTTCTCTCGGTAGGACGATTATGGCGATTGTAAAATACGTTGTCCGAACTGGACGTCCATTTTGGTGAAACATTTTTACTATTAGCCTTTAGTGGTATTGAAAGGGAGTCTACTAATATGGGTCTGGCAGTTAGTGAGGGCAAAACAAAGTATATGTTATCGACAAGTAGAAACGTGCGGCATATTGGATCTCAGATAATGGCCGATAAATATACTTTCGATATAGTCGAGGAATTTATTTATCTTGGCTCCGCCAAAAATGATGTTAGTCTGGAGATAAAGATAAAGGTGCTGCTACGGTCTCAATAGGCAATTGAGTAGCAGCTATCGTACGACAAAACTAATACTATCCTCCCCGTGCTTCTTATTGGCGCAGAGGCATGGACCCTATTAAGCACTGATGCAGCCGCCTTGAGAGTATTCGAGTCCTACGTAACATCTTCGGTCCAGTGCGAGTTGGCGATGATTTCCGCATCCGATCCAACACTGAGCTATAAGAGCTCCTCAACGACATAGACGTTGTGCAACGTATTAATATCCAGCAGCTGTGCTGGCTCGGCTAACAAGAAAACTTCTGATGGAAGAAATGCTTGCCAAGACACATTGTAATCATGCTCTATCAGAAACAATATGTAGAAGATGACGATCAGAGATAACGATTTTGATGTGAGAAATGAAGAACATGGAAGACCATCAAAAAAAAGTTTGAAGATGACGAATTGCAAACATCTCGAGTTAAAAATAAATGACAGACCATTTAAAAGCTGTGGGAAAAGATCCCAAAGTCTGGAAAATGGATGCCACATGAATTGAATGACCGACAAATTGAAAACCGGACAAACTTTGAACTTTTGCTTCAAGCATACAAAGGAAAATCCGTGTTGCAAATTGTTACAAACGATGACAAATGTAGTTATTTTCAGAATCCTAAACGGAAAAAAATGTGGGTTAATCCGGGACAATCATTATTTTCGAATGCAAAATCAGATCGATACGGCAGGAAGGCAATGCTGTATGTTTGGTGGAATCAAAAAGTTGTTGTGAATCACGAGCTTCTAAAACCTGGTAAAATCGTTAATACAGATCGCTACCCACAACAAATGACTAATTTGAACTATGCATTGATCGAAGAATGATTAAAATGGACCACAAAACACGCAAAGGTAATTTTGCAACATGACAATGCAACTGCCTGTGATGCAAAATTGGTTCAATCACAACATTAGTCTGAAAGCTGCTACTCCACTCGCCGTATTCACCAGACTTGGTTGCACTCGACTACTACATGCATAATTGGCCATTACAGCACTTCAGTCAGTGTTACGACCTAGCTTCTCACACCACTCATGTTGTGTGTGTTAATTTTATACATTAGTGGCGAGACCTACAGTTTAAAGTCGACTCCGAACGACAGATTTTTGAGAAACTTTTCAAGGCAATTTTATTTACTCTCAGAGTTTTTGTCAGAAATCTGCTGAGAGGAAGACGCCAAAGAAATACTTTTTGTATTTTATTTTTGATGTCTGACATGGGATTTGAACCGTAGCCTTACGTCTAATAAGCCAACGCACTACCTACTAGACTACGGTGACTTACTATCTGTTTTTATTCCTAAGAGGAAGTCGAAAATCGTGTGATTAAATGGTTTGCTTCGGGAGACGAACAGTTTCATTGACGTTGAATCCACAAATTGTTCGAAAGATGGAAAAAATGTGTAGTCACCAATGGCCAATTGTTGGAATATCATGTTTTTACTTTCCTATTAAAAATTAGGAATTACTGGACTTCGATTTCAGTGCAAGTTTTATATCGGGTGAGCCACATATCGGTTTACGCTTGAGCAACGTTTGGATTTATTGGAAATTTATTTCCAAAACAAAGACAATTGGTCGGAAATTGCACGAAAATATCGTATAAAATTGGTGGCATTGTTTATGCGCCAAGATGTGAGCGTGGTCGTATAGTGCGTACAGCCGAAAATATGAAAACTGTGGCTAAGATTGTGCGTAAGTATTCATCAACATCAACTTGTCATCTTTCTCAAGAATTGAACATTTTACATTGAATTTTGGGAAGAGATCCCTACAAAGTTCGATGGGTTAAATATTTTAGCCGCATGACCATCCGCTTCGTTATCGCTTCGCTAGATGAGCCAACGAGAAACTGCACAAAAATCATCATTTCGGATGAAACTTACATTCATCTTGGTGGGTACGTTAATGAGCAAAATTGACGTATTTGGGGCTTAGAAAACCCACACGTGGTCTTGCAGAAGCCAATGCACCTACTACGAGCGACTGTTTTGTGCGGCTTGTGGAGCGGCGGTATCATTGGCCCATATTTCATTGGAAATGAAAACGGCGCAACCATTACGGTCAATGGAGACACCTAACGCACCATGATAACCGATTTTTTGTACGCGTTCTTCATGGTACTGATGTGAACAATGTTTGGTTTCAACAGGATTTTGCAACTTGCCACACATCTCATTCCACAATCGATTTATTGTGTCAAACGTTTGATGGCCGTTTAATTAGCCGAAATGGAGATGTCGATTTGACACTGTTTAAGAAAAAAAATTTCTTTATAAACGAAAAAAAAAATATTTTTTGCATTGTTAAGTAATCATGACTTAATTATGGTTGAAAAAGAAAACTAAGCTGTAGTCAGTCTTCAGTCACTATTTTTGTAAAATATTTCGCCATTAATTTTAATTTTATAAATTGATGATTTGAACACATTCTTATTGAATTCCTGCTTGAAAGAAAACGATGAGAAAATAGAAGAGAAGAAAAGATTTACAATATTAACGCATACAGATAATAACAAATAAAACTTCCTAGTCTTGTCAACACTATTTGCTTTATTTTCATTTATTTTAACTCAATTTGATGGCAAATCACATCATATAATTTCCAAACACGTCCGTTTGCTATTCCACTTGCCAACCAAGCAACCAACCGACTTCCAATTTCTTCTCTTTGCTGCAATAGCAATGGCAACCAAACTAAGGACTGCCAAAGTAACAAACGAAACACACACAGAAAATTTAAGTCACGAAAACAATTTTAAGAATTGGTCTGTTATCCAAAAAATAATACCTTACCCCCTTCCTAGCCTCCCCCAGTATACCCTACTAAAAGAAAAAAGAAACCAGAAAGAAAAGATACGAGTGTTTGTATGAGTATTTGCTTACAAAAAACAAATGAACACTCACTCACTCACAGACAAGATGAAATGAAATGACTTCACATCATCAACAATAACAACAGCATCTGCTGCAGCAACAAAAGCTATAAGCTTAGTTAGGCCAGGCCCAGTCAATGGTATCATCTTCATCAGTGGCTTTGTTCTTTTCATATCCAAAGCACTCGTCGTACTTTTTAATACTCAACATTGCCTGATGCAACCCCATTTTCCATTTTGTACACAAAACAGCAGTCGATTGTTAAAAGTCCATCTGTTACTCAATTGCTAATGTTGTTTGTTTGCTACAGTATGTGTGCGTGTGTGTTTGTGTAAAAGTGTTGTTTGTAAGTGTGGCTGTAACACTTTTTAAGGGTTTAATTTGGTCTCATCTTCTTAGTATTATTTGAACAATTGTGTTAAGCAGTTGCTGTACAGTGGGTTGCGTAATGAAAAATTAAAGGAAATTCTATCGGGTCCGCCATTTAACGTTTTGTTTTTTCAACTAGTGCTTATTTCGTGAATGGTAACACTTAGCTCATGTCTGATTTGACAGATAATTAATTTTATCCTTCCGCTGAACGAATATGGTTGTGTATACGCGTGAACAATGCCGGGAAATATTGCGACATTACTTTGAAAGTCATGGTAATGATGCAGAATGTGTGCGAAAATTGCGTACGGATTTTGGAAGAAGAGAAGTACCGTCAGCTCCGTATGTTCGTTATCTTGTGAAAAAAGTGAAAGAAACTGGCATCCCCATCGATAAACCAAAGCGTGAAAAGCCAAAAACAGTGCGTACACCCGAGAATATTGCTGCTGTTGCGGAAAGTGTGCGTGAAGCGCCATCAACATCGTTCACCGTCGTTCTCAACAACTGAACATTTCGGACATTTGAACATTATGACGCCATACAAAGTCCAATTGGTTCAGGAGTTGAAGCCAATTGACCATCCAATGCGTTTTCGCTTCGCTAAGTGGGCTTGCGATCGACTTACAGAAGATGCCGATTTTGGTAAAAAAAAAAAATCTTCTTTTCAGATGAAGCTCATTTTGATCTTGGCGGGTATGTAAACAAGCAAAATTGTCGCGTATGGGGCACAGAAAACCCGCACGCATGCATTGAAAAGCCGACGCACCCAAAACGAGTCACTGTTTGTTGCGGATTTTGGTCCAGAGTATTATATTATTTATTATTATATATTATTATATTATTATTGGGGCATTTTTCTTCGAAAATGAGCAAGGAGTGGCCCTTACAGTCAATAGCGATCGTTATCGGGCCATGTTGAACGAAATTTTGTTCTCAAAAATTAGGATATTGGCAACATTTGGTTTCAACAGAACGGCGCTACGTGCCACACAGCCGAAGCTACACTCGATGTTTTGCGCCCTGTTTTTGAAGATCGCATTATCAGCCGCAGAACTGATGTCGTTTGCTCACCTCGGAGCTACGATTTGACACCGTTGGACTATTATTTGTGGGGTGCCGTCAAAGATAAGTGTTACGCCGACAAGCCAGAGACAATTGACGCTTTAAAGGACAATATTCGTGAAGCCATTGGGGAAATACAGCTCCACACAATCGATAATGTGCTTAAAAATTGGACCGATCGTGTAGGCTACTGCATGGCCAGCCGAGGCAGCCATTTGAATGAAATTTTTTTCCATTAGTAACCGGAACGATTGTACTTTCAAATAAAAAAAGAAATTTGAGAAAATATTCAGTAGTTTTTTTTAAAACATTTTCAAAAAAAAAGTTATTTGGCGGACCCTTTATAACAAATTAATAATATCGGGTGGGCCATGTATGTGTTTAAATTTGAAACATCGGTTATATCGAATCTGGCAATACTTATGTCATTTTAATCTGTCATACAATTCAGTACTAACGCTGCTCCGCTTAATGCTGTTTCCGTATTACGCGGTAGCATTTGAATTCCCCTAAATCGCACACTGTATTGATACTTGTTGTATACAAAGTGTGCAAATGAAACGTCCATGCACCAACCAAAAGGGGTGTACTATATAGCGATGGAGCATACATACATAATTGGTCATTACAACTCTTCAGTCAGTATTACAACCTAGTTTCTCACACCAGTTATGTTGTGTGTGTTAATTTTATACATGAGTGGTGTGACCTACAGTTTACAGTCGACTCCGAACGACAGATTTTTTGAGAATATTTTCATGACAATTTTTATTTACCCTCAGAGTTTTTGCCAGAAATCTGCTGAGAGGAAGTCACCGAAGAAATACTTTTTGTATTTTGTTTTGATGTCTGGCCTGGGGCTCGAACCCTGGCTTTACGTCTAATAAGCCAACACACTACCTACTAGACTACGGCGATTTCATACGACGGAGTATACTATGTATCTTCTTTTGTTAGTCTGGCCAGAATAAAGATTCCAACTGTATTTTCCGAAGTCGTAATCACAGTACGAACGCATCTTTTCTGTGTCACAGTCGATTTATTAGTTGCTATCAACGTTACTAGGTGGAACGTTCTCAGTATTTTATCTCAGTTATTTTATGTTAGGAATGCTATTGTATCCACAAACAACAGATGGGGCGAGGATATCCTGTCACTATTTATATAAGAACGATACATGGGTCTATCAATCGCTGCCTTTGCCAGATAATCCATGTATACTGGCCAAGAATTATAACCAAATAGAGACTGAGGCAGAAAACAGTCCTTGTCAACCAAGATAAGGGCAGGCAAATGATGTTGGTTCGACCATTCCTTTAGAAAGCCGATAGATTATATCACCATCGGTGTCATAAAAATGTACGTCAAAAAAACTGTAGCTTCTAGGCTACAGTAGAAAGTGACGTCCTGCTCACATAGGGAGAAAACAACTTGAAGACGATATAAACAGCAACGCTAAGAGTCACAATGAAATGAGGGCGTTCGCACAGAGCAGACATTTAAACAAATTAATTGAGGCCCTATGAGCCTTGTAGAAATCAAGGGAACTTATAACACGGGAAGCTTAAAGCTTCTGGTCTTTGAATTTAAAAACAAAGTACATCATCGAAATTTTTTATTCCTTTGTAAACCTATTGATGCCATTATGTGTGGAGTATAACATTATTAGTATGTCCGCAATGGCTTCTCCGGGTAGAGCGCATCTCAAATGTCAAATTTCTTATAATGCAAGCGCATAAATCAGACTGCATTTGTCCAAATCTATGGCTTTGAGGACCACTGTGGTTTGTGGCTTATTCGCATACACCTCCGAGACATAAGGAAACCACTCAAGAAAAAGTGTAATGGGGGCTATATCACACATTCTTGAGGGCCCAGTTCACGTCACCATCACGTGAGATGACCACGTAGTAGTAGTCTAGTAGCTCGTGCAGAATATCCAATCCAATATACGTCTGCTGGCCAACGTTGTACTCAAAGATATATGAACCAACGACGACGCCAAGCTAAAATCCACATTAAAAGGTGACTTTTTCAGGATGCTCTTATATATTATGGGGACTGGTATTGTCCCAAATTTTACAATTTTGGTTGTTCACGTACCCATTGATTTAGAAATGGGCCTTATCGCTGAAGAGGATTTCTCGGTGAAAATTGGGGTCAATCGCCAACTGCTCAGAGCCCATTCAGTGAGCATACGTTGTTGTCCATGGTCGTCTAACTTCAGTTCCTGCGTCAGTTGAATTTTGTACGCGTGCTGGTCAAGTAGTCGTAGTCTAGTAGGTAGTGTGTTCGCTTATTAGACGTAAAGCCATGATTCAAACCACAGGTCAGCAAACAAACAAACGAAATATTAAAAAATTTGCTTCGTCAACTACCTCTCAGCAGATTTCTGACAAAAACTGTCGTTCAGAGTCGATTTTAACTGTAGGTTCCGCCACTCATGTACAAAACACACACAACGTAAGTGGTGTTGAAGCTAGATCGTAATCCTGACTGAAGGGTTGTAATGACCAATTATGTATGTATGTATGTATGTATGTATGTATGTATGTATGTATGTATGTATGTATGCAGTTGCAGAGAATAGCGCTGTAAAAGGGCGAGTTGTTATGAGCGGCGGTAAATCGACTGTCTTAGCTTTCGGCAGATTTTGCATTTTATTTGGTCGATCTTTCAATGAATCAGTGGCCTCGTGTTCATCCACCACATTGCGAATAGCAGTGCACTCGGTATTAGGTTAAAGGGTTGAAACACGTTGTATTTTAACCGAACAGATCAACCATATTCCGCAGATCCCCGCATCAAATACCCGTCTCGCCGGAGCATCCTCCTCCATTCGAACGACATGGCCGAGCCAGCGCAGCCGCTGGATGTTAATACGCTGCACAACGTCTATGTCGTTGAAGAGCTCGTACAGCTCACTATTGTATCGAATGCGGTAATCAACGCCAGCTCGCACTGGACCGAAGATCTTACGTAGGACTTTTCTCTCGAACACTCTCAAGGCTGCTGCATCAGTGCTTAATAAGCTCCATGCTTCTGCGCCATAAAGAAGCACGGGGAGGATGAGCGTCTTGATGAGTGTTAGTTTTATCGTACGAGAGAGGACTCTGCTACTCAATTGCCTATTGAGACAACAGGAGCACCTGGAAAGAGTGATCCTGCGCTTGATCTACAGACTGACATCAGTTCTGGTTGTAACGGTGGAGCCAAGATAAACAAATTCCTAGACTGTATCAAAAGTATAGTTATCGGCCGTAATCTGAGAATCAATACGCCGCACGTCTCTACTTGTCGATAACATATACTTTGTTTTGGCCTCATTTACTGCCAGACCAGATCACAATTGAAACATCCGATTTAATTGTATGACAATACAACGCAACTAATTTCCCATCATCATTATATAAGCCCACTGTCCATCACAAAACCATACTGCAGGCAGTCTTTTATAATTTTGGCCTTTGAAAATAAGCAACAACAACAAAAAAAGAAAGAATTTCAGAAAAAACTTACCAAAACGCCTTTACGAATGATTATTAGTCTTCTCCAAAGTTGTAGCTGAAGCATCCAGTACCCATGGTAAATATTTCAACTCTTTCTCGAGTTTATTTGCTACGTACGATTTAGAAGAAGATTTTTATGTCGAACTTGTTGTGTTTTTGTTATCAGATACGAATAGACAATGCTTGTCTTAATGCTGTGCCAGCCACTTGGTTTGAAAATAAATTGTTAGAGAGTTGCTTGCATACATTGAAAGAAGAGACATGAAAGGCTATTTAATATACGTTTGCCTTCCAATTATTAGCTTTGTTTTGGGTACCACAAATTATCAGTTACTGTGGAATGTATTCCCATACTTGAGTATAAAGGGATTGCTTGCCAAATCTATACAATAGAAAGAGAATTTCTTTATGAATTTGAAGATTTGATGAAGAATTGTAATTGATTTTAAAGTAGAGTGCATTAAACTTGTTGTGGTACGTTTAAAATTTAATGGAATTTCATACTAAATGAAGCAAAGAATTAGACAAATTCAAAGACGAAGCATTCAATTCGTTTAAATACTCCTGACAGTATTCGATTTTAAAAGAGCTGAACAACCTTCTCCACTAGTCTGATATTTTATGCAAATGCCGTGAAGAAAACACAATTCCAACGCAAAAACCACTGCCGGCAAAGGAACCATTAACTGAAAACCTCAAGAATAATTTTAGTTTTCCTATGATATTCAATTGAAAAAATCCGTTTCGCTAAAACTCATTGAATAGGTATGTAGGTAGCTAGATAGAAGTGGCTGTCCCCTCGATGGAGTCATGAGTGGACACACTTAGGTCGCACACAAGGCCCATTGTGATACCACAGTTCCTCGTTTCCCCTATTCCAGGAACCATTCGGAGCTTTCGATGAAGCGACTCAGGCAGCCAATATCCATACATGACAGTTCATCCAGATCCTCCATGTAGTAGACACCCAGGTACCTCTTTCTCCTCCGACTAAGTGCCGGACATGTGCACAATAAGTGAAGAATAGTCTCATCTTCCTCTTCATCGCCACAGCTTCTGCAGAAATCATTTGCAAGGTGTCTAAGACCAATACGCCTCGCATGCGCTTCTTTAATGCAATGCCCCGTAATAACCCCAATAACAGTGCTGAGCCTACTTCTTTGGAGTTTAAGCAGAGTCACCCTGCGCCTCCTATCCAGCCTTGGCCAGGTCTTTTGCGCCGCTCTGCTCTTATCCGAAGTTGCCCACATTATGTTGATAAGATCTACGGTTGCATTGTCAAATATAAGTTTGTTATTCATCAGAGAGTTCGATGGTCGTGCCCCTTCTGGCCAGTTCATCCGCTCTGCAGTTGATAATAATAGCATTATGTCCCGGTACCCATGTGATATAAACATCATATCGGTTCGCCACCTCATTGAGATATCTGCGACAGTTCTACACCGTCTTGGAGTTTATTACACTGGAATCCAATGCCTTAATAGCCGCTTGGCTATCGGAAAGTATGATGATTTTCCGTCCGTGAATATTTTTGTTCACAATAATTTTCACCGCAGCCTGAATTGCTGACACCTACGCCTGAAAGACGCTGTGATCTGGTAGCCTTATAGACTTGGATATTCCGATTGATTCCGAATAGATACCAATTCCAACGGCTCCTTCCAGTTTGGAGCCATCGGTGTATATTTGTACGGGGTCCCTTGGGAGGTTCACTGAACCACTCCTCCAGTCCTCCCTTTTCAGAATGGATGTCCCAAGTTCATTGAAAAGTCATATCGTGCTGTCATGTAATCATTGCTTCCGACAATATCCATTTCTCCCAGTATCTTTGTATGGCCAATGCCCGATGCATGCCATTGTCTAGTAGCTTATGTCGCTACTCATAAGTACTCATGAAATTTTGAGTATGAGTTAGTCAACAGTATTGAAATCCAACTACTCTGATTCATTCGTACTCACTACAGCATTGATTTATAAGTACAAGTTGCAATGAGTATGAGTACAACATTGATATCAAACTCATAACATCCGAAATATTTTGATTCATACGCCTACTCATTCAGATTCATAAATTTAGCAAAATACTTGTAATACTCATAAATGATTCGAGCGATTCGACAAAGACAGCAAGCAAAGCAAACACACAACCTTCTTGTGAGTATTGTAGTGTTCGTACGAGAATAATACTTATTTTGTGATTCGTGTATACTATGAGTCATGAATAGTCGGAATCAATAACATCATGCGTATTGTAAAGTATGAGTACCGTGAGTATTTCAAACTTTGAATATGAGTAGTATGAGTATGACATTAAAATAAGTATTAATGCAGAAATTATGAGTATGATTCGAATCTACTCATCGTTTTGAATACTCATTGCTGACCTCTGATTAAAACCCGCCAGCGCGGGTCAAAATTTCATGGTTTCATAGAATCTTAAATTAAATTGACATTATTGGCGCTCGTCTTCCAATGAGGCCAAAGTGTCTCTTCTCCTTAGTCGGATATGGCCGGCATTATTCAAAATAGCATGAGCTAGTGGATCCGGGTGATCCCTTAGCTTCTCTAGATACTTTTTAGCATATTTCGCGATTTCCTCTCTATTATGTTTGAAGATGAGGCAGTGCCCCATAGCTACATTCCGTAATATTGCTTCATATAGTACAGAAGAAGCTTGCAGTCCAAGCTAAGGACAGAGCTTCTAATAATTAGCCAACTTAACTGTGCTAACTTAGCATCCTATGTGATTCTTCCATGTCAGTCGCCGGTCAAGATGTAAGCCTAGATATTTAACTCCTGTACTCTGAGGTATCATTTAATTGTTTATTCCAACATGTGGGCATGATTCCCTACGCAATGTGAATGTTATGTGTGTGCATTTTTGTTCGTTGACCTTTATTCTCCATTGCTTTAACCAAGCTTCCAGCTACACTATATGGTCTTGCAAATACCGAGATGCTTCCTGCGGGTCTTCATCGATGCTTAGGATGGCTGTGTCATCAGCGAAAGTCGAGGTAAGGATAGTGCTGCATGTTGGCATATCGGAGGTATACATATATTAAATATAATAAAGGGCCTAAGATGATTCCCTGAGGTACCCCGATCTTAATATTCTGGGGTTCGCTTACATAATCGCCTTCCTTTACTCTAAATTTTCGTTCTGATAGATAACTTAGTAATAGGTTGCAGACATTTGGTGATAAATTGCGTCTCAATTTATAAATCAAGCCTTCATGGAAAGAAAATGGAATTTAAAAATCGTCCCTCAAGATTGGAAGCTAAGTTTAGTAATAAAACTTCCTAAAAAGGAGACAAGAAGAATTCAGAAGCACTTTCAATGAGGAATCAGAAGAGCTTCCTTTACTTAAATGTAAATAAAACAAAGTGTGTATGTGATATAATAGAAATTGTTTAGTCAAGACCTATTGATGCCATTATGTGTGGAATATAACTTCGTTCAAATGTCCGTTACGGCTTCTCTGGGTGCAGCGCATCCAAAATATCCTGTTTTCCATAGATCTTGCGCTTAAAACATGCTGCATCTGAGCGATGGCATTGGGAACCGCTGTGGCTTGTGGCTTATTCGCATTCATCTAGGGCTTAAAAAATCCCACAAAAAAAAGTTTAATGGAGATAAAAAGCATGATATCGCGGCCAGTTCCTACCACCTCCTCATGAGATAACATACATAATTTTTCATTACAACCCTTTAGTTAGGCTTACGACCTAGTTTCTCACACCACTTATGTTGTGTGTGTTAATTTTATACATGAGTGGCGGGAACTACAGTTTAAGGTCGACTCCGAACGACAGATTTTCTTGAGGAACTATACATGACAATTTTATTCACTCTCAGAGATTTTGCAAGAAATCTGCTGAGAGGAAGTCGTATTTTGTTTTGATGTCTGGCCTGGGGCTCGAACCCTGGCTTTACGTCTAATAAGCCAACACACTACTTACTAGGCTACGGCGACTTCTCCTCATGAGATGACACTGCCATCAAATCGCTCACGTAGAATATCCAAAGGGTTACAAAATATGTGGTACGTAGCGCAATCCATATGTCGTTTATATACGGATCATTCAAATCCAAAAGAAGTTCATAATCATCCAGTTATAGTGTTCAACCAAGCTAACATAGTCTTTAAAGAAATTTGGATCCGTGTACAAAGCCTGTGCTTCTTTATGGTTCCAAAGCAAGAACAGTTAATAGTAAATTAAAGATTTGGCGATTGTACCTAATTTTTATCGATAGCTTCCATTTCGAAAATTTTGATGACAAAAATGCAGCTAGATTTGGTATACCATATCCTAAACAGACGTATGAAATTTTGGAATATAGAACAAGACCGACATACCTGCTGTTACGAATTATTTGAAGCATTAAAAAACGATCGCATGGCAAGTAGGAATCACTTTAAAGAAAACTGGCTACTCAAAGAAGGTCAAATTTGGTGTCAGATAAGCTAATTGGTTGACTAGAATAGAAACGACTGAGTATCAGAAAAAATAATACATGGTTAAGCGTCCCACAAGAGTTTTTTTTCGTGGTAAATTTAAACGGACTTAGGACCTGTTTTTTGTAACGATTTCAATCGTTCGTCTATTTCTATTGTGGTGTGAAATCGTCCCTCTTCCAAAAACAGGAGATTAATTTGCTTTAAATTCTCTTTGACTCATGGAAATTCACGAACTCCAAACAAGCTTGTTTTGAAATCGATTGTAGCACACAATAAAATAAATTTTAAAGAAGATTAGTAGACAAGATCTTATAGAAAGGGAAAACAGATGTTCTATTAAAAGAATTCACAAGATTATCAGAACATAATATCCTGCACACGATAGCAGAATGCCTAATGCCGCGGTTTGCCAAACCTCGACTGAGCGTAACGCAACGTACGTACGTTTTTACCAGATGAAGAGCAATGTAAATGCTTACCTATATTACATTACGGTTCGATAATCGCTCTCATTGATTTTCGAATTCTAAAAACAAATGTACGTTCCGTTACGTTTGGCTAATCGGGGCTTAGTTAAACAGGATATCTTCTTGCTTGTTGAAGTTTTTCAACGAAAACATTTAAAAAAATACAAAACCTCTTTAGCATGAATTCTAGATTACTTAAGAGACAACATATTTAATTTTTCGCAATGCTTCCTTCAATTTCCTGTCACTTTGGCGGATTATTACCTCTGGATCCATAGATTCAAAGTGAAATTGATTACATCTTGCCTGAAGTATTGATAGAAGATTTTAAAATAGAATGCCAAACAGGAATTACTGGTCTTCTGACATAGTCTGCTGTGGCAATTTTGTGAAAGTCTACATGAACAGTTTTTACCCTGGGAATAATATAGGATGGCACTTCACTAATGACTTCAAGGCCTATATATATGGCAAACAGGGTTATGTTGAGTGTTTTGTGCAACAACTTGGAGCTACATTCAATTCTTATCTCTATTCGTCAGCTTTAAATGCATCACACAACGGGCAATAAATACAAATGGCCAATAGCAACAGTTTTGTGTTCCATTATGGTACTACAAGACTTCAAGCATCTTTATCGTCCTTCAAAATTTAACAGCACTTGACTATGAGGTTTTGATACTGACTTTCTTACACTGTCTAGCTACCAATGAAAATCTTTGAGCAAAGTTTTTCGCCGTTAAGCAACAACAGTTCTACACCATTGGAATTGTCTAAAGGTTATCGATACTAACATTATCGATCAAAATTGATTTTCGGCAAAGAAAAAAAAAGGCGATCACAGTCTTAAAGATTAACTTTTAAGATTAATCTTCGTTCTCTCTCCTCTGCAGTTTTCGAATTTTTCAATGATTTTACTTCTCTTTGAAGAAGTTGGACATTGTCCTGAAATTATGAGCAGCAGTGCGGTCAAGTTTAGTTCGTAGAAATTTGTATGTTACAGTGAGTGGTGTTGTTGGGTCATTCTAGCAATCTTTTTTGGTTTTTTGTTTTTCAATTTTTTTGTGTTTTTTTCAATTTTTTATTTGAGCTTTTTTTGTGGACTCTGTATAAATTTTAAGGGATGAAACAGAAACTACCTTTTCAACTGAGAGGAATCAGACCGCCTAGGTATATGGCAACGAAGCCATATTATACATACTGAAGTGTATGAGAAAAAAGTATATGAGAATTATAAGTTTGAAAAAATGTTTAAACAAAAAAATTAAAAAATTAAAAATGTAAACAATAAAAGTCAGATAAGAATAATAGTGGGAAGAGAAGCAATCAGCTGTGCGGTTTATAATAAAGAACAGAGAATTATGGGCACATGTTAAATGCCATAAAAATTCTTAAGACAGTGAAATCATTAAGGTGCTTACGTTTTATTAGAAAAGAACGATAAACGAATTGGTCCGGAAAAGGTTTTAAAAATTTATTACAAATTGGCGATCTTAATTTGAAATTTTATACAACATATCGATAAATAATCAATCCCTCCGGGTTAATGCAAATATGTAACCTTTTTGCGGCAATTTTTTGTTTTAATTTGCAAAACATCTGTCTTCAGGGTGGCAATTTATTTATCAATGTTAACATGGAAGTTTAGAACGTGATGGTTCCAAAATACCCAAGCACACAGCAACAGAATCATCAAATAAAACTTTATTTATGGCACACACTGAACACATCTGAGGATTAATGGATTAATGTATCAAAAAACATTTCTCTCCAGACTACTTCCCGCTGTCCATTCCTTTTTTAACTACATGGAGGACTAACCGGAATAATTTATAGGCTCTTCATGGAGTTGATTAATCGTTTGATTATGGGATATGAATACACGAATATATGGTAAGCCCAATATAAGTTTGCTAATGCTAGCATACATCGTGGTATACCTTACGTGCACCCAAAAAACCCAAGCACGCAGCCACAGAATCATCAAATAAAACTTTATTTATCGCAAGCACAAAACAAATCTGAGGATTAATCGATCGATTTCTCCAAAAACGTTTCTCGCCTGACTACTTACCTAATGTTCTTCCGTTTCTTTATCACATGAAGGACGACTAACCGGAATTATTTGTAGGCTCCTCATACAATAGTTTAATCGGCCGATAATGGAATAAGAATATACAATTTGATGCTAAACCCAGTGCGAGTTTGCTAGTGCCTTGCTATGGCCTACCTAATGTTTACCCATAAAACCCAAGCACATAGCCACAGAATTATCAAATAAAACTTTATTTATCGCAAACGAAAAACAAATCTGAAGATTAATTGATGGATTTCTGCAAAAACGTCTCTCTTCTGACTACTTACCTGCTATTCTAGGTTTTTTTATCACATGGAGGGCGACTAACCGCAATTATTTCAAGACTCCTCATGCAGTAGATTAATTGGCGGATAATACGATAAGAATATAAAAATTGATGGTAAGCCCAGTATGAGTTTCCTGGTGCTTTACTATTATTATAGAACGTGGACTAGAAAATTTGGCAATCAGTTACTGTGGAATGTATTCCCATATGAGAGAATGCTTGCCAAGTATACACAAAAGACAGGCAATTTCTTTTTGAATTTGATACTAGAGTATAAAGGGAATGCTTGCCAAGTCAATACAATAGGAAGAGAATTTCGCTATGAATTTGAAGATTTGATGAAGAGTTGTAATTGATTTTAAAGTAGAGTACATTAAACTTGTTGTGGTACCTTTAAAATTTAATGGAATTTCATATTAAATGAAGTAAAGCCTTAGAGACAAATTCAAAGACGAAGCATTCAATTCTTTTAAATACTCCTGACAGTGTTCGATTTTGGAAGACCTAAACAATCTTCTCCACAACCCTGATATCTTATGCAGTTGCTGTGAAGAAAATATTATTCCAACGCAAAAACCACTGCCGGCATAAGGAACCATTAACTGAAGCCCTCAAGTATAATTTTAGTTTTCTTATGATATTCTATTGAAAAAATACGTTTCACTAAAAACTGATTGAATAAGTACAACCAGCTAGAATCTGTAGTTGCTGAACTGACAAGCTCTCATGACTATATATGCGCTGTGGTGCTACCAATTCATCTCTATTACTTCCATTTACGTAGTCACTAAGTTCGCTGGTTATTGGATTGCCAACAAAAAAAAGAGACATTTTGCAACTCAAAAGAGGTTAAGGCCCTAGCTAAAATGTTAACTTCTTCACAGTGTTATTCTATATTGTCCGCTAGAGCTAGCTGCCTTTCAAATGCCAACCTTTAAAAGAATGTGGAATTTTAAAAATCGTCCTTCAATACTGGGAGGTAATCTTAGTCATAAAAGTTTCCAAAAACGATGACAAGAACAATTCAAATTATAACACAATTATTATAGACAATTAATACAGAGTCTTCATTAAGCGCTTTCGATCTTCAAATTTAAGTAAAGCCAAGTGTGAATTTCTTTGTGCAAACGAAATGGCCTATTCTCCATGATTCTGGCATCTTAATCAGGCTGTATTTGATATGAGTTATCTTTGTTTTGAGGAACGTTGTAATTTGTGGCCATTTCTACGCCAGAAAATTTGGAAATTACGATGCTTTGTTTTAAATTACGAATTGAAGGGTAAGTTTCAGAACTAATGTATTGCAAAAACAACACAAAATGGAGGAATAATTGGTCAGTTTCTCAAAAAAATTCTCTCCTGACAACTTATATACATGCTAGTCTATCCTTTTCATTTCTAGTCGACGGATAATGGTCTACGAATATACAAATTTATGTTCAGCACAATGTGAGTTTCCATATCCAATTCACTACGTATAGTATGTATAATACAAGTGCTACTACTAAATTTCTTGAAACAGAAAAATCTGCAGTGATTGAAAATTAACCTTAGTTTTGGCAAATACAAATTTGAAACCAATCTGAGGCTTAATTAATCGATTTCTGCAAAGCGACTTTCTTCTGACTATTAAACTGCTACTCTTTCTTTTTTCATTTTGGCCTGTAATGGCCTGTAATGGAGCGCGAATACACAAATTTATGTTCAGCCCAACGTAAACTCGCTTTTACGATCCATTTCCCACTAGTGTAGATCTTATACTAGAAAGGTTAGGTTAGAGGACTTGTACTTGTCAATAAAGACAAGTACAGTCCCGGAGGTCGAATTGACCCATTGTACAACGTCCTTACAGAGGGAAGGATAATAGAGGAATAAGAAGGAGAGGATGTGGGAAAGGGAAAGGGTACTAGAAAACTCTGCAGTGATTGAAAATTGACTCAGGATTTCCATGTTAAGTACGCCTGAAATTAAAATTTCAATTAGAGTTTCAAACATGGTTTGCTCGAATTGGGGCATCGGAAATAGGGATGAAAACATTTATCATTCTGAATATTCCACAGAATAAATATTCAATTTGTTGCTTCATATGAATGCTCCTTGAAATTGCTTTTAAACATAAAGTGCAGGACACCACCAAATATCACTCAACCATAAAATCTAAACTGTAAAGCCAATGGAAAAAAAGCAAGTCAAAGAAAATTCTACACGTATTATTTGTTTAATATTTTATATTTTGTTTACGTTCATATATTTTCCCTTTCATGACTCTTCTCTTATCCCATTCCTTTTTCTTCTTCATTATCCTTTTTCTTTTTCTCTCTCTCTCTCTCTCTTCTACGATACATTAACAATAGGTCATTTGTCCCAATGGCAGTTACACGCATTTAAACCTAACCTAACTTATATTTTGTTTAAAATCTTCAACCAGGTTCAGCATTTGTTTAGGTTGATACGAAAACTTAAAACATTTTTTATTCAGCGCTTTATTTAATTCGAAAGAATAGGAAATAAATGACTCTCGTTTATTATTTTTTTTGCCAATATCATGCGTGACGGTTCTTCCAGTTCGTCTATGTCGTAGACACCAAAGCGCTTTTTTTATCCCCCGACATAGTAACGGGCATGTACATAGTAAGTGAAAAACAGTATCTTCGTAATCTCTGCAGTTTCTGCAGAAATCATTAGCAAGATGTCCAAGACTAATGTGCCTCACATGTGTGGCCATAATGCAATGCCCAGCAATAACCTGAACAACCTTAGTGAGCGTGCTTTTTTGGATTTTAAGTAAACTTGTCCTGCGCCCTCCACACAGTTTTATCTAGATTTTCTGCGCCGTTCTATTGTAGTCGGAATCTATGATCGCATTGTCATTTATAAGCTTGCAGTATTACAGAGAGATTGAAAATTTATTTGAGAGGACCACTAACTTTGGTCCTAAGGACGCATTGTCATTTACAAGCTTGCAGGATTTCAGAGAGATTGAAAATTCATTGGAAAGGACCACTAACTTTGGTCATAAGGAAGTCATTTTAATTGCACCTAATTTTTTCCCCAACTACGAAAACACTTTAGAATGCAAATATTAATCAAATTATTGATTAAATTAACAATTTATTTATAAAAATAGAAAATAAAAATTAGAATAGTTATCTAAAGTCGCCGTAGTCTAGTCTCCGTAGTCTAGTAGGTAGTGTGCTAGCTTATTAGACGTAAGGCCACAGTTCAAACCCAAAAAAATATTTCTTCGGCGACTTCCTTTCAGCAGATTTCTGGCAAAAACTCTGAAAATAAATAGAAATTCGGTGTCAATCCCACCAATCATGTATAAAATTAGTGCACACAACATACGTGGCATGAAAATCTAGGTCGTAATCCTGACTGAAGAGTTGTAATGTGCCAATTATGTATGAATAGTATGAATTGAATAGAATGTATGAAAAATATAGTTATTAAAAAAAGTATTTTAGGTAATTAGAAAACTAAGTGAAAGCCTTTTTGGCGTTTTACCAACAATAGTTTCAAAATTAAATACAAAATACAAGACTTCATTTACACTAAAACATAAGTTGAATGAGTTTTTCTTCCAATGTATTTGCAATGATGTTTATAAACATGGAACAAAAATATTCTTTAATTGATCAATTAAGTTCGATCAAACATGTTCGATCTTAATATCAGGAATAATCATATGTAGGAACATATACCTAAATATTCATATTGGTTTACTTGCTACATTATAAACATATTCAACGGCTACATGTATCTGTGTGTTAGCAACATGTTGACAAAATTAAGATTAATTAATTAATTAACAGTTTTTGTGAGACATTTAAAAGTTTAAACTTAAAAACGCAACAAAACAAAAACGGTTTGAAATTTTGCCAAATTTATTTTTTTGCTGCGAAGTACAATTGTTCCAGTTAGAAATGGAATATTATTTCATTCATATGGCTGCTGCGGTTGACCTCACAGCACTTCATTCGATTGGACCAAATTTCATGCACTTTTTCGTATCTCGGCAATGGCATCACGAATGTTGATCTTCAAATGCTCAATTGTCTTTGGTATGTTGGCATAACACTTTTCTTTAACGGCGCCCCACAGAAAATAGTTCAACAGTGTCAAATCGCAACTTCTTGGCGGCCAATTGTCATCACCATTGCGCATAATTAAATGGCCAACGCCATTGACGAAATTAATCGATTGTGACATGAAATGTGTGGCAAGTTGTATCATTCTGTTGAAATCAAACATCGTTGACATCAGTACCAGGAAGAGCGGGTAGAAAAAATCAGTTATCTTGGTGCGATAGGTTTCTCCATTGACCGTAATGGTTGCGCCGTCCTTATTTTCTAAGAGATATGGGCCAATAGTGCATGCGCTACACAAGCTGCACCAAATAGACACTCGTAATGGTTGCATTGGCTTCTGTAAGACCTCGTATGGGTTTTCTATGCCCGAAATACGGCAATTTTGCTTATTAACGTACCCACCAAGATGGAAATGAGCTTCATCCGAAAAATTATTTTTTTTTTGCAAAATCGACATCACGGTGTAGTGTTCGTTGGCCCAATAAATCCCAACGTTGCTCAAGCGCAAATCGATTCATTACGTTTAGTGGAGATAATATAATGAATTTTATGACAGAATAGAATGGCAAATGTATGGCCAGATTCGAAATAACCGATGATTCAAACAGTATAGCTTTTTCAGAAATATTATTCGTTCAAATTCCATAGGAGTTTCATAAAGTTTCGATGGTCATGAATTCGCCGTAGTCAAGTAGGTAGTGTGTTGGCTTATTAGAAGTTAAGCCAGGGTTCGAGCCCCAGGCCAGACATCAAGACAAAATACAAAAAGTATTTCTTCGGCGACTTCCTCTCAGCTGGTTTCTGGCAAAAACTCTGAGAGTCAATAAAATTGCCATAAAAAAGTTTCTCAAAAATCTGCCGTTCAGAGTCGAGTTTAAATTATATGTAGGTCCCACCACTCATGTATAAATAACTAGGACGTTGTACAATGAGTCAATTCGACCTTCGGGTACTGTACTTGTCTTAATTGACAACTACACGTCCTCTAACCTAACCTAACCCACATCTGGTCATTCCAAATATGTTTGAAGGCAAGCATTTTTGTTTTGCTTTTAGGTTTTCAGGAAAACTTTAAGGTCTTTTGTGCTACTTTTGCTCTTGATAGTTAGCAATTTTTTAGTTAAAGATTCACTGAAAGTCACTTTAAGCAATCGCTCATGGATAATGGTGTTACAAATAATAGAAATGAGTACGTAGTCCATTAAACTTGATTATCATTAAGAAAAATATTTGACAAAGGCTCAACTTAACAAAACAAAAAGAACGATCACACCGAGAAGTATTTCTCACAGTTTAATTTAATTTCTCTTATTATGTTGAGTTTGTCTGACAATTAATTACCTCGAGAAAAATTTGTGTTCGGTAGAGGAAGAAGTATATTTGAGTTGTGGCGGAGCAGAGAAGTATAGGGTACTTTTTATGTAATATTTGGAGGGCTTGTGTGCAACAGCAAATACCGAAAAGTTCGCAAACAATTTAAGAGGGATGAAAAAGCCAACCTTTTTCACTAAGAGAGAACAAGACCGCCCAACCATGTAGTCTCCTCTGTGTAAAATAATTTTATTTGAATGAAACGTCATTGAAAACAGATTATGGGAATTATAAAATTAAGTATTAGAAATATATAATGAAGGAAATGAGGAGAAATATTTAAGAGTGCATTTCATAATAAAGGAATCCTGAAAATGTTGACAGCGATGGAAAGCCGGAGAGCATTAGAACAAATTTAATTTTTTTGCTTAGCTATCGATCGTGAATAATAAAATCATAAAATTGAATGAATAAATTCGTGTTATAACCCAGCTTCTCACAACGCCCATGTTGTGTGTGTTAATTTTATCCATGAGTGGCGAGACTTACAGTTTAAAGTCGACTCCGGACGACAGATTTTATGAGAAACATTTCATGGAAATTTTTATTTATTCCTAGAGTTTTTGCCAGAATCCTGCTAAGAGGAAGTCGCCGAAGATATATTTTTTTAAGTTTCGTTTTGTCGAAGATATCTGAACTGTGGTTTGAATCGTGGCCTCATGTCTAATCTACCTTCATATTACGTTCAAATCTAGTTCTCCTGAAGGTAAAGCTTAGCAGAGGATGACAAAGCCTGGACAGTCAACAAAGCACGTTATGGTGTACATACATATGTCTGGAGGGATTGGCAGGGAACGACTCTCTGTCAGCAACTGCCGAAAATTAAACAAGTAATTAAATTAATCAATTAATTAATTAATAATTAATCAATTAATCAATTAATTAATTAATTAATCCCAGAATTATTAAGCAGAAAAAAAGGACCACATACCTCTTTGTAACGCCGAAGAATACCGAGAGGTTGATGGGGAAGTTTTAATGCAAACGCCATATAGCGATGAAAATTACACCAGCAGTTCATGCCGCAAATTCCGTATAGACCTGCAAAACGCTATTAAATCTTTTTTTCCTTAAAAAAAAACCCCAGAAGTTCAACACCGAAGAACGATGAACGGCACATAATTGGTTCCATAAAGCTGACATGAAATATCCGATCTTTATTAAGAGACGTCCATCTTTAAATTTAAATATTAGAAGGTGAGTGCGAGGCATCCCAGAAATTTTTTATTCGCTTGAAAAACCTCCCGTTATACATACATATGTGGAATAGAATATTCTTCAAATATCCGCCTTGAGTTTTCTGGGTGAAAACGCAGCCGAAATGTCCAAAATTACAAGAATCTTCTCTAATAATTGGGCTGAATTTGAACTTTAATGTGGGTTCTATTGGTTTTGAGGACAACTAGGGTTTGTGGCTTATTCGCATGTCTCTGCGACAAAAGTACCACAAAATTTTATACAACATCCCTCTGACGTCCGCCACAGCTTCTCTGGCTGGAGAGCATCCGAAATGTTTAATTTTCTATAACTCTAGCACATAAATCAGGCTAAATTTTACCGATGGCATGGGTTATATTAGCTGCGATTTAAGAAAATTCCAAAAGAAACAAGATTAAATCGAATGATCTCTGTGGCAAGTTCACATCACCTCCTCACATGACCATGCCCTCAATTGGTCGTGTGGAATATCCAATGCGGCACCATGTCGTGTGGCATATTGCGCCGTCCTCTTGAAACTACAGGTCGTTGGTATTCAGGTCATTAATTTCAGATCAAAAGAAGTAGGTTATCATAGACCTATTGTGCTTGCCGTTTACCTGGCCAAAGATATATGAACCAATGAGCATACCTTTCCAAAATCCACACCATACAGTAACTTTTTCGGTATGCATTGAACCCCTTAGCAATTTTGTATGTTTCCATTGCCTAAAAAAAGGGGCCACAGACCTGACCAACATCCAGGCAAAACAATGAAATTCATCTCATAAGAATTGGTATTGTCCTAAATTCGACAATTTTGTTTGTTCACGTACACATTCAACCAGAAATGGGTTTCTCTAAAGATTATTTTTCGATAAAAATTAGTGTCAGTTGCCAACTGTTTCCGAATCTATTCAGCAAACAAAGGTTGTTGTCTATGGTTGTCCATGGTGGTTGGGCTAAATAGTTTAAATAAATGACATTTAGGGCCATTATTACAACTTGACTTAACTAAAGCGAAGATTTTAACAGGGAGATAAATTATTTTTTCATTATTATAAGTGGACAATATGGTAGAAGTGAGCGTTAAGCTAAATGGAGGATCATCCTACCTTTAACTTTTAAAGTTAAGTTTATCTTTGAACTTGCCATACATTTATATTATTTTCAATATGGCAACTTCAAATATAAACAAAATGAGCAAATACAACAAAAAAGAAGCCCATCGTTGCCACTGCGTTTAAAAAACTTGTGTAATTGAGCAGTGCTACCGACATTGCTCCATATTTTTGAAAAAGTTTAATTTATTTTATCATTAGGTTGTAATAACGAAAAGACGTTAAAGTTGACTTTAAAGTTCACTTTAGCTAAAGTTATCTTTAACTAAACCCAACTTTAACGGCGAGTTGTAATAATGGCCCTTAAAATGACAGTTAACAACTAATTTAATTGGTAAAGTCCAGACACATTGGGGACATTTTCTAAACGAACGTTTTTGGCCGCCAAAATTTTTCTAAGCTCTAATCGCCTATTTATAATTGAAAATTTAATTGAATATTCCATGTCTTCTACCTAACGTAGCCAATGTTTAATGTACATTTGGTTTCGAATAGTAAATAAAATAAAAACAATTTTTTTGCTTCATACCTACTGCAGCTTTTATTCTGTACAATATTGTGAACAAAAAGCACTACATTCATATACTCGTATGTACATACAAATATTTGTACATATGTATGTTCGTATAATTATTTTGTATTTTGCTTGTTCATTAAAACAGAGAAAAAAAATTAATCGCTCAAGTGCTTATATTATTACTCTTACTGTGAGTCAGCGTTTGTTTTTATTATTTTCCTTTTGTTGTTTCGAATGCAAGTATCTATGAGATACAAAACAAAAAAAGCAAAAACAACAACAACAATTGTTTGTATCTCAGTACTGTGCGTTGTGTGTATCTCATAGTTATTCTGTACATTCGTTTACTTAGACTGCATGAAATATACGCTAATAATTCTCATATGCTTTTTTTACATTTTCTTCGCTTAAATACAAAATTTTTTCATGTGTTTAGCGGACGGTCTTGTGCCTCTCAGTTGAAATGGTTGGCCACATTCCATTAATTTGTGGCAAAATATACTTTGATTATAAATATTAAGTTAATATATATATACACTAAGAATATATCTTCTACAAAAAAACCAACAAAACCATTTAAAAAACAAACAAAAACTTTTCATGATCACTTTCTATCCCCTTAGATTGCGATTTAAAATTAACACTTCGCGGTGTTAGTAAATTTAAAAACTGTTGAGGCACATTTGTGATCGTCTTCTTTTTGCTTTTATAAACTAAAAATAGTCCTTAGGCATTAGATTTATTAATGCTAAGATGCGCTTCGTTTTGTTTTCTTAACGGAGATATAATCACGAGGTGAGCCTTTTTAAAAAAGGTAAAAAAAAAAATTTTCAAAATATTGGCCACTGCTGGCTACATATGCTTTCCATTTTTCAGTTAATTTGTGGATTCCAAGCCAACAAAACTGTTCGTATATTAAAGCAAATCAATTATTCACCCTATATTTGGCTTCCTCGTAGGAATCGAAGTGCTACTCAGTCGATGAAAACAAATAGTAGGCGGAAAGAGTCAAGTTGGTAAATACGCTAGGTGGGGTAACAGCTCCCAGCTTAATCCTTTGATTGTATCCAGAACCAGTTTTTCTTTGTAGGCAGGTGACATGACAACTTACTTACTAAATTGGCCATTAACAACCATTAACAATTAACGGATTTCGGCCTGCCGAAACACATCCTTCCAGGCATCTCAGCTTTTTGCGCGCCTGCGCCAGTTGGTCACACCAACTTTCTCGATTTAGTCCTTCCAACGCATACAAGGCCGTCCTCTTCGCCGACTTCCGCAGATCCCTGCAGTAAATACTCGTCTCGCCAGAGCATCCTACTCCATTCGAACGACATGGCCGAGCCAGCGCAGCCGCTGGATATTAATAAGCTGCACAACGTCTATGTCGTTGAAGAGCTCATACAGCTCGCTGTTGGATCGGATGGGGAACTGGACTGAAGATCTAACGTAGGACTTTTCTCCCGAATACTCTCAAGGCTGCTGCATCAGTGCTTAATAGGGTCCTCTGCGCCATAAAGAAGCACGGGTAGGATGAGTGTCTTGTAGAGTGTTAGTTTTGTCGTACGAGAGAGGTCTCTGCTGCACAATTGCCTATTGAGACCATAGTAGCACCTGTTGGCAAGAGAGATTCTGCGCTTGATTCACCATTTTTGGTTGCGTGCTATTCTTTGTCTCTCGTCCAAGCTATTTTCAGATTCTGCAAAATATTGATGATAAGCCCCTCGTTAAGGTCGCCACCAGTCATTTTCTCGTCCAAAGATAGGGCTGGGTTGATAGTCTGATTTCAGATGTTACTCTTATTGTCAGCTCTGCACTGTTATTGTCTATTCTGCACTGTTATTGTCAGTTCAGCACTGTTACCGTAAGTTCTTTAACCTCGAACTGTATAAGAAAGAATATTGCAGCGATTATTCCTGCTGTTATGAAAGAGGTGGTAGATATAACGGCTGCCAGTTTACTCAATTGGCTTTGAGGACTCTGCGAGGTTCTTATGAGCAAGCTTTGCGTAAGCTTTTTTGATACAAATATTGTGACTTCTTTTTGTTTAGGTATCCGTTCACGTGCCTCTGACAAGATTTCCCGCTTCTACTTTCATACACCACGTTTCAATTTCTTATAGGATTTACTCTATTTTCTTTAGAGCTTGAATTTTGCCGGCCTAGTTCTGACATAATATCCATCCAAGGTCAGCAAAGAACCGTTTTTTCTCTACTCATAAGTACTTATAAATTTTTGAGTATGAGTGAGTCAACAGTATTGAAGTTCAACTACTCTGATTCATTCGTACTCACTACAACGTTGATTTATAAGCACAGGTTGCAATGAGTATAAGTACAACGTTGACATCAAACTCATACCATGTTTGATTCATACGCCTACTCATTCAGATTTATAACTTTAGAAAAATTCTTATAATTATCATAAATGATTCGAGTTATTCGAATCATTCATCAAAATTTATAGTATTAGCTGTTGTTGCATTTACAAAAAAAGAAAGAAAGACAGAGCAGCAAGCAGATCATACTTATTTTATGATTCTTGTAAATGTTGAGTCACGGAGAGTTGAAATCAACAACATCATACGTTTTGTTAAGTATGAGTATGATGAGTATGAGTATTTGAATAAGTAGTGGTTCCATGTTATTAAAATAAGTATGAATGCGTATAAGTATCAGAAATTATGAGTATGATTCGATTCTACTCATCTTTTTGAATACTCATTGCTGATGTCTGATACCCATGGGTTTTTTCCATGCATGATTTCAATATTACACGTTCTAACATTCCTAGAATCTTCTTCTTATATATAAAAATTAATGTGTGTTTATTTGCTTGTGGGTTTGTTTGTTTGTTTGAAGTCTATAGATGGCTAAAACGATGGACTAATTTTCTTGAAATTTTAACAGTACCTTCTTGTATATCTGGAAGGAACTATAGGCCACTTTTGATTTTAAAATTTTAAGTAGGCGATGTGCCACGCCCACATACCCAATAAGTATTTAATTTCGCATATCTCATAAACTGCAACAGCTAGAGTCCTCAAATTTTGTATGGACGACTTTGACGTATATATGAACAAAATGGGCGGATAGGCTATAGTGGGCCTGTCACCTCCCAGTCTACATATATAAAAATAAATGTTTGTCTGTATGTACCCTATAGAATCGTAAACTCATGCATTTGATCATGTTATGATCTTTAGCATAGTTGTTGCGCACGAGCCGACGAAGGTTTCTAAGTTAGTATGACCAATTTTCGACAGGTGGCGCCACTGAAAATTACTCAAAATGAATTAAATCTCAAACTGTGCATTCTTTAACAAAGTTGTTGCGCATGAGTCGACGGAGGTTGGTGTGATTAATTTTCGATGGTTGGCGTCACTGAGCAATTGGTCGACTTACACCTTAAGCACGAAAGAAAAAAGCAATACGAGCCTCAGAATCACACGAGCATTGAGACTGGAAAATCTTCGAGTATATGCCGCTGAGACCCGTTCGCTTGAACCACTTGAACCACGAGAAGTGAGATTAGAAACTGATAGAATGCGTACTACTCAGGCCCGTTCATCTGAATCAACAGGACAACGAGAAATAAAATCAATAACATGATTCAAAATTAATTGGACATTTGTGTAATGTCTTTCCATTAAATTTATTTTAATTAGTGGCGCAGCAACACGCGCGTGGTACAGCTAGTACATAATAAAATAAAATAATAAAAAAAATGCAAAAAGACGGACGATCACAAGTACTCCTCTACAGTTTTGAAATTTGTTAACGCCTTTGGAAGGTGTTAATTTTTTTGAATTTTTGTTGTTTTTTGAAGAATGTTTTTGTTGTTGTTTTTTGCGTTCTTTTTTTTGTGGAAGAAATATGCTTAGTATATATATGTTGAAGATATCTATATCAAGTATATTTAATGTTACAAATTAAACGGAACATAACCAACCCTTTCAACTGAGAGGGACTAGACCGTCCTACGACTGTATGTACGTAATGCAATGCAAAATGTTTTATTTAATCAAAGAAAATTTGAAAAAAGCTTATGAGAATTATGAAAACATACTTTTCAGAATAAAATCCGAATGAAACAAAGCAAAAAATACATTTAAATGCAGTATGAGATACAAAACAACAACAAAAGAAACGCAAAAAAGTATCTGAAACTGATTACGACAGATGAAAATAATCTACAAGAGAATAAAAGCAAGCACACAAGCCAGCAAATGCTCACTAAGTGTAATGCTAATTAAGCGGTTTTCAGTTTATTTCAAGTGGAGCTTTTTAAAGCTAGTTTAGATGAATTCAATGCAAGAGATTGAAATGAATTAGAGCAGGTTCTAACATGTTAGACTTGGCATCAGTTCTAATGTTTTTTCCCAAGCGGTGAACGCTTCTTGTCCTTTCTACGATATTCTTTGATTATGTTTTCAATGCTGAGAAGTCAGGAAGCATCAAGAATGTACGTTCTGAAGCAAAATGAAGCCTCTTTTATTCTTTAAAATTCGAAACCAAAGTGGTGGAAATTTGTTTGCCTTCTTCAGCATTCGAATATAAAACTCTGTGCCTCTCTGGACTCAGTTGGCGTAAGCTATGCGGCACGTAGCACCGTATTATTCTTTAGTGGCCAGATCATACAATTCAAACCAAAATACAGTTGACAGTGATATTCCGGCCATTTAAAAGGAATATGGACCGTTGAAATCGAATGAAATCGCCATAGTCTAGTAGGTAGTGTGTTGGCTTATTAGACGTAAAGCAAGAGTCGAGCCCAGATTTCTGGGTAAAACTCCGAGAGTAAATAAAATTGCCATGAAAAGTTTTTCAAAAATCTGTGGTTCGGAGTCGACTTTAAACTGTAGGTCCCGCCATTCATGTATAAAATTAACGCACACAACATAAATGGTGTGCGAAACTAAGTCGTAATCCTGACTGAAGGGTTGTAATGACCAATTATGTATGTATGTATGTATGGACCGTTGGCATTGTCCGTCCAAAATCCTTAGCAAATAGCCACTGTTTGGAGATGACGGCCTGGATCTGGCCATGCACAAAACGGAATTACTGCTGATCACTGGTCGTCATATCCCCTTGCAAGTGGACATGAGTATAGGAGACGGAGTAATTAGGACCAAGAGCTCGGTGAAATACCTGGGAATAAGGCTGGATCCCAGACTAACATTTTCACATCAGATCCAGTACTCGGCTAACAAGGCCCAGAGGATCGTTGGACAGCTCAGTAGATTAATGGCGAACATTGGAGGCCCGTTACCGGCGAGACGGAGACTCCTGATGGAGGTCGGAAACAGCATTATGCTTTATGGGAGCGAAATTTGGGCCGAAACACTGAGTGTTAAGAAGCGGACAAACGCACTGGTAGCGGTACAGAGAACGGCTGCATTGCGTATCGCGTCGGCATATCGTACGGTATCCGCTCCAGCCGTAGTGGTGATAGCGTGTATTATCCCTGTGGATCTGCTGGCAGCGGAGCGGATGGAGATCTATAAGGCGAAATCGGCTGGGAGTCACATAACCGCTCATTTCAGGGAAAACACCATTTCAAAATGGCAACAACGATGGAACGAAGAAGATAGAGGAAGATGGACGGCGAGACTTATTCCAGACATAAGGCCATGGACGGAAATTTGGAGAGGTAAATTACTACGTTACACAGATGTTATCGGGTCACGGATATTTTAGGAAATATCTGCACAGAATGTTAAAGACCGCCTCACCTTACTGTCTTTACGAGGAAGGGGAGATAATTGATGACGCAGAGCACACCGTTTTCGAGTGTGCACGCTGGCAGAGCTATCGCTCTGCACTGACGTCGATAGTTGGGACGATCACGCCCGGTAACATTGTCGGGGTTATGATCGCGAGTAGAGAAAATTGGACCTCAGTGGCGAATTACGTGGAGAGGATTCTAAAACTGAAGAAGAGGGATCTTGAGGCTGCAGAACATGTGGGCACGCCGGAATAGATGAAACTGGCACACGTGTCAATCGAAATTCGAAGTAAAGATCTGGAGGAAAGGAATAGTGGAGACGCTTAGATGTCTCTTCAACTTTCAACACGCAATCCGGACGCGGATATGAACATGCAGGGGCCAAAGAGCCAAAGGGACTCCACTCCGAAGTAATACCACCGTAGTTCCGGAGTGGGCACAACAAGTCCATGAGACGAGGGGGGGATTTAGTGGGTGAGGGCCCCACACACGGAGGATGTGACGACTTCCTCTATGGTGCGGTTAGGTACATTTACCCCTCCTCGGCGTGAAAAAAATAAAAAAAAAAAAAAAAAAAAAAACTGTTTGGAGATGCATTGGGGTCTCCTGGATCTTACGTTGATTGGCATCGTTCCAAATTGGGCAATTTGGTTTGTTCACGCACCCATTCAAACAGAAATGGTTGGTCAGATAATTATTTAATGAAAATTGAGCTCAATTGCCAACTTCTGCAGAGCCCTTACTGCAAACACAAGTCCGTTGTCTGTAGTAGTTTAACTTCTGTTTCTAGGTCAATTAAATTTTTGGTCTTGGCAAAATTCGCCAGGTTGTAGTCTGCAAACGTCCGAGTTCTTGTGGGCGCTGAGTAAACGGCTGCCTTGGCATCTCCTGCACACTCTCACGGACATCGGTAATGTTTTCGCAATACACTTGAATTTATGCATGATATTGCAAATATTCCTCACGACAGAAGACCAGTTCTTGTGAGCAATAAGAAATCGATTGCCGCGGACTCTTCTACATGCTCTCACGGACAGCAGCACAAATTTTCGCAATGGACTTGAGTTTATACATTACATTGCGAAAAGTCCTCTCGATAGAATGATTAAAACAATCGTAAACGTGACTAAGAACTCAATGCATTGCCTGAGCAGAACATCCATTTTTTGTAAACAGAAAAATGATCATTTGAAGGTGTTGGGTTGTCTTGCTCCACTGCCAGACTCACTTCGCCCGCGTTGGAAAGAAGGCGCATCAACTAACTGCTTAAACTTGAACGCAATGTTATCTCGATCACCGTGGCCATGCGTACGGGTCATTACGTTATGGGAAAATATGCGGAATAGCTGCAGCTTCTATTAAACTTTTGCCTTGGCTGTGGATGTGTTAAAGAGGTGGAAATTGTTGTCCACTTTCTTTGTCAATTCCTATCACTTGCCAGGTGCAAACTGAGGAGTGACTCTCCACCCCTTATCAACTTTACTGAGTTACCCATTGACTCCAAGGATACAGCTTCGTTTATTAAACTTTCAGGTTGGTCTCTAGACTTGACAGGGCAGTTGTGCATTTAACGTGGTCAACTCCTTCGGTCAGTTTGGTCAAGATTGTATTTTTCAGTATTTTCCTTCACGTATTTTATTTCAAACAAATTTATTTGATACAAAGCAGTAATCTTAATCCTTTTACGACCATTATTACAACTTGCCATTAACTGAAGGGAAGATTTTAATAGGGAGATAAATTGTTTATCATTATCATGAGTACCCAATAAACTAGAAATGAGCGTTAAGCTAAAGGGGGATCATCCTACTGGTAACTTTTAAAGTTAAGTTCATGTTTGAACTTGCCATATTATATATTATTTTCAATATGGCAACTTCAAATATAAGCAAAATGAGCCACTGCGTTTAAAAAAAACTTATTCAATTGAGCAATGTTACCGACATTGTTTCGGGACTGCCATATTTTTGAAAAAGTTTACTTTATTTTATCATTAGCTTGTAATAACAAAAAGAAGTTAAAGGTGACTTTAAAGTTCACTTTAACTAAAGTTACCTTTAACTAAACCTAACTTTAACGGCAAGTTGTAATAAATATAAAATTTTTATAATAATAATTTTTAAGACGGTTGACATCATTGCTTGCTATCTATCAGTCAGTTTGTACTCATTAGATACACACAACAGTGACTAAAGTTCTCGTTGAACTGGTGAGTAAATGTTGGTCTTCTAAAAACCTATAAACAAAGAGAGAACTAGCGAAAGAAAGAAAGCTGAACTGACTGAATTGGCTTTATATGGCAAATGTATAAACAAAAGAATTCACAGTGTGTCAGAAGAAAGCAAAAACCAAATACGAAAAATAAAAAATTGTTAAAAAAAACCTGAATATCTTCTCAAATAATTATTAAAAAATATTTTCAAATAAATTTTTGTACAAAAGGCTATAAAATATTCTCTATAAGTATTCAATTCAATTTGATAGATCAAGTGAAAATCAAACTTACATCTTAAAAACAATTAAAAAAAGTATATTAGTTCGGTATTCTAATTATTTTGTTTTTGCTTCTTAATTTAAATGAACAACAATTTGAATGTAATTTCTTAATTTGATTATTTAGCCTGATTTCTCCAGAGCTGAACCTTTATTTCAATTATTTTAATTTAATAACATTTCTTCTTTACTTTGCCCACTGTTTGACATTCATTCACATATACTAACTTGTAGACTGAGTGTAATATATCGTGTACTGTTGTTATATTCGTGTCATTCATAATTTTTTTTCACATTTTCATTCATTCAGTTTGAAAATTGTTGTTGATGATGAGGTTTGTGTTGTGCTCGCTTAGTAGTTTTGCACCATTTATAGTCACTTTATGAATTATAAATAAAGAAAATTTAAAGAACTTGGGTTCAAATCCCAGTTCAATAAAAAAAATTTTAAATTTATTTATTTTTTCTTTCTTTTTTTTAATTATAATAGTTTAGATAAGGTGGTGAGCTCATCATTAGGCAGTTCAAAAGAATGCACGGGTAATATGGACTGGACTTTTTAAGGTAAACGATGAGGCCAAACAAGGCCTCGAGCCTGCAATAGATTCAAAATTCTCTCATATCTTTCTATTTGCATTTTTTTAGAGCCATGCTATCACACTTACCAATATACACTCTGAGGATATTATTAACCGTTAAGCGTGTCAATAAGTTCATGTCATTTCAGGATTTTGGATAAAAATTATGTCCACTGTTACTTAATTTTTTTATCTCTTCTGAAAAGGTAGGATTCGTGTAGGTTATCAAAAAAGTTAATGATTTGTGAAACGATTTCATTGCTGAAGCCAAACAACTTTCCACCGAGCCATTTTTGAAGATTTAGAAATACAAAACACGGACTCGGAACCAAATCTGAAGCAGCAATAGATAGCTTATATTAAGGATTTTTACCTAGTGTGCACCCTTGTATTGTTCTGCTGCAAAATAAATATTTTCTTGATCAAAAAATGGTTTTTTATTTTTTTCAACACCTCTTGAAATTATAGCCATATAAGCCACAAAGATTAGGTTAGGTTAAAGGACGTGCACTTGTCAATTAAGACAAGTACAGTACCCGGAGGTCGAATTGACCCATTGTAAAACGTCCTAGCTTCTCACACCACTCATGTCGTGTGTATTAATTTTATACATGAGTGGTGGGACCTACTGTTTAAAGTCGACTTCGAACGACAGATTTTTGAGAAACTTTTGCATGGCAATTTTATTTACTCTCAGAGTTTTTGCCAGAAATCTGCTGAGAGGAAGTCGCCCAAGAAATACTTTTTGTATTTAGTCTTGATGTCTGGCCTGGGGCTCGAACCCTGGCTTTACGTCCACTAAGGCGTCTTGTTTGCGTCTCTTTAATCTATTTTTGTTGTTTTAGATAAGCAGGTGATTGGTTTGCTGTAGGACTAGGATAATGGGGCAGCCATCTAGAGTGTTTGGTGTGGTGGTAGGGGATCTTGTTCATTATTGATTCTTAGCTCTTGGTCCCACTAGTGGGTTCTTGTTCATTAATCTTTTCATTAAGTCGTTCCAACAAGCCAACATCATATCTGCCGTTTGTTGTTTTTTTCCTTTGAAGGCAATCCGCCAAGGATTTATGGCTCACGAACCAAACATTGGTTTTCTTTGGCGTCAAGTCGTACTGAGAAACATATTCTTTTTTTTTTTTTTGGAGACCAACACTCAATACTCGTATGACTCCTATTCAAACAGTGCATTATGTTGGAATACCTGAAAAGTAGTTACAGGAAAAGAGGGTATTGTGGTATACAACCCCTACACTACTATTGAAGTTGAAACATTATTTTTATTGTAATTTTTTTTCTCAAAAATTGCTCTGCTAATCTTAGACCATCAGATAATCAATTAGCAACCACAATCAGTCTTAATTCTCTGGTGAAAATCGTACTTAAAGCCTCGATACATGTAGTCTATAGCACCCTATAAACTAGTACACCATCAGGGAACACTGTTTGTTCCCTTGTGTGCTGTGTGTAGATCTATTCTAACAATACCATTCAGAAACTCATCCATATTGCTCTTTACACACCCAAGTAATTATTCAAAATTGGTCCATTCATTCACTTACAGTCTCCTATCGATCATATATAGATTTGAAATTCGGCAACCAGGCATGTTGAACTACCTATACACATAATTACAAACATAGTTGGTCATCCTTCAGACAGGAATACGACCTATCATCGCACACCACTTATGTTGTGTGTATTAATTTTTATACATGAGTGGTGGGATCTACAGTCTAAAGTCTACTGAATGACAAGTTTTTGGGACACTTTTATTTACTCTCAGAATTTTTACCAGAAATCTGCTGACCATTAGAAACCTATGTTTAGTTGAATTCCATGCTGTTTTTTTTCCAATTTGGAAAAGTATTCTTGGAGGGACGCATGTATCTCCACGATCATCTCTTCCTCAGATATCTCCGCTCCCTTCTGTCCCAGTTCGTCCATCGTTTCGTTTGCCTCTAAGCTATAGTGGCCCGGAACCCAGTAGTAAATGCTCTCTCGACGTTTACGGTGTAGAGAGTCCATGCAACTCCTGACACCTTTTGATTTGGCGAGATGAGCTCCCAGCGCTTTGATTACTTCTCGATTGTGCACAAATATAATAAAGTTCGAAGGAGGTAGGTGGACGGTTTCAATCATACATGGAGCTTGTTCAATAGCAAAAAAAACTCCAACTGAAATACGTATGTACAGATACATGTATACATACATATATACGTACATGTATACATACATATATACGTATATGTATACATACATGTATACGTACATGTATACATACATGTATACGTACATGCATACATACAAGTATACGTACATGTATACATACATCTATACATACATACATGCATACTTACACTGACGAGGATGATGCCAAATATTGGAGGACCAAATTCATTTATGAGGAAAATAATATCGAGGGTTGTAACGTTGATAACGTTATATGCTTGTCCAATATGGTCGGGGGCTCTCTCCGTGGGGACGACAAGAAGGAAACTGTCATCGGTGTATCGTCTAAGCGCGATTAGACACATAAATACAGTGTCTGATGAAGCGGTATTGGTATTGATAAAGACAATACCGATAGACACATTGGCGGATGAGATGAGGCGGATATACTTTTGCCGTCTCGGGTATCCAGGGAAAACAGTAGCTATTAAAGCGGAGGAACGAAGGACTTCCATGCACAAATTGCAGTCACGATGGGAGAACAGTTTAAAGGGACGATGGACATTCCACCTTGTCCCTGATGTAACCCTTTGGATGGAGAACGAGCATTGCGAGCTGAACTACTAGACCCAGTTCCTAACTGGTCATGGATGCTTCAGGTAGTAACTGCACGGATTTTGACTTGATACTTCCCCTTTATGCCCAAACTGTATAGATGAGGAGGAAGATGCGGAGCATATTCTAACATGCTGCCCCAGATTCAGATGGTCAGGGGAAAAGAGATTTGGACCAAATCGGCTTATGGCAGAGGTGTTTCTATGATTCTATGGAGTCAATACAGCCAGAGAATGGCTGAAGTTATGCAGAAACTATGAAGGTTGGAGGAACGAAGGCGAAATTTTAATTAACGTGATAAAGCATTAAAGCTAACCAGCCCTCCGCGAAGTAATACCTTACGGCAGTCCCGCGGGGGGAGTGTGGTTGAAGAATGTAGGTGGTGGATTTAGTACGTAGGCACCGGTGATCGTGAATCGTGCACTCTTTTGTTGGAACAAAAGTGGGTTTCGAAGAACCAAGCCAAAAAAAAACATGTATACATACAAGAATATACATGTAAACATACATATGTATATACACACATGTATCATGAGTATCATGGTACACGGAGTATATAATACATTGTGTATACAACACATGTTACATGGCGTATCATTCAATATCCCTTCTTGCCTTTCTAAAGTCCTCTAATCGATATGATTACATATGATTACTCAAAAATATCAATATTTTCCAGGACTACATACGAAATGAAGAATTACAAAAAGAAAAACGATCAGCAAGGCAAAAAGAAGGACGATCACAAGTATCCCTCATCAGTTTTGAAATTTACTAACACCGCGAAGTGTTAATGTATTTTTTAATCGCATTCTAAGGGGATAGAAAGTGATCTTGAAAGTTTTTGTTTGTTTTTTGAAATTGTTTTTGTTGGTTTTTTGTTTGATTTTTTGTTTTTTGTGGAAGAAATATTCTTAGTATATATATGTTTATATCAAGTATACTTAATGTTACAATTAAACGGAATGTAACCAACCCTTTCAACTGAGAGAGAATAGACCGTCCTCCGACTGTATGTACGTAATGCAATGAAAAATTTTGTATTTAATCAAAGAAAATTCGAAAAAAGCTTATGAGAATTAAGAAAACAAACTTTTCAGAATAAAAACGAATGAAACGAAGTGAAAACATATTTAAATGCAGTGTAAGATACAAAACAACAAAAAAGAATCGCAAAAAAGTATCTGAAACTGATTACGACAGACGAAAATAATCTACAAGAGAATAAAAGCAAGCATAAAAGCCAGCAAATGCTCACTAAGTGTAATGCTAATTAAGCGGTTTTCACTTTATTTCAAGTGGACCTTTAATAAGCTAGTTTACATGAATTCAATGCAGGAGATTCAAATGAATTAGATCAGGTTCTAACATGTTAGACTTGACATCAGTTCTAATGTTTTTTCCAAAGCAGTGATCGCTTCTTATCCTTTCTACGATGTTCTTTGATTATGTTCTCCATGCTGAGAAGTCAGGAAGCATCAATAATGTTCGTTCTGAAGCTAAATGAAGCCACTTTTATTCTTTAAAATTTGAAATAACGGCGATGAAAATTTGTTTGCCTTGTTCAGCATTCGAATATAATACTCTCTGCTCGTCTGGACGTAGTTGAGACATAAATTTATCCAATGTGGCGTAAGCTATGCGGCACGTAGCACCGTATTATTGAGACCACATGTCTTTAGTGGCCAGATCATACAATTCAAACCAAAATACAGTTGACAATGATATTCCGAAAATCTCAAAGGAATTTAAACCGTTGGCATTGCCCGTCCAAATTTATTTGAATCGTACCGCACCCTAATATAATACGCCCTTCGTCTATTTTATGAAAAATGCAAATTCACTGGTTCAGTAAGGCGTCGACCAACATATGGGCTTCGTTAAAATACAAAATCTACAAATATATCGTGAGAGTTTACAAAAGAATCCAAGGCAGTCGATTTAGCGTCACTCATAAGAACTCTGTCTTTTGCGAAGCATAACTTCGCTGTTCGTGAAAGTGTACAGAATATTAATAATCGTTGAAAAATCATCTTCAGCGTTATGTACTATTTCTGAATGAATGGGTACGTGAATTACCAAACTGTCTATATGACATCCAAGGTTAGGTTAGATTAGGTTAGAGGACGTGTACTTGTCAATTAAGACAAGTACAGTACCCAGAGGTCGAATTGACCCATTGTACAACGTCCTAGTTTCTCACACCACTTATGTTGTGTGTGTTAATTTTATACAAGAGTGGTGGGACCTACAGTTTAAAGTCGACTCCGAACGACAGATTTTTGAGAAACTTTTTCATGGCAATGTTATTTACTCTCAGAGTTTTTGAAAGAAATCTGCTGAGAGGAAGTCGCGGAAGAAATACTTTCTGTATTTTGTCTTGATGTCTGGCCTCGGGTTCGAACGTTGGCCTTACGTCTAATAAGCCAACACACTACTTACCAGACTACGGGGACTTCAATAAGACATCCAAGAAAAAGTAACTCTTTGGTGTGGATTTAGCACTGAGCATGACATGTTGCCATATTTCTTATCACTGTTAACGGAGAGCACTATAGGTCCTTGATTACCAACTTCTATTGACTTGAATTCGCATAGGGTTTCAAGAGGACGATGCTATTTGCCACACAGCTCATGCCACATTGGATATTTTGCATGAAGGATTTCAGAGCATATTGATATCTCGCAAAGGTGATATAAAACTGGTCACCGAGATCGTTCGATTTGACCTGGTCAGACTTTTTCTATTGGGGTTTTCTAAAGTAGCAGGTGCTTGTAAATAAGCTACTAATTACAGCGGTTCTTAAAGCCAACATAAAATATGCCACAGTTTAAAATCAGTCTGATTTATTCGATTGATTTATTCATTGAGAATTGAACATTTCGAATGAGCTCTACGCAGAGAAGCTGTGGCGGACATCTTAACAATGTTATATCCCACAAATATCGACATTAATATCTCACAAACAGGCTGCCTTCCAAAATGTATCAATACAAAGTTTGTATGCAGTTCTACTACTGTAAATAAGCTATGTACGTATGCAAAGTAACCAAACAATGCATCAACTATAAATCCGATGTCTGATTGCTTTTTGACTGCGTTAACAATACACATTGACGACGTTACAAATATACAAAAGAATACATTGTACATATTTTGTTCAGCGGCATTATGAAACACGATACTTTGTTCAAACACAAAGCAACTAACATTTTGGAAGGCAGCCACACTTTTTTTTAGTTGAACGCGCAAAATAAAAAACATGAAGTGTTTTTAAATCCGCTTAAAGTAACAATTTTTATGACGGTTGACATCATTGCTTGCTAACTTAATGCCTTATTTAGCTGGAGAATAACATCAGTCAGGCAGTTTGTACTCATTAGATACACACGACAGTGACTGACTAATAAATACTAAACATTCTCATGGAACTGGTGAGTAAATGTTGGTCTTCTAAAGACCTATAAACAAAGAGAGAACTAGCGAAAGAAAGAGAACTGAACTGACTGAACTGGCTTTATATGGCAAATCTATAAACAAAAGAATTCACAGTGTGTCAGAAAAAAGCAAAAAATCAAATACTGAAAATAAAAAATTTTTTGAAAAAAACCTGAATATCTTCTCAAATAATTATTAAAAAACATTTTCAAATAAATTTGCGATAAAAGGACTTTTAAATATTCTCTACAAGTATTCACTTCAATTTGATAGATCAAATGAAAATCAACCTTAGATCTTAAAAACAATTAAAAAAAGTATATTAGTTCGTTATTCTAAATATTTTGCTCTTGAGTGTTAATTTAAATGAACAACAATTTGAATGTAATTTCTTAATTTGATCATTTAGCCGGATTTCTCCAGAGCTGAAACTCTATTTCAAATTGAAATACAAAATTATTGAATATTTATCACAATTTAATAACATTTCTTCTTTACTTTGCCCACTGTTTGACGTTCATTCACATATACTAGCTTGTAGACTGATTGTAATATATCGTGTACTGTTGTTATATTCGTGTCATTCATAATTTTTTTCACATTTCTATTCATTCAGTTTGAAAATTGTTGTTGATGATGAGGTTTGTTTTGTGCTCGCTTAGTTGTTTTGCACCATTTATAGTCACTTTATGAATTATAAATAAAGAAAATTTAAAGAACTTGAGTTCAAATCCCAGTTCAATAAAAGTTTTTTTTTAAATTTATTTATTTTTTCTTCCTTTTTTTAATTATGATAAGATTAGATACGGGGGTAAGCTCGTCATTAGGCAGTTCTAAAGAATGAAAGAGTAATATGCACTGGAACTTTTGAGGTAAATGATGAGGTCAAAAAAAGCCTCAGCCCTGCAATAGCTTCAAAATTCTCCCATAGCTTTCTGAGTTATAAATAAAAAAGATTTAAATGGCTCGGGTTCAAATCCTAGCTCAACTAAAATTTTTGAATTATTTTTATATCTTTTCAAGATTATTTGCGATAACCATTGAGGACATAAAATTCTTTCAACTATTTTAGACCCTGCAGACCCATTCTCTTAAGTAGACATCTAAATATACGTGTCTGCCTTTTTTATGAATCCTACCAAAATATGTGATTTGATATCAATGAAAATAGTCACTCCAGTGAATAGGGGGAAAGAACGCAATTCGTGCCCTAATTCAGGGATTTTTGCCATTGAAACTGCACAGATGTTCACCCTTGCCATGTTCTGGTTTAAACTACTTTTTTACATTCTTATTAAACCAATCCTTAGTATAGAGTCTTTCAATGGGGTCTTCCAAATTTCGATAATTGTTAACGACCATGTTATTGAAACTTAATTACTTAACTTAGTTGGTCATTGCCAGAGATCAGCAATGAATCGCTTTTTCGCTACTCATAAGTACTCATGAAATTTTGAGTATGAGTGAGTCAACTGTATTGAAATCCAACTACTCTGATTCATTCGTACACACTACAATATTGATTTATGAGTACAGGTTGCAATGAGTATGAGTACAACGTTGACATCAAACTCATAACATTCGAAATATGTTTGGTTCATACGCCTACTCATTTAGATTCATAAATTTAGAAAAATACTTATAATACTCATAAATGATTCGAGTGATTCGAATCATTCATCAAAATTTACAGTCTTAGTTGTTGTTGCATTTACAAAGAAAGAAGAAAGACACATAACCAAAAACGAAAAAGACAGCAAGCAGAGCAAACGCACAACCTTCTTGTGAGTATATAGTGTTCGTACGCGAATCATACTTATTTTGTTATTCGTGTACACGATGAGCCATGGAGAGTCGAAATCAATAACATCATGCGTATTGTTAAGTATGAGTACCATGAGTATTTCAAACTTTGAATATGAGTAGTATGAGTATGACATTAAAATAAGTATGAATACGCATAAGTATCAGAAATTATAAGTATGATTCGAATCAACTCATCGTTTTGATATTCATTGCTGACCTCTGGTCATTACAAACTTTAGTCAGGATTACAACCTAGCTTCTCACACTACTTTTGTTGTGTGTGTTAATTTTATCCATAAGTAATGGGACCTACAGTTTTATGTCGTCTTCGGATGACAAATTTGACACACTTTCCGTGGAAATTTTATTTGACTCTCGTTTTGTTCATAACATGGGCTCTAGTTTAATAAGCCACCGTGCTACCTACTAGATTTAGGCGACTTCTGTCTTATTGAAACTACAACTGTCAAATTGGTTGTCACTTATTTAGTCTGTGGTGCCAAAACACAATGGGCGACCACAGAAAACGACGTAAGTTAGCTGTATGGGCTCTGATACTGTTGACATCAGAATAGAATTATCTTCAACGAAGAGGCTTATGTCTGTATGAATAGCTTTGTAAACAAACAAAATTGTTGAATATAGGATGACACTAATCCACAAGAGATGCAAGAGCGTCTGATGCATCTTGGAAAAGTCATAGTTTGATATGGATCTTGAGCTGGCGGCGTCATCGGTCCATACTTCTTTAAGAAGGATGTTGGTCAGGCTATAAACTAACTTCTTATGGCCTGAATTGAATGATCTAGATACCAAAGAAATGTGGAATCAATAGTTCATGTCACATTAAATAATTTTCAAACGCGATTTGAGGGTATGGTCGTGTCACATGGAGATAATGTGAGTTGACCAACGAGATCGTGCAATATGACAACGTTCGATTTTTTCTTGTGTTTTTTTTTTCTTAAGTCGCAGGTGCATGCGTATAAATCACAAACCAAAGCAGTCCTCAAAGCGAATATAACCCATAAAATTGATCAAATTCAAACTGAATTATGCGCTAGAGTCATGGAAAATTGAACATTTCTCACCAGAGAAGTTACGAATAAGTCACAACCTGAACGCTGTTTAAAACCAACATAGCTCATGTTAGCGATTAAATTCAGCCTGATTTATACGCCAGAGTCATTCCACTTTGAAAAAACGTGACAGACATTTCAAACGAATTTATATTAGATGTCACCGTAGTCTAGTAAGTAGTGTGTTGGCGTATTAGACACGAGGCCTCGGTTTAAATCCCATGTCAGACATTTCCTACAAAAAGAAAAATAAAAAAATATTTCTCCGCCGATTTTCCTTTTGCAGATTTCTGGCAAGAATTCTGAGAGTAAATAAAATTGCAATGGAAAGTTTCTCAAAAACCTGTAGTTCGCAGTCGACTTTAAACTGTAGTTCCCGCCACTTATGTATGAAATTATAACAGTATAAGTGGCATGAGAAGCTAAGTCCGTAATCCTGACAGAACAGCAGTAATGACCAATTATGTATGTATGTATATATGTATGTGTGTATTAGACACATATTCCACACATACGTACAGTGGTGGCCTTATAATTAGAAACGATATTTCTGGAATAGAGTTCTCTGGAGTGACGAATCTAAGTTTAATTTGTCCCAATCTGATGGAAAAACGTATATAAGACGTCCTCCAAACAAAGCCTTTGATCCCAGGTACACAGTGAAAACTCAGTAAAACAAATTAACAAAAATACATGTTGCTAAGTCGTTTCTAATTATAAGGCCACCACTGTATGTATGTGGCATAATAAAAAATTTCGGTAATATTCTACACTAGCATCAGACTATCGAAAAATATGCCGTGGTTAATAATCGTCCTTTTATCCCAGGGCAGAGTGTAGACTCAGAGTGCACTTGTTCAGTATGGAGGTTGATTAGAATCCAACATATATATTCTGAATCATCAGAATCCCTACATATATAATGGTCATTACAACCCTTCAGTCAGGATTACAATCTAGCTTCTCAGTTTAAGGTCGACTGCGAACGACAGAATTTTGAGAAACTTTTCATGGCAATTTTATTTACTTTCGCATTTTTTGCCAGAAATCTGCTGAGAGAAATATTTTTTCATATTTCGTTCTGTTGGAAATGCCTCAAACTGGGATTTGAACCGTGGCCTTGCTTCTAATAAGCCAACACACTACCTATTAGATTACGACGACTTCTTGGAAAATGTTAAGCATTAAGGTATCACAGAAGAAATCACACGGGTGTATATCAGGTTCTGAGCGGGGAATGACAAATCTTATTATATTTTTGTGTTGGCTAGGTTAGTAGCATATTTACAAAGCCATCACCAATTCTGCTTAAATAACTAAGTTGTCAAATATGCGTTCTGTTAGGCTGCCTTCCAAAATATTAATTGCTTTGTGTTTGAACAAAGTATCGTGTTTCATAATGCCGCTGTACAAAATATATAGAATGTATTCTATTTTAAAACGTTGTCAATGTGAATTTGTAACGCAGTCAAAAAGCAATCAGGCATCGGATTTATAGTTGATGCATTGTTTGGTTACTTTGCATATCTACATAGTTTATATATAGTAGTAGAACTGCATACAAACTTTGTATTGATACATTTTGGAAGGCAGCCATACTGTGTACTCTCGTATATTACATTCCCCATCAACTATAAAATGTTTTCATATTCTATTAATATTCCATTTCTATACCAAATTAAATCTACTTTCAAATATTTTAGATTTTTTAAATTTTATTTAAATACCGAAATAATTTAAAATGAATCATATATTCAACATACTTGCATGAATATGATGAAAATCATCAAAAAAAATGTATGAATTTGCATTATGCATCATTAATATTGTATTCAGCAGCTTGTGTTGCAGCAACGAAAAAAGAAAAAACAAAATTACAACACTTTTCTATACAATAAACGAGTTGAAAAAAAGAGAGAGAAATACCAACAAATATAAATAAAGGATTTCTGCTTTTCAACTCCTGTTGATGATCCTGGTGGCTATGACGTCAAACAACAATTAATCATTTTTCTAAAAGAAACAAAAAAAATTTCCTTAAATATTGTATATGAATTTCGCATGGAATTAATTTTAGGAGAATTTAAATATTAAAAATAAAAAATATATCGAAAATACGAGGGTGATCCTAAAACTAGCCTATAAAACAAATTGACAGGTTAGGTTATACTATGTCCAGACATGCATTTTTATTGAGTCAATATTCGGTTTATTTAGCAGGTCAGCTGATTATTTAATATTCATTTGACAGCTGCTAAACCAAACAGCTGGTTGTTTCAACAACATTGTTTTTGTTTTGTTCGTTGTTTTTTGTTTTGTTTTTATTTTCTTTGTCGTTGTTGACATTTGAGTTGTCAAATATCAATAGAAAGTGTTCGGAAAATTGTAATATGCTCACTAAACGTACTTATGACAGTGCTGTATTTCAAGTTTTAATCAATATTATAACAATTTGCATATTTATTGCGCAATAATTAATTGACATTTTTTATGAAATATTGAGATTACGATTTACTCAATATAAGTGCATGTCTGAACATAGCATTAGGTTAGACTACAGCTGCCTCATGCCCATTGAGGTTTGAGTTTACTTAAGCTCTACAAGGTCGTATTGTTACACCGACGTTACCTATTCCGTCGTATAATCACAGTTCCTAGTTGACCTCACTCAACCATCCCGAGAGTCTTATGAGTTTAAAGTCGACTCCGAATCACAGACTTTTGAGAATCTTTTTCATAACAATTGTATATACTCTCAGCATTTTTGCCATAAATCTGCTGAGAGGCGGATCATTGAAGAAATTCTTTTGATACTTGGAGCTGTCTGACCTGTGGCCTCATGTCTACTTAATAGACTACGCCGACTATAACTTCGGTTAAGTTAGATTAAACTGGCAGCCGCCGCAAAGGGCACAGCTTGCTTAAGCTCCCGTTGTAACACCGATATTCGTTATTCCGTCATCTTGGCATCTTCTAAACATCCCAGAGTCTTATGAAGCTGTGAAATGTTCTCAAATCGCCTTTGGCTAGACATCCCTCAACCATCTCAAGCCTTTTATGAAAATGTGAAATGTTCTCAAATTGCCTATGGCTAGACATATTTTCTCACTAAATTCCAGGTTACCAAGAATTTTTCTTCTCAGGTTTCTAATGGCCAGACAATGGCGTCCTCTCCTTACTCATCGGTACAACTTCCTTCCAATGTCTCTTTATCACTGCTATGAGGTATCTTAGATGGAATCTTGATAGGTTAGGTTAGGTTAGGTTAGAGGACGTGTACTTGTCAATTAAGACAATACAGTACCCGGAGGTCGATTTGACCCATTGTATAACGTCCTAGTTTCTCACACCACTTATGTTGTGTGTGTTAATTTTATACATGAGTGGTGGGACCTACAGTTTAAAGTCGACTCCGAACGACAGATTTTTGGGAAACTTTTTCATGGCAATTTTATTTTACTACCAGAGTTTTTGCCAGAAATCTGCTTAGAGGAAGTAGCCGAGAAGAAATACTTTTTGTATTTTGTCTTGATGTCTGGCCTGGGGCTCGAACACTTGCGTTACGTCTAATAACGCAGCCCTGCATGGGCTTTGCAAATAAGATTGCTCCAGGTGTTTCCGAAAGCATTTTGTGCGTTGAACACGAATCTGGTTTTAAAAATTTTCCATCACGTCAGGTTTTCGAGAAAAAGGTGGGACGAAACCCCTAAAAATAGCGTCTTTGGCCATTTTTGAAACATTGTAGAGCTAAACACTGACGTGCTAGAACCATTACTATTATCAGAAATTGACAATTGAGCTTTGCTCTTTAAAATGAGCCCAAAGCCAAATTGTGTGAATGCACCCTTAAAGTAGGGGGGTTGGTTTACGTCAAGGGGTGCGAAAGAAAAAGAAACACATTACGGACGTCCTTAAAAATTAATCAGATTTACTTGAAAATTGTTACTCAGGGGTCTTTGCGGTCGCTGATTATTACTATTTTTAGGGGTTTCAACCCCCCTTTTCTCGAAAATCTGACGTGATGGAAAGTTTATGAAACCAGATTCGTGTTCAGCGCGCAAAATGCCTTCGAAAACACATGGAGCCATCTTATTTGCACAAAAAAGGTCCAAATTTGCAGGGCTGTGTAAGCCAACACACTACCTACTAGACTGCGGCGACTTCTAAATAGATAGGTTCAAGGCAAATGTCGTACATGTCCCGTCAGATCTGTCTGATATCTCAATAAGTGGATTCATTATTACATCTTACCTTTGCCAACAATTGGAGTTTTTTTGGGAGACATTTGTTTGTCTGTCTGGAGAGGAGGGCCTATCTGATGTAGAAATTCATTTGAATTTTCTTAAAAATGCCAGCTTTAGCAGATGCGTCTGCCTTGTTGTTACCTTCAATATCCCCATGTGCAGACATTCAAATGAGAGTAACAGCCGAACGTCTCGCTCTCTCCTCCAGACACCCGACATTCTGGGACAATCTTAGATGTGGTGCACACATTCTCCAGGGATCTAAGGGGCATTTTAATGTCGGTACAATTGCGTATATATCACCATACGATATATTCTGATACGGAACTTGCACGGATATTCTGATACTGAAAAGTACTACAAAAATCTGGCAGTGCAAGGGACGAAACAAAACGAAACATGAAAAATATTTCTTTCGGCGACTTTCCCTCAGTAGATTTCTGGCAAAAGCTCAGAGAGTAAATAAAAATTGCCATGGAAAGTTTCTCGAAAAAATTTGTTATTCAAAGCCAACTTTAAACTGTAGGTCTCGCCACTAGTGTATACAATTAACACACAAGAAAAGTGGTGTGAGAAGCTAGGTCGTAATCCTAACTGAACAGTTCACCAATTAAGTATGTCGGACAACATGGACTTTCGAATTTTTATAATAACGACCTTCTTGTTTAGTTTAGTTGACTTTTATTGAGCATACTTTGCCAAACCACTATGGATGGCCATAGACAACGACGAATGTTTAGTGAATGAATTCTGGAGCAATTGGCAGCTGACACTAATTTTCATTGAAAAGTCATTTTCAACAATGGGGCCCTACGGTTTGAAGTCAACTCACAATGACAACAGATTTTTGAGAAACTTTTCATGACAATTTTATTTACTTCCAAAGGTTTTTGCCAGAAATCGGAATTGCACATCAAATTGCGCTCAGTATACTCGGATAACGGATTCGCACAGCGGCAGTTTTTATAGCAATTATTTCAAAGGACCATCAAGTATGCAACTGTTTTGAATTCAATGAATATTTGAGTGAAGTTTAACCCTCGTCATCGTTTGGGCGAAAACCTATATTGGGTCAATGAGGAATCTTGCTTCATTGCCATACTCCTTAACCCACGATGGTTAGAAGACGCACTAACCAACTACTCGGGCTTGATCGCAGTGCCATCTCGATCACAGTGGGCGTGCTTACAGGTCATTGCGGTATGGGAAGACACGCGGAAGGACTGAAGCTCCCATCTAACGACTTCTGCCGTGGGTGTGCATATGTTGAAGAGGTAACTGTTATCCACTTTCTTTGTCAATGCCTATCTCTTGCGAGGTGCAGATTTAGGTTATTTATACTATGTTCAGCTATGCACTTATATTGAGACAATATTCGGTTTATTGAGTATAATATGTTAAGTGTTCAGACATAATAATATACGCAGTTCATCTGCTTATTCAATATTCATTTGACAGCTGGTAAATAAAACATTTGGTTGTTTCAACACCATTGTTTTTATTTTGTTTTGTTGTTTTTTTTTTGTTTTTTTTTTTTTTTTTTTATTTGTCGTTGTTGACATTTGATGCTCACTGAACACACTTATGACAGGGGTGCATTTAACGTTTTACTCAATATTATAAGAATTTGCGTATTTATTGCGCAATAATTAATTGAAACTTTATATGAAATATTGAGCTCAATAATGGCGTTTATTGCGATTTAAGCAATAAAGGTGCATATCAGAACACCGTATTAGCTCTCCATTCTTTGTTAGCTTAACGGAGTTATTGTCCATTGTCAAGGATATTGCATCGTTGATTAACTTTCAAGCTGATTTCCAAGGTAGCGTAGTCGTGCTTTTAATATGGAGCCCTTACGCTGACCACCTTCTTCGCTAGTTTGTTGGAATTCGGCCAGTACAGGGACTGCTTTTGCCTGCGAGTTTACAACGGTCAGCTACAAGTGCTTAAGTAAACTTTGGTAATCAAAGCTATTACTTCGACCTAATCTAACCTAACCTGATGTGAGTGAAGTTGTTTGGGAAGTGTAAACCATTATCGCTGTCCATGCGAATTGTTACAGACAAAGCCTTTCAAGACTTAATTAAACTCTTGTTTGCGAAATATTTGATACATAATCTTCAGCCATTTTATTCAATAATTTCAGTTTTATTTGAATGTTAAATAATTATTATCTTTGAAATTTCTTTTCATTTGTGCTTTATTTTGTAATGGAATTAATATAAAAATTAAGTCATAAATATTTTCATTCATTTCCATTTGAATTAAATTAAATGCAAGTATTTCGTCTGCAACAACAAGGACATCGAACAAAAGCAGCAACAAAGCAAAATTCAAAAGGACACAATTAAAACGACTTGATTATATGAATTCTTCAACATAATAAATATATTTTAAAGATTACACACATACATGCGAGTACATATATACACGGACATTTAAAATAAAAGACTATGAAGTTCCTTTTGCTGTGCAAAAAAAAAAAATTTTAACAGCGACATAAAAAAACTATCCATTCGTCAGTAGTAGTTGGTAGACTAAGTATATTCAAATTCCTACAACCTTATCATTTAAACTATTTGGAATGAATTCTATTCATTCCAGCAGTAGTAAGAGAGAGAAGTGAAAAAAATACATGCACACTGCACTGTCATGACAGAAAAAAATATTTCCTTGAAAGTGTCTCAGCAAAGGAAGGCAAGTAAAGTGAACTACCTAACTGCACCCTACTTTAGTGAATTAATTTTTATGATCTGAATTGGATTATCTGGATTTATTATGGATTTTGGTCTTACGGCTTTCATATTTCTTTGCGAATGTTGTTAGCCAGCCCATCATTGTCATTGACGAGCTTTATAGGTCAATAATTACCGATCCGGTCTGATAACTGAAGTTTGAAAAAGGTGTCCCAATATATTGTTAAGAAAATGGAAAAATCTTGATATTGGTGTTTTCCTTTTTCATCGTTTAACATTAAAATTATGAATAAAAGCTACAAAGACATTGTTTACAAATTATAGCACTGTGTAATATAACACCAAACAACAGGATAAAAAATGGTAAACAAGTAAACAAAAATACAACAACAAATACTATAAGAATAAATGTAAACAAAATACACAAACGACAATAATGAAACAACAATCTTTACATTTATAGAGATCTCGAGAAGGCGAAGCTACGAACATTCGACTTCAAGAACATTCATCAAACTGCTTAATTTGCCATATAAAAGGCAAGGCAAAGCAGGCAACGGAGTCAGTAAAAGTCCAGTCTGTCTTGTATGAAGACGCGGTGCGTTTGTGGTTTAAAAATCTCTGTTACAAAGATTTGTTTAACAGTCGTCTAGTAATTGTTATTGTTTATGCAAAGGGAGTAAACAGAGGAATAACAAACAAAGCAATTGTTGTTGTTTACATCAAGTTGTGAACAGTGGCACACAGAATTGTTCGAATAATAAAGATTTTTAATTAAAACTAAACACGAACTTATTTTATTTGCAATCTATAAGCCCATATTTTAAACGTTTTTAAGAGGTAAAAACATAATAATGTCAAGTTTTTCGTTAAGCGCTTCCTATCTTTAAATTTAAATAAAAACAAAGTGTGTATGAGGTATCTTCCTATTGAGGCCACTATGAGTGCAATATACACAAATAGTTGGTCATTACAACCCTCCAGTCAGGATTACGACCTGGCTTCTCACACCGCTTAGGTTAGGTCAGGTTGGAGTGGTAGCTTTGATACCAGGAGCTCACTTGACCACGCATAGCGACCCGTTGTGACGCCACCGGTGAACGTAGTCCCTGTACTGACCAATTTCTACCAATCTAGGGAAGAAGAAGAGTTGGTCAGCGCAATGGCTGCACATTAAAAGCACGATTTTTTTTTAAAACCAGCCCGAAGGTTTGATAAACGAAGCTATATCCTTGACATCAAGCTGACAAGAATTGAGGAGCCAAATAACCTATATCTGCACCTCGCAAGTGGCTGGCATTGACAAAGAAAGTGGATAACAGTTTCCTCTTCCTCAGCGGATGTGCACCCACGGCAGAAGTCGTTAAATGGGAGATGCATCCTTTTCGCGTGTCTATCCATAACACAATGACCTGTAAGCATTGATTGATGTCTCGACCAAGTCCGAGTAACTGGTGGGTGCGCCTTCTATCCATCAAGGGTCAAGTGAGTCTAGCGGTGGAGCAGGACTCCTCATTGAACTAGGATAAGTTGGCGTTTCGAAAGAATTTCTGCTCAATGGTCAACTTGACCGAGGTAAGTGACATACCCTAGCGGATTGAAGAGAATGCACCAGCCCTGGCGAGCTCGTCGGCCCTGCAGTTTCCAGAAATGCTACTGGGCCCAGGGATCCAGACCAGTAAGATATTGCAGCGCTCAGAAGAAGGTCGAGGCAGCGGCGACATTCCCTAACGATCCTGGAGTTATTCACAATGCTCGACAGAGATCTTATGGCGGCTTGACTATCAGAGAAGACCGAGACGCGGGAGAAAGGAGCACCGTTAACGAGGATCCCTTGAGCGGCGCGGTAAATGGCCATTACCTCCGCCAGGAACACGCAACAATAATACGTCACACCACTTATGTCGAGTGTGTTAATTATAAACATGAATGGCGATAGCTACAGTTTGAAATCGATCCAAACGACAGATTTTTGGGAAACCTTTTCATGGCAATTTATTTTTTGACTTTCAGAGATTTTTCCAAAAATCTGCTGAGAGGAAGTAGCCGAAGAAATATTTTTCGTATTTCGTTTCGTTGAAGATGCCTGACCTACAGTTTAAAGTCGGCTCTCAACGACAGATTTTTAAGAAACTTTTCATGATCATGGCTTATGAGCTTAGTTTAAATTTCTTTTGCAATGCATTTGAGTCGGTTTTAAAAATTATTCAAAATTTCGACGAGAGGAACATTGGTTCAGAATGTCCTATTTTTTGGATACCTAGGCTGCTGACTTATTTCACTAAAGTGTCAGTAGGGCGTTAAGGAATCCTTATTATTATATTTGAAAAAAAAGAAAAATAAATCCTGTCAACTCACATTACTCGACTGCAGTTTAAAACGTAATAGAAAATCTATTTAAAGGGATGACGTATAACAAACACATCCACTAAAAAGGGTTACTTACACAGAACTATTTGCCAAAATATTTTAAAATCTACAAACTGCTGATGATCAAATGGTTATAAATGGTGATTGTGATGATGACGATGACGATGACGATGACGATGATGTTCATGCTAAAGAGTAGGGAGGGCATAAGGTGGGGTTATAAGGGTCAACCAGCACAAGTTTAGTCATTAGGACTTAAAATCATTTGCCATCTGTTATTTTGGCATCTGCAATAGTATTCGAATCATTTCATTTATATAAAACTGTACACATACATACACATGTACACATATAAATGGATTTTAAGGACATTGTTTTTAGTTTTTGATTTCTTCTTCTCTAATTTGTTTTTTTTCTGTTTCTCATCCTTTTTCTCATGCCTTTTGCACAATATACTCTCATATGTATTTTGAACATTTTCAACATGTGTGAATGGAAAAAAACTGAAACTCATACTCGTATATAAAAAATAGAAAGATGTGTAAATAAAAACACGAGGGTCACTTAAAAATGTTCGTAAATAAATGTGCAATACTCTCGACAAAAATAGATACATAAATAGTCAAATCTATTCCTCTAGATTATCATTCTTATTGGAGAAATATTCAGGGCTTTGAAAGTCTGTCATCGATTGGTGTGACCAAGTGCCGTAGACGCGCAAGGAGCAAAGGCGCCTGGAAGGATGTGTTAAGCCAGGTCAAAATCCGATAATCGGGTTGTTAATGGCCAGTTAAGTAGGAATTCTAAATTTCTCTCCTAAATATAAAAGATAGGTTAGGTTAGGTTAGCGGGTAGCTTGCCGTTTACAAGCAAGATCACTCGGTGGCCCATTGTGTTATCCAGTGTAAGGTAAGCCCGTTTGTCAACATACATTAATGGTAGGTTCAAACCACTATGAGCTTCGGATGAAACCGCCCAGTTCCGGCAGTAGCACGTTCAGCACCATGCCCAGATCTTCAAACGTTCTTTCACTCAAAAACCCAATACGTCTGTTTTGAAGTGCTGGGTACTCACATAAAAGGTGTCGTACCGATTCCGTTTCTTCCATATTCTGGCAGCTTCTGCAGTAATCCCGGCGGAATAGTCCGAGATTGTCAGCGAAATTGCCAATAGAGCAGTGCCCCTTTAGAAGTCCTGTTACAGTGCGAATTGTTCTGTTGTCGAACTCAAGTAGTTCCTTGGTTTTCCTGCTGTCCACTGCTGGACACAGTACTTATGAAATTCGGCAGACATGGATGTTATACTACCTACGGCTTGTTGAATGCCACGCTTTTTTCCCAATTTGAAAAAGTATTCTTGAAGGGGCTGAAGTCGCCGTAGTCTAGTAGGTAGTGTGTTGGCTTATTAGACGTAAAGCCAGGGTAGATTTCTGGCAAAAACTCCGGGAGTAAATAAAACTTTCCATGAAAAGTTTCTCAAAAATCTGTCGTTCGGTGTCAACTTTAAACTGTAGGTCATGGCGTTCATGTATAAAATTAACACACACAACAAAAGTGGTGTGAGAAACTAGGTCGTAATCCTGACTGAAGGGTTGTAATGACCAATTATGTATGTATGTATGTATGTATTCTTGTAGGAGCGCATCCCCTGTATCGTCTCTTCCTCAGACATCTCCGATCCCTTCCGTGCCAGTTCGTCCGATTTTTCGTTTCCTTCTATGCCGCAGTGGCCTGGTATCTAGTAAAGGCTGGTGTTGTGTCGACGTATACGATGCAGAGAGCGTATGCCACTCCTGATGTACTTTGATTTGACGAGGTGGTATCCCAGTGCCTTGACATATAATCAAGTTCGAAGGAGGTAGTTTTCTGATTTTAATCATACGTGCGGCTTGTTTAATAGCAAAAATTTGCGCCTGAAATACGCTGAAACAACGCCGGCTTATTGGAATAGACCCCTAATCCAGTTTCACATTTAATTTTTTCACCTTCACCGATGACAGCTTCAGCAAACCCATTCTACCCGTGTAGGAACGTGAGTTTTGTATGTTCAAGGTACCATGTAGTCGCATATAAAGCCCGGGTTGATTTTAAAAAATAGGAGCTAACAATTTCATATTTGTTCCTGCACTGCTAATATACTGGAGTATAGTATCTATTTTGGAAGTCTCAAGTGTTTCCAGTAGGTACTCCCGGTTTTGCAATGAAATCTCATACCTTAACGCTCTTATAAAAGGCGTGGAAAGAAGACGTGGCATGATTGTCGCTTATGCATTTACAAAGATTCAGAATAACTTTCCGAAATTCTTGAATCTACTCCGAAATTACTACCGAAATAGTGCAACGTTTGCATTGTATACACGAAGATAAAAAATTCTCTACCCATAGTATCAACGAAGTAGGGAGCTACTCACTTACTGAATTGGTAACTACAACACTTTAGTCAGAATTACAGCCTAGTTTCTCAAGAGTGTTGGAACCTGCAGTTTAACTACGGCTTCGAAGGACAGATTTGACAAACTTTTCTGGGCAATTATTTAGCTTTAGAGCTTTTGCCAGAAGACCGTTGAGAGGAGATCGCCGAAAGAAATATAAAGGGTCCGCCAAATAACTTTTTTTTTGAAAATGCTTTAAAAAAACTACTGAATATTTTCTCAAATTTCTTTTTTTATTTGAAAGTACAATCCTTCCGGTTAATAATGGACGATAATTTCATTCAAATGGCTGCCTCGGCTGGCCATGTAAACAAGCAAAATTGTGTATTAAACGATTCATGATGGTTTGCTAAACTTTTCTTGACAGAAATATCAACACAGTTTGACATTCTTGGCTGTCACACAGTGATCGATAAATCTTGCAAAGCATCCAAATATGAATTTTAATCCTTTAATGAAGTTCGATGATTTGACATTTCTTTGGTGTGATCTGAACAGAAATATTAACACTGTTTGACATTCTCAACTGTCAAAACCATAGTTATGTAACTATATTGATTGTTCTCATGCACTGACCGATATAACTTGCAAAGCATAAGTTCGATGAAAATCGATTAAATGCAAATATCAGCCTTAAGCCTTCAATGAAGCTCTATGATTTGATGTTTTTGAACAGAAATATTACAACTGTTTGACATTCTTAACTGTCAAACCATAATTATCGTTATCGCCAGTTCTCATGTAGCGACCGATATAATTTCGATAAATCTCGATTACATTCTTAATCCTTCAATAAAGTTGCTTGATTTGATTTTCCTTTGTCCATGCAAATGGAATTATTTTTTAACAGTTTGGAAAAATTTTTGGAGACCCTCGTATTTATAACATCATTATAATAATCATCGTCATCATCTTTAATATGTCATGTTGCCACTTGAAGTGTTTATAAGGGCTTTTTATTATTTTATTTTATTTTTTTGTTTTTTTATTTGTTTTTGTTATTTTTGTAATTCATTCTCCATATCATGCGACACTTAATAAAAACAATAAACGTTTAGAACATGAGCCTTAAATGGAAATCCATTTTATAACAGTTTATTATTGTTATTTTATGAGACATCCTTAAAAACCATACACATACATACAAACTCACACGTATATTTAAATTTTCATATGTATATCTCTATATACATACATACAAACACTCATACAAAATTAAATTTACAAATACAAAGTTACAAAGCTGTACGAGTGTGTGTTGATTGCTGGGACAACACAAGGATAATGAAATTCAATGGCCATCATTTAAAATATAGTTTTCCCATTCTGAATGATTGTTGTTTTTGTTTTTGTTTTTATTATTGTTTGTGTAACGTTATTCATAAGTATGTTTAAGCAGTTATTAAATTTAAATTAAATTTAAATTTTAGAAAATTCTTTTTCTAACTCAAGTTTCTTTTAACAATGACAAGAAAGTCCATAAAGAAAAGCCGATAAACTACTACTCAAGGATATGAAAACCATCTCTGAATCAATTTCATAAGTACATAATGGAGACATGCAATCTTCTAATAAAAGTTTAAGTAATTTAAGTTCTTTATTAAAATAATATTTTGATAGTTTCAAATTATAATACAGATTTGCACAATAAATTGAAGCTTCATATGAAATGTGTTTAAAAAGGAAACTGCCTCTTAACATATAAAAAACGATTCAATAACCCTCTGTAAAATTTGCTGTAATACGTTTTCTCTTTTTTCCAAGATATTGTTACGTTTTAAAAACGTTTAAAATATAAGCTCCTAGATTGCAAATAAAATAAAAATAAATCTAAAAAAATAAATTTAATTAAAATTCTTTTCAATTCTGTGTGCCACTGTTCACTACTTGATGTAAACAACAACAATTGCTTTATTTGTTATTCCTCTGTTTACACCCTTTGATTAACAATAACAATTACTAGTCAATTGTTCGACAGGCCTTAGTAACGGAGATCTTCAAACCACAATTATTCTCTTCAAACACACCGCGTCTGCACTGAAATTTTACTAACTCAGTTGCCTGCTTTGCCTTGCCTTTTATATCGCAACGTAAACAGTCTGATGAATGTTCTTGAAGGCGAATGTTCGTGGCTTCGCCTTCTCGAGATCTCTATAAATGTAAACATCGTTGTTGCATTATTGTTGTTTGTGTATTTTGTTTACTTTTATTCTTGTAGTGTTTGTTGTTGTATTTTTGTTTACTTGTTTATCATTTTCTTTATGCTGGTGTTTGTTTGTATATTTTTGTTTACTTGTTTTTGTTTTTGCAGATTTTGTTTATAATTTTAATGTTAAACGATGTAAAAGCAAAACACCAGTATCTAGATTTTTCCATTTTCGTAATAATATTATTACCAATCGCTTAGCAAAATACTGATGCCATAATCATGTTAATTTTGTTATGAAATCATGGAGTCATGTTTCATTCATTCGAATTTGTTTTTAATTCAACAGCTTTAAACAATACTCAGAATAATCAATTCGCTGTAGATTTAGGCTGATTGTGACCGTATTACACGCGATTTCCCTAACACGTTCCTTTTTTCCTCCTTCGATCGGAGCAATTTTAGTGCACTTTTTCAAGTGTATGGTCTGGTATCTCGGCAATGGTGTAACGAATGTTGGCCTCCAAATGTCTCTGGTTTGTCGACATAACACTTTTCTTTAATGGCACCACACCGAAAATAGTCCACGGTGTCAAATCTCATCTTCTTAGCCTGCAATTGACATCACCATTTCAGCTAATTAACCGGCCATCAAACGTTTGACGGAATAAATTGATTGTGGCATGGGATGTGTGGCAAGTTGCAACATCCTGTTGAAAACAAATATTTTTCACTTCAATATCATGAAGAGCGGGTACAAAAAACTCGATTGCATAGTGCGATAGGTGTCTCCAGTGACCGTAATGGTTGCGCCGTCCTCATTTTCAAGGAAATATCGGCCAATTTTGCCTCCGCTACACTAGTAATGGTTTCATTGGCGTCTGTAAGACCAGATGTGAGTTTTCTGAGCCCCAAATACGGCAATTTTAATTATTAATATACCCACCAAGATGAAAATGAGGTTCATCCGAAAAGATGATTTTTTTTTCAAAATCGTCAGCATCGTGCAGTTTCTTCTTGGTCCATTTAGTGAAACGAAAGCGTAAATTGACTCATTACGTTCAGTAAAGATAATATACTGAATTTTCAGCCAAGAATATAATGACATAAGCATTGCTAGATTCGAAAATCCCGATGGTTCAAATTTAAACCGATAGATGAGCCACCCAATACAATTAATTTGTGAACTTTTTGTATGTTAATGTTATATACTTAACAATCACTCCTCAATGGTTGATACAATAATAAAATCCTAATAAAGGCAGATACATAGGTAGTCCGCAGTCTAGTAGGTAGTGTGTTGGCTTATTAAACGCAAGGCCACGGTTCAAGCCCCCAAGTCGGACATCTCCAACAAAACGAAATATGAAAAAAATATTTCTTCGTCGACTACCTCTCAGCAGATTTCTGGCAAAAACTCTAAGAACAAATAAAAGAAAATTGTCATGAAAATATTTCTCAAAATCTACCATTCGGGATCGACTTTAAACTGTACTTGTCGCCGCTCATGTATAAAATTAACATACACAACATAAGTGATGTGAGAAGCTACGTCAGAATCCTGACTGAAGGGTTGTAATAACCAATTATGTTTGTGTCTATGTATGTGAGGTTACTCTCTAGAATTTTTTTTTTTTGAAAATGTCCCTTCCTTCCAGGAAGAAGGTCGTTACCCAAAGCATGCGTTTTATTTTCCAAAGAACATTTGTTAAGTCAATTAACACTTGTACAGAAACGATGTCGTATTCGATAAAGTTAAGCTAAAACAAATAAAAACTAAATAGAATCCAAAAAAGAAAAAAGAAAAAAATTATAAAAGTTAACCAAAATGAAGAGAAACTATTCAAGTTCAATAAAAACTCAACCACAAAACAAATGAACAACAAATTTAGTTTTTTCCCCAAACAAGTTTTTGGCCAATACAACTTATATTATGAAGTTTTTAGCCATGGGAGAAATATCTCACATGTTTCCTACAACAACTGGTTAATGGGTAATTGAAGGCCATGCCACATTATCGGTTTCTGTTTTTTGTTTTTTTTTTTGGCAGGCGAAAGATGGTCGATAGAAATTGCTCCTCAGTGTTAATGAGGAAAAAGCTGTAAGTGCTGCATAAAAGTCGCTCATTACGAATTGTAAGAAATTTGATGATACATTAAAGCTTCTTTCATTTACCAAAGTCGTATAGAAGCGATTATATTTAATCGCTTTAACTTAAGGTTCAGTACTAAGCACTAAATTATGTACAAATATCCAGACGAATGGATGGCGGTATAGAGCGAACTTTAAAGCTTAAGAAATCTCTGCCGGCTGAACGAGGCTCCAAAAACTAGGACAGTAGAAACATGTGTAGAAAAACGCAAAAATATCTGCCGAAAACTGCAATCCTCGGCTCGGATGCTAGCATTGATTCCGATCGAAGGGCTCGAAGAGCTTATGAGTGAGTTTTAATTGTAAAGGGTGTTTTTTATAGAGGTATAGAACTTTAAGTTGCAATAAAACAACGATGGATTATTCGATTGACATGAATTTTATTTATCCGAAAGATAATCTTGTGGCATTACATTTTAAATATGATTTCTGGCTTATGACCGCCACGGCTGGCGCAGATGTAGTCCAATCTGGACGTCCAATTTTCGATGACTTTTTCCAACATTTGTGGCCGTATATCGGCAATAATACGGCGAATGTTGTCTTCCAAATGGTCAAGCGTTTGTGGCTTTACCGCATAAACCAATGACTTTACATAGCCCCACAGAAAGTAGTCTAGCGGTGTTAAATCACAAGATCTTGGAGGCCAATTCACAGGTCCAAAACGTGAAATTAGGCGGTCACCAAACGTGTCTTTCAATAAATCTATTGTGGCTCGAGCTGTGTGACATGTTGCGCCGTCTTGTTGAAACCACATCTCCTGGACATCATGGTTATTCAATTCGGTAATGAAAAAGTTAGTAATCATGGCTCTATACCGATCACCATTGACTGTAACGTTCTGGCCACCATCGTTTTTGAAAAAGTACGGACCAATGATTCCACCAGCCCATAAAGCGCACCAAATAGTCAGTTTTTCTGGATGTAACGATGTTTCCACATACACTTGAGGATTACTTTCACTCCAAATGCGGCAGTTTTGTTTGTTGACGTAGCCATTCAACCAGAAGTGCGCTTCATCGCTAAACAAAATTCGCTTACGAAAATCGGGAACAACGGTAATCTCGTTTTGGGGCCATTCGACGAATCTACGCCTTACTTGATGATCGTTTGGCTTCAAATCTTACACGAGTTCGATTTTGTAAGCACGCAAACTAAGATCCTTCCGCAAAATCTTCCATAAAGTGGATGGACACAGATCCAATTCCTGTGCTCGATGGTGGATGGACTAATTCGGGTCTTCCTCAATGCTACGCTCTACAGCAGCAATAGCTTCTTCTGTACGCACCGTACAGCGTCTCTGAGGATGCGAGTTATCAATAAGAGTAAACGTAGTGCGAAAATGTTCCATGGTTAATCGAATTAACTGCTCTGATGGACGATTTTGTCGACGATAAAATGGACGTAGTGCGCGATACGTTTTCCGCACAGAACCATTATTTTCGAAATAAAATTGCACTATTTGCAAGCGTTGTTCAGGCGTGAGTCTATTCATGATGAATTGCCAAACCAAACTGAGAATAAATCACTTGACAGCTGCTAAATCGGTCGTCATCTAGAAAAGTAATGCCAACTTAAAGTTCTATACCTCTGTAAAAACACCCTTTATTTTGGGATTATAGCTCAAGATTTCATCCAATTTGCGAAATTAGGAAAGAAAAAGAAACAGAAGAAGGAAAGTGATTCATGGCGTCCATAGATGAACTTCTACCAGTAAATATATACCCTTAGCTATGCAATCCCCTGAATGAAGCCATCTTTGGCTACCAGAACAATGGAATAAAAAATGATCCACTGTTTCCTCTGCTCCTTCACATAAATTACAATAATTCCAGATATCCCTATTCCATCTACTGATGCTGTATATAAAGGGATCTTACCCCATTAGTGCTCCCATAGTAGCTATCATCTCCCGCCTTCCCATGTTCAGAATAAGTTTCATTTCTATGTGATTAAGCCTTGGCCGTTCTACACGCCCATATACGATTTACGCATGAATGAAACCTTTCCTCAACAATCGCAAAAAAGAAGCTCATTGGTGATTTCATCGATTCTCCTCTGTTTAGCCTTCGAATATGAGCCTGATCTTATAAGTTCAGTCCCAAGTTCGTTGAAAAAATTGCGCCTAGACCACATACCCCTCATAATTCAATCTGATAAACAGACACAAAGTTGCTATGCAGCCTCATAGACTAGATGTGACCTAAGGACATGTCCCCTCAAAGCCTTTAGTATTGCCTGATCATGCACATAAATTGTAAGTCATGGGCTTTTTGGTATATGTTTCCTGACTAGTTCGGTGGTCTTAACAACCCACAAATCCCCTCCCTAAGAAGGACTACATTCGGCCTGATATTTGTCCTTAAAAATGAAGACCCCTGCGCCAATATCGTTGACAAAAATGCTGTAGTGACCGGGTACCCGGCATAATACAATCTGAGAATCTTGCATAAGGTCGCTAAGCAGACTTTTATACAACCTGACTAGATGTGACTTAAGGACATCTCCCCTCAAAGCATTTAGTGTTGCCTGATCATGCACATAAATTGTAAATCATGGGCTTTTCGGTATATGTTTTCCAGTAAAACTTCTCTCTAAGAAAGACTACATTCGGCCTGATATTTGTCCTAAAAAATGAAGACCCCTGTATCAAGCACATAAATTGTAAATCATGGGATTTTCGGTATATGTTTTCCAGCAAAACTTCTCTCTAAGAAAGACTACATTCGGCCTGATATTTGTCCTAAAAAATGAAGATGCCTGTACCTGATGTTGTCAGTTCCTCACCAATTTCGTTAACAAAAATGCTGGGTACCCGGCATAATACAATCTGAGAATCTGGCATAAGATCGCAAGCAGACTTTTATACTTCCAGAGCCTTTAGTGTTACCTGATTATCCATATAATTTGTAACTCTATAGCTTTTCGGTATGTGTTTCCAGTTCGGTGGCCTTTTAGGCTCCCAGACTAGATGTGACTTAAGGACATGTCCCCTCAGAGCCTTTAGTGTTTCCTGATTATCCACATAATTTGCAACTCCATAGCTTTTCGATAGATGTTTCCAGTTCGGTAGACTTTTATACTCCCAGACTAGATGTGACGTAAAGACGTGTCCTCTCAAAGTCCTTAGTATTGCCAAATTGCTTGCTTAAATTGTAACTCTTGAGCTCTTCGGTATGGGTTTCCAATTCGGTGACTTTAACAAATTTTCGCTGAAATTTTGTATGAACTCCTAATATTTGTTCCAAAAAATTAAGGCTTCTGCAGGCCTGTCTGCTTCCACCTTGGATCCTTCAGGAAAAATAGCCCATCCAGTTTGGAATTCTTTTCTTTTTTTAAGTCGCCGTAGTCTAGTAGGTAGTGTGTTGGCTTAATAGACGTAAAGCCAGGGTTCGAGCCCCAGGCCACACATCAAAACAAAATACAAAAAGTATTACTTCGGCGACTTCCTCTCAGCAGATTTCTGGCGAAAACTCTGAGAGTAATTAAAAATTGCCATGAAAAGTTTCTCAAAAATCTGTCGTTCGGAGCCGACTTTAAACTGTAGGCCCCACCACTCATGTATACAATTGACACACACAACATAAGTGGTGTGAGAAACTAGGACGTTGTACAATGGGTCAATTCGACCTCCGGGTACTGTACTTGTCTGAATTTGACAAGTACAAATCCTCTAACCTAACCTAACCTTGGCATTCTCAGCTGTCAAACCACAGTTATAGATTTCGCTCGTGCTATAAAAAACACCCGACATAAGTGAAGCCTTGTGACGAAAAACCATATTTAAAAGAGGAGGAGAGGAGCAAATAAAAAAAAACTAAAAAGAGTTCCTTAATTTTGAAAATTCTTACAATTGCCAATGCCAGCTATAAAGTATCACAAGCAAATTATCATCAGTATAATGACAAATGATGGCAAACAATGTTGATAAACTTGTCTAATTATTTGGACTCCATTTAAAATCAAATAACTTACACAGATACTGTATACACACACTTACCCTTATACAACGAAGCCCGGGTGAAACTTTAAAACGGAAGGATATGAAAAGGACAGCTGCAAATTTGAAACCAAAGCAATGGACGAAGAAAAGGAAAAACAATTGACTCTAATCTAACACAACCATATTTTAATAAACTCCATGTGGCAAAAGTAAAACTGAACAAAAGGACAATTTGAAATCCAAAAATTTTCTCTTCCCCTTCCTCTTTTTTGTTCGCTTTTTTCTTTCAATATATCACATACACCTGCATATGCTGCAGTGAATGAAATTTAAAACACTTCATTTTGAAAATTTTGACAAAAAGTCAGTTTTACTGACCATCCATCCATTGCCAGTATATGTATGTCTGCTGGCTTGAATTGGGATTTAATGACGTTCACTTGCATACCATCATACATACGAGTACATCCCCATATCTGGGACATGTAAGGACACTGTAAAATATTTCCAAGTGAAAGAAATGGGTGTGCAAATGAAGAACTTTTAAAAAAGGCCACTGCTAATGTCAGCCACTTAAAGCAACAACAACAAAGAAAAGAAAATTATCTAATTTTCGATTCATTCAAATGAACGTTTCTTTGTACATTTCGATGACTAAAGGACTGAAGGAATTTGTGTTTCTTCTGCTTTTCTTTTGTGTGTGTGTGTGTGTGTAACTATGACGACCAGAAGTACAGTGATTGAGGAATATGTTGTGGATGTATTCTTGTTTTCTAAATTTAGTCCACTGGTTTAGATTACAATACAGAGTTGCCAGATATCTTGTTTAATGTACAAAATCTCTTAAATAAATCAACATCTCTGCGTCAAACGACTTTCATCATACGGATGATGAAAAAAGTCCCAGGAGCACTACAACGCAGAGTCATCCGTCGTAGGTGCCTGTATGGAAGCAACTTCCACTGGCAGTACCTCTGCATCCGCTACATTAATTGAAGGCTTAAGCCTCGGTTAGCCAAACGTCCACGTGACGTACGTTCGTTTTTAGAATTCGAAAAGCAATGAAAGCCACTACCGAACCGTAATACAATCTCGGTAAGCAAATACATTGAAGTCGCCGTGGTCTAGTAGGTAGTGTGTTGGCTTATTAGACGCGTTCAAACCCCAGGTCAGGCGAATTCCTCTCAGCAGATTTCTGGCGAAAATTTTTAGAGTAAATAAAATTGCCATGAAGAGTTTCTCAAAAATCTGTCGTTCGGAGTCGACTTTAAACTGTAGGTCTCACCACTCATGTATAAAAAATTAACGCACACAACATTAGTGGTGTGAGAAACTAGGTCGTAATCTTGACTAAAGGGTTGTTTGTAATGACCAATTATGTATGTAAGCATTTACATTCCTCGTCATATGCTAAAGTCGGACGTACGTTCTGTAAACGTTTGACTAACCGGGGCTTTAGCGTTGTATACATTGCTGTAAAGCTTGTCAAATTCCTAGGGCCTTGAAGAGGGGAAGGGACTGCTTTTCAATAATCATAATCCTCTCTCTGAACCCGTTAGAGAATTCTCAAACATTGAACACACGCCAATTATCAATATTCAGGTCGGTATTGGATATCTTGATGACATCCATGATCTTATTAGGATCTGCCATGTATGCCAGTAAAATAACGCATAATTTAGGATTATGAGGGATTAGATCTTCGGCCATAATTGCTAAAATTTCTCAATGACGGGTTATAAATATCCCAAAAGCGTTGATTTAATCAGACCCTAATATCACTCTACGTAATGGACATGTGGGGTGGTCTTTATGATTTTTATTAAAGACCGAAGGACGAGCTAGTTCGGTCTGCTTGCAATTAGCTGGTGTGATGATCTCCCAGCGCCACAGTGATTCACAACAAAGCAAACCAAGGTATTCATGGTGACAGTTCTAAAGGTCCTGGTTGCGTCAGTATTGGCAGAACCTTGGGCTTGTTGGGAATTTGTACCGCAACAATCTGAAAACCATCTCTGCAGATTTCTGCCACTTAGGCGTCGGTTTAGCAGTGCCCACAATTATGTCACTATCCTTTTCAGGTACCTTCTTAGTACACTTTTCCGGCGGACATTTTTACGTGTCCATTCCAGTTTAACCGTATTACCCTCTGTGAGTTTATTGCGCGGAATTGCCTTCAATTGGATTACATTCGGGAGAGCAGTTCTCCGACTACTATGACGTGTCGTAGCTTCCAGTTAGGCCAAAGAAGAAGCAGTTTTGTTGTGGCTTTTTATTCGTCATCCCCCTGTCTAGCAAGGATTTTCCTAGAGAGGGTTGTTATTGTACAGTTCATGGTAAGTCCCCCTTGAGGATTGGGCCTTTTATTTGAATGGAATTGTCCCCTTTAGGCTTGAGTACCGGTACGGACACAGAGAGTTCTCGTTGATAGCCAGACTTTTTGTCGCCAGAAATTTCTTTATTTACTGTTTTTATATCTGTTTTTGAGTCTATTTGAGCCGCACGAGTGTAAGGAAGAGGGAGGTTGACCAGGTCATAGCCCCCGCTAACCTGAAAAAGTTATTCACACAGGTGGTTAGGTGTCGGTGAAGCCCTGTTAGCGACTATAAAATTTTTGAAGGGAGCCGTTATTCAGGCTGATCATTGGCACTGGTCACAGTATACCGTGATCAGGCGTTCTACAGAGAGGCATACTATAGACATGAATAAGTACAGAAAGGAAACATATCCGTAAATGTGGAATCATGAGATTCTAAGAAACCCCACTCCAGCACGCCACTGTTGAACGCCACGAGGAGGCAGTAAGTCTTCTCAAGCGATTAATGATCGTCTGAAACTTTTTCTTATGATCCACTACCTGACCTCCAAAGGATAAAAAAAGGTTTCCTTAATTAAACACGTAAAGGTTTGAATTCAGACACGCATATGCTTACAAAACTGTGTATAAAAATCAGTCCATAATTGAATCCAATTTAATGCCTATACGTTTCGGCATTTTTAAACATTAAATCTGGCAGCATAACTTAAAAAAAGGACACCCAGACACTTTAGCTTTAATTTCTGAAAGTGTGAGAACAATTTTTGGTTGCTTCCTCCTTTGCACTTTTAATTCGTTTCTTTTTTTCTACTGAAATTTTGAAGCTCTTTGGCTTACACTTGTCAATTTGTGGCTTTTGTTGAAATATTCTCTTGTCATTTGGTACTGTGCCCCACACTCCTTAGCCATTACAGGATGTATATGAACTTTTCGACCCTATTTGTTATTGTGTTGGTCTTGTTTTCTTTGTCGTCTAATAGCCAACCATACAGCCAGTCCGTCAAACAGCCAGGCAGCCAAATTTTTTTAAGAGAAGAATGGAAAGAAACTTTTTTGATTTTCTTTTTTTTATCGTTTAGCCGTAATTATCGATAATTGGCATTTAATTGAACTGTCATAAAATTTGACATTTTAAAAGAAAAACTAAATAAAAATAACAGAAAATAAAACGAAAAATGGAATGATATTGATAAGCGTGAAATATATTTGTCAGACAATACATATTGCATGGAGCAGCAGAGAGTAAATTCTGCTTATTTTGGGAAATGAAATTATAAACTCTGCCAACGTAAAATTTTTCCAAAATTATTAAGAGAAATTTATAGGTACCATACATACGTATTTATCGGATGTGTTTTAGCCGCACGGGAGTTATCGATATATTTAAGCCATTGTTTGACAGCTGAGAATGTCAATCTGTGCTGACATTTCTGTTCGGTAAGTTTGCAAATTGTAGAAATTTGCTTTGATATAAGAGGCGGAAGACAAAGGATGGGCCACAAGCACACAGGAGAACGCGACTATAGCCGCCATAATCAGGCCCCTACCATGGATCCACAACCTCAATTTAATAAGGACTGGACGGTTGCAGAGGAAGTGTTCGATAGTTCCCAACTGCTCCTCATCGCAACATACCTTGCAATAGTACGATTAGAATCTGTTCCATTCCTTGTCAGCGATCTAATCTGACAGTGTCCTGTAATGAAACCAATAACTAACCTCAGGCTGGCCTTAACTAAGCCCACCAGCAAACCTGTTATAGCAATAGATTCCTAGACACATAACATCTCGATCCATCTCCTCAATGTTTCTGTTGTTCTTCCCTGACCCATCCAGTAATGAGGCCGTAGAAGTGGCAGATTGGGGGATCAGGACCAATTATCAAGTCCTCCTCAGAAACTAAACTAACCTAGCGATAACGTTCACCGACTCATTACCGAGTATGCCGCTATGTCCCGGAAACAAGCATATACGCAGTTGATCTGGTCTAAAGGTGCTTATAAACTATTTGTACTCACGAACAATCCGTCATTTACTACAGACCGAAGCAATGAACCTTCGGCCAGCCTGACTGTAATCGAAGATCATATAAGGCTTCGAATCTGAAGTGGGACTACTAGCTATAGCCTCAATGGCCTTCAAGATAGCGAAAATCTCTGCCAGGAAGACGCTTAACTCATTTTTTAACCTAAAGTGAAGTCCAAGACTGTGATCCTGCATCTTTATTCGACCTCTGTGAAGATGGATAAACCCCTGGTGCCTTATCCGGTATGTGTGTTCTCAAACCAGGCAGAAACATAGCCACAGGCACAATATAATCGGTGATTTTTCAGGAAAGACGACGTTCAGAATTTCGGAGTGACCTATGCAGCCCGATTCCCTAGACGTATGGCACTGCGAGCTGCACACTGCTTTACATACAAATCTAGCGGAGTCAGTATTGTATCAAAAGCAAACTGAGGACAACTCTTCCTCACTCTGGTGATATTCAAGCAATCAATCCGCTGAACCTTATCCAAGATTTTCCATTGGAAAGCCTTATCCAAGGCACTCCACTAAACAACACAGCAATAAGTAATAACCGGGTTAACAATTGCTAAATATATCCAGCAAATGGCCTTAAGCGGAAGATCCCAGCTCTGTTAACCCAGCTCTAGTGATAAAAAGCATTCTGTCCCTTCTTCATTCTTTTCTCGGTGTTCGTTTTACAGTTCACCTTGCTATCTAGAACAACATCGAGATACTTGACCTCGGAAGACAACGGAAGTTCGTTACTACCAAAGCTTGGTAACATGAAGGTTTCAATCTTAAACTTACGAGAGAATAAAATAAGCTCTGTATTAATGGGATTTATACCCAGAGCACAGTTTGCAGCCCAAGAGGATAATGCCCCAAATGCGGTCTCCAGTTCAGCGCTGACAAAAATTTGCCACCTACCAGGTCAACCACATCATCAGCATATGCCACAACCTTAAAGTCCTTAATTTGTAGACGCCTTAAACCAACATTAGCCACTAGGAGTTAAGAGAGGGGTTGCTCGCTTAACGATAGAACATCCTCACAGATTTGATTGTATCAGTCTATTACCCAACAGGTTACTGATAAACCGTACCCGAAAACCACAGGCCAGTATATTCTTAAGTGAATCCTCAAGTGGTACCATTGTTAAAGGCCCCCTCAATATCAAAGAAGGCTGACAAAGTGTACTCACCCGTAGCAAAATTTGCTTCAACAAAGCTTGTCGCTTTATGAAGAGCATTCACAACCGACTTACCCCTAACGTAAGCATATTGCGACATACTCAACAAAGATCGGTAAATGTTTGACTTCAAATATAGATGGATAGGTATCTGCAGAGCTATCAAAAGAAAGGATGGGAAGCGATATCGGTCCATAATCCTTATGACCAACTTGACTGGGTTTACCGGCACAAAGCACACCCGGGTATGTAAGGGATCAAGCTTTTCTGTAACAACACAACAAAATGTCCGTTAAAGATCCAACACGATCATTGATACCAGGAGTAGAATGACGCCTAAGGTTCTCTAAATTTTCCTTCTCCACAACCTTCTCAAATTTGATCCAGTCGGTTGTTCTCGGATTCTTTATTAGGCTTCTGAAAGCCACTAGATATATTAATACTTAAGGTTATCAGCTGTTGATCCGAGAAGGTAAACTCGTCTGAAACTCTCTGGCCTCTAATCATGGACATATCCATGTTAGAGAGCATACTATCAATTACAGCTTCCCTAACACGATTTCTAATAGTCGGCGCATTACCAACTTTACATATAAGACCATTAAGAATAATAAAATCCAAAATCGACTCACCCCTATTATTTAGATCAGCAACGAGACGACAGCTTTTTCTTTTCGTATACTCCACCAGAATTGAAATGAGGTCATCGGGAGGAGTTGCAGACTTGTACGTAAAGATCACAGCATCATTTCGATCACAAGGGCATTCCAGTTGTTACGTCACCTGGGTACAAAAGGAAGGAGTGATTAATAAATCCTAATTACTATGAGCCACAATACAGGTTCTTACCTTATCACTTGCATTGGGAACAAGTATCCTATAGTCAAGATCGCTCAAACCCAGAATCTTATCCTTAACAGGGTTTCTGGATAAGAGCTATGTCGATTCAGGGCGGCGCAGGGTGGCTAGAAGGTTGTATGGGTTTTTGGCACCATCTATCTATGTCGTCGTGGTCTAGTAGGTAGAGTGTTGGCTTATGGGACATGGGGCCACGGTTCATACCCCAGGTCAGACATCTCGAACAAAACGAAATACAAGAAAATATTTCTGTTCAGCAGGCTTTTGGCAAAAACTCTGAGAGTAAATAAAATTGCCAACTAAAGTTTCTCAAAAATCTGTTGTACGGAGTCGACTTTAAAGCTGTACGTCATTCTCAAAGAATTATGCACCGTCGTTGACCTCAGCCTAAATCCACCTTCCACAGCGAATTTTTCGAAATTCTTTGGAATTTTTTGGATCTTATGTGGATTGGTATTGTTCCAAATTCCACAATTCGGTTTGTTCATGTAGCTGTACATCCAAAAATGGGCTTGTTCGTCAATTAGAGTAAATGGTGGAGAGGTCCAGAGCTCTCTTGTCGGCACACGTTACTACTTTCGGTTGTTCTTGATGCCAGCCATACATTTGATAAATTGGAAGCGGTCACGTATTCTCCTTTATTACTTCCAGAATGACTTCCGCAAGGGTATTTTCCGCTAATCTCCATTTCGGCAGTGTATATATGTATATATACCATCTATATACTGTTCTTGAGCTTCTCATTATATAAGATGTTGGGTGCGATGCGTACTACGAGGTTTTTAGCACCCGGTGCGCGGCCGCTGTCTTTTGGCAGCTGCATCCGTCGCCGGCGTTTTCTCTAATTCAGCAAGCTTATATTTGGTTAAGTCCAGCGATTTAGCACATCACGCAGCTTAAGGCTGTCTATTGGTATTTTGGAGATGCTGTCTAGAACTCGTCTAGTGCTCACCGCTCCCGGTACCGCTGCTTCGATTCAGCCTAATTAATTAATAAGTAAGCAAATCTGCTTATATAGTTAATAACAACAAAAATAAACAAACGAACCGCCATGACGGTCACAAACATCACAAATGGTTCTTAAATTCGCTAAAATTTGGTAACATTATTGGTGTTTAGCAGGGTTACTTACTTAAAGTTAATTTATTTCACAGTCTGTAGCTTTTATATACAAGAAAGAAACCAGTGGTGAGAAAGAGAGTTCAAGAATTTCCATTAGTACACTAACAAAAAAATTAATTCACCACTTAGACGCCTTTTGCACGTTGAAATTTGTTTCGAAACAAATTTCAAGACACTTGAGTTTGTAGGAGAGAGGGGAAAAACGAGCGGGGGTGATTTCACAATTTCATGTACTCGCAAAACTTGCTTTGTTCTTTATTCGTATATACACAGAGTTGTATTTGATTTCACATTTTCTTTTATTTTTTGTTTCGCATAGCGAAGTCAACATGCTGACTGCCGCGGCAATTTTCAAAAAACTGGCCAAAAATGACAATTTGATTTTTTTACATTATATTACTTAAAAAACTCTATTTTTAGATCGTAATAAATCATCAAAATAAATATCAAAAATAAAAATTATGTTTTTTTAGAAGAAAATATAATATAAATTTTCCTTATTTAAAATAACATTACTTTTTGTTTATTTTGTGTTTGAAATCAAAACATTTGCAAAAGAAAATTTTTAGTACCATACAATTAATTATAAAAATGAAAAAATAAAAATCAAAAAGAATATAATTTAATTTTTTAATTTATAAAAATCAATAAATAAGGTAAATATATTAAAAAATAATAATACATGCATAAATATATGTATAATATATTATATTATAAAAAAAATATATAATATTCATATAATGTTCATTTTTAAAGAATTGTCTGGCGTTGTTTGAACCTAAATCACAATGCCAAATAAAGTTATAACTGTCAAAAACAGCAGAATGACGCGATAAAAGAAAACAAAATTTGTGAAATTAATTTTTTACGTGCAAAAGCGAAAGAAATTTTAAAAGAAAATGCAAAAAAGTTTTTGAAACTTGTTTCGAAACTAATTTCAACGTGCAAAAGCCGTCTTATTACAAGACAATCTATACAATCCTCTGGCAACTCTCTATCTTGGTGAATTTATGTTGGTAAACAGCTGACGTTTGTTTACATTTTCGTTCAGTTTTGTCTATTCATTTACAAGAATTTTTAAAAAAGAAATAATTAAACAATTAAAAATAAATCCAATATTTAATGTCAATAACATTGGACGTGAATGCATTTCTCAATAAAGATGTATGCACTACGGGTTGCGATGAGATTGTCATGGAAAAAGAAATGGAAACAAACATATTTGAAGAGATCGAACACTTATTAAAATTTAATAAGGTAAACACGAAATACTTTAAAAAAAAATAATAAAAAATGTTTAAAGAACGTATTTTAAAGAATTTAGAGTATGGAACACAACAGAAGGAGGAGGAGAGTCGCAAAAAGAAACAGGATGACACAAAAACCAAAGGAACTATCAATTTGGATTTCTTTAATTCCACTACAGATGACTTTCTACTGACCACCGATAGCCAAAGTTTGTTGGGCGAAGATCCTTTGCTGTTTACCGTCGAACAGGATCGTTTACAACCGATTTCCTCTCGATTTATGGTGCCGGGCATTTATAAGCGCATAGAGGGTGTTGCCTTTAACGATGGCAAATTGGAGTTCGGTAAACCCAATGTTTTTATCAGTGAAATGGAAAGACATGGACGTATTGTAAGCAAAAAGGATTTTGAACGTTTATACATACTGGCAGAAGAGTGTGAAGCTCCACCCATAAGCAGAGTGCTCTTAGTAGAACCCATGGAAAGTGATGATGATGAAGAGGAGGAGGAGGATGTTAAAAAGCTAGAAGAAAACAAAAATTCGTGTGAAGTGAATTCGAAAAAAGATCAAATACCCAAAGAATGGGATGCTTTGAATCGTTTGGCTTATGATATCTTAAAACTCACAAATCGTGATCACATAGTGATTGATCGAAAACTCAATGAAATCATTCGCACCCAGTACAATACACAGCAGAAGACTATTTACAAATTTCTGACGCCAGAACTAATGGGTTTGGAACCAGGACCGGCAAGCACAAACCAAATAATTGATGTGGACCAAGATGAACATACTGCCGTCAAGCAAAAGCCTGTAAACAAACTAGGTCGGCCTAGAAAAAGACAACAAGATGAGCTAATCGTTAAAAAGTCGAATAAATTGCTTAAAAAAGAAAGCAACAACACTAAGGCGATTGCAAATGAAACTGAAACCCCAACGAAAAGTGCAACAAATGTCAGAACAAGATCAGGACGTTTAATAAAAACACCCAGCAGTTTACAGGTAAATAATAACAAACAATTACTAGCGCCAGCATTAAATCCACAGGAGAATATAAAAGATCTGCTTAATGAGTTAAAGGATGGTGACTATCACAACAGCAAACACAACAAACACACTATCAACGAGCCTCTGAATGAAACAGAAAACTTAGTTGAAGCAACAACCACCGAAACCCCTTCCGAAGCAGCACAACATTCACCATCAAAACGCAAAGTACCACCTGAAGCCATATGTCCGACATGTAAGAAAATCTTTTTGGGCAGAAGACTACAACGGCATTTTACTCAACATCCCGAACATATGCAAATACCCAGCACGAATGTAAAACCTTTAGCAGCAACAACATATGCAGACACTAGCCAATCAGTGGAGGATATGTCGCTCTTTCGTTTCTTGATCTCAAAGCTACAAAACGCTCAAAGCCTTAATGAAGATCAGAAAGCTGATCTCTTTCTTAACGAATTAAACGATCTGGTGGAACAATTACAATTGCGAAGTAATCGTTTAATACGTAACACTTCTGGTTTGCATTTTGTCAATCAGCGTTGTTCCAAGTTGTTGGGCATACCGGAGGGACAATATGCCTTGGATTTGTCGGCCATTGAGGCACCTTTAGAGCCAGAGCTGGCTGACTCGACTTCTACACAAATTAATCATACTCAACCCAATAATATTAATACTCGCAGCTTAGATTATACAAATCTATCCATAACTTTAGATGATACGCTTACAGATGAGGCAGCACAAAAATTAAATTTATCAGCTGGTGGCAAATTATTGCCACCTTCCGAAGAAAGTCTACTAAGGGCGGTAGATGATTTAGTGCAGACGAACATAAATAAAATCCATGCGTCTTCCATGCTACAGCAACAGCCAGCAACCAATGCCAATAGTCTGACAACAACGGCCAATAACAGTACGTTGGTAGCTAAACTCTTGCCACCTCATATCGATCATGCGAGCGATAATGCTGTTGAAGCGGTTAATATGAAGGAGACAACAACCGCAATTACTACTGCAGAGAATCCTCTATTGGATCTGTCTGTGGATTTCTTTCAGTTCAATAACTGAGCAGGCAGGCAGGCAGGCTCGTAATCAAAATAAGTATCAAATTTTGTTGTACAGTTTTTTAATTAAGAATTAAGGTATGAAGAAACGAATTACATACACAGTGAATGAAATATAATTTTTTTTATTAAAAAAAGCTAAATGAATGCAAATGTGTGGTTGTTTTTCTTTTGTTAAACAATGTTCATTGTTCATTGCATTTTTTTAATTCTGTTTCTTGTGCTAGTTATCCTGCTTTAATATGCCACAATTTTAATTTATTTTTCTTATCGGTCTTGATGATTTGATGCATTTGTCTTGTCTTAGCTGACCTTTAGTTTCAACAGTTCAGCAGTATTGAAACATACACACAAGACGTGATGGATGTATTGCGTGAAAATTTAAACGAAGGCGTTTAATTAAACTTGCAAACATATTCCATCAAATTATTGTCACAAAGGATTTGTTTTTGCTTGCATTTAAAGTAATTATAATTCTTAATTTCAATATTTATTTACCATGCTTGTAACAATGTTTAGGTAGGTAGGTAGGTAGGGTAGGTTGTAAGAGAAAAGGCCAACTATCACAACACTGGCTCTATTAGGCCATGGTGGCATCAACCCGATGGTCCAATTGATAGTGTTTTAAACTTCAAGAGTCCTGAAGTCATTGGGAATGGATAAAGAAACTATCATCTCCACCTGCAAGGCTATTGGACGATCCCTCCTCAATTATGCTGCTCCCATCTGAACTTCATTCTTGAGTGATACACAGGATGTGTGAAGATGTCAAGTGTAGATCACCTTTACGAAGAGTCGCAAATATTGATATTGGAAACACAACGAGCTCCTGACGAAGCAATACTTCATAGCTTGCTATTTACCCTCCCAACCCAACCATCATATACGGACATCATACAATAGTGGACCTCTAGTCAGTAAGGGAAATGACAGCGACGACAGCAATGGACGAACTTAGCCACAACAGGGTTCTAAATCAGCTTCCACCACCAATATCGGATAATGAAAGGCAGCTACCCAGAGTTACTAGAACCATTCTGGCCCAACTAAGATCAGGATGGGCGAACATTCTGAACAGAATTATTACGGGTACCTTGGATCGCTGCCCTTCATGCAACCAAGGAGCACATGATACGGTTTGGTTGCCCCGCAAATCCGACAACCCTTCGACTTATAGACTTGTGGCTGAATTCAACACTAGTAGCGGGCTTTTTAGGACTACCGATCACGTAATGCCGACTACCAACATACTCAACTCACAGCTCATAATTCCCTCTCTTATCCATACCATCTCCACCAGAATCACATACGCGTACAATCAAGTACCTAAACTTAATTTTCTTATATCCACAGGGAGATATTTTCGGAGGCAATAGCAAACTGTTACAACTACAACCCCCTCTTTTCTTTCTCCTAAAAACTTCCCTGTGTTCCAACATAATGGATTGGATGAATAGAGGTCATCTCCTGAGTGTTGGTCTCAAAACAAAAAAAAACGTATCTTATGGTGTACAAGTTTTGTGGACTGTGTGCAAGCATTAATGCCACTGCCGACTGATAGACAGAGTACGTAGAGTACTCCAACTAAGGCATGATTTGCTATCTTCACTTGGCTCCCCTCTAATCATTTTAAAACAGAGGGACTTAATGTAGTTAACTTCTAACCCTACCTAGTTGGTCATTACAACCCTTCAGTCAGGATTATGACGTAGTTTCTCACACCACTTATGTTGTGTGTGTTAGTTTTATACATGAGTGGCGGGACCTACAGTTTAAAGTCGACTCCGAATGACAAATTTTTGAGAAACTTTTTCATGGTAATTTTATTTACTCTCAGAGCTTTTCTCAGAAAATTGCTCAGAGGTAGTCACCCATGAAATATTTTTTTTCATTTTTCATTTTGTTGGAGATGTCTGACCTGGGCTGTAAACCGAGGCTGCATGTCTAATTAGCCATCACACTACCTCCAAGACTACGGCGACATAGACATATATGTGTCGATTTTATGATCCCTTATAACATTCTGAATAGAATATTTGATTTTAGAATTCCAGCTGTGGACTTCTAGTCCAAAGGTCCGGACGTTCCCTGATGTTTGTACTGCTGGCGCAAAGAACCATGTTAAGGTGGGCTGTGATATATGTTCTAAGGGTTCTACTATTAAACTTTCTTATAGGTTGCCTGACCACCATCGAGTTTTTCAAGTAGAGTTCAAGTCCATTTTGAAAGTGGCGCAATGCTTGTGGAATTGCACTATTTTGCCTGAAAATCTCCTGATTTACTCGGACAGGTTGCGATTAGGTCTCCAACTAATGTATTTTGAACGTCCGTTCCTGTTCATGAATATCGAGAATTTTTTAGGAAAATTTCAGATCCGAAATGTTACAGATAATAGACACTTCAACCACTCACCCTCCGCGGGACTGCCGTAAGATATTACTTCGCGGAGGGCTGGTTAGCTTTAAAGCTTTGTCATACTAAGTTAAATTTCATTTCCGTTTCTCCAGCCTTCGGAGTTCTTGCATAACTTCAGCCATTCTCTGACTGTATTGGCTTCATAGAATCCTAGAATTCAACACCTCTTCCATAAGCCGAGTTGGTCCGAAACTCGTTTCCCCGTGCCATCTTCCTCCTCATCTACACAGTTTGGGCATGAAGGGGAAGTATCATGTCCAAATCTGTGCAGGTACTTCCTGAAGCATCCATGACCAGTTAGGAACTGGGTCACGTAGTAGTTCAGCTCGCAATATTTGTTCGCCTTCCAAGGGGTTATATCAGGGACAAGGTGAAATGTCCATCTTCCCTTTAAACCGTTCTCCTATTGTGAATGTCATTTGTGCATGGAAGTCCTTCGTTCCTCCGCTTTTATAGCTGATGTTTGTCCCGGATGCTCGAGACGGTGAAAATATATCCGCCTCATCTCATCCGCAAATATGTCTATCGGTATTGTCTTTGTACCGCTTCATCAGACACTGTCCTGAAGCCGCTTATCTGCCTAATAGCGTTTAGACTATACACTGAGGAGAGTTTCCTCCTTGTCGTCCCTACGGAGAGTGCCTCCGACCATATTGGGCAAGCATATAACATTATCGACGTCACAACCCTCGATATTATTCTTCTCTTAAATAGATTTGGTAATCCAATATTTGGCATCACTCTCGCCAGTGCTCCCTGGGTTACATAGGCCTTTTCGCCGATATATTTCACGTGCTCCTTGAACTTCAATCTGTCATCGATAATCATTCCTATGTATTCTCTCTTCGATTTGATCTTAGTGCCTCCAACAGTCACTTCCATCTTCTTCACTATCTTCCGACCACTTATCGGAGTTCTTTGGAGTAGAAGCGGATGTTTGGAAAAATATGCTTAACAAACGGCAAGATAAAGAGAGGCGAAGTCTCTCTTCAAACCAAGTGGTTTTATAGGGAGGCTCAATCTCGTTGGCAATAACAGGGGACGTTCAGGGGAAGCGCTAGACTGTATGTATACATATAGACATGTATGGATGAAAAAATAACGGACTCAATTCTATCGTTAAATATCGTTGCCATTAATCGCATAGTAGTCATTATTTCGGATCGGTGTTCTTTTAGTCGGTAGACTAGGCATTTCGGCAATTAAGTTCTGCAGGTGCTGTGGTCCTGAAAAGTAGAAAGAGACTGTCTTTTACCTTATGTGTCTTCTCCTTGTGTTTCTAATCGATTGATTGTTGTGTCACAATGAGCCAAAATCTTCCTTCAAGGAGGGTCTGCCACCTTACCTAATCTAAACTAATATTCTGATTCCATGAGCCAACATATTAGTTTCCTTGTTTCCAATTACTGTTTGAGGACAAGGTACCCATATAATGCGTATCGTAACATGTCTGGAGAATTGTTATCCAGGCCAGTCCTTGATCCCTCATCAGTGGATGCTATTTCCCTAATTGTTATTTGACTATCAGAGAAGAATGTCAAATCTCTATAGGATCAGGTCATATATTCACTGATTTAATTAAAAACTGGTTCAGTATCGGAAGTATAGCTTGGCTTATGATTCTTTTATATCGGGTTCAGTCTCGTATTATCTTCAGTTTTTGAGCCATCTGTGTAGCAAATTGGCTTTATGCAATTATCCATCCAGTGTCCCGATTATACCCTGGTAACACGATTTGTGGCTCTGATTGATTTATTCCCCATAGTCTGAAGACAATATGCCGTAAACGCCCCCTCACATCTAACTGGTACCTCTATAGCTTAGATAAAGAGTATCGTTTACATTTTTTTTGGTGGGTGACCGCGGCGCTTACCCCTATACAACACATCATTGGAACCTTCTGCATTGTTCTGATATAGCATTTCCGCCGAGGTCCATACCTTTACTGATACAAAAGTTAGAACAGGCCTTACCACACCTCTGCCGCATAAATCATTCTGAACATGTCATCCAATGTAGACCAAAAGAAGTTGGTAATCATTATCATATAGTGCTCGTTTTTATAGAAATATTTACTGATGAGGCCGCCAACCCCAAATCCACACCAAACAGTGACTTTTTCGGGATGCATTGGATGCTCTCGGATCTCATTAACATCGTGGATTGAACAATTTTGTTTGTTTACGTACCCATTCATCTAGAGATGGGCCTCAGAAGATGATTCTTTGACTAAATAAATGACAACCAATTTGACAGATGTCAAACTGTCAATGTTCGGCGTTCAAAGTGCATAACAAGGACGTTTTGTATTCTTAAACATTTAAGGATTTAAATATTTAAAAACGTATGTATGTAGCTTTAATAACAATTTGGATTTTTACGAATTTCATTATTTGTTTTGTTTTATTGTGGTTACAGAAAATGATGGTCTTTATCACAAATAGTTTATGGCTGTAATAATTTTTTAATATCTGGAATCTTTTTTCAATTAGTCGACTGTCAGTAAGTCACTAACCTCAATATTTTGAACTCAACAATAAAATACATACGAAGGTTTTTCTACAAGGCATTGAATCTTTTTCTCATCGTAAGCTTCCAAACTATTATGCAGATGTTGCCCTTAAAAATGTCTTGTTTTAAATTAAAGCTGCTTGTCATGAATCATTTCCTCGTGTTTCCTGGCATCATAGTAAAAGTGATGGCTTTTGCGACACTTTGCTCTCGGCGCCATCTGATTTGTACATATGTTCGATCGAGAATGAGATACAATTCTCATGTATAGGACGAAAGTATTAAAATAATTAGGAGAGCTCACACGTCTGTATATATAGAAATAGGCCGCAATAGCTACCACACATGTTAACGAAACAAGTTGCTGTGCATGCGACAATAAGTGCACAGTACTACAGGCGCTATGGTCATGCCATCTTGGTTATGGTTGGTCTGAAGATACCTATCAACTATATAATACCTGAACCTATTTTCGATCCTGGTTTTGCGCCACTGATACCGTGTAAAACCTTTTATGGTAATGGTTCGTGTCATTCACTCTTTCTCTGATGGATCAACCTCACGCAACCAAGTCGGATGTAGAATCTGTTCAAAATAACTGAGCATTAGATTGCCCCTTGAACTACCAGATTGTTGTAGTATTTTTCAGGCCGAAATAATGGCTATTAAAATTGCCTTCATAGGAATTCGATATCAGAATATATCGCATAGCGAAATATGCATATTCACCGACAGTAATGCGGTACATATACACTCCTTAGAGAATGTGTACATCACATCTAAGATTGCCTCAGAATTTTTGTGTGCCTCTGGAGGAGCTAGTGAGACATTCGACGGTTACCCTCATTTGGATTTCTGGACACGGCGACATCGAAGGTAACAACAAGGCTGACGCATTTGCTAAAGCGGGCACCAAGGAAAATTGAAATGAATTCCTACGTGAGATTGTGATTCCTCTGCAAAGAGGCAAACATATCGTCTCACAAAAACTCCATTCATTGCCAATGGAACAAGATGAGGTAATGAACCCACTTGTAGAAATATCAAACTGATCAGGCTCGACATGGATATACATTGAACCGAATTTGTATGAAAGCTATCACGGAACCTCATAGCGTTGATAGTGGAACATTGACCTATGGGTGTCCACACCAGGAGACTGGGAATATGTTCTTCATAATGACTTCTTTAGAAGCTGTAACGATGAGAAAGAAGAAGAGACCTTATTCTACCATTTCTGACATTTTCTGGCCATTAGGAATCTGAGAAGAAAAATTCTTGGACACCCATAATTTAATGACAAAAAAATTTTCTCTTTCTGAAGATGGTGTGATAGTTAGTCCTGATCCCCCAATCTGCCACCTCTAAGGCCTCATCAATGAATGGGTCAGGGGGGAAAAGCAGAGGCGTTGGGAGGAATGGATCGGGTTGTTATGTTTCTAGGAGTCTATGGCCTGCTATAGGCAGTGTAAGAACAAGTTGGCTGCTGAGCTTGGATAAGTCCAGATTAAGGTTAGGTTAGGTTAGGTCGAAGTGGTAGCTCTGACATCAAAGACCTTACTTGAGCACGCATAGCGGCCCGCTGTGATGCCACCAGTGAACGCAGTCTCTGTACTGACCAAGTTCCATCAAAAGGGAAAAGATGGAAGTTGGTTAGCGCAGGGGCTGCACATCAAAGCACGACTATTCCACACTGGAAAACCAACCAGCAAATTTGATGAATGAAGCTATATCCTTGACATCAATAGATGATAGCTCCGTCAAGCTGACAAGTAATGGGGAGCCAAACAATCTATATATGCACCTCGCAAGTCTTCTCTTCCTCAGCGGATCTGCATCCGCGGCAGAAGTCGTTAAATGGGAGCCGCATCCTTTCCGCGTGTCTACCCATAACACAGTGACCTGTAAGCATGGCCATTGTGATTGAGAAGATCCCACGACCAAGTCCAAGTAACTGGTTGGTACGCATTCTATCCATCAGGGACCAGGTGAGTCTAGCGGTAGAGCAGGACTCCTCATTGGCCCAGGATAGGTTGGCGTCTAGAAAGAATTTTCGCGCAATGGCCAGCTTGACAGAGGCGAGTGGCATATCCACGTCTACTGAAGAGGATTCCGGAAGGAATGCCCCAGCTCTGGCGAGCTCATCGGCCCTGCAGTTCCCCGGCATTACTATGTCCGGGGACCCAGACCAGTGAGACACTAAAGCGTCCAGAAAGAAGGTCGAGACAGTGACGACATTCCCATAAGCCCATTCTGTGAGATTAGGTCGATGACAAGGACCTGGAACAGATCTCAGCCGGACTATTGCAGGGTATGTTGCGATGAGGAGGAGTTGGAGACTATCGAACATATCCTCTGTAACTGTCCAGCCCTTAGTAGGTTGAGGTTGAAGAGCATTGGCAAGGGCTTCTTTGAGGGTATGAATTTTGTGTTGAGAGCCGACATAAAGGCTATTCATAGATTCATTTGAGCTGTTTCAGAAGTGCTAGTGCTTCAATAGAGTAGTCACGCTCTCTTGTGTGTTTTGTTAGTCTGTGTAATTCCTCTGCTTTCTTATCCTCCCTTTACTACTTCCTTTCCTTTTTTTCTATCCCCTCTATATCCCTTCATCTTAAGGACGTTTTGTAAAATGGGTCAATTTGACCTCCGGGTACTATACTTGTCTCAATTGGCAAATACGCCTCCTCTAACCTAAACCTAAATTGTGCTACCAATATGACTATTAAGCTTAGGTTAGGTTAGAGGACGTGTACTTGTCAATTAAGACAAGTGCAGTACCCGGAGGTCGAATTGACCCATTGTACAACGTCCTAGTTTCTCACACCACTTATGTTGTGTGTGTTAATTGTATACATGAGTGGTGGGACCTACAGTTTAAAGTCGACTCCGAACGACAGATTTTTTGAGAACCGTTTTCATGACAATTTTATTTATTCTTAGAGTTTTTGCCAGAAATCTGCTGAGAGGAATTCGCCGAAGAAATACTTCTTGTATTTTGTCTTGATGTCTGGCCTGTGCCTCGAACCCTGGCTTTACGTCTAATAATCCTACACACTACCTACTAGACTACGGCGACTTCAAATATTATTATTAAGGTTGCTAACTTTTTGTTAACAGTCCTCGAACTTTATTATCCTTCTAATCGTTCAAATGAATTTCGATTTATTTAAGTTATCTTTGTGGTTAATAAAGATAGCTTTAATAGACGTCAGGTTAGACAGATTACCTGGAATTTCATAAAAATGCCAAAAACATTATACGCATAAACAATATTCGATAAATAATAAAAAAAGGAAACAAAATATTTACACAGAACCCTCTGGGGTATAACGTGTTATCGCTAAATGGTATATAAAGATAATATTTAAATTATATACATATACTTACATATGTATGTATGTAAGTACATACATGTATGTAAGTACATACATACATATGTATTTTATAACACCTAATATATGTTCAGGGTTAAGACAATTAACGTTTTTTCTAAAAATACAAGCATATCTCGTGTGCGTACCTATAGAATGTTGGTGAGTAATGTCCATATCCCCCCATCTACCAAGACCTGTAGAACGTAAGCACGTGATTAAAACAAGAAGGCAATCCATAAACATAAAATAAACAAGTCACAGTTTATTTGGAATATTATTTGAATATGTATAGAAGAAAATAATTATACAATAAACATTAAATGTATACACACTCGTCGTACATATGGAAAAGTAAATAAATATAGCGCCAGGATTAGTTGAATATGTCGTCTACAAATGGCACAGTATTTCAGGTTTTTTTTTTGTGACTTTCATTAGGTATTTTAAGTGAAAGTGTAAACAGTGCTTAAAGATAATTCAGAATCATAAATACATATCAACACAAACTTTAGGATATTAAAACACCTACACACCCACATATCCATACATATAGTACAGTATCGATCAAAACAAAGTATTGTTACGAAAATTGAAATGCTGTTACATGGTTTAACATTAAAATGATAAAGAAAAGCTACAAAAAACAAAAACAATGAACATGCATGATAAACAAGTAAACAAAAATATACCAACAACATCAGTAAAAAAGAAGGGGATAAACAAGTACACAAAAATGCAACAACAAACAAAGTAAACAAAATATACAAACAACAATGAAACAACGATGTCTACATTTATGGAGATTTCGAGAAGGCAAAGCCACGAATATTCGACTTCAGGATCATTCATCAGACTGTTTGCATTGGCATAATAAAGGGCAAGACAATGACGGCAAAGGGACCAGTAAAAATTCAGTCAGTCTTGTGTGAATACGCGTTGCGTGTGAAGAGCATAATCGTGGTTTGAAAATCTCCGTTATAAAGATCTGACGAACAATTGTTATTGTTTATGCAAAAGAGTGGAAAGGGAATAAAAAAGAATGCAATTGTTCTTGTTTACATCAAATTGTGAACAGTGGCACACAGAATTTTGCGAACAATAAACACAAATTAATTTTTATTTTATTTACAATCTACGATTTTGAAGTCGTCGTAGTCTAGTAGGTAGTGTGTTGGCTTATTAGACGTAATGCCAGGGTTCGAGCCCCAGGCAAGGCATCAAGACAAAATACAAAAAGTATTTCTTCGGCGACTTCCTCTCATCAAATTTCTGGCAAAAACTCTGAGAGTAAATAAAATTGCCAGGAAAAAGTTTCTCAAAAAATCTGTCGTTCGGCGTCGACTTTAAACTGTAGGTCCCACCACTCATGTATAAACTTAACACACACAACATAAGTGGTGTGAGAAACTAGGACGTTGTACAATGGGTCAATTCGACCTCCGGGTACTGTACTTGTCTTAATTGATAAGTACACGTCCTCTAACCTAACCTAACCTGCAATCTACTAAATCTTATCTTAAAGGTTTTTAAAAAGGTAAAAACGTAACAGTATCGATCGAACGACAAAAATTGCTTTTCTGCCATCTTTGTTTAGCAAAAAAATTGTTAAAAATTTTTGGACTCAATAGTTCCAGTCATGATGAATAAAGCTGTAAACGGATTAAGCATCAACAATCACCTGTTGAAGCAGACGGCTTTGCTGGTGACAGCAAGGCCCAATGCAGTTAAATACAGACTTAACGTGGACTACGGATATGCTGCAACTTTTGGGAAAACATCAAGATCGATTATAGGGTTTCTTATAACTATCTCAACAGAACATTTGATTAGTAGTCTCAAGGAAAGTAAGTCGCCGTACCCTAGTAGGTATTGTGTTGGCCTATTAGACGTGAGGCCATGGTTCAAGTGCCTGGTCAGACATTTCCAACAAAACGAAATTTTAATATTTCTTTGGCAACTCCCTCTCAGCAGATTTCGGGCAATATCTCTGGGAGTAAGTACATTTGCCATGACATGAGTTTCTCAAAATTCTGTCGTTCTGAATCGTTTATTAAATTATAGGTCCCGACACTCATGTATAAAATTAACACACACCACATAAGTGGTGTGAGAAACTAGGTCGTAATCCTGACTGAAGGATTGTGATGATCAATTATGTATGTATGACTAGTAGTCTGAAGATGAACACATTTTTAGAAAAGGAGCGATAGTTGTTGGTCCCAGAATGGTATATTCCGAACTCATGGGAAAACTCGCGGTTGTCTTCTAAGCAGAAGTCCATGCAATTAAAAGATGTGATCAATTCAATTTGGATAGGAGGTACAAAGTTAGGACATAAATAGTAATACTATCTGACTGTCAGGCAGCCATTTGAGCAGCCGTGTCTTATGACGTTAAATCGAAGACAGTATGGGATTATATGAGGAAGTTGAATATGCTAAGTAAGGAAAATAAGTTAACCTCTGCTTGGTTCCCTGGTCATTTGGGAATTCTTTGTAATGAAGAAGCAGAAGAAAAACTTTCTGATGGGACCGCAATCTTTCTTTGGAGTGGAGACGAATGTCTGGAAAGGCATGGTCAACGAAAGGAAAAATAAAGAGAGTCAAGGATTCTTCTCAAGCCAATGGGGGTTTAAGGCAATTAAAACTTTTGTTGGGCAATTACAATAAGAAGAGATCTATGTCAAGAAATAACCTCTCAATAGTGCAGCGTACATTCAGACCACACTTATTCAGAATGAGGTTTGTCTCGTGTCCATCATTTAGATTCTGTGATGGTGAGCCTGAATCATCAGAACATATTCTTAAAAACTGTAAGGGATTAAGGGATCCCGAAAGGAAAAAACTGAGTACTTATCCTATGTTCTTATTTGTAGACAGCGAGCATCGTTCTGAAGTTTGTCTAGGCAATAGACATGGAGATGTTTGCATAAGTATGAGGGGAGTGCAAAAGCTCGTACTAAGGCATCTTTCCACGGGTATAATAATAACATTAGTTTGAATATTCGGAGGTTTCTAGTGTGAAACATGGGAGTGACAGATAGAGTGGGCAATGGAATATATATTAAAGGGTTCTGATATCAAATTTTTGTATAGACGGGCTGACCACTACAGCGTTTTTAGGCTGAGGTCGTGACAATATTAATTTACTCGGCTGACCAGTCTGGAACATCAGTCATTGCCCATGAATTTTGAGGATTTCTCATAGAAATTTCGAATCATTCAAAGGTATCTCTTACATGGGTTCCAGGATATTGGGATTCGTCGGAAATGGCATTGCTCATAAACTCACCAGGACCGATCTCACAATCTCCCACATTTACAGGGCATAGATGTTCCCATAACGTACTTAATTGGTTAGAACAACCCTTTAGCCAAGATTACAATCTAGCTTCTCACACCATCCATATTGAGTGTTAATTTAATACATGAGTGGCAGAGATTCAACGCCGTCTATAAACAACAGATTTGAGAAACTTTTCCTTCCAATTTTATTTACTTTCAGAGTTTTCTCCTGAAGACTATTAAGAGGAAGTCGCCGAAAGAAATATTTTTTTTATATTTTGTTTTATTCGTTTTGTTCTAAATATAATAAGCCAACACAATATGTACTAGATTACGGCGACTTCTAATGCCTCAATTTAACTAGGTATACCCTGATTTTTTTGTGGTTAGACTTATACGGTGTTCAGATATGCAACTTTATTGCGTAAATCGCATTAAACGCCATTATTGAGCTCAATATTGACAACTCAAATGTCAACAACGACAAAAAATGGAAACCAAAATAAAAACAATGTTGTTGAAACAACCAGCTGTTTTGCTTACCAGCTGTCAAATGAATATTGAATAAGCTGAACTTCATTTATTATGCTTGAACACTTAGAATATTGTACTCAATTAACCGAATATTGACTCAATAAAAGTGCATATCTGAACATAGTGTTAACTTCGTTGACAATAATAGTGTTTGCAATATTTCTAAATTATGTTGGACTTGTATGGATAGAACTGAGAAATTTTTTCACTTCTGTCCTAAAATCGGATGGCTATTCATCGCATAATAGATATTTTCATGGACCACTGTCTTATTGGGAGGCATGCCGATAAACTTACCGATAGACTCTGCAGGATCTATGTATTTGATGATGAGGATGACGTTATCTTTCACCTCATACTGCTCACGCCATGAAGGTGCTCTCATAACGCCTATTATCCTAGTCTGAACTGTCTGCCATAAAGATTGCTGCAATAGCAAGATTTATTTTTCAGTTAACATTGGTGATTAAGTCTTATTGCAAACAAAATTTGAAGTTACCAGGAGGTTTATTTGTCAATTTCAATTTATTCAAAATATTTTATTCGACACTGTATTTACATATGGCTTTATTAGTATGAAAGCTATTATTTTAAATACAACTACGCCGAGACATACTCATCATACTCATAAATCATGTAACATATCGTCCAAATGAATCAACTTCAACAAAAGATGCGACAATAAAGTGTGGTTATTAAAAAGACCAACCCATTTAAATTACAACACACATGTATTGTACTAGTATGTAGTAGTTGACATAGAAAAAAAAGTAACACAGACTGATATTAAACGAATAGATTGGCATGCTGCAAATAAAAATCTCTTTTTAATATTTTCAGAAGGTTGCATGAAAAATTAATTCCCCTCAAAGTAATCCATAGCGTTTATTCGTTAGGAGGCAGTATTTATCTGCTCCAACGGAGCAATGCAGCTTTGGAGAAGCTCTTGGCCACACTTGTTGATAGGATCTTACACCTCCTTCATGGAGTCTCAACAGACAACAAGACAACCTCGAATATACTGATGATATGAGCTTAAGTGTGTAACTTTTTGAGTGAAACGTAGGTCGTTCGAGCTATGTATCTAGATAATTTTTAAGTCCCGTAGTCTAGGCTTCCGTGTGTAGTATATTGACTTATTAAACAGAAAGAAGTTCAAACCGCAGCTCAGACATTTCGAACAAAACGAAAAAAAAATATTTCTTTTGACGACTTCCTCTCAGCAGTCTTCTGATAGAAACTCTAAAAGTAAATAAAATTGTCAAGAAAAGTTTCTCAAATCTATCGTTGGAGGCGAATAATTCAAGACATAATCCAGTTACTTAACATAACGCCATAAACAGAAATTCAGAACGTGGACCCAGTGAACAAAATTGATTTTCCAATAAATAGATTGGCAAGCAAGCAAGTTGTGCCGCATTGTTGGACCCTATTGTTGTTGATGCTAAGGTACTATAAGCATGGCAGGTTAATGTTCGTCGTTCATCCTGACGGCAGCTATTTGCTCATTTCGACAGGAATACTAACCGATAATGCTGTCAGCGTTTAAACTACAACATACATACATAATTGGTCATTGCAACCCTTCAGTCAAGATTACAACCTAGTTTCTCACACCACTCATGTTGTGTGTGTTAATTTTATACTTGAGTGGTGGGACCTACAGTTTAAAGTCGATGCCGAAAGGCAGATTTTTTGAGAAACTTCATGGCAATTTTATTTATTTTTATTTTATTTTTATTTGCCAGAAATCTGCTGAGATAAAGTCGCCGAAGAAATACTTTTGTATTTTGGTTTGATGTCTGGTCCGGGGCTCGAACCATGGCTTTTCGTCTAATAAGCCAACACACTACCAACTAGACTAAGGCGACTTCAAACAGTATGATAATAAACATGCAATTTTAATGGATTCGTTAACTGCCTAAGCGTTGTGTTTGCACCATTTTTGTGGCCATTTTGTTATTGACGTAGCCATTTTTAACTAGAAATGAAACTCATCACTAAGCACAATTATTTGATGATAATGCTCATCTACTGCTGGTTACAAATGCGGGTAAAATGAAGCCGAAGTACAAATGCCAAGTGAAGAACGGGGACGAATAGTTATTTCGGCATCTTCTTCTAGATTTCGCTCTACTGTAGCAATACTTTTTCTTCTTCGGTACCCATATTTCCTGGTAATGTCGATGGTTTTGTAAAATTAGTGGGAAAACGTTTAATAACTTCGGGTATTGCTTGCCCACAAGACCGGTTAGGTTGATCGTAAAATGGACGCAGTGCTCTATGAACTTGTCGCCTATATTTATATGTTTCAAAGTAAGTTTCCACAATTTGAAAGCTTTGGCGTTAAAAGATTCGCGCTGACTTACTTACCTAATTGGCCATTAACGGATTTCGGCCTGCCGTAACACATCCTTCCAGGCGCCTCTGCTTCTTGCGCGCCTACGCCAGTTGGTCACACCACACCAATCGATGACAGGGTTTTCTCGATTTGCTCCTTCCAACGCAAACAAGGTCGTCCTCATCCTCATGCTCGAGCTCATACAGCTTACTTCTGGATCGGATGCGGAAATCACAGCCAACTCGCAGTGGACCGAAGATCTTACGTAGGACTTTTCTCTCGAATACTCTCAAGGCGGCTGCATCAATGCTTAATAGGGTCCATGCCTTTGCGCGATAAATAAGCACGGGGAGGATGAGCGTCTTGTAGGGTATTAGTTTGGTCGTATGAGAGAGGTCTCTGCTACTTAATTACCTATTGAGACCATAGTAGTACCTGTTGGTAAGATTGATCCTGCGCTTGATCTCCAGACTGACATCATTTTTGGTGGTAACGTCGGAGCCACTGAAGGCAGCAGTAACATCTCGCTTGGTACGAACTATGTTGTCAATGTCGTCAGTGTACGCAAACAACTGGACGCTTTTTTGAAAAATAATGCATTTGCGATGCACTCCGGCCTTCCGCATAACACTCTCCTTGACGAAGTTGAAGAGGTCGCATGATAATGACTCACCTTGTCTGAAACCTCGCACGGTATTAAAAGGTTCGGAGAAGTCCATTCCTACCTTGACGGAGCTGCAGGAATTGTTCAACGTCATTCTTCATGGCCTTATCAGTATCGCAGGTATACCGAGCCTAGACATTGCGGCAAAAACACGACCCCTTAGGGGGCTATCAAAGGCTGAATTATAGTCGACAAAAAGATGGTGTGTGTCGACTTGTTTTTCGTGGGAAGTGTGAATATCTGGTCAATGGTGGACTTGCCAGGTCTGAAGCCGCATTGATAAGGTCCAATCAGTGTTTTGACGAATGGCTTCTTCAGTCGTGCGCACAATACGCCCGTAAGAACCTTATATGCGATTGGAGGAAGGCCTATACCCCTGTAGTTGGCGCATATCGTAGGTTCTACTATTTTTGGCAGTCAAATCTTAGTTATAGATATCGATAAATCGCATGTAGCTGACAAAATATCTGACTGTTAAAAAATTTTTCTTCCCCGCGTGGTAGCGGGAATAGGATACTACCACAGTGATCACCATACTTGTCGTACAAGGCGACTAAGGGTGCTGCTACCAGTCAGGAACTATTTGGGGTTCAACTGGCAGCAGTCTGGTCTAACTTGGCTGCGAAGCCTGACCAGAGGTCTTAATCTGGTACCACGGGTGCCAGGAGCTTGTGGGAGCGACGTGGTGGCTGTGGTTTAGACCCAAACCACGGTGTGGCGTTACACTCTTAACGCATTGAAGGAGTTTAAATGGTGTCCGACCCCCAAACAAGAGGAAAGTCATACCCAAATAGTGTTGCTTCGAATTGCTACCTACATACAGGGTTCCAGCCAGTGATTGCAGTATGTGGGGGTGTTGGTAGACGCATTGCATTTCACCCTGTGCGAAGAGCACCGTGGGATTAGATCCACATGGACAGGTACCCACGTAAAACCCACACATATTTGTTAAAAAATTCTGTTTCTTTTCTAATTCATTTAATGGCGCCATGATCTTCATCATGATTGAAATTGATCTTAAAAGAATTCAAAAGCTTTTTTTATCTTGCAATTCGGAGCAATATTCTCATCACTTAGAAATAATTTTCATTTCATTCCTGTTTCCAAATTTATTTTCAAATTCCCTCCACACTGTCTCCAATATGAGCGTACAACGAACGACAAGTAACACTCAAACCGAGTGTAGAGTATGGGAAATGATGATGTTCCATACGCAGTTATATTTACAACACTGTCTAGAGAGTTCAAAAAAGATAATTTGCCTTTATTTACCAATACAATAATAAACAAATTACCGTGGATATTAAATATGCAATAAATTGAAATTGAGTACCACAACTAACGGTCTTACACGCATAAATTCAAGAGATTGTTTCAGCACCGCGTCAGTTATTTTTTAAACGTTAACCAATGAACGTCCTAAATCGTGTACAACCGGAGGCCGCTCTAAGGCACACGCGTGATAAGCCCTTACATTTAAATGTTTTACGGAGACCACAAAATGAAATGCCCGTGCGCAATAATTTCAATCGAAACGTAACGAAAAAACCGCAACAACAACAACAGCAACAACAAGAAAGTGTTGTCGATTGTAAAACAGTTATTGCCGAAAATACAAATGAATTTTGCCAGCATTCAACATTGCACGGCTTAAAATATATTGTCGATGAGCAATTGTATCCGGGTGAAAGAATATTCTTTGCTTTGTCCTTTGTGGCGGTCGTGTTAATGTCAATATTCTTCATATCGAATGTGTATGCCAAATGGCGTTCAACACCGGTTATCGTGGGTATTAATCCGGATCCAAGTTTTATCGTGAACGAACCATTTCCCGCCGTTACGTTGTGTAATTTAAATCAAGCTTCTAAAGCCAGAGCACGTCGTTATAAGGAGTAAGTGTTGGAAAGGGAATAAAGTGAATTAACGGTTTGTTTAACACTTTTGTTGTTTTTGTAGAGATACAAGTGAATATACGATGTTACAGTTGTTGTGCAAACGTGAAGTGAACATGTCAATGGTCGATGCAATTAATTGGAATAATTTTGAAGATTTTATTGTGAATGTAAGTTGAAGTGCAGTAATGATCAAGAAAAATTAAAATTAATTTAATAATCCATTAAGTAAGAAGAAAAATAATAAATAAATTCAAAATATGTGACACTGACGAAATACCCGAAAAAAGACAGCCCGAGGGATAAATTTTTAAATATGGCGGAATATCTAAAATGTTAACATGTCAAACATAAAACTGTCCTCATTTTTCGGCGGTTTTCTAAAAAATTTTAATATTTTTTTGTTTCGGAAATAATTTTGAAAAATATTTAATAAAACATTTACGAAAAAAGTGCTTAAATATTAACAGTCTGTGAAGAAAATGTTTTAACATGTTTTTTATATTTTGTTTGGGTTTTTTTTAATTTTATTTATATTTTAATAAAAAGGAATCTTAAAAAATATAAATAAATTTAAAGTGATGATTAAAACCCTCCAAAAATTAAATACAGTGAACTCGCGAAAACGTAAATATCCAAGAACGTAAACACTCCAAACTTTTTTGTTACAATGTCTATTCAAAAACGTGAACAAATGTTGAAGGCTCTAAAACGCGAATTTAAATTTTCAAGGAATTTTTTATTTACATATATTCACTACTATTTACAATATGGATAATAAGTTTTTAAATTTTTGGAATTCCTGCATAAAAGTCATCACCCCTTTGCTCTGCCTTACGTTATCAGAGATCGAAAACGTGAACAAAATCGAACACATGAACATCCTTTGCAGCAATCTGTTCAGATTTTTACAAGTCCACTTTACACTCGAGTAACTACATACTACAAGTTGTGCATTTAGTTGAGCAGTTCTCAAAAATATTTTATTTTATTTAAGAAAAGTTTTTGTTTTGATTACTTGCTTTTGTATCGATTTTTTTCAAAGTTTTCTGGAAGGAGGAGAGATCTTTCCGGCGTTCCACAGTATAACCATCTTGGCCCTCTAATTTTTTCTTTATTTATTAATAACTTGACGCAGGTTTTTAAGATTTCGAAGATTATGAACGATGAGAACATTTTTATAACATATAAGATTTTGGATCAACAATATCTTCAAACCGACTTAAATTCGTTATACGAGTGGTGAACTTTAATGCGATTTTAGAGGGTTCGTCTAAATCATATAAATACTGTTGAACAATTTCTTTACCTTGACATATTATTTAATAGAGATTTGAATTTCATTTCACATATTGGCCAATATGGTCACCAAAGCGAGAGTTGCCCTTGAATATACACTGACTCAAACAATTGCCCGTACACTAAACTCTTGAAAATATAATTTAATGTAGTTCGGAAAATATATATCCAATGAAAATGAGTTCTTGATTTGATACAAACACATAAAGGTTAAAACAGAAATAAATTTTATTGAACTAACAAAATTAAAAAAATACTTCAGAAACCAAACTCAAAGAATTATCCGAACAGAATAATATTTATACCTTAAAACTAATTAATGTGGTTTTAATAGCGGGTGTGATATCCTTTGGCTTTAATAACATCATTTAAACGGTTCTTCATTGATAATACTAATGTACTAGTAATTTCTTGACCATTCCGTGGTAATAACGCTTTTGAGCATTTCCTTGCCAGTGATTGTAGGCTGACGGATTTTTTTTCTCCAAAACTCCCCATAGATGCTCTATAGGGCTAAGGTTTGGACTCTGTGGAGGATTCTTTTACGTTTTCACTTAACCATTCACTTACAATTTTGGCCTTATGTTTTGGGTCATTATCGCGAACGCGTCGAAAATCCCCTAGCATTCCTAATTTCGTTGCACTAGCTTCCAAATTTTCTTTTAAAATATTCAAATAATGGTGTTTATCCATTGTAGTTTCAACAAAAACGAGATTTCCGACACCTCCTGCTGACATGGCACCCCAAACCATCACATTACCACCACCATGTTTTGAAGTTGGCTTTCGATTTTTCAACTCAAGCCTGCCGTCTGATCTGGAGTACGCCAAAAACTATGTTAATAAATCAGTAGACTTCTGGAATACTGCGATATTTACGGACGAAAGTAAGTTTAATATTTTTGGCTCAAACGGCAGGAGATTTGTGTGGCGTAGAGAAAATACAGCTCTTGAGTTGAAAAATCTAAAGCCAACTTTAAAACATGTAAAATTGGAAAATTGTTCAATAATATGGTATCCTGCATATAACATACATAATTCATACATAATTGATCATTATCAGGATTACTACTTAGCTTGACACACCACTTATGTTGTGTGTGTTAATTTTACACAAGAGTGAAGCCGCCATAGTCTAGTAGGTAGTGTGTTGGCTTATTAGACAAAAAGCCTGGTTTCAAACTCAGGCCAGACATCAAAACGAAAATACAAAAAAGTATTTCTTCGGCGATTCCTCTCAGCAGATTTTTGACAAAAACTCTGAGAGTAAATAAAATTTCCATGAAAAGTTTCTCAAAAATCTGTCGTTCGGAGTCGACTTTAAACTGTAGGTCCCAACACTCATATATAAAATTAACACATACAACATAAGTGATGTGAGAACTTAGGTCGTAATCCTGACTGAAGGGTTGTAATGATCAATTATTTATGTATGTATGTAACGAATAACTCCAGAAGGGTTATGGAATGCCGCTGCTGTATCGACCATCATTCTGAGCGCTTCAGGGTCTCACTTGCCTGGGTCCCTGGGCACAGTAATATTGCGGGAAACTGTAGAGCTCGCCAGGCACTATTTCCGGAATCCTCTTCAATCGACTTGGGTATGTCACTTACCTTGGTCAAGTTGGCCATTGCGCGGAAATTCTTTGGGGAAGCCAACCTATCGTGGGTCAATGAGGAGTTCTGCTGCACCGCTAGGTTTACTTGTGCCTCGATGGAAAGCAGGCGGACTTGGTCGTAACGTCATCCCGATCGTAATGGCCATGCTTACAGGACATTTTGTTATGGGAAGACACGCGGAAGGAATGCAGCTTCCATTTAACGACTCCTGCCATGGGTGCAGCTTTACAGTCGACCCCGAACGACAGATTTTTGAGAAACTGGCAATTTTATTTACCATCAGAGTCAGAAAACTGCTGGTGATCGATCAAACATGAAATTGACACATTTTCCGATAAACAATCAATATTTATTTATCAAAAATTTTAAAAATTTTTGACTAAAAATTTATTTTAAAGATGATAATTAAAAATACAACAAGACTGTTATACTCTTTAATTAATAACTACAGTAATTTTTGTTTAATTTTATCAAACGAAGTGTCAATCTCTTCAAAAGAGAATGCATTTTAAGAATGTCACCACTTATTTGATATTTTTTAATTAAAGTTCGCTACTATGAATGGACAAACTTAAAAAAATATGAAAAAAATTTGCATTTGCCAAGTTTATCTCATCAAACCTCATAGAATATTAAGTCCAATAATATACAGTGGACAGCAAAAGTCTTAGTACGCCAATATATTTTGACAAAAAAATCTCCACAGGCTTAATACTCTTGCACAAAGTTCCGACATGACTTCAAGAGAGTATTTAAGAGATCATTTGAAAGAACGGTTACGTAATCGCTAAACCTCAAACAAAAGTCAACCGAAAAACTTGATTATGGTGCCACCAGAAAACACTAAACAAAACTTGTACATTCAATTCCAAATGGGTTAAATGGAGTGCTTGGCCTTAAGGGATGTTCTACTAAATACAAGAGATAACATTTTTATATATTAGACTTTTGAATTTTAAATTTATTGGGTTCTCCTTGGGAGTATCCATGGAGTCATATGAAACTTTTCCTTATTTTTCTCTTGTTTTATGAAAAATATTAAAAATTTTTTTGTTTTATAATAAAACAGAAATAAATTAATGAAATAAATATATAAACTATAAATTTGTATACAAACTTTTGGCAAAAATTCATAAAATTTCTAAAATATGTTGCCATACTAAGACTTTTGCTGTCTGCTGTATAGGTATACCGTTCTGAAGGCCAGTCCCTCCCCTTTGTAATAAATTCTAAATTTTGGACATGTTTGTGTAATTAATAAATTTGTGCGTAAAGTCCAAAATAAACAGTTTTTGTCAAATAAAACAAGTTTGGAGGGTTCGAGAAATATAAAAAAAATATCAGCAAAACTTACAACCTACACTCTGTCAATAGCTGGGTGTATTAAATTTTTTATTTTGTTGCATAGTGTGATTAATTAATGTATTCTTATACATGTACATACATTTCTCTTTTAAATAAATAATTTCTAAATTTTGCTGGGTGTATTAAATTTTTTATTTTGTTGCATAGTGTGATTAATTAATGTATTCTTATACATGTACATACATTTCTCTTTTAAATAAATAATTTCTAAATTTTGCTGTAATTTTTGTAAAATCATGGATAAATTTTTGTGTTACTATTGAAACAAGAAGTGATGACAACTTTTTATGTAACTACCCACTGGTTCCGTAACCAGGTCAAAACACACTACTAACCCAAAAAGTCGCTGTACAAAGTATGCTTATGTGCGATACATATTTATTAAAGTACCGTTAAATGTCTTTCTGTGCATAGACCAATTGGTCATTACAAGTCTTTAGTCAGGAGATTACAACCTACCTTCTCACTGCTACTCATGTTGTGTGTGTTAATTTTATCCATGAGTGGCAGGTCTACAGTTTAAGTCGACTGTGAACGACAGATTTTTGGGAAACTTTTTATGACAATTTTATTCCACTCTCAGAGGTTTTGGCAGAAATCTGTTGAGAGAAGTTCGCCGAAGAAATACTTTTTCGTATTTCGTGTTGTAGGAGATGTCTGGAATAATAAGATGCAGCGAATAATTTTTCTCCATTAACCCTCTTGAAAGCATATGGCTTCCACAAAGCATTTCCATTTTATCCGGTTAACTGCAGTTATTTACCGTGATTTTAAAAGTATCGATTTTACAGTTTTGAACAGAAGTGTTGATGATATCTGTTGGGATCAAATCTACTCACTGGGTAATGTTAACGACCAGGTGGCACTAATTCAGGAAAATGTGCATCTGCTATACGACAGTTGTGTTCCTATCAAAACAAAACTTGTTAAAGTCAAACACCAACCGTGGTTTAATGCTGAAATTAAAGCATTAATTGATAAGCGCGACATTGCCTATCGGCGATGGAAGAGATTCAGAACGGATGATCTGAAAGCCGTTCATAAGGCCGCTCGTAGCGAGGTTACCAAACACATTAAAATTGCAAAAACAATGTTTTACGGCAGGAAGTTCGCTTCCGCATTAGATAATAGAGCTAAATGGAAGGTAATCCGCGATATTGGTATTGGACATAAATGCCATAATACTTCTCCTGATGTCGATGTAAACGTTCTGAATGACAAATTTGTTAATATTAATGTTCCTACACCTGACAGTAACCTATATGATGACCTTTGTTTTGTTCCGCTAGAAAACCCCTTTAGTTTTCGTTGTGTTAGTCAGCTCGAGGTTTTGGAATGCTTATCTTCTGTGAAATCGAATGCGATTGGTTCTGATGACTTAGATCCTCTGTTTTTAAAAGCTTTGTCACCTAGACTTTTACCGTATTTTACTCATGTATTCAATTCAGTCTTAACTATGTCCTCTTTCCCTGATGAATGGAAACGGTCAAAAATCATCCCAATTCCTAAATCTAACAATGAATTCAGGCCAATTGCCATTCTTCCGTTCCTGTCCAAAGTTATGGAAAACCTTATAGCTAGACAAATGAACGATTATCTCACGAGTAATAATTTTTTATCTGATAAACAGTCGGGATTTATGAAAGCTAGGAGCTGCACTACTGCTTTAGTCAAAGTAGTTGATGACCTTAGGTTGAAGCTGGATGAAAATTACATAGCGTTTTTGATTCTTTTGGATCACACTAAGGCTTTTGATACAGTTGATCACAGAATATTATTGAGAAAGCTACAGACCCTCTTTCATTTTTCTAATTCAGCTTGCAGCCTTATACGTTCCTATCTCATTAACAGATCTCAACGAGTTTACCTAAACGGCAACATCTCGAATTCGGTACACGTTGGAAGAGGTATTCCTCAGGGATCAATTTTAGGGCCCCTTTTGTTCTGTATATACATTAACGACCTGCCTGATGTTTTGGATAATTGTAGCGTACATATGTACGCTGATGACGTTCAGCTCTATAGGAGCGCTTGTATTGATAATATCCGACTATGTGTAGATACGATTAACGATGATTTACGGAAAATTGACAACTGGGCTAGTGCTAATGGACTTTGTATTAATCCCTCTAAATCGAAATGTTTATTGCTCTCCAGGTCTAAGAGAGCGTTTGATGTGCCGGAAATTATTATCAGGGGGAATAAAATTGATTTTGTTGAATCGGCATCTAATCTGGGTGTTATCTTTAATGGTCGGCTAACGTGGTCTAGCCACATTAATGTCATCGTTGGTAAAGTTTATGGTATGCTTAGGAACTTATGGGCTGTTATAGATTCGACTCCTTTTGCTATACGCCTGCAACTGGCAAAAACGTTTTTGATTCCTGTTCTTTTATATGGATCGGAAATTTTCGCAAACTGTGATGCGGATGATAGGCGGAAACTCAACTTGGCTTATAATAACATAGCCAGATATGTATTTATTAAGGGACGTCGGGACCATATATCACAATTTTCTTACCAGATATGTGGTATTCATTTTGATAATCTATTGAATATTAAGTGCCTAATTCTCCTCCATAAGATTATTACTTTGGAACAGCCAGTATACTTATTTAGCAGGATTAGATTTGCTAGATCCAACCGCGGTAGGAAAATTATCCAATTAAGGCATAGGACTCTTTTGTCGAAACGACAGTTCTTTATACACACCATCAGTCTTTGGAATGCACTACCTAATTATATTCAGAACATAGGCAATGCAACTAAGTTCAAAAAGGAGTTATACAATCTGTTTAAGTAGTTTGTAACATATTTTGATTGTTTATACATTTTTACTCTTCATTTTTATTAGTGATTAATTATTTTCATTTTTCTAATTTATAATTTATTATTTAAGTTTCATTGTATCTCATTATATGAATATATTTCCTTGTTTGTATTTTTCTCTATATTTGTATCTTTCCTAATTTAGTTTTTTACATATACTCATTTTCTTATCTTAATTTTTTTGTATCGATTGCTATTTCCTGAGTTTAAATCATGTTATTATTCTTATTCATTTTTATTTATATTGTACTTCAAACAATTCATTACTCATATAATGAGCGATTTGTTATTACTTTTTCCTATTTGATGTCCTCCCATAGCACTTTCATTTATAAGATTATTATCTTGTTGTGCTATGATTAATAAATAAAATAAATAAATAAAATAAATAAAATAATAAAATAAAATAAAATAAAAAAAAAATTTTTGCGTCTTCCCACATAAGATTTCACTTTCTTAGATCTTGGAGTTTCGAACGTCTATCACTAGGTATTCGATGGACGATCACGGCTTTTTGAGCCTTGAGGATTTCACTCAAGTGTCATTCTTGTCATACTCAGCAATCTTTCCGATATTATGGCGGATCCATTTCCTTTTCCTACGTTTTATTTGACATGGCATGGGTTATCTTGGCATTGACTTAAAAACTCCACAAGAGAAAGTCTGACGGTATCAAACCGCACGGTCTCAGTAGCTAGTTCATATCAGCTACACGTAAGATAACTATGCCTGCAAACCGCTCGTGCAGGATATCCAATGTTAGATGACCTGTGTGCCACATAGCTCCGTGCTATTGAAACCACATGTCCGTGGCCTTCATATCACCCAAATCAGACCAAAAGAAATTGGTAATCATCAACATATCGTGCTCACCGTTAGAAGTGATGACTCCATCAGCCCAATATATACACCACACAGTGACCGTTGACAGCAATGACTTAGTGAACGTCGTTCTCAAAAAAATACGAACCGATGACTCCACCAGCTCAATATCCTTACCAAACAGTGACTTTCCGAATGTATTGGATGCTTTTGGATCTCAAAGTGAAGTCAACGGAAATTTATGCTAAAAAAGTCCCCTCTTCTGATGAATCGCACTTCCATCTGAATACTTAGCAATCAGAAAATCCTTATGCGATTCAAAAGAAACATATACAAGCAAAACGCCGTAATCTAGCAGGTAGTGCGCTGGCTTATTAGACGTGATGAAATCGCCGTAGTCTAGTGGGTAGCATGTTGGCTTATTAGACGCAAAGCCAGGGTTCGAGCCCCAGGCCAGACATAAAAGACAAAATACAAAAAGTATTTTTCGGCGACTTCCTCCCAGCAGATTTCTGGCAAAAACTCTGAAAGCAAATAACATTGCCATGAGAAGTTCCGCAAATCTGTCGTTCAGAGTCGACTTTAAACTGTGGTCCCGCCGCTCATGTAGTGCGTGATGACAGTTTCAATATTTTTCAAAATTTTGTTTTTCAGATACTTTTTTGGTTTTTCCGTTATAACCGTACTTTGTTTAGCAATTTATTTAATTGCTCGTGTATACCCATAAATGGTCAACATCACCAATTATTGTTGGCCTTAATCCGGAACCAACGTTTATAACTGATGAACCCTTCCCAGCTGTAACCATATGCAACTTGAATCAAGCTTTATCTGCTAACCAGGTCAAAACACACTACTAACCCAAAAAGTCGCTGTACAAAGTATGCTTATGTGCCTGATAAGTGTATATGTTCCAAATTTCATTACCAGAAAAAGTTGTAACCATTAATGGGTTAAAAAATTTGGAACAAGTGCTGATATTGTTAAAGTGTAGTCTCTTGTAAGGAAATACATAGATGGAGTGACTCTTCGTTGGATAAAACCGGATGAGAATTACCGTAGTTATATTTCAAAGTGAATAGAAGACGTGTTATATTTTTTATAAGTGCTCAGTTATTAAAAATGTGGATATTCGTTGTCTAATAAAAATTTCACTTTCCTGTTTTAGCGGCTAGTAGTAGTTTGAGGTTTGAACCCCAGAAAAAATATTTCTTCGGCAACTTCCTCTTCGTAGATTCCTGGCAAAAACACTTAGTAAGTAATGTGCTCGCTAGAGTTCAAACCCTAAGTCAGACATCTCCAGCAAAATTAAATATGAAAAAATATTTCTTCGGCGACTTCCTCTCAGCAGTTTTCTAGCAAAAAATTAAATAAAATTGTCATGAAAAAGTTTCTCAAAAATCTGTCGTTCGGAACTGTACATATGTAAATGGTGTGAGAAGCTAGGTCGCAATCCTGACTGAAGAGTTGCAATGACCAATTGTGTTATGTAATAGTATATAGGCTAACATCGAAATTTATTATTTTAGATATCCCAGCCCTGTGAAGAAATGATTGTCGGCTGCAATTATGGCGCTATAGACTACAAATGTAGCGACATCTTTAGAACCATAGTAACAGATGAGGGCCTTTGCTGCGTTTTTAACATGCTAAGTCCCAACTTTATGTACAATGTAGAGTAAGTAGAGTCATAATTTACAGCGTTTGTAATACGATACTGATTTTTTAATTATTTTCATATTATACAGGGTTTCGAAGCTGCGCAATCAAACATACAATGATGAGGCTGAGGCAGTCAATTGGGATCCTGAAAAGGGCTATCCAGATCAGTTGCCGGAAATCTTTTATCCACGAACTGCCGTAGGCACTGGAATAACCTTGGGCTTAAGCCTTACATTCGACATTGATTTAAGCGATTACTATTGTTCCTCAACGGCCAGTGTGGGTCTGAAAATGGCTTTACATAGTCCAGCCGAAATTCCCCATGTCAGGGAAATTGGTACTCTGCTGCCAGCAGGAAGTGAGACAAAGATACGTATACGCACAGATAAAACCGAGGCAGCGAGAAATTTAAAATCCATTGACAAACAATATCGAAAATGTCTTTTCGATGGCGAAGAGAAATTGGAATACTTTTCCTACTACAATCGCCGCAATTGTGAGAGAGAATGTCAGGCTAGACAGCTGTTGGACTCTTGCAAGTGCTTGAACTACTATATGCCGATGCTGGAGAAAGATGCCCGCATATGTGGTCTGAAAGATACGCCATGTGTTCAAATGGTTTTGCAAAATAAACGCAATCGCACGCATACAGCAATGGAAGATTGCCAGCATAAATGTTGGCCCAGTTGTTTCGATTTGAATTTCTATACGGACTTCTTTTCGGCACCCATATCACATGAAGGCTTCCTCATTGCCAATAAGTTTGTTAAGAATACAAGCAGTGAGTATGCTGAGAAGAATATGGCTGTGGTTCACTTTTATTTTACCGACAATACATTTCGTAGCACCAAACAAACGGAATTCATTGGCATGACAGATTTTTTGTGTAAGTAAACCGAGAATACATGAAATGAAATTGAAAAATAATTTGAGAATGTTTTGTTACAGCCAGTGTTGGTGGTTTGATGGGCTTGTTTATGGGCTTCAGTTTCATCTCAATAGCCGAATTCATTTACTATGCCATCTTACGGCCTTATCATGTGGTGAAGCGCCACGATCGCATTAAAGGCGGCAGTCGTGCAGATGTTTCCTACCAGAACTCACGAAATCCTTCATTACGTTTTGTAGATGGACCATCGTATTACATGACCACCACGGATCCTTTGATTAAATCCTCCAAATTACAACAATTTCCACCGAGACAAATTGAACGTCGCAACAGTGATCATTTGGGACAAATGATACAGAAGCCAAATCGTAGACAGATAATAAATTAATATGTCGTTTAGTTTGTAAAGTCTTATTAGTATTAAATAATAATGTATTGCAAATGCAAATGAATTGATGTGGAATTGTTTATATTCTGAGAGACGTGACTGTGACCACACAGACGGAAAAGTATGCAAAACTAGGGTACATGGGTGGGAATTAATAAATGCCAGAACTTCACAGTAACAGACTATTGTACTATAAATATACTACCAGAGCAATCATAAGTTTTTTATCTTTGGAATTCAATTGTATCAGACTAAGGGAAATATTGCATTTCAAGCAAGCAAAGTCTAGTAAATATGTCAGGTGGTGATATTACCCCAGTTGACACGTTGGAATCAAAATAAACTGTTTCAATGAAATAAAATCCAGAACTCTGCTGAGAGGAAGTCGCCGAAAAAATATATTTTTCATATTTTCGTTTTGATGTCTGACCTGGGCTTTGAACTAGTCTACGACGACTAGGTGGTGTAAATAGTAAGGAGACCAATCACTCGCTTCGCTCGAACAACAAAAATTGATTAAAGACACGGAAACAAGGCAGACATTTTTTGTGAAAGCCATATGCTACCAAGACGCTCATCCTACCCGTGCTTCTTTACGGCGCAGAGGCATGGACCCTATTAAGCACCGATACAGCAGCCTTGATATTATTCGAGAGAAAAGTACTGCGTAAGATTTTCGGTCCCGTACGAGTTAGCGATGATTTCCGCATCCGATGCAACACTGAGCTGTATGAGCTTCTCAACGACATATCCAGCGGTTACGCTCGCACGGCCATGTCGTTCAAATGGAGGAGAATGCTCCGGCGAGACGGATATTTGATGCGGGGATCTGCGGAAGTCGGCGAAGAGGACGACCTTGTATTCGTTGGAAGGACCAAATCGAGGAAACTCTGTCATCGATTGGTGCGACCAACTGGCATAGGCGCGCAAGAAGCAAAGGCGCCTGGAGGGATGTTTTGTGGCAGGCCGAAATCTGTTAATCGTGTTGTTATGGCCAATTAAGTAAGTAAGAAAGTAAGTAAGTATATGCTCCCAAGAGGGGTGCTGGAAAAAATAGTAAGAAAATCAGATGAAGTGAAGTATTTCTTGCATCGTCTTAAGAAACCGAGGTATTTGAATGCTTCTTTCGACACTTGAAAAATGTGCTGGTTTCAGCGAACATAAAACTAAGAGCGCCTGACTCATTAATGTTTATTGCTTGTGTGTTAATAAACTGCATTGCATTTTTCACGAGTTAAGGTCAACCGCATTTATACGACTCCATTCGGAGATTGACTGTAGGTCGAAGGTGAGAGTGTCATTCATATTTTGAGCCTTTTCATCTCCATCTCCAAGGGGTTCCACTTCCATTAAATCAATATGAGTAGCACATATTGCTGTCATCTATAAAAGAGTAGATAGAATTAGAATTAGAATTCAGAAAGCAGATCGTTAATGCAAATAAAAACTAGAATTGGAGATAGAACAGAATCTTGATCTGCCTCCGTGTTGTATTTGAACTCGTCTGATGGGATTCCACCTATAACAACCCTTATGGTGTGAATGAAGGTCCGATGTGAAAGTGTCATTCATATTAAGTATTTTCGCCTCAATTGCCAAAGGGCTCGGCATACCATTTAATGAATATAAATGGCAAATATTGCTGTCTTCTGCAAAAGAGTAGGCAGAATTCTCCGTATACAACACATTCGTTGAACCATTTGAATTATTCTAATGTACACCACAATACTGAAGCCTGCAATATAGGTAGAATAGGACTAATTACGCTTCTGTGTAGAGCCAGTGATGTGGCATTAGAACCTTTAGCTCTACTGCATATTGTACATACATACCTAATCGATCATTACAACCCTTCAATAAAGATTACGACCTAGCTTCTCATACCACCTATGTTGCGTGCTTTTTTTATACATGATTAACGGGACCTACAGTTGAAAGTCGATTCCGAATAACAGATTTTTAAGGGACTTCTTCATGGAAATTTTTTTTTACTCTCAGAGTTTTTACCAGAAATCTGCTGAGAGGAAGTCGCCGAAGAAATATTTTTTTATATTTCGTTTTGTAGAAGATGTCTGACCTGGAGTTTGAATCGAGGCCTTATGTTCAATAAGTAAAGGCACTGTCTACTAGCCTACTACGACTTTCTACATATTGTAGTGTATCGATTTCTGTTTCCTATCCAGGATAACACCCAAGTATTTCACCTGATTGGATATTCTAATCTTTTGTTAATTTTTTTAAGACCAACACTCAGGAGATGACTCCTACTCAAGCAGTAAATTGTGTAGGAATCAGAGATCATCAATGAGTATTCAAAAAGATGAGTAGATTGGAATCATACTCATAATTTCTAATACTTATACGCATTCATACTTATTTTAATATCATACTCATACTACTCATATTTAAAGTTTGAAGTACTCATCGTACTCATACTTAACAAAACGCATGATGTTGTTGATTTCGACTCTCCTTTACTCAACATTTACAAGAATCACAAAATAAGTATGAACACTACAATACTCACTAGAAAGTTGTGTGTTTGCTTTGCTTGCTGCATTTGTCTTTTTCTATCTTCTTTTTACTCTAAATTTTGATGAATGATTCGAATCACTCGAATCATTTATGAGTATGTATTATAAGTATTTTTCTAAAGTTATGAATCTGAATGAGTAGGCTTATGAATCAAACATATTTCGAATGGTATGAGTTTGATGTCAACGTTGTACTTATACTCATCGCAACTTGTACTTATAAATCAATGTAGTAGTGAGTACGAATGAATCAGAGTAGTTGAATTTCAATATTCATACTCAAAATTTTATGAGTACTTATGAGTAGCGAAAAAACGATTCATTGCTGATCTCTGCTACACATCTAATCGATCATTACAATCCTTCAGTCAAGATTACGACCCAGCTTGTCATACCACTTATGTTGAGTGTGTTATTTTTTAAACATGAGTGGACCTAAAGTTTAAAATTGATTCCGAATGACAGATTTTTGATGGACTTTTTCATAGCAATTTTTTTTTATTTACTCTCAGAGTTTTTGCCAGAAATCTGCTAAGGGGAAGTCGCCGAAGAAATATTTTTTCATAGTTCCTTTTGTAGGAGTAGGGTAGGGTAGGGTTTGAACCGAGGCCTTATGTCCAAGAAGTGAAGATACTGCCTACATATTGCACTGTCTCGATTTCAGTTTCCTATCCAGGATAACACCCAAGTATTTCATTTCATTGGATATGCTCATCTTTTGTTAATTTTTTTTAAGACACTTGGGAGATAACTCCCCAAGTTGACTGAAGAGGATTTCGGAAGTAGTGCAGACAAGCTCGTCGGCCTTGAAGTTTGCCGGAATATTGCTGTGCCCGGGGACCCAGACAAGTGTGACATTGAATCGCCTGGAAAGAAGTTCGAGGCAACGGCGACATTCCTCCATTCCTGGAGTTATTCACATTGTTCGAGAGATCTTATGGCAGCCTGATTATCAAAAAAGATCGAGATGCGGGTAAAAGGAACACCGTTAACGAGTATCCATTGAGCAGCCCGATAGATGGCCATTACCTCTGTCTGAAACACGCTAAAATAATCCTGCAGTAGGAGGGAAATGTTCAGGTCCAGTTTCCTGGAGTGGACTCCGCTACCCACTCCGCTATCGAGTTTAGAGCCATCGGTGTATTCATCCAGGAGTTCTGGGGTTACGATCATGTCAAGGGTCCAGTCGCCCCTGCTCGGGATCAGGAAGTGAAAACCCCTGTCGGAACAATATTCAACATTATTCAATGACGGGTTTTTCAGCGACCAGTGTAAAACTTTCGTCTCATTTTTTCTCGATAATTGCATTATAATTCACACTTTATTTTTCTATTACGCTTAGCCACATACGATTAATGTCAACTATCAGACAACAATAAAACTCCCAAGGTATCTGGTAGGAATCTAGCACACTACCTGCTTGACCATTGTGGGCGCCTTATATTATTAATATGAATTTGAATAAGGAGTTAAAGAGTCGAATTAAAAATTTTAAATTTACTTAAAAAAATATTAAAAAAATACCATTTAACGCCATGGCAGTTGCCAACTGACTAATGTGTACTCTCTTGGGTACCAAATTAAAATATACATACATACCGTATACCACCGTATAATGCTAATAATAATCAATAGGAATTATAATTAATAAATTTAAGTTTTTGTTTATTTATTTTCATAAGCAGACATTGAACCTACATATTCAGTTAACAAATATTATCCTAATTCGTTTCAATTGGTTCATGTTGCCTGCCGCCCATTAATTTAATTAAAAAGCCGTAAAACCTACAACTGAGGATATAAAATGCTAAACGCTTCTATTAATTCATTAACATTTCATTCTAATTATTAGTCAGTCAATAAGTAGACTTTTTGGTGTCTGGTAGTTATGAAGTGTTTAAAGTGTTTTGTGAATATAAAAAGTAAATATCGTGGCTTAAATTTAAAGGAAATTTTAAAACAAAATACCGATGAATTTTGTCAAAATACAACATTACATGGCTTAAAGTATGTGGCCGATAGTGATTTGAATGCAAGCGAAAGGTAAACATTTAGAAGGGATTAAGTGAATGCTAAAAGCGATACATATTTATTAAAGTACCGTTAAATGTCTTTCTGTGCATAGGCCAATTGGTCATTACAAGTCTTTAGTCAGGAGATAACAAACCTACCTTCTCACTGCTTCTCATGTTGTGTGTGTTAATTTTACCTATGAGTGGCAGGATCTACGACAGATTTTTGCGACCACTTTCTTGACAATTTTATTCCACTCTCAGAGTTTTTGCCACAAATCTGCGAAGAGAAGTTCGCCGAAGAAATATTTTTTCGTATTTTGTGTTGTTGGAGATGTCTGGAATCACATCTTATAAGTCATCATACTACCTACTAGACTATGATGACTTCTTTTTAATCATACTGCACCGAATAACCTGCATCTCCATTAACCCTCTTGGAAGCATATGCTTTCACAAAGCATTTCCATTTTATCCGGTTAACTGCTGTTATTTTTGCGTCTTGCCACGTAAGATTGCACTTTCTTAGATCTTGGAATACCGAACGTCTATCATTAGGTGTTCGATGGACAATTACGGATTCTTGAGCCTTGAGGTTTCCACTTAGGTGACATTCTGTGATATAATCAGTATTCTTTCTGATAGTATGGTCAGCCCATCTTATTTCCTACGTTTTATTTGGCATGGCATGGGTTATCTTGGCATTGGGGATTGATGTGACTTGTAGATTATTCGCATACACCTGCGACTTAAGAAAACTCCCCAAGAAAAACTCTAACGGCATCAAACCACACGATATCGGTTGCTAGTTCATATCAGCTACACGTAAGATAACCATGCCCTCATTGTTGCATGAGGTGTGTGGCTCTTCTTGAAACCACTTGTCCGCGGTCCTTCATATCACACAAATCAGACCAAAATAAATTGGTAATCATCAATCTATCGTGCTCACCATTGACAGCGATGGCTTAGTCAACGTCGTTCTCAAAAAAATACGAACTGATGACTCCGCCAGTTCAATATCCTTACCAAACAGTGAGTTTTTCTGAATGTATTGGACGCTTTTGGATCTCATGTGGATTGATATTGTAACAAATTCGATAATTTGGATTGCTAATACATACACATATATAATTGGCCATTACAACCCTTTAGTCAGGATAATAACCTAGTTTCTAACACCACTTATGTTGTGTGTGTTAATTTTATACATGAATGGCGGGACCTACAGTTTAAAGTCGACTCCAAACGACAGATTTTTGAGAAACTTTTCATGGCAATTTTATTTATTCTCAGAGTTTTTGCCAGAAATCTGCTGAGAGGAAGTCCCCGAAGAAATATTTTGTCATATTTCGTTTAGTTGGAGATGCCTGACCTGGAGTTTGAAACGAGGCCTCATATCTAATAAGCCAACACACTACCTACTAGACCACGGCGACTTCATTGCTAATGTACTTATTTATTTCAGAAATGAATCGATGAACATAAGGGTCAATTGCCTACTGTACCAGAGCCCATTTAGCGAACACATGTCAATGTCTATGGTCGTTTCCATTATTTTCTGTTAAATTTTGTACGGGTGCAAGCACAAATCACAAAGCAAAATTTGTTAAGTTGTGTCGACTGCCTCGATGTTTTATGTAGGTAGGTCGGAGTGGTAGTTCTGATATCAAAAAGCTCACTTGAGCACGCTTAGCGGCCCGTTGTGATGCTCCATGTTTAAGCACATCTTACGTTTCATGAACATTTCATGTTGTTTGATAATTTACTGAAGCTGTGGACGGTAATGTAACCCCCACAACCAAACCTTTAATGAAAAAATTGCACGGCGTTAAATTACATACTTTTTGGTGGCCAGTTGATATTAGAATATCTTAAAATAATTTGTTCTGGAAATTGATACGTTACGCACGATATGGTATGTAATGTCTTGGTGCTAACGCCACATCTCGTCTACACCCATGCTGTCCAGTTGAGATCACAAGAACCCCATCAAAAATTACTTGCCTGGGCCAAAATCCGGTACAGACAGTTGATCGTTTTGCTTACATAGATACATACATACATACATAATTGGTCATTACAACACTTCAGTCAGGATTACGACCTAGTTTCTCACACCACTTATGTTGTGTGTGTTAATTTTATACATGAGTGGCGGGACCTACAGTTTGAAGTCGACTCCGAACGACAGATTTTGGAGAAACTTTTCATGGCAATTTTATTAACTCTCAGAGTTTTTGTCAGAAATCTGCCGAAGAAATACTTTTTGTATTTTGTATTGATGTCTTGCCTGGAACTCGAACACTTTCTTTACGTCTAATAAGCCAACACACTACCTACTAAACTACGGCGTTTTGCTTACATTTATTCCTTTTGAATCGCATGAGGACTTTGTGATTGCTAAGTATTCAGATGGAAGTGCGATTCATCAGAAGAGATGACTTTTTTTTTGATAAATTTCCATTGATTTCACTTTGGTTGCATTGAACATATTGTCGACGTTTTTCATTGTCGAGTCAGCTTAACGGAAAGATCATTCATTGATATCAAGGATATATTTTCGTTTGTAAAACTTTCACGCTGGTTTCCAGCATAGCGTAGGGCTTTAATGTGCAGCCCCTGCGCTGACCACTTTCTTCGATTAGTTTAGGGGAATCAAATCAATTAATCGGTTAGTACAGGGACTGCGCTTACCTGTGGCGTCACAGCGGGCCGCTATGGGTGTTCAAGTAAGCTGTGGTAATCAAAGCTACCACTTCAGCCTAAGCGAACCATTTGTGGGAAAGTTTGACCAATTTCTTCGATTAGTTTAGGGGAATTCGGCTAATACAGGGACTGCGTTTATCTGTGGCCCTATAACGGGCCGCTATGGGTGCTCAAGTCAGCTTTGGTAATCAAAGCTACCACTTCAACCTATCTACCTACCTACTCCATTGAATTTTTATTTTGCAGCCCCTGCGCTGTCCAATTTATTCAATTAGTTTAGGGGAATGAAAGCTACTACCACCTAACCCAACCTTACTATAGTTGGGTACTTTGTGCGCTTGAGTGAGCTCTATTATGTAAGCATTAAGGTAGAGGACCTTTGTGAAAATACGCTGCGAAGTAGTTCGCGAAATTTGAAGCTGTTGGGAACGATGTAGAATAGATGTTTTCGGCTATTGGGCACCCTTCTCCTGTACAGGGCAGGAACAGTTTTCAAGAGACCGACAGTAGTTTCTTCAAGTTTTTTGTCCACTCCTTCGAACACTTCTCGACTAAACATTCTTCTAAGTTTGCGAGCAATGTTTGCATAACTTTGTAAATTTTTATAACAAGTTTTCAGAATTACAACGTAGTCGCCGTAGTCTAGCAAGTAGTGAGCTGGCTTATTAGACGTGATGAAGTCGCCGTAGTCTAGTGGGTAATGTGTTGGCTTATTAGACGCAAAGCCAGGATTCGAGCCCCAGGCCAGACATCAAAGACAGAATACAAAAAATATTTCTTTAGCTACTCCCTCTGACAAAAAATCTGAGTGCAAATAAAATTGCCATGAAAAGTTTCGCAAAAAATCTGTCGTTCAGAGTCGACTTTAAACTGTGGTCGAGCGGCTCATGTATAAAATTAACACACACAACATAAGCGGTGTGAAAAACTAGGTCGTAACCTTGACTAAAGGGTTGTAATGACCAATTATGTATGTACTCGTATGTATCTACCGCGTTTTTAATAATTGGAATAAACACATGTGCAGCTGCCAAATCTTAGAGTTGTCACTTGCACCAAAAAGTGATTTCAGTTTCAATAATTTTCAAAAATTTTGTTTTTCAGATACTTTTTTGGTTTTTCCGTTATAACCGTACTTTGTTTAGCAATTTATTTAATTGCTCGTGTATACCATAAATGGTCAACATCACCAATTATTGTTGGTATTAATCCGGAACCAACGTTTATAACTGATGAACCATTTCCGGCTGTAACCATATGCAACTTGAATCAAGCTTTATCAACTAAAGTGGAGCAATTTCACAAGTAAGCTTAGCAATACAAATTATAATTAAAGGTTTTTTTTATTTAAATTGCAATTCATTTAAAATGTGAAATTAATTACAGAAATTCCCCGGAATTTGCCAAATTGCAATTGCTGTGTAAACGTGAAGTCAATATAACTGTGGTGAAAACGATTACAAATTGGAATGATTTGGGAAGGTTTATTGTGAATGTAAGTGGCAAATCTCTTAAGTTAGTAGTTAATGAAATAAAAGTAGGTAGGTTGGAGTGGTAGCTTTGATACCACAAGCTCACTTGAACACGCATAGAGGCCCGTTGTGACGCCACAGGTAAAGGTAATCCCTGTACTGACCAAATTCCACCAAACTAGGGAAGAAGCTGTTCAGCGCAAAGGCTGCACATTAAAAGCACGACTACCCTACGCTGGAAAACCGATGAGAAAGTTTGATAACCGAAGCTATATCCTTGGCATCAACTCTATCAAGCTGAAAAGGATTGGAGAGCCAAATCATTTATATCTGCTCCTCGCAAGAGATGGGCATTGACAAAAAAGTGGATAACAGTCTCCTCTTCCTCAGCGGATCTGCAACCACGGAAGAAGTTGTTAAATGGAAGCTGCATTCTTTCCGCGTGTATTCCCATAAAACAATGACCTGAAAGCATGGCCATTACGATCGGGATGACGTTACGACCAAGTCCGCCTGCTATCCATCGAGGCACAATTGAGCCTAGTGGTACAGCAGGACTCCTCATTGACCCACGATAGATTGGCGTCCCGAAAGACTTTCTGTGCAATGGCCAACTAGACCGAGGTAAATGGCATACCTCAAGTCGATTGAAGATGATTCTGGAAGGAGTACACAGGCCTGGCGAGCTCGTCGGCTCTGCAGTATCGCTGAATATTACTGTGGCCAGGGACCTATAGAAGTGAGACACTGAAGCGCTCAGAAAGAAGGTCGGGACAGCAGCGACATTCCCTAACGCTTCTGGAGTTATTCGTTACATACATATGCACATACATAATTGGTCATTACAACCCTTCAGTCAGGATTACGACCTAGTTTCTCACACCACCTATGTCGTGGGTGTTAATTTTATACATGTTCGTCTAATAAGCCAACACACTACCTACTAGACCACGGCGACTTCATTAAGTGATTCCTACCTTTAAATTAAAATAAGAAAATGCGTGTCGAAGCTTTTTATGCAGTATGTGTGGAATGTAGTACCGTACAACATTACGCCATGACTTTTCTCGATAGAGCTCATCCGAAATTTCCAAATTTCCTTGACTTTGACACATAAATCAGACTAAATTTAAAGGATAACATGAGTCACTGTTTTCTTTGAGGAATGCCCCAAAAGCGCTCGTGCAGGATATTGAAAGTGGCATAAACTCAGTTTCATATAGCTCCATCCTGTAAAAACCACATCCAGATATTCAGGTCAATCAATTCAGACCAAAGGTTGATAACCATCGACCTAAAGAATTTACCGTTGACAGTTATGGCGTCCAGGTTGTTTTGCAAAACAAACTGTAGCAATGACAACTAATTCGCCAGATGTAGCTTAAACACCAGGTCCTTATCTACCAACAAATCTCGGAAGTGACTTTTGGAAGACTCGTTATAATACTTTGTTTAGACGCATAATTTTTTCTGCTTTCTAAATGTGGTGTTTAGTATTGTCGAAGGCACTCTCGAAATTTATAATACATAGTTATACTGAGGCACGTTATTCAACAATCTCTTCCCCAATCATACGTCGTGCGTTAATGTGGTAATAAAAGTTTACTGATTATATGTAAAGGGGATGATACCTTTCCCCTTCCTGCACTGTGAACGACCACGTTTTTTAGAAAACAGGGTGATCGGTTCCTTTATTAATTCAGTACGTAGTGTTTCATTAAAGCGGAAATCTGTTACGAAAGTATAATATAACTCAGCTCGTAGTAAGCACGATAATACCTCTCATGTTTCTGTGAACGACTGCCTTCCTTAGACAACAGGGTGATCGTTGCCCTTTATTAGTTCAATAAGTAGTGCCTCATTAGTGCAGAAATATGATATGAAAGTATAAAATTATTCAGCGCTCAGCGGACCAGAAGCTTTATTCCATTTTAAGGCTGATATGACACACGCTATTTCAGGTATTCCGGGACGAGATTAGTCAATTTGCGTAGAAATTGGAAGAGATCGTGTTTGAATGTGTATCACCAGCAGCTGGAGCCTTGGAGAAAACTGTCCGCTCCATTTCCATTCGACTACGTCAAGCTTGTTAAGCCTGATGTAGACATATTGTGCTGCGATATTCGAAGACCTTCTCCTTTTTTACCACATTTAGATTGTTTTTCATTGATGTTCTTGGGCCAATTAGATCTCATGTCCTCATTGATATAAAGGGTGTTTTTTATAGAGGTATATAACTTTAAGTTGCAATAAAACAACGATGGATTATTCGATTGACATGAATTTTATTTATGCGAAAGATAATCTTGTGGCATTACATTTTAAATATGATTTCTGGTATATGACCGTCACGGCTGGCGCGTATGTAGTCCAATCTGGACGTCCAATTTTCGCTGACTTTTTCCAATATTTGTGGCCGTATATCGGCAATAATACGGCGAATGTTGTCTTCAAAATGGTCAAGCGTTTGTGGCTGTACCGCATAGACCAATGACTTTACATAGCCCCACAGAAAATAGTCTAGCGGTGTTAAATCACAAGATCTTGGAGGCCAATTCACAGGTCCAAAACGTGAAATTAGGCGGTCACCAAACGTGTCTTTCAATAAATCTATTGTGGCACGAGCTGTGTGACATGTTGCGCCGTCTTGTTGAAACCACATCTCCTGGACATCATGGTTATTCAATTCAGGAATAAAAAAGTTAGTAATCATGGCTCTATACCGATCACCATTGACTGTAACGTTCTGGCCACCATCATTTTTGAAAAACTACGGACTAATGATTCCACCAGCCCATAAAGCGCACCAAACAGTCAGTTTTTCTGGATGTAACGGTGTTTCCACATACACTTGAGGATTACCTTCACTCTAAATGCGGCAGTTTTGTTTGTTGACGTAGCCATTCAACCAGAAGTGCGCTTCAACGCTAAACAAAATTCGCTTATGAAAATCGGGAACAACGGTAATCTCGTTTTGGGCTCATTCGACGAATCTACGCCTTACTTGATGATCGTTTGGCTTCAAATCTTGCACGAGTTGGATTTTGTAAGCACGCAAACTAAGATCCTTCCGCAAAATCTTCCATAAAGTGGATGGACACAGATCCAATTCCTGTGCTCGATGGCGGATGGACTCATTCGGGTCTTCCTCAATGCTACGCTCTACAGCAGCAATAGCTTCTTCTATACGCACCGTACAGCGTCTCTGGGGATGCGAGTTATCAACAAGAGTAAACGTGGTGCGAAAACGTTCCATGGTTAATCGAATTAACTGCTCTGATGGACGATTTTGTCGACGATAAAATGGACGTAGTGCGCGATATGTTTTCCGCACAGAACCATTATTTTCGAAATAAAATTGCACTATTTGCAAGCGTTGTTCAGGCGTGAGTCTATTCATGATGAATTGCCAAACCAAACTGAGAATAAATCACTTGACAGCTGTTAAATCGGTCGCCATCTTGAAAAGTAATGCCAACTTAAAGTTCTATACCTCTATAAAAAACATCCTTTACATTCTTTCTTCAAAGTTAAGATTAAAAATTAAAATTTTTTCTTTACTTTTCTTTAGATTTCCCAACCTTGCGAGAGTTTGTTGATCAATTGTGTATATGGCGGCCGTGATTACAACTGTAGTCACGTATTCTATCCATTGGTCACGGATGAGGGTTTATGTTGTGCTTTCAACATGTTGAATCCAAGGTTTATGTATCTTGCAAGGTAAGTAGGGATAACGTGTACTTAAAAGCGTTTCTAAATTTTTTTTTATTTTATTCTGCAGCTTGCCAAGATCACATTACAATTATTCGAATTTTGTGGAGCATCAACCAGTAGATTGGTATTCCGAAAAGGGCTATCCCCAGACACTACCAAAATATTTCTACCCCCAGAAGGTAGCCGGTGTGGGTGAATCTGTAGGTTTGTCAATTGTATTGGATGTACAAAAGGATCAGTATTATTGTTCCTCGGCGAACAGTGTGGGTTTTAAGATTGCCCTGCACAGTCCCAATGAATCACCCAATGTACGTGAGACTGGACTTTTTATAGAAAACGGTAAGGAAACCAAATTACGTGTACGACCGGTTAAAACCGAGTCCGAGCCACATTTGAGATCGGTGCATAGAAAATATCGCCATTGTTTGTTTCACGATGAGGGCAATTTGAAATTTTTCGCCCATTACACGCAACGTAACTGTGAAATGGAGTGTGTTGCAGAGGTGACACACAAGTATTGTGGTTGTGTGAGTTTTTTTATGCCCCGGACAAATGGCAACATATCGGTTTGTAATATTTACGATGCTAACTGTGAACGTAAAGTTCTGTTGCGTATGGACAATGGCATCAAATCGTGTCTGGATGAGTGTCTACCCAGCTGTTATGATTTGACTTTCGAAGCGGATTCGTTTTCAACCAAACTCTCTCACAATGGTTTTGATATTGTCAGCACTCGTATCATGAATCTGAGTCATTCATATGTCGAAGAGAATCTGGCTGTGGTACATATTTATTTCAAGGAAAATTCATTTCGCAGTAGCATGCAAACGGAATTCGTTGGTGTAACGGATTTTTTGTGTAAGTCCTACCATACATTTAGACGAGTGCAGTTTAATCATTTTATTTCACTTTTGTAGCCAGCATTGGCGGTTTAATGGGTCTCTTTTTAGGTTTTAGTTTTGTTTCCATAGCCGAACTTATCTATTTTGCCGTAATACGTCCCTATCGCGCCATACGTCAATTCAGAAAGTCTAAAGATGTTTACGACCGCTTGGAAACTGGCACTCAGATGCATTCATCGAAATCGAAGACAAAAGCCTTGAGAAAATCGAATAAGCAGCGTATGAATAAACCTTTTTTCTCATCTTCATCATCATCTTCAAAGATTTTATTTGAAAAGAATCGTTTATTCGAGGTGAAGAACTCAATGCCTTATCTGATAAGCAATGATTTGGATGATCGTTGGAAGCGGGACAGTTGCATTTGGTTGGAATAAATGCCATTGCATTTGAAATTATTTTATGAAATTGTTTATAAGTATAACAGTAAATATATTCAAAATAAAACAAAACATTGAACAATTATTTTAATTATTACCCGACTGAAATAAAGTACACCAAAGTACATTCTTAAAGAATCTTCCTTCGCTAAAAGACGAATAAAATTTTAAAATTTTTTTGCAGTCCTGCCGATCTCCTAGAATGAACAACATTATAGGAAGCTCAGGAGGAGAGACCATTGAAAAACGTAGGAAGTACAGCACCCAAGGTAAGCAGTTCTTCCTAGGACCTGCTGTATACTTTATCGGCATACAACCAACCTGAAATGTCAGCCGGTTGTGCTCTTACTAATCAGAGACTCCAATCATTTACAATTCATAACATTTCAGTATAGTGTATGCATTTCCCTGTTTTCCTCCAAAACACTCTTCTTACACTAGTAATGTCTGGCAGAGTGTTGTAAACAAAATATATGGTTGCCATGCTTCCAATGATATAATAAGTGTTCCATCATTTCGATGGATGCTGTTATTTGCCGCACCTATGCGACCCTTGCATCGCCGCATCCCGAAAAAGTCACTATTTGGTATGGATTTTTGGCTTGCTGCGTCATCGGTCAATATTTCTTTGAAACAATGTTGGCCAGACCATTACTGTCAACGGCGCGAGCTATATGTCGGCGATAACTAACTTCTTCTAGCCTAAATTCGATGATTTGGACATAAACGACATGTGTGGTCAACAGGATGCCGATATGGGTCACGCAGCTCAACCTATGTTGGATATTCTCCTCGAGCGATTTTGAGGGCATAGTCGTCTCACGTAGAGGTGACGTGAACTGGCCATCGAGATCGTGCGGTTTGAGACAGTTAGGCTTTTTACGGAGTTTTCTTAAGTCTCAGGGCCAACACAACCCACACTATTGATCAAATTTAGCTTGAAAATTTTGCATTTGCTCCACCTAGAAAAGCAGGGGCGAATATTTGAACGATTTTATACTCTATCATATCACTTCATCCATCATCCATCCATTCCTAGGCATCAATCTGTCTTTTAAATAAATAAAAAATTTCGATGATGTTTTCTTTGAATTCAAAGATAGGAAGTGCTTTGTATATAGGGTCATCCTTTTCGCTAGACATGTGGTCTCTTAGCAATGAGCGAGAGAGAAGCTTCCACGCCAATTTTCGGTGTTTGAAAGAGTATTCAAAGCGAATGGCAAGAATGTAGGCAGAGGTAGAGTGTTGGCATATTAGACGTGACGCCGCTGTACAAATTCATTCCCAACAAAATTAAATATGAAAACATATTTTTTCGGAATATATAGGGACTTCCGAGAGTGAACAGTTGATTACGGTCATCTTGTTAAAGCTACATCTGTTCAGTTAGTTGTCATATACTTATTTTGTTTTGCCAAAACACCACGCATGACCATCAGGAAACATCAGACACCAGACATGTGTTCGCTGAATGTCCTCTGGAGCAGTTAGCAACTGATCAAAAACTCATCTTTAACAATGAGATTAATTTCTTGATGAACGTGAACAATCAAAATTGTGTAGTTTTCTTAAGCCTAAGGTGTATGATTAAGCCACAAACTACTGCGGTTTTGAAAGCCAACATAACCCTTGATATTAGTCAAATTCAGCCTGATTTATGCGCCAGAGTGATGGTGAATTAGACATTTGGTATGTATACCACTCAGAGAATCTGGGGCGAACATTTAAACGATGTTATATACTATAATATCCTGTCATCCATTTCCGTTTCATCCAACCATTTGATGGCATCAATAGGTAGAAAATTTCGATGATGTCTAACACACACTTTGTTTTATTTGAATGGAAAGGCAGTAAATGTTAGCTCGGGACAGCCTGAGGAGGCTGAATCTGCTCGGAAGGTCTGCGGCCTTGCGGCTATGAACAGACAGAGAGAGACAAGATTCCACGCCAGTTTGAGGTGCATTGAGAAGATATATTTGAAGGAGTATTCTAAACGAATGGCAAGAATGTCGCCGTAGTCTTGTAGGTAGTGTGTTGGCTTCTGAGATGTGAGGCCACCCGTTCACAGGATCTACAGTTAACGGGGATCTACAGTTTAACGTTGATACTTTTCACGGCAATTTGATTCATTCCCAAAATTTTTGCTAGAAAAGGAGGTCGCAGAAATAAATATTTCGTTTGTTCGAGAATTCTGACCTGGGGTTTGAACCATGGGCTCTCGTGCAAAAGGCAACCTATAATCTACTAGACTGAAGTCGCCGTAGTCTAGTTGGTAGTGTGTCGGCTTATTAGACGTAAGGCCAGGGTTCAAATCCCAGCTGAGACATCAAAATAAAATACAAAAAGTATTTTCTTCGGCGACTTCCTCTCAGCAGATTACTGGCAAAAACTCTGAGAGTAAATAAAATTGCCATGAAGAGTTACTCAAAAATCTGTCGTTTGGAGTCGAGTTTAAACTGTAGGTCCCCAGCCACTCATGTATAAAATTAACGTACACAACATAAGTGGTGTGAGTAGCTAGGTCGTAATCCTGACTGAAGGGTTGTAATAACCATTTATGTAAGTATGTTCCTTTTTGAGCGATGACTTGCATTTTTTGGCGATGACTTCCATTTTATTGTTCGATGATTTGCATTTTTTTGGTAAATGACTTCGGTGGATGACTTGCAGTTTTTGGTCGATAATTTGCATTTCTTTGGTAGAAGACATAAATTTTTGGTTGATGATTTGCTTTTTTTGGTTGATGACTTGCATTTCTTGGTCGATTACTTGTCTCTTGTTATTCGATGGCTTGTATTTTTTGGTCGATAACTTGCATTTTTTGGCCGATGACTTGCATTTTTTGTGTCAATGTCGATGATAAACATATTAGCTTGGTCCGACCATAACAAAAATTGTTTTGGAATCCTTAACACCAAGCTATCCAGTCCACCAGGTCCTCTTCTCAACCCTTTCTCTATTTATCCGATTTTGACTGATCTGATCATAGCGAAAACTATATTGGATTCCTTAGCATTTGATTCCAGATAGCTCCTTGACAATAGACCTTTAAAATCTGTATTTCTCAATTGATCGGAATACCGGCTGGTGCTTTCATAAATTGTACCCGCATAGTGGATACATTTTTTCAATTAACTTCGACTAAATCGAGAGAATTGTGAAATTTTTACACATTCGGTTTCCGTGCTGCAAAATGATCCTAATGATCCTACGTTTGGTAAAACTTTCATTTGACACTTGTTGCCATGTTGCCATATTGCCATGCCACCCATGTTGTATTAGTTTAATTTTCGTCCATAAATGAGGGGACTTGCAGCTTCACGTCAACTACGAAAAAAGGAGAAGATTTTCATGGTACTTAGATACTTTCACAACTTTTGCCAGAAGACTGCTGAGAGAAGACCGCCGTCAGAAATATTTTCTTTTACTTTTCGAGATACCAGAGCTGAGGTTTGAACTCTCGATCTCTAGTCTAGTAAGCCAATTCGCTACCTACTAGACCATGATCATTTATATTAAAAGACAACCGGTTTGAACTAAAACACTAAATTTCCAAACTTTTGTATGAACCCATTAGAACATACTAACTATAATAGTGTAGGGTATTTTGGGTTACAAAATTAATTAAACACTGATTGTCTGCAGCTTTACATACTTACTGTTAAAACTATTTAGATATTTAAGGTTAAAACTAATGCTTAAGCGCAATGGTATTCTAGGTTTGTCTTGCTATTGGTAACATCAAAGAAAAGTAACTGCACTACGATTTGCTTCGTGCTGTCTTCTGGACAGGCTCAATAGGAAATCATTCGAAACTAGACTTAAAAAAAAAAACAAATGGAGTTCTCACACTTTTTAAAAGAGTGTATGGAGATCTTGGAAAAAGACCGGAAGTGAAATCCGAATCCATGGCGAAACTAGCGAGTATCTTTGTATGGGTCAGGAGCAAGGAGCAGAGGCGTTGAGCATATGGATTGTGCTCTTATGCGGTCAGTTATTGATTCATTAAAGGGCACTGTGAGGTAAGATCGCTGACAAGGATCTAGAACAGAGCTCAGTCGGACTACTGCAAGGTAAGTTGTGGCAGGAAGGAATTGGAGGCTATCGAACACATCCTCTGTAATTGATCAGCCCTTATTAGGATGAGTTTGAGGATCCTGGGTGGGGGATTCTTTGAGGACTGAGATACTCTGTAGAGTACCGACATTAGAACTCTGGTACAGCTAGTTGAGAGATTCTGGGACATCAAGCTGTAAACGCTCTATTTTTTGTCTTCGTTTTATATGTATCTGTTTTATATTTGTCGAAAGAAGCATTCATGTGCTTCGGTTCCGAAATACGTCACTTTATCTGATCTCCCTGCTATTTAAACCACTTATATCCGATCAAGAATGGAATATAACATTCATGTGTGGGCCAGTGTCTCAAAGTCCATTTTAAGGTCGAGGGTAAAGGTGCTCATTAATGACGGTAAGGTAACCAACTCTATTGATTCATTGTCGCAATGTGGCTTGGGTTTCACTGCTCTATAGCTACTATTACGAAGATAAGGGAAATTCTTTCTCGCAGAGAACATCCGTTTGTGGATCTGCACACTGCATTCCAAGCAGAATAAGCCGGACTATCCGTATGTGGAACTCTCTACCGGCAGTGTTCTTTCCCGTCACTTATAATATTAAAAGATTCAAATCTAATATCCACAAACACTACTCCCACTGTTCTCATAACCTATTTTCCCAATTCCATCACAATGCATTGCATGAGTAGGGGCCATCCCCTGAGTGCTGTTCATTTAAAAAGAAATTTAAAACAAAAACCCAAATAGGTGGCTTCGAATACCGGGAGGATGTCTTAGAAAATCTAGGCAAAACTGAGTGGAGGTATGCCTAAACTCCACGTAAGCAGATTCACTATGGTTGACGGGGTCATGACGAGGCATTGCAATATCGGCATGTATTGGTGTGGAACACTTTGAAAATGATTTCTGTAAATTCTTCAGAAATGTGGAACGTGGTGAGACTGTTCTTCATACATACATAACTGGCCATTACAGCCCTTCAGTCAGGACTACGGCATAGCTTCTCACACCGCTCATGTTGTGTGTGTTAATTTTATATATGAGTGGGAGGACTTACAGTTTAAAGTCGACTAAGAACGACGGATTTTTGAAAAACTTTTCATAGCAATTTTATTTACTCTCAGAGTTTTTGCCAGAAATCTGCTGAGAGGAAGCCGTTGAACAAATATTCAAATTTCGTTTTGTTGGAGATGTCTGGCCTGGAGTTTGAAACGTGGCGTCACAACTAGGCCAACGCACTACCTACTAGACTACGGGGACTTCATTTTGACTGTTTTTCATCTACTGGAGACAAGACCCCGGAACTATGTCAAATGGGGTAAAACGTATATTGGTGCCTACTGTAAGGGTGTTAGTGATGTACTGGGAGTTCGGTACTATGTGCTGAGCTCTCATACATTGCAAAACTGTCACTGGTCTTGAACTAGTTGGGGTTCAACTGGTAGCAGTCTGGTCTTGCTTGGCTGCGAAGCCTGACCACGGGTGTCGGGAGCCCCAGAGACTTGTCTCTGCCCGGCAATGCGTGAGGCCCCCTTGCGGGAGGAACCTGGTGGCTGTGGTTTGGACCCAAATCACGGTGAGTATATGATTACAGTGTGGCGTTACACTCTTAACGCATTGAAGGAGTTTAGATGGTCTCCGACCCCTAAACAAGAGGGAAGTCATGTCAAACACAACATGGCTTCAATTTGCTACCCACACATAGTGATGTGATTTCGTCATTGTGTGTGGGGGCTTTGGTAGACCCATTGTATTTCACTGGTGTTTTAGACACCGTGAGATATGCCATTATGGCGGTACTCATGTAAAACTGGAATCACTTGTAAGGATGATCTGGAGAAACTGTCAAGCATTGACGTTAGCAGACTAGTCGCTTTATCAGAAGCTAGGTGGGAGAAGAAAGAAATAAAAAATTGTGGTATCACAATGGGCCCTATTTGGCGCAAGTGTGCTCAATCGACTTTCTTGGGTCGATTAATCTTTATTGAATCGACTACTAAAAATTTATCTAAAAAAACTTTATTGAGTAGGATATCACAGATGGCTACTTGAACGGCTCTAAACTGTCTGCTGCAATAATTTGGCATGTCAAATGTAATTTGCAAACCCTTTTCCATTTTATAAGAGAGTATTTATTAAGTCAATATGATTATGTTGATGGGTTTTGATTAAAATTGCAATATAATTTCGTATTTACCATTGAAATGGACATTATCACGGCCAACAATCAAACCTAATATGGGGATATAAAAACGAATACAAAATTCCACAGAAAAGTAATTAAAAGTGCAACATCAACACGTCGAAACTAGAAATTACGGAAAAGAAACGCAACAAAATGGATTGGAAAGTGAAAGAAAATAATTTCAATAAATTGAATAAAAAATCATTGATGGACAACGGTAGGTTGTAAACTAAGTTTCCAATTCCATTATTATAGCAAAAGGGTTTAAAAGGATTTATTTATAGACTTTGAAAAGCCGCCTCCTGATTATTCAAGTGACGATGATGATAAGGTGTGTTCACGCGTGTCTGTTAAAAAGAATATCAAATATTATCTACAAAATACTACGTTGCATGGCTTGAAGTACATTGCCGAGGATAAAATTACCATACCCGAGAGGTACATAGGTATACACAAATTAATACCCTACACTTAAACAAATAACGCGTTTTCTTTCCAGAGTGTTCTTTGGCTTCTCCTTTATTGGTGTCGTTATATTGTCGGCATTTTTCATCTCGAATGTATATGAAAAATGGCGTGCCTCACCCATTATAATATCCACCAGTGCTAAGCAAACTTCAAGCACCGAAATTCCCTTTCCAGCCATAACCATATGCAATTTGAATCAGGCCCAAAAAAGTAAAGTCCAGTTTATAACCAGGTAAAGCCAAGTATTTTCCTTGTAATCCTCTAAATTTTTCTTCTTCCGTTTTGTAGATCCAGTTCCAATTATTCCTTGCTAATGAGCTTATGTGATCAGGGCACTAGCGATTTAGCCATAACTTATGTGGGTACTTGGAAATATTTTAAGGCCATCTTAATCGAGGTTAGTATTGGAGTACTTGGAGTACTTATCAATAAGTCCTTGACTTTATGAAGAACACACAGTTATTGCGATAGAAACTTAATTTGTTTTCCAACATTACAACCCTTTAGTCAGGATTACGACCTAGTTTTTCTCACTACCCGTGTTGTGAGTTTTAGTTTTATGCATGAGTTAAGGAACCTACAATTACATCGACCTTTACAGGCAAGACTGAAGCCACTCGTCAAAACACTGATTGGACCTTATCAGTGCGGCTTCAGACCTGGCAAGTCCACCATCGACCAGATCTTCCCACTACGCCAAATCCTGGAAAAGACCCACGAAAAACAATTCGACACACACCATCTTTTTGTCGACTATAAGGCTGCCTTCGATAGCCCCATAAGGGATCGTCTTGTTGCCGCAATGTCTGAGCTCGGTATACCTGCGAAGCTGATAAAACTATGTAGAATGACGTTGAGCAATTCCTGCAGCTCCGTCAAGGTAGGAATGGACCTCTTCGAACCTTTTGATACCGTGCGAGGTTTCAGACAAGGCGACCCCTTATCTTGCGACCTCTTCAACTTCGTCATGAAGAGTGTTCAGCGAAAGGCGGGTGTGCATCGCAATGTCACTATTTTTCAGAAAAGTGTCCAGTTTTTTGAGTACGCCAACGACATTGACATCATAGGGCGTACCAAGCGAGATGTTACTGCTGCCTTTAGTGCTATTGAACGGGAGTCTACTAAGATGGGTTTGGCAGTAAATGAGGGCAAAACAAATTATATGTTATCGACAAGTAGAGACGTGCGGCATATTGAATCTCAGATTACGGCCGATAACTATACTTTTGATACAGTCAAGAAATTTATTTATCTTGGCTCTGCCGTCACCACCAAAAATGATGTCAGTCTGGAGATCAAGCTCAGGATCACTCTTGCCAACAGGTGCTACTATGGTCTCAATAGGCAATTGAGTAGCAAAGACCTCTCTCGTACGACAAAACTAATACTCTACAAGACGCTCATCCTTTCCGTGCTTCTTAATGACGCAGATGCATGGACCCTATTAAGCACTGATGCAGCAGCCTTAAGAGTGTCCTAGAGAAAAGTACTGCGTAAAATCTTCGGTCCAGTGCGAATTGACAATGATTTACGCATCCGATCCAACAGTGAGCTATATGAGCTCCTCAACGACATAGAGGTTGTGCAGTGTATTAATATCCAGCGGCTGCGCTGGCTCAGCCATGTCGTTCGAATGGAGGAGGATGCTCCGGCGAGACGGGTATTTGATGCGGGGATCTGCGGAAGTCGGCGAAGATTACGGCCTTGTATCCGTTGGAAGGACCAAATCATAGAAGCCTTGTCATCGATTGGTGTGACCAAATGGCGTAGGCGCGCAAGAAGCAGAGGCGCCTGAAAGGATGTGTTGCGGCAGGCCGAAATCCGTTAAACGGGTTGTTATGGCCAATTAAGTAAGTAAGTTAAACGATAGGCTTGAAAACTTTTTATGACGATTTGTCAGTGTTTTTGTCAGCTGATTGCAGAGAGAAAGTTGTCGCTTTATTCGACATGTTTGAGCTGGCGTTTGAATCAAGGTTAATACACTTATTTTATGACTTCCCAAATGATGACTTTTCGAATTCATCAAAATAGTTATTTATTTGTGTAATAATTTCATCTCTTTTCTGCGAACCTTTTCTTCAGGTTTTAAAAAAGATATAGTCCCTCGGGACTACGGCTGGAGATTAGGGAGCAATTCGTATTATAACTCATAGGTTTTTAACCCTGCATTGTACTACGTTAGGTTAGGGGGAGCTTGTCGTTCACAGGCATTGGGTTACCCAGTGGAAGCCCGCTTGTTATGATCTGCTAATGGTGGGTTTGAGTCACTCCTACCTTCGGATGAAACCTCTTTTAAACGTTTTGTCACCCAAAAACCGATGACGATCTGTTTAAAAGTACAGGGCACTCATATAAAAGGTTTCGATTCAGTTTCTATCATATCCTCGCAGCTTCTGCCGTTCCGTTAGAATTCCTTTTAGAGTGCGAACCGTTCTCTTATCGAACTCAAGTAGTTCTCTGGTTTTCCCGTTGTCCACTGCTGGAGACAGCAGTTTTGAAATTCTTCAGCCAGGTATGTTTGACCAACTAGGGTTTGTTGAATTCCATGCTGCTTTCTCCAATTGGAAAATGTACATATTTTTGTAGGGAAGGATATATCCCCTCCATCGTCTCTTCCTCAGGTATATCAGTGTTGACAATGACAGCGTTTCCTTCTCAATGAAATAGACGTGGAAATCAAAAATGCACAAACTTTGTGTCTTTAGAAAATTTATGGTTACTCATGTAGTTTTTTTTTGTCATTTCAGGTTGCCCAATCTTGCGAAGACATGCTGTTGTATTGTAGTTTTGGTTCTCAAATCGAAAATTGTTCGGTGATCTTTAATACCGTTTTAACTGATGATGGCTTATGCTGTACTTTTAATGCTTTGGATCCGAAATACTTATTGAGAAATTATAGGTATGGAATGATAAGAATAACAGGTAACCTGAACACTTCTCGTCCATCAAACAAAAATTCCAATATTTTTTTCGGAAACGTAATAACAACATCACGGATTTGGAGGGAAATTGTAGGATGTTAGAGTGGACAAACTTTTTACCCTAAGCTTGTCATATATCCCGACTTTCTAGACATTATGTAGTTTTCTCCTAAAGTTTTGTTCCTGCTGATAACATTCCGTACTTCATGGATAGGGTTTTGTGTAGTTTATGTAACATAGTTGCGTCTAAAAGTGACAGAGAACTTCATTATTTAGACGTTTAGTGGCATACAAATCTGACTGATCAGATGTTGTATTTTGACAATAGGAACGAAAGGATAATATATACGGATGTATTCGCTTTTCCATTAAATATCATCGAAATTTCCTAGTCATTTGAAAGACTTGGTGTTGCCATTATGTGTGAACCAGAGGTCAGCAATGAGTATACAAAACGATGAGTAGATTCGAATCATAATTATAATTTCTGACACTTTTATGCATTCATACTTATTTTAATGTCATACTCATACTACTTATATTCAAAGTTTGAAATACTCGTGGTACTCATACTTAACAATACCCATGATGTTCTTGATTTCGATTATCCATGACTCATCGTATACACGAATCACAAAATAAGTATGATTCGCGTACGAACACTACAATACTCACAAGAAGGTTGTTGTCTTTGTCTTTTTTAGTTATGTGTCTTTCTTCTTTCTTTGTAAATGCAACAACAACTAACACTTTAAATTTTGATGAATGATTCGAGTCACTCGAATCATTTATGAGTATTATAAGTATTTTTCCAAAGTTATATATCTGAATGAGTTGGCTTATGAATCAAACATATTTCGAATGGTATGAGTTTGATGTCAACGTACTCATTGTACTCATACTCATTGCAAATTGTACTTATAAACCAATGTTGTACTGAGTACGAATGAATCAGAGTAGTTGGATTTCAATATTGTTGACTCATTTATATTCAAAATTTCATGAGTACTTATGAGTAGCGAAAAAGTGATTCATTGCTGATCTCTGGTGTGGAATACAACATAATTTAAGTGTCCGCCACCGCTCCTCTGTGTAAAGCACATCCGAATTGTCCAAATTTTCATGACTCTGGTGCATAAATCAAGCTGCAGTTGAGTTATGCTACGTGTTATGTTGGCTGTGAGTCCCACTATGATTTGTAATTTATTCGCATACATCAGCGGTTTACGAAAACCCTGCTAGTAAAAATCTCTGTCAAATTGCACAATTTTGGTATTCAATTCGCATCACGTGCAAATTAAATTGTCTGGTTTTGGTTTTATTAAAAAAAATATATTTTTTTCTTTATTTTTATTTTTTTACTTTTAATGTCCACTTCTTACTGACTACATGCTGATTACTCACTGACTAACCCTCACTTAATTCTAAATATCATACTTATACCTAATGAGAAGCACAATTCGTTAAAAAAAACATAATAATGAATTGCAACATAATTATTGTCATCGTATTTTTAATGTTCAGCAATTCTATTTGAAAAGAATTTTCTTTAAACATTTTATTAACCGTCAGCAAATAATTTTCAGGTTCAATGAAACCTATTTAGCACAGTTCCGTCAGCAAATAATTTTTAGGTTCAATGAAACCTATTTAGCAAAGTTTTAAGCATTTTCATGCTGTTTCCATAACTCCCCCTTTTGTTAGATGAATCGTCCCGATTGAATCGTTTTGGAGAATTTGTTTTAATGTTCTAATAACTTCTTTCCTATCAGGCGGATCCTCAGGACGTAGAGTTGTTTTCTTAGTTCCTTGATTAGTGGTTGTAGAATTTACTTTGTCTTTTTGCTTCCATATAGTGTAAATAATAATTATGATTACTGTTATCGAAAGTATTATGTTAAAAGAAAACTCAATTCTTCCTTCGGTTGATAATGAGCTTAATTCTTGAACATTGTTCAACTGGACCTCTTTCATCATTTGAAGAGAAAGAATTTCCTCAACATCTGTTTTATTTGATGTTAATTGCAGAATGGGTGGAAGCGGTTTCCAATCATGTACTTCCACTGCAAGATAATCAATACCGTTTAAATTAATTGTGGTATTATGGAATTTTATTAAAAAGCTTCCTGATAAATTCCATGGTTTGGCGTCAGGGATTCTTACAGAACCATTGTATTGATTCAACAGGATTATTCCAGGTTTTATTTCTTCAATGGTTGGAACGTGCTGATTGTTTATAATTGTACAATTGTGATTCTCACTAGATAATAATTTTGGAATACAATTTGTGTTTGTAATATTTAAAAGATTTCTATTGTTACATATTGATAGCTTATTATAGGTTTTACAATCAGTTTTCATTTCAAAGATTTCATTCTTACATTTAACAATATTTTCATTTCCAATTTTTATTATAGTTTTTTGTCTTTTTAATGGTTTAATTAAAATATTTTCACAAATTTGTTTATTAATAGTAGGCAAATTTACTATATAAATAATTGTTGTATTGCTTGAGGCAATTCTAATATCTGAAAATTCTAAAGCCTCATCGATATTGGAATATGGGAATTGTTCATAGTCCAATTGCCTTTTTATTTCGTCAATTTCTGGCTCGGACAAAATAAAGGTATTTATAACTCCTGCTTTGGCCCATTGTAGAGCATATTGAATGTTCAATATTTCTTCTTTTATTAATTTTAATCTATAAATCAAATTTTGTTCAAATTCCTTTCTAAAGTCGTCTTCAGTCTGAATTTTCTTTAAGATTGCGTTTGTCACATTAGTCATTAGGTTTAGTCTTGTGACGGTATCCCTATTTATTATCCGTTGTCTGTTCGTGTTTTCTAACATATTATTTATTTTGTCAACTACTATCTTGTGATCGTCATGGTCTGGTGTTCCTGCCAACCATTTCCAAGCTGTCCCTATAATGTCTAGTGAACGTTTCTGTCTTGGTCTCATATTGTTTAGTTGCAGTCGCGTCTGTTCAATTTCATGGTCGAGTATTGGAAGTATGGAGTTGTTTGAAGGTATTTTCCTTCGAATTTCCTCTTTTAAATTCGTAATTACTTGTTCATATTTGTCCAAATCTATAGAATGTATCAATTTAAAATTTCCGTCCTGCAATCTTGTTAGTCCTGTGTGTATTGAAATTAATTGAGAATTTGAATAGTCTAGTATCTGGACCTCAGGTCTGCAGTTCGTGAGTGTGGCCAGCAAAATAAGCAACTTTAACATTTTCTGTAGGATAAAATTAATTTTTTATATTTTCCTTATGAATAATTCTATTTCTACTATAAACTTTAACCTTATTTCCTAAGTCTTCTTTTATTTTCTGTTTTTTATAGCGTGGAAGTAATTTATCCCTTTGTCCAATTAATTTTTCATAAACTTCCTCATTTTCCTCAAATGTTCTGATCTGAGTAGGGTTATTTCTTCGTATCATTCTAGCCTGAGCTTCCAATAATTTATTACGCAGATCTTCATGATTAACTTTATTGTGAAACACTTCAAATGGTTTTTCGTTTGTAACTGAATGTATGGTGAGATTATACTGTTGAGCTGCTCTATGAAAAATCTCAACAGTGTCTAAAAGGTGATATTCTTGTTTTAAACATCTTGCTATTTCGATCAGGGTTGAGTGTGCTCTTTCTACCTGACCGTTAGTAGTACTGTGCCTAGGGTCAGCAAAATATAATTGAATTCTTAATCTTTGCATTAAGGATTGGAATGTAGGTGTTTTAAAGCCTGGTTCATTGTCTAACGTTATTTTCCTTGCTGCAGGAAAAGTTTGTAATATGTCCAATACTTTTTCGCCTAAATTTGTTTTGTCTTCTATTTGTTTTATTACGAGAAATTTTGAATAAGCGTCAATACATGTAAGGAATTTCAAATTTTGGGCATAAAAAATGTCAATGTGAAGGAACTCTCCCTCCTTGCTAGGAATTGGAGCCTCTCCAATTGGAATCTTAGTTGGTTTCCTATCATATTTCGCTTTATTGCAAATATCACAATGCCTAATAAACTCCTTAAAATGATCTATCATCCTGGGCCAATAATATTGTTTATAAACTTGTTTATGATTTTCTTTAGAACTTCTATGTGCCCTAGTGTGAGTTTCCTTAATAATGGCCTTTTGGTCATCAACATTAACAATATCGATTGCAAAGATTCTTGTAAAAACAAACTTGTTGGTAAATACTCCTTTTATTGTTTCCTTAAACTCATATAGATCTTCAAGACAACAATGTATCGCTGTCACCAAATTTGGTCGTAAGAATTCTTTCAATTTGTTCTTGAGATTCTCCCTCGTATCGAATTCTATAATGTGTCTAATTCTATTAAATTGAGTAAGTGATTCATAATATGTGAAATTGGCCCTGCTTAAGAGAATTTGTTGTTTAAATTCATTAAGTGGTTTGGAAGTTTCCTTAATAGTGAATTCCTCACTACTTTCGGCAGAATGTTGTGTACTATGTAAAGACTCATCGTCAGAAATATTATTCAAGACCTGTCTAGAAAGTGCGTCCGCTACAACATTTGTCGCACCCGGTTTATAAACAAACTTCGGGGAATACTCCTCTATAAAAGACATCCACCTTTTAAGTTTTGCATTTGGATTCCTAGAAGATATGGCAAATGTTAATGGTTGATGGTCAGTATGTATTTCCAAATCTGAAACACCATACAAATAATTTCTCAAGGTCTTTAACGACCAAACTATAGCGAATAACTCTTTCTCATTTGCAGCGTAATTTTGTTCAGTAGAAGTCAGTGTTTTTGAGATAAAAATTATAGGTTTGCCCTCTTGGGTTAGGACGGCTCCAACTGCTGCGTTAGATGCGTCAGTTGTCAGTGTAAACTTTTTATTAAAGTCAGGTTGCGTTAAAGCAACCTGGTTAGTTAACAATTTTTTTAATTTATCGAAAGCGGTTTGTGCCTCTGAATCGAATTCTATTGCTGTCTTTTTGGACATATATTGTGAAATTCTTCCATTCTCTCCTGTAAGGTATTTTGTTAGTGGTTTTGAAATTTTAGCATAATCTTTTATAAATTTTCTGTAGTACCCAGTTATACCAAGAAATCCTCTCAACTGTCTAAGAGTTTTAGGTTCAGGGTAGTTTACTATAGTCTCTATTTTACCTGGATCGGTTTTAATTATTCCATGGGCAACAATATAACCCAAAAATTCTACTTCTTTCTTAAAGAATTTCGATTTTTCCAAGGAGATTTTCATATTAGAATCCTTAAGTCTTTGGACTACCATATTTAAATGTTTCTTATGTTCTTCTAAATTTTCAGAGTAAACTATTATATCATCTATATAGACATGGCAAAATTTCCCTATATAGTCCCTTAAAATATTATCCATGGCGCTTTGGAAAATGCTTGGTGCATTTTTTAATCCAAAAGGTAGTCTAACAAATTCATATTTTCCATTATTTATGGAAAATGCAGTTTTCTCAATATCCTCCGGTTTCATTAAGATTTGATGGAAGCCGGATTCGAGATCAATGGTGGAAAAGTACTTTGCTTTTCCCAAATTAGACAGTATAACATTACAATCCGGTATCGGATATTTATGTGATATAGTGTTTTCATTTAATTTTTTATAATCAATAACCATTCGCATTTTATTTGTCCCATCTTCATTAATTCCTTTTTTTGGCACTACCCATATTGGGGAGTTGTAAGGACTTTTACTAGGACGTATAATCCCGTTATTTAATAGCTTTTGTATTTCTTTATTTACGAATGAATTTACTGAGAGAGGATAGGGATATTGCTTACTCCATATAGGAGTTTCAGCAATTGTACGTATCTCAGCTTTAATATCCGTTCTAAATGGTAATATTGTATTAATTTTTGAATGTAAATTATCTATTTTTTTGCGAATTTCACATTCCAATCTATCAATCGTATTTTCCTCACAATTGAAAGTATCATCTTCATAAGGTTTGTACTCAAGATTATTTCCTGAGTTGGTAATTTTATTTATAATATTTTTCTCATCTTCCTTTCTATTATAATTAATAGTCCTACTAGATACTAACGCGGGTTTACTAAAATTTAAAAATGTATCCGTTTTATTGCCACAAGTAATTGTGCCATTTTCAAAGTCAAGTTTAATATTAGCTTTTTTCAAAAAATTATATCCTATTAACAAATCAGATTCTAAGTTGGGAATTTCATAGAATCTTTCAGTTATACCAAAAAGTCTTGCTTCATAGAAATGGTCAATAATAGTGAATCCATTTATAGTTTTAACTCTCTTTTTAACTACTAATTTTTTCCTCTTAGTAAGGACATTTGGGCTGCAATAACAACTAGTTGCCCCACTGTCAATTAAAATTCTGTAAGTTCTTCCGGATGCTCCTGTTCTGATGATATAGGGCAATCCGGGGTCACGTCTAAAAAAGCAGTTTCGTTTAAATTATTTATTCTTTGTGTCTTATTATTTGGTTGAGAACTAAACTGTCCACTTGGCTGTTGTCTTTTTAAGCCAGGATTAAATTGAGGTCTTTGAAAAAATTGATTGGAGTTTTGTGGTCGTTGTTGCCATTGACCGAATTGTGGTCCTCGAGCGTAATTTTGAGTATGTCCATTTTGTGGAATTCTATTTGTGTTCACAGCAAGATTTGCCGAACTACCGATTTCCATCGGCTCAGGCCTTGCCTGACGTATGTGTTGATTATTTCGGTACTGAGAATTGTTGTTTTGATTTCTGGGAGGAAAACGTAAAACATTTTGGTTATTTTTTGGACTTTGGTTATTGAATTGATTTCTGTTAAATTGTACCGCAAAATTAGCCCTAATATGATTAGATTCTAGTTCCTGAGCCTTGGCTAAGGCATTAGGTAAATCAGAAGGTGACAGTGAAAATAGAATATTTGCTAATGGTGGATTCAATCCAGTAATAAAAACCCTAAGAGCATATTGACGATTTTTATTATTTAATTCATTTGTCAAATCAGAATTCGAACCGTGAGTCATTATCGTCTTATTTATTAATAAAGTCAGTTTTTTATTCACTTCGTTATAGTAATCTAATATAGTCGAGGAACCCTGTCTCATAACACTTAATTCCTGTTCAATAATATGAATTGGCCTTTTGTCGGCATAGGCAAAATCTAAACGAGCTATAATAGCATCAAAATTGAGTACCGTAGCATGATTTGTCAAAGTGTCATTTGCGTCGTCTAATATTTTATTGCGTAGAATAGTCAATGCCGCGAAGTACCTACGACTACCCCTAACATAAAGGCTCATTGAATTGTTTGCTGCTTCTCGCCAACTCACATATGAATTATCCTTCCCATTAAAACTTGGAAGGGATTTAATAATGTCCAAACTTTCGTCACATCTTTTGGTTTCGTCAATAATTTCCTGTCTGTATTCAGTAACTGTATTTGTGACTGTAAGTCTGTTAAAATTTTCCCTCAGCAATTCCAACTCCCTTAGAAGTGGTGCTGTAGACTGTGTAACTAGTCGTAAAACCTGTTCTGTGTCCATTCTGTTTGTTGTCATATTCCTAAACAGTCCAGTAATTTCGTCAACTGAGTCTTCTATACTATATTTTCTTTCTAGCTCTTCTAATTCCTCGTCAACTATATCTAGTGTCTTGTTACTAGTCAAATATTTCAATTCCTCGTCCGTTAAATTTTCTACTACACTTTCTACTAAATGAGCCAGTTTTTTGCCTCACAATTAATACACAGAATACAAAATTATATGACTTAAATAATATTATTTTTTTTACAGAAAAATTAATCTTAAAAGCAAATGCAATTAAAGAGGTTTTTTATTAATTTCCGTACATTACATAAAAGCTAATATAAGAATCATTTATAAAAACTAATGGAATGTCTATACACAATTATGATTTAATCTTAGGGAAGATGATTGAATATGATTGAATATCAACTTATATTGAAAATAAAACATAAAAATCTTATCAAATAATCTTACATTTAAAATTCTCGACTTCAGATGGCCTCTTCAATGATGATTTCCTTCCTCAGATGCGGATACCGTGTTGTTTAATTGCTGTTTATTAGGATGATATTTTTTGCAGAGTTGTTTATTTGATGTTGTTCGTTTTTTATAGTTGGTGATTGCAGAATTTTCACTGTAGAATTTTTATTAGATTTTTTTTAAAAAAATTCCTTTTATTTAGAGTTTTGTTGCTGGTTTTTTTTTTTGTTGATGATTGCAGGATTGTTATTTGTTATTGTTCACTGCATTATTTTTATTATTGTTCACTGTATTTTTTGTTATTGTTCACTGTATTTTTGTTATCGTTCACTGTTCATTTTTTGTTATTGTTCACTGTTTATTTTCTGTTATTGTTCACTGTATTATTTTTTGTAATTGTTCACTATTTATTTTTTTTTTTTCTCCTTTTTTAAAAGGATACTTATTTAAGAAATTTTTTCTCCTTTTCCTAAAGGATACTTATTTGTTTTTTTTCTGGACCCTTTTTTTAAAGGATCCCGGTTGAGCCCCCAATTAAATTGTCTGGTTTTGGTTTTATTAAAAAAAATATATTTTTTTCTTTATTTTTATTTTTTTACTTTTAATGTCCACTTCTTACTGACTACATGCTGATTACTCACTGACTAACCCTCACTTAATTCTAAATATCATACTTATACCTAATGAGAAGCACAATTCGTTAAAAAAAACATAATAATGAATTGCAACATAATTATTGTCATCGTATTTTTAATGTTCAGCAATTCTATTTGAAAAGAATTTTCTTTAAACATTTTATTAACCGTCAGCAAATAATTTTCAGGTTCAATGAAACCTATTTAGCACAGTTCCGTCAGCAAATAATTTTTAGGTTCAATGAAACCTATTTAGCAAAGTTTTAAGCATTTTCATGCTGTTTCCATAACTTGCACGTGAGATGACCATGCCCTCACATTGCTCTTGCAGAATATGCAATGTAGCATTAGCTGTGTGAACCGTGGCACCGACTTGGTGAAATCACATGTCCTTTGTGGACAAATATACAATTCCGATCAAAACAAGTTAGTAATCATCGAATAATAGTGCTAGTTTTCGACAGTCACAGTCTAATTAATATGGCAATATGGACTAATGACGATGCCTATCTGAAAACCACACCAAATAGGGACTTGAATAGGGGATTGGATCTGTAAAACAATGCCTCTGGCCAAATACGGTATCAGAATATATCGAGTGTCTGAAAATAGGCCATTAGATTCCTACACTGTTGGACATATACGATTATATACGAATTTCAGTTGTCTCTATAGGAGAGAGGAAAACAAAGTTGACTCATTTGCTAAAGCTGGACCAACAGATTAAATTCTCGTTCCTGTGATCTGTGATTCGAACTCTACTGCACTTGTTTAAAGGCCAGCAAATTGTGGTCCGCTATGAATATAGGCTGAACAAATATTGTAATCAATGACCGTCTTATATGAGGACGTTTGTCTCTGTGTGCTTATGACTTGAGTCTGGGACTATCTCTCAATGGCTTCTACAGAAACAGAACGACAGAATTTATAGACAGACCATGTGTAGCCAAAGTGATTTGGATGAAATCCACATTTCCAATTAACTATTGAGTTAGTTGAGAAATCTAATCAGGAGTTACGGTTGACTGATTTTAATTTAAGTTACACAATTTCTCTACAACGTCATCAATTGCTTCTTTTCTTCTAACCTTTCTGCAGGTTGCATTGTCTTTGTCAGGGTGGTCAGGGTAGAGTCAAAAATAAGCAATTTTGGCTAGAGATAGCCAAAAACCGCAACGCTGACTACTGCCTTAAACTAGGTTAGATTAGCGGGTAGTTTGCCGTTCATAGGCAAGTTCACTCAGTGGCCATATGCCCCATTGTATTACCCAGTATGAGGTAAGCCGCTTTGTCATAATCCGTTAGTAGTGAGTTTGAACCACCCCGAGCTACGGCCAGTTCCCTTAGTAGCACGTTCGCCACCATGTCCAAACGTTCTGTTACCCAAAAATCGAGGACGTCTGTCCTGAAGTACAAGGCACATAAAAGTGTTGCACTGATTATGTTTCCTCCACATCATGCCTTAATCCTGGTGGGTCAGAGCAAGCTTGTCTGCAAAACTGACAATCCCGCTGTCTCCCCTAGAATTCCTGTTAGAACGTGAACCGTTTTCTTGGCGGACTTAAGTAGTTCCCAGGTTCTGCTGAAGTCCACTGCTAAACACCATGGCAATCATGTATGTCGTACCATCCACGGTTTGTTGAACTCCATGTTATTTTTCCAGTTTGGAAAAGCGTTCTTGTACGGGCGTATATATCCCCACTATCGTGACCTCTTGAGACATCTCTGTTTCATTCCGTGCGAGTTCGTCTGTCTTTTAGTTTGCCTCTCTACAATGGGTTAATTCGACCTCCGGGTGCTGTACTTGTCTTAATTGACAAGTACACGTCCTCTAACCGCGTCCTCTAACCACGGCCTCTAACCTATGCCACAGTGTCGTGGAACCCAGTAGACGTGAGTATTGTGTCGAATTATACCGTGTAGAGATTCCATACAACTCCTGACGCCATTTGATTTGCCAAGATGGTATCCCAGCGCTTTAATTACTGCTTGACTATCCACACATATGATCAATTTCGAAGGCGGCAGGTTCAGGTTTCAAACTTACGTGCAGCCTGTTCAATAGGAAAAATATCCGTCTGAAATACGTTGGCCTGGTTAGGCAATCTGTATGATCCGTTCAGTGCCTGTTTATCGGAAGAGACCCCAGATCCAGTTCCGCATTTCTTTTTTGAGCCATCAGTGTAGATCGTTATATCACCGCCACCGATGACAGCTTCAGAAACCCATTCTTCCCGTGTGGGAATGTGCGTAAAAAAACAGTCTCCGGTACCATGTAGTCACAGCTTAAACTTGGGCGATTCGCTTCTACTTCGTGCACTATTAAAGCGTGGTCCAGTCTGTCTGAACACCGTTAAATAAATTCGAGTTAGAAAAAGTTTGGGTTATAGAAGCCTGACCCTAGTTCCTTCAGTGATGGTGATGGAGTCATGATGATGATGATGACGTAGTCATGCTTGAGGTAAATTTACGAATTATTTTTTTCAGCGATGAAAATCTGCTATTGCCAGCGATGGAAAATCATTATGTACCGATTGACTGGATACCGGAAAGGGGTTATCCCGCCAAATTACCACCGCATTATTATCCTCGGGTTTCGGGTGGTACGGGTACACGTATGGGCTTAACTGTTATACTTAATGTCTCGTCGGAGGAATACTATTGCAGTAAAACAAAATGTGTGGGCTTTAAGGTAAGGCTATTATGGTACTCCCGTGCATAATTCCCAAAATTGTTTTTGTTTTTTTCTGTAGGTATTGGTTCACAATCCGGCAGAGTTACCAAAAATTAGCAATTACGGTTTTCTAATGACAGCCGGGCGAGAAGCTCGTATACCTATTGAACCGATTTATCAAGATGCTGTACCAAGCATAAGATCGATAAGAAAATCTGTACGTAGGTGTTTATTCTCGGATGAGGGTGATTTGGTGTATTATCGCACGTATTCGCGTAAAAATTGTGAATTAGAATGCGAAGCCAAGATACTTATGCAGAAATGTTCATGCGTTCTATACTATTTGCCACGCTTTAATCCGGATATAGCAATATGTGGTCCAAATGATAATTTCTGCACAAATAAAGTGCAATCGGAAATTGAATCGTCAAATAAAAGTGTATCCTGTGACAGCTGTTTGCCCGGTTGCTTTGAATTAAACTATCAGACTGTCCTGACAGCCTCTACCATGATTTATGGAAACTTTAAAACATCTGATGATTTTCCACCGGAGATATTTAATGCCAGCGATAAAATAAGCGACTTATCGATAATGCATTTCTATTATACAGGAAATATATTTCGCAGCACAACAAAATCTGAAATGTTTGGTTTCACTGAGTTTTTATGTAAGTTTCTTAGCCTAAAATCATTAAATCGATCTTAAATTGAAATATTTTCAGCCAATACTGGTGGTCTATTGGGTTTATTTATGGGCTTCAGTATATTTTCCATTATCGAAATTGTTTATTATATTACCGTACGACCCTATTGTGCTGCACGTACTATGGAATTGGAGAAAAAGCGCAAAGAGGAGGAATTGAAGGTAAGACAAACTATTGATTTAAGAAAAGAAAATTATTACCCCTCCTTCCCCACAGTGGCTTATGAGAAATGCTCAAAAAAATGATGGCTCCACTTTCAACTTGAAAAAGAGATTTTGGTTTAAAAGATCGAAGAAGACCAATCGAAAACATAAAAACAAATTGGGCAACATATTCGTGACATCATCGAGTCTGCAGAAAAATGATGTTATGCAGGTGTTCCCCTATACTGAGTGAAATCGATAATTAAAATCAAGTTATTCTGCTTCTGTAATCATCATCATTTATTTGCTTAGTTAATAAAGAATATTTTTATGTGTGAGAAATTATAGTGGACTTACACCAGTCGCCATAGTCTAGTAGGTAGTGTGTTGGCTTATTAGACGTAAAGCCAGGGTTCGAGCTCCAGGCCAGACATCAAGACAAAATACAAAAAGTATTTCTTCGGTGACTTCCTCTCAACAAATTTCTTTCTCTGAGAATAAATAAAATTGCCATGAAAAAGTTTCTCAAAAATCTGTCATTCGGAGTCGACTTTAAAGTCCCACCACTCATATATAAAATTAACACACACAACATAAGTGGTGTGAGAAACTATGACGTTGTAAAATGGGTCAATTTGACCTCCGGATACTGTACTTGTCTTAATTGACAAGTACACGTCCTCTAACCTAACCTAACCTACACCTGCCCGCTCGAGGAAAAACAAAATTACTGAGTTCGTATTAAAATTTTCCAAAAAAAATTTTACCAGACTTAGAATCAGATTGTAAAGAATGTTACGCTGAAGAAAGGTATCGCAGCCCCTACACGGGATCTGCGGTTGCTAAGAGACACTTTTACTAAAAAACAAAAAAGATTATTAAACTTATGGGTAAGTAGTACGCAGAGATGTCTGTTCCCTTAAGAAAGTCGGTTGGACACACTAAAAACACCCTTCCTTTAATATCTCCTAGTCCTGTGACCACACGTAGCTTCTGATGAAGCGACTTAGGCTGATGGTGAAAGGTTGGCAGTTCCTCCAGATCATCCATATATGTTATAGGTACCAAGATGCCTTTGTCTACTTTGATATACTGCCAGTCACGTTACCAGTACGTGAAGAACGGTCTCATCCTCTCGCTCATCTCTGCAGATTCTAAAGAAATCATTTGCAACCTGCCCCTGACCAATGCGCCTCAGATGCGTGCCCATAATGCAAAGCATCGTTATGACCCCGTCAACAATACTGAGCGAGCTTTCTTGGAACTTAAGTATCCGTCCATCCATCCAGTTTTGACCAGATTTTCTAAGCCTTTTTGCCCGTGTTAAAAGCAGCCAATTTGGGTTTTTTTTTTGTCGGGGGATGGTCCTCACTAATGCAATGCATTGTGTTGGAATTAGGAAAATAGCCTAAGGAAAGTACAAAAGAGGGAGTAGTGTTTGTGGACATTAGATTTGAATCTTTTTATATTATAAGTGGCAGGAAAGACCTCTGCAGGTAGGGAATTCCACATACGGATAGTCTGGCTAAAGAACGAATTCTGTCTGAAATGCAGTATGCAATACACTGGCTAATCGACCCCAAACGGATGTCGCTTGCGAGAAGGACGAGTGCTACATAATAGTACATGATTTTCGGGAACAAGTCCCTTTATGTCACTAAAACAAAATCCGTAGTAGTTGCGATAGAACAGTGAAACACAAGCCACATATGAGGGTTCTGCACTTACATGAGAGTTGTATTCCATTCTCGGTCGGTAGTATTTTTTGCACAGCCTTAAGAAACCAAGGCACTTGAATGCTTCTTTCGAAGCTTGAATATGCTTGTTTCAGTGAACATCACACTGAATTTTCATGCCAGAATCGATGACTGAATTGTCAATTATAAGGTTCCCCGAGTGTCCCCAAAGACGAGCTCAATGGTCGTGCAAAGCTTAGCTAGTTATCATTATGTCCTAGTACCCACTTGATACAGACATCAACGACAATTATTTACACGACGTCAATAATTATAAAACCAATTATTTACATAAGATTATTATATGTAAATAATTTTAAGAGCATATTTTACGTGATATAGACAAGTTAAATATATTAAATATGACAATTCAATTCTTTACACAATCTAAAGTATTATTTACGTAATGTCAACAATTCTAAAACTAATTATTTACTTTAGATTATTGCTTGTAAATAATTTTAGATTATTATTTCAAACGGTATAGCCATTTTAAATATGTTAAATATTAATTTTTAATATTTTACATAACGTAAATAATTATTTGCATTATGTAAACAATTAAAAAATTAAATGTTTTAAAAAAATTTTAAACTAAAATCGTAGTAGAGGATGTACAAAATGGTATAAATACATATACGTATAAATAATTATAGTGTGTAAAGCGTGTAAAGAATTATAAAATTATTAAAAGAAACTTATTTACATAGTGTAAATAATTTTTTTATAATTTTTATAAATTATTTACACAGTGTTAATAATAATAAAAAAAAATTATTTAAATGTATGTAAATAATTATTGAAAGAAATTTATTTTTCCAGTGTAAATAATTATTGACAGAGTCTTATTTACACAGTGTAAATAATTATTAAGGGAAGCTTATTTACACAGTATAAATAATTGTTGAGACACTTATATACACAGTGTAAATAATTATGAAACGGAATTTATTTACACAGCGTAAATAATTTAAAAAATATTAGCACAGTGTAAATAATTATTAAAAGAAACTTAATTTCTTTGTTATTTACAGTGTAAATAGTTATTAAAGAAGCTAATTTACACAGTGTAAATAATGATTAAAATTACTTATAAACAGTGTAAATAAGTATTAAAAGATACTTATACATAGTGTAAATAATTGTTAAAGATAACTTATTTACACAGTGTAAATAATTATAAAAGGATACTTATTTGCACAGTGTAAATAATTATTAAGATACTTACTTACACGGGGTAACTAATTATTAAAAGAAACCTATGTTCACGGTGTAAGTAACTTTAAAAGGAACTTATTTAAACAGTGTAAATAATTATTAAAAGAATATTATATACACAGTGTAAATAATTATTAGGCGAAACTTGTTTACACAGTATAAATAATTTTTAAAAGATACTTATTTACACAGTGTAAATAATTATTAAAAGATGCTTATATACAGTGTAAAAAATATTGATGATAACTTATTTACACAGTGTAAATAATTATTAAAGGAAACTTAATTACTTCATTATTTATAGTGTAAATTATGTAAATTATTATTATAGGAGAAATTTATTTACACATTGTAAATAATTATTGAAATAAACTTGTTTACACAGTGTAAATAATAATGAAAATAAATTTATTTACGCGGTGTAAACAATTATAAAAACAAATTATTTACACGGACTAAATAATTACAAAAAATTCAAAATACTTACAAAAAAATTATTTACACAGCGAAAATAATATTAAAAAATATTTACATAGTCTAAACAATTTTAAAAAATATTTACACAGCGTAAATAATTATGAAGAAAATTTATTTACACAGAGTATATAATTATAAAGAGAAATATATTTACCCAGTGTACATAATTACGTTGCTGATGATGACTGAAAAGCCATAGTTATCGATAAAGGCTCAAAAATTTTGATTAAATATACCTGAAGGAGTATTAAAAAATATTTCCAAGCGATGGATATGATGGGCTATCATACATATCTCTTAGAAAACATATTTTCCAACGCATCATGTTTTTTCTTTTACCATAACTTTTAAGTAAATTTGCTTTATTTTTCTTTTGTGTTTTTGTTTACTTTTTCCAACGGTTTGTTTACATTTACAAGATCATTATGAAGTGGTTACGGAAATAAGTATTTTGCTACACTTTATGAATTATCATTGGCATAGCCAGCAGCCATCACATCACTAAACCATGTGTTGTACTAATAGATATGCTTGTTGCTGAAAGGCAAATATGTAGTGCGGTATCCATGTATCCGTGTGCCACATAAGTATCTGTAAACAATCGATAGAAGCTCATGCTGGGCGAAAACACAGAATTTACTTTAAATATCTATATAAACTGATCCAAATACCAAAAAATAACAAAAATTCTTCTTTTTTCTTTTGCTGAATGAAGTAAAAAATGAAGAAGAATTTAAAAAAAATTGAATGAATGAAAAAAAGAAAATTTATGTAAATATTTACGCAACATTTACAATAAAAAAATGAAGTGAAATAAAATTCATGTTAAAAAAACTGAATTTCGCAGAAGATACCTTTTTTTCTGATTTTGTGGAATTTTATGTCATAAAAAATTTCAACGGATAGTGATGTGGTCGAGAAGAGAACGGTCATGTGGTCATGCCTATTTTAAGCTAATTTAAATGGAAAACTTGTATTTATAACTTAAGGCAACCAAAATGATTGAATGAATTTGAAAAAAAAAATAGAAAAACTAAGTACGCAGCTCGGAAGACCATCAATTTCCGCACAGTGTTGTTAATTTTCAAAAACTGGCAAATGCGCGGCCCTGGGTCAAACACCAGCTAAGAAACCTCGAACAAAATAAGAAAAAAATTTGTTTCGACGACTTCCTCTCAGCAGTCTTCTTGAAAAAACTCTCAGAGTAAATAAAATTGCCAGAAATTTTGCACAAAAACCTGTCGTTCGGAGTCGACATTAATTAAACCGGACTCGCGTACGCCTGCTACTTAAGAAAACTACACAAAAAAGTCTAAAGGAGTCAAATCACACGGTCTCTGTGGGCACTTCATCTTACGTGCCATGCCCACAATTCGCTTGTGCAGAATATCTAATGTGGCATGAACTGTGTGACATGTAGAGATGTCCTATTGAAGCCACATAGGGCTAGGGTCTAAATCACCACATTCAGGCCAAAAGAACTTGATAACCATCTACGTATAATGCTTGTTCTCGGAGAAGTATGCCACCCTTAGAGAAGTATGCACCGTTCTTATCGTCAACCCAAAGTCCACACCAAACAATGACTTTTTCGGTGTTCATTGGGCGCCCTTGGTTCTTAGGTAAATTGATATCCTTTTAAATTCGACAACTTGGTTTGATCACGTGCCCATACGTTCAGAAATGGGTCTCGTCGCACGATCTCAGTTTACATTGTCTCTACGTGCTCATGACCTTTTCCTCAAATCGCTCGCGCATTATATCTACTGGGACATGAGGTCCGTGAGCCGCTCTTTTGAAACCGCATCCCGTTGGTGTCCGAACCGTTCACTACAGGCTAAACGAAGTTGGTAACAACAGACCTATAGCACTTACCGTTGATAGTCATGGCCTGGCCAATATCGACCTCGAAGTAATATGAACCGATTACTCTGCCATATCAAAATACACGCCAAACAGTAACTCTTCGTAATAGATTGCACATGTGGATTGATATCGTCCCAAAAGTTTGTTTGTTCACATACACATCTATGCAGAAATAGATCTCTGAAGAGAAAGATGATCCAGAGCCAATTCTGCGAACACACTAGGCTGTCTAAGGTCGTTTACCTTATGTTCCTGGCTTAGTTGAATTTTATGAAATATGGACCGATGATGTCGCCGTGGTCTAGTAGGTACTGTGTTGGCTTATTAGACGTGAGGCCTCGATTCAAATCTCAGGTCAGACATAAAAACGAAATATGAAAAAATATTTCCTCGGCGACTTCCTCTCAACACATTTCTGGCAAAAACTCTAAGAGTAAATAAAATTGCCATGAAAATTTTCTCAAAAATCTGTCGTTCGGAGTCGACTTTAAGCTGTAGATCCCACCACTCATATATAAAAATTAACGTACACAACATAAGTGGTGTGGGAAACTAGGTCGTAATCGTGACTAAAGGGTTGTAATGACCAATTATGTATTATGTTATGTATGGACGGATGACGTCGTCATTCCAAAATCCATATTAGACGTTTTTAGATCTCATGTATATTGAAATCATTCCAAACTCGACTATTTTGTTGGTTCACGTACCCATTCATCTAGAAACTGCTCTCTTTGCTGAAAATTTTTCGATTAATATTAGAGTCAGCTACGAACTGCTCCAGAGCCAATATAAGTCTGTGGACATTTATTTTCATTTCCTTTGTCGGTTGAATATTGTACGGGTGAAGTCCCAAGTCACGAGCAATATTATCCAACTACATACATAATTTGCCATTACAACCCTCCAGTCAGAATTACGGCCTAGCTTCTCACACCACTCATGTTGTGTGTGTTAATTTTATACATGAGTGATGGGACCTACAGTTTAAAGTCGACTCCGAATGTCAGATTTTTGAGAAACCTTTCAAGGCAATTTTATTTACTCTCAGAGTTTTTGACAGAAATCTGCTGAGAGGAAGTCGCCGAAGAAATACTTTTTGTATTTCATATTAATGTCTGGCCTGGGGCTCGAACCCTGCCTGGCTTTACGTCTAATAAGCCAACACACTACCTACTAGACTACGGCTTCCTTATATTCGCCAACTACAACGCTGTCACGTATAGCAGCAATGTTTTCGCCAGATCTTGCCTTTCGTCTACGTACGGGTGGTAATCAGTTTACTCAAGTGTATCTACTACATTGCGAATAGTACGAAGAGAGCGATATGTTTCCCAAACAGAAAATCCATTTTGATGAAACAACTTTATTATATGCACGTGCTGATGATGAAACATGCTGAATGAAACACAACTAATTTCACAGAAGTAGCCGTAGTGTAGTAGGTAGTGCATTGGCTTATTAGACGCGAGGCCATGGTACAAGACACAGCTCAGACATCTCCAATAAAACGATATATGAAAAAATATTTCTTAGGCGACTTCATGTAAAATCTCTGAAAGTAAACAAAAATGACAAAAATCTGACGTTGATAATCGACTTTAAACTGTAGGATAAAATTAACACAACAACGTGGGTGGTGTGAGAAGCTACACTCAGCCACAAAAGCATACATACGGTTAAAAAATTTCTGAAATTTTTCGTTGAAAATCTTTATAATTGTCTGACAACTTTCTTCGATTTTAAGACGGTCTTTTGCATTGGTTTAGAAATTCGTGAAATTTGTAAATCGGATGTATACCTTTGTGGGCCTGTGCAGGACCACAATTCGGTACAATTTCAGAAATTGTTTAACCAATGCAAAAGACTGGATCAAGGAAACTATAAAGATTTTCAACTAAAACGAATTGGTTAAAAAATTTCTGAAATTTGTTAACCGTATGTATACTTTAGTAACTGTGTGTAGGTCGTAATCCTAACTAAAGGGTCGTAATGACCAGTTATGTATGTAGTCTAGTAGGTAGTAGGTACGCTTATTAGACGCGAGGCAACGGTACAAGACACATGAAGAAATATGAAAAAATATTTTTTAGGCGACTTCCCCAGAGCAGTTTTCTTGCAAAATCTCTGAAAGTAAATAAAAATGACATGAAAAGCTTTACAAAAATCTGTCTTTGAAAGTAGACTTTAAACCGTAGGTCCCGCCACTTATGGATAAAATTAACACACGCAACGTGGTTGGTGTGAGAAACTAGATCGTAATCCTGTCTGAAGGTTTGTAATGATCAATTAAGTAAGCGAGTAATTTAATAAATGTATCGTCGAAAAGAACGTCGTTATTTACTGTAAAAGCTCGGATTAAACAATAAAGTGAACAGCGTTACCCTAGAGTTTACATACGAATATTAAAGTTTTTAAGAGAACTTATTTGGTTGGTTTTGTAAAATTAAAATTAGAATGTTAACCTTCCTTGTCATGTACAATAATTACCACAAGTTTACAAAATTCTAAAATTCCATTCGGAATTTACAACTGAAATAAATTTGGTAGCATATGTATGTAATTCAACCATATTTTGTTCTATTTGAACATTGTATTTATGGTCAACAATTTAAACACATGAAGTCATCATACATACATATGTATGTAATGATGAACAATATAAATTTATTTTTAAATTCAATTTTACAACACAATCATCATTACTTCAGCTCCAAAAATACAACATGGAATCGTAAATTTATGTTTATTTAACAAATATTTTAGTGTACTTTAATGTCATGCAATGTAATCGTATGTACATATGCGTATGTACATATGTATATAAATAAATAGATGTAAATATTTTTGTACATTTATGTAAATTAAAGGCACGTGTATGGAACATTTGTAAGATGTGTAAATTATTATGAAAAAATTATGAATATTTTTAAAGACATAGTGGAAGTTTGTTTTTGTCTAAAACATAAAATTTTGTTTACTTTATCGATATATTTGGTTAAATTCGATAACTTTGGTTGTCGAATGAGAAACCCATTTAAAAATACAGCAATTACAGTGGTCACAGTGGGCCACGGACTCTCATCAAACAAGTCGACACTGTCCCTAACACTAGTCGCCATAGTCTAGTAGGTAGCTTGTTGGTTTATTAGACGTGAGGCCTCAGTTCAAACCCCAGGTAAGATATCTCCAACTAAATGAAACAAACAAAAAAATTCTGGCAAAAGCCTGAGAGTTAATATAATTGCCATGAAAAGTCTAAAAATATGTTGTTCAGAGACGATTTTAAACTGTTGGTCCCGCCCGGCCCTCATGTATAAAATTAACACACACAACATAAGAGGTTTGAGAAACTAGGTCGTAATCGTGACAATTATGTACGTGTGTACCTACGTAGGTTAGGTTAGGTTAGAGGACGAGTACTTGTCAAATAAGATAAGTACAGTACCCGGAGGTCGAATTGACCCATTGTACAACGTCTTTAAAAGAGGGAAGTATAATAGAGGGATAAAAAGGAGAGGATGCAGGAAAGGGGAGAATGGAAAGTGGAGAAATTACACAGACCAGACACAACAAAAAGGGGGAGAGCGCGACTACACTGATGAAGTCCTAGCGCCTCTCAACCAGCCTAAGCCACTAATGAATCTGTGAAGAGCCTTGATGTCGGCTTTCGACACAGAATTCAAACTTTCAAAGAAGACTCTACCAAGGTTCCTCAACCTTTAACCTACCAAGGGCTAGGCAGTTACAGAGGAGGTGTTCGATAGTCTCCAACTCTTACAACTCCTCCTAATCGCAACATGCCCTGCAATAGTCCGGCAGTGCCCCGTAATAAAACCTACAACCAACCTTAAGCTGGCCTTATCCAAGCCCAGCAGCCAACCTGTTCTCCCATTGTCCACAGCAAGCCATAGACATCTAGAAATAAAACACCCCGATCCGTTCCCCCAACGCTTCTGCTCTTCCTCCCTGACCCATCCATTAATGAGGCCGTAGAGGTGACAGACTGGGGGTCAGGACCTACTATCAAATCGCCCTCAGAAAGCGAACCTAACCCAGCTAGGGCATTCGCCGTCTCATTGCCCAGTATTCCGCTATGACCCGGAACCCAGCATTGACGGATACGGTCTAGTCACTCGCGAACGAGCCGTGATTTCCGCCAGACCAACGCAATGGCCCTAAGGGCAGCCTGACTGTCAACGAAGATCATGTAAGATTCCGAATTCGAGGCTGGGCCACCAGCTATGGCCTCAATAGCCTTCAAGATTGCGAAAATCTCCGCCTAAAAAACGCTGCAGGCGTTCATTCAACCTGAAGTGGAGTTCAAGACCGAGTTCCCTATAGAAAACCCCAGCACCTGTACATTCACCTAACTTAGACCCATCTGTGAAGATGGGTATACCTCTTTGCCCCTGGAGTACCCCACCATTCCATTGTGGCCTTTCCGGTATAAGTATCCTTAAACCAGGCAGGAACATAGCCTCAGGCACAATATAATCGGTGGCTTTTTCCGAAAGTCCGTACCTCCCGTCAGGAAAGACGACATTCAGAACTCTGGAGTGACCTATCCTATACCTACTTAACTACGACGACTTCTTTGGTTATTTTAAAAGTATTTTTTTAACATATTTTTTATTTATTTTTGTCCCACTGTATTTAATATACACTTTACCAGTCAACATACAAACATACATACATAATTGACCATAACAACCCTTCAGTCGGGATTACGACCTAGCTTCTCACATCACTTATGTTATGTGGGTTAATTTTATATATGAGTGGCGGGACCTACAGTTTGTCGATTCCGAACGACAGATTTTTGAGAAACATTTCATGGCAATTTTATTTCACTCTCAGAGTTTTGCCAGAAATCTGCTGAGAGGAAGTCGCCGAAGAAATGTTTTCATAGTTTCGTTTTGATGTTTGACCTGGGGTTTGAATCGTGGCCTTACGTCTAACAAGCCGATACACTACCCTCTAGACTAGGGTGACCAGTCAACATGGCATCAGAAAAACCTCTTGGACTCTCGTCAAATAAGCCAACACTGTACCTTCTTTGCTCATTTTAGAAATATTTTTTGTTTGTCCCACTGTGCTTAAAATACACTTTACCAGTCAACTTGGCATCAGAAAAAAACCATGCGTTCTCATCAAATAAGCCAACACAGTACCTTGTAGACTACAGTAACATCTTTGCTCATTTTAGAAATATTTTGTGTTTGTCCCACTGTGTTTAACATACACTTTGCTAGCAAATATGGCGACAAAAAAAAACAAATAAATTGTACCTACGAGACTACGGCTACTTCTTTGCTTATTTTAAAAATAAATTTTTGACATATTTTTGTTTATTTTTATTGTCCCACTGTGCTTAATATACACTTTACCAGTCAAAATGGCGTCAGAAAAAAATCAAACATTGATTGACATCTCAGACTAATACGGTTCGTATTACCACTATTAGTTTGATATTTACATTCCAAAATTTAGTTTTTGGCCAACGACGCCATAGCCATATTTGGAAGTATATTTGTATTGGTATTGATATTAAAATTTCAAACCAATATTTTCATTAATTAATGTTTACATATCGACATACATATATGTACACATATGGCCAAAAAAATAGGTGTAAACTACATAGCAAACTATATCCGTATATATTTTCGGTTTTATTTATACGTCATAGTTTAGTCAATTATTTTTATTAAATTAATTTATTTTACGTTCTTAAAAGTTAGAAGGAAGGGAAAATAACAGTAAATAATGTTTAAAATAAAGTGAATTCAAAAAAAGACCAGCTTTTGATGTGGACAAAAAAATAGGTGTATACAAAACAATTTAAATTTAATGAAAAATTTGTACTTAAAAATTGTTTTTCACAAATAAAAACTAAATGATATCATTAATAGCCCGTATAATTGCCATTGTTTTTGAGGACAGCTTCCATTCTTCGAGGCATAGACGAAATTAAATTACGGCAAGTCTCTATCCCAATATTGTACCAAACATGTTGAACGTTTTCCCATAATTGGTCTTTATTACAACAAGGAAGCTTGGAAACTCTTCTTTTTAACTCTTTCCAAAGGTTTTCTATCGGGTTCAGGTCGGGGGACTGACTAGGCCATTCAATAACGTCTATCTTCCTTTGACGAAACCATACACTTACTAACTTTGATGAGTGTTTTGGATCGTTATCCTGTTGAAACTTCTACATCAGAGACATATTTTCCTCAGCAAAGGGTAGCATGACATTCTCTAGCAAATTTCTGTACACAAATCTGTCCATTGTTTGCTCTATTCGGTGAATTGGACCTACTCAATACCAGGAAAACCACATACCATGATATTGCCTCCTCCATGCTTGATGGTCTTTTTTGTGTACCTACTGTCGAATTCTTTACCTTTTGGCCGACGAACATTTCTTTCTGCGTCGTTTCCAAATAAATTGATTTTGGTTTCGTCGCTCCAAAGGATATTTCGCCACTTTTTTCCTCCCCCTGCTCCACACCAATCTTTGTGAGCCAAGGCAAAATTTTTCCTCTTCTTTAAATTCTTTGTTCGAAACAGAGGGACTTTGCGAGCTATCTACCTTGTAGGCCTGCCTTCAGCAAACATCTTCTCACAGTTCGTGATAACACTGTATTTCCAATGTCTCCAGTAATCGCCTTAAATGACTTAAAAGGGTCCCGTTTGGATAGTATGACTAAGCGTTTGTCTGTAGTTAATGAAGTTTTTCTATGTCTAAATCGTGTTTAACGTTGTTTTTTTTTTCCTTTAAAGCGTTGGTTATAAAATTCTCAGACCGATTCAAAACATCTGCAATGAATTTGTAGGTTTTACCTTGCTCGCGAAGTTTAAGAACGAGGAGTCTTTCTTCATTACTGCAATGGTGCCCACGACCCATCTTAAAAATTAATTACATATGCCTGATATAATGTTTAATTTATTTTTAATTAATATTATTTCAATTACTTTCTGCCTTTTTTAATTTTTTTTACAATAAATCAAATTTTAACTAAATTAAATATCACGCACCTATTATTTTGTCCAAGTAAAATTCGCGCTTAAAGGAAAAATGCCACACTATTTATCTGAGACAAGCTTATTTTTAGTGAAATTCCCCTTTTTTCTTTCCTCAACAATAATACCAGGCTATTTATTTTGTAATTTTAGCATGGTTGTAATTTTTTGCATTTTTTAATAAGTTGAAAGAAAATAAATTTTTACACCTATTTTTTTGGCCATATGTGTATGTATTCAAATATATGTTCGTTTGTATATGATTTTTCTAATTTTCTTAAAATATTTTTGGCCAAATTTCAAACACACTGCTTGTGTGCTGAGTGTGTGTGGCATGAGCTCTTTCATTTGTGGCCACCAAGCTATGGTAACCAAATGCAAATGAATGGAAGAAATATTTGCTATTTGGTTCCAACCAAAGCAGGTAAAACGATGATGATTCAATTTCTATTGTGATTCTAAAGTCTTTTTCTATTTTTCGTTCGTTAAAATAAACAAAACGAAAAAGAAAAGAAAAAAGAAATGCACGAAACGGCAAACCAAAATAATAAAATTAAGGTTTTTGTGGTAAAAACATCAATGAATTGTTTGGTTTTTGGTGCGCATAAAAAAAGAAATTCTTAGCATAGTTTCAATAAATAAATTATTTTAACCCATATTTATTAATGTTTATGGCGGAAGAAAAGTTTAATGAACTTGTAAAACAATCAATAAAACTTTAAAAACACTTTGGGGCCACCATAAAGCCAACTTGTTAAACCCAGGAAATATGTGTTAATGTTGGTCACATATAATCACCTCTAGTTTGTATTGAAAAGAAAAGAAAATTCTTTCATGAATTTTTAATTGTTTTATAAATAAAACATAACATTGTACGGATAATTGAAACTTGGAATCCAGTTTATATTTCATTTGAATACGTTATTATGTGGGCATCTGGTACATTTCACATGACGCTTATTGCCACAGCCAAAAAAATATTGGGTCTTTTATTAAACACTTTCTATCTTTAAATTGAAAGAAAACAAAATGTATGTAAGAAATATCATCAAAGGCCTGCTTAATTCGTCATTTCAGCCCTTTATTCGGTATTACAACCAGAGATCACTAATGTGTATTCAAAAAGATGAGTAGATTCGAATCATACTTATAATTTCTGATACTTATAAGCATTCATACTTATTTTAATATCATACTCATACTACTCATATTCAAAGTTTCAAGTACTCATCGTATTCATACTTAACAATACGCATGATGTTGTTGACTTCGACTCTCCATTACTCAGCAGTTACAAGAATCACAAAATAAGTATGATTCGCATACGAACACTAAAATACTCACACGAAGATTGTGTAGGATTTGCTTGCTATCTTTGTCTTTTTCTTTCAACTTTCTTGTAAATGCAACAACAACTAAGACTGTAAATTTTGATGAATGATTCGAGTCTCTCGAATCATTTATGAGTATGTATTATAAGTAGTTTTCTAAAGTAATGTATCTAAATGAGTAGGCTTATGAATCAAACGTATTTCGAATGGTATGAGTTTGATGTCAACATTGTACTCATACTCATTGTAACCTGTATTTATAAATCAATGTTGTAGTGAGTACAAATGAATCAGAGCAGTTGAATTTCAATACTGTTGACTCACTCATACTCAAAATTTCATGAGTACATATGAGTAGCTAAAAAACGATTCATTGTTGACTCCCGGATTACAACCCAGCTGTTTACACCACCCATGTTACAGAATTACGAGCTTGTTTCTCACACCATTTATGTTGTGTGCGTTTATTTTTATACATGAGTGGCGGGACCTACAGTGGCGGGACCTACAGTGGTGGGACCTACAGTTTAAAGTCGACTCCGAACGACAGGTTTTGGAGAAACTTTTTATAGCCCATTTTATTTATTCCCGGAGTTTTTGTCAGAAATATAATGAGAGGAAGTAGTCGCCGAAGAAATATTATTTCTCATACTCCTTTTAGTTGGAGATGTCTGACCTGGTGTTTGAACCAAAGCCTCATGTATAATAAGCAAACATACTGCCTACTACAAACGGCGACCCCTGTCATGTGCATTAATTTTATCCATGAACATCGGTACCTACGTTATTTCCGAACGACAAACTTTTGAGAAGCTTTTCATATCAATTTTATTCACTCTCAGAGTTTTTGCCAGAAGAATGCTGAAGAGGTAATCGCAGAAGAAATATTTTTTCACATAAGGCTGAACCTCGAGTTTGGTTCTCATAAGCCAATACAATACCTACTAAACTACGCGAACACTATGATTGAAAAAAAGGGTAGGCCATTTAAAAGTTTAAATTTAAAAATGCAACAAAACAAAAACGATTTTAAATTTGCCGAAATTATTCTTTCGCTGTGAAATACAATTGTTCCGTTTAGTATTCCGAACTGTTTGGAGTTCAATTGGTAGTAATCGACTTGATTACGAGGTCTAACCGGAGACTTAATTCTGGTACCACGGGAGTCAGGAGCCCCTGGAACCTCGGTTCCAGCTTGGCTGTTGGTGCGGCCCCGTTTTGGGAGCATCGGGGTGGCTTTTGTTGGGACCCAAATCGCGGGAAGATCCTAGTTAGGCTCAGTGTGGATTTGCATTTTCAACCGGGTGCCGTGACCCAAAGATCGGAAGGAGTTTTGAATAGGCTCCGCTCCTAACCAAGAGGGAAGTCATGTCGAAATACATGGCTTCAAAATGGTACTCAGGTGTAGCAGTCTATTACATCTCGGGGCGTTGGTAGATGCATTGTATTTCACCCTGTGCGAAGAGCACCATGAGATTAGGTCCACGCGGACAGGTACCCTTCAAATACTCAATTGTCTCTGGTTTGTCGCCATAACACTTTTCTTTAACGACGCCCCACAGAAAATATCCCAACAGTATTAAATCGCAGCTTCTTGGCAGATAATTGATATCACCATCGCGGCTAATTAAACGGCCATCAAAGGCAAGTTGAAGCCATGAAGAGCGGGTACAAAAAATCTTTTATAATGGTGCGATTGCTGCTTCATTGACCGTAATGATTGCGACGTCTTCGTTTTCAAAGAAATATGGGCCAATGATATCTCCGCTCCACAAGCCGTACCAATCAGTCACCCGTAATGGCTGCATTGGCTTCTGTAAGACCACGTGTGGATTTTCTGAGTCCTCAATTTTGCTTATTAACGTACCCATCAAGATGATATTAACGTACCATCAATGCAGTTTCTAGTTGGCCCATCTATTCAAATAAATATCAACATTGCTCCAACGTAAAACTATTCATTACATTCAGTGGAGATAATATACATAGAATAGAATGACATAAGTATTGCCAGATTCGAAATAACCAATGGTTCAAATTTAAACCAATAGATGGCCCACCCTACTATGGTCTCAATAGGCAATTGAGTAGCAGAGACCTCTCTCGTACAACAACACTAACACTCTACAATACGCTCATCCTCCCCGTTCTTCGTTATGGCGCAGAAGCATGGACCTTATTAAGCACTGATGCAGCAGCCTTGAGAGTGTTCGAGAGAAAAGTACTGCGTAAGATCTTCGGTCCAGTGCGAGTTGGCGATGATTACCGCATCCGAAACAATAGAGACATGTACGAGCACTTTAACGACATGGACGTTGTGCTGCGTATTAACATCCAGCGGCTGCGATGGCTCGGCCATGTCGTTCGTATGGAGGAGGATGCTCCGGCGAGACGGGTATTTGATGCTGGTACCTGTGGAAGTCGACGAAGAGGACGACCTTGTATCCGTTGGAAGGACCAAATCGAGGAAGCCCTGTCATCGATTGGTGTGACCAACTGGCGTAGGTGCGCAAGAAGCAGAGGCGCCTGGAAGGATGTGTTGCAGCAGGCCGAAATCCGTTAATCGGGTTGTTAATGGCCAATTAAGTAAGTAAATAAGATGGTCCACCCTATATAATATCGTTTAACCATTTGTCACGGTTTTTCTAGGTGGAGTACATCCATTAAAATGTCAAATTTTTGATTTTACCTCTAGGTGAGATGAGCATGTCTTCAAAACGCTCGTGGAGAGTATCAAATGTGTCGTGAGTTGTGTCGTACCTAATGCCGACCTGCTGAAAGCACATACCTATGGCGTCCAATCCAATTCTGGGCAAACAGAAGTTTTTAATCAACAACCTATAATGCTCGCCGTTGTCAATAATGGCCTTGTCAACATCGTCCTCAAAGAAATATACGGCATTTATGCCACCAGCCCTCAATCCATACCAATCCAATTTCTTGGGATGCATTGAACGATCTCGGATGTCATGTGGATTGGTATCCTTCTGAGAACCACAATTTTGTTTGTTCACCTATCCGTCCATGCAGAAATGAATCTTATCGCTGAAAATAATCCAGAGTACTTTCTGTGAACACACGTCGTTGTCTTCGGTCATTTACGATACAAAATTCGAAAAGTTGTGGCTTAAGAAAGAGCGGAATCGACAGTCTCGGTTTTTCCTGGGCACTCCAACCTTCAGTTTCTTGATTCAGATTTATGCACATGCATGCTCAAACCATTGAAGTCGCCGTAGCCAGGGTTCGAGCCCCAGGCCAGACACCAAGCCAAAAATACAAAAAGTATTTCTTCGGCGACTTCCTCTCAGCAGATTTCTGGCAAAAAGTCTGAGAGTGAAATAAAATTGCCATGAAATGTTTCTCAAAAATCTGTCGTTCGGAGTCGACTTTAAACTGTAGTGTATGTATGTGGTTTAAGAAAGGACGGTCGCGACCTCTCCTAGACACTCGCACGGACAACGTCTTTATTTCCGCTAGATCTTGACTTTCGTTGATGTACGGATGATACGCGTTTCCTTACTTAACCAGTGGATTTGATATTGTAAACCAATTTGTGACTCGCGGTAGGACAATTATGGTGATTGTAAAATAAGAAAAGTGCGCAGTATGTTGCCAGAACGTTGTTCTATTTCCTTAAAACAATTTTATTATTTGCACGTGTTGTTGAGTACTATATCCGCCCATAGTTATTTGGCAAAGCAGACTGAATAAATGACAACCAATTTACCGAATGTAACTTCAACAAAATGGCCGCTAACAACTGTCAAAATTCGGTAGCCCTTGTTGAAAGACCCTGTATAACGAAAGTAATAACAGAAAACAAAATATTACGCACAAGGAAAACAATTTGTTGGCCAAGGAGAAAAGCAACGAAAGAAACACCGCCACACGTCACTAGAAACAAATTAAAAACTTTCAGTTTTAAAATTAGAGTAGAGCACGGATACCTTTGTATTTATAAACAATTAAACTATAAAGGTAGAGTGTATAAATAAATAATTTAATAATTTATACACGAAATTGAAATCCAATATCAACATCAACAAATGATTTTCGAATACAACTCTGGGTGTTCAAAGAAGTTTGTTTACAAATTCACTGCGCAGGGTTGTAAATCTAACCGCAACACTGCCAGACTGTAACACACTTCAAACAAGTCCCGTTATAATGGATTTGATGGCCATTCGTTTACTGTTTGAGATTTACTTTTGCTCAAAATATCATCCATTTAACCAGGCCACCAAGTCGAGATTGTGGACGAATCAACATTCCGGTGCTTTCTTCAAGACTTTGCTCTTTAGCTGCAATATTCTCTTCTGTATCCAGACTTCTTTCTCATGTTCATGGTGCGAAAGCGATCACAGATTGCTTGCTTACTAGGTCGTAAAATGGTCAAAGTGCTCTGTGAACTTCCCAAGCAGGTCCACTATTTGAAAGCATTAGGTTAGGTTAGGTAGTGGTGGTAGCTTTGATCACAAAGCTTACTTGAGCGCGCATAGCGGCCCGTTGTGATGCCACGGGTGAACGCAGTCCCTGTGCTGACCTGGAACTTGGGTGGAGGAAGAAGTTGATCAGCACAAGGGCTGCTCATCAGAAGCACGACTACCCCGAGCTGGAAAACCAACCAGAAGGTTTGAAAGCATTCTTCTGAATTTAAATGATGACTTCCCCAACCTCAGTTTGACATTCTTAGTTATCAAATCATAATTGATACGAAGCAATTTGTAGGAGATGGAATTCGTAGGGCATTGTTCATTGTGAGCTACGGCAACCTAGTCAAACAATTTGTTTGGACATCTGCTGTCTACTGGGAGGGTGCCATACAAGCCAAAAATTAAAGTAAAGATGCTCCAGAACAATCGTAACCTTGCTGTATTCAAGTTGACACTCTGCCTACGCGTGATTCTTTCTGGATGGCATAGTAGCACCAGCTTGATGGTCAACTAATAACTGCAGCGCAGTCCAATCCCCTGGAATTTAAATTCGGATTGTGCCCTAAACTATATCCAATGAAAAACAAAACACAAGCCTCTATAAAGATCTCCTCAAAAGTTGAGCTAAAATTTTAAAGGATTTTGTGATTTAAGGCTAGGCACATGAGACTAGCCATTACGCTCATGAAATATAGGACTGACATCGTTACCATACATGAAATGCGATGGATATGACAAGCATGTTAAAGGCTAACATCATGCGATGTACATATATTACAGCCGCCATGCGGAAAAGCAAGAATTTTTATGAGGATTTGTGGTTCGGTTAGGTTAGGTTAGAGGACGTGTACTTGTGAATTAAGACAAGTACAGTACCCGGAGGTCAAATTGACCCATTGTACAACGTCCTAGTTTCTCACACCACTTATGTTGTGTGTGTTAATTTTATACATGAGTGGTCGGACCTACAGTTTAAAGTCGACTCCGAACGACAGATTTTTATTTATTGAGAAACTTTTCATAGCAATTTTTATTTACTCTCAGAGTTTTTGCCAGAAATCTACTGAGAGGAAGTCGCCGAAAAAATACTTTTTGTTTTTTGTCTTTGATGCCTGGCCTGAGGCTCGAATCCAGGCTTTTGCGTCTAATAATCCAACACACTACCTACTAGACTACGGCGACTTCAAGTCAAGGATTTGTGGTTAGTAAGCGACTTCGTGATCTTGTCTCTGGGTTCACTTCAAAGAATGCCATGAGAAAAATAAAGAAATTTAATAGGGTTTGTGGTTAGTAAGCAACCTCGCCATCTTGTCTCTGGATTCACTCTTGTGAACGAAAGAATCGCCACAATCCAAATCAGAGCTTAATTTTATAACAGCAGCTTAATTTGTAACTCACGTCCCAACAGAAGAAATTGACGATTGTGTATAAAGATATCTTTTAAGCCAAGCTTAAAGCCGTGATGATATGATAAGAGGTCGATCCATGACATCAAAATCGTCCTCGCAAATTTAAATGCGGTGGTCGGATGAGAAGGTGTCTTTAGTATCTTTGTCGGTGCAGTCTCTATACGGCTACTATCGAATTCATCGCTGAATGTTTGGTATCATGTAGCACTTAGTATCAGCGTCTCGCAAAACCATGTGGTTTTGTTCGTCGATGGCAGGCACGTGTCCAATGTACCTATGTGTGAACCTTCATAAGATAACTTGTCATTACAACCCTTCAGTACGACCTTACCTTATGACCTAGCTTCTCACACCACGTATGTTGTGTGCGTTAATTTTATACATGAGTGACCGGACCTAGGTTAGGTTAGGTTAGCGTGGTAGCTTTAATTTGCCAAAAAGTTCACTTGAGCACGCATAGCGGCCCGTTGTGATGCCACAGGTGAATGCAGCCTCTGTACTGACCAAGTTCCTCCAATCCAAGGAGGACCTACAGTTTATAATCGACTCCGAATGACAGATTTTGAAGAAACTTTTCATGGCAATTTTATTTCACTCTCAGAGTGTTTGCCAGAAACCTGCTGATATGAAGTCGCCGAAGAAATATTTTAATATTTTCGATTTGATGTCTGATCTGGGGTTTTAACTGTGATCTTACATCTAATAAGCCAACACACTACCTACTAGACTACGGCGACATCAATGTGTGAACCTTCAGTCGTCCAAATATCGACTCAAACCACACTACCTGTTCGTATCCAAGTTCCAATTCCGCATTAGCGTTTCAAGGTCTACGCTCTTTGGAGTACATGGTGAAGGTAGGGGTCACAAAAGACAGCCGATGTGTTCTCCGCTCAAGTCTTGGATAAGTTCTATTTAATCTCAACGACATTGGTGGACTGTAAGCCAATATCTCCCACTCTATGCGGAAAACGGTTATTGGTTTCAAGGGCCCATCCCAACGGAAGTAATGGTACGGTGGAAAGTGTCATAAGACAGCTGCAAAAAAGAAAATTTTGCAATCTGCTGCTACGCGAGACATTGTCGAGGACTACAGAGGATAAGCAAGGAGATACTACTTTTCAGATTAATGAAGCGGGAGCAGGAAAGGCGAAAGCGCGAGGAAGTTGAGTTGTGTGCGGATATAAGAATGATGCTCGAAGGTTTCAAGTCCGTAGGTTTCAAACCCTGCATGAAATGTTTTCCCAAGCAGTATTTTCATTCCTGCTATATAGCACTACACGATTTAGAGTATGAACACTCGACTACAGAGGAAATCAATTTAAATTTTTTGTTTCTCTTTTCTCAAATTCAATTTCTTTTACTTGAAGTAAAATGAAAAATGTTACCAATCTACTGGATAAACTTTTCTTCAAATTGCTCTTCATTATTTCCGTCGATTTATTTATTTTAAATTATTTGGTTACTTGACGTGCGTATGAAAAATATTTTTTTAATTTCTTTTTTTATACTCGAAACTATCTAAATCGGTGGTTAATATAAACAAATTAAAATAAACAATTTCGAACTAAAAATACAAAGGAAAAATTAAAATATTGAATCGTGAACAATTTGTGGTGAATAAAAGAAAATAAAAATTATTGCTTATGGAGGAGCAAACAATAAATGACTCACTTACTCACTCATTCGTTACGAACTTATTAAATGTTTAAATATTTTATTGTATTATTTATTTCTCTTTATTTATTCAATAAATGCTGATACAAATTAAATTTAATTAAATGGGAAAATATTTATATGGGCACCATGAATTCCTATACATTCCCATAGTCTTGTGGGTAGTGTAGTGTATTAGTCCGTCTTTGTGGGAGTAATGGATTCAATTACCTCTGGACTATTATGCTGCACTCGCAATAGTTTCTAATTACTTACTTAATTGGCCATTAACAACCCGATTAACGGATTTCGGCCTGTCGCAACACATCCTTCCAGGCGCCTCTGCTTCTTGCACGCCTAGGCCAGTTGTTCACACCAATCGATGACAGGGCTTCCTCGATTTGGTACTTCCAACGGGTTCCTCTAGGGTTTTCGAGCTCATACAAAATATAGCAAAAGTGCTCACTTTTAACAGTAAAGTATTTAAATTAATAAATTTTTTAGAGCTTGTGTTTCACTGTTTTATAGCTACTCCAATGGAATGTAATCGAAGGAAATAAAGAATACCGAAAGTTGCATAACTGCTATTGTTTCCCGAGCTCTACGGGTCGTTCGTGATTGAACAATAGCAGTTTTTCCTTAATATTATTGCCTCTCATAACCTGTTTTCCGAGAGAAGCATGAATAGCGATCGTTTCCTGAGTGTTGATCATATCAAAACTATGAAAAAAATTATGTAAAAACAATGAGAAGCAACCGCCCTCGGTTAATGGACTGTAAAGAGCTTACTTTTAAGATGTACAGAAACTTTTTCTAACTTTGTTATCTTATTTCTGGAGCGTTTAGTTTTGGGACCGTTTTCGGACGAAGCAAGATTGGCCTCGAGCACAGTCCATGTGTGTTTTCATGCAGCATTTTTTTCTGTTGATGCTTGAATATCACCAAACTTAAGAAATTCTGCAAAGCACTGAGGGGTTCATTAGGAAATTAATCTCCTAATATTTGGAATCACTTTGAATTTGTTTTTAATTTTTTTATTGGTGGTCCCGTGCCTCTAAACTAATAAAACGTTATTGTTTGTTCCATGTTTGTTCTTATGGTGTAGTTCAATGAATGAAAACTTAATCATACGAGTATTATGTTTTGCCTCATAGAGAGGCAAGCAACATTTTTGTCGAAACACTTTTTTCGTTAATCCATCCTGGACTGCAAAAATGAGGCTGAATTTGGAAGCTGGTATAGGTTATGTGGCTTTAAGGACCGCTGTGTTTGTGTTTTATTCGTGTTATTCTGCGGCTTAAGAAAACTCCCCAAAACAAGTTAAGGCGTCAAATCCTACAATGTTTGTGGCCAGTTTATATCACCTACTAATGAGATATTCTGAAATCGCACATACAGAATATCCGTTCAACAAATGTGAAATAAACTGTATTGCTCGCAACATTGTTCTGTTGAGGCAGTATGTAGTTAGTGTCCAAATCATTCAATTTAATCCAAAGTTGGTAATCACCGACCTATAGTGCTCGCCGTTGGTTGTGATGGTCTGGTCAAGGTCGTTCTCAAATAAATATGAACCGATGACGACGCTAGCCCATAATCCATATCAAACAGTGACTTCTTTGGTATGCATTGGACGCTCTTGTATGTCCTGGATGGGAAATTTAAAAGTTTAAATTTAAAAATGCAATAAAACAAAAACAGTTTGAGATTTTGCCAAATTTATTTTTTTATTGTGAACTAAAATTGTTCCGGTTAGAAGTGGAATATTATTTCATTCATATGGCTGCCGGAGCAGGCCACACAGTACCTCATTCAATCGGACCAATTTTCGTGCTCTTCTTGGAGTGTATAGGTTCGTTGCAATGGCATCACGAATGTTCCCCTTCAAATGCTGAATTTCTCTGGTTTGTCGGCATAGCACTTTTCTTTAACGGCACTCCACTCCATTGACCATATTGGTTGCGCCGTCCTCATTTTTTAAAAAATTATGAGCCAATAATGAGCAAAGCCAAAGTGATGGGTGCATTGGCTTCTGTAAGAAAATGTATGGGTTTTCTGAGCCCCAAATGCGACAATTTTGCTTATTAACGTACCAACCAAGAATAAAATGAACTTCATCCGAAAGATGATTTTTTTTTCTCAAAATCGACATCCTCGTGCAGTTTCTCGTTGGCCAAAATTTCTAATAAATACCAACGTTGCTCAAGCATAATTCGATTCATTACGTTCAGTGGAGGTAATATACTGAGTTTTGTGACAAAATAGAATGACATAAGTACTGCCAGACTCGAAATGTCTGATGGTTGAAATTTAAACCGATGGATGGCCCATCCATGGTTGAATATGTTTTTCGTTGAAAATTACGGCCAGTTATCAACAGCTCCACAGCCCATTCAGCGAATACATGCGATTGTATATGGTCGTTTACCTTCAGATACTGACTGGGGTTTTTTACGGAGGTTGGAAGAATTCATGAGTTAAAATTTTTCAAAACGACACGAAATCGATTGGCACGGCAAACTAGTGAAATCGATGTTACCCATTATATTGCGAATAGTCCTCTTGGTAGGGGGGCTGTAATGAGTTTTGGCGGCTATATAATGTATTGGTTATGCGTTCAAGGGTTAAACAATAATCTCAATTAAAGTTTTTATGAATGCTTTGAGATGAAATAGATGGCTTGACGCCACTTAATAATCACTTTATTTTGTATAAAAATTCTTTCAAGCCTGCATGATAAATAATCATAATGAAAGGTTAAATATAGGCAAAAATGTAAAATTATTTCTTTCTCTAATAAATGAAAAGGTAAACGATAGAAACGCATTTTTTATAATTTTTCCAAATTCATACGTTTGCTGAGAGCCAATAGGTACGAATAATACGCAAATAATTTAGCGTTCAAATAAATATTTTTATTAGTTTTGTTGTTGTTGTTGTTATTCTCTTATTTATTTAAATGGAAAAATAAGTAAAAATTTCTTATTTTGTAGAATAGAATTGAAGGCGAGAAATTTATTTTATTTTTTTAATTTTTTTTGTGTTAGTGGGGGCTGAACTGTTGGCCAGCCGTCTGGCGGGCGTAAATATCGAATTGTTTTTGGTGTGATTTCTCACAATTGTTAATAGATTTTTTATTTTTTATTTTTATCTACAAATGTTTAGTTGTTGTACGGGTATTCTAAACAGTTGCAAAGATCATACGGCAGAGAAATCTGTTTATGAAACAAACGGGGTGATAATGACTAAAAACGTTTGCAGGAATTTTAGTCTACAATTAAACACCAGCAAAGCTGGAGCATAATTTTCAATTTCGATCATACAATTTTTTTTTACGTCTATGGCAGCCCGTACAGATTATCGTTTGTCATCCTTTGTCAGTGCAATAGCAGTCATTACGTGTCTATAAATTTAATATCTTGCGCGTCATATTTACATATGCATTTAATGTACAGATTAAATACGTAAAGAAAAAAGAAAATAGAAAAAGAAATAAGAAAAATTTAAAAAAAATAAAAAAAAAATTACAAATCTGCACAAAAAAAGTGAAAATTATTTCATATTTTTCATTTGATACGTTGCCAAGAGAGTCGCGTGCGTTTAGTGTTTATTTTACAATTTTGTTGTTGTCGTCTTTTCTATAAAATTTTAGTGCGTGCCATTTACAATATTTAAAGAATTTTCCAAAATATAAACAAACAAAAAAAAAAGCATCTGTTGCGCCTATTAATACAACAGCAACAAGTATTTATACGTTACGTTATAAGCCAAAAAAAAACAAGAAAAAAAGTTTATTTTCAAGCGAGTTGTTGAACGTTGAAAGCTTTAAAATGCATTCGACGACATGTGGCATTGGTGCCAGTACCAGTTCAAATAATATATCTTCATCAACAATGCAAGCGTAAGTTAAATTTTAACATTAAATGCTCGTATCTCTACATACTAGGGCGTGTCAATAGGTTCATAACTAAAGGTGTTTTGCAAAAAAAAAAAAATTTTATTTTCCTTTGGCCTATTACCCTTCATCCAACGTTTCTCACAACCCTGCAATCACCTAGTTTCTCACACCACTTATGTTGTGTGTGTTAATTTTATACATGACTGGCGGGACCTATAGTTTAAAGTCGACTCCGAACGACAGATTTTTAAAGAAACTTTTCATGGCAATTTTATTTACACTCAGAGTTTTTGACAGAAACCTGCTAAGAGGAAGTCAACGAAGAAATATATTTTTTTATATATTTTCGTTTTGACGTCTGACCTGGCGTTTGAAACGTGGCCTTATGCCTAATAAGCCAACACACCACCTACTACATTACGGCGACTTTTTTACAACGTTTCTTACACTACCTTCTAAAATATAACGACTTTATCCGCTATCTTTCAAAAAAAATCTGTTAGCCGATATTGGTGCCCATCAGAGATCAGCAATGAGTACTCGAAAAGATGACTAAAATCGATTCATACTCATAATTTTTGATACTTATACGCATTCATACTTATTTTAATATCATAGAACCTCTACTATTATTCAAAGTTTGAAGTACTCATCACACTCATACCCATACTCAACACGTATGATGTTATTGATTTCGACTCTCCTTTACTCAACATTTACAAGAACCACAAAATAAGTATGATTCGCATACGAATACTAAAATACTCACTAAAAGGTTGTGTGTGAGCTCTGCTTGCTGCTTAGTCTTTTTTCTTTTTGTAAATGCAACAACAACAAAGACTGTAAATTTAGTATTAATTATGATTTTTTAAAAGTTTTTCTCTAAAGTTATGAATCGAAATGAGTAGGCTTATGAATCAAACATATTTCGAATGGTTTGAGTTTGATGTTAATGTTGTATTCATACTCATTGCAACCTGTACTTATAAGTCAACGTTGTAGTGAGTACGAATGAATCAGAGTAGTTAAATTTCAATATTGTTGACTCACTTATATTCAAAATTTCATGAAAACGACTCATTGCTGACCTCTGGTGCGCATGTTATCTCGTATGTAATCCCATATGTAATCTCATACGTAATCGTATATGTAATCCCATATGTAATCCTATATGTAATCCCATATGTAATCCCATATATAATCCCATATGTAATCCCATATGTAATCTCATACGTAATCCCGTATGTAATCCTATATGTAACATCATATGTAATCTCATATGTAATACCATATGTAATCCCATGAATTTTTCAATACAACTGTTACATAACGTCCCTGCTAGGGAACTATATTTCCGTTAAGCAACGCAATTGCGTTTATGGTCGATTGCGAGAAAATACGGCACCCGAAAATCCATCTCTTTCCCCAGTAGGTCATTCAAACTTGAAATCTCATATCGACTTCATATTGTCTACTGCTTTAATTGTTTTTCGCCAAGCCAACCAATTTTGAAAGTCTCGTCGTCTGATCATTTTGTTTGAAACCTATAACGTCTTGAAAGGAAATTTCAGTATGTCTCTCCAACAGAAGTAATTGTTCCTGTTGCCAATAACTTGGACAATCTTTTTGCACCACTGTATATTTATAAGCATTTTTCAAAAGTAAAATTGATTGTATAAGGTCTTTCAACAGGGACTTTCAACAGGGTCTTGCTAACTTTGACAGTTGACAACGATCATTTTGTTGAAGCTACATCTACAATGGATCAATTCGACTTCCGTGTGCTGTACTTGTCTTAATTGACAAGAACACGTTCTGTAACCTACATCCGGCAAATTAATTATAATTTATTCAGCCAAATCCCCATGGACGACCATAGACAATGAAGTGTGTTCTTTGAATCTGCTCTGGAGCAGTAGCCAATTAACCCCAATTTTTCATTAAAGATCATATTTAGCTATGGGATCCATTTGATTGGGTACGTCAACAAACAAAATTGTCGTATATGGACGAAGTCACCGTAGTCTAGTAGGTAGTGTGTTGGCTTATTAGACATAAAGGCAGTGTTCGAGCTCCAGGCCAGTCATCAAAAACAAAATTTAAAAAGTATTTCTTCGGCGACTTCCTCTCAGCAGATTTCTAGCAAAAACTCTGAGAGTAAATAAAATTGCGACGCAAAAGTTTCTCAAAAATCTGTCGTTCGCAGTCGACTTTAAACTGTAGGTCCCTCCACTCATGTATAAAATTAACACACACAACATAAGTGGTGTGAGAAACTAGGTCGTAATCCTGACTGAACGATTGTAATGACGAATTATGTATGTCTGTATGTATGTATGGGACGATACAAATTTACATGAGACCAAGAGCTGCAAATGCATCTCGAAATATTTACTGTTTATAATTGATTTTGGGCTGGTGGCGACATTTCTTCGAGAATGCTATAACTATCAATGACAATCACTATAGATCGATGATTACCAACTTGTTTGGACTTAAATTGGATGATCTAGACACCAACGACATGTGGTTTCAACAGGACCGCGCTATGTGCCATGCAGCTCATGCCACACTTGATCACTGAGATCGTGCGATTTAATCTCCTCAGACTTCTTCTTGTGGAGCTTTTTTAAGCCGCAGATGTACGTATGTAAAGAAGCCACAAACCACAGTCGTCTTTAAAGCCTACATAACTTATGCGATCGATCAAATTAGTCTAATTATATGCCAGATTCATATTTATACAAAATTATACATTTCGAATGGGCTGCGTACAAAGACGACATGGCGGACATTTCACCTCCGGTCTACTTCCTCTCAGTAGATTTCTGGTAAAAACTGTGAGCGTAAATAAAATTGCAATGTAAAGTTTCTCAAAAAATCTGTCGCTTGGAGTCGAGTTTAAATTAAAATTAAGTCACTAAGCTAGATTGTAATCGTCACGGAAGAATTATAATGCCCAATTATGTAAGTAAGTTAGTGATCTTTGAATAGAAATTTTTGTTGAAATATATTTATCACGTGTACAATATTGTGAGAAATGTGTATACAGTAATCCTTCGGTTTCATCGCCTCGACTGACGTTGTTTTGATTTACGTCGTCAAATTTTTTTGTTCCTTCTAACTTCAATTTGCGTCGTCATTCGATTTATGTCGCCTTTTTTTGGAACCAACTGCGACGTAAATCGAGAGATTACTGTAACATCTTTAAGTTCATTGTTAAAAACATTCTACTTTGTGGTTTAGATTTACGTCGACCTTTCTTGGAACCAACTGCGACGTAAATCGAGGGATTACTGTAGTAGTATATATGTGTACGTATATATTTGTAAGCTTTTACCTGATACTGCATAATGTGTGATCTAATTTTAGAAGTAAACAAATTTTTTGCGAATTTTTATAAATGCTTGTCATGAGGTGCTAATTACTTAATTCATCAATATTTTTTCTAGTGACTCATAAATTTTTGTTATGGTTATAAAAACAACTGTTTATTTATTTATTGATTGTTATTGAAAACATAATTACCGTTACTTCCTCTTTTGTTACCCGTCTGCTGTAATAAACACGTTTAGGGCCATTATTACAACTTCCCGTTAAAGTTGGGTTTAGTTAAAGGTAAATTTAGCTAAAGTGAACTTTAAAGTCATCTTTAACTTCTTTTTGTTATTACAACCTAATGATAAAATAAAGTAAACTTTTTCAAAAATATGGCAGTGACGGAGCAATGTCGTTAAGACTGCTCAATTAAACGAGTTTCTTTTAAACGCAGTGGCAACGACGGACTTCATGGCAATTTTATTTACTCTCAGAGTTTTTGCCAGAAATCTGCTGAGAGGAGGTCGCTGAAGAAATATGTTTTCATATTTCATTTTTGTTGGAGAAGTCTGACCTGGGGTTTGAATCGTGGCCGCACGTCTAATAAGGCAACACACTATCTATTAGATTAAGGTGACATCATTAAAGACATCAGAACACATTTTATGAGATCATAATGCATCTCAGGACGAAATACTTGGAAATACAGCAGGTGCTGAACAGTGAATATTCCTTATTAGCACCGAGCAGTATACGGAAGTATGTCAGGGCAATATTTTTAGGGGAGACTTTATAGAGACACCCAATAAAATTGTACAGATCGCATAGTCGCAGTACTATACTATGACACTTTTTTACGATGGTAATGACACAAAATATTTGATCCCAGATATGAAAAACTATTGAAATACATGCATGTAACCTGTAGCAAATAGCTTAAGATCCAATTGCTAACCTTGAAATTCCCATTCTCAATAAAGCTGATTGTCAAGATGATTGTGGTAAAAAAATAACTTCAGCCTCTCTCTTGTTTTCTAAGCATTTATGCTTGATAAGTACAGAATATTGAAAATACTTAAAATTATTGTAAAGAATTTTCCCACAATTTATGAAAATAATGCATTTGATTCATTACATCCATGGCAAGAAGTTCAATCGAAGAAAAGCTTTAAAAACGATTTGAAAAATTGCGACACACTGACAAAACGAATGAATGAACACTTATCAAACAATACTTGTCGTCTATCTGAACACTTCAATCTAACAGGGTATCACATAGAGTGACGGCATAGAACGTATCAAAATAAAAAATATTAATTCAAGACACTTTCGGAGAAAAAAAAAAGAAGAAAAACTAGAACAAGTGCATAAATTCATTAGAAACTGCAATAAAAAACTGGAAAACAAGATTAAAGAAATGAACAAAATTTAAGAAAAGTATTGGTCGACATATGTATATCGTCTTATGATAGAAATTTTGTACAAAAATATTGTGAACATATGTTTGATGGAGTATCTCTCATCTAGGATATGAACCAATAAGAAAATATCACTCCTTATATCGGGTGTTAATTTTTTTTGTCGCATGAGAACTATTGTCAAATATGGCTTGACAGCTAAGAATTTAATGGCAATTTTATTTATTCTCCGAGTTTTTACTAGAAATCTGCTGAGAGGAAGTCGCCGAAGAAATACTTTTTGTATTTTGTCTTGATGTCTGGCCTGGGGCTCGAACCCTGGCTTTACGTCTAATAAGACAACACACTACCTACTCGACTACGGCGACTTCTATTACACCACTTATGTTGTGTGTGTTAATTTTATACATGAGCAATGGGACCTACAGTTCAAAGTCGACTTCGAAACTCAGATTTCTCAGAAACTTAGCATGGGAATTTTAATTTCCTCTGAGATTTCTGCCAGAAATCTGTCGAAGATATGTTTTTTCATATTTTGTTTTGTTCGAGATGGGGTTTGAAACGTGACCTCAATTCTAATAAGCCAACACGCCACCTACTAGACTACGGCGACTACAACAATGCTTATAATATTACTTGAAAAAAATAAATAAATCCGTTTATGTAGTCATGCGTATTACAAAAAAACGGACGCAATTAGACTGTCTGCAGTTTCAAATGTCTTGCTGTGTGTCTAATGGAACCAGAAAGGTATGGTATACCATGAGCTCCTGAAACCTGGTGTATACAGATTAATACAGATCGCTATCAACTTCAAGTAATCAATTTGAACCATGCATTGATCTAAAAACGTCCCACAAGACATGACAAGACATGACAAGCTAGTTTTGCAACATGACAACGTACACAATGAAAGCATTAGGCTGGGAGCTTCCGCCCCACCATTCATATTCATCAGACTTGAATCCTTCCGACTACTATTTGTTATCATCAATGGAACACACACTATTTCGATTCCTATGAGGAAATTGCAAATTGTGTAACTAATTGCTTTGTTTCCAACGACGAACAGTTTTATTGGTATGGAATCCACAACTTGCCCGAAAGATGGAAAAAAATGTGTAGCCAACAAAGGCCTATACTTTCTCTTTAAAAATTAGGGTTTTATGTCACAAGAAGAAGCGTCATATTGGTCCATTCATATTGGTACATTGGCTACATCAAATAAATACACTGATTAGATACATTGATTAGATACATTTATTAGATACAATGATTAGGTACAATGATTAGATACATTCATTAAATACATTGATTACATACATTGATTAGAGACGTTGATTAAATACAACGATTATGTACATTGATTAGATACAATGATTAGATACATTAATTAAATACATTGGTTAGATACATTGGTTAGATACATTGATTAGATACATTAATTAAATATAACGATTAGGTACATTGATTAGATACAATGACTAGACACTTTATATACATTGATTACATATATTGTTAAATACAATGATTATATTCATTGATTAGATACAATGATTAGATACATTGATTAGATACAATGATTAGATACATAGCGTGCATTGATTATATACATTGATTAGAGACATTGATTTCATAGATTGGTTAGATACATTGATTATATACATTGATGAGATACATTGTTTAAATACATTGATTATATGTACTGATTAGATACATTGATTAGATACATTGATTATATACATTGATATCTTGTTAAATACAATGATTATATATATATTGATTAAATACAATGTTTATATCATTGATTAGATACATTCATGACTACAAAAAGCACTGTTTTATTATTAACACTCGTGCAACATTGCCAGACTCTGCTGGACATATAGTGGTAACTAAAGGACTGACTTACTTCTGTCCTCAAGTCCATCGCACAATGGCGACTCTTACGAGCCACTGTTTTTTTGGTAGGTATGCCAAAATACTAGGTATTCCGACTAATGATTTCTGCAGAAGCTATGGATCTCAGGAAGAGGAAGCGAGTGTCTTTCACCTTATGTGTCAGTGTCATTCTCTTGTCATGAAGAGCAGGAGGTTTAAGACGTATCATTTTCTGACATGTTTGATCGAGCTTTCTAATATGAAAATTGCTGCAATAGCAAGAGTTATTTTGCTTTCGGCATGGTTTTCTCTAGTTAATAGTAGGACCACGGGTAGAATTTTTTGTGGTAGCACAATGGTACTAAATGATGGCTTAAGTAAGACCACTTCCTTCGAAGTAGTCTACCACCTAACCTAACTTTATTGACATGTTACGACACTCCAAACCTCTATTAAACTAATAGTCCGAAGGATATAAAATGTGTATGCGTGTTCTTTGAAGATGAAAAATTAAATGGATTCGACAATATTAGCGTTATTTGTGTGAACCTACGAGCTTCTCAGCCTGCTTATTGTACAATCGTTACATTTAGATTCCATACTCCTTCCAAGAGTATCATAACGCCATCGGAGTATTTCAGTAGCACTATCCATCAGTGTTACCTGTTGGCTTATGGCATTAACACCTCCAACATTGCCTCATTCCGCCTCTGTTACAAACTGTTTGTAATGTTCTCATTAACGAGCTATGCTCTATAAAACTACGGCATTAAAATCATTGTAAATGAAATTGTTTTTTTATTGTATTTTGCGGTTTATTTTAACAGATGCATAAACAAGTTTTGCAAGAGAAGGGGAAGGGGGTGAAAAACGCGAAATAATAACAACAAAATTTACTTGTAACATTAAACAAACGTAAAATGATGCATTTCAAATGCATCGTATAACAGACACACACACATCAATTTCATTAAAGAGAAGTAGGCAAACACAACTTTGGCACAGTGTATCGAATCGTTTATAGAGGCATCAACTGTATTAAACAGACTACGTCATCAAATTTATACGAAATAAACGCATATGAACGCATTCTCATAAACAGGTTGAATGAAACCCACTTACTTGTAATGCTGATGTACTCGTACATACATACATAGTGTTGGTTGGAATTAAAGTGGAATAATAAAAATTACTACAACGTATTAATGTTGTTTGGTATACTTTTTTTATTTTCTTGTTTGTTTTGTTTTAAGGTGAAAACATGCATAAACAGTGGGGAATAAAATTGATGGTACACTATTTTCATATGTTTGAAAGTATTAGGTTAGGTTAGGTTAGGTTAGAGGACGTGTACTTGTCAATTAAGACAAGTACAGTACCCGGAGGTCGAAGTGACCCATTGTATAACGTCCTAGTTTCTCACACCACTTATGTTGTGTGTGTTAATTTTATACATGAGTGGTGGGACATACAGTTTAAAGTCGACTCCGAACGACAGATTTTTATTTATTGAGAAACTTTTCATGGCAATTTTTATTTACTCTCAGAGTTTATGCCAGAAGTCTACTGAGAGGAAGTCGCCGAAGAAATACTTTTTTTTGTATTTTGTCTTTGATGCCTGGCCTGGGGCTCGAACCCAGGCTTTTGCGTCTAATAAGCCAACACACTACCTACTAGACTACGGCGACTTCTTGAAAGTATTAATAAACACCGAAATAAATATTTTGCTATCAAAAATACATACGTAATTGGTCATTGCAACCCTTCAGTAAAGACTACGACCAAGTTTCTCACACCACTTGTGTTGTGTGCGTTTATTTTTATATATGAATGGCAGGACCTACAGTTTAAAGTCGATTCCGAACGACAGATTTTTGAGAAACTTTTCATAGCCAATTTTATTTATTCTCAGAGTTTTTGCCAGAAATCTGCTGAGAGGCACACGCCGAAGAAATATATTTTCATATTTCGCTTTGTAGGAGATGTCTGACCTGGGGTTTGAATCGTGGCCTCATGTCTAATAAGCCAATACACTATCTACTAGACTACGGCAACTACGACAGTCAATTTAATGGTTGTTACATTGTTACGGCAAGTACGACAATTTTGCCTATTGACGTAGGCGTCAAACCAGAAACAGACTTCATTACTGAACACAATTCTTTAATAAAAATGACCGCCAAAATTAGCCAAAGTTATGCCATTATGTATGGTACATAACTACCGCTACATAAGGATATTCCCGGTAACTGCAGAGCTGATGAACTAGCCAGAAGGGATAGGACCATCGAACTCTCAGATGAATTCTTTACATTAGGTGTCCATTTGAGTACCTGCAAACTTATAATTGACAATGCAACCGTGGACCTTGTCAACAGTAATTGGCCGGCTTTGGAAACTGGCAGAATGTCACAGAAAATCTTACCAAGGCTGGATAAAAGGCGCGCGGCGGCTCCGCTTAAACTCCAAAGAAATAGGCAGATCACTGTTATCGGTTATTACGGGGCATTGTATTATAGGAAGGCGAGCGAGGTGTATTGGTCTTGGACACTTTGCAAATGATTTCTGAAGAAGCTGTAGAGATGAGGAGGAGGATGAGACTGTCCTTGACCTACTGTGCACAGGCCCGGCACTTGGTCGGAGGAGAAACAGGTACCTGGATGCCTACTACATGGAGGATCTGGATGAACTGTCATGCATGAATATTGGCAGTCTGAGTCGTTCATCGGAAGCTCAGAGTGGTTCCTGGACTAGGGGCGAATGTGAAACTGTGGTATCACAATTGGCCCTTTGTGTGGCCTAAGTGTGTCTGCTCTACCTACCTACCTACCTACCATTTGTAAATAACATCGTTTATAAGTTCGCCACGGATACTCCGAGTGGTGTGCATCCGAAATCTCGAAAATTCCATTACCCTGGCTCATAAATCCAACTGAATTGAACCGATGACGGTTATGTTGGTTTGAGAACTGCTATGGTTTGTGTGGTTTATTCGCAAATACCTGCGACTTAAGAAATCCACATAAGAAAAATTCTCACAGGATCAAATCTCATGGTGGCGGTGGACAGTTCACATCACCTTCACGTCAGATGACTATAAGCTCAAGTCGATCGGCCAGAATATTTGTTGCGTCATGAGCTATGTGGCACATAGCGCAGTCCTTTACAGCCACATGTCTTGGGTGTTCACATAATCCATTTAGGGCAAAAGCTGTTGGTAATCAATCATCAATCATGGCCAAGCCAATCATCAATCATATCACTTTCACGTTAGATGACCATGCGCTCAAGTCAATCGGCCAGAATATTTATTGTATCATAAGCTGTGTGGCACGTAGCACCGTTCTGTTAAAGCTACTTGTCTTGGGTGTTCACATAATCCAGTTAGGGCAAAAGCTGTTGGTAATCAATCATCGATCATGGCCAAGCCAATCATCAATCACATCACCTTCACGCTAGATGACCATGCGCTCAAGTCGGTCGACCAGATTATTTATTGCATCATGACCTATATGGCACGTAGCGTCGTCCTGTTAAAGACACATGTCTTGGGTGTTCAGATAATCCATTCAGGCCAAAAGCTATTGGTAATCAATCATTAATCACGGCCGCGTCAATCATCTATCAATCACCAAGTTTACAATTATGAACTGGCTAATGTCTTTAACAAAGAAATATGGACCGATGATGCCATCAGCTCAAACTCCACACCAAAAGTTAATTTTTCCGGATGCATTAGACGCTCTTGGATCTCATGTGGATTGTTATCTGCTTCTGTTTAAAGGCCTATTGATGATGATTTGAATGATTTCTTATAGTTTCTTTACTACCATCATAGATACTGCAACAATCACTTAAGTGTATGCATACAGCTATTGCGCAGTATATTAGCGTATGCGTTTTTATTGTCAGCCACATATGGAAGAAGTCAAGTGTAGAGTTTCTCCTCAATGCACTTTTAAAGCAAATGAATGATGTGATGTTCAAAGTACTAAAAAACTAAAATGTAATGTAAATTAGTACCCAAGTAGTAGTACTTTCTGGTTTATGTTAAAATGAAAAACAAAATAAGAAAAAAAATATAAAAATGTATGTGTAAACAAATCAACGCTTCAATAGTTTTAATTATTTACTGCAAATAGCATTGAGGATTGAAAATAAAAAAATAAAAAAAAACAACAAATTTTTCTCAAAAGTTTTATTTTCCAAAAGAATTTGGTAGAAATAAAAAACAGAAACACTTTATGTTTTAAGTGTTATTTATGATTGTGTTTTCATGAGTTGTTTTTTTTTTTCTATTTTTTTTTTCAATACAGGGTCTTTTAAATTTGAGTTTTATTTTCAACCAAGCACACAAGCACAGGCTACTGTGTGATACAAAGTATTTTTTTTTTACTCCGAGGAGGGGTAAATGTACCTAACCACACCATAGAGAAAGTCGTCACATCCTCCGTGTGTGGGGCCCTCACCCACTAAATCCCCCCTCGTCTTCTGTGGACTTGTTCGTGTCCACTCCGGAACTACGGTGGTACTACTTCGGAGTGGATTCCTTTTGGCCTCTCCATGTTCATATCCGCGTCCGGATTGCATATCGAAAGTTGAGGAAACATTTAAGCTTGTCCACTATACCTTTCGTGTAAATCATCATCTCGGTTCCGCTTGGCACGGGTGACAGTATCACCCATGCCGACATGCTTACTCGTCCTGCAGCCTCAAGATCTCTCTTTTCCGTCTTAGAATGCGCTCTACGTAATTCACCACCGAGGTCCAATTTCCACTAATTGCAATCAAGACCCCGACAACGTTAGCGGCTGTGATCGTTCGAACTATTGACTTCAGTACACAACGATAGCTCTGCCAGCGTGCACACTCGAAAACAGTGTGTTCTGCGTTATCAATTATCTCCCCTTCTTCGAAAAGACATCGTTGTTGCCATTTTGAAATGGTGTTTTCCATGAAGTAACCGGTTATGTGATTTCCATCCGATTTTGCCTTATAAATCTCCATCCGCTCTGCTGCCAGCAGATCCACTGGGATTATACCCGCTATCACCAGTACGGCTGGAGCGGACACTGTACGGTATGCCGACGCGATACGCAATGCAGCCGTTCTCTGTACCGGTACAAGTGAATTTGCCCGCATCTTAACATCTAGTGTTTCGGCCCAAATTTCGCTCCCATAAAGCATAATGCCGTTTCCAACCTCTATCAGGAGTCTCCGTCTCGCCGGTAGTGGGCCTCCAATATTCGCCATTAATCTGCTGAGCTGTCCAAAGATCTTCTAGGCCTTGTTAGCCGAGTACTGAATCTGGTACGAAAATGTTAGTCTGGGGTCCAGCCTTATTCTCAGGTATTTCACCGAGCTCTTGGTCCTAATTATCTATTTCCAATACTCATGTCCACATGCAAAGGGTTACAACGACCAGTGATTAGCAGCAATTCCGTTTTATGTATGGCCAGGTCTAGGCCATGGGAATCCAACCACGTTTTTGTTCTCAGCATAAGACGTCTCAGTTTTCACTCTTCCGTATTCCTGGTCGTGATAACAGCCGCAATATTGTCTGAGTATCCAACCAAAAAAGTTCCCTCCGGCATATAGTCTCTCAGAATTCCGTCGTAGCTAACATTCCATTGGTCGAGGCCGAGGACAGAGTATATGACTACAATGTTTGAAACTTACTTAACTTACTTCATTAATTAGCCTTTATAGTCCTTTAGCCGGGACTATGACCTATTTTCTTACACCATAAGTGCTAGGACCTACAATTTAACATCGACTTTGAACTACAGATTTGGAAAGGTTTTTATGGCAATTTTGTCCACACCGTTTTTGTTAGAAGGCTGCTAAGACGAAATCCTTTCAGCCAAAGCTGAGTTTTGAACCACGACCTCACGTCTAATAAGCCAACACACAACCATTGGTTCTCTTTAACCAATACTCTTAAATTCCACAGTTCCCGCTTGACTACTTCTAATAAATAAAATGAAAACAAATTTAATTACAAAAAGAAATTCAAACTTGTAACCGTCTGTCGAAAAAATTTTTCCTTTGAATTGAAAACATTAAAAACTATTGTGGAAAATAGATTTGGGGTACAATTTTTTTATATTCTTTTTTTTATGAAATAAACTTTAAGACTATGAGTTCATTTGCGTCTTGTTGACTTGACTTCCACGCTTGATTAACTTACAATAGATTTCTTTATAAAGATAGGCACTGTGTTAATACACTCGAATAAAATTGTTAATAAAATATACATTCGGGTTGCTCGCAGGCTTTATGTTAGAAAGAATTTATTATTATTTAGAAATTATTGGTCAATTCACACGACTTTGTATCGTGTATGTTGTATTGAATACACTTGATTATTTGTGAATGTTCAATGCTATGCTGTATTGTGTATGTTGTATTCTTTTTCATAATTTTTGGCATTCAAACAATTCGATAACACGAAACCAATACAACTTATTAAAAACATATGACAAAAAATGTGTATACGTGTATTGAATTTTTACATGAAAAATATCAACAACAAGCATACACTGTTGTATAGTCGTCCAACAATACAATGAATACAACGATACAACGGCTTGTGTGAATTGACCATATGTTTCTTTATTTTTCGTTATTTTAAAAGGAATTTTTTAAAGGACTTTGTTTGGAATTATTCGATTGAGTGTCCTATTCTATGCATACTGAATGAACATATTCGTTCTTTCTTGCGCCCAGTTTAAAAGTCTAAAAGTACTGTTCGAGGTATCGGATAAGGTGATAAAAGAGGTGGTGTATACTGCAGTGCAGTTTATACTGTAGTAAAGTCGCCATAGTCTAGTAGATTGGCTTGTTGGACATGCGGCCTCAGTTCAAACCTCCGGTCAGACATTTCCAACAGAACGAAATGTGAAGAAATATTTCTTCGGCGACTTCTTCTCAGTAGTTTTCTGTCAAAACTTCTGAGAGTAAATAAAATTGACATGAAACGTTTCTCAAAGAAATCCATCGTTCGGAACCGACTTTAAACTGTAGTTTCCTCGGCAATCATGTATAAAATTAACACACACAACATAAGTGGTGTGAGAAGCTAAGCTGTAATCCTGACTGAGGGATTGTAATGACCAATTATGTTATGTATGTAAATATACTTTAGTGGCTCAGACAAGGTGAAGTGTTTCATGCACAATTTGCAGCAAGACACTTGATAACTTCCTTCAATACCTGAAAAGTATGCTAAAGCGTAGAGTTTTAGGAATTACGGGCTCATTGACAATTGTGTTCATACTACCAAAAGCTATAAACGTCGTATTAAAACATTGGGCATAAATAGGATACTTAGCCAGGATTACAACCATTTAGCCAGGATTACTACCTAAATTTTAACACCACCCGTGTTGTGGTGTATTCATTTTATACATGAGTGGCGGGACCTACAGTTTAAAGTCATCTACGAACGACAGATTTGAGGAACTTTTAATGGAAATTTTATTTCCTCTCAGAGTTTTTGCCGGAAGACGAGATGTCTGAGTTTGAAATTGAACCACATCCAATAAGCCAACACACCACCTTCTAGATTATGCGTCATTTTAAAAACGTTGTTACACTTTTCTGACTCTCTAGACCGTATTCGTCGACACAACACCTGCCACTACTGGGTTCGGCGCCACTGTGTCATAGAGGGAAACGAACTGGCGCGGAAGGTATGGTCAATGTCTGAGCAGGAGATGATAGAGGGGAAATATGCGCCACTACAAGAATACTTTTCCAAATGGGAAAAAGCAGCATGGAATTTTGAAGTCGCCATAGTCTAGTAGGTAGTGTGTTGGCTTATTAGACGTAAAGCCAGTGTTCGAGCCCCAGGCCATACATCAAGGCAAAATATAAAAAATATTCCTTCGGCGTCTTCATCTCAGCCAAAATTTCGACAGGAACTGTGAGTTCCCTGCATTTCAAAATAGACGTCATCGGTTTTTGGGAGACAGAACGTTAGAAGTGGACTGGTCGTTTTCAATCGGGAGCTCGGGGTGGTTCAAACACACTTCTAACAAATCATGACAAGAGGCTTACCTCACACTATGTAACACAATGGGCCATATGGGCCACCGATTTAACTTGCCTGTGAATGACTAGCAACACTCTAACCTAACCTAACCTGACTTATTTGTCAACAAGCAATACGTACATACACAATTGGTCATTACAACCCTTCAGTCAGGATTACAAACTAGTTTCTCACACGACTTATGTTGTGTGTGCCAATTTTATACATGAGTGGCGGGACCTACAGTTTTTAAAGTCGACTCCGAACGACAGATTTTTTGAAAGACTTTTCATGCCAATTTTCATTTACTCTCAGAGTTTTTGCCAGAAATCTGCTGAGAGGAAGCGTCGAAGAAATACTTTTAGTATTTTTGTTTTGATGTCTGGCTTGGGGTTTGAACCCAGGCTTTACGTCTGATAAGCCAACACACTACCTACTAGACCGCGGCGACTTTATCAGGCAATATGAAATACAAATGTTCTCGCCACCATCCGGAGATCATATTCGGTTAGAATTTTAAAGTGGAATTAACTTCTCCTAATAATGCCTTGGCCACTGCCGTATGATGTCATGTGTATGCAGAAATTACATGTGAGAGTGACAAAAATCAGAATACTTTGGACTTTCTACTGCTTTTGATTGCAAGCATATAGGTACAGTTTGATGAAGTGGTTTGATGTACATTGTCTCTTCAAGTTTTACTAACTATTTGCTTTGAGTGCAAAAGCATATGCTTCCCTGCCATTTATTTCTCTTATCGATTAATCATTTGTTTTTAAAACATTTTCAATCCAAATTAAATTTATTATTTTACATTTTTTTTCATTATTTTTTTAAATAAATTCAAAAAAAAAAATTAAAAAATTAAACATCTGCTACCATGACGTAATTACTTGTAAATGTTTGTATGTCTGTCCATCAGTCTGTCCGCCTGCCTATGTGTTTATTTGCTAATGTTAACAACATTTTCAGCAGCAACTTTACTTCAACTCACTCACATTCGTTCGCACATTTGGTACCACTGTACAGTAACAATAACAACATGACCAACTGAACTGCTATTATTAAAGCCCACACGCTGTCAGTGTATTTAGTTCTACCACAACAACAACCACAATAAAAATTTTCAATAAAATTACAGAAAATTTCTGAAATAATTTTTTATGTTACCCCATGAATGAATCGAATCGCTTATGTAGAGTTATTAAATTTATTCGGCTCATTAAATGAAATTATTTGCTTGTATTTCGATTTATTTTCTTATTAACAACAACACCTACTTTTTTGTTTTAATTCGAAAATTGATTATCGGTTTTATTCTGACATAAATATTGATTATTGTTAAATAGGGCCCCCTCCCCCTATACATATTGTGGTGTTATTTTAATAATTATAAATAAATTGTTTACAATTATCTAACCAAAGAATAATCGGCTTTTAATAGGCATTGAAAGATGCTTAGAAAGATGAGTAGAATTGAATCATACTCATAATTCATAATTTCATAATTTTCATACTACTCATATTCAAAGTTTGAAGTACTCATCGTACGTAAAAGCATTGTTTTGCTACTAACACACTTGCAACATTGTCAGACTATGCTGGATACGTATGGACAAGAAATTGACAAACTCACATCTGTCCTTAAATCGCGTGGCCATTCATTGCAAAATGGTGATTCTTACGGGCCACTGTCCTTTTGGTAGCCATGCTGAAAGATTCGGCATTCCAACTAATGCCTGTAGAAGAGGAGCTGTGGTCTTTAGGAGGAGAAACATAAGGTGTTTTACCTCATGTGTTAATGTTCTGCTCTTACATAACATACATATGTACATAATTGGTCATTACAACACTTTATTCAGGATTACGACCTAGCTTCTCACACCACTTATGTTGAGTGCGTTAATTTTTATACATTAATGACGGAACCTAGAGTTTTTTAAAGTCTACTCCGAACGACAGATTTTTTGAGAAACTTTCCATGGCAATTTTATTTTACTTTCGAAGTTTTTGCGAGAAATCTGCTGAGAAGAAATCGACGAAGAAATATTTTTTTATATTTCGTTTAGTTAGAGATGCCTGACCTGGGGTTTGAACCGAGGCCTCACGTCTAATAAGCCGACACACTACCTAGTAGACTACTGCTCTTACCATGAAGAATTGGAGGTTTCTGACCTCTAATGTTCTGACATCGTTGACCAGCTCTCTGATATAAAGATTGCTGCAAAGGCAAGATTTTTTTGAACTTGGGGCAGTTTTCTCTGGGGAACGGTATGGTAAAAAAATTTAATATAAATTTCAAGCCCTAGAATTAAAGCAGCAAATGAAAACGATGCCCATCTATTGATTTTTATTGAATCTAAATATCCTGAAAAAGGAAATGAACTGTCATTACTGACTCCAAGGTATCATCAGTTGCCAGAAAAAGTATGAATAACATAAAGTGCTTATATATGTACCCAAGGCATCAAGCGGTTAAAACTATTAATTTGTGTTTATTGTATGGAGAAGCAGTACTATTTGTGCCTCAAATCATTTTTATAGGCTGATAACTAAAGATGTACGCAAAGTGTTATCACTTCACACTCAGAATAATAATTTTTTTATTGAATTTTTTATTGCATTTTCTAAAAATAATTCGAAAGAAAATGTTTCACTTTTTTAGTACGAATTCATTCACGGTGACACATTTCAAGTACTTTGAATTTGGTTGGTACTTTTTTTTTGAAATTAATTTCTCTTTACCACACCATTTACGGAAAAGAGTCATAAATTTAATAAGAATTTGAATTTTTTTTTTTGTGAAAAAAAAAAAGCAAAATGCAAATGCAAATTTATAAAGTACTTGAGCCACTAAAACTTTTTTATATGCCGCTTTATTCTTTTGGGGTTTTTGTTTTTTCTTTTATGTGTTAAACATCTATTAAAAATTCATAATAATTTACACATGCCTCCAACTGTTACGTATATGTATTCAAAAGACTGTTTGAATAGTACAGTGTAAACACTAGGCACTCGTTTACAAAAACAAAAAAGGGGAAAAAAATGTTTTACAAAAAAGCAAACAAAAAACACAAAAAATGAATGAAAACAGTTGTGTGTACTTCAATATGATGATGAAAGCCAAAGTATGTATTTGCATGCCTACCTACGACCATCAATTGCATGGTGTATGCAACAGCAATGGCAACCGTAATAATGACACTAAAATATTACTCATTAATGATGGATTCAGGCATTTTAAAAATGACGAGAGTGTTACAAATTGATTTATAATAATTGCACGTTTTTCCATTTCCAATTTTTATTTCATTTGAAATGCTAGGCCTTCGTCAATATTTTCTAATCGTTTTTATTTAGCCTGTAAACGATATTTGTATTGCCTGTTAATGTAGTGATTTAAATGTCGTCATAATAATTGTAAATTTTGTTTTGAATCTAGCTGGCACCCACTGTACCTGCAGAGTTTTCATAATGAGTAGAAGACGGCAAAGTGACTGCATGCACCGTATGCGGAAACACTTGTTAGAATTTTTATCGCAAAGAATTTATTGTGTTTGACTGTTTAACTGTCACCATATAGAGGGTACTGTGCTGATTTTATGTTTCAAAACACAATTTCTGTTTTTTTCTAAAAATTTACAACTCATTTGACGGATATCGATCTGTCTTGACATGTTCTTTCAGGCACCTCTGCTACATGCGTGGTGCGGTAAGGTGGCGGATGTTCCATGAAGGGAAAAGTTCCCCCTAGACCAGAATTTACGCCCATTGAGACTTTTTAGTCGCCATAGTCTGGTACGTTGTATGTTGGCTTATTAGAGGTGAGGCCATGGTTCAAACCCCAGGTCAGACATCACCCACAATACGAAATATAAACAAATATTTCTGCGGCGACTGCCTCTCAACAGATTTCTGGCAAAAACTCAGAAAGTAAATAAAATTGCAAATTCCTTTTAAAAGGTAACTCTTTGAGTTCAAAGTTATGAGGAAACCGTCGAAAATTACCTTACCTGGACAACTTCAGGATCTGTACGAATAATTTCTATTGTCTCCATTTAATGGAATATTATTCGCACGTGTCACTGGAAGGTCCAAGCTCGTTGGTAGCAAGGGGGTACATGCAATATTGTCAGACTATGCTGGAAAGGTATGGGTAGGAAGAGAATCGAGTTATTTTTATTTTTAAACGCACGGCATTTGGAATGAGGGTCTGTCCGGAACTCACCATCTTCGACATATTAAGGTGCACAGGCATTGCACCTTGCTTTACAGCCAAGCTCAACTTTTTTGTTATACTTTGTTGAACTTGTTTGTAAACGGTGTTTTTATAGAGGTAGAAAACTTTAAGTTGGCATTACTTTTCAAGATGGCGACCGATTTAACAGCTGTCAAATGATTTATTCTCAGTTTGGTTTGGCAATTCATCATGAATAGACTCACGCCTGAACTACGCTTGCAAATAGTGCAATTTTATTTCGAAAATAATGGTTCTGTGCGGAAAACGTATCGCGCACTACGTCCATTTATCGTCGACAAAATCGTCCATCAGAGAAGTTAATTCGATTAACCATTTAACGTTTTCGCACCACGTTTACTCTTATTGATAACTCGCATCCCGAGAGACGCTGTACGGTGCGTACAGAAGAAGCTATTGCTGCTGTAGAGCGTAGCATTGAGGAAGACCCGAATGAGTCCATCCGCCATCGAGCACAGGAATTGGATCTGTGTCCATCCACTTTATGGAAGATTTTGCGGAAGGATCTTGGTTTGTGTGCTTACAAAATCCAACTCGTGCAAGATTTGAAGCCAAACGATCATCAAGTAAGGCGTAGATTCGTCGAATGGGCTCAAAACGAGATTACCGTTGTTCCCGATTTTCATAAGCGAATTTTGTTTAGCGATGAAGCGCACTTCTGGTTGAATGGCTACGTCAACAAACAAAACTGCCGCATTTGGAGTGAAGGTAATCCTCAAGTGTATGTGGACACACCGTTACATCCAGAAAAACTGACTGTTTGGTGCGCTTTATGGGCTGGTGGAATCATCAGTCCGTAGTTTTTCAAAAACGATGGTGGCCAGAACGTTACAGTCAATGGTGATCGGTATAAAGCCATGATGACTAACTTTTTCATTCCTGAATTGGATAACCATGATGTCCAGGAGATGTGGTTCAACAAGACGGCGCAACATGTCACACAGCTCGTGCCACAATAGATTTATTGAAAGACACGTTTGGTGACCGCCTAATTTCACGTTTTGGACCTGTGAATTGGCCTCCAAGATCTTGTGATTTAACACCGCTAGACTACTTTCTCTGGGGCTATGTAAAGTCATTGGTCTATGCGGTAAAGCCACAAACTCTTGACCATTTGGAAGACAACATACGCCGTATTATTGCCGATATACGGCCACAAATGTTGGAAAAAGTCATCGAAAATTGGACGTCCAGATTGGACTACATCCGCGCCAGCCGTGGCGGTCATATGCCAGAAATCATATTTAAAATGTAATGCCACAAGATTATTTTTCGGATAAATAAAATTCATGTCAATCGAATAATCCATCGTTGTTTTATTGCAACTTTCTTTATAAGAAGAGTACTGGTTGTCTTCTGTCCCTAAATCGCATGACCTTTCACGGAAGACTGTCCTATTGCAAGGGAGACATTCCTTCAAATAACTTCGACAGGAGCTATGGGTACGATGTTGCGAAAAAGAAAAAGCTGACCTGCTTCTAATATGAATTTACACTAATTTGTGTCATACTTGATGGAATCCTGCAATGTATAAGAGTGACGGGACCTACAGTTGTAGGTTTTGATATTGCAACAAACGCCGTAGTCTGGTAGGTAGTGTGTTGGCTTATTAGACGTGAAACCACAGTTTAAACCTCAGTTCATACATCTCAAAATATGAAAAAAAATTTTCGGCGATTTCTGGCATAAATTCTGAGGCTAAATAAAATTGCTATGAAAAGTTTCACAAAAATCTGTCGTTCGGAATCGACTTTAAACTGTAGGTCCCACCGCTCATGTATAAAATTAACACACACAACATAAGTGGTGTGAGAAGCTAGGTCGTAATCCTGACTGAAGGGTTGTAATGACCCATCATGTATGTATGTTTAGGAGACCCTACAAATAATTTTTTTTTTTTTGCAAACCATAATACAGTCACCATTCTGCCACCTGTAGAGATCAAATATAAGCAGAAAATTAAAAAAAATGTTTATTCAAAAAGCAAAGAAAAAAACTGTTTAATTCCATTCAATGGCAACGATGCGTATATTTGACATGCCCTGCATTCGCTCACAATTGATGTTCTGTTTAGCATTTTCGTTGGATTTTTTTTCATACAAAAAACGAATGAAAATTTAAAAACAAAAATTTTTTTAAATTTAATTTCTATAAGCGAACAAACAAAAAAAAATTCTCTTTATAACGGTATTAAAAATTTATTTATTAATTTTATTACCCGTTAATTACTTGCTATTTAATAGTATTTTAGCCGAACATTTTCAAAATTTTTAAAATGAAAGAAAGCAAAGAAAAGAAAATGAATAATTCTTCTGTTAATGGCTGATCTATTTTCAAATAACGCTTCTAATATACAATCAAACAATTGTAAACAAATTTCTGTTTATCAATTACGGTGGCTATTAACCTTCTTTAACAATTAGCCAAATTTAGTAGCCTTTAACGCTCCTTTCCTACATATTGAATGTGAGAAAATGTTTGAAATGTTTTTTTTTTGCAAATCATAATAATTTATTATTCGTTGATAGAAATATATGTTTGTAGCGGTAATTATTTTGTTTATATGGCCACCATGGGGGTGCAGTAGCGATTATAAATTATTTTCGAAAAATTTCTATTCAATCAATTCATTCATAAGCTTAATTATGTTTTAAATGTATGCCTTATTCTTTGCCAATAAAAAATTCAAATATTATTAAGTTTTGTTACGAAGGCCGTTCAATAAGTCCTTGAGGTTTTAAATTTCCCAACGATTATGATTGCTATCAGCAGTCGTTTGATTCTTATCAAAATTTCAAAACTGAGGGTAGATTTGATCTTAAGCAAATAATTAACCCTGGACGGTTACTTTTCATTTTTGTACATTAAGGTTACTCTTCGTTACATCGAAGAACAGTTTAACCCTAATTGGTTACAGATCAGCGAATCGACAAAGTTCATTTACTCTTTATCATATAATTCTTTTATATTTGACCAAATTTCGCTCTTTTTATCAACACTGTTGCGAAGGCATTGCATTGTACGTTATGTGAGCTGGCAGGAATACTTTTTGTGGATATATATGAAGCCTCTCATGTACTGGAATAAGTCAGACCCAAGCCATTATAGCTACAATTGGTAAGATAACGACAGAAATATTGGAAAAATTATGCCAAAATTAGAGCTGAAAGATCGTAAAGCTACGGCTTAGTTCCAAGCTACATTTTAATGAAATAATCTTCTGAATGTAGGTTAGGTTTAGTTAGCAAGTAGCTCGCCGTTCACAGGCAAGTTCAAATGTGGGCCATATGGTTCATTGTGCTACCCAATGTGAGGTAAGCGGCATTGTCAAGATCAGTTGCTGGTAAGTTTAAACAACACCGAGCTCCGTATGAAACCGGCCAATTCCTTGAGTGGCATGTTCGCCACCATGCCCAGATTTTTAAATGTTCTGTCACACAAAAACCGATGATGTCTGTCCTGAAGTGCAGAGTACTCGCATAAATGGTGTTGTTTAGTTTTTGTTGCTTCCACATCTTGGCAGTTTTTGCAGTAATCCTGGTGGGCCAGACCGAGCTTGTCTTTTGAAAGTAAATGGCGGTTATTTTCTCATCGCTTCAATTTTCACAAGATTTCTGGCACAAATTCTGAGAGTAAAATAAAATTGTCATGAAAAGTTTCTCCTGCCACTTGTGAATAAATTTAACATAAACAATATGGGTGGTGAGAGAAGTTATGTCATGATCTTGACTGCAGGGTCAGGCAATTTTATTTACTCTCAGAGTTTTTGCCAGATATTTGCTGAGAGAGGAAGTCGCCCAAAGAAATATTCTTTAATACTTTTATTTGTTTCCAAGGTTTGAGCTAAAGTTTGAGTCATGAACTCAAACATGAATAAGCCTACACACTACCTACTAGTCTATGGCGAGTGCATTGCAGTGAAACTAAAAAAATAGTTTATTTGAGAACGAAAAAAGGGACTAGGCTAGCGACTAGGAACGCATATTAGATTCGAATTTGTAGGAAAAGAGCTCCACATAGCATGGCCAAATTATGGATTCTGTTTTGATTGTATTGCGTGATGAGTTGACTACGCTGATGTCTTCAGTAAGAATCCTGAAACAAATTTTCGATGCATCACTATAGATCATCACCAAATAATCTACAACTGAAGGATGAGATTAAGATTTGGCAGGTTAGATGGTGAACTTTCATTCAAGGTTATCAAGGTCTCATTTAGGCTAGCATTTATGACCATTGTGATACCACAATACCTTTAAATGAAATCATTCCGACTCCAAAATATCTTCATATTCCAGCAATCTTTATATTGAAGAGTTCGTTCAAGGATGATAGAAAACGTGAGGCATGACAAACTCAAAGTACTGACACTTTAGGTGAAAGTGTGTTTTTTTCTTCTACTCAGTTCCTCAGCTGCAGCAAAGGCCATTCGATGGAATAAGAAGACTATCTTCCACTAATACAATGGCCTGTAAAATTTATAAATGACTCTGCGACTTAAGGATTCACCTCTGTCCTTAAGTCAGTCCTCTTCTTGTTCATACAAGTCCAGTAAAGTCTACCAATACATACATACATACTTGGTCAGAATTACGACCTATCTTCTCACATCACATATCCTATGTTTGCTAATTTTATATGTGAGTGGCGGTATCTACAGTTTAAAGTCGATTCTGAACAATAGAGTTTTGAGAAACTTTTCATGTTAATTTTTTTTACTCTCAGAGTTTTTGCCAGAAATCTGTTGGGTGGGAGTCGCCGAAGAAATATTTCTTCATACTTCGTTTTGATGCAGATGTCTGATCCAGGGTTTGAACCGATGTCTCACGTCTAATAAGCCAACACACTACCTACTAGACTTTGGTGACTTCAATACTAATATTGTACTGAAATTCTCGCTGCCAACAAAGTTGGTAATACCTAGTCCTAGTTGGATAATACGTAGTCAAACTTCGGAAAACTGATCGGAAACCCTAATTATGGCCGTATAGTGCCGCAGATAGTAAGTTTCGTAACGTCTCTGATCACTTAATCAGCAATGCAAAATATGTCGTTACCGCTATGTCCTGGAACACAGATTTTACAATTGAATGATCTGAAATCTCTCTGAGATATTCTCGGCATTCATAAATACGGATGAGTGTCGAAGAGTCTTAAATTAGACGCTTAATTGCAGGCAGACCACTTACTTACTTAGTTGGTCACTACAACCCGTTAGTCAGGATTACAACCTAGTTTCGCACACCATTGATGTTGGGTGTGTTAACCAATGAGTGGCTGTTAATGTCGACTCCGAACGATAGACTTGAGAAATTTCAGTGGTCAGGCAGTTCACTTACATAATTGGTCCTTACAACCATTTAGTCAAGATTACAACCTAGCTTCTCTGTTGTGTGTGTTAATTCATGAGTAGCGGAACTTACTGTTTAACGTCGACTCCGGACAGACTTTTCATGCAAATTTCATTTTGCTCTCAGAGGGCAAGGGGATCGCTGACAAGAAATTGCCGAAAAAAATAATTTTTTTCGTTTTGTTCGAGATGCCTGAGCCAGAGGTTAAACCGCTACCTATTAGACTACGGCGACTTCAAGGCAGTCTTTACGAGAGGTTAATATAAGTATTTTTTACGAATATACCGCGGGCAACACTACTTAGCATTTTTGAGACTTCGGTATAAATCTCAAGGATGCCACGGGATGTATCCTGCTTTTCAGACCAGAATATCCGAATTGGAATTCTAAAAGCAAGTGCCATATTCAGAAAGTTATAAGAAACCATACAATTGACTTGATTGTGTCTTTGGCATCCCAGAATTTCAGTATGCTGAGATTGGCCAAAATTTAAAATCATTGAGCCTTTATGCTTATGTCATAGCCTTCTGCTTCAATAGAAGTTCAGTAAGGAGCCAGTTTGGTACAACAAATAATGTGTTTTTGGTACTAAATTTGGCACCAAATAATATTTTTGTTCCATGGAACTATTTTCAAATGTATGGAGCTATCATTGAGCCTTTGCTTCACTATGTTAAACCTCTGCTTCAGTAGACGTTTAATAAGGAGCCAATTTGGTACAACAAATAATGCTTTTTGGTACTAAAATTTGGTACTAAGCAATAGTTTTGTTCCATAGGACTATTTTCAAATGCATGGGGCTATCATTGAGCCTTTGCTTCAAAGTCTTAGCCCTCTGCTTTAGTAGACGTTTAATAAGGAGCCAATTTGGTACAACAAATAATGTTTTTTGGTACCAAAATTTGGTACAAAATAATATTTTTGTTCCATGGAACTATTTTTAAATGCATGGGGCTATCATTAGGCCTTTGCTTCAACGTCTTAGGCTTCTGCTTTAGTAGAAGTTCAGTAAGGAGCCAATTTGGTATAACAAATAATGCTTTTTGGTACTAAACCTTGGTACTAAATAATTTTTTTGTTCCGTGGGACTATTTTGAAATGCATGGAGCTATAATTGAGCCTTTGCTTCAACGTCTTACCCTCTGCTTCAGTAGACGTTTAATAAGGAGCCGATTTGGTATAACAAATAATGCTTTTTGGTACTAAAATTTGGTACTAAATAATATTTTTGTTCCATGGGACTATTTTTAAATGCATGGGGCTATTATTGAGCCTCTACTTCAACGTCTTAGCCCTCTGCTTTAGTAGAAGTTATTAAGGAGCCAATTTGATACAACAAATAATGCTTTTTGGTACTAAATTTGGTACCAAATAATATTTTTGTTCCGCGAAACTATTTTAAATGCATGGGCCTATCGTTGAGCCTTTGCTTCAACGTCTTAGCCCTCTGCTTCAGTAGAAGTTTATTAAGGAGTTAATTTGGTGTAACAAATAATACTTTCTGGTACTAAAATTTGGTACCAAATAATATTTTTGTTCCACGAAATTATTTTAAATGCATGGGACTATCGTTGTGCTTTTGCTTCAACGTCTTAGCCCTATGCTTCAGTAGAACTTTAATAAGGAGCCGATTTGGTTCAACAAATAATGCTTTTTGGGACTAAAATTTGGTACAAAACAATATTTTTGTTGCACGTAGTGTTTCTGAAGAGTATTTATGTTGCTGTCTATATGCCATAATTGTTTATGTTACATATTATCACAGAAAATCTACGTCTAACAAATGTTTTGACATCATGACTACATTATGCTCATTTTTTGTTGTATTTTCGTATGCCATCTCATGTCATTACTACTGACATATTACAAAAGCCTAGACAATGGCATGGCATAGACAGGGTAAGAACATTTGCCAACATTACACAATTATAGCAACAAAACTAAAAGAGGGTGAAACATAACATTCAACAGAAGCATGGAAAGGTCATGCAAATATTTATTTTCCTTTTTTTTACGGAACATCTGTAGGCCAAACTATTCTTAGGAAATATTCCAATAAATTAAACATGACAACATATCTACATATGAACACATATGGTACATGAAAATATTTACTGAACATAAAAACAAAAGCCATGATAAACATATTAACAATCATAATAATGATGAAAATAATCATAATAATGATGATGATGATGATGAATGGCAGCTAATATCGTATATTGAAACGCATTAATTTGATACTTAATGTCGTGGGTACGTTTTTTTGTTGTTGTTGTTGTTAATGCTTTAAAAATTAAGGCATTATTTCATGTATAATTTCAATTCATTAAATGAAATCAATCTAAAAGATTTCCAAGTTCACATAAATTTTGTAATTTAATTGACTGAATAAATAGTCCGTATTAAGCTGTTATATTGTCAAGTTTATGGCCACCCCCCCCCCTCATAAAGACTTCATTATTAATAAATTAATATGAAAAAGGCTTTTAGTAGCTTATTTCAAAAAGACATTTTAATCATTTTCGTTTAATAATCATAATATTCTGTGACAGATTTCGAAATTTGTCTCACTAGGAGAAAATAGAAGAATAATAAGAGAATAATATAAGCGTTTTGCTTTTTTAAAACTTTCTACAAACTGATAGGAAACTTAACAAATAACCTTCGAATAATGTACTCCAACAGTAACTACAGCAAATTTGTGAAAGACTAGTATAGTCATCGTAGTTTAGTAGGCAGTATGTTGACTTATTAGACATGAGGCCACGTTTCGAACCCAAGGTTAGACATCTCCCAACAAAACGAAGCATGAAAAAATATTTCTTCGGCTACTGCTTCTCAGCAAATTTCTGGCAAAAACTCTGAGAGTCAAGAAAATTGAATTGAAAGTTGCTCAAAAAATCTATCGTTCGGAATCGACCTTAAACTGTAGGTCAGGCAACTCATGTGCAAAATTAACACATACAACATATGTGGTGTGAGAAGATAGGTCGTAATTCTGATCAATTATCTATGTGTGTATTGGTAGACTGTACAGGACTTGTATGAACAAGAAGAGGATTCACCTCTGTCCTTAAGTCGCTGGGCCATTTATAAATTTTACAGGCCACTTGTATTATTGGAAGATAATCTTCTTTTTTCATAGAATGCCCTTTGCTGGAGCTGATTAACTGAGGAGAAGAAAGAAGCACACTTTCACCTAAAGTGTCATTTCATTTTATTTCATCCTTGAACAAACTCTTCAATATAAAGATTGCTGGAGTATGAAATTTTTTGGAGTCAGAATAATTTCATTTAGAGAATGCTTGATTGTAGGTTTTGGATATTAATTGTGGTTCTCACAATGGTCATAAATTCTAGCCCAAATGAGGCCATGAGGAACTTGAATGAAGGTTCACCATCTAACCTAACCCAACCTTAATCTGATTATGATGCGATTGACTTCAGTTGTAAATTATTTAATGATGATCTGTTGTTATGCATTGGAAATTTTTTTCTGACGATTCTTATTGAAGACAGCAGCGTATTTAACTCATTACGCAATACATTCAAAACAGAATTCATTCTTTAGCCGCACTATGTGGAACCTTTTTCCTTCAAATTCAATTCTAATATGCGTTGCTAGTCCCTAGTTTAGTCCCTTTTTTCGTCCTTAAATAAACTATTTTTCTAGTTCCAATAAAATACAGTCGCCATAGCCGAGTGCATTGTAGGGCATTGGCTTATTAGACTAGAACCCGTGATTCAAACCTTAGCTCAGACGTTTCGAACAAAATGAAGTTAAAAAAAATTTTCTTTAGGCGACTTCCTCTCAGCAAAAACTCTTAGAATAAAAAGGTTTAGGTTTAAGGTAGAGGACGTGTACTTGACAAGTACAGCACACGGGGGCCAAATTGACCCATTTTTCAAAACGTCCTTAAGATGGAAGGAGAATAGAGGTGATAGGAAAAAAAGGAGAGGAGAGCACTACTACACTAATGAAATCCTGGCACTTCTCAATCAGCCAAAGCTATTAATGAATCTGTGGAGAGCCTTGATGTCGGCTCTCGACCAGGGATCAGCAATGAGTATTCGAAAAGATGTGTATATTCGAATCATATTCATAATTTGTGACACTTATACGCATTCATACTTATTTTAATATCATGGAACCTCTACTCATATTCAAAGTTTGAAGTACTCATCGTACTCATACTTAACAACACGTATGATGTTGTTGATTTCGACTCTCCTTTACTCAACTTATACAAGAATCAAAAAATAAGTATGATTCGCGTACAATACTCACCAGAAGGTTGTATGTTTGCTTTGCTTGCAGCCTTTTCTTTATTCTTTTTTTGTAAATGCAACAACAACTAAAACTGTAAATTTCGATGAATAATTCGAATCACTCGAAGCATTTATGAATATTATAAGTATTTTTCTAAATTTATGAATCTAAATGAGTAGGCTTGTGAATCAAACATATTTCGAATGTTATGAGCTTGATGTCAACGTTGTACTCATACTCATTGCAACCTGTACTTATAAATCTATGTTGTAGTGAGTACGAATGAATCAGAGTAGTTGAATCTCAAGTGAATTATGAGTACTTATGAGTAGCGAAAAAACGATTCATTGCTGATCTCTGCTCTCGACACAGAATTCAAACCCTCAATGAAGCCCCTGCCAAGGGTCCTCAACCTCAACCTACTAAGGGTTCCAACTCATCCTCATCGCAACATAACCTGCAATAGTTCGGCTGGGATCTGTTCCAGATCCCTGTCAGAGTAATAAACCCGATAACTAACCTTAAACTAGCCTTATCCAAGCCCAGAGAATAAATAAAATTGCCATGAAAGAGTTTCTCAAACATCTGTTGTTCGGACACGACTTTAAACTATAGACACCGCCAGTCATGGATGAAATTAACACTTACAACAAGGGTGGTGTGAGAAGCTAGGTTGTAATCCTGGCTAAAGAGTTATAATGGCCCACAGAATGTAACTTATGCTTTGCATAAGTACGGTTTATGCCCTGATTGTTGATCCTAAATACGAAATATTCTCGAATGAAATTTCTAAAGTTAAAACAAAAATGTAATTGCCTACTGGAAGTTAGGGAGATAACATAGCGAAACATAAGGTATCGGAACGATTGCTTTTTGAACGGCAGGAGTTTGAGTTAAAAACAGTAGTTTGAGTTATTTTTATAACATTATCTACGTATTTTCAATTTTTCTAAATATTTTACGTAAAAAAATTGCTTCCGAAATAATCATTTCCTTCCCTTAGAAGTAGGGGGCAGCCAGAAACCAAGTGGAATGTATGTGTATGTGTGTTGCAGTAACAAAATATTTTCCAAATACCTCAACATCTGTCTACTTTGGAAATAACAAATTACGCAGAACTTTCTACGTACAGTGAGTGAATGAGTACATGATTGAATGAATGAATACATGAATGAATGAATGAATGAATGAATGAATGAACAAAACAATATTATTGTAGAATTGTGTCACTGTCAGCAACCCAAAATTGATTTTATTGTTATCAATTTTGACGATATTCCATTGTTGTGTGTCAACGCTGTATGAACAATAAAAATTTTGTTGTGACTGTAATGTTGCACGAAGGTTTTTTCATTTAATTTTTGCTTTTTATTTTCTGTATACTTTTGAAATCGATACCAACAAAGTTATCTAAAATAATTTAAAGGACATACTGTTTAAGAGTTTAGAGTTAAATAAAGGGTGTTGCAGCCAAAGGTATGATAGGAACTTAAGCTTCATTAAAGTAGAGTTGGCCCTACTTATTCTGGATGGGAAGCTTGTCGGGAAATCGAATATACTTAACGAGCTTTTTTCACGCCTCCATTAATTACTAGGCTTGTAATAAAGTGTTGGGGTAAAGGGGATTTTGGTAAGTAACGATTCCTTTGATCTAAACAGCAGCCGTCAGTCAGGCATCGAAATGGATGGAAATCCCTAGTCTATACTTGATATGGCGGATACAAATATTTTCCTGTAGTGGCGCCTTGCTTACAAAAATAATGTTAGCACCTTTTACGCTAGTCCATTTTTCTATGGGCTTAGCAATTAAAACTTAAAGGCATCTCTGGGCGACTGGGCAGCAGCGCAGAACAAATATTACAACCTCGAAGATCTTGAAGGAATTTGGAACTATTAAGAACTATTAGTCTACCAGGGTCAGACATTTTCAATACAGCGATGTATGAAAAAATATTTCTTCGGCGACTTCCTCTCAACAGATTTCTTGCAAAAACTCTGAGAGTAAATAATATTGCTATGAAAAGCTTCTCAAAAATCTGCCTTTCGGAGTCGACTTTAAACTGTAGACCCCACCACTCGTGTATGAAACTAACACACACAACATAAGTGGTGTGAGAAGCGAAACTGACTTGAGGATTGTAATGACTAATTATGTATGTATGTATGTATATAAGAGAGTTGACTACATGATACCGCACTTTGACTTTTCTTTCAAGGAAGTTTAGAGCGTCCATTCATCGTATACACTTCATAAAAATTTTCACTGCTAGTTTTAGATTGAATGGAACTGTGTGTTGTGAATAATAAAAGGCTGTAGTAAAGATTATTTAAAATACAAATATTTCTATAGAGGATATTATCATAATCTTTGGCGTTTTATGACTGTCGCAAGTCTCTCAATGAGTTACAGAAGCGGTACTACATTCACATCACTTCAAGTAAATGTGGATTGAATGAACTAGCCATACTATACATGGCGTAACCCCAAGTCAGACATCAAAACGAAAATATTTCTTCGGCGACTTCCTCTCAGCAGATTTCTGGCAAAAACTCTGAGATGTAAATAAAATTGAAATGAAAAAGTTTCTCAAAAATCTGTCGTTCGGAGTCGATTTAAAGCTGCCGGACCTGCCACTCATGTATAAAATTAACGTAAACAACATAAGTGGTTTGAAAAGATAGGTCGTAATCCTGACTGAAGAGTTGTAATGACCAATGTATGTTAAGTAAATGGCGGAACCATATCCCGTGAATTCTCTACATGCTGAAATGTTTTTGAAGGTCCTGTTGTTGCACCGCTATTACCTATTCCGTCAGGTAATTATAACACCTGGTTGGCATCTCTCAACCATCCCGAAAGTCATATAAACGCGTGAATTTTTCTCAAATCGCCTTTGGCTACCCATGTTTCGTCAAAAAATTCTGGGTGTCCAGGAAATTTTCTTCTCAGGTTCCCAAGTACCAGACAATAACAGTAGTTGCTGTAAGCTATTCATAGGTTACGGACGTATGCACCCAGAAGTCAGTGCCTTGTTTTAATTGCTATGACGTTCATAGGATAGTCTTTGCACTAGTTTATGGCGAATTTCATTCTGCATATGTCTCCATCGTATTGAAATAGTCTAGTCCATAAGGCTGCCGAATAACTGTAGCATCTTTCAGGCGGAAGTAACGGCGATACAGGCAGCAGCAAATTATTAAGGCACAAATATGCTCAGCCGTGATATTACCTTACTTCCTGAGAGCCAGAGGTAGCTGAACGAAATGATGTGTATATAGGGATGTGGGTAGGGGGACATAGCGAAATTTCAAATATGAATTGGAAATCGCTTTGCGAGCCTATAATTTACAAGGCAGTCATGACTATCATAAGCGCTGGATAGGCGGCTTCAGATACGGGCAAAAATGTCGAAGAAAATCTGACCAAAACTGTATAGAACGCACACGAAAAATCTGCTTAAAGTCTAACGAAGCATGCGCAGTATGGTTTTCGGGGACATTGCGAAGTATTGCATTATTGGCACGAATGCTAAGCGCATTGGTCGTGCATATCTAGCAATTTATTCCAGCAGAAGCAGTGAAGATGAGGAAGAAGAGGAGACTGTTTTGTATCTATTGGCTACATGCCCAGCATATTGGAGGAGGGGTCACTACGGGCACGCATGCTAAGCGCATTGGTCGTGGATATCTATGTATTGGGTTAGGTTAGGTTAGGTCGGAGTGGTAGCTCTGATCTCAAAAAGCTCACTTGAGCACGCATAGCGGCCCGTTGTGATGCCACGGGTGAACGCAGTCCCTGTACGGACGAAGTTCCACCAAAATCAGGGAAGAGGAAGAAGTTGGTCAGCGCAAGGACTGCACATCAAAAGCACGACTACACTACACTGCAAAATCGCTACACTCGAAAATCAGGCAGAAAGTTTGATAAACGAAGCTACATCATTGACATCAATAGATTAAAGCTCCGTTAAGCTGACAAGAAATGGGAGCCAAATAACTTACATCTGCATCTCACAAAAGGTGGGCACTGACAAAGAAAGCGGATAACAGCCTGCTCTTCCTCAGAGGATCTGCATCCATGGCAGAAGTCGTTAAATGGGAGCCGTATCCTTTCCACGTGCCTACCCATAACACAATGACCTGTAAGCATGGCCACTGTGTTTGAGATGATGCCACGACCAAGTCCAAGTAACTGGTTGATACGCCTTCTATCCATCAGGGGCCTGGTGAGTCTAGCGGTGGAGCAGGACTCCTCATTGACCCAGGATAGGTTGGCGTCTAGAAAGAATTTTCGCGCAATGGCCAGCTTGACCGAGGCGAGTGGCATACCCAAGTCTACTAAAGAGGATTCCGGAAGGAGTGCACCAGTTCTGGCAAGCTCACCGGCCCTGCAGTTCCCCGAAATGTTACTGTGCCCGGGGAACCAGACCAGTGAGACACTAAAGCACCCAGAAAGAAGGTCAAGACAGCGACGATATTCCCTAACGATCCTGGAGTTATTCGCAACACCTGACAGAGATCTTATGGCGGCCTGACTGTCAGATAAGTGCAAGACGCGGGTAAAAGAAGCTTCGTTGACGAGGATCCATTGAGCTGCCCGCTAAATGGCCTTCACCACCGCCTGAAGCACGCTACAGTAATCCGACAGTCGAGAGAGATGCTTAGCTCCAGTTTCCCAGAATAGACTCTGCTCCCGACCACATTGTCGACTTTAGAGCCGTCCGTGTATATATCCAGGAGTTCCGGGGGGACGGTGTTAAACACAATGTGCCAACGAGACAGGGCATTAAGTATAGTCGCAGCAAACTTAGCTGCCTGCTTAGCGAGAAGCACAGTAGGAAGCCAGTTGAGCATTGCGAACTATTGGGTACATGCCCAGCATATTGAAGCAGAAAAAGAAATCTTGACATAGACGATATGGAGAGAGTCAGAGTCCAAACCTCTGAATGGTTCCAAGACTAGGGGTTAACAGAAAACTGTGGTACCTGTTTGGCCTAAGTGTGTCTATCCAACTTCTTTGGATAAACGGCCACTTCTAACATCCTAACTATGCCTACATGAGATCAGATTTCTTTCCAAAAGTAGAAACATTCCCTGCTCTATGCCGTTATACTTAAATGTGCCTGCAGACAACATTTTAAATCATATTTAATACGCCTGGTTTTTAACCGATCCGAGTTTTAAAATAAAATTTTACTCAGCTTCAAAAAAGTACAAATTTTTTAAAATAAAATTCTAACTGAGACTGTAGCAAATTCTACTTTGAAATCTAACACCCGCACACATCTTCTGATATCATCCTGCAGCTGTGACATTCAATCTTCCTTTGTTACTCTTTATAGATATATTGTACAGTGCCATGTCAATGTCAACGACTCAATGGAATGGCATTTGACAGTATTATTGACACTTTGATATTCGATGTAGGAAATGATTAATGAAACTGAAGAAATGTTCTGTTGTTATTTTTTTTTCGTTTTTTAACTGTCAGCAGTTTGTCTGCCTTATAGCCACAGACACTGCAACGAATTAGAAGTTTTATGTGTTACGGCATCAATATGATGACAGTCGTAGCCGAAGTTGAGAATGATTTTTTAGCCTGTTTAAATCGATGATAAGTATCGCATGTATCAGCAACATTTTAAATAACAATATTAATAGGACTCCTTGTTCTTTAGAAAATTTTTAAATTACCAAGAAAAGCTTCTGTTCATGCTTCTGTTTATTTGCTGTAACACTTACAACATATCCTCACTGTTGGCTGGCAATATTATGTAGAAAAAGTTTCTCATTTTACCACTCCCCCAATCCCATTGGAATACATGCATTTTTTTCTGCTGTTTTTAAACTTTTGTTATTGACCTTTCCTTAATCCGTAAATACAAACAATTTGTATCTCTTTTTAGCCTTTATTTCCATTTTATTTTAACGATTTTTTTTTTTAAATTTTAAAGGATAGACCAACAAATGTAAAAGTTTTAGCCAAATTCGTTAAATTACCATTGGCGTAATGTTTTTTTTTACAAAAAATGAAAACTTTTAAAAACACTTAAAAGGGTTTGTATAACAAAGAAAAAAAGGAACATTATAAGCCTTCTTCGAAACTACTTTCATTAAGCATTTTTAAGTTTAAAGTACGTCTGAGCACCTGTTTGCATAATAAAAATAAATTTTAATATTAAAAATTTTGTTGAAACTCCTACTGTTGCCGCCGAAATCCACTTGATAGTGAACTTTCACTGATTTATAATTTATTAACATTTATTGTTTATTTAAACGAAACTAATTTCATAAATCATTATAATATGAAATATTAGTCAAATATTAATATTAGGATACTTCCCATAAAAGTCTTAAATTTGAAAATTCTTAAAATAGCAAATATTCGCTAACTGTAATTATATTTTGTATTATACATTATTTTCTTCCTGAAATGTGTATAAGAGAACTTATTATTAATTATAACGGTACCTATTTACATATGTATCACATAGGCATCTGAAGTTAGCAGTTATCAATTAGAAAATTTATTTGTCAGTCGGTTAAAGGCACGCAAGCCTACAAAATTGTTTTAAAGCGCTCATCGCTCAGGGTAAAATTAATAAATTAATGCACAAGGAGTGCTGTTAAAAATTTTGTGTTTTATTTAACGCCGGCTCATTTATACCGTGCCGTAACACCTACCCTTTATTTTCCCAATTAGCAGTATTGATTTGAAGGTATGCATCACAGATCAGCAATGAGTATTCAAAAAGATGAGTAGAAGCGAATCATACTCATAATTTCTGATACTTATAAGCATTCATACTTATTTTAATATCATGGAAGCTTTACTCATATTCAAAGTTTGAAGTACTCATCACACTCATACACATACTCAACACGTATGATGTTATTGATTTCGACTCTCCATTACTCAACATTCACTAGAATCACAAAATAAGTATGATTCGCGTACGAACACTAAAATACTCACTAAAAGGTTGTCTGTTGGCTCTGCTTGCTGCTCTGTCTTTTTCTTTTTTTTTTGTAAATGCAACAACAACTAGGACTATAAATTTTGATGAATGATTCGAGTCACTCGAATCATTTATGAGTATTATAAGTATTTTTCTAAATTTATGAATCTAAATGAGTAGGCGTATGAATCAAACATATTTTGAATCGTATGAGTTAGATGTCAACGTTGTACTCATACTCATTACAACCGGTATTTATAAACCAACGATGTAGTGAGTATGAATGAATCGGAGTGGTTAGATTTGAATAGTGTTGACTCACTTATATTAAAAATTCATCAGTGCTTATGAGTAGCCAAAAAACGATTCATTGCTGATATCTGGTATGCATTCTATTGGATGATGTATCGTTAGACAAAATCATACTTACTTAAGTGCTCATTACAACCTTTTAATCAGGATTATAACCTAGCTTCTTACAAAACCCACGTTGTGTGTGTTAATGTTATCCGTGAGTAGCGTGCTCTAAATATTAAAGTCGCTTAGGTTAGGTTAGGTTAGGTCGGAGTGGTAGTCTGATATCACAAAGCTCAGTTGAGCACGCATAGCGGCGCGTTATGATGCCACGGGTGAACGCAGTCCCTGCACTATCCAAGTTCCACCAAAATCAGAGAAAAGGAAGAAGTTGGTCAGCGCAAGGGCTGCACAACAAAAGCACGAATACCCCGCACTGGAAATCCAGCCAGAAAGTTTGATGAACGAAGCTATATCCTTGACGTCAATAGATGATAGCTCCGTTAAGCTAACATGGAATGGGAAGCCAAATAACCTATATCTACACCTAGCAAGAGACGGGCACTGCATCCACGGCAGAAGTCGTTGAAAGGGAGCCTCATTCTTTCCGCGTGTCTTCCCATGACGCAATGACCTGTAAGCACGGCCACTGTAGTCGAGATGACATCACGACCAAGACCAAGTAATCGGTTGGTACGCCTTCTATCCATCTTGGGCCACGTGAGTCTAGCGGTGAAGCAGGACTCCTCATTGACCCAGGATAGGTTGGCGTCCCAAAAGAACCTCCGCGCAATGGTCAACTTGACCGGCGCTAGTGGCATACCCAATTCAACAGGAGAGGATTCCGAAAGGAGCGCACCAGCTCTGTCTAGCTCGTCGGCCCTACAGTTTCCCGGAATTTCACTGTGCCCCGAGAGAAGGTCCAAACAGCGGCGGCATTCCCTAACGATCCTAAAGTTAATCACGAAACCCGATAGAGATCTTATCGTGGCCTGACTATCAGAAAAGATCGAGACGCTATTGAAAGGAGCATCGTTGACGAGGACCCGTTGAGCGGCCCGGTAAATTGCCATCACCTCCGCCTGAAACACACTGCAGTAGTCCGGCAGACGGAGAGAAATATTTAGGTCCAGTTTCCCAGAGTAGACACCGCTTCCAACCCCATTATCGAGTTTAGAGCCGTCGGTATATATATCCAGGACTTCCGGGGGGACGACCGGATTAGGATTCCAGTCATTCCTACTCGGAATCAGAGAGTGGAAACATCTGTCAAGACAATATTCAGCATGGAAATAGTCCATGTTCACAGGGGCCAAATTTGACAACCGACAGTGACCATCTTTTTGAAGCTATATCTTCCAAATCAGTTCTCATATATTCAGTTTTATTTAACCAAATCACCATGCACCCCTAAGGACATAGACATGTGTTTGCTGTATACGCTCTGAATAGTTGGCAGTTGACCTCAATTTGCATTGAAAAGTCATCTTCAAAGATGAGGCTTCTTTCTGGATGAATGGTTACGTAAACAAACAAAATTTTTAATTTGGTATAATATTGTTACAGAAATGGTGTTACATCGTTTAACATTAAAATGATAAACAAACGCTACAAAAACAAAAACTATGGACTTGTTTACAAGATCAACAAATAAACAAATATATCGCAACAAAATCAGTATAAAAAGGCAACAACAACACTGCAAGGACAAACGTAAACAAAACACGCAAACAACAATAACGTAAACAACATGTTTACATTTATAGAGATTTCGCGAAGGCAAAGTCATTCTCCTTCAAGAGCATTCATCAGACTGTATACCCTGCGATATAAAAGGCAAGACACAGCAGGCAACGGGATCAGTAAAAATTCAGTCAGTCTTGTGTGAAGACACGTTGCGTGTGAAGAGAATAATTGTGGTTTGAAGATTTCCGTTGTAAAGACTTAACGAACAATTGTTAGTGTTTACGCAAATAAAGTAAATTGTTGTTGTTTACATCAAGTTGTGAACAATGACACACAGAATTGTGCGTATAATAAAGAATTTTAATTAAAACTAAACACAAATTTATTTTTAATTTTATTTGCAATCTACGAGCTTATATTTTAAACGTTTTCAAAAGGGTAAAAATGTAACAATATGCTTCGAAAAGCATTCGATGAGAATCTAAAGCAATGTTCTTTAAATGTAAACAAAAAAATAATGCCTCGAGAAATATACGATGCGACTCTACTCGCATTTCTTTAAATGAAAATAAAAAATTTAGTGCCTTTCGCAAATCATCATTTTCTGCTACAAAATTCGACATGTTTAATACGATAAAAAATATGATGGATATTGTTTGTCCACTGATTTGATGTATACTGAATATGTTTGAGGGTTGTCTTCGCAGAGGCAAAAAATAAAAAATATTCCTTATGGAAACATTTGCATCTTGATGCTCACTTCATACCGGTATACGGTTTAATACTTTGACAAATATGATGGATTCGATGATGACAAAAAAAATATTCCCTATGGAAACATTTGGATCTTGATGCTCATTTCATACTTGTACACCTGGTTCGCATATAATTTCAAGCATTAAAATGCAACAAAATGTTCATCGAAATTATAACTTTAATTGTGTTTTATTTAACTTTGCTGTTGAAATCGTAAAACTGTTTAACCACCAGGTTAACAGGCGAGAAGGCATGAGAGGAAAAATTTATCTACACTTTTACATATGTTAGGTTTAAAGGCATAACAAAGGACATAACATAGCTTACCCTTGAGCTTCGGTTAACAAAAATTCTATAAATTTAAAGAGAAAACAAAATACACACAAAAAATGCACACATGTACAGAACAAACGTCAATACTTAAAAACCGTTGTTAAACAACAGTCAGTTCAAACTGTTATAGCTGCTGATACTGACCTTAATGACCCCAAAAACTATTGTTGGAGCGATCAGTTATATTTGAAGATTACATTTTTTAAACAGGATACGTTGTTGAGTATTATCATAAATTATTAACGTATGGTTTTATTACAACGTATAATTTGTTGTTGTTTTTATTTTTAACAATTTCCGTGCTCAATAGAAAGTAACAACAACAACACTGACAAGGAAATATTAGAAAAGAAAAAAAAACAAAAAACATCAAAAATTGTATAGAAAAACTTAAAGTAACTCAGAGCTCCCGACAGCATAATATTTTATTTGGCGCACGCTCATACAAGTGTTTGAGCGGTTTGCTAGTATTAATATGCTTGTTGTTGTTCGTATTGTTAATAAAGTTTTACTGTATTGTTGCTCTTTTAATATACAGAATAGAAGGGAATGGAATTGCAAAAAAATGCTTTTTTTTTGTTCTTGTGTGTGTTTGTGTATTTCCTTTGCATATTTTATGCTTGAATTTTTTAATGTTTACAACAAGTACAACAACAAAAATAATAAGAGAAAACATTGCTAATAAACTTACACACACTTGTGCATAGAATAGAATAGAAATAACAAAAGCAGCAAAAACACGAAAAAACACTCTCACTTACTTAGACTGCCACGGAGAAATTGTGTTTTGTAAAGCTCCATGTTGTCCCCAAGATTAATTTAGTTGGACAACAACCATCAAACAAGACACAACGCAACTTGTATTCGTACGTATCGTTTTCGTTATTTAAAGAAAAACATATTTTTGGGAATTTTTCAAAACATTTTTTTTTGTTGAGACAAAAAAAAAAATAAAAATAATCAATCTGTCGCGCCAAATATAAAATTTAAAAATAAATAAAAACAATATTTAATTTGAAAAAAAACAACAACATTACATATGAAAAAATAAAAACAAATTTTTTTTGATTTTTATTACCAAAAAATAAATAAACTTTGTGAGTGTATGCATGCATGTAAGCATATGAAAATCATGAAAATATTTAGGCGGACAAGTTTATAAATTGTTTTGTATGCGATTTTGGATTTATTTCTTTGTCTCGAAATCGAAACAAAAAATCACAAAAAAAAATTCTGCTTGTCTAGTGTCTCGTGGCCTCTAGTAACCGGCATATGGGATTAAACGCCCACATACGTAAAGTGGTTTTTATTAATTCATAAAAACGAAATATATAATCAATAAATAACAACAAAAAAAGAAAAAAACAAATCAAAGCAAACAAAATAAACCAAAAAATAATAAATAAATAAATTATTATTATATAGAAACGCATCTCTACCATATTTTGCAAAGTCAATATTGTGCAGAAAAAATAAAAAAAAAATTTTTTTAAGAAATGTGAACGAAAAAGGAAATTGCAAATAAATTTTTATAAAGGAAATATTAATGAATATGAATGAGTGAGTGTTTAAGTAAATGAGTGTGTGTGTGTGTGGTTGTTTATCTTTTCAACTGAACAGTGGTCATCAAAAAGAGAAATTTGTAAGGAAACATTTTTTTGGTAACTAAATACAGGATAATAAACAATTACTTTCCCAATCGGGCAATAAATGAAGAAAAATAACTAAAAAATGTTTTTAATTTTTAATTTATATATGTACATAACATACATACATACATACATAATTGGCAATTACAACACTTCAGTCAGGATTACGGCCTAGCTTCTTACACCACTCATACTGTGTTAACGTCGATTCCGAAGGACAGATTTTTGAGAAACTTTTTCATGGAAGGTTTATTTACTCTCAGAGTTTTTGCCAGAAATCTGCTGAGAGGAAGTCGCCCAAGAAATTTTTTTTTTTTTATTTCGCTTTGATGTCTGACCTGGGATACGAACCCGGGCTTTACGTCTAATAACATACTACCTACTAGACTACGGCGACTTCAGTGTTAAAACAGACACACATAATTGGTCACTACAACCCTTTAGCCAGGATTCCTGCTCCCAACAGCTGTTTTGTGTATGTTAATTTTGTATAGTGGAAATATCAGAACAACACTTAATTCTTTTTTAGAATAACAAAATTATTACCCAAAAGTAAAAGCAACAGAATCCAACAATTGGCTCAGTATTGCTCTGCTTTGCTTGACTAAATAATTGCCCTAAAATTTGCTAAAAAGATATCAGATAGGGTGTCAGTAGTTTTAATTGCCTTGATATTTGGTAGAAGGATCTCAGATAGGCTGTCTCTAGCTTCGAGATAGTAAAAAGTTGGAGTTCATCCCCTTAAGTCTACCATCGACTATATTAAAGAGCTTGCGTGCTATCATGGAACAGTCTGTGAAAGTTCTCAACCTGAAGCAGGTAGAAAAGTACATGACTGATGAGCTGTACAGGATTGTAATGGGGATTTCTATTGCCTCCATTAAACTGAAAATAATTCGCTCGTTTACAGGAAAGCCCAATCTCGTTGACAGCAGGAGAGTACACGCAATATCCCAGAATCACATGGGAATTCAAATAAACTGGTCAGTTGGAACTCGCAATCTTCGATGAATTACAGTGCATACCTACGAGAATTGTTAAGCTAGGCAGGGTCCGCTTGTTTTGCAGGCAGGCTTAACTTTTTGCCAGACTTTGTTGGAGTTGTTAGCATAAGAAGAGTACTGGCTGCCTTCTGTCTCTAAATCGCTTAACCTTTCATCGTACAATTGAAAATTTTCATGCACCACTAGCTTATTGCAAAGCGTGCCGATAGAGTTACTTTTACAGCAACTATGGGTCCGAAATTGCGAAAACGATTAAGGAAGAGATGGATATGTTTTTATATCTATTTTGTTTCATCCTTAATGGACTCCTGCAATGTAAAGATTGTTGCAATACCTACATAATTGTCATTACAATCTTTCAGTCAGGATTACGATCTAGCTCCTCACACCACTTGTGTTGTATGTGTTAATCGTATGCATGAGTGGCGGAAACTACAGTTTAAAGTCAATTCCGAAAGACAGATTTTTTGAGAAACTTTTCATGGCAATTTTATTTACTCTCACAGTTTTTGCCAGAAATCTGCTGAGAGGAAGTCGCCGATGGTAACGATTTGAATAGTTTTTGAAGGAATATAGGTAGATTCCGGTGAGGTATTATTTTACAGTAAACCTTGTCAAGAATTTTACAAAGATTGAAGATTTTTTACAGTAGCTGTTCCAGTGAAATGTATCAGCCCATAAGAGATTGATTTTCATCAAAATAGCTGGAGAGTCTTAAATCTGAAACGTACAATTTTTGTGGCTATAAGCTACAGAAGTTTCTCTTCGCTCCACCAAGCTTTTTTTAGTTTTGAATATTTTATGCTACAGTTCATAGTTGAATCTTATATATAAAAATGAATGTGTGTTTATTTGTTTGTGGGTTTGGGCTGGACCGATTTTTTTTGAAATTTTCACAGTATCTTCCTGTATGTCTGAAAGGAGTTATAGGCTTCTTTTTATTTTAAAATTTCAAATAGGCGAGACGAGCACGCCTACATACCCATATAAAAATAAATGTTTGTTTGTATGTACCTTATAGAATCGTAAACTATGCATTTGATCAAGTTATGACCTTTAGCAAAGTTGTTGCGCATGAGCCGAAGAAATTTTCTAAGTTAGTATGACCAATTTCCGACAGGTAGTGCCACTGACAATTACTCAAAATGAATTAAATCGTAAACTGTACATTCTTTAACAAAGTTGTTAAAGTTGTTGAGTCGACGGAGGTTGGTGCGATTAAGAATCAGAATCAGAAGAGCATTGAGACTGGAAAGTCTTTGAGTATATCTTTGAACCACTTGAACACGAGAAGTGAGATTAGAAACTGATCGAATGCGTTACTACTCAGGCCCGTTCATCTGAATCATCAGGACAACGGCAAACAAAATCAATAAAATGATTCAAAATTAATTGGACATTTGTGGAATGTCTTTCCTTCAAATTTATTTTAGTTGGTGGCGCAGCAATACGCGCAGGGTACAGATAGTAATTAAAATACATTGACATACATATGTACATAATTGGTGAACATTACAGCAACCCTTCAGTTAAAATTACGACCTAGCATCTCACACCACTTATGTTGTGTGTGCCAAATTTTCTTCATGAGTGGCATGATTTACAGTTTAACGTTGATCCTGAATGACAGATTCTTTCCATGACCATTTTATTTACTCTCAGATTTTTTGCCAAAAATCTACTGAAAGGAGTAGCCGCAGAAATATTTTTTCATACTTCGTTTTGTTGGAGATGTCTGACCTGGGGTTTGAACCGTGGCCCCTTACGTATAAAAGCCAGCGCACTACCTACTAGACTACGGCGACTTTAGAATTCTTGCACACCCAGCTTTTATTGACAGAACGTATCTGGCCAAAAGTGATTTAAATAAAACTCACATCTTCATAAAACTACTGAGGCAGAGGAAATCTCAATCAGGAGTTGTGATTGTATGACGGCATCCTAAGGGATCCAATCAATAGGGCCTAAGAGACGCAAGTCAGCTATGTTTCAGCTCTCAACTATTTTTCCATTTATCTGTTGGCCTAAACTTTTTATATGGGTTTTTCGATGTATTTTCTCTAAGTGTACAAAGCCCAAATTATACTTCTTATTATTTTTTGAGTGTAAACTATTAAAGTCTCTACTCACACCACGTAGTTTGTCTCTTAGTATTGAAACGCATTGACTTTATATTATTTCACTGCTTCTAACCCACTGTAAACTGTCATATTTTTGTGTGGTAGTGTTTAAATTCGTTGTTTTTGGTTGTATTTTTTATGTTTTTTTTTTTTGCTTTTGCATTTGCCATCAATGCGTGAGTGTTGTGGTAGTGGCGCTGACAAGTTCTTGATTTGCGATATTGTTTTTTTTTTTTGTATTACTTCTGTTGTTGTTGTTATTGTTGTATTTTAACATTGATTTCTTTCTCTTTTATCATCATTTCAAACTTGAAAAATCAGTCTCGTCTTATACACATTGCCATGCTACCACCTCTACCACAAATACATACATACGAGTATTGTTGTTTACATGGCGCTGTTGTTGATTTTTGTTTCTTTTCTTGTCTTGTCTTGTTTTTTTTTTTGTTTTTTTTTGCTCGCATGTGTGTGAGTGTTCGAACATGTATTTCGTTTATTTATTTATCATACGTCGTGCAGTGCAGTTTTTCAAAAAAATCATTTTTTTGTTGTTGTTCCTCTTCAAACTTGTCAAAAAATTGGTAACGCCAATTAATCATAGTGTTCTAGTTACTAGATACACTTGATTTAAAATTAAATCGTAAAACTTTTTTTGTTTTTTCTGTTTCTGTTACGTATTTTTGCTTTTGTTTTTGTTTCTGTAAGCATATGCAGAAACAAATTAACTGACTAGAGACATTAACATGGAAAAAAATATACGAAAATGACAAGACAATAATCGTTGTTTTATTTAAACACCTTCGCAATTAAGGTGGTGCCGTATTCTAATGACACCCTCGGTAATCTTTGTTTGTTTTCTTGTTTTTTAATACAAGAATTATGTCATAAGTTTTGAATTTGAATTTGAAATGCAAATGTGAGTCTATTTTAATAGAAGACTAAAATAGTCGTAGGCATACACAGGATAAAACGCTTCAATGACACAATAAAATACATGATGTTGATAGTTCTTTTAAGTTAGTCAATGAATATTATACCGTGATCATTTGACAACCTTGCAAAACGACTATTACGCCTTTGTACGCTTTTGTTCACACAAATGACGATCGTTTTGATTCTGTTGCGATGTAATGGAGCCATGTTTCATCTAACACTGCTCAGCACCATCAATTCGTTGTTCGTTTTGGTCAATTGATTACACGGTCGGCATCTAATTTGAACAAAGCTTAGGTTATGTCGCCGTATTCCAGTAGTCTAGTCTAGTAGGTTAGGTTAGGTTAGGTTAGAGGACGTTTACTTGTCAATAAAGACAAGTACAGTACCCGCAGGTCGAATTGACCCATTGTACAACGTCCTTACAGACGGAAAGTCTAGCAGGTAGCGCGTTGGCGTATTTGAGGTCAGGCTTCAAACCCTAGGTCAGACATCTTTAACAAGATTAAATATTAAAAAAAAATTTTCTTCCGCGACTTCCTCTCAGCAGTTTTCTGGCCAAAAATTTCTGAGAGTCAATAAAATTGCCATGGAAAGTTTCTCAAAAATCTGACGTTCGGAATCGACTTTAAACTGTAGGTCCCACCACTCATGTATAAAAATTAACACACACAACATAAGTCGTGTGAGAAACAAGATCGTAATCTTGACTGAAGGGTTGTTATGACCAATTATGTATGCATTTTGCATAGGTTAGCGCGTAGCTTACCGTTCAGAGGCAAGTTCAACTATAAGCAAGTCCATATGGCCGCCATTATGTTATGCTGTATTCGGTAAGCCTAAACCTATGTAGTTCATCTTGTAGTGCAGGGCACTCGCATAAACGGTGTTATAGCGATTCTGTTTCTTCCACATCAGCTGACAGCTTCTGCAGTAATCCTGCGTCACCAGGAGCTTGTCAGCGAAACTGCCAATACTCCAATATCCCATTAGAACTATGTTATGTTGGCTCACCTAGTATGGGTTTTTAATTCCATGCCGCTTTTTTCAAAAGCTCCCTCTATCATTTCTTTCTCAGAAAACTCCACGATATCAGAAACCGATGTCCACATGACATAACCATGCCCTCAAATAGTTTGTGCCGAATATTCAGTGTGACGTGAATTGCATGACACGTAGAATCGTCCAATTGAAACTACATGTCGTTGGCGTTCAGATGGTTTAATTCAGGCAGAAATCAATTTACACCCTTTCATTCCGAAATGTTTCTTCCCGCTGAATATAATTTTTCCATGGAAATTAGGTTCAGTTACTAACTGTTTTAAAGCGCATTCGGCTAACACTTGCTGTTGTCTATGGTAGTTCACCTTCAGCTTCTGGGTCAGTTAAGTCATCTGCGGGTGTAGACTCTAGTTACGGCGCAAAATTCACCAAATGTTGGTTTGGAAAGACCGATTACTTGTGAGTGAATTACAATCGAGTGCCTCAAATTTTCCTCAACATTCTCACGAATAATGAAGAAGTTTTGCGTTTCGTCGACATACGGGTATTGGTCGATCTCTTACTGAATCGGAGAACTTTGGGATTAGCCCCCTCAGTAGGACGGTTATCATTAAAAGGAGGACACTAGCAGTACTTTATGCGACCACCTTATTAAATGCTTGCATTGTTGAATGCTCTATCCGTACATGGTGACAGACTTAATATATAACAACTTATTTGTCAGATCAAGCTTCAACAATATGGTCGTTATCAAGTGTCAAAGTTTAGAAGTACCTATTTTAAGGTCCAATACAACTCTTTTACTGTGGAAGCTTTTGAAATCACTGAATTTTTTGAATCCAACTGCCTGCAATCTATTTTTCTAGGTCCATCAAAGTCCACTGTATGAATAGGGGCTAACCCCTGAATGTTGGTTGCATACAAAGAAGTTGCAAATGAAGTTCATATTGAGTTTTCAAATAATTTGTGAAATTATTACAGAACAACATCTTGCGCCAGCAGTAGGTCAAGTTCTACTTTCTCAAGGTAGTCTTTATGCATGCTTAAAAATAAACACAGTGTATATACACCCGTGAAGTCGTCATAGTCTAGTAGGTAGTGTATTGGCTTATTAGACATGACGGCAGGGTTTAAACCTCTGCCCTTTTATCTCGAACAAAACGAAATATGAAAAAATATTTCTCCGGGCAACTTCCTCTCAATAGATTTTTAGCAAAAACTCTGGAAGTAAATAAAATTGCCATGAAAAGATACTCAAAAATCTATCTTTGGGAGTCGACTTTAAACTATAGATCTCGCCACTCAGGTATAACAATTATGTATGTATGTTTGTTCATTCCTGAAGTCATCTAGTAAGTAGTGTGTTGGCTTATTATAATGTTAATGTCGTAGATCATAAAAAATAAAAAAAATTAATAACAATAAGTTTGTGTTTAATTTTAATTAAAATTCTTTATTATTCGCACAATTCTGTGTGCCACTGTTGATGTAACAACAACAATTGCTTTTCTTTGTTATTCCATTGTATAAACAATAACAATTACTAGACAATTATTCGACAGATCTTTGTAACGAAGATCTTCAAACCATGATTACTCTCTTCAAACATACCACGTCTTCACACAAGACTGACAAAACTTCACTAACTCAGTCCTTGGCTTTGCCTTGCCTTTTATATGGCAGAGTCGACAGTCTGATGAGTGTTCCTGAAGGCGGACGTTTATGAATTCGTCGTCTCTATATCTCTGTAAATGTAAATATCGTTGTTTACGTTTATTATTGTAGTGTTTGTTGGCATATTTTTGTTTACTTGTTTACTATTTTTTATGTGCTGATGTTTGTTGTTATATTAAGCAGTGCGATAATTTGTAAATAAGTTTATTGTTTTGTTGTTGTAGCTTTTGTTTATAATTTTAATGTTAACCGATCTAGATTTTTTTCATTTTCGTAACGTAAGGCGGTGGTCCAAAACCCTAGCCAAGACACTTTGAACAAAACAAAATATGACAAAACTTTGGGAGTAAATAAAATTCCCATGAAAAGTTTCTCAAATCTGTCTTTTGGAGTCGACTTTGCATGGAAGAATGTGATGGGTGATGTAAGAAACTAGGTTGTAATCTTGACTGATGTGTTGTAAAGACCGCTTGCAATATGTGTTCAATTTTGCTTCAGTCTTTTTTTTATTTGTTTTTTTTAATATTTTTTTTGTATACAATTTCCGTTTCTAATTTCTTCTATTCAATTGAATAGAATTGTAATTCAGCCAAAGGGATGACCTTTAATGCAAAATAATACTGCATTCTATCTGTTAATTATTGTGAAATAGTTTTTTTATTGTTGTTTATAAGCGCCATTAATGTTATTACGAAAACAAAATGTTATTTTTACATTTAATTACGGATTTCAAAGGTAATTTCATTTGAAAGCAAAACAAATATTTTAAATGCAAAAAAAACAAAAAAAAAAATTATAAAAAAAGATTGATTTGTCTGGAGTATCAATTTCAACTGAAATTAGTTCAAGTGGGAAAATTTTCGTTTCAATTACAATTGAATTTAAGTGAGATAAACGATACACTTAAACAACTTAAACAACAGATTGTATATCTTATTGCTACTGCTACTTTTACTGTTACTACTACTGCTATTGTGCTAAATCACTTTATCTGTCTGTCCAACCGGCTGACAACTTATGAATTTATTCACTTTTTCTATTCATAACTGGAACATTATAATTAAGTATCAACGGTTCATGTCGTATAGAAGTGATGTTTTTAAAAACATTTTGTTTTGTTTTGAATTGCAAACTAACGCCGATGACATGCGCACTGAAGATTGTTGTTGGGAAATATTGTTTCAAGGGAAGTCAAAATGCCAAAATTTATTAACACATTTAACTAAGGGTAAAGCATATAGTAGGCAATCTATCGGTTTATCTTTGAAACATCGGTTCTTTCGAATCTGGCAATAGAATGACATACCATTCTATTCTATCACATTCTATCTATTAGTATATTATCTCCACAGAAAGTAATGAATCGATTTACGCTTGAGCCACGTTGGATTTATTGGGCCAACGAGAAGCTGCTCGATGATGTGGATTTTGCAAAAAATATCGTCCATTCGGATGAAGCTCTTTTTGATCTTGGGTAAGTTAATAAGCAAAATTGCCGTATTTGGGACACAGAAAACCCACACGTGGTCTTACAGAAGCCAATGCACCCATTATGAGTGACTGTTTAAAGCGGCTTGTTGAGCGGAGACATCAGTGGCCCATATTTCTTTGAAAATGAGAAAGCCGCAATCATTTCGGTCAATGGAGACATCTATTGCACCATAATGACCGATTTTTTGTACCGCTCTTCATGGTATTGATGTGAACGATTTTTGGTTTCAACAGGAAGGTGCAGCTTGCCACACAGCGAAATTGTGATGTCAATTGGCCGCCAAGAAACTGCAATTTGACACCGTTGGACTATTTTCTGTGGGCCGCTGTTAAAGAAAAGTGTTATGCCGATAAGTCGCCGTAGTCTAGTAGGTAATGTGTTGGCTTATTAGACGTAAAGCCAGGGTTCAAGCCCCAGGCCAAACATCAAGACAGAATACAAAAAGTGTTTCTTCGTTGACTTTCTCTCAGCTGATTTCTGGCAAAAACTCCGAAAGTAAATAAAATTGCCATGAATAATTTCTCAAAAATCTGTCGTTCGGAGTCGACATTAAACTGTATGTCCAGCCACTCATGTATAAAAATTAACGCACACAACATAAGTGGTATGAGAAACTAGGTGGTAATCCTGACTAAAGGGTTGTAATGACCAATTATGTATGTTTTTATGGTATTGATGTGAACGATGTTTGGTTTCAACAAAATTTTTCAATTTGCCACACGTCTCATGCCACAATCGAGTTATTGCGTTAAACGTTTGATGGCCGTATAATTAGCCGATATGGTGTTGTCAATTGGCCGCAAAAGAACATATGATTTGACACCATTTGACTATTTTCTGTGGGTCGCCGTTAAAGAAAAGTGTTATGGTGACAAACCAGAGATAATTAAGTATTTAAAGGCCAATATTTGTGATGCCATTTCCAAAAAAAGTGCACGGAAATGGTTTGAAATTTGAATTTGGCAAAATTTCGAACCGTTTTGCTTTGTTGCATAATTAAATTTAAACTTTTAAATGGCCCACCCTTTAGAAACGTATATTAACTAGAAATTCATTATTTTCTCCTTAGATGATTTGATTAATTTGCATTTTAATGCAATTTAATGCCCATAGGTGGCATTGGAAACTAAAAATGTTTTTATTAAGGAAGTTAATCAACAGTTTCATCAAATATTAATTTTTGGGAAGCACCAATAAATTCGACACCGCATACATACATAATTGGTCGTTACAACCCTTCAGTCAGGATTACGACCTAGTTTCTCACACCACTTATGTTGTGTGTGTTAATTTTATACATGAGTGGTGGTACCTACAGTTTAAAGTCGACTCCGAACGACACAATTTTGAGAAACTTTTCATTGCAAATTTATTTACTCTCAGAGTTTTTGACAGAAATTTGTTGAGAGGAAGTCGACGAAGAAATACTTTTTGTATTTTGTCCTGATGTCTGGCCTGGGACTCGAACCTTGGCTTTTCGTCTAATAAGCCAACACACTACCTGCTAGACTACGGCGACTAGGTAGTAATTTTATTACTCTCAGATTTCTTTGCAGAAATCTGCTGAGAGGAAGTCGACGAAGAAATACTTTTTGTATTTTGTTTTATGCGAGATATTGTGGCATGGGTTTTAGACCATTGCCTCGAACCACTATATTTTAATCATAAATTTTCCAATAATTAATAAATATGGCTTCATTCGATGAAAATATCTTTGTTTCTCTCTTTTTTTTTGGTTAACAACAAATCATATTTAATTGTTTATTGCAAACAATAAATCACGTAAAATATTTATGTTACGACCCTTAAATAAGGTTCAAGGTTTAATAAATATTTTAAATATTTAAAGAATTTAAAAAGAAAATTAAAAAGAATGGCAGAGAAAAGTAAAATCCATGGTAAAAAGGTACGTTAAAGCAAAATAAACAGGCATTCTTGTGTTGATTTATGATACGACAATAAAACGATAAAACTAAATTGACACTTCCACTGTTTTATTCATCATTTGTCACGTACGCTCCGCTCCATACAGGGTAACAACATTTCTTTTTGATTTTTTAAATTTTTTTTAATTTTAAATTTCATGCCAAGTTTTTTTAAAAAAAATTTAAACTTCGAAACAATTGACACAAGCCAAGTTCCCTTTTTTGGTGTAAGATAGTTAGGCACTGAAAATGTATTGTAATTTATTTTATTATTTTGACCATTTTCTGTATACCACACTGTATTACCTTAAATGTATTTTTGACATTAATAATGGCAACAGTGTTGCTGGTAATTCTTTTTAATAACATCGTTAATATGCATCGAACTATTGGTTGTATTTGGTTGTACCCTAGCCATACATACGGCCAGCCATAAAGCCATGTTTTGTTTTTTGTAATTTTTATAATTAAATTTATTACATTACATTACTAAACATTTTTATTGTTTATTTCTATAATTTTATTAATTTCCATATGCTTCATGAGCTTTTCAAAAATTATTTAAAATTCATCGCATGTTAGCCATTATGGTTGGCCATAATTTTGTTGGTATTCCATGCATACGCATTAATGAAGTTCTAGACTTTTTCTTTTGCCAAATAATAATAATAAAAATTAACGATTATATTCGGAATCAATAGTTGTGACTTCAATCCTTAACTCTTTGACGATTCAAAAATCAACTTGTCCTATCAGACCCAACCAATCTATATTCAAACGATTTGCTATGGTTTTCCCAATAGGAGCTGCTAGGCATTACAGGCACACATAATTGGTCGTTACAACCTTTCAGGCAAGGTTACAATCTAGACTCTCACACCACTCACATTTCTTCCCCGTCCCTCTGTTACGTTCCCTCTATCTCTCTTTCTCTGTTGTAAACAGAGCATAGATACATACATATGTACACTGATGCGATCTTTGGCATGAGAACTTCTCGTAAGAAGAGTTTCTTAAAAGATGCAGAACATCACGTAGCAATATCAAATTATATCAAACCTCAGGTCAATACCAAAGTTTCCCTTTCTGTGCATTTCTCGTAAGAAGGAAGTCTCATTTCTTGGAACAAGGATTTATGCCAGATAATCATGTTCTAGATTGAAATTTCCTATACAAATAATATTCTACAGAAGAATAATCGATGTTCGATGGCGCTGGGCGGTTAACCACCAAAATAGAAGAAAGTCCAGAAGAGGAATGATGCCCCAGCGAGACATGACATTGAGTCTTGTCGAGGCAAAATTGCTTGCTTGTTTAGCAAGAAGTGCAGTGGAAAGTTAAGCACCAGTTAAGCATAACACACAAGGCTTTTGTAAAAGTGGTACGCAGAGCAACAGTGATATAGCTGCAGATCTTCTGATACTTAGGTTAGGTTAGAGGACGTGTACTTGTCAATTAAGACAAGTACAGTACCCGAAGGCCGAATTGGCCCATTGTACAACGTCCTTAAAGAGGGAAGGATAATAGAGGGAATATGATATAAAGGAGAGGATGTAGAAAAGGGGATAATGGGAAGCAGAGGAATTACACAGACCAGACACAACAAAAAGGGGAGAGCGCGACTACATTGACGAAACGCCTTGATGTCGGTTCTCGACACAGAATTCAAGCTCTAAAAGAAGGCCCTGCCAAGTGTGCTCAGTCTCAACAGGGCTGGGCAGTTACAGATGAATTGTTCGATAGTCTCTAACTCCTCCTCATTGCAACATGCCCTGCAATAGTCCCGCTGGGATCTGTTCCAGATCCCCGTCAGCAACCAAATCTCGCAGTGCCCCGTGATAAAACCGACAACCAACCTTAAGCTGGCCTTATCCAAGTCCAGCAGCCAACCTGTTCCCTTACTGTCCGCAGCAGGCCATAGACATCTAGAAACAAAACAACCCGATCCGTTCCCCAGCGCCTCTGCTGTTCCTCCCTGACCCATCCATTGATGAGGCCGTAGAGGTGACTGATTGGGGGGTCAGGACCAACTATAAATCGCCCCCAGAGAGCGAACCTAACCTGGCGAGGGCATCCGCCGTCTCATTGCCCATTATTCCGCTATGACCGGGAACCCAGCATAGATGGATACGGTCCAGTCCAAAAGTCCTCAACGACTCCTTGCACTCGCGAACGAGTCGTGATTTGCACCAGACCGACGCAATGGCCGTGATACTTAGGTTACTAGCATTTAAAGTGGGCTCCGAACGACAAATGTAATTCAAATAAAATTTGAATATCTATTCGTCAGGATAACAACGTGAGCAAGTTTTGCGTTAATTTTATTTTAGTGAAAGCGGAGGACTAGTCACCGTAGTCTACTAGGTAGTGTGTTGGCTTATTAGATGTGAGGTCTCGGTTCAAACCCCAGACATCAAAACGAAAATATGAAAAAATATTTCTTCGGCGACTTCCTTTTATCAGATTGCTAGCAAAAACTCTGAAAGTAAATAAAAATTGTCATGAAAAATTTTTTCAAAAATCTGTCGTTCAGAATCGACTTTGAACTGTAGGTCCCGCCATTCATGTATGTAACATAACATCAGTGATTTAAGAAGCTAGGTCGTAATCCTGACTAAAGGATTGTAATGACCAATTGTGTACGTATGTATGAAGATATTATTTCACGACCTTCGGCTCTACTATTTATTAGGTACTGTTTTCACAACTTCTCCATACATAGTAGCCTCTCGTATAATCTCTATTTTTAAAAAGTCAATTAATTTCTCTTTTAAGTAGATATAGTATCATAGTACAAAAAGCAATTAAAAGAGATACGATAATTTGGCTCAATGAAAATTTTTGATATTTGCCAACTACAGAGTCATTAACATAAAAATTTATTTCACAATATAATCAGCGATTAGTGAAGTTCTCTTTTTATTATCCATTTTAGCAGTCATACTTTACACGCATTGCACCGGAATAGCAAACAGAAAAACAAAAACGATCTAAAAAAAAACTAGAAAAGAATAAAAAAACAAACGCACTGAAGCGCTTTAAAATAACTTTGACCCCGTTCTCGAGTATTTGTGCCAAAAGATGATGATGGAAAAAAGACAAAAAATATATTTAATCAACAATAACTCAACGTTTAAATAATAAAAAAGATATTATATACGAGGGAAGTGCATCAAGGTCAAGCGAAATGTACATGCCAACACACGATACTTTACTGTAAACTGAAACCTCTGATGCATCCTGGTAAAAGGATGTCCACGTTTTGATTATTATACTCATAATTACTTGCTTAATTGGCAATTGCAGCTCTTTAGTCAGGACTACAACCTAGCTTATTACACCACTAAAGATGTGGTCTTTAATTGTGTGGGGGTGTCATCAATTCAAAATATTTTAGTAATTACTGTAAAAGGGGAAGACAGGAGATTGTTGCTAAATAACTTCTTTTGGCCCGATGATGTGGACACCAACGATATGTGGTTTAACAAGGTTGTCACATTGAATAGCCTTCACTACCGATTTGAAGGCATAGTCATAACATTTGGAGGAGATATGAAATGACCACCGAGTTCATGCGATTTGACCCCGTCAGACTTTTTATTGTGGGATTTTATTTTGTCGCTGGCAGCAGACTCAACATTACCCCGGTCATTTGAATTTAAACACCAGGGCAGTGGAAATCTGAATATTTTAAACGAATAAAAATTTTTGATGAATGCAATTTTATTGAATGACACGATATATAGCGAAACGGCATTTAACTTTCAGCCGTGAACAGACGTAGGTTCGAAATACAGTTGATTGTACGAATAGGTCTTAAAGCAGCAGTAGTTCATTTTAAAAGCTGAAGGCGCAATGCCTTCTAAACAAAGCTATTGGAAGCAAACAAAATGATCCATTATCGGAGTGTTTAAAAAACAATTGCGTTGCTCAAATAGTCTTATTGTCAGTATAAGGTACTGACAATACTTTAGTAAAATTGAAAGGCTTTAATTTCAATGTAAAACTAACATTGGGTCTTATGCAGTGTTAGGAATTTAAGGGATTTGTTACACCGAAATCTTCTTTACAAGGTCAGAAGGTCTACAAAGGCCTTTTAAGCAATGCTGATATGACTTCCCACTGCTTTTCTTGCTAAACAAGCATTCCAACTCGCTGCATCTAGACTCAATTCCTTGTCTCGCCAGCATTCCTTCTGGGCATTCTTGTATTTTGGAGGCACCAACGAACATCGATTATCCTTCTAATAACTTCAGCGATCGAAAGCGTGTAAGTGAATAGCTTCCTCTAAGAGTTGGAGATTAAAACCTTAATTGCTGTGAAACTAGCAGTTTCTACATCATCCAGGATCAGATCTATCTATTTTTAAATTTCTGTTTCTATAATAGAACACAATCAAAAGTCAAATGGTTTTCTGGGAAAATATGTTCACTATTCCCCTTGGCCAACATTTTCCTTGATGACGACGAACACCATTTATCAAAAATTATAATAGGTGAGGTTCAATCCATGAGTACTTTTACAAATAAGGCCACCCTTATGGTGTAGTATGCAGATCAATTGTGCTGGAACAGGCAAGTCATTTAATCACTACAAATTTACGGCACTAGTACATTCTAGTTCAGTGTGGGCAAACGCTGTATAACGTCGGTATGGGTGTACCTAGTTCAGCTCCAAAGTTGCATACCGTATGCGAACATATTATCTACCGAGAGTTTTGATTTTCGTATGATTATCTTGCATAATGTCTTTCACTTGCCTCCCCTAAATACTGTGTACCATTAAAGTCTTAAGACTTCATGTTGGTTCAATGTAACTCCATACACTTTGTGAACGCTACGAAAATGCTAATTACGCTTAGCACCATAAAAACTTGAGATTGGCTTGATAAAAATTTTTTAATATTTTAAATCTTTTTGTTACTTACTTAGTTCGTTTACGTTTCATTAATCACGGTCCTGTGATAATTTTGTAGCCCACTCTTATTGCCCTCTCGACTAGACTTAGGTAATGTAAGATGACCAATCTTCCTTGAAAGAAGTGGTCCCCCTTAGGCCAGCATTTAAGGCCATTGTGGTTATACAAACAATATTCAACCCGGGTGTCAAACATTTCCTAAAGGAAACCAATTCGTACGCAAAAAAAACTTTGGCTATTGCTGCAATTGTTATATTAGAAAACACTGCCAAGGATGTCCCAAGATGAGGCGTCAAAAATGTCCATATTTTTATGACATGAGCACGCTACTGACATATCAGTTGGAATACATTCTCTACCTTCTCCTTCCCAGACCCAAAGCTTCTTCAGAAGCATTTGACGTAGTGTGAAGTACTTCGGCATGCCTTCAGAAGCATTTGACAAAATGTCAAGTATTTCGGCATGCCTACAAAAAGAACTGTTGCGCTTTAGAATCGTTATTATGCGATGGATTTCCAAGCGATCCAAGGATCAAATTGAGTCGGTCATCTTCTCATTCAGAAGTATTCAGCATAGTCTATAAATATTGCTCTTACGCTCCTGCCGCCAACGAGATTGAGCCTCCCTGTAAGGCGAGGGAATAATATTCAATTTAACTGACGCTATAGAAATTTTTATTATCTATAAAATGTCGGAGATTGCGAGCTCAATATCGATTCTGGCAAGCTTAGCAGGAACATAATTTCCAACAATATCCCTATTTATAAAGTTGCTACTTAACTAACATTGCATCGTTTTCAAAACGGCCTGACGTTCGCCTGAAAAACACTGCAGTAGCCAGGCAACCTACAAGAAAATTTAAATTTACAATTCTCTCAGCATTCGATATTTACATGTAGGATTCCATTGCTTATCTGTCGATCTTTGTGAGCAGAAGCCACTGGTTGGAATTCTAAAATCAAATGTTTTATTTAGAAAATTATAAGGGACCATATAATCGATCCGCTTGTGCCTTTGTCTTCTTAGAATAGCAGCATGTCCGTAGTCCAATGTGCCTTACGGCCACCATCTCAATTCTCTCATTTAATGGAATATCAGAGGGAAGCCAATTGAGTATAGCAAATAATACATTGGTTTGAATGTAACAGAGCGCTTTGTCACTCTAACAGGTGGCAATTACAATGGTATTTGGACAGAACGTTTTATTTAGAAAATTAAAAAAAATGGAGTCTCCGTAGTCTAATAGGTAGAGTGTTGGCTTATTACACGCAAGGCCACGGTTCAAACCCCAGGTCACACATCAAAACGAAAATATTAAAAATTTTTTCTTCGGCGACTTCCTCTCAACAGATTTCTCGCAAAAACTCTGAGAGTAAATAAAATTGCCATGCAAAGTTGCTCAAACATCTGTCGTTCAGAGTCGACTTTAAACTGTAGGTCCCGCCACTAATGTATAAAATTAATACACTCAACATAAGTGATTTGAGAAGCTAGGTTGTAATCCTGACTGAAGGGTTGTAATGGCCAATTATGTATGTATAATCAATCCGCATGTGGTAATGCCTTCTGAGAATATTAGTCCAATGTGCCTTTAATAGAAGCCCCTCGGATCAATAGATTTTAGCAAATAAAGACTTGGTTGGAGTGCTTCCATGATATCCAATTAAGTATAGAAAATAATGTCTTGGATTGGAGTGTAACAGAGCGCGTTTCCTGTCTATCTGTTGGCCAAATATGTACATGTGTATGTGTACAGCCTGTATGAAAAGAAATCTCAGAACTTGCCTACAATTCCTTTCAAGCATGTTGTGCCTCCTAGGTACTTTACCCTTTTGGATAAGGAGAATTAAATGCCATATGAAGTCGTCCTAGGCTAGAAGGTATTAGACGAGAACTCGTGGTTCAACGCGATGACTCGGATATCTCTAACAAAACTGAATATGAAAAATATTTGCTTCGACGGCATAAGCTCTGACAGTAAAGTAGAATTGCCTTGAAAAGTTTCTCAAAAATCTGTCGTTCGGAAACGACTTGAAACTGTAGGTCCTGCTACTCATGGATAAAATTAACACGTACAACATGAGTCATGTAAGAAGGTAGATTGTGACCCTTACTATAGGATTGTAATGTAAATTGCAGATACTGCCGTGAAAATTTTTCTCAAAAATCTGTCGTTCGGAAACGAATTTAATTTGTTGTTCATGGAAAAAATTAACACGTACAACATGAGTGATATAAGGCGCTAGGTTGTCACACTTACTATAGGATTGTAATGGCACTGTAATGAAGTTAAGTAAGTTAGTAGGTCCTTCTACTCATGGATAAAACTAACATGTACAACATGAGTGATGTAAGAAGCCTATGTTGTAACCCTTACTATAGGATTGTAATGGCCCTTTAAGGAAGTGAAGTAGGTTAGTAGTTGCCCCTGAGAAAATATCAAAAACTTTAAATTTCTATTATGACCCTCGTATAATTGAATAAAATCATAATGCATAATATACTTTAATAGTTACTATCTATCTTCTAGTTTATTACTTAAACAGATATTAACTCATACACAAAATAAAAAAAAAATAAAAACTATAACGACATGCCATAACTATTTGCATTCATTCGCATTTTGCTCGTAAATTCTAAAAGAAAATTCCAAAAGTTTAAACACAAAAAATTGTTCTAATTTGTAATGAAATAAAAAAAATAAAAAAACAAAAAAAAATTGCAAAAAATAAATAAAAAAACGTAAATATTTTATTAAACGGATGAATAAAATGTTGATCCATTTAACTTGACATGACATTGCGATTAAAATCTGTATGTACCATACGTACGCCATAACAGCGAGCTCATATAATACCGAAATGTATAAGCTTTTCAACTGTGATTACTATTCAGTCAGTATTTCACTTCATTTCATTTCATTTTTACTATCATTTTTATTGTGTTGTTGCTATTCAAATGTTAAGTGTATAGTGGGGGTATATAATTTTAGATGCGTTTTCCTATCCAAAACCGAAACTAAATTTGCTTATTCAGTCAGCTTCAGCTTCAGCTAGTCAGTCATTCAGTTAGTCAGTCATTTGATTTATATTTGATTCTGTTAAGCTTTTATACTCTTTTTTTTCATCAAGTTTTTGTTTGTATTGTGGCATGAGAAAAGTAGTCTATCATGATATACAATCTCACTGCATTTAATTGGATTTTAATAAGCGCAGTACAGAAATGTATTTCACGAAAAAAAAATTGTTTCTTTCTGTTTGCTTTGTCCGCTCATTAGCTTAGAAACATAAACAAATGCGTAGGTTTATAACAAACTAGCTGTACCCTGCGCGTATTGCTGCGCCACCAACTAAAATAAATTTGAAGGAAAGAAGACATTACACAAATGTCCAATTAATTTTGAATCATTTTATTGATTTTGTTTCCCATCGTCCTGATGATTCAGATGAACGGGCCTGAGTAGTACGCATTCGATCAGTTTCTAATCACACTTCTCGTTGTTCAAGTGGTTCAAGCGAACGGGTCTTAGCGGCATACACTCGAAGATTTTCCAGTCTCAATGCTCGTCTGATTGTAAGGCTCGTAATGCTTTTTTCTTCCGTGCTTGAGGTGTAGGTCGACCAATTGCTTCTCATTCATTTTGAATAATTTTCATTGACGCCATCCATCGGAAATTAATCGCTCCAACCTCCGTCGACTCATGCTCAACAACTTTAAAGTTAAAGAATGCACAGTTTACGATTTAATTGATTTTAAGTAATTTTCACTGGCGCCACCTGCCGGAAATAAGTCATACCAACTTAAAAACCTTCGTCGGCTCATGCGTAACAACTTTGCTAAAGATCATATAATGATCAAATGCATGAGTTTACGATTCTATAAGATACATACAAACAAACATTCATTTTTATATATATAGACTATGGGAGGTGACACGCCCACTATAGCCAACCCGCCCATTTTGTTCATATATACGTCAAAGTCGTCCATAGAAAATTTGAAGACTCTAGCTGTTGCAGTTTATGAGATATTAAATGCTTATAGGGTATGTGGGCGTGGCACCTCGCATACTTGAAATTTCAACAAACAAACACACATTCATTTTTATATATATAGATTCAAAGGATTTTTATCGTGTCACTAATTAATCAATTCCGAATTGTATGATCACTACAGCTTCGCAGCCGATCTAAATGGAGCTCCTCAGAATCGTCTTTATAGGGTGGAACATATAAAAGTTTAAATTTCAAAATGCAACAAAACAAAAACGGTTTGCAATATTGCCAGATTAATTTTTTGTTGTGAAGTACAATTGTTTCGGTTAGAAATGGAATATTATTTCATTCATATATGACTGCCGCGGCTGACCTCACAGTACCTTATTCGATCGGACCAATTTGTGCAATTTTTCAAATGTGAGTAAGCAATACATACATACATACATACATAATTGGTCATTACAACCCTTCAGTCGGGATTACTACCTAGTTTCTAACACCACTTATAGTGTGTGCGTTAATTTTATACATGAGCGGCAGGACCTACAGTTAAAAGTCGACTCCGAACGACAGATTTTTTGAGAAACTTTTCATGGCAATTTTTATTTACTCTAAGAATTTTTGTCAGAAATCTGCTGAGAGGAAGTCGCCGAAGAAATACTTTTTGTATTTTGTTTTGATGTCTGGCCTGGGGCTCGAACCCTGCCTTTACGCCTAACAAGCCAACACACTACCTACTAGACTACGGCGACTTAAGACGTACAGCTTATTAGGCTATAGTTTCCGATCATGTTGTTGGAGCATGCAAACTGCCTGGATTTAGCCGTGCAAGTATTAAGGTTATACCGCAATGGTCATTCGTCAGAGCCTTATCAGCGTGACAGGGAATACCAAGCCCTTGAAGGACAGTGGGTGTGATTGATTTTTGGAAAGGATTGCCTGTATGAAAAAGTACGTGTCTTTTGAACACTTCACTTTAGTCCCCCCGGGTTTACAAGGCAGTTTGGAAGGCCTGTACTATGCGGATGGTATATGATTACTAAGTCATTCTTTCGCCGACACATGCAGTCAAAGCTAGATCTAGTTAGCGAAATCGCAAAGCTATCTAGACTGAAGATGAATATACACAAAACCAAACCAATCAGGATAAATGTTAACGCAGCGCATAAATTCCCAATATACGGCGAGAAAATTGATGTAATGGTCTCCTTTTGTTATCTAGGCAGTATAATCGATAAATCCGATGGTTCATCAGCAGATGAATGCCAGTCGCATTAATAAGGCGCACTAAAATTAAAATTTTCAACTCCAGCGTCAAATCCACATTACTTTACGGTTGCGAAACATGGAATATGGCACCGCGTGGTTCACAGTCTCTTCAGGTATTTGTTAACAAATGCCTGCTTGCATGTTTACTGGCCCTCCAAAATATCCAAAGCCCAACTCTGGTCATATACAAACCAGCAACCAATTGCGAGGAAAATAGGAAGACGCAAGTGGTGATGGCTTGGGCCACTCTTCGCAAGCCATTAGCTGAAGCAAGAGCATCGGCCGACCATCACACACCTGGAAATGCCAAATCACAACCGAACTATCTAAACTACGTCTACAGTGGAACGAAGTCAAACACCGCGCTGATGATCGAGCTCATTGGAACCAACTTGTTGCGGCCCTATGCTCTCTAGAGGAGTAAAAGGAATATTTATAATCCTTATAACTATGGATTGCTTTCCCATTTGATATTCTTTCAATCGAAGGCATTTAAAAGCAACATGTTCCTGAGTTTTGTTTTTATTAGAGTCTTACGGACATTTTGCTAAGCAGTTGTGTTCAAAAAATGTGTATCCTATAATTAGAAACGAATATTAAACAAAAACATCGACATTTTTTTCGATGCATCACAAAGTATCATCAATGTTATATGGACTTATCGCTAAATAAAGGGTGTTTTTTATAGAGGTATAGAACTTTAAGTTGCAATAAAACAACGATGGATTATTCGATTGACATGAATTTCATTTATCCGAAAGATAATCTTGTGGCATTTCATTTTAAATATGATTTCTGGCATATGACCGCCACGGCTGGCGCGGATGTAGTCCAATCTGGACGTCCAATTTTCGATGACTTTTCCAACATTTGTGGCCGTATATCGGCAATAATACGGCGAATGTTGTCTTCCAAATGGTCAAGCGTTTGTGGCTTTACCGCATAGACCAATAACCTTACATAGCCCCACAGAAAGTAGTCTAGCGGTGTTAAATCACAATATCTTGGAGGCCAATTCACAGGTCAAAAACATGAAATTAGGCGGTCACCAAACGTGTCTTTCAATAAATCTATTGTGTCACGAGCTGTGTGACATGTTGCGCCGTCTTGTTGAAACCACATCTCCTGGACATCATGGTTATTCAATTCAGGAATGAAAAAGTTTGTAATCATGGTTCTATACCGATCACCATTGACTGTAACGTTCTGGCCACCATCGTTTTTGAAAAAGTACGGACCAATGATTCCACCAGCCCATAAAGCGCACCAAACAGTCAGTTTTTCTGGATGTAACGGTCTTTCCACATACACTTGAGGATTACCTTCACTCCAAATGCGGCAGTTTTGTTTGTTGACGTAGCCATTCAACCAGAAGTGCGCTTCATCGCTAAACAAAATTCGCTTATGAAAATCGGGAACAACGGTAATCTCGTTTTGGGCGCATTCGACGAATCTACGCCTTACTTGATGATCGTTTGGCTTCAATTCTGGCACGAGTTGGATTTTGTAAGCACGCAAATCAAGATCCTTCCTCAAAATCTTCCATAAAGTGGATGGACACAGATCCAATTCCTGTGCTCGATGGCGTATGGACTCATTCGGGTCTTCCTCAAAGCTACGCTCTACAGCAGCAATAGCTTCTTCTGTACGCACCGTACAGCGTCTCTGGGGATGCGAGTTATCAATAAGAGTAAACGTGGTGCGAAAACGTTCCATGGTTAATCGAATTAACTGCTCTGATGGACGATTTTGTCGACGATAAAATGGACGTAGTGCGCGATACGTTTTCCGCACAGAACCATTATTTTCGAAATAAAATTGCAATATTTGCAAGCGTTGTTCAGGCGTGAGTCTATTTATGATGAATTGCCAAACCAAACTGAGAATAAATCACTTGACAGCTGTTAAATCGGTCGCCATCTTGAAAAGTAATGCCAACTTAAAGTTCTATACCTCTGTAAAAAACACCCCTTACATTAATCTCTTCCGTGTATCCAGCGATTTTTGCTACAAAATAAAAATATAAAAATAAAATGAAATTATTGTAGAGGTAGTAAAGCATCACGTCCAGGCGATTAAATGTACTGCGCTCAAACTACATTTACAAAATAGCTGTGATGCCCTGACCAACTTCAAGGTGCTACTCCCATATGTTTTCTTTTAATATGCATTTAATATCACCTAGACTTCAAGTATGTGTTATAATGATTCCTCTCATAAAGTAGACTGCATATTGGGTTTGAATCTATCGCTATCCTCAAGCAAATGTTATTTAAGTCCATTAATATGCCTCAGGCCATTCTAATTTTGAAGGAATCATAAAAGCTGAGTGCCCGATTAGTGGCATAACTGTCAGATTTATATTGTTATGTCCCATTCTCTGTACTGCCAGTCCAAATTGAATTGATCATTCGATGTCGCAAACTTTTGTGGGAAAGATACCCACGAGTTTCATTATGGATTCCGAATATTCCACTCTGGGATGGAACACCCTTGCTTCCGCTGTATACCTGCTCTTAAAAGAGTATGTAAAGGGTCCGCCAAATAACTTTTTTTTAGAAAATGCTTTAAAAAAAACTACTGAATATTTTCTCAAATTTCTTTTTTTATTTGAAAGTACAATCCTTCCGGTTAATAATGGGAAATAATTTCATTCAAATGGTTGCCTCGGCTGGCCATGCAGTAGCCTACACGATCGGTCCAATTTTTAAGCACATTATCGATTGTGTGCAGCTGTATTTCACCAATGGCTTCACGAATATTGCCCTTTAAAGCGTCAATTGTCTCTGGCTTGTCGGCGTAACACTTATCTTTCACGGCACCCCACAAATAATAGTCCAACGGTGTCAAATCGCAGCTCCGAGGTGGCCAAACGTTATCAACTCTGCGGCTGATAATGCGATCTTCAAAAATAGGGCGCAAAACATCGAGTGTAGCTTTGGCTGTGTTGCACGTAGCGCCGTCCTCTTGAAACCAAATGTTGGCAATATCCTCCTCTTCAATTTTTGTAAACAAAAATTCGTTCAACATAGCCCGATAACGATCGCCATTGACTGTAACGGCCACTCCTTGCTCATTTTCGAAGAAAAATGGCCCAATTATGCCTCTGGACCAAAATCCGCACCAAAAAGTGACTCGTTTTGGGTGCGTCGGCTTTTCAATGTATGCGTGCGGGTTTTCGGTGCCCCAAATGCGACAATTTTGCTCGTTTACATACCCGACAAGATCAAAATGAGCTTCATCTGAAAAGATGATTTTTTTATGCTAAAATCGGCATCTTCTGGTGTAGGCTACTGCATGGCCAGCCGAGGCAGCCATTTGAATGAAATTATTTTCCATTATTAACCGGAAAGATTGTACTTTCAAATAAAAACAGAAATTTGAGAAAATATCCTGTAGTTTTTTTTAAGCATTTTCAAAAAAAAAAAGTTATTTGGCGGACCCTTTAGCATACAATTTGCAAGTCGCCGTTTGCTTATTAACAAGAACTCGTGCTTCAAATCATAGCTCAGATATTCCTTTAAGAAGTGTTCCATAAAAAGTCTGGCGGTCAATAAAATTGCCACGGAAAGCTTCTCAAATCTGTCGTTCGGAGTCCACGTTAAACTGTAGGTCATGACACACTTAACTTGGATGGCAATCCTGACTATCAGATTGTAAACCTGTAAAGAGTTGTAGTGACGAATTAACTAAGCTTCCAATTTGCTCCATTCACCCTCAGTCTCATTGGTAAGTATTTTCTAAAATCATAGAGATTACTACACTGTCGAGGGAATAGTAAAAGAAGAGCCAGTCTGCCATTTGATTTGTCAGGTCACAATGTCCCATGATGCATCTCCCGTTAGACTTTTATTATTATTACCCTAACCATAATAACCATGGCTCAAGTCCTCCTAGCCATTTGCAACGGGCTTAAATCAATCAGTGCGTGCAAAGTCGTTATACGACAGACTGTCAAAGTATGTTGAAACTTCAGTTCAATAAAGACAGTCCAATCATCACCATTTAATAACAAAATGCACACCAGCCTGTGACTTTTTCGGGTGAATTGGACGCTCTTGGAACTCATGTAAATTGGTATTTTGACAATTTTATTGGTTCACGTACCTACTCATTCATATATAGGGCCACATCGCTGAAGATAATTTTTCGATTTAAAGCGTACGGTAAATTACACGGACAAGATACCTATTTTTTTGACATTGATCTGCTGGATATTACCAGGTTTGTCTCAGAAAAGGCATGAAATCAACAGGAAAAAATAAAGTAAATCAAGCGGCAGTATGTACAAGTTTCCCCATTGCAATCCCAGCACATCCGGCGGTGACAGCACCAAGTGACGTCAAACGAAAGTTTAACACAACTATGACTAGACACTTATTTCGATAAAATTATTTATTACTTGCACGTATTGCTGAACGCTAGAACCGTTTATAACGATTTGCTTAAACCAGATGGCCGCTATCAACTGTCTTTGTTCAGAACTCCCTGTTATAATACCCGATAATTAAAATTATCTTTTAAAAGGAATTTAATGATAAAAGAATAAATTATTGACTAAAATTTATAAACTTTACAACGTCAATACATAACATTTATAAGATTTTTATCACACGGAATAAAGTGAACACGTAAGTGCTCATAAAACACGAACATTATTAACGTTTAGCATGCGTTACAAATAAAATAGGCGGCATTGTTCAATGATGGCGATAATAGAAGCAAAATAAGTCACTGTAGTCTAGTAGGTATTGTGTTGGCTTATTGAAAGTGAGACTACGGTTCACAACCCAGACATCTCCAGCAAAACGGAATTAAAAAATATTTCTTCGACGAATTCCTGTCATGAGATTTCTGGCAAAAACTCTGCGAGTAAATAAAATTGCCATGAAAAGTTGAGTTGGCTTATTGGAAGTGAGACCACGGTTCATACCCCAGATCTCAGACATCTACAGCAAAACGAAATTAAAAAATATTTCTTCGGCCATTTCCTCTCAGGAGATTTCTTGCAAAAAATTGCCTTGAAAAGTTTCTTTAAAATGCTGTCATTAGGAGTCGACTTTAAACCGTAAGTGTCATCACTCATGTATAAAATTAACACACACAACATAAGTGGTGTGAGAAACTAGGTTATAATCCTGACTGAAGGGTTGTAATGAACAATTATATATGTATGTATGTATGTACAGAAGCAAAATATAAATTTGTTTGCAATTCTCAACTCTTACAAAAGATGTGTAAAGAAAACAAAACTTAAGGATTTATGGAATGCAAAGCCATTCATTGCAAATGGAAGTTCAAAACAAAATTCACTGCTTACAAGTGACATACTAAAGCTAAGTTATTCTATTAAAAGTAATACGAGAAGAACTAAATTGGTTTCTGTTTCTTATTAAAATCGAAATCTTTCCATAGCAACAACACCTTACTTGACACATGTATTGTACTATGTTCAGATATGCACTTTTATTGAGACAATATTCGGTTTATTAAGAACAATATTTTAAGTGTTCAGCTGCTTATTCAATATTAAGTTTACAGCTGGTAAACACAACAGCTGGTTGTTTCAACAACATTGTTTTTCTTTTTTTTTTTTTTTTTTTTGTTGTCGTTGTTGACAATTGAGTTGTCAAAAATCACCAAAAATTTTTCGGTTAATTGTAATATGCTCACTAAACACACCTATGACAGTGCTGCATTTTAAGTCTTACTCAATATTATAACAATTTGCGTAGTTATTGCGCAATAATTAATTGAAACTTTATATGAAATATTGAGCTTAATAATGACATTTATTGCGATTTATGCAATAAAGGTGCATATCTGAACACCGTATTATATTGGTCTATGGAAACGTAAAATCATCTTTTAAAAAGGATTTCCACGAAAATATTTTTTTTATTTTAATAATTAATAAAACAATATTGGAAACAATTTATAACAATAATGCTGGCAATTATAAAACAATTTATAAATAAAACAAACAATATATTTTATGAGATTTTTATCACACACGAAAAGTCATTATTTAAGTGGACAATACCATATGCCAAGCACAAGTGGTTGTAAACGTTTACAACGTGACTGATGTAAGGAAATTAAACATGCAATCAATAACGAAAAGTCGAACATTGTGATTATTTTTAGACGTCAGCTACAATCCTTTTTAATTAAGAAAAAAGGGCACAATATGTGTGACAAATTGTATGTCATATGCTTCCTTAGCTAAATTTTATGGAAGTGGGCTGGAACCACTTAATTTGACAAATTCGAAAATCATAACGAACATTTTTTTGTTCCCTACCGCGCCAAGGCTAGATAAAGGACACACGATAAGTCTTATTTAACTTCAGAGTGGCACGCTCATTATGGTTACATATACCAGGCGCATTGGCCTTAAAGACCTTGCTAATGATTTCTGCAGAAGCTGCAGAAGAGCTTCACCTACTGGGTACATGCATAATTGGTCATTACAACCCTTTAGTCATGATTACGATCTGGATTCCTGCACTATTTATATAATGTGTGTTAATTTTATACATGAGTGACGTCTACTTCGAACGACAGATTTTTCAGAAACTTTTCATGGCAATTTTATTTACTCGCAGAGTTTTTGCCAGAAACCTGCTGAGATGAAGTCGCCGATGAAATATTTTTTCGTATTCAGTTTAGTTGGAGATGTCTGTTGCTTCCTCTATGGATGATCTGGAGGAACTGTCAAGCATTGACGTTGCCAGTCTGAGTCGCTTCAGTAGAAGCTCCGACATTTTCCAGATCTAGGGAATAACGCAAATCCGTGATATCACAATCGTCTCAATGTGGTCTGTGTCCATCCAACTCTTTTAGATGGACAGCCACCTCTGCCTACCTATCTACCTATTAAGATTCAAACCTGGGTTTATCAGCTTGTACGACGCCACGTACAAAAATGACTTTAAAGTTAGGTTAGGTTAGGTAAAATCGGTAGCTTTGACACCAAAGCTCACTTGAGCATGCATAAGGGCCCGTTGTGATGCCACAGTTAAGTGCAGTCCCTGTACTAATCGAATTCTACAAAACTTATCGATGAAGTTGGTCAGCGAAAGGGCAGAGCTGGCTTTAAAGTAAAAAAATAAGAAAAATTTAAGTGACGAACAGGCAGATTTCCGGCCAAAAATCGGCTGCAGATATCATAACAACTCTTTAAAGCATTGAGAAAAAAATCAGTATCCCAGTAAATAATTCGAATCATTAGAACTATAAACACGGGTGCATAACTCCCAATCATTCACAACGTGAATATCAGTCAACCATTTCACACAAGCTTACCTACTTACTTATCATACTTAAATAGCCATTAAGGACCCATTTATCGCATATCACCCTGCTTTAACACATCCTTCCAGGCATCTTTGCTTCTTGCACTCCTTCGCAATTTCGCCATATTTCGATCTACCACGATTCTTCCTCGATTTGATCCTTCCAACGCAGGCAAACTCGTCCTCTACACCGACTTCCACTAATTCCCACATCAAATATCCATATCGTGGGAACATGTTCTTTAATCCGAAAAATATGGTCGAGCCAGCGCAGTTGCAGGATTTTAATGCGCTGCACAAAATTCGTATCGTTGAGTAGGTCGCCAACTAGCACTGGATCGAAGATCTTATGTAGGACTTCTCTGGAATAACCTCAAGGCTGCTATGTCGGTGTGTTTAATTGCGTCCATGCTTCTGCTTTGCAGAGAAGCACATGAATGTTGAGCAACTTGCAGAGTATTTGTTTTGCCATTCGAGAGAAGTCCCTGATACTTAATTGCCTATTGAGACTATAGTACCATCTGTTCGCAAAAGCGATACCATGCTTAGTCTCCAGACTGACATTATTTTTGCTGGTAACAGTAAAGTCAAGATGCATATTTCACACAAATGTTGTAGTAAAACAAGAATGTCATCTATAACCTCAGGTAATCACGATAATATCACGAGGATTGGAAAGGGATTTAAATCAAGTTTCATATTAAATCCTGTGGCTTTAGATTATTAGGGTGACATTTGTCTACTCTCGCACAAGATCTCCAACATGCAAGCAAAACTAGAAAACTTGTAGGGATTAGCGAGTAATATTGGATTTGAGATAAGTATCAAGACCAGCAAAGCACTGACATTTACTACTAAGCCAACCAATTGATTACCCTTTAGTGAGGATTACAACCTAGCTTGTCACAACATCCACACCTACAGTTTAAAATCGACTCCAACCGACAGATTTTTGAGAAACTTTTCATGCCAATTTTATTTATCCTCAGAATTTTTGTTGGAAGATTACTGACGAGCCGTCGAGTCGTCAAAAGAAATATTTTTTTAATTTTCGGTCCGTTCGAAATGTTTGAGTTGGGGTTTGAATCACGGGCTCTCATCTGATACTAACTATCAAACTACGACGACCTTAAGTAGAGTACGTAGATAGCCTCTGTTGCCTAGGTTATATAGAGACAACGAATGGATTTTTTGCTTTTAAGAAGTATTTTCAGTTTTTATTGTTGCCTTTAATACATTTTCATTAACCAAGTCTTCCGATGTAAGTAGATTATTAGTCTACTAAAGCATATCCTAGAACAATAGAGTTGCCATTTGATGACGCATTAGCTGATCGCATTATCCAAACTGAAGCTGCGATGAACTCTTATCGCTTGGACATTAAGAATTGCAGTGAACGCGATACCGGTTTAGAAGATGTTTAGAAACAACATCGTATGGGACATGTAGTGGTGAAGAACTTTTTTGCTTATTGGGTTGTGCTCTTTAGCAAGAGATGGAAATGATTACCTTCCTTTTCCTCTCAAGGAAGGTCTGATGGGTTATTTGAATTGTGAATGAATCCTTTAAATTTACGAAACTGTTTGTCTTCTCCTTTGAAATCAAACCTTTTAACATTTTTAACTATGTCACCGCGTTTTTAAATTATACTCTCCAACAAAATATACTCTTTTTGTGCACCATTCATGTGTTATGTGTTAAAAGTTTAATTGTGTATTATTGATCTAGATTGTGAGTTCAGGTTGCATGTTCAGCTGTAATGTTTACCATGCCATCTAATTTAACAAACAATATGTGACCTGAATTACAAAGAAAAGTTCTAAAACGATGTATTAATATAATTGCATGCCTTCAATATGACTAATTAAACGTGAAAGTTCAATATTTGCGTTGAAACATTTTATTTTTATTATTCAAGAGGAGAATGAATAAAAATATTATTCGTTAAAAAATATTCCATATTCAAAGAAAAATTTTATTGATGAACGCATTTGCACTCTCCTATATGCGTTTGAGACGTATTTCCCTCATGGGTCGGGATGAAAAAAAGCAGAATTCTATGCATCGTTAAAAAGTGCTGGTTATATCAAACATTGCATTGGATTCTCATGTCCAGGACATCGTCAGCTGCTGGCCCTCTAGCAGAGGGCTGATAACCTCATTAAGGCTGTATTTTTTTATTATTTTCTAAGTTCCTTCAATAAATTGTTACAAAGCATTTCCATCTCTGAAGTCACCGTAGTCTAGTAGGTAGTGTGTCGGCTTATTAGACGTAAGACCACGGTTCAAACTCCAGATCAGACATCAAAACGAAATATGAAAAAATAATTCTTCGGCGACTTCCTCTCAGCAGATTTCTGGCAAAAATTCTAAGGATAAATAAATTGCCATGAAAAGTTTCTCAAAAATCTGTCGCTCGGAGTCGACGGTAAACTGTAGCTCCCTCCACTCATGTATAAAATTAACACACACAACATGAGTGGTGTGAAAAGCTAGGCCGTAATCCTGACTGAAGGGTTATAATGGCCAATGTAAGACCTTAAAAAACACCCTATACAAGACTCAGTGAATTCATGTAAAGGGTCCGCCAAATAACTTCTTTTTTTTCAAAATGCTTTCAAAAAAAAAACTACTGAAAATTTTCTCAAATTTCTTTTTTTATTTGAAAGTACAATCCTTCCGGTTAATAATGGAAAATAATTTCATTCAACTGGCTGCCTCGGCTGGCCATGCAGTAGCCTACACGATCGGTCCAATTTTTAAGCACATATTTCACCAATGGCTTCACGAATATTATCCTTTAAAGCGTCAATTGTCTCTGGCTTGTCGGCGTAACACTTATCTTTGACGGCACCCCACAAATAATAGTCCAACGGTGTCAAATTGCAGCTCCGAGGTGGCCAAACGACATCAGCTCTGCGGCTGATAATGCGATCTTCAAAAACAGGGCGCAAAACATCGAGTGTAGCTTTAGCTGTGTGGCACGTTGCGCCGTCCTGTTGAAACCCAATGTTGCCAATATCCTCCTCTTCAATTTTTGTGAACAAAAATTCGTTTAACATGGCCCGATAACGATCGCCATTGACTGTAACGGCCACTCCTTGCTTATTTTCGAAGAAAAATTGCCCAATTATGCCTGTGGACCAAAATCCACACCAAACAGTGACTCGTTTTGGGTGCGTCGGCTTTTCAATGTATGCGTGCGGGTTTTCTGTGCCCCAAATGCGACAATTTTGCTTGTTTACATACTCGCCAAGATCAAAATGAGCTTCACCTGAAAAGATGATTTTTTTTTGCCAAAATCGGCATCTTCTGTAAGTCGATCGTAGGCCCACTTAGCGAAGCGAAAACGCATTGGATAGTCAATTGGCTTCAACTCCTGAACCAATTGGACTTTGTATGGCGTCATACCAAAGTCTTTATGCAAAATTCGTCTCAATGATGTCTTCGAAATATTCAATTGTTGAGAACGACGGTGAATTGATGTTGATGGCGCTTCACGCATACTTTCTGCCACAGCAGAAATATTCTCGGGTATGCGCATTGTTTTTGGCTTTTCACGCTTTGGTTCATCGATGAGGATGCCAGTTTCTTTCACTTTTTTCACAAGATAATTAACATACGGAGCTGACGGTGCTTCTCTTCTTCCAAAATCCGTACGCAATTTTCGCACACATTCTGCAACATTACCATGATTTTCAAAGTAATGTCGCAATATTTCCCAGCGTTGTTCAAGCGTATACACAACCATATTCGTTCAGCGGAAGGATAAAACTAATTATCTGTCAAATCAGACATGAGCGAAGTGTTACCATTCACGAAATAAGCACGAGTTGAAAAAAAAACGTTAGATGGCGGACCCGATATAACATTTAGTGATACCGCTACTTAGTTGTTCGATTCTGTGATGTTGTAGGACAACACGTAATCGAAGTGGACTGAACACAATCCGTTTACTTGTAAGTACGGCAACTTTTAATTACTTTGACCAGTAAAATTCCCACACAACAAATTAAAACAATCAAACTGCAGTAATTATTTTAAAAGTAGTATTTAGAACGACTAAAAAATTTGGGTCACATGTTCTCTGTGTAGAGACTAACCCTTTCGAAAATAAACATTGTAAGTGAACATGCAACAGTCAGAGTTTTATGTGTTGAATCAGAGTTGAAAAAAAGGAGTAAAAAATAAAGTCCTTAGTAGCCCATAACCACACATAATTGAGAATGCATAAGAAACTAAGGAGTGGAGTACTGTTCTATATACGTACGCTCGATGTTGCATGAATGTTGCTGCATTTGCTGTAAATTACATACAGAAACTCATTCCTGAGTCCTGATTATAAATTACTTTCAATTTCTTTAAACAATTAAAACTAATTGGCATATAATAAACTCTGTTTATACGATTTATGTTCAAAGAGGAAAGCAATTTTTTTAAATTTCCTGCGAATTTCCTTCTTTACAATGATACACGCGCTACGACTTTATGGCACAATTCCAAAAATATTGTTGTATGCTTCTTAGAGCCATGAAATCTTTTATGGATAAACAAATCTTGTTGAGGCAAAGAAATAGAAATTGGCTGAATCGAACGTCAATATGGTGGGTCATCTATCGGTTTAAATTTAAATCATCGGTTAATTCGAATCTAGCAATACTAATGTCATTCTATTCTGTCACAAAATTCAGTATATTATCTCCACTGAACGTAATGAATCGATTTACGTTTGAGCAACGTTGGGATTTATTGGGCCCTCAGAATTCTTGGTAGAAGACTGTTAAGAGGAAGCCAACATCTCGCTGCGTTCGGGATGTCTGAGCAACTGTCTTGTATGAAGTTCGAAATGGGTCATCATTTTATTGCTGTTGTATTCAATAAATTTTACAATTACAGAAAACCTTGCAACAGATATGTTCGCGATTTGTTTTACTGCAACAGCATGTGCATGTGAGTCATGATAGCAAAAGTCTTGGGTGTTATACTGAAGAGCCGCCAATTCAATATCGGTGACTTACACAATATCTGGTGTTCAATCCATGAATGTTACTTTTCTGTGTGTGCTTTTTATCTTTTTTTTAAAGAAAAGGAAAGGGGAAGAAATAGGAAACCTCAAATACACAAGAGATCGTGAATATAGCCTTGATGTTGTAGCACCTCTTAACAAGCTCAAACTGCTTATAAATCTATCAAGAGCACTAATATTGGCACTCAACAAAAAACCTAAGCCCTTAAAGATACCTCTGCCCAGGATCCTTATCCTTCTAAGGAGGAGGTTGCACAGGAGATGTTCGATTTCTTCGTTCTCATCACATCATACCCCACAATAATCCGACTGTTCCGTTCTAGATCCTTGTCAGCAATTTAATCTCGCAGTGCACTGTAATAAAACCAATAACCAACCTCTGGTTGGCCAAATACAGCAACAAATCTGTACAAGCACTATCTATGGCATTGCACGGAAATTCTTTCGGGATGCCAACATATCCTGTGTCAATGAGGAGTCCTGCTCCACTGCTAGACTCACCTGGCCCTTTATGTATTGAAGGCGTACCAACCAATTACTTGGTCTTGGTCGTGACGTCATCTCAACCACAGTGGCCGTGCTTACAGGTCATTACGTTATGGTAGACACGCGGAAAGAATGAGGCTCCCATTTAGCGACTTCTGGCGTGGATGCAGATTCGCCGAGGAAGAGCAGACTGTTATCCACTTTCTTTGTCAGTGCCCGTCTCTTGCTAGGAGTAGATATAGGTTATTTGGCTCCCCATTTCTTGTCAGCTTAACGGAGCTATCATAGCTTCGTTCATCAAACTTTCTGGCTGGTTTGCCAGTCTTCCTCTTCCCTGATTTTGGTGGAACTTGGTCAGTACAGAGACTGCGTTCACCCGTGACATCACAATGGGCCGCTATGCGTGCTCAAGTGAACTTAGTGATATCAGAGCTACCACTCCGGCCTGACCTGACCTGACTATCTATGCCAGGTCATAGACATCCCCCAAAACGCTTTGGCTCTTTCTCCCTGACTCGACTAATGACGAGGCCGTAAAAGTGACAGATTGGAGGTTCAATCGTCTATAGTAAGAACAGGTTATCCCATAGAAGTGACTGATTGGATGATCAGGACCAACTATTAAATTGCTCTTAGTAAGCGGATGCTATTGCTAGGATAGGTTCATTTTCTAAGATCCTAACCTGCCACTTTCTATACCGTTGCCGAGGTTAATTATGAATCTGAAGTTAATTATGGTCTCAACACCCGCCGGAAAGACGCTATAGTCATCATCTAACCTAAAGTGAAGCTCAATTTTGAGATCTTTGCAGAAAACCCTAGCATCTGTGCCTATATCTGTGAAGATGGTGTATGTTTCTACTCCTGGAGTACCCTATCATTTCATAGTGCCCTATCTGTTATGAGAATTGTTAAACGCCAGACATCTTGTACAAGATAAATAGACACCGTAGGATTCTTTTTTAGATAACATTCAGGTTCCGCAAACATAAAGAAGTTTGAAGTCGCCGTAGTCTAATAGATAGTGTGTTGGCTTATTAGACGTAAAGCCAGGGTTCGAGCCCCAGGCCAGACATCAAAATAAAATACAAAAAAAGGATTTCTTCGGCGTCTTCATCTCAGCAGATTTTCTGGCAAAAACTCTGAGATTTAAATAAAATTGCCATGAAAAAGTTTCTCAAAAATCTGACGTTCAGAGTCAACTTTAAACTGTAGGGCCCACCACTCATGTATAAAATTAACGCACACAACATAAGTGGTATGAGAAACTAGGATGTTGTACAATGGGTCAATTCGACCCCCTGACAAGTACACATCCTCTAACCTAACCTAACATAAAGAAGTACGAACGGGGTAAGTTACAGGACGTGCCTTGCTCAACAAGCATTTAGCCAGCGAGCTTTGCTGATGCGAGCGCTCACGTCCTCAGTTGCGCCTTTTTTCGTGAAAGTGCAACATAGGCAGCGAAAGGGAAACTATTTGCGGAAGATTCATCATGTTAAAGGGGGTAGGGGGGAGGGTTATCACTTTTGGACATCTCTTTTTCAACTTCTTAAAATAATTTTAAGAATTTTATTGTGTTTTTTGTTTAGACTTACACCCAAAAATGTTCGTTTAAAAAATATCTTTCCCTTTTTGGTTGTAAAAAATCTTCACATTCAATCACGTAAGCACAGCAAATGTCCATTAATGCCTTAATGTTTCTGGTCATAAAAATAATTGTAAGAAAAAAAAAATACAACAAAAGAGAAAGAAATTTAATTTTTAAATATTTTTCTATGCTGGGAATTCATTCCAAAAAAATAAAAAAAAACACTTTCAAACGAGGTCCTTCTTCTATGTTACCATACTCTGCTTACAATACATTTACGCTTCTTTATAACACAACAGAAAATTCATTTTAAAACCCTTAAGACGTCAGTTTTTATAAAATTGTTGCCATAACATGTGCTTATAATACAAAATTGTTGTTGTTGTTGTTGTTCTTTCCCCCGCGCGTATTAAAAGCGAGAGTGTGTATAATTCCGGGTATAAGTGTGAGTGTTTGATTTTTTGTTTGCAATTTCATAAATTATACCCTGATTTGCATGTTACAATGTGTGACCCATATTATATTCTCTCCCACTTTTTAGATGTATAAGTGTGTGAGTGCATTTTGCCTTTTGACAATATGTTAAGTGACATACTGTTCTAAATTACACCACGTAAGCCTTTAAAACTCTACTTCCCATCGGTGTACGTACATACATGTGTATGTCCCCACACACAATCACTTTTGATTCCTTTTGTGTATGGGAATATGCATGAGTTTCTTGTAATTGTGCTTTATGGAGGTATTTGGTTCCTCTCTGTTATTTATTTCTATGTGTTGTTTATTGTACTTTTAAGATTGTGTATGTGTGTGCCATTGTAATTATTTATAATCATCATAATCATAATCTTGTTAAAAGCGTCAACGCTGTCGTCGTCTTCGTCGTCATCATCGTTATCATCATTATTATCAATGCTGTTGTGCTGTTGACGGCATTTGACACCAACAGCGACATATGCACTCTCGTGTTTTAAGTAATTATTGCAGAAAATAAATACAAGTGTATGTAAATACAGACGTATGCATACATATATACTTTAAATGGGTGGATAATGACATAGTAGGGTTACCAATAAACTTCAAAAATAGATAAGAAATAAAATTTTAATCCCTTAAGTTAGGTTAGCTAGCAGATCCTGCTTAAAACTTAGGCTAGAGAAGAAGCATTCTTGTGGTTCTGGAATTTATTTACAGCATGTGCCTAGCCAAAGGAGTCATATAGATAGTGTGTTGGCTTATTAGACGCAAGGCCGCGGTTCAAACACTAGGTAGGACATCAAAAACAAAATATGAAAAAATATTTTTTCGGCGACTTCCTCTCAATAAATTTCTGGCAAAAACTCTGAGAGTGCCGCGAAAAATTTCTCAAAAATCTGTTGTACAGAGTCGACCTACGTATAAAATTAACGCACACAACATAACACACAACATGGTGTAAGAAACTAGGTCGTAATCCTGACTGAAGGGTTGTAATGACCAATTATGTATGTATGTTTAGCCAAAGGCGATTCAAGACTCCATAAAACTCTCGGTATGGTTGAGGAATGCCAACCGGGAGCTATACATGCATGCCAGAGAAAGTACAACGGCTATTGCAATGGGAAATTATTAGGAACCAACGAATATATGCTCATTGTGGCGGCTGCCAATTCAACTTAACCTAGACCTGTGTTCAGTTCCATTGTGATGACACAATTAATATTCAATCCATGCATTAAACATTTCTTACAGTTAACCAAACCGACTTCTGCCAAAAGCAAGAATTATTTTGGAGAGATCAGTTAGCTTCTTCATAACAAGGAAAGGGCATTGACACATCATGCAAAAGATATTTTTATATGATCAGAAATTTCCCTAATAATCTTCAGTATTCATGGATGATGACAAGCTTGTCATTCACACTAAGTTCACTCGGTGGCCCATATGGCCTATTGTGTTGTCCAGCGTGAGGTAAGCCCCCTTGTCATTATCCGTTAACGCTTCGAGCTTCGCATGAAACCGGCCAGTTCCCTTAGTTTCACGTTCACCACCATTCCCAGATCTTCAAACGTTCTCTCACCCAAAAATCGATGACGTCTGTTCTGAAGGTCAGGGCACTCACATAAAAGATGTTTTACCGATTCCGTGTCCTTCACATGCTGGCAGTATTACTGGTAAGGCCGACCGAAACTGCCAATAGCGCAGTGTCCTGTTAGAATTCCTGTTAGAGAGCGAACCGTTCTCTTGGCGAATTTAAGTAGTTTCCTGGCTCTCCCTCTATCCACTGCCGGACATAACAATTTTGAAATTCGGCAACCAGTTGTAGTGGACCACCTAAGCGTTGTTAAATTCCATGCTGTCTTTTAGAATTTGGAAAAGTATTCTTATTGGGGCGCACATAGCTATCTATCTATCGTCTTCTCCTCAGACATTTCCGATCCCTTCCATGCCAATTCGTTTGAATTTTCATTTCCCTCTATGTCACAGTGGCCCAGAACCAGTGTAGAGACGGGTATTGAGTCGACGTATGCGGTGTAGAGAGTACATGCAACTCCTAAGACGGCGAACATTGAGATGAAATTCGCATTTTACCTGTCCCAGAAAATTAAAATATTTTTAGGGAAAATCCCACCTCTTAACAAGCATTACATCGCTTTGAAAATGAACCTCATCTCTGCCTGGAAAACACTGTAGCGGTTAGGCAGCCTATACGAAAGTTAAATATCAAAACCCTTAATATAAATTTCACAATCTACTCTGTTTAGCATTTTAAAATTCTTGGAATAAATCTCAGTGGTCCTACCAGCGACCTTCGGATCTCCAGATTAAAAGTTGGAATTCTAAAATCAAACATCCTAGAAAGTTATATCGGCCTAAATGTGCCTATGTTTTCCTAGAATTGCAGAAGGTTTTGGGCAGAGCTTAACTGCATTGAGTCTTACTGCCATCAAGTCAGTCCTGTGCTTATGTTGTGTGTGTTAATTTTTTACATGAGTGGCGGGACCTACAGTTTAAAGTCGACTCCGAACGACAGATTTTTGAGAAACTTTTCATGGCAATTTTATTTACTCTCAGAATTTTTGCCAGAAATCTGCTGAGAGGAAGTCGCCGAAGAAATACTTTTTGTATTTTGTCTTTAATGTCTGGCCAACACACTACCTACTAGACCACGGCGACTTTAGATGCCAATATATTTGGATGGATGTCCCTTAGGCCTTCTTCGTGCATGGTTTTAAAATTCTATTTTTAAGAATATGAATGACTTCGTCATATACTTGGAAATATTTTGGATAGTTTACACTGCTTTAACACACATTTCGGCTAGAAGCTTATAGCAAACATGCTTCAGTTATAAGAGGATCGTCTTTTCTAGCACAGTTTTGTAGATGTCTCCTCTAACTCCAGTCATCAATTTAAATTAATTTGTGTTGAGGTACACATGTTGCTTAAAGCAATTTCAGAAAGAAAATACTTTCTGGACTTCACTACATTCTATTTATCTAATATTACAGCTATGTTGTCTACCTCATCTTTAGTTTCTTCATTTACTTCCGATCAGTTGTAGTCGACGTACTCTAGTAGGGTGTCACTTTCAGGCTGGCTTCCAAATTAGGGAAGCAATGCTTTTAGTGTGTAGCCCCAGCGCTTACCAACTTCTTCGATGAGTTTGGTAATAAAATTGGAAATCTGCCTGTTCGTCGTTTGGTAGAATTCGGTTAGTATTCGGCTTACCTGTGGCATCACAACGGGCAGCTATGCGTGCTTAAGTGTGCTTTGGTATCAAAGCTATCACTTCAACCTAGCCTTACGTAACTATAGTAGGTAGTGTATTGTACTATTAGACGAGATTCAAACCCCAGCTCAGACATATCTATGCAGTCTTCTGACAAAAACTCTGATAGTAAATAAAATTGCCATGAAAAGTTTCTCAAATCCGTCTTTCGGAGTCGATTTTAAACTGTACTTCCCGCCACTCTTGTATAAAATTAACTCACACAGTATAGATGGTGTGTGAAGCTAGGATGGGATCGTGACAAAAGAGTAGTAATGACCAACCCAGAATGCAAGTGACTTTCGGTTTGGCAACTTCTGGAACACGGAAAAAACCTTCAAATTCAAATCAATTTTAAGGCGTCCCTTTTATATGTTGGGATTGGCTGTACAACTTTATGATTTTGTACAAACAATTGTTATGTTGAAGTGCTGGTTGAATATCACAACATGTTGAATGTTGTACAACATGTTGATTCATGTTGATTCAAAATTTTTTAAAGACTTAAAAAATTCCAAAGAAATTTTCAATAAAAATGTGTCCTCGTTCACTACCTGGCAACTCTTTAGGTATAACAGGACAAAAAAACACATAAACAATCATTTGCAAAAACTTATGTGTATGTATGTGTATGGGTACGTGTTTATGGTGTAAAATGAGTATAAGAGTTCTTGTGTAGTTGTTTATACGTGTGAGTTATTATTCCCTCTCATGTGTATATAAGTAAACATTTGACGAAAACACCATTAGAATTCTCTCAACCTTTGTTAGTGTACGTTCGTTCAATTGTGTATGAGAAAAATATTGTGATAGCTAGGTATGTGTGTGTGTATTTGCATGTGAGAGCGACTTTATGTTTGTATTTAAAGGAATATTAAAGTGAAATCCATTAAACTTCATAAATGCAATGGTCAGTGTGCATTTAGCTGGCCGGTGATTGTGTTGTAAGAAGAGAAGTTTCAGTTTCTCTTTTTTTTTTGTTTAAACAAAAGTAATAAAAATAAAAGAAATTTAAATAATAAAAAATCAAGTGTATACCATCTAATACAAATAAATATACATATATTTTTAAAGCATACATTTAGGTTAACTTAACATTGATTTAAACTTGCAGAGCTGATGGCTTAAAAATGGGACTCAGCAGTAATGACGATGCTATGAATAAAATTCCTTTAAAATCGGTAACAGATGATGAAGAGAAAAATGGCGGTGAATTTATACACGATACAGCAACAGCTGAAGAAGCGCGGCGAGAGCAAAGGTAAGTGAAATGTACAGAAGAGAGCACATTATGATACAGTGGTTTTTACATGCAGAAAAATTTAAAAAAAATTCATTTTAAAACAAAATTGAATAGTAGGCGGTGAATTTAGTTGAAATGTGAAGAAACATAAAAAATTTTAATTTTTTTTCAAGAAAATAATAAAAATCGCATGCTTAATCGGTTTTAATATTTCTTTTGAATCGGGAGGTTAAAGTTTTGTAATCGAAATGTGCTTGTACCATCAGAATCATTAAATTCGTAAATAAATATGAGTCAATAGAATTGAATAGCCAAACGTCATTAATGAGCATTTTCATCCTCTACTACTTGCGGTTAAGAAGCCTTAAAATATACTTCGATACGCCGTCCCACACATAGGAATCGTATTCAATTCTCGGATGTAAGTGGTGTAAAGAAGATCAGATGAAGGGAAGCATATCTTATTCATAGGGGAAGATGAAGAAAAGCCTCAAAATAGACTTTGAGGCAACGACCCATATCTGTCAGTTGAATTCCATACTCGATCGGATTAAGTGAAGTATATCCTGCATCGTATTAAGAAGCCGAAGTATTTGGAAGCTTCTTTCAGCACTTGAAAAATGTATTGGTTTACAACACCCATAGCTACAACTAATAAAGGGTGCTTTTTATAGAGGTATAGAATTTTAAGTTGGCATTACTTTTCAAGATGGCGACCGATTTAACAGCTGTCTAGTGATTTATTCTCAGTTTGGTTTGGCAATTCATCATGAATAGACTCACGCCTGAACAATGCTTGCAAATATTGCAATTTTATTTCGAAAATAATGGTTCAGTGCGGAAAACGTATCGCGCACTACGTCCATTTTATCGTCGACAAAATCGTCCATCAGAGCAGTTAATTCGATTAACCATGGAACGTTTTCGCACCACGTTTACTCTTATTGATAACTCGCATCCGCAGAGACGCTGTACGTTGCGTACAGAAGAAGCTATTGCTGCTGTAGAGCGTAGCATTGAGGAAGACCCGAATGAGTCCATCCGCCATCGAGCACAGGAATTGGATCTGTGTCCATCCAATTTATGGAAGATTTTGCGGAAGGATCTTGGTTTGCGTGCTTACAAAATCCAACTCGTGCAAGATTTGAAGCCAAACGATCATCAAGTAAGGCGTAGATTCGTCGAATGGGCCCAAAACGAGATTACCGTTGTTCCAGATTTTCATAAGCGAATTTTGTTTAGCGATGAAGCGCACTTCTTGTTGAATGGCTACGTCAACAAACAAAACTGCCGCATTTGGAGTGAAGGTAATCCTCAAGTGTATGTGGAAACACCGTTACATCCAGAAAAACTGACTGTTTGGTGCGCTTTATGGGCTGGTGGAATCATTGGTCCGTACTTTTTCAAAAACGATGGTGGCCAGAACGTTACAGTCAATGGTGATCGGTATAGAGCCATGATTACTAAATTTTTCATTCCTGAATTGAATAACCATGATATCCAGGAGATGTGGTTTCAACAAGACGGCGCAACATGTCACACAGCTCGTGTCACAATAGATTTATTGAAAGACACGTTTGGTGACCGCCTAATTTCACGTTTTGGACCTGCGAATTGGCCTCCAAGATCTTGTGATTTAACACCGCTAGACTACTTTCTGTGGGGCTATGTAAAGTCATTGGTCTATGCGGTAAAGCCACAAACGCTTGAGCATTTGGAAGACAACATTCGCCGTATTATTGCCGATATACGGCCAAAATGTTGGAAAAAGTCATCGAAAATTGGACGTCCAGATTGGACTACATCCGCGCCAGCCGTGGCGGTCATATGCCAGAAATCATATTTAAAATGTAATGCCACAAGATTATCTTTCGGATAAATAAAATTCATGTCAATCGAATAATCCATCGTTGTTTTATTGCAACTTAAAGTTCTATACCTCTATAAAAAAACCCTTTATAAACAATATTAGTGACTGCATTGTAAGGTTTGCTGTGAATCTTTTGACCAGAAGGCTCATTACCGCTTCCATAGGTAGATCTAATCTGATAGCACACGGCAACGCGGGGTTCAATTGTAATTGCTGTGGAATATCATTGCCTGTAATAATGTGATTGGAAGTCGCCGTTGTATAGTAGGTAGTGTGTTGGCTTAGTAGACGTAAAGCCCTGGTTCGTATAACAAATCCCAAATCAGACATCACAACGAAATATGAAAAAAAATATTTCTTCGGCGACTTCCTCTCAGCAGATTTCTGGCAAAAACTCTGAGAGTTAACAAACCTGCCATGAAAAGTTTTTCAAAAATCTATCATTCGGAGTCGACGTTAAACTGTAGGTTCTGACACTTACGTACAAAAATTAACGCACACAACATGAGATGCCCCTGACCTGGGATTTGAACCAATGCCTCATGTATAATAAGCCAACACCCTACCTAGTAGACCATGGCGGCTTCATGTCGATTATGTGATCCCTTATAACCTTCTAAATAGAATATTTGACGTCTCGCTTGAAAATCTAGGTATTGCCGGTGGAAGCTTTGGTGGCACATACAGTGCTGTTCAATAAAATAGATTCACCATGATCTAACATCACAACCAAATCTATACTTGCAATTAATTAAAGAAGAGTGACGCTTCAAATTTTTGGAATGAAACAGGCTCATATTCATAAGAGGCCAGTAAACGAAGTGCAGTTACTTTCTTACATATACTCCTTTGTATAAGAGATTTAGATATAATAAACTTTACGAAGAGCAGGTATATCTATTGTTTTAAACAGCACTGTACAGGGTGGCTGATATATAATGCAACAAAAAAAATTTTGGAAATAACATAAAATTTTAGAATCAGTTTAGATTTGTTCGAATTGGCCACCTTTGGTACGAATTATGGCCTTCAAACGGCAAAGCCATCACAGGCTGCACGAAAGTGGCTCTGCGGTATTTAGGCCCATTTCCGGCGAAGCGCTGTCTTGAGATGGTCAACACTTTGGTAATTTTTAGTGAGAACCTTACTCTCCAAAATGCCCCAGGCGCAAAAGTCCAATGGATTGAGATCCGGAGATTTTGGTGGCCATTGTGCGGTAGAAATGAAGCGAGGAACCTCCTTTTTAAGCCATTCTTGGTTGACGCATGCTGAGTGCGGTGGTGCTGAGTCCTGTTGGAATGTCCATGGTCTGCGGCCGAAATGTTTGTCTGCCCAGGGCTTCAATACTGTCTTTAAGACATTTTCCCGATAATATTCGGCATTTATTTTGACCCCACGGCCGATGAGTACGAGCGGAGAGCGACCATCGGCCGTTACGGCGGCCCACACCATTACCATCGGCGGCACTTAAGTTCTGGTGGCCAATCGCTGTTGTAAATTTTCAGCTGACCTCTTTGGCAAGTAAACCCGATCATTTTGTTTGTTCACAAACTGCTCAATTTGGAATGGCTTCTCATCGGAGAAAACCAAATTCGGTAACTGGCCACTTTCGTGCAAGCGAAGTAACTCCTTGGATCTTTCCAATCTAACTTTTTTTGTCCATCGGTGAGCTCTTGCACTTTTTGGAACTTTAATGGCTTTAGTCCAAGCTCATTTTTCAATATGTGTTGCATCCGTTCTCGCGATATGTTCAGCTCACGAGCAATTTTCTTACCACTGCTGCGTGGATTTCGATCAAATCTGGCCTTCACTTTTCGGATAATTTCTGGTGTTGTTACCGTTTTTTTTCGTCCACTTTTTGGACGTGATGCAACACTTCCAGTATCACGGTAACGAGCAATGGTACGAGAAACAAAAGATTTATTCGCATTTAAATGCTGGAGGGCTCTAGCGATAGCCACCTGTGGTTTTCCAGCCAAATATAAAGCAATCACACTATCACGCTTAAATTCTGTCACGAATAACTTTTTTTCTGAATGCAATAGATCAAAATGCTTTTGTAAGCTTGTAAATAATAAAATGAACTGCCACTGGAATAAATCTGTCAGCTGTCAGACGAGCGGTTTAGAAATGATAACAACCTGAAGTTGGTTGCAATACATATCAGCCACCCGTATATGTATATTAAGGATTCTGATATAGACTGCCTGAAAATGTATTAATTTAGTTAGATTGCCAGGCTGCAATCGAGTTCCAAACAAAGATCTCGACAGCAGCATTCATATATGAATGAATTTCAGGGAAATTTTGGATCATACCAAGGTTCCAGGACACATGGGACCGCATTATTGTTAGAAATGCAATAAAATCTTAGCCCAACACTTTCAGATCGATTATATGGTGCCCTATAACTTTCTGAATAGATCATTTGATTTTAGAATTTCAACTAGAAACCTCTAGTCTTATGATCCGCAAAATTCACACAATAAAGTCCTCGCCTGAACACATTGCAACCACTGTATCATGTGTATAATAGTTACATTTCCTTTTTACACTTCCATACACCCACATACATACATATGTATGTATGTACTTACAAATTTATAAATATTTAATGCTTCTCTTACTTTTCATCTTTTTTTTATTTACTTTTAGGAGAGTGAAATTATTAAATTTAATGAAAAAACTAACAATAGGCATCATATGTTTCATTGGCATTGCCTTAATTAGTTACGTTATAATCAGTTTATGTTTTAGTGGTAAGTACTTTATTTTAAATTAAGTTGAAACAAATAATTTTTTTAAATATTTACACTGTAATGAAATAAAAAACAGCAAAATTGAAAACTTTTTTATTTACATATTTTATAAAAAGGAAATGAATTTGCACTGTAACAATATACTGACTGACACTGTTTTTATGTCTGTTTTTTTTCTCTCTCTTTTTTTTATGCTCTCGTTTTTCTCCACACAATTTGTTGTTGTTTTTTTAATGCTTACCAAAAAAAAATTAAACTCTGTGCTGTTAAATATAAACAAATAAACAAACAAACAAACAAACAAAAAAAACCTGTCTCTGAACTCAACATGTTTTTCTTTGTATTTGTTTGGTTTTCGTTTTTTTGTGTTCCTTTAAAAAATTTCTCTTGTTTTTTTTACACTCATACTCTGGCAATTGTTTACATTTTGTTTTTGTTTTTGCATTATGCTTCTGTAAATTTTGTTGTGCTTGTTTTGCGCCGCCACTTGTTCTCTTTTTGGTTTTCTGTTCTCTCCTGTTTTTGCTCTTTGTTCTTTCGCATCTTTCTCTCTTTGTAGAATGGCCAAAGTCAACAAGCACAAATCCCCACAAATATCACAACAGCAAACATTCAAATACAACTACAACTACATCTACGTCTACGACGACAACAACAACCACGACAACAGCAAGTCCTTTAATAATCACCTCCACCTCTATAATTACTACCAACACTCCAAACAATACCAACAATAATACAGCAACAACAAATACAAATCCTTTAAATAACTCCCCATCATCATCATCACCATCATTACCCTCTGCTAGTCCTATACTAAGTTTACCCTCAACCTTTAAATCTTCTTTTTTATCAGATGATAACAATAGCAACACTAACAATGGCCATAATGCAACCTCTGCCAATACTAATGAAACACAAACAAATGCAACACTGGCTGCTTCAATAGTTGGCATGAAAAGTGCCGCCGCCATAGATAATGGCCAAGCTGATGACATTGCCATCTTAAATGCAACCCAACCCACCAATATGGCATCTGCAACAGTTGATACTGTAACAACAATAGATGCGACAGTTACAACGGCAACAATAACAACAAAAACTGCCACCACGGAGATGCCATTATTATTCAGGGATATTCCCATATTAGAAAAGAATTTCACCTCGAAATTGGGTGTCTTTCAAAATGCCGCTGTGTGTTCGGACAAACCGGTGTGCAGTCAAATTGGCAGGTAAGTTGTAATAAAAAAAAATTAATTGTGCACACAGCCACCCAACTACATACATACTTACGCCTAGACTTATGAAATTAAGGACATTGATGGCAGGTATTATATGGAAAATTCCTTTTTTTGCCATTAACAAGTCATAAAATTCTCTGGACTAAGCTTACTTTTCTGTAAATATTTATATCGGGTCCTTTATTAAGTGCTTCTTTTCTTACTTTACCAATAATAACCAGTTAAGTAATATTACAACTCTGTAGTCAGGATTGGAACCCAGCTTGTCGCACCACCCATGCTGTGAGTGTCAAGTTTATCTCTGAGTGGCAGGATCTTGAAGTCGCCGCAGTCTAGTAGGTAGTGTGTTGGCTTATTAGACGTAAAGCCAGGGTTCGAGCCCCAGGCCAGACATCAAAACAAAATACAAAAAATATTTCTTCGGCGACTTCCTCTCTGCAGATTTCTGGCAGAAACTCTGAGAGTAAATAAAATTGCCATGAAAAGTTTCTCAAAAATCTGTCGTTCGGAGTCGACTTTAAACTGTAGGTCCCGCCACTCACTGTATAAAATTAACACACACAGCATAAGTGGTGTGAGAATCTAGGCCGTAATCCTGACTGAAGGGTTGTAATGGCCAATTATGTATGGCAGGATCTACACTATTTTGTGGTCAATTGTTCAATGGTCACGGCAGGGTCAAGGAGAGAACTGAGGACAGAAGCGAAAGTTTTGGTCCCAGAGTGAAATATTCCAAACCAATGAGGAAAAGGGACTATGTTAAAAATCTGAATCAGCTACATAGACAGAATAAGGTTATACTCTGCAGGGTTTCAGGTTATGTGGGAATTCTTTGCAGTGAGCAAGCAGACGAGCTTGCTCAACGCCTGGAAAGAAAAAGAACCAGTTGGGTTTGAGGCAAGGTAGGTAGGTAGGTAGAGGTGGCTGCCCATACAAGAAAATTTTTTGGATGGACTCACTTCGGCCGCATTGGGCCCTACCACAGTCATCCGTTATCCCCTAGTCTCGAAACCATTCGGAGCTCCTAATAAAGCGATTTAAGCTGCCAATGTCAATCTCGGACAGTTTCTCCAGATCACCCATGCAGTAAACACCCAAGTACTTCTGTCTCCTTTGGCAAAGAGCCGGGCATGTACCCAGCAGATGAGGGACAGTCTTCTCTTCCTCCTCATCTCTGCAGCTTCTGCAGAAGTCTTTAGTAAGTTGTCCAAGACCAATGCGCCTCGCATGCGTACCCATAATGCAATGCCCCGTAATGACACCGACAACTACACTAAGCGCGCCTCTTTGGAGTTTAAGTATACTCATTGTGCGCCCCTCATCCAGCCTTGGCCAGATTTTACGAGCCGTTCTACCCGTGTCCGAGTCCGCCCACCTGTCGTTGACGGAATCGACGATCGCATTATCAATTATGAGCTTGCAGGTCCTCATAGGTATGCCCAGATTCGAGAACTTATCGGAGAGTTCGATGGTCGTGCCCCGCCTGGCAAGTTCATCAGCTCTGCAGTTACCCGGAATCGCTCCGCTATCTTGTCGAGATATCTGCGACAGCCGTACACCGTCTTGGAGTTCATCACATTAGAACTCAGAGCCTTGATAGCCGCCTGGGTATCAGAAAGTATGGTAACGCTCCGCTGGAAGACCCTTCCGTCCCCAATAATACTCGCCGCAGCCTGTATGGCCACCACCTCCGCCTGAAAGAAACTGCAGTGGTCTGGTAGTCTTATAGACTGAGCTACCGATTCCGAAAAAATTCCACTGCCCACAGCTCCGTTTAGTTGGGTTTGAGGCAATCAAAAACTTTTTTTTTTTTTTTTGGGGAAATTACGATAAGAAGGGAAACTGACTCATGCATTAGACTGTCAAGAAATATCTTAAAATCCGGCTTTTTAACAAGAAACTATATATAGAAACTATACTCAGAGTACAGTCAGTGCAAGGAAGGAGCTTCCATGTTCGGAAAAGATATGCTCAACGAAAGGGAAGCAAAATAAGTTCAAAGGCTCTTCTCAAACCAGTTGGGTTTGAGGCAAAATTTGAGGCTCTCTTATTTTTTGGAAGGCTATCAAGAAATAATCTAAAACTCGGTTTTTTAATAGGGCATTATAGACTTAGAGTACTCTTATCCAGAATCTACAATGGCCATTACGAGAATGAATTATGGGAGTACATCCCAGAAGTGAACAGATGAACCTGCATACCATGTACTAGAAAGGGAATTTGCATTGCTAATAACGAGTAACATCCATGGTTTTGTCAAGGCAATAGGCTTGGAGGCGACTTTATAGAGATACAATCTAAAATATGAGGGGAAATGGATATATTGTATGGTCGCAGTACTAAGGCATCACTTCACTGCAATAAAAGGGGACATTTGATGACTAGGCTAGTCTCTCAAGTGGACAAACTGATTGGTTCTGTCAAATGTTTCCATTCTAGATAGTATAAGTCCAACTTAGGAGTTGAAGCAAAAAAATTTCTATCAATTACGTATTATTATACCTCAGGTGGAAGCTATACGTGGAAGTTTTATTGTACAAACTTATTCAAGTGGATGTTTTTGAGGTTTCTGAGCAATGCCTAGCTTTTGGTGCCTACATTGCAGTCAGACTGGACTAAAAATTACGCTTGATTGGCTCTTATAGTAGCAGGATCATTAACATTATTCAGATTCATAGGGATTTGCACTCAGTCTCTGTATTGACCAAGTTCTACCAAAATCAGGAAAAGAAAGAAGTTGGTCAGCGCAAGGGCTGCACATCAAAAGCACGACTACCCTACGCTAGAAAACAAGCCTGAAAGTTTGATAAACGAAGCTATATCCTTGACATCAAGCTGACAAGAAATGGAGAGCCAAATAATCTATATCTGGCATATTTCAATGACATAGAAAGTGGATAACAGTCTCCTCTTCTTCAGCGGACCTGCGCCCACGGCAGAAGTCGTTAAATGGAAGCCGTATCCTTTCCGCGTCTCTACCCATAACATAGTGACCTGTAAGCATGGTCACTGTGATTGAGATGATGCCACGACCAAGTCCAAGTAAGTGGTTGGTACGCCTTCTAGCCAGGTGAGTCTAGCGTTGGAGCAGGACTCCTCATTCACCCAGGATATGTTGACGTCTCGAAAGAATTTTCGCACAATGGCCAACTTGACAAAGGCATACCCAAGTCGATTGAAGATGATTCCGGTAGTAAACTAAAGGGGTACTAAGACGACCACACAGGTAGTACGACATGTTAAGTTTTTGTTTAGAAGAGCCAGGATAATATCAGACACTAACAAACTTACCCACTTGATATCAGATGAAATTGAATGCGAACTAAAGGGGGACTTAGACGATCACACAAGTTGTACGGCGTGTTAAGTTTTTGTTTAGAAGACAGCGGACAGTATCGTGTAAACTCAAAATGTAATGCGAGCATACGACTTTGGAAGAAAATTGTAATGGAAATTTGACGGCTCTCTTAATTTTTTTAAAATTTTTCAAAAACCATTAGAATTCAGTAGATCATTCGATATTTTACGAAACGCCATAGTCTAGTAGGTAGTGTGTTGGCTTATTAGATGTGAGGCTAGGGTTCAAACCGCAGATTTGTGCCACAAACTCTGAGAGTAAATAAAATTGCAATGAAAAAGTGTCTCAAAAATCTGTCGTTTGGAATCGACTTTAAACTGCAGGTCCCCTCTCACTCATGTATTAAATGAACACACACAACATAAGTGTTGTGAGAAGCTAGGTCGTAATCTTGACTGAAGGGTTGTACTGACCAGAGATCAGCTAAAATTCGCTTTTTCGCTACTCATAAGTACTCATGAAATTTTGAGTATGAGTGAGTCAACAGTATTGAAATCCAACTACTCTTATTCATTCGTACTCACTAAAATATTGATTTATAAGTACAAGTTGCAATGAGTATGAGTATAACGTTGACATCAAACTCATAACATTCGAACTATGTTTGATTCATACGCCTACTCATTCAGATTCATAACTTTAGAAAAGTACTTATAATACTCATAAATGATTCGAGTGATTCGAATCATTCGTCAAAGTTTACATTCTTAATTGTTGTTGCATTTACAAAAAAAGAAAAAAGACGCATAAACAAAAAAGACAAAGACAGCAAGCAAAACAAACACACAACCTTCTAGTGAGTATTTTAGTGTTCGTACGCGAATTATACTTATTTTGTGATTCGTGTATACGATGAGTCAAAGAGAGTCGAAATCAACAACATCATGCGTATTGTTAAGTATGAGTACCATGAGTATTTCAAACTTTGAATATGAGTAGTATGAGTATGACATTAAAATAAGTATGAATGCGTATAAGTATCAGAAATTATGAGTATGATTCGAATCTACTCATCGTTTTGAATACTCATTGCTGACCTCTGGTACTGACCAATGTATGTATGTATGTAAGTGAGATCTCAAAAAAACTGGTGATAAAATTTCTTCTTTTATTTTTAAAATACGAATGGAATTCCAGCTAGCTTTACGTATAAAGCCTTATCGTTTAAGTTGACTTTGATTAACCTTAAAAATGTCGAAATATTTTGTTCCGATCATATTTTTACAGTAAAATTCTACAGGATGGTGGCAGCGCTGTAGACTCTGCCATAGCGGCCTTGCTTTGTGTTGGCCTTACAACGTTACAAAGTATGGGCATTGGAGGCGGCATGCTAATGAACATTTTTGTAAAGAGTCACAAAAAAGCCTACTCAGTGGATGCAAGAGAAGTGGCGCCATTCTATGCTACAGAAGATATGTTTAATGAAGACATTAACTTGTCATTACATGGCGGTTTATCGATAGCTGTACCTGGCGAGCTAATGGGTTACGAAAGAGCCCATAATAAATTTGGTAAATTAGCGTGGAAGAAATTGGTGGAACCTTCATTACAGATTTGCAAAGATGGTTTCTATATGACAAAACATTTAAATCGAGCCTACACGAATAAGTTCAATCGAACGAAAAGCAATGATATATTGAGGTGAGTTAGTGGTGAGTTTAAAATGCTTGGAATTTGTAGTTTTAATGTTAACAATTACAGTAAAGTGTTCCTTAATGAGACCACCCAGGAGGTACATCCAGTGGGCACTAAATTATATCCCTTGGCTGAATTGTGCAATACTTATCAACTGTTGGCGGATAATGGTGCCACTGATTTCTATAATGGCACTTTGGCCAAGTTGGTAGCTGAAGATCTAAAAGATTTGGGCAGTTTGGTGACCTTTGATGATTTGGAAACATACAGAGCGGATTTGGTTAGCTCGGTAACCATGCAATTGGGCAATGATATTCTCTATGCCTTACCACCGATTAGTAGTGGCACTGTGGTGGCCAATATCTTAAGCATATTGGAAGGTTTCAATTTCACACAAAACGATCTGAAAGATGTTGAAAAACGTGCCTTAACCATACATCGTATTGTGGAGGCTTTAAAGTTTGGCTATGCCAAGCGTTGGGAATTGGGAGATGTTCGTTTCAATGATGTTCGAGAGGTAAGCTACAGGGGTTTATTGCTCTACAATTTTCCAAATTAAAATTCGAAAAACAATTTTTCTTTACAGTTGGTTAGTCGTCTTACAAATCCCGAAACAGGCATTCAATTAAGAAAACAAATTAATGACAGCTCAGTCTTAAAAGATGTACACGAGTACGGTGCCCAGTTCTCCGAGGAAGATGATTTTGGTACAAGCCCTTTGGTTGTCATGGCAGCCAATGGTGATGCTGTGGCTGTCACATCCACCGTAAATGATTAGTAAGTGTTTGTCCGCCACTTTCATTTTCGAAAATAAATTTCATTTTCATTCAAATTTTTTATTTCCCCCCTCAGTTTCGGTTCTGGTCAAGTTGGCAAACGTACTGGCATTGTCTTTAACAGTGCCATGAATGATTTTTCATCACCTGGCCATACAAACATTTTCAAATTACCACCTTCACCCACGAACTTTGTTGCGCCCCAAAAGCGGCCCATGTCCTCGATGTCACCAATGATTTTAACCGATCAAAAGTATAATGTACGCATGGCTGTAAGTGCTGCAGGTGGTTCGAAAATTATATCAGCCATCGTAGATGTCATGTCAAGAGTATTATGGTTTAATCAGAATATTAAAGAAGCTATTGATGCGCCCCGGTTTCATAGTCAGCTGGTGCCAAATAATTTGGAGTATGAGAAATCTTCATTCTTTTCGGAGGTAAGTTAGCAAAAGTTTATGTTTTAGTCAGGACTACAACCTACACATCTTAGCACAACACCCATATTGTGTGTGTAAACTTTATGTATGAGTGGCGGGATCTACAGTTTAATGAAGACTTCGAATGAAAGATTTGTAAGCCTTTTCATGCCTAGAAGAACTTGCTGAAAGAAATTTTTTTTCAAATTTCATTTTATTCGAGATGTATGAGCTGGGGCTCGAACCACAGGCTCTCCTCTAATAAGCCAACAAACTACCTACCGTAGTCTAGTAGGTAGTGTGACAGAGGATCAGACTACGCCTAAGAGAATAGTAAGCAGGCGGCGCACCAACATTAACCTTCTATTCTGGGATCCATAAATCGCCCCTCAGGTCAGTCTAGAGACCTGCCTTGCTGGCATGCCTTTACAAAATAAGTCATTGCGAAATCAGCGTTGTAATGTTGACAATAAGAAGGGCAGAAGCATTCCCGATTTGGTCACAGCATGTCAAATCTAGAATCTCTTGGGCTGCAATAATGAGTTCAGAATAGCTTCCAAAGAATATTGAACGTCAAAATGTATCCTTCAGGATACAGGATCGGATATTTATGATAATGAACTTGAATTTTTCTTTCCACTTGGAGGTTTACGTCATTGTTAGGGTCATAAAGTATGTTCATGAGTCTCGAAACTTTATTTCTCCAGTAGCATGATATTACTGACGAGCATGCTATCAGGGGCTTATCTCTACGTGTGGCTCTAATCTTGCGGGTGATGAAGCCCGCTGCCGCTGTCGAACTTGATAGATTGAATGGCGTTACTGAACATCATTTTCTGTTAATAAAAATATAGAGGACTATCTTGTTCTTCCAATGGGAATAATTGTTTTACGCTGTATATTGGGGTCTTGGGTAATGAAGAAGAGAAGTCAGTATAATACTTACCTTATGACTTTCCAGCTTTACTTAATCTTAGATTGCTGTTCTAAGGATGTGTCACTGAGAAATCTGCTCAGTTTTGTGGTGGTTGATTCTCGCACTGACTACGTAGTTTACGCGTTCCAACTTAAGATTTTTAGAAAGAGAAGAACAGACTGAAGGTGGTCTGCTGTCATCACTCGTATAATAACCACGATCCTTCACCAGATCAGAGGAAGGCACCAAAGCTTCAATTTAACTCTTTCAAATCGACTTCTTGTGGATATAACAACTACGAGTAGTTGTACTATCGGGTCTTTTGTTAAGCACATGCTATATTTACATTTAAATAAAACAAAGTATACGTAAGATTTGATAGAAATTCTTAAAGACCTATTGATACCACTGTGTGTGGAGTCCAAACACCTTCACGGCTTCTCTGTGTGGAGCACATTCAAAATGTCCAAGTTTTTTTGGCTCTGACCCATAAATCAGGCTGAATTTAATTGTTTGTGTCCCTAAAATCCAAATGAGTAGGCTTATGAATCAAACATATTTCGAATGGTAAGAGTTTGATGTCAACGTTGTAGGCATACTCCTTAGAACCTGTAGTTATAAATCAACGTTGTAGTGAGTATGAATGAACCAGAGTACATAGTTAAATTCCAATATTGTTGACTCACTTATATTCAAAATTTCATGAGTGTTTATGAGTTATCTAGAAAATCTTTGTAGTTTCCAGCTTAATGGCATACATTCGCGACTTAAGAGAATCCCACACGAACAATTCTAAAGGGTTCACGTCGAACGCAGTCGATGACAAGTTTACAACATCTTCACAAGAGATGACCATGACATTGAATCCTTCTTACAGGATATCCAATATGACTGCGTGATACGTAGCGGTGTTGTAGTTGGATTTGTACATCAATTCATGCCAAAAGCAGTTTGGTAATCATCGACCTATAGTGCTCGCTCTTGGCAGTGATGGCTCTTGACACTGATGAATGTCGTTCTCATATAAATATGGACAGATGACATTTACAGTCAGAAATCTACAGCAAACAGTGATTTTTAGTAAATGCATTTGGCGCTCCTGGATCTCGTGTGATTTGCTAACATCCGAAAAAATACAAAATTGCTGATTCGGTATCAATTCATCAAGAAATGAAGATGATGGCAGTTGCCAAAAGCTACAGAGCCTATACAAAACTCATGTCTCTTGATGTCTTTTCAAATATGGCAATTACGTTTGTTGACCTACTTATTCATTCAGAAAGGGGCCTTGTCGCTGAGGCTGAGTTTTCAATAAAAATTATGAACAGTTGCCAGCTGTTCTAAAGAGCACTTAGTAAATGGTCCTCCATGATAATTTGTCAAAACAGACTGAATAAATGACAACCAATTTACATGTTAAAATTCTGAACTCCCTATTGGAAGACCCTATATTATTGAAACAGAATCGTAACGTTTTGTGTGAACTGCTTGAAATTTTTCAAGTTATCAGAATGGACCATAGAATCTCCGATTAAACTTGAGGAAAATTGAAGTGAAAAATTCTAAAGTCAAATGAGAAAACTGATCGGTAAATACCTGGTATTTATTTTTTACTATTGGTATAGCATACCAATAGTAGGACCCCTGACTGAACTCGCAAGAATTGGATGTGGAAATTTTAATATCCAATTAAACGCTGTAAGTAGTGTATTCGCTTTTTAGACGTGAGGCCATGGTTCAAACCCCAGGTCAGACATCTTGATCAAAAAGGAATTCTAAAAATAATATCTACAGCGACTTCCCCTCAGCAGATTTCTGGCAAAAACTCTGAGAGTAAATAACAAATTGCCATGTAAAGTTTCTTAAAAGAATCTGGCGTTCAGAGTTGACTTTAAACTTCAGGTCCCGCACAACATAAGTGGTGTGAGAAGCTAGGTTGCAATCCTGACAGAAGGGTTGTAATGTTCTATATATGTAAGTACTTATGTATGAATCAGTGATCAGCAATGCATCGTTTTTTCGCTACTCATAAGTACACATGAAATTTTGAGTATGAGTGAGTCAACAGTATTGAGATTAAACTACTCTGATTCATTCGTACTCATTACAACGTCGATTTATAAGTACAGGTTGCAATGAGTATGCGTACAACGTTGACATCGAACTCATACCACTCGAAATGTGTTTGTTTCATAAGCCTGCTCATTCAGATTCATAACTTTAGAAAAATACTTATAATACTCTTAAATGATTCGAGTGACTCAAATCATTTATTAAAATTTAGCTTGTTGTTGCATTTACAAAAAAAGAAAAAAGACACATAAGCAAAAAAGACAGCAGCAAGCAGAACAATAACACAAGCTTTTAGTGAGTATTTTAGTGTTCGTACGCGATTCATACTTATTTAACGATTCTTGTAAATGTTGAGTCATGGAGAATCGAAATCAACAACATCATACATGTAGTTAAGTTTGAATATGATGAGTACTTCAAACTTTGAATATGAGTAGAGGTTCTATGACATTAAAATAAGTATGAATGCATATAATTATCAGAAATTATGAGTATGATTCGATTCTACATATCTTGTTGAATACTCATTGCTGATACATACATATATAATTTGTCATTACATCAGTCAGAATTACGACCTAGTTTCTCACACCACTTAAATTGTGTGTGTTAATTTTATACATGAGTGTTAATTTTATACAGTTTAAAGTCGACTCCAAACGACATGTTTTGAGAAACTTTTCGTGGCAATTTTATTTACTCTCAGAGTTTTTGCCAGAAATTTGCTGAGAGGAAGTCGCCGAAGAAATACTTTTTGTATTTTATTTTGATGTCTGGACTGGGGCTCGAACCCTGGCTTTTACGTCTAATAAGCCATCACTCTACCTACTGGACTACGGCGATTTCTACTCATTGCTGATGTCTGATACCGTACATTTCTGTATTTTCTGTACATTTATTATTTTATTTTCTTTAATAAAATTCTGATATTAAATTCACTTAATTTTTTACACTACGTTCTAATAGGAAGTCCTAAAATCTCTGGCTGATAGAGGACATGTCGTGAAAGAAGCCCCTACTACTGGTGCTGTATTGTGCGGTATTGTTAAAAATTCAACAGCAATTTATGCGAATGCTGACTATCGCAAACAAGGTGGTATTGCAGGTTATTAAAAAAAACAATATGTTTGCAAATGTTTTTGTTTATAATAAAAACTAAAGAAATTCCGAAAATTTCAAAATAGAATTGAAAATCATAAATGAAACCAAACCAAACCAATAACAATAACATCAAATTAGAAAAAAAGTAAATCTCAATTAAATGTGCTTTATATTTGAATAATAAAACAAAATCAAATAAACAAATAAAATAAAAAAAATAAATAAATTTAAAAATAATATAAATTTGATAAATAATAATACAAGTATTTGAAAACTATACAAACTTTTTGTAATGATATTAAAACAAAAAACAAAAAATAAAGAAACTCTATATTAAAAAAAAAACAATAAATATATACAATACATACATATATATTTATATAATAAATAATTTTTTTTTTAAATCTTAATGAAAATAAAAAACTTTTCTAAACATTTAGCTTTTTAAAACTATCCATTAATTACAAAGAAAAAAAACAAAAATAAAATAAATTATAAAAAAAAAATTATATTATTTTCCAATAAGAAATCTATACCAAAACATATCAATATTTGCTTACATACATTTACATATACACTGGTTGTAAAAAGTCAGCGTACACTACAACTAATAAGTAACATTGTTGTTAAAAATTTTAGAAAACATTATTCTCAAGTGGCCTCTAACATATTAACACCATATCTGATTTACAATTATCGATAACATAAATAAAATTATCGATAAGTTTAGTACTGTAGTTTTCACAGTCTTTTACATTTTTTTGTTGGAATTTATTACCAGGAATTTATTTTAATTTACGTTTTATATTATTTCAAGAGACCAATAGATTTAAAATAAAAACAAAAAACTATTGAGGGTGCTCTGGTAGTGTGCTCGACTATTATCGTGAGGATCGTGGGTTCAATTCCCACCAGAGACAGCAAGCATATGGTCAAAGTTACTCCGCTCGTATATAATTAAAATATAATTTGTAATTGTATTGTAATAAATAAATAAATAAATAAATAAAAACTATTAAATTTAGAAAAAAAATTTTTTTGAGAGTCCTTAAGCTAATGTACTCAGACTTTTTATTCCCACTGTATGTATATGTATGTACACATATTGATTAAAATGAATTAAATAAATACTCCTATAATTGTCTATTTTTGTAAAATATTTAAGAATATTATTTTATTTTTTCTTGTTTAATATACGATTATAATTAATAATTTTATTTATTTTTATAATAAAACAAAACAAAACATCCTCAAATTTATTTTCCCATTTATTTTGTAAATTATTAAATATAATAATATGTGTTTTATTTTATTTACAATATAATATTGAATATTTTATTTTGTTTTTGTAATTTATTTAATTTTTTTTGGTTTATTCAATTTTATTTTTATATATTTTTTATTTTTTTCTAACTTTAACGTCTTTTTATATGTATTTTACTATCAGTATACAAGCAAAAAACAATAATTACTATTAAAAGTAAAATAAAATAATTAATTATGGAATTAATTTTAATAATTGAATTGAATTCTAATAAATTTACAAAAAAAAAAATAATAATAATAATAAATGAAACACAAATTATACGTGTATTTATGATAATATTGTATTTATCATATCAATAAAAAAAGAAACATTTCTTTCACAATAAAATAAAACTTTATTTTTTAAATAAAAAAAAAAACAATTTTGTTTTTAATTTTTAAATTTATTTCACTATTTTCATTGCAATAAAACTATCGATTATACTATTGTTAGGAAAATGAAAAACCTAGATACTGGTGTTTTGCTTTTATATCATACATAATTGCCCATTACAACCCTTCAGTCAGGATTACGGCCTAGCTTCTCACACCACTCGTGTTGTGTATGTTAATTTCATACATTAGTGGCGGGACCTACAGTTTAAAATCGACTCCGAACGACAGATTTTTGAGAAAGTTTTCATGGCAATTTTTATTTACTCTCAGAGTTTTTGCCAGAAATCTGCTGAGAGGAAGTCGCCGACGAAATACTTTTTGTATTTTGTTTTGATGTCTGGTCTGGGGCTCGAACCCTGGCTTTACGTCTAATAAGCCAACACACTACCTACTAGACTACGGCGACTTTCTGAATAGCATAGATCAAACAAATTAAGCCCCTTCTATACTACTAATTGGTATATGAAAGGGTATTAATTATCTTCCCTTGAAGCCTAGGTAACATTCTGAGAAGATTCTAATTGGATTGAACGAAAGCTATAGGAATTTTACAGTTAATTAGGGTTGCATGCTAAGGATTACTAAAAGACCGGCCGAATATTTATTTAAAAAAAATATGCATAACATGGCATTTCCACAATATTATATTTGGACATCAATCATAAACATACGAAATGCAAACAATTGACGAATAAAATGTTAAGCCAATTTATTTAAATTATGTAATTTCTTCATCGATAGAAACATCCATTCCTGCAAAGTAGACATTGGCAACATTGTTGATAAACTCTGTAAACTTTACACATGTAGGTGAACAATGTTGCAATACATGTTTAACGAGATGTTTATTCTCAGAAGTATCTAAGCTTGAATTATATACAACACAGCTGTTATTTACGCAACATGTTTATCAGTTTAATGTGCAATGTAGACAATGGCAATATTATTGATAAACTCTATACATGTAGGAGAACAATGTTGCAATATGTATTGCAACGAGATGTTTATTGTCAGAAGTATCTAAGCTTGGATTATTTACATACATAACAGCTGACATTTGCGCAACATGTTGATCTTATGTGGATGGTATATCATGGTCGAATATACATAATAATACAGTTTGAACACAATGGGGTGGATGTTAATAATTTTAATAAGAAAAAAATAAAATAAAAAATGTTCGTATTTTAACTTTAACAGAATCGTTCGCCACAAAGAATGATAGCCAACAGACTACCTACTTGATTTCATTAGTTAAAACATACGTAATTGGCCATTACAATCCTTCAGTCGGGATTGCGGCCTAGCTTCTCACACCACCCATGTTGTGTGTGTTAATTTTATACATGAGGCAGTGTTGCAAAACTGAAACTTTTAAATGGTACTGAGTTATAACTGAAAAAGTACTTTTTTGAATCAAATAGCACTTTTGTAAAAGATACATACATACTATATAATTGGTCATTATAACCCTTCAATCAGGATTACGACCTAAATACATGAGTGTCGACTCCGAACGATAGATTTTTGAGAAACTTTATCGTGGCAATTTTTTTTTTGTCAGAAGGAAGTAGGCGGAGAAATATCTGTCATTGGAATTGAATCTTGGGCTCTCACGTCTAATAAGCCAGCACTAGACTATTTATTTATATTTAATATATATACAGAACAAAAACAGCTGCTTCGCAACGTAATAAAACTTAAAAGTCCCGTTTAGTCACGTCGATGGAACGTAATGTAACATACGTTCGTTTGAAGAGCAATGAAACTGCTTACCGACATTACATTACGGTTTGGCAAGCAATTTCATTGCTTTTCGTATTCTAAAAACGAAGGTATGTTCCGTGGACATTTGGCCAACAGGGACTAAAGCCTAATTCTACTTTAGCATTGAGTTGAACCTGCATTAATAGTTGAAAAGCGCAAGACATGAAATATGTATGTAATAATAAAATAGTACTGAAAGCTTAGCGGGGGTACTGCGGTATTTCTGAAATGAAAAAGTACTGAAAAAAGTACAAAAGTACTGAATTTTTCAACACTGACATGAGAAGCGGGACCTACAGTTTAAAGTCGATTCCGAACGACAGATTTTTTGATTTTTCTTTTATTTACTCTCAGAGTTTTTGCCACAAATCTGCTGAGAGAAAGTCGCCGAAGAAATATTTTTTCATATTTTCGTTTTGATGTTTGACCTGGGGTTTGAACTCGGGCCTTACGTCTAACAAGCCAACACACTACCTACTCGAGTACGACGACTTTATTAGTTAAAATAACAAAAATAATTGTGCAAAATTATTCATTTAATTTATTTATATTGCATGTTTGTATATATGTATGCATGTATGTGCAACAAGTTTTGTAGGTAATTACGTTAAAAATTCATAAATTTAAAAGGGGCAACAAATTTGAAAATTATAAATCGATATAAGAGAGGTAAATTAAAGTTCATAAACCGACTTAAACTAATTAAGATCAGTTAAAAAAATATTTAACACTTCACTACCCAAATTATAAATAAAAACAAAAAAACTCTTTTCGGTAAGTTCAAGTTCAAACTAAGAAACTAATTACAGTGTAGTGTTAGCATTTGTATTCTAATAATAAATACATTTTACTTTCACTTTTAACTCCAAACTAAACTAAAACGTTGTGTTAATTTTAGTTAAAGACCACTATAAATACACGAATTAAATTGTAATAGAAGCACAGTTTAATTTCAAGTTCTTTCAAACAATTATCCTCGTAAATAACAAAAACCAGTAAAATGAATTCCTTCATTACATTCACCGTACTTTTGGCTGTTGCCGGATTAGTCACTGCCGGACACTTTTATCCAGAACACTCACATGATGATAAAGGTACCGAAGTCCATTATTCAGTTGTTACCGAACATAAAGAGGATTCTCATGGCCATGGTCATGGTGGACATGGTGGACATGATGGACATGGTCATGATAGTGGTCACGTTACAGTTCACATTTCGGGCCATGATAATGGTCATGATGGCCATCACTATGGCGGTCACCATGATGGACATGATCATCATGATCATGATGGTCATGCTAAATATGAATTTTCTTATGGTGTTAAGGATCCCAAGACGGGTGATATTAAAAGTCAAGAGGAAAGCCGTGATGGTGACAAAGTTAAAGGTTCGTATCACATTTATAAAACATTATATTTGATTGCGAAAAATAACTCGGAGAATTTATAAATTTACAGGCAGTTATACTCTTAAAGAAGCTGATGGCACTACCCGTCATGTAGAATACACATCCGATAAACACGATGGCTTCAAAGCTGTTGTCCATAAATTGGGTCATGCTCATGTTGATGCTCATGATAGTCATCATGATCATGGTCACGGTCATGGCAAGGCCACTAGTTATATTAATGTTAAGAAACATGAAGAGAAGAAGCATTAATTTTGTGAAAAAATGTGAAGCTACATTCATATCCTATATTCCTGTTTATAATAAAAATTTACATTGAAATTGATTCCAAAAATAACCTTCAGTGTTTGTTCTCTGTGTTCATCAGGCATTTTTAAAACTATATTAACTTGTGAAAAGTTATCAGCGTTAAAAACTTACTTATTTTACTTAATTATTCATCACAACCCTTTAGACAGGATTACAACCTAGCTTTTCACGCCACCTATTTTGTGTGTGTTCATTTTATCCATGAGTATCAGACTCTATAGTTTATAGAGAATGGCAGATTTCATGAACTTTTCATGGCAATTTTATTTTATTCTCACAATTGTTGCCAGAAGAAAAAAAGTCCCTTTTCGTTTTGTTCAAGATGTTTAAGCTGGGCTTTAAACTATGGCTCTCGTCTAATAAGTCAAAATACTACTTACTATACTACGGCGCTTTCAGAATATTATTATCATCCATTATAGAAGAGGTGGAGGATACATTACTAGTCGGATACGCAGATGGCATCGCAGCAGTCATTAGGGGCAGCAACACAGACGAAGTCCAACGCAAATTACGACAAGTCATGATGCGGACTAAGCACTGGTTAGAATCTCACGGCCTACAGCTGGCCATGCATAAAACGGAACTGCTTCTACTAACCAGACGACACATTCCGATCGAGATCGAAATCAACATAGACGACTTAGTTATTCCCACCTAGAAATCGATTAAATACCTTGGGTTTAGACTGGACTCGAAACTGACCTACTCAGAGCAGATAGAGTATGTAACAGCGAGAACAGCTAGAATAACAACTCAACTAAGTAGACTGATGGCAAAACATTGGTGGACCCCTCCCAAGGAAGAGGAAGCTACTCATGGAGGCTGGAAATAGCATACTCTTCTATGGGTTTAAAATCTGGGCTACTACTTTGGAAACACTAGAAAACTACTGTCTGCGCAGAGAATAGCTGCCCTACGAGTGACACCCTCGTATCGCACAGTATCGACGCAAGCTGTCCTAGTTATAGCTGGAATGGTTCCCATAGACCTACAAACATATGAGCGCCGGATGATCTTCAACGCCAGGCAAAGTACGACTTAACCACAGCGCATAGAAGTGATAAAGCACGAAGTCTTCCTAAAATGGCAATTTCGCTGGGTAACTGAACAGCATGAAAGGTGGACATATAAACTGATTTCCGAGTTGCAAGTCTGAAAAAATAGAAAAAACGGCAAAGTAGACTACTACATAAACCAGATGCTGACCGATCACGGATATTTGAGAAAGTACCTGCATCGCATGGGGAAATGCCGCTCGCCATTCTGTAACAATGAAGAGAAAGAAACGTCAGATGATTCCGAACACACTTTATTTAGCTGTTGTCGATGGGCCGAAAGCCGTCAGCGACTCGAAGCTGAAATCGGCGTCATTAGCCCTACAAACGTCGTGCTGAAAATGATAAACAGTAGAGAGAGCTGGAACGCAGTAAAACACTTTGTAGAGCACGTCCTGCAAAGGAAGACATTTTATCTAGACGCAGCAGACTGAGAATAGAGCGGAGCCTGGATGCAGGCTGGCGACGATGGAACTGGAACATACGCCAGAAACGGGGTCCACCTCGAAGTAATACAACCGTGGCTCCAAGGTGGAATGATTCCCCGGTGAGGAGACAAGGCGGGTTTTTAGTTGGTATACTCAGTGGGAGAGTCCGATATATCATGTCTGGTGATGACCATCATGAATGCATAAAGCATTCTCCATCGTTCCCGCAAAAAAAAATTTTTGAAGAGGTAAGAATATGACAACAAATCAGCAATGAAGCCAAGAAGCGAAAAGCCACCATAACGGCGATGTGTATAGATCTCTCAAGAAACTCACTAGTGCTCACACATCATCATAAAGGCCCCTAAAGACAAGTTCATTGCCCTCTCAATGATACTTTGACGTGGTCATTGTTGGTTAAGGCCACTGTGGTGCTCAATGGTACTTTGACGTGGTCATTGTTGGTTAAGGCCACTGTGGTGCTCCGATGGGTTGACATACTTGATACTCTGAAAACAAAGTTCGCTGTTCCTGGTTATCTGCTGAAGATGATGCAGAGCTATTTCGAAATCGTGAGCTTATTTACGATACAAACGAAGGACGTAAGAGAAAACGGATTACATCTGGTGCAGCTCAAGGATTAATTACACAGCTCTGCATGGGTTTTGCAAATAAGATGGCTCCAGGTGTTTCCGAAGGCATTTGGCTGAACACGAATCTGGGTTCAAAAAGTTTCCATCACGTCAGGTTTTCGGGAAAAAGGGGGTTGAAACCCCTAAAAATAGCGTTTTTGGCCATTTTAGAAAAATTGTAGAACTAAACACTGACGTGCTAGAACCATCGCTATTGTCAGAAATTCACAATTGATCTTTGCTCTTTAAAATGAGCCCAAAGCCAAGTTGTTTGCCAGCACCCTTAAAATAGGTGGTGGGTTTATGTCAAGGGATGCAAGAGAAAAAGAAAAACATCACGGAATTGTTACTCAGGGGTTTTTGGGGTCGCTGATTACAGATCTTCATTCAGATTTAAAAAATTCAAAATGGCGGATCCAATATGGCGGTCAAGTAAATCTGATTAATTTTTATAAACCTCGACCGCCATATTGGATCCGCCCTTTTTCTCGAAAACCTGTCGTGATGGAAAGTTTTTGAACCCACATTCGTGTTCAGCGCGCAAAATGCGTTCGGAAACACCTGGAGCCATCTTATTTGCACAAAAAAAATCAAAATTTTCAGGGCTGTGTTATTGGACCTGATTGAGATGCCAGGCGGCACTGATCTAGTTGGAAATGCCGATGACTTTGCGGCCATAATTATGGCTCGAAATGCCGAAAAGGCTAGAAGAAAGGTCAACCAAGTGATAATAAGAACGAAGTCGTGGCTCAAGGACAGCGGATTCAAACTGAGAAAAAAACTGAGTTGATACTTCTTACGAGGAAGCGTACACCGATGAAAATTGACATTGAAGACGCAGAAAGTAGTCAATTATCTAGGCATTCGATTAGACCCTAAACTGACGTTCTACGCTCAGATCCAACACGCTGCAACCAAAGCCGCTAAAGTCACCTCCTTACTTAGTAAGCTTATGGGTGGGCCTGTGCAAAGCAGACGCAGATTGATATGGTAATTACCGACTCAATTCTGCTTTACGGCAGTGAGACCTGAGCAGAAGCGTTAAAAGCCGACTGTAGAATAAAAATGTTATCATCGGTACATCGAACCGCTGCACTTCGGTTGGCATCGGCGTATGTAACTGTATCTAAGTGAGCAGTACTGGTAATCAGTGGTGTAACACCTATAGGTTTACAGGCAATCGAGCGGAAGAGGGTTATGCGATACTAAAAACGTGCACGGAGAGACACTAAATGTCGACAATGCCAGAAAGCGAGCCATACAACGCTGGCAATGGAAATGGAACACTGAAACAAGATGATGGACGGCAAAGGTTAGAGGACATGTACTTGTCAATTAAGATAAGTACAGTACCCGGAGGTCGAATTGACCTATTGTATAAAAAACGGCAAAACTTCTCCCAAATATTACCCGCTGGATTGAGAGTAAATTTGGTGAGGTTAAATTTTATTTAATACAGCTGTTATCCGCACGCGGTTATTTTTTAAAAATCTGTTTAAAATGAGTAAGATGGCACGACCAAATTGCATTTATGATGATTCGTCGATTGATGATGCGGAACACACTTTCTTTCATTGTGAGAGATGGAGTTTAGAAAGAACGAATCTTGAGGCCAAAGTCGGCGTCTGTACTGTCGAAAACTTCTGCGATATATGTACTTCTGGACAGAGAAAATAATTGGAATAGCATAGCTAGTTATACTGAATCCTTTTTGGAATCTAAAAACCTTGACTTGGATGAGAGGATTAGTGGGTGAGGGCCCCACACACGGGGGATAGTGATGATTTCCCCTATGGTGCGGTTAGGTACATTTACTCCTCAGCGGAAAAAATATTGACGGAAGGGTTGTAATGATCAATTGTCTTATATAAAACACGGATGGAATTCAGTAATAATTTCTCTGTCACTTTACATATGTAAAATATTATCGTGCAAATTAGCCTTTAATGGCTAGCGCCTAACAAACCAATTTGATAACTGAAATTTATACCGATGTGCATGAGACCTTGGACCTTGTGAGTAATCTCGCCTTCTTTCACAATTCTTCTATCAAACAACCGAATTCTCTGTTTTAGAATAATAAACCTCATAAACCTTTGCTTTTAAATTTAACCGTTATTGCCATTTTATTTCTTTAGTAGATTAGATTAACAATTTAAGCATATTATGTGGCAATGCCGTTGCTTGTTTATTTACATTGGCAAATAAACAGAGCCGTTTCACACAGTTTGACGTTTACCCATTTCATGTGAAAGGGACTACAGATAGTATATAAAAGTGTTTTTGTCTTTCTCATATTACTTGAGGATTTTATTCATTGTTTTTTAATTCTGTTTTCGGTGGTTGTTTAGCCAAAATTGGCGCAAAATTAAAAACAAAAAATATTCGAATATAAATTCTAAAGAAATTAAATTAAAAGTGAAAATGAATTAAAAATGTTGAGAATTATTTTAAAATAAAAGGAAAAATTTATTCTACTAAATTTCTGAAGAAATTTATTTATACGAAAACAATTTCTACCTGACTGCAGTAACAGTGACAACAAAGCCGGGCAGGTAGTCACGAATAAAGCAAAACAAATCTAAATTGTAGCCGCTACGTTAAGCAAATTCTCAAATAAATCACCAACTAAAGTTGTACAAGGAACTAAGAATTTAAGAAACAATAAATTTTGTGAACTGGACAACGATAAAAATGACGATAATGATGCTCATAAGGATAATGATGATTAAGAAATAACGAACATTAAGGTACCTAAATCCAGGTTCAGACATCAACGTTATGGTAAAATGCTTTTCAATATTAAATAATTTAGAATTTAATTATAAAAGTTATGCTCAAAGATATACAGTGGACAGCAAAATCTTAGTATTTTTATAAAAATTTATAGTTTATATATATTTATTTTATTAATTTATTTCTGTTTTATTATTTTTTTTTCGAACGTCCCCGACCTCAACACTAACCCACCCTCACCCGAACTCGGAGGGCTCGTCCCCATTACGTAGGGACACGTACACACTACAGTCCGGACTGTAGCTGGTAAGAGAAAAGTAATGGCAACGAGAACATAAATCAGCTACAGAACCCTTAAAACAGCCCTTCTACATTCTTAAGTTGGAAGTTTTATCAAACGTAATCTAGCCTCATATGACGGAAACCCATTGGCACAATCCCATCCTAAGCCACGTAAACAGAATAATAAAACCTGCTTCTGCACAGACTCTATTGAATCACTATGACAACGATAGTATGGATTCCAAATAATAGACGAATACTCCAAAATAGGTCTAACAAGTGAAATGTATAGCAGTCTTGTTATATAAGGCTCAATGAGTTCCCTGGCCCATCTTTTCACAAAACCAAGAACAGCCCGAGCCTTGCCAATCATCATACTTATATGATCAATAAAAGATAGTTTCATATCCAATAATACTCCCAAATCAAGAAATGTAGTCACAGTTTCCAAAGGGCAAGAATCAATCACACAAGTGGACGAAATTACGCCCCCGCGAAAGAAAACCATGCATTTACATTTTTTCAAGTTAAGATCCATTAAATTAATTCTGCACCAAGTCACAAACAAATCAATATTTCGCTGAAGAACAGCCTGACCATGATAATCATCAAAAGTATAAAATAATTTAACGTCGTCAGCACACATCAGCATATTACAATCAGAAATAGCACAAGGAAGATCATTAAGAAACAATAAGAACAGTAAAGGACCCAAATGGCTACCCTGCGGAACACCAGAAGTAACATATACTGTCTTAGACAATACATTCCTAAACAATACCCTCTGAGTCCTAAGGGAGAGGTAGGAGTCTAATGACTAATGAAAGTTTAAGAAGCAAAATTCAAAAACATAAAATTTTTTGATATTTTCCATAAAACAATAGAAATATAAGGAAAAGTTTCAAATGACTGCATAAGTACCCCTAAGGAGAACCCTGAGTAAATTTAAAACTCAAAGGCCTAATATATGAAAATATTATCCCTTGTATTTAGTAGAATATCCCTTAAGGTCAAGTACTCCATTTAACCCATTTGTAATTGAATATACAAGTTTTGTTTAGTGTTTTCTGGTGGCACCATGAGCAAGTTCTTCGGTTGACTTTTGTTTGAGGTTGAGGGATTACATAACCGTTCTTTTGTAGTGTGTTGGTCACACTTATCCACCGTTGTGTGTTGGTTACGTTTGTGCTACCTAAAAATGCATTTTGATACATTCCTCAATAATATAAACAATACTGTCAATGACCAATGGCACGAGGTATCAAATTGCATTATAAAAATTTTCAGTACGTAATATTTGCAAAGTAGCAAAATGCTGACCATGCACACTCTATGTTAAGTAAAACTTAAATTAGATCATAAGTATTATGTAAAGAAATTAGACTTAAGTAAAAAAACTAAATTAGGTCATAAATATTAATATGTAAGTAATTAGACTTAAGAAATTTGTATAAATAGCTGAAAGTTGATTGATATAATTTAGAATAAAATTGATGATCATAACGGCTCTTTAGCTGAAAAAGATTTCATTTTTATTCTCAATGCGGCTTTTTAGCCATAACTAAGCGGCGTGCTCGCCTTAATAATAAGCAAACCAGGACAGACATAAAACTGACCGACAATTCAAATACACAAACATTACTTTCATTACACTTTCAAATGATCTCCTAAATACTCTCTTGAAGTCATATCGGGACTTTATACAAGAGTATTATGCCTATGGGGACTTTTTTTGTTGTCAAAATATATTGCCGTACTAAGACTTTTGCTGCCCACTGTATTACAACCATATAGATTTTTTGTTGCTTTTTTAAATAATAGAAATATTACTTCTGCTAAATTCAATATGTATTCAAGTAAACCAAGTCTATTCTTCAGGTGGATATACATCAGAGATAAGCAATGAGTTTTCAAAAAGATGAGTAGAATCGAATCATACTCTTAATTTCTGATACTTATGCGCATTCATACATACGTAATTGGCAATTACAACCCTTCAGTCAGGATTCCGGTCTAGCTTCTAACACCACTCATGTTGTGTGTGTGTTAATTTTATACATGAGTGGTAGGACCTACAGTTTATAGTCGACTCGACAGATCTTTGAGAAACTTTTTCAATGGCAATTTTCCTGAAGTCTGCTGACAGGAGGTCGCCGAAGAAATACTTTTTGTATTTTGACTTGATGTCTGGCCTGGGGTCTCGAAACCTGGATTTCGTATAATCAGGCAACACACTACCTACTAGACTACTGCGACTTCTAATAGAAACATAATTTCTGCTAGATTCGATCTGTCTTCAAGTAAACCAAGTCTATTCTTCAGGTGGATATACATCAGAGATCAGCAATGAGTATTCAAAATTATGAGTAGTATTGAATCATACTCATAAGCTCTGATACTTATACGCATTCTTACTTATTTTAATATCATTGAACCTCTTACTCCTATTCAAAGTTTGAAGGACTCATCGTATTCATACTTAACAACACGTATGTTGATTTTGACTCTCCATGACTCAACATTTACAAGAATTACAAAATAAGTATGAATTCGCATACGAACACTAAAAAACTCACTAAAAGGTTGTGTGTGAGCTCTGCTTGCTGCTCAGTCTTTTTTTTTTTTGGAAATGCAATAACAACTAAGACTCTATCATTTATATGTATGTCACTCGAATCATTTATAAGTATTATAAGTATTTTTCTAAAGTTATGAATCAAAAGTAGGCATATGAATCAAACATATTTCGAATAGTATGAGTTTGATGTCAACGTTGTACTCATACTCATTGCAACTTGTACTTATAACTCAACGTTGTAGTGAGTACGAGTGAATCAGAGTAGTTAAATGTCAACATCGTTGACTCATTTATATTCAAAATTTCACGAGTGCTTCTGAGTAGCGAAAAAACGATTCATTGCTGATCTCTGATATGCATATATTGCCCAGCTAAATCTCTTATCTATCAGAGTCTTATAGGTTTTCCATTTCAAAATTAAATAATTATCGATCATATAGACTATACACTGCCGTGCGTGCTGTGTCAGATGTATTAATTATTTTAATTTTATTTTTTGCTTGAATAAAGGAGCACGTCTTGAATGAGTAGATTAGCAATGACACAGCTTTCATTTCGTTATGCATTCTTTCTCGTTATTTTGAAATATATCAACCCACTCTCCTTCTGATTTTAGCTTATGTGCTGCTTTGTCCATCTATTTTTGGTAACAACCCGTCTTTAGCAGCCAAGAAAATTTTTTGTAGTCCTTTTGAAACTGGTACTTATTAACGGATATAAAGACTTTCAAAAGTGCTTACAGGACAGTATTTATAAGCGGCGAATTTTTCTATCGAAATCTTGCACAGGAGAGCAAATAGCCACATGTCATTCAATCTGATAGAAGTCTATCTGTCTCATTGACGGCACTGTCTTCGTATTCCATAGAATGCCGGCTGGTCGGATAGAGCTTCGTCCATCTTCTACAGTTCGGTGTGGTGAACAAAGTTGTAATTTGTTGTGCGACCGTGTCACTGTGGGATTACATAATTGGTCATTATAACCCTTCAGTCAGGATTACGACCAAGCTTCTCACACCACTTATGTTGTTTGTGTTAATTTTATACATGAGTGGCGGGAACTACAGTTTAAAGTCGAATCCGAACGACAGATTTTTTTTAAAAAACTCTTCATGGGAATTTTTATTTACTTTTAGAGTTTTTGCCAGAAATCTGCTGAGAGGAAGTCGCCGGTGAAATATTTTTTTCATATTTCGTTTTGTTTTAGATGTTTGGCCTGGGATTTGAACCTAGGCCTCGCGTCTAATAAGCCAACACACTACCTACTAGACTACGGCGACTTCAACTGTGGGATTACTGAGAAGAAATCGCTGAAGGAGCTGGGTCCGCAGCAGAAGACATTGTCAAGAGTTCTATTGCAACTTAAACTATGCAGAGAATCAGATATTTTACTTCCCTGAGACCGGCACCAGGCAAAATGAGTAGAAGCAGAGCTTTACAATTTACGAAAGGCGAACATTGTGGATTGTAGGTTTTCTATCAGCAATCAATTATATGAGATTGTATTGCATCAGGCTGCACTCTGTCCCATCCAGAAGAATGAAACCATAAGGAACATTCTATGAAATTGCATTCGCTGTCAAATTTTTAAAACTTTTTCCAATAAATCCGCCGTATAGGATTAATGGTGAATATTGCCTGGCAATGCCTTAACAGTTGCTATTTTATCAGCATAACCCAATAAAATAACATGTCCTCAGAAAAGGAAATCCAGAAACGTTTAACACGTTCACGCCGTGACAGTCACTAGACTGCCTTATCAGTCGGCGAGTACTACTGGTGGCCCGCACTAGACTGTCTCATCGGGAGGCGTGTACCACCGGTGGTATGCAATTGATCATGCTATTAGACGATACTTAATACCAAACATTTAGATCTTTAACACTTCGACTGCCGAAAAAAAAATACCAGAGATTCACGTCACGATAGACTGAAAAGTATTAAGCGCAGCCGCCCGTAGGCGACAAGCATGATTTAAAGCGATAGCGTGAAAGTGTTAATCGATGATATTTGATGTATGAGTTTACAGTCACACTCCTTAATGTCGTTTTATGCGTGCTTTGTATTGATTACTCAACGTTATTGAATTATTTTTTGCAGAATGCGTTTACAAAGTCGATTCATAACTCCACGTTATGTGGTAACTATTATTGTTGTAACAGTGCGGATGTTGTCTCCGGAAGCTATTCCCTGTATATAATATATAAGATGGTTAGTTTTAGTTTCATGCATTTGGTTGGTTGTGTGCTATGTTATTCGGTGGGGATGGAATGGGTTGGAGATGGAATTGTTTGTTGCTGGTTGCGTGTGTATGTTGTCATCTTCATGTGGTCGGTAGTCCGAGGAAGTCCGCTGTTGTCGTTGGGTTTAGTCATAGGTCTATGGATAGCAGGGCTGTCGGTTTATCTGGGCAGCTAAAGATGTGCACCGTGTCGTGTGTTACCCGGTTGCATAAGGGGCAGCTATCCTGGTTTCCCGGGATAATCCTTGCTCTGTAGCTATTCAGGAAGTTCGACTATCCTGACCTAAGCTGGGCCAGAATGGTTCTCAAAACCCTTGGTAGCTGCCTTTCAGTATCGGATATAGGTGGTGGATGCCGGTGGCTGAGCTCGTCTCTGGCCGTCGTGACAGTAGTTTGATGTAGAGTGTTTTGTGACTCTCTTACAGACTGTGGGTCCACTATTGAGGGTATGAGGTGGGTGATGTCCGAGTTGTAAGTTGTCAGGTCGTGTCTTATGCGGCGAGGTGGGGGATCGTTCATGACTATGTAGTGGTTTGGATGGATAGGCAGGTAGCAGGCTATGAGAAATTGCTTAGTCAGTAGCTTATTGTGCTTTCTAACTATCAGCATTTTTACTCATCGTGGAGGTGGTCTATACTGGTCATCCTTACGCATCCGGTGGCTATTCGTAGGGCGTTATACTGTGTCGTCTGTAGTGCCCGCCGTTGTGTGTCGCTCAAGAATGATGTCCAAATTGGAGCAGCATAGTTGAGGAGTGACCGTCCGATAGCCTTATAGGTGGTGAGGATGGTTTCCTTTCCAGCCGGCAACTATTGTAGTGTAGTGTGGTGACTCCTTACACGCGACCCTATGTTTTTAATATCTCGAACTAAAGGAAACATGAAAAAATATTTCTTTCGGTGATTTCCACTCAACAGCCTTGTGACAGACTATCATGAAAAGTATTTCAAAATATCTGTCGTTCGTAGTCGGCTTTAGACTGTAGGTCTTGCTGCTTATGGATGAAATTGACGTATACAACATGGGTGGTGCAAGAAGCTACAGTGAGGTGCACAAATGAGTACATGTTTGTATTTGAATAAAACTAAAAGTAATAAAGAAGACAGTGGATGACTGGAAACATGTGACCTGGGCAGATGAATCAAAATTCAACCGCTTTCAGTCCAATGGTAAGCAATATTGCTGGCGCCGCTATGGGGAAAGAATTGAAAGACATCATGTTAAGGAAATGGTGAAACACGGTGGAGGAAATGTCATGGTATGGGTTTGCTTTACATAGTGGCACCTCGAACCACTGCAAAGAATCAATAACATTATGAAAAAAGGAGATTATTTGAGAATTTTGCAGACCCATCTTCCCGATTTTGTCGACATAAGCGCCTATCCTGCACAAGGAGTACTTTTCCAGCTGGATGGTGACCCCAAAAACATTAAAGAATGGCTTAGTGAGTAAAATTTTTAATTAGTGCAGTGGCCAGCACAAAGTCCCGACCTCAATCTGATTGAGAATTTGTGGTCAATCGCGAAGAGACGGTTGGGACAGTACTGATCAGCCCCAACCAATTACGATGAGCTTTGGCAACGGATTCATCAGGAATGGACTGATATTCGTAAATGAGGTTTTACAAACAAGGGTCTTTGGACTATATATTAAAAATACTCGTATTCCCTAAAATTTTCAAATGGTGCAAAATTGAGTACATCCGAGTTATTTTCCTCTTGATTGTTTTTTTTTTTTCTTAGAATTTGATCATTTTAGTTCTGAAATTTATATTATTTTGGTAAGTACTAAATACTAAATTCAAAATTAATATAAATTTTTTAATTGCTTTAACACTTTTAAATTTATGCAATTAAAATTTCTCAGAGTACAAACATATACTCATTTGTGCACCCCACTGTATGTAGTAATCTTGACTAAGGGGCTGTCATGCCTAATTAAGTATGTAAATAATTATGTCACTAAATTTTGTTTATTGATTAGGCGCCAGAGACTAAATATTTGTCTCGTTTGGAAAGATACAAAAAACGTTTAACCATCTTCAGTCCTATTGTGCTGATGTAAGCAAGCAGTCAGTGAAGACACTAAAGGACAAGTAGCATGATTTGTCGCATATTACAAAAATCGCGCTTTTTAGGGTCACAAAGATTTTGGAACAGTGATATTATTTCCTATTCAAGTTTTATGATTTATCATCTTGGAGTTGGAAGACAACTTTTATATTCGATGTTAAGCAATACAAACATCAAATAGAAGTTCTTATGATTAGAAATACATGTACCCTCTGTGTACTTCCCTAGTACTTCTACTTAATGCAGCAATTTCAGCAGCAAATCTATCTGTTCTCTCTAATACATTCGCTCTGCTGCACGTGTTACATATTTTTTCTCTCCCTTTAAATTAAGGGATGACATTGTGGCTCTGCGTGTACTTTGTGAATGACATTTTTCGTGTGACGAGAAAGGGAGAATTTATTCAAGAAGAAAACTTTGTGTTCAATTGATTGATTATTTCCAGAAATTCTTTGAGCTATGTGGTTAAAATTTGCTGTTGGCCTTACTTTAGGTCTGTGTGTCTATTTATTTCACAGAATACCAGGCAAGTGCAAATCAGTTCGCAATAAAAACAAAAGACAACAAAATAAATGTTTCTTTAGGGAATGGAAATTCATCACTGCCAAGAAGAATATCAGATTCCCTGATACCACCAAATGTGGAAGTGCCACAACCACCTTCTTCCTCAAAGCTGCATGCATATAAAAAGGCGGCCATCTGCTCGGATAAAAGCATTTGCAGCCACATAGGAAGGTAATACACTACACTACATAACCTATAAAATTCTTAACTTTAATATTGCAACAATTCCAGTGTTATGTTTGAACGAGGCGGCAGTGTAATTGATGCAGCCATTGCTACACTTTTGTGCAATGGTTTAATAACCATGCAAAGCATGGGCATAGGTGGTGGTGTTATCATGACTTATTATCAGCGTAAAAGTGGCAAAGCTATTGCCATCATGGGCCGTGAAAGAGCTCCTTTGGATATTAACTTACAAAACATAATGCAGCTGCAAAATGCCACCAATTTGGCACAATCTGGTCTATCCATAGCAGTGCCTGGTGAAGTGGCTGCCTACTATGAAGCCCATCATCGTTATGGCAAATTACCCTGGTATTCTCTTATAAAACCCACTGTAGAGCTTTGCTATCGTGGCTATCAGCTAACACGCCACCAAAGGGATGCCTTATTGTTGAATGAACAAATGATACGTACGGATAAATTGTTAACGCAAATGTTTGTAGATCCAGAAACAAATGCGTTCTACAGAGAAGGCTTGTATATAAAGATACCCACACAAGTTTGTAACACATATGAATTGTTAATGCACGAGGGTCCTCTTACATTTTATAATGGCTCCCTATCCAACTTAATACTTCAAGACTTAAATGATATGGGCTCTGTAATAAAGGCTCAGGACTTACGTTCGTATAAAGTTGAAATCAAAGATGCTTTTGTAGTGGACTTAGGGCCATATTATTTGTATTTGCCACCACCTCCCGCAAGTGGCCATGTTTTGGGTTTCATAATGGAAATATTAAAAGAATTTAAACTGGAGTTCCATCAGCTAAAAGACTTGGGTGCTTTAGAAATTCATCGCATAGTAGAAGCATTAAAATTTGGATTCGTTAAACGTTGGGAAATTGATGTGGAAACGGATTATAAGGTAAGTTAACGTAGTTAACGGAAAAAGCATTCCATATTTTCATCAGATAGCTCTTGTAATCTGTTTAACAATTTACATATTGCCATGTACAGTTAGAATAGTGTTTAGTGTAAGCACGCCACTGGTAAGATGAGAAAACGCAGTCAGATGACATTTACATTTCAATCGCTGCTGATGTATTCTTATAATCGTAGTCTTCACACAAGCTGGTATGGACTCTACCAGTAACTGCTATCTTCAGTTGGCAACGGAGGCGTAGTCGTAGTCTTCATATAAGCTGGTGTACTCTCCATCAGTATCTGCTGTCATCAGATATCAACAGAGGCGTAGTCGTAGTCATCACATAAGCTGGTGTGCTCTCTACCAGTACCTGCTGTCTTCAGTTGACAACAGAGGCCTATTCGTAGTCTTCGCATAAGATGATGTGCGCTCTACCAGCATCTGCTGTCTTCACTTGACAATACACGCGTAGTCGTAGTGTTCACATAACCTGATATGTACTGTGCCAGCATCTGCTCTCATCAGATGGCAACAGAGGCGTCGACGTAGTCTTCACATAAGCTGGTGTGCTCTATACCAGTATCAGCAGTCTTCAGCTGACAACAGAGGCGTATACGTAGCCTTCACATAAGCTGGTGTGCTCTCTACCAGTATCTTCTGTTTTCAGTTGACAATTGACGCGTAGTCGTGGTGATCACATAAGCTGGTGTGCGCTGTACCAGTATCTGCTGTCATCAGATGGCAACAGAGACGTAGGCGTAGTCCTCACATAAGCTGGTGTATGGAAGAGACACCATGAAAATCGAGAACCAAGAACTGTTCGTCATCAAACTGCACTGTCCTATCGGTATTTCTAGGATACTGAGTATGATGTGTATTCATCTTTTTATCGAATATAGTTCTGTATTTAACCCATTAATGTCCGAATTACTTTTTTTCTAACGGTTACCGTTTTGTTTTTTACACTCAATTCCTTCTCAGAGCATAAAAACTAAGAAAACCTCAGAGCTCAGTATCCTTGCAATATCGATGAATACACATCAATTTTTCGTCGACTATAACTTGGTATTTAAAAGCGCGATAATTGATAGCAATTATGCTGCAAAGGCAGAGCTCAGCATTCTTGCAATACCGAAAAGGCTGTGCAGTATGATGATGAACAACTCTTGAAGCTTCGTCAAGTTAAAAGAGAACTTTTACGAAGCTTTTGATACCGTGCGAAACATCAAACAGGTTGACCCCTTATCATGCACCTCTCTAACTTCATCAGCTAGAGTGCTTTTCGAATGATGGAGGTTCATCACAATGGCTCTTATTTTTTACAAAAATGTTCAGTTACGTAAAGTCGCCGTAGTCTAGTGGGTACAGTTTTGGCTTATTAGAAGAGAGACTGTGGTTCAAACCCCGGCTCAGGCTCTCGAAAATAACGAGATATGAAAAAATATTTCTTTCGATGACTTCCTCTCAGAAGTCTACTGACAAAAAAATCTGTTTCTCAATTCTATCGTTCGGAGTCGACATTCAACTGTAGGTCGTACCACTCATGGATAAAATTAACATACACACAACATGAGTGGTGTGAAAAGTTAGGTTATAGTCCTTACTAAGGGATTGTAATGACCAAATATGTATGTAGGTATGTAATAAAATTGACACGAAAAGTTTCTCAAGTTTGTCGACAGGAGCGGTACGAGAAGCTTGATTGGAATCTTAAGGGCTGTAATGATCAATGAAATAAGTAATCAAGTCCAGTTACTTCGGTATGCCGTTGACATCGATTTTATTAGGCTTACCACTCGGGATGCTGTCGATGCCTTTTATGGGATTCTGTCAAGTTTGAACTGTAAGTAAAGGATGACAAAACCAAATATACGTTGTCAACAAACATGGAAGTGCGTCGTAACAGATCCCAGGGTACGGAGTACGTATCCTTAATGTTGTCAGGAAATTTATTTACCTTAGGTTTACCTAAAATAATGCCAGACTGGAGATCTGCGGCGCAACGAATCCCAAATTACGACAAACAATTATACACATGATGTTGTCAAGAAATTTACTGAGCTTGACTGTGCTGAAAATTTTGTCAGTCTGGAGATCAAACATAGAATCTCAACTAACTTAAACTTAAGCTTGAAAAGCATTGGCGAGAGAACTCCATCCTGATCTATTTTCAATTTAATTTCACTGAATTTGGATATGTTTTCGATATGAATTGTCTGTGGAGCAGAGACAGTTGTGAGAGGTCGAGTTTATATGGGTTATGATTGGAGACAGAACTGCATCTTGGGCTAGAGACATTTAAATTTTCCTAAATTTCAACATTTTAGCTACTTTCAACTAAAAAGCGGGTTTCAATTGGCAATTGAGTTGCCTTATTATGCCTCTTATGGAGGCTTTCACGCAGTGATGCAGCTGCCTTTATTGTATTCGAGAGAAAAGTTCAAAGTAAGATTTCTCGTCCTGTGAGAGTTGATATACCTTTCTCAATGATATGGATGTTGTTCAGCGACTACGCTTGCTCGGATTTATCTACGTGGAAGAGACCAATCTGAGCAAACATATATACATACATACATAATTGGCCATTACAAGCCTTCAGTTAGGATTACGGCCTAGCTTCTCACACCACTCATGTGGTCGTAACGTCGACACCGAACGATAGATTTTTGAGAAACTTTTTCATGACAGGTTTATTTACTCTCAGAGTTTTTGCCAGAAATCTGCTGAGAGGAAGTCGCCAAAGAAATACTTTTGTATTTTGTCTTGATACCTGGCCTGGGACTCGAACCCTGGCTTTACGTCTAATAAGCCAACACACTACCTACTAGACTGCGGCGACTTCGTATACGTCAACAAATATGGTAGTGAGTCGTAACGGATCCCAGGTTACGGCGTACAATTATATCCCCAATGTTGTCAAACAATTTATTGACCTTGACTATGCCGAAAATAATGCCAGTCTAGAATTTAACCATGGAATCAATGCTAACAAGCTAGTCTCAAATGGAAATTTAATAAAGGAAATCTCTTATGAACGCTTTTATCACTGCAGCTGCCATTGGAGTGTTCGACAGAAAAGTTTATCATGACAAGGGACCATATGGCCAGAGAGTGAATTTGCCTGTGAATAGCAAGCTAACCGCTAACCTAACCTTTTCTCATCGACATGGATGTTGTCCAGAAGCTACGCTTGTTCGGCTTAGTCTAATTCGAAGAGACCAATTGAGCAAGTCCTTTAATCAACTGATGAAGGCTCACGAAATGCAGAAGCACATGTAAGGAAGTGCCAAGAGAGACTAAAAACCGAAAAGTAGGTTGTTAAGGCTAATTGAGTAAAAAAAATATTTGGTAGTCGTGGTACATTAGTTGGTTGACGAGGTAGCGTTAAAATAGTGAAATCCACTTTGCAGTCGTTCTTGTCCTTTAGTAAAGTGGTTCCAAACGATTTGTTGAAACCGTATAAAATTGTATATTAGTTTTGCTTGTGTACATTTTTAGTAGTAAGAAAGGTTAACTATGTGGACTAAGTCCACATTCAATTTTCTTTTCAGACTCTCCGGAAAATGCTTGCCTCCGAAAATATTAAACGAATACGAAATTTAATCGATGACTTTAAAACATTCAACAATGTTGAATACTATGGTGGATCGTTGGGCTTTAAACAATTAAATGATCATGGAACTGCCCAGATATCAGTTTTAGCACCAAATGGTGATGCTGTAGCCATTACAAGTTCCATTAATTACTAGTAAGTTTAGTAATTCCACAACAACAAAACAAAAAATCATAACAAATCTTTAATTCCTAACAGTTTTGGCACCGGACGTATGGGTCCACGTACTGGAATTGTATTCAATAATGCCATTTCGGACTTTACAATACCGAATTTCGAAAACTATTTTCATTTACCGAATATCGCGGATGTAAACAATATTAAGCCACAAAAGCAGATGATGTCTTCAATGATCCCCTTAATCGTTACTAATAAAGCAAATGGCGATGTAAGGCTAGTGGTGGGAGCTGCTGGTGGTACCCGTATTATATCCACTTTGACACAAATACTTGTACGTGTATTGTGGTTGCAACAGAATATTAAACAAGCCATTGATGCTGCCCGCTTTCATCATCAATTGTTGCCAAATGTCTTGGAATATGAATTTGGTTTGTTGCAGCAAGCTGTAGATGATTTGGAAAAACGTGGCCATAAAACCAGGAGAGTGAGAAGGAAAAGTACTGCAGTTTGTGCCGTAGAAAAAAGCAAAGACGGCTTAATACTGGGAAATGCCGATTATCGCAAAGAAGGTGGAGTTGATGGGCTTTAACAGAGCTCAGGTAGGTACTAAAAAGTAAAAAGATTTACGTAGATACTGAAAATATGACACACTTTGACCCTTTGAAGATGGAATTATAATCCATTGATAGCAACGGCAGTCGTGCTTTGGTATGCAGCCCCTTCACTGACCATCGTCTTCGATGAGTTTGCTGGAATTCGGTCATTAAAGGGACTCCGGTCATGCGTAGTCAAGTGAGCTTTGTGAGCTACCTACCATATTCTGATTCAGTACCATGTCCCTTTAAATCTCTTATAATAGCTCCTGACTCTCTCGTTCTCAAGCTTAAGATTAGTTTTGTATCGGCTTAAGCTTTGTTGACAAGGCTTTTGCGGTACTACAGTCCAATCTACATCCGCTCTTTTATCGATCCTTCTAAACCTGCCGGTTCAATTCCAATTTCGTTGCTTATGGCTTTACAATTACTAGGTGCTCAGCATAATTTAACGCTGCATAACACTCTAACACTTCCAAACTATACGTGACTTAAACGCATCAATGCTTTTCAATGCTGCCGTATTAATCACAGAAAAGTATTTCTTCGGCGACTTCCTCTCAGTAGATTCCTGTCAAAAAAAAAACTCTGAGAGTAAATAAAATTGCCATGAAAAGTTTCTCAAAAATCTGTCGTTCGGAGTCGACTTTAAACTGTAGGTCCCACCACTCATGTATAAAATTAACACACACAACATAAGTGGTGTGAGAAAGTAGGTCGTAATCCTGACTGAATGACCAATTATGTATGTATGTAAGTTCTTCGCTGTATGTTTCCTAACTAGTTCCATGGCCTTAATAATTCCGAGAATTTGAGTCTGGTCCCCATTATGCCCTCGCACGTGACTTATCCAGAGTTCTCTATTAGGTATGTGGCCATGCACTCCATCATTCTTGCAATCAAAAGGACTTGACCCCGCTAATTCATTGCCTTTAGCAATACAAAGTAATATGCCCTACAGAAGCTCACTGGACTTAACTCTTTCAGCCTAAAGTGGTTTCTAACTGCCACCGTCTTACATATTCCTAAATCGGCAGAAAATGAAGTATACCATCCAGAGCCGCTGGTGGTGTGCTACTACTGGGGCTTGTGATGTAAACGGAATCATATCTCTGCGCTTTAGACAGACCATATGACAAACCTCTTGATTGAGAATGAATTCCACCAATCGTGTCTTGGTTTATTTAAATTGAAAGATAGGAAGCGATTAATGAAATGACACGTTACTAGCAGGATATTAGCTGTTTAGTTTGGTCGCGTCCAGAGGTGTTAGAGACACACTTGCCTATGGACAATTACAAATATTGTGTCGCATCATGTGAACCTTGTTGTCATATTGCACTTTACTTCGTTGAGTCTGGTATAATTCTGATCGAAGCTGAGAGCATGTTACTGTCATCAGACTTTCCGCGATTTCAAGTTGGTTTCAGAGTCCAAAATATAACTTCAAAGCTCTCGATAGCCCTCAGAATGTGCCGGGAAGGAGTAGTGTTTTGCAAGACTAAAGTGGAGCGAATGAAAGTATGACAGAAAAACTTGCTTGGGTGAGCATCACGTTTTGTGACCTCGGTGACAGTACCCTTGTCTTTTAGTGTAAATGGTCCCATGCACCGAATCACAGTCTTCAGCGTATTTTTTATGGTGTAAACTCCTCCATTGTGTCTCGTTGAGGAAGGAGATATATTATACACTGGATGTGATCCTAGGAGATCACAATGTGGACTGCCTGCGAAGCTGTGAATGTAATGAGTACTAGAGGTTGAATTTGATTGGCGAGAGAACTCCATTATAGAGTATACTCAAATTAATTTTCCTGAATTTCGATGTCTTGTTGTGGACTGTCTGTGGAGTGCAGTGAAAGTAATGGGAGGTAGAGGTTATATAGGATTAGGGAGAGAACTCCACCTCCAACCATTCCATTTTTCCGCAATTTCGACGTCTTAGGTCTGAATTCTTTAAAGACTTGTTTGCGTCCCAGAGCTACTTTCATAAACATCTCTTGTTGTCATAAGGCAAGATAGTTTCCAGGATGGCATTGCGTTCTTACTGTAGCGAATGTTTTGAAAACATTAAGGTCAGCAACCACAGTTCAGTTGAATGCTCTCTTTTTGCGGAAGCTCTTGGCAATGTTGTTACCTATTTCTGTAAATAGTATTGTGCGACTATGTACTCCTCTGCAACCATGAAGTCACCTCTACCAGTCATTCTACGATTGTAAAATTAGTTGTCATTCATTGAGTTTGTTTTGCCAAATCACCTTAGACGACCACATATAACAACGTGTGCTCGTTGAATGGACTCTGTTGCAGTTGCAACAACTGACCCTAATGTTCACCGAAAAATCATCTTAAGCAATTGCGGCACGTTTCTGAATAAATAGGTACGTGAACAACAACACAATATTCGAGCTTTGGACGATACCAATTCATATGAGATCCAAGAGCGTCCTATACATGTCGAAAAAGTGATGAGGATTTTATAATGGCGACCCATATTTTTTTTTTCAAAATAATTATGGTCAGGCCATTACTATCAATGGTGAGCACTATAGGCTGATGATTATTCACTTCTTCTGGCCTGAATTGATCGTCTGGATTCTGGAAAGATATGTGGATTCAAAAGTACGGCGTTACGTGGCACACAGTTCATGTGCTATTGAATATGCTATACGAGCGATTTAAGAGTATAGTCAAATCAGAAGCAGGTGATATAAACTAGCCACTGAGATCGTGGAATTTAACACCATTACACTTTTTTGAGTGTTTTTTTTTAAGACGTGGTTGTATACTACTAAGCAACAAATGGCAGTGGTCCTTAAAGCCAACATAACCCTTGCTGCCGATCAAATTCATATTGATGTAGGAGCCATAGTCAAGTAAAATTGAATGTTTCGAATGCGCGTAGGTAGTGTGTTGACTTATTAGTTGCAAGCCTGTGGTTTAAACCCCAGCTCAACTTTTCGAATTTCTTCCTGCTGAGAGACAGAACTCTTTTGTTAAGAACTCTGAGGAAAAATAAAATTCCCATGGAAAATTTTCTCAAAAATCTGTCGTTCGGAGTCGACTTCAAAGTGTAGTTCCGCCACTCATGTATAAAATTAACACACACAACATGAGTGGTCTGAGAAGCTAAGTTGTAATGCTGATTAAAGGGTTGTAATGGAAGTTCAATAGACATCACTAAGTATGCCAAGCAAGAGGTCTTCACTGCTTCTAGTGTTATAGGATGGAAGTATTTCGCGGTGAGTGTAGCTTTAAATGAGGACAAAACGAAGGATATTGTTAGGAAAATGGAAAAATCTCGATACTGATGTTTTGCTTTTACATCGTTTAACATTAAAATCATAAACAAGGTACACAAACAGCAATTATGAAACAACGATGTTTACATTTATAGAAATCTCGAGAAGGCGAAGCCACTAACATTCGCCTTCAAAAACATTCATCAGACTATTTACATTGCTATATAAATGGCAAGGCAAATCAGGCAACGAGTTAGTAAAAGTTCAGTCAGTCTTGTGTGAAGACGCAGTGTGTCTGAAGAAAGTAATGGCGGTTTGAAGCTCTCTCTTACAAAGATCAGTCGCATAATTCTAAGTCTAATAATTGTTATTGTTTATACAAAAAAGACCAAAGAGAATAGACAAAGAAAAGCACTTGTTGTTGCTTACATCAAGTTGTGAAAAGTGGCACCCACAATGGCACACGAATAATAAAGAATTTTAATTAAAACTAAACACAAATTTATTTTTATTTTATTTGCATTGTACGAGCTCATATTTTAACATACATAACATAATTGGTCATTACAACCCTTCAGTCAGTATTACGACCTAGTTTCTCGCACCACTTACGTTGTGTGTGTTAATTTTATACATGAGTGAGGGGACCTACAGTTTAAAGTCGACTCCAAACGACGGATTTTTGAGAAACTTTTCATGGCAATTTTTATTTACTCTTCAGAGTTTTTGCCAGAAATGTGCTGAGAGGAAGTCGCGAAGAAATACTTTTTAATATTTCGTTGTGATGTCTGACCTGGGGCTTGAACCCTGGCTTTACGACTAATAAGCCAACACACTGCCTACTAGACTACGGTGATTTTAAAAGTATGTATGAGTACGAGATAACTCGTAGTTTGGCGCCCTAGAAGGGAACGCAATCTACGAGTTATCTCGTAGTCGGCAGTCAACGTGTTAAAATTCTTTGAACTGTAGGGTTCTGCCACTCATGTATAAAATTTATGCACACATTAAAAGTGGTGTGATAAACTAGGTTGTAATACTGACTAAATGGTTGTAATGGGCAATTGTTTAGGAAGTAAACTTTTAAATTGTGTGGAGTTTAAAAAGTCATTTATTCTGAAATTAATGACGCATGTTATTTATATCACTTGACCTTAAATTCTAAATAAATGTTAATTACACTGTTACATATCAATTAAAACATACTCTTAATATCTCTTATTATTTAGAACAACACTCTTTTAAACGGCTGCCAAATATACATTGAAGTTAGTGTTCGGAACACTTGTAGACGTAGAAGTTTTATTTTCTTTTTTGAATACAAAATGCCTCGCCAACAATCGAATAAAGAAGAATTCCTTGTACAACGTGGCATTCTCATGCGGATATTGATTTTTTACTATAAATTGTCAGAAGCTTTTCTAAGGAATACTGTTTTGAATGGCTTAAAGTATTTAACATTTAAATACATAACCGTATGGGAAAAGTAATATGATTGTTAAAAAGAATAAAAAATTTTAATCCTTTTTTGTGTAATGTATTCTTTGCAGATTATTTTTTCTCGCCAGTTTTCTAATTGCTTTGTACAATTCAATACAATTTGCTGTTACCATTGTGGAGAAATGGAAAACGTCACCGGTTATAACTGTTATGAATCCACAGAGTACGTTAATATCCCAAGAGCCGTTTCCAGCAATAACGATTTGTAATATGAATCAAGCACAGTTTAGTAAGGTTAAGGATTATAAAATGTAAGTACAGGCATTATTTTCACATCCACACAATAATGTTACACAAATAAGTGTTGACCATAAGTTGACATTTTCTAATCGAAATAAATCCGTAAAATGGATTGAACTATGGACACTATGAAGCACTTGTTTAATTTCCATATCTATGACTACGAACTCTCCTGTTACACGGGACATTCTTGCTTCTTTTCAAATTTTTTTCGTTGGCACGCTTTCTCTTTATTGTCTACTCGAACGAAAGTAAAGCTGCCATTAGATCCCTAGAGAATATGTACACCAGAGATCAGCAATCGCTACTCATAAACGCTCATAAAATTTTGAATATAAGTGAGTCAACAGTATTGAAATTCAACTATTCTGATTCATTCCTACTCACTACAACATTGATTTATAAGTACAGGTTGTAATGAGTATGCGTATAATGTTGACATCAAACTCATACAATTCGAAATATGTTTGATTCATAAGCCAACTCATTCAGATTCATAAATTTAGAAAAATTCTTATGATGACTCGAATCATTCATCAAAATTTACAGTCTTAGTTGTTGTTGCATTTGCAAAAACAGAAAAGGACACATAATCGAAATCAACAACATCATAAGTGTTGTTAAGTATGAGCAGTATTGCTATACTTATTTTGTGATTCTTGTGAATGTTGAGTCATGGAGAGTCGAAATCAACAACATCATGCGTATTGTTAAGTATGAGTACGATGAGTACTTCAAACATTGGATATGAGTAGAGGTTTCATGATATTAAAATAAGTATGAATGCGTATAAGTATATGAAGTTATGAGTATGATTCGATTCTACTCATCTTTTTGAATGAGTAGCTGATATCTGGTGTACACCACATCTCTGTGGGATATAGCAAGACATTCAACAGTTACCTTCATTGGGGTTCCTTGATACGGGGAGATCGAAGGTAATAACAAAGACGACGTCCGTTGTTAAAGCTGGTTCTATGGAAAATTCAATTGAATTAGCATTCTTCTGTATTTCCACTTCCACTTAGCAGTCTTCTGGCAAAAACTCTTTGACTAAATAAAAAAATTGCCAGGAAAAATTTCTCAAATCTTAGTCGACGTTAGAACGTTGCTCCCGCCACCCATTGATTGAACATGCAACATGTTTACTGTGAGAAGTTAGGCTGTAATCCTGACTAAATGATTGCAATAACCAATTCGAATCCCTAATATAGTGGGGTCTCAAGTTTACGAACTGTGAGTATGTGACATAAAAAGTAGCAAAGTCGTTTCCGTAGGTCCCGCATTCATTATTATGTACCATGACTGAGAGGTCAAATGCATCTGTAAAGCATATCGCCTAGTTAGAATGCTCGTCAGTGTATTCAAGTTGACTTTAATCACTCTTAAGATTCCTACTTACACAATCAGGATTACGACCTAGCCTCTCACACGGTTCATGTCGTGTGCGTTAATTTTATGCATGAGTGGCGGGACCTAAATTTTTTTAAAAGAAAACTGCTGAGAGGATGTCGCTGGAGGAATATTTTTTTCATAATTGTTTTATGCAAGCACACTATCTACTGTAGTAGGCTACTTCAGTCTTAACATGCTCATGGTTTTTTTTTCTTCAGGATTTCCTTAGAACATCTTAAAATTTTTATCATGCTGTGCCGATGTTCCTCAATAGTCTACGTGGTATTGCTGACCACTTTTGTAGTCTTGTTTTCAAGGAATTAAGAGGCATTGAGTTATGTGGGCTTATGTTCGGTAATTATAGATCTGCGTTAGAAGGATTATTCGCTTCCCTGCTTCTAATCACTCCCTTATAATTACGTATCCATATAATTCCTTGAGAAATTCGTGTCTCACTTCTTAACTTCGTCGAGAGGCAAACAAAAATTCTCACAAAAACTACATTCATTGGCAAAACTAAGATGGGATAAAGAACCCACTTGTAGAATCACCAGACAGATCTCGCCCGATTTACTTATATGTACATGTGTACAACAGAATTTGAATTGAAGCTATCATGGAACCTTATTTGGTATTCAGGAATTCATACCAGGAGGAAGATTAGGTGGCCACAGAACATATTGTTTGTCGTTGTCCGGCGATTGGCAATCTGAGAAAAATACTTGGACACACAGAATTTAGTGACAAAACATGTCTAGTCAAAGGCGATTTTTGAAAAATTCGCACTTTCAGAAGACTGTCTGAATGGTTGAGAGATGTTAACTAGAAACTATAATTATAGGACGTAATGGCTAATACCGGTGTTACAACGAGACCTTATATGAGGCAGCTGCCAGTTTAACCTATCCTTGCATACATATACATACATAATTTGGTCATTGCAACCCTTCAGTCAGGACTACGACCTGGATTAATAGGATCAATCACCCAAAAATACTAATCAAACCTTTTTTTATTGTTATTTTAAAGAAATTCGGTAAATTATGCTTTGCTGCAGAGATTATGTTTCCAGGATATAAATTATACGGCATATGCTAATATGCCAGAAGCTGATAAGCAGACACTTGCCTCATTTATTGTTAATGTAAGACTTAAGGCCCCGGTTAGCCAAACGTTACGGCGAGCACATATACGTTTTTGAAAAGCAATGACAGCGATTACCGAACCGTTGAGTAATTTTGATAAGTATTTACAAGGCTCTTCATATGCTAAAAATGAATGTACATTCCGTGGACGTTTGGCTAATCGGGCCTTTACACTTATTAAACGTTACGTAATGCAATAATATTTGGTTGAAATTTGTTCTTTAGAATGCCCAATCATGTGAACATATAGTTATGTATTGTGAAATTGGCTTTACTGTACGCACATGTACGGATTTATTTCGGGAGGTATTGTTAGATGAGGGCCTATGTTGTTCGTTTAATATTGTACATCCATTTATGCTTTATAAGGGAGAGTAAGTGGTAGTTTATATAGAAAATTAAGTGTAAGTACTTAAGCAGAGTATTGTAAAAATATTATTTGTGTGCAGATATAATATGATACGCGATTACACATCAGTTGATGACCTATCACTGCCTATTACTTGGACGCCGGAAAGCGGTTACCCTACAGATTTGCCACAAAGGTTTTATCCTTATGCTGCCTTAAATGATGGTCTTTCGCAGGGTTTAACGCTGATATTGAATGGTGATTACCATAACTATTATTGCTCATCTACAAATGGACCAGGATTAAAGGTGTTTTATAATTGGAATATAAAAACATTAACTTGGTAATGCTTCTGCGTTTTGTTTTCTTCCAAAAGGTAGCCTTTCACAATCCCATGGATACGCCACATGTCAAGGAAACCGGTTTATCTGTGGCCTTAGGCTATCAAACCACTATTCGCATAACACCCATAAAAGAAGAAGCCGAAAGCAAACTACGTTGGTCGACTAAGCCACACGAACGTGAATGCTATTTCTCCGATGAGTACTATTTACACTATTATCGCTACTATACACAACGCAATTGTGAAATGGAATGCGATGCTCAGTATATGCTTGACGAATGCAAATGTATACCTTATCATATGCCTTTATTATGGCCTAATATCACCATTTGCGATGTACGTCACTTTAATTGTGTTGTGCAAGCGGAAAAAGATTTCGAAGACCTAAAACGTTTGCAATGCAAACAAAAATGTCTGTCGAGTTGCAATGATCTTACGTTTCTGTCAAAATCGTTTTTTACTCCCATGGAAAAGGACGATTTTCTTATAAGTCATCCCTATTTAAGGAACTTATCACGCGATAATCTTACCACAAATGTTGCCTTCTTAAAGATATTTTATCCTGACAATTTAGTCAGAAGTAATGTAAAGAGTCCCTACATGGGTTTAACCGAATATCTGTGTAAGTTTTGCTTTGATACTTCCTTCCTGGTGATATTAAAAAAAACGCCTTAAATTTCTTTTGTATTCCAGCACAAACTGGTGGCATAATGAGCCTAATGATGGGCTTTAGTGTAATTTCCCTGGTAGAATTGTTGTTTTTCTTTATCATCAAACCATTTGTTAAAGCTTGGCAGAAAATCTTCTTCAAAAGCCTTATGCCCGTGGAAAATCTAAACCCGCAGTTAAATTATGAATTAGGCGAAGTGTACATTGTAAGTTTTGTTTGATTTCCAGCATTTTGCGCTTTTAATTATAATCTAATATCGCCTTAATAGATAAAAATTAAGCCACGTAATGCAGCCGCAGCAAAGGTGTCCCAATGGTTACACTCATCAAATAAGATTCAGATTCAGAGCACTGAATAAAACTCAATCCGCGTTAGTCTGAAGTGCTGCGACTTATTTCTATCACCCAGTAATCCTTCCCAGGTTCAATAGGTCATGTCATGCCTATTATTGCACATGAAATGTAAATATCAAAAGCACCAGCCTACAGACTATAGGTAGAGGGACCTGCCTTAACGCCATAGTTCATTCAAATAAACCAAAATAATAAGAAAATATTTCATCTTCCGTTTGCGCAGATACAGCCACAAATATATACAAATAATGGACACGCTTTCATCAAATGAAAAATTCGTTCGCACAGTTAACCCACGCTTCATTTGCCAGATGTCGTTTTAAAATTGAAAACCCTTCACAGAGGCCAGTCCTAGATGATAGAGGTCTCATGCTTATTGACATGTACTTAATCCATCATGTATTGTGCCGCTCATCATTAGTCGCCGCAAACTAGTGGGTAGTGTGTTGGCTTATTAGACGTACAACTACGTTCAAACCCCAGGTCAAACAGCTCTAGCAACAAAAGAGAAGCTGTGTACTATTAAGAGTCGCCTGAAGCATCTGAAGCTTGTTTCTGAGATTCCTTTATATGTATGTCTGTTCTAGCCTGGACCCTACATAAAATGATTTCCAATAACTTTTGCTCATAAGTTTGTCGCCGTAGTTTAGTATATAGTGCCAGCGGTTCAAACACCAGCTCAAATGAAATATGAAAGAATATTTCTTCGGCGACTTCCACTCAGCAAACTTCTGGCAAAAACACTCAGATTGTTACAAAAATTTGTCATTTGCAGTCGTCTTTAAACTGTAAATCCCTCGCCATTCATGTATAAAATTAACACACTCAACATAAGTGGTGATTGACTGCAGCGTTTTTCAGACGGAGATTTTCGCCATCTTGAAGGCTACATATTGGGGCCATAGTTGGTAGCCCAGTTTCGGCTTCGGAATCTTACACGATGACAGTCAGGCTGCCCTTAGGGCCATTGCGTCGGTCTGGTGCAAATCACGGCTCGTTTGCGAGTGCAAGGAGTCCTTGAGGACTTTTGGACTGGACAGTATCCATCTATGCTGGGTTCCGGGTCATAGCGGAATACTGGGCAATGAGACGGCGGATGCCCTCGCTAGGTTAGGTTCGCTCTCTGGGGGCTATTTTATAGTTGTTCTTGATCCCCCAATCTGTCACCTCTACGGCCTCATCAATGGATGGGTCAGGGAGGAAGAGCAGAGGCGTTGAGGAAACGGATCGGGTTGTTTTGTTTCTAGATGTCTATGGCCTGCTGAGGACAGTAAGGGTTGGCTGCTGGGCTTTGATAAGACCAGCTTAAGGTTGGTTGTCGGTTTAATCACGGGGCACTGCGAGATTAGGTCGTTGACGGGTATCTGAAACAGATCCCAGCCGGACTATTGCAGGGCATGTTGCAATGAGGAGGAGCTGGAGACTATCGAGCACATCCTCTGTAACTGCCCAGCCCTGTGTAGGTTGAGGCTGAGGACGGTTGGCAGGGCCTTCTTTGAGAGCTTAAATTCTGGGTCGAGAGCCGACATCAAGGCTCTCCACAGATTCATTAGTGGCATACGCTGGTTGAGAGGTGCTAGGGCTTTATCAATGTAGTCGCGCTCTCCCTTTTGTTGTGTCTGGTCTGTGTAATTCCTCTGCTTCCCATTATCCCCTTTTCTACATCCTCTCCTTTATATTGTATTCCCTCTATTATCCTTCCTTTAAGGACGTTGTACAATGGGCCAATTCGGCCTCCGGGTACTATACTTGTCTTAATTTGCAAGTACACGTCCTCTAAGCTAACCTAACCTAACATAAGTGGTATGAGAAGCTATCTCGTAATCCTAACTGAAATATTGTAATGAACGATTATGTATGTATGTAAAGGGATTATTGAATCCTGTTTCAATTTCTTTCTTTTAACGACTTCCACTGAGTAGTCTTATGGAAAAAACTCTGAGAATAAAATAAAATGCCATGAGAACGTTCTCAAATCTTAGTCGACATTAAAAGGTTGGTGCCGCTACTCATTGATCGAACATACAACATGTTTACTGTGAGAAGTTAGGCTGTAATCCTGACTAAATGATTGCAATACCCAATTCGAATCCCTAATTTATTGGGGTCTCGCGTTTACGAACTGTGAGCATATGACATAAAAAGTAGCAATGTCGTCTCTGTAGGTCCCGCATTCATTATTATGCACCATGACTGAGAAGTCAAATGCATATGTAAAGCAGAGTGGCTCGTTAGAATGTATCAGTCTTAATATTCCTACTTACTCTGTCAGGCTAACGACCTAGCTTCTCACACCACTTATGTATGTATGTCGTGTGTGTTAATTTTACGCCTGATTGGCGGGACCTATATTTTTTTGCCAGAAAACTGCTGAAGGGATGTCGCTGGAGAAATATTTTTTTCATAATTGTTTTAGATGTCTGGCCTGGGGTTTGAAGCGTGGACTCGCCTCTAACAAGCCCGCACACTATCTACTGTAGTAGGCAACTAATGTCTTAATATGCTCATGGTTTTTTATCCATCAGGATATCCTTAGAGCGTCTTAGCATTTTTCTCATACTGTGCCAATGTTCCCCAATAGTCTACGTGGTATTGCTGTCCACTTTTGTAGCTTAGTTTTCAAGGACTTAAGAGGCATTGAGTTATGTGGGCTTATGTTCGGTAATTATAGATCTCCCTTAGCCGGATTATTCGCTTCCCTGATTCTGATCATTCCCTTATAATTACGTATCCATATAATGTCTTGAGAAATTGTTAATCGCATTTTATAAACCAGCACACTTTTTTATTTCGTGTCGTTCGTTTTTGATTTCGTCGATGAACTGGCCTAGATCATACACTCTCTCATTGCATGTACTTTCATTTGGAGAACCGTGTTAAGATTTGGTTGTCGAAGATATAGTTTGGTTTCTGGTTCTCCTATAGAGGCTCAGTCCCATTCTGTCTCCATGTCTAAAACCACACGTGTAATAATCAGTCTCAAGCGGCTTCTATGCCTTGGGTTCGTTTGATCAAGAAAGTCGAACAGCCATTACAGTAACGTAATTGATTGCGATTGATATGTTAGGCATCATGTTGGATATTACCGTGTTAAAGGAGGGACTTAAACGACCACACAAGTCATACGACTTGCAAAGTTTTTGTGTTGGAAAGAGCGGACTGTATCGTGTAAACACACACGGATCGCTTCGCATTTTAAAAGTTTTCAAAAGCCTCAAAGCCTCGGTTAGCCAAACGTCCACGGAATGTAACAGAACGTACATTCGTTTTTAGCATACTCGTATACGAGCAATGTAATGCTTACCGAAATTACATTACAGAACGTATGTTCCGTGGAGCCGGTGTAAGTCGCCGTGATCTAGTAGGTAGTGTGTTGCCTTATTAGACGTGAGGCCTTGGTTCAAACCCCAAGACAGGCATATCCAACTAAACGAAATATGACAAATTACTTCTTCGTCTTCGTGCCTCTCAGGAGATTTCTGGCAGATTTCTGGCCATGAAAGGTTTCTGAAAAATCTTTCGTTCGGAGTCGACTTTAAACTGTAGGTTCTGCCGCTAATGTATAAAATTAACACATACCACATAAGTGGTGTGAGAAGCTAGGTCGTAATCCTAACTAAAGGGTTATAATGACCAATTATGTATGTATGTTCCGTGGACATTATTTTTCTAATCTCGTAAACTCTTAAAAATCTTTCTTTCGTTTTCAAGGTTAGGTTAGGTTAGAGGACGTGTACTTGTCAATTAAGACAACTACAGTACCCGGAGGTCGAATTGACCCATTGTACAACGTTCTAGTTTCTCACACCACTTATCTTGTGTGTGTTAATTTTATACATGAGTGGTGGGACCTACAGTTTAAAGTCGACTCCGAACGGCAGATTTTTGAGAAAAATTTTTAATGGTAATTTTATTCATTTTCAAAATACGGTCGGAATTCTGTACATGTGGCAAGCCTTTTTCGCGTGAATTGGACTTAATGTTATGGTTGGCCTTAATAGAGTATTTACCCCATGTCCCATTTATTTTTATTAGTAAACTATAAATTTCCTAAAAGTATTGGAAAATTTTATTTAAATTCACAAATTACTAACTGTTTATAGATCTTGCTTTTCTCTGGCAACACTATTTCTGAGAAATTTTATTTGCACCTACCATTGAAAAATACAGTGAAGTGAGTGGCACTTCTTACCACGCAAATGGCAACCTGTTCTATATGCCTGTCAATTCCATTTCAGTTGTATTCTTCTAATTGCCAACAGAACAACTGATTTACGGTCGCTTTATTTTACTGTTTCGATATACAAACAACATTTTCTAATTAACGTGCATATAAAGAGTGCTTTTGTGTTTTAATTAAAATCAATTATTTTTTTAATTTTTCTTAAATAATTTTTTTGTAATCAAAATAAAATACTGCATAGCAGAAATTAAACAACAAAAACATTTTTGTTTTAGTAAAAAAAAATTCAAAAATTGTTTGTAAAAAAAAATTTTATGCACTCGATGGCATAAAGTGTGTTGTTGCATTGCGTGTACATATATGTTTTAATTCATTTAATAAAAAAAAATAACATACTTTCACCAACCGGCTTTATTAATAATAAGGTAATGAATGCAACGTTAAAAACTGTTGGTAGAATATAAATGACTTTAACGATCGTACTAATTGTACAATAATTATGGCAAAAATATAATTGATTTCACCATTTGCTGTTGGGATAGATCAAGAACTATACACTTCTTTTCCAGAGTGTATGTCTATTTTTTAAGCTTGATAACGTAAAACGTTAATAAAAGACCGGAAATACTATTGCAGTGTAACTTTTTATTATAATTTCATAAATAATGTCATTGCATTTATTTTTTAAACATGATTTTCGGCATTATTATTTACCACTTTTTTCAATAAATCTAGTCAAACTGGGTCACTGTTGACTTGAATAATGGCTTCTATTACTGCAAACACGATGGTTTGCCGGCATAAGCCAAGGACTTAAGATAGCCCCATGAAAAATTATCCAGAGACTTTCAAACACACTAACTAGGGGCCAGAGAATAGATCCACTTAAGCAAAGAAAGTTGTCATTACAATCACCTGCTGTACGGTAAGTTGAAGCCGTCTTGTTGGAATCAAATGTCATTAATCGTAACGGCAGCCCTATGCTGATTTCGAAAGAAATATTGACAGTTAAGCCATTAGCGCCGCGTAAAAAGCGTCAAACTGTCGGTTTGAGCTTCCTTGTCATGATCCGTTAGTAGTGAGTTTAAACCACCCTGAGCTCCGAATGAAACCGTCGAGTTTCCTTAGTTGCATGTTTGACACCATGTCCAGATCTTCAAACGTTCTGTCACCCGAAAACCGATAATGTCTGTTTTGAAGTGCAGGGTACTCGCATAAAAGATGTTGTACCGATTCCGTTTCCTCCACATCAAGTCAGCTTCTGCAATAATTCTGGTGGAGCAAACTGAAGTGGTCAGCGAAATTGCCACAGTGTCTCGTTAGTATTTCTGCTAGAATGCGAACGGTTTTATTGAATGTGTAATACTAGTTCGTTAAAGTCTTAACGATTGTCTCAATTTTGTTTACCAATGTAGTCATTTAAACGGAAGGATCGAAAAAATGTAATCAACAAAAATGTGACGTAAACAATGGCCAGTTGGCTTCAATTACAGTACGAGATGTAATTTATAGGTACGTAAATAAGTTATATTTTTCACTTAGACTGACATTTGAGAACCCTGAGAAATCAATTTTTCGTTGTCTTCACCAAGAGCTTGTTCTACAGCAGTTATGTTTTCTTCGGTACAGACATTTCATGATTTATAAAATTTTTACATAGAATTTACGTTCACAGAGCACTTCTTCCATCTCGGAGTTTTTGCCAAAATTCTGCTGAGAGGAAGTCGTCGAAGTAATACTTTTTGTATTTTATTTTGATGTCTGGCCTGGGGCTCGAACCCTGGCTTTTCGTCTGATAAGCCAACACACTACCTACAAGACCACGGCGACCTCAAACGCACCAAACAGTCACTCGTAATGGGTGCATCTGTAAGACCACGTGTGGGTTTTCTGAGCCTCAGATACGGCAATTTTGCTTATTAACGTACCCAACAAGATGATACTGAGTTTCATTCGAAAAGATGATTTTTTGGACAAAATCGACATCATCGAGCAGTTTCTCATTGGCCCATAAAATACCAACGTTGCTCAAACCTGAATCGATTCATTACCAGGATTCAATGGAGATAATATACTGAAGTTTGTAACAGAATAGAATGACATAAGTATTGCCAAATTCGAAATAACCGATAATTCAATTTTAAGCCGATATATGGTCCACCCTTTACAATAAATCCGTATTTAAGTGCGCTGCATAGCGAGTTGCGTCGCCTTGTTGGAATCAAATGTCGATAGTATTTATAGATTTATATAAATTTATAGATAGATAGCGTTCGCTGTCCACTGTAACGGCAGCTTATTGCTCATTTAGAAAGAAATAAGAACCGATAAGCCGAAGTCCTCGTAGCCTAGTAGGTAGTATGTTGACTAATAATACTAGAGTTCATGGTTCAAATCCCAGCATAGACATCTCGAACAGCACGAAATATGAAAGAAATATTACTTACGGCAACTTCTTCCCAGCAGTCTTGTGGCAAAAGCTCTGAGACTAAAATAAAATGTCCATGAAAAGTTTCTCTAGTCTGCCGTTCATACGCTCTTGTATAAAATTAACACACAAAAAACAACGCGCTTATTTTAAAGTCAGATTGGTGACAAGTTCTTTCTCGAAGTGCTCCTGTTCGTTGGGATTCTCGTTCGCGTGAATTAATGTCTTTCGGTTACTTTTAACGGGGTTATGTCAGGATTCATATACAGTGGTGGCCATATAATTAGAAACGACTTAGCAACACGTATGCTTGTTAATTTGTTTTACAGTTTTCATTGTGTACCTGGGATCAAAGGCTTTGTTTGGAGGACGTCTTACAAACGTTTTTTCATCAGATTGGGACAAATTAAACTTAGATTCGTCACTCCAGAGAAGTCTGTGCCAGAAACATCGTTTCTAATTATAAGACCACCACTGTATATGTATGAGTGGTAATGTAAGAGAAATGAAATCGATCAAGTGATAAGCGGTGTAGTTAAATAAATTTAATTAAATTTTAATTTATTACACTTATTATCATTTAATTTCAACTTCATTACTTGAAGGTGCTGTTCTCTTGATTCTTTTTAAAAAAATTTAAAATAAAAATCCTTTCTAAAATATATACAGGGAGGTGCACAAATGAGTACATGTTTGTATTTTGGAAGCTTTTTTTGAGTAAAACTAAAAGTAATAAAGAAAACTTCATAAGTTTTTTGTAATTTTTTTTAGCATTTAGTAATTAACAAAATAATATAAAATTTAAAACAGAAATCAAATCTAAGAAAAAAAAACAAACAAAGCAAAATCAACTCGCATGTACTCAATTTTGCACGTCTCCATTTTATGATATGTTTGCAAAAACGAAATCAAAAACTATCGTTATTTTTTCATGTTTTTGATTTTGACTTTTTTAAGAAAATATTAGTTTAATATTAATTACTTAATCTCGTTGAGCGAATATTTTTTGCAACTTATCGAACAAAAATCAATTTCTATTAAAAAAAATGAAGAAATTCACCAAATCAATTGAAGACAGTATTGTAGCTTTGACTGGAAGGGGCTATTCTACCAGGGAAATTTGTAAACAACTTGGAGTAAGTCAGTCAGTAGTCATCAGAGTTCAAAAACGGTATGTTGTCCCCTAGCTTCAAGACAGAGGTCGTAAACAACTACTAACTAATGCAGATGCTCGTCTAATGCTAACAAAAATGAAAAGGGACAAATTTTTAACACCCAAAGGAGCTTTTTTGTAGTCGGGAAAACCGTTAGTCGATGGACGGTAAGTAGAGCTCTTAAAGATATTGGCTATAACTCAGCAGTTAAAAAATTTCTAAAAATGTAAAGGCACTGTTGAAGTTTGCCAGAGAATACAGAAATTGGACAGTGGATGACTGAAAACAAGTGATCTGGACAGACGAATCAAAATTCAACCGCTTTCAGTCCAATGGTAAGCAATATTGCTGGAGCCGCCATGGGGACAGAATTGAAAGACATCATGTTAAGGAAACGGTGAAACACGGTGGAGGAAATGTCATAGTATGGGTTTGCTTTACATGTTGGCACCTCGGACCACTGCAAAGAATCAATAACATTATGGAAAAAGAAGATTATTTGAGAATTTTGCAGACCCATCTTCCCGATTTTATCGACAAGAGCGCCTATCTTGCGCAAGGAGTACTTTTCCAGCTGGATGGTGACCCCAAACACACCTCCAAAATCGTTAAAGAATGGCTTAGTGAGCAAAATTTGTAATTAGTGCAGTGGCCAGCACAAAGTCCCGCCCTCAATCCTATTGAGAATTTGTGGTCCATCGCGAACAGACGATTGAGACAGTACTGATCAGCCCCAACCAATTTAGATGAGCTTTTGCAAGTGATTCATCAGGAATGGACAAATATTCCGAAAGAAACTATAGAGAATTTGGTGGAGAGCATGGCAAGTCGCGTAAATGAGGTTTTACATAACAAGGGTTTTTGGACTATATATTAAAAATACTCGTATTCCCTAAAATTTTCAAATGGTGCAAAATTGAGTACATCCGAGTTATTTTCCTCTTGATTGTTTTTTTTTTTCTTAGAATTTGATCATTTTAGTTCTGAAATTTATATTATTTTGTTAAGTACTAAATACTAAATTAAAAACGAAAAAAAAATTTTGAATTGCTTTAACACTTTTATTTTTATGCAATTAAAATTGTCCAGAGTACAAACATATACTCATTTGTGCACCCCACTGTAAGTTTAAAGTATGCATCAGTTGGACTGAAAAGTTCATAGGTTAACATAGAAGAACAATATTTTTTGATGCCATGTAATAGGCTTTGTTGATGGTTCTTGCCTTGCGCAACCTAATATACTGATGCTATCATCTTGCCGCTTGATGTTGCGTCCTCAAGCACCTGTTGCAGTCCACACAGACAACGACTATTTTGATATCCACGCATAGTATCGAGTTTTTTTCTATTTTTTAGTGGAATAGCTTTCAACACTGCTCATAATAGATTCAGTTACGGTCGATTGTGAAATCGCGCAACACCTACATACATAGTTTTCGCCTACTCAAATATTGATGCACATTATATCCAACATAATCGCGTTTGTCAGGTGCACCAGCCGCTAACGGACTGGAATAGATAAGTAAAGGGATAGTGAAGGGAAACACTTCAGGGAGGCATACTTTGTCCTCCCATGTGGATTACAACTATTCCCAGTTTCTTGAATATATTTAGCGACCAAGGCCTTGAATTAGTCTGTTATGCGAACGACATGCTAATACTTCTGAGTGATAAGAATCCGAATCATCTATGCAGGAGATCGAAAAGCGCTCGGAATGTATCATACAATTGGGCACGCCTTAGTAGTTTAAATATAAACTCGGATAAGACCGATAAAGTTTTTTATGTTTTCGTTGGAACAGTGTTTTTGGGATGTCCACTAGGTGCTCTTTTCGCCTCACTTTGTCAACAACTTTCCAACGTTCGAATTTTGCAGGGAAATTTCAAAATGTTCTATCGATGCATGCTCTGTTAGTCCATCTGCTGCTGTAGAATATGAACACGTGTCTTTTAATGGTTAGGTTCGTAGGACCATCTGTGTGTAAGCCTACGAACTTCACAATCCAACTGTTATGTTCCACATACTGGTTAATACTTAGGATTTTTATACTTTTGCAAATCATCTTTGTTCCACTGCATTGCACGTCCGTGAATAGGTCGACGACGTTTAAACAGCATCCGATGATGAAATTTGTCGAGTTCCTTAAGCTTTTAATATGGAAGCGTTTTATTATTGGAATCATAGGTATTAAATTTGTAATCCTTTAGAGCTTACCTCCATTTTGTTTTCATTACTTTTGTTCTTTAAGACTTTCGGATTCCTCCTTAAAATCATATCAATGAAGGGCTTAAGAAAAACGAAATAAAATACCTCTGCTATTGAAATGACACTAAAGCCCACCATTAAACTCATGATGCCACCAGTTTGAGCTGAAAAAGGAACAAAAAAGTTAAAAATTTTAAATTTGAAAAATCGCCTGCAAAACTTACATAAAAACTCTGTAAATCCTGTGTAGGGCACTTTATTATTGCCACGAAAGAAATTGTCTCTGTAGTAAATCTGTACCATGGCCAGTTCTTCATGCATTCGCTCATTCGAAATATTATTAAAGAAGCTATCTTGCAAGTTAAAATCACCCGAACCCAGTGGCGATACAAACATATCCGGAAAAAACAATAAATCATGGCAACCCGATATGCAATTTTCTTTACATTTTAAATTTTCTGCATCTAAAATTAATCGCTCCGTCTCCACCACACAATCCATCTTATCGAGAAAACATATGGTAGTATTTGAATATAGACGCGGCATATGATATTGAACACAACCGCAGCGACGCAGCATTTGCTTAGAATCACATTCCATTTCACAATTGCGTCGTGTATAATATTTGAAATAAAGTAGATTGTTTTCATCCGAAAAGTAACACATCCGATCTTTGGGCTTAATATTACGCAACGAGGGCATTGCTTCCATACGTTTGGCATTAATACGTACTCTGGTTTGTTGGCCCAACATTACGGGCAAACCAGTTTCTTTGATATGCGGCGCATCAACAGGATTGTAAAGTAACATCTAAGGATTAATTCGATTTAATATCAATACTCATAATATAAGGTGTAGTAAAAAGAAATCCATTATTTTTGCAAAAGGACGATTTAGCAATTCCTGTCTCATATTGTAGACATTATACATACGATTGAATCGTATTAAAAAGCCTATTTTTGCTGTGCACAGTTTGAATGCACAGTTTGAATGCGCCTTAAACTGTCTGATAGATAGTTAGGATACTTAGGTAACATTCTAGATTCCAAAGTAACATTCAACGACAGTGTTCAACTCTTCTGGCCTAAGGTTTAGAAGGTCAGCTAGAACTTAGAATTTTTACCATTTACTGAACAGATTGTCAATCACAGTGTATTGAACTTTCCTGATCACTGCAGAGCTATGGACAACTCCTATCAAAGCATTAAAGATAATCTGAAACTCACGTTTAAAGCCACGGCTTTTAGACCTTGCGTTAGGGGGATGTGGCCTGATAGACCATATGACTACTTCTTCATTCTAGCAGGTCGCATATCATCTATTGCTTTCCGTTCTCCTCTTCTGGAAATGACAATGAAAATACCTGATTAATAGGGGTTTACAATTCCCAGAGAATATCATTCAAATATGGATCCAGCCTGATTGATAGGGGTTTACAATTCCCAGAGAACATCATTCAAATATGGATCCAGCCTGATTGATAGGGGTTTACAATCCCCAGAGAATATCACTCAAATATGGATCCAGCCTGATTGATAGGGGTTCACAATTCCCAGAGAATATCATTCAAATATGGATCCAGCCTGATTGATAGGGGTTTACTATTCCCAGAGAATATCATTCAAATATGGATCCAGCCTGATTGATAGGGGTTTACTATTACATACATACATACATAATTGGCCATTACAACCCTTCAGTCAGGATTACGGCCTAGCTTCTCACACCACTCATGTTGTGTGCGTTAATTTTATACGTGAGTGGCGGGACCTACAGTTTAACGTCGACTCCGAACGACAGAATTTTGAGAAACTTTTTCATGGCAGTTTATTTTACTCTCAGAGTTTTTGCCAGAAATCTGCTGAGAGGAAGTCGCCGAAGAAATATTTTTTTTTTCATATTTCATTTTTGATGTCTGACCTGGGATACGAACCCGGGCTTTACGAATAGTAAGCCAACACACTACCTACTACACCACGGCGACCACGGCGGGGTTTACTATTCCCAGAGAATATCATTCAAATATGGATCCAGCCTGATTGATAGGGGTTTACAATTCAGAGAGAATATCATTCAAATATAGATCCAGATCTTGCTACAAGGTCGAAATGTCAAACCTGATTCTTAGGTTATTGTTTGCACTACCCGATTATTGTAACACTATTTTCGTTGAAATAACGGCTATAAAAATTGTCGCCATGCAAATTCTCCATCAGAGGCACATCCGTTTGTGGTTGATTGACGAGTGGATCGCTACTGCAGTGATCTTTCCTGTCACTTAAGATATAAAAAGATTCATATCTAGTGTCCACAAACACTACTCCTTGCCTCCTTCCCATAACATATTTTCCTGGTTCCAACGCAATGCACTGCATGAGTAGGGGCCTTCCCCTATGGTAATATAAGCATGTTTACCGATTAGTAAAGCGATACCATATGTAGCATTGTCCAAGAATGCCGGGTATTTCTAAGCAAGCAATTGTTGCACTCAATTGGGTGTCTGAACACAGAGACAAAGTCTTCATGGCCATCGACTTTGAAGCTGCCACAACGGTTAACTCAATTGAATTTAGGCATGTATTGGCATTGCTCTACAGGGATGCGCAAACAAATGGTCTCTCTCTTAAACTTCATTCATTGGCAAAAACCGATGGGTTTGCGGGCCCATCTGCTGAGAAATCAATATGGAACAGAACTAAATTTACTTAAACTTCTTAAGATTCTCGCTTAGAAACCACTTGTCAGTTATAAGGGGACACTGGCTTCTAGCTGCACACACCCACATGTACTGGAAATACTTTACAACTTCATTTTTGCCGGAGCTATAACAAGGGCGAAGGAAAAAAGGCCACATAGTATAGTATCTGCCGGTATCCAGAGCTTGCGAACTCAAGATCAAGAATTCTCGGATACATAGAATTTATGGACCTACGTAAAACACTCGGCAGAGCTCTTAACTGTGCAGAATAATGCTTTCAGTATCGCTACAGTCTGTGAGAAAATGATCAGAGTCATTGTCCAGAGCTTGAAAATCTAAGATCAAAAACTCTTGGGAGTGTTTCAAACCATGTAGGATAATACTTTCAGTATCGCTACTGGCTGTGTTATCGAAGTTGACTACCTATATGAGTAAACCAGTGTGTTTCCAATTTGACAACATAACACATGGCTTGCATGGTAGCGGATAATACAACCTCCAAGTACATCACACAAGACATTCGTAGGTAACTCGTTGACATCTGAAACAGTAGGTAATCTGTTGCTGACCACATGTCTGTTATAGATGTCTGCGAACAATTACATCAGCAGATAATAAAAGCTGAAAGCATTCCTGTGAGTATAATAGAGTGTTGGACGAACATCTACCAGACATTGCGCATTATAAGAAGCTCCAACTGAGGCATACGATTCGGTCCTAGCACAACTGAGATCTGATGGCATCTCATTACTTATAGTGAGTCAGAGTTAATCACCTAAACTCGGAATTAATTTCTTACGTGCAGTCGGAGTTTTTATGACGTCGTAAATTTCTTCACTTTCGACTTATTAATCTGTGCTTAAGACTGTTAGAGGTTAGAGGTTTCTGTTTTTGCTGCCATAATCAACAATGGCACTAAACTAGCACCCAAGAACTAAAAAGTTGCGCAAAATATTGTCCATTCCCTCGATCTATATTTTCTTTAAACGTTCCAGGAAGAAACTCTCAACAGCAGTTGCAGAGCTGTTACAGCAACAATATGTGGACGCATGTTTGCTTCTACATACATAATTGGTCATTACAACCCTTCAGTCAGGATTACGACCTAGTTTCTCACACCACTTATGTTGTGTGTGTTAATTTTATACATGAGTGGCGGGACCTACAGTTTAAAGTCGACTCCGAACGACAGATTTTTGAGAAACATTTCATGGCAATTTTATTTACTCTCCAATTTTTTTCCAGAATTCTGCTGAGAGGAAGTCGTCGATGAAATACTTTTTGTATTTTGTTTTGATGTCTGGCCTGAGGCTCGAACGCTGGCTGTACGTCTAATAAGCCAACACACTACCTAAAAGACTACGGCGGCTTCAAGCATGTTTGCTTTAAGCATCTGTTATACATATTAAAGTTTCCTAAATATTTACAGAAAATATATGAAAGCAGTAGATTTCCTTTAACCACATCTTATGCTATAAACACAATAAACGCAATGCAGCAAGCACAACAATTTTTCAATTGCAGCCTAAGGTAAGCGGCATGCGTATTAATTGCAATGAACACAGTAGCAAATACTCCTTTATCGACAATAATTCTCTACATTTCTGCGTATAAAAATATAAATTAGCCTAAAAACAAAGCAGCAGAAACGTTGCTTCTTGTCGCGCTGCCTTTAAAATAATCACTTCCATGTACAATGTATAATATTTTTGGTATATTGCTGCATTTGCGGCGTTGCGCTTATTGTGTTTATGGGCATTACAATTATAATTAAGTGTAGGAATTTTGTTGAAAATACCTTAAAGCCTGGGCCATTTGTTGAACTGCAATAATATTCATCAATTTCGGCATTCAGCACTACTGTAAGACCCATAGATACACCAGAGCCTGTAAACAAAACATGTATTATAGAATGATATTAAATCTTTATTAAGTGGGGGACATAAGCAATAACCTGCTGCTTTTCGAGGATAGTAACTTTTAGGTAGCACAGCTTCATAGCCATTGTCTAAAGTCCAATTTACGGGTATGCTAGTGCGGCCATTCGATGAAGTATAGTCTCGAATGAATTTGTAACTGCTGCCGGTAAAAAAATAAATCACGATTAATAAGTACAACCAAATGTGTTGTTTAATATGAAACGTACTCTCCTTTATAAAGAAAATATGGATGCAATTGATTGAAAACACAACAAATGCCTTCATCCAAAAGAATTTCACGAAATAGATCCGTGCAAGTCTCTACATCGGGACCATATTTGCAGTAAATAAGCATGTCACTACATTTTTGGGCATTCTGTAATCAATACCATGAAATTATAAAATAAGTAAGTCTTGGGAAAAGCTGAAGTTTACCTTTATAATAAAGTTATCAATAGCATCGCCCTGGAAACGTGGCTTGAAATCATGAAAACGTGTATAATTGTAATCCTCAAAGCATATCTTCTGCAACATGGCATGCTCGGGAGTGTGCCTAAATTTTCCTTCATATTTAAATTCTTTTTTAAGATTTTCAAAATTTTTTAAACTTACGGTTTAAAGTTTTTAACTTTACTAGCCTTGGCCTGGTTCATATTGCAAAATGTTACCGTCGGAAATGGCATTTCATTTATGGAAGTGGCGCGAGAACTCATGCTTATTATAACGGGTGTACTTTGCCATTTTTGTAGGAAGTAAAGCGCCATATATATGCCAGCCGAAAATACCGTGGAGAATGATATTAAATAATAGGATCTGGAAGAATAACAGTCAACAGAAATGTTTACATATAAAGGGTATCTCAGTAAGAATACATTTTTTAAATTTAGAGTCCTTGTGCAGGTGGCAACTCTGGAATTTGACAGCTGTCACATTGGTATATTTGTGATTACAACCCTTTGGGTTAGACTAGTCCCGAAACTGACCTACAGAGAACAGATAGAGTATGCAACAGCGAGAGCAGCTAGAATAACAACTCAACTAAGTAGACTGATGGCAAACATTTGTGGACCCCTCCCAATGAATAGGAAACTACTCATGGAGGCTGGAAATAGCATACTCCTCTATGGCTCTGAAATCTGGGCTACTACTTTGGAAACCCGAATCAGGGCTAGAAAACTACTGTCTGCGCAGAGAATAGCTGCTCTACGAGTGACATCCTCGTATCGCACGGCATCGACACAAGCTGTCCTAGTTATAGCCGGAATGGTTCCCATAGACCTACAAGCATATGAGCGCCGGATGATCTTCAACGCCAGGCAAAGTACGACTCAACTACAGAGCATAGAAGCGATAAAGCACAAAGTCTTCCTAAAATGGTAATTTCGCTGGGAAAATGAACAGCATGGAAGGTGGACATATAAACTGATTCCCGAGTTGCAAGTGTGGAAAAACAGAAAAAACTGCGAAGTAGACAACTACATAACCCAGATGCTGACCGATCAAGGATATTTCAGAGAGTACTTGCATCGCATGGGGAAATGCCGCTCGTCATTCTGTAGCTATGAAAAGAAAGAAACGTTAAATGATTCCGAACACACTTTTTTCAGCTGTTGTCGATGGGCCGAAAGCCATCAGGGACTCGAAGCTGAAATCGGCGTCATTAGCCCTACAAACGTCGTGCTGATATGAAATGATAAACAGTAAAGAGGGCTAGAACGCAGTAGCACACTTTGTAGAGCACGTCCTGCGAAGGAAGAAATTTGACCTAGACGCAGCAGACTGAGAATAGAGCGGACGACGATGGAACTGGAACATATGCTAGAAAAGGGGTCCACCTCGAAGTAATACAACCGTGGTTCCGAGGTGGAATGATTCCCCGGCGAGGAGACAAGGCGGGTTTTTAGTCGGTATACCCAGTGGGAGAGTCCGACATATCATGTCTGGTGACGACCATCATGAATGCATAAAGCATTTTCCCTTCTTCCCGCAAAAAAAAATTACATACCTTTAGTCAGCATAACGATCTAGCTTCTCTAACCATTTATTTTTTGTGTGTTAATTTTTATACATGAGTGTCAGGACCTACAGTTGACTCCGAGCGAAAGATTTTTGAGCAACTTTTTCATGGCAATTTTTTATTTTTACTCGCAGAGTTTTTGCCAGAAATCTGCTGAGCGACAGTCGCCGAAGAAATATTTCTTTTTATTTCGTTTGTCCCACCAGGGATTTGAACCATGGCCTCACATCTTATACGCCAACACACTACCTCTGTTTAATCCGATTATTAAACATGGAGCGCTTTACGATAGTACTACGCGTCATGAAAGCCAAAACTATTGCAAAAATTTGTAAATTAAAGCTAAGATCGGACAGTAACTTGAAGTGGATTTTAAGTTGAAAAACTCCATTAATTGTCTGAACCATTCGTAGAAACGTCCCATAATTTGATACAACTAATTCGGCTACGAACCTTGCTACAATGTACCTTTCTCTTGAAAATCCGAAAACATCAATTCGGCATTGTCGTCAACAACTTCTAATTTTACAAGGCACTACGCAGCGCATTTTGGCAAACGAGTTTCACCTTCAAATGTAGAAAATTCGGATTACTCAGCAGCCCAAGCCAGTAGACCATGTAAAGTGCTAACAATCCATTCAAAAAGTAATGAAACAAAGAAAAGTCCAATTTCAGTTAGGTAGGTAGGTTGTAGTGGTAGTTTTGATATATCGTCTGAATAGCAGAAAATTGTTGAATTCTAGGCTTAAAAACTACTTATGAAATCCATGAAAAAATGCGTAACAAACAAGCTTAACCGTATATCTAGCCTTAAAAAAACTTCATATTTCTAAAAAAAATCGCTGGAGGTAATTTTCAAATTCCACAATAAAATTAAAGAGTTTTTGAATTCTGTTGCTAAAAAACTTTAATTTCAAATGAAAATATACCAAAAAGGGAACATAAAAACATAAGCATCATTATTTAAATATATTTTCATTAATTTAGGCGAACAAAAAATTAAATTTTTAAAAATCTTAAAAAAAGGATATTTGGGCTGCTCTGAAAGTATGATAGCTAATCGCAAACAATTTATACTGTATTATTTCTTACAGAAAACTACAAGTTGTGTGATAAAAGTTTTATGAAAATGTTTAAAATTTTCTAACAAAAAAATTAAGATAACTATATATTTTTTTTTTTTTTTAGAAAAAACTTCTTTTCATTCGAATTTCAAAAAAGGGCTTTAAGCATGATTATTAAAGGCTGAAGACTTTCAGCTCATTTTTCGAAAAGGCGTAATAGGTGTTAATTAATAATTATCAAAGCGAATGATTCTGTTATCTCATACGTACGTAGTTGACCGAAATATTATCATCTGTAATAAAACAGAACACGTGAGATAAATATGAGAAGAGCAGTAAGAAAGGCTCTACAACATTTCAGGAAACAGCTGCTAGCAATCTACGTGAAAATTCGTAATATTTTTTCATTCCAAACTACTAAAGGCAGTTTGTTCCGTTCCAAGTAGTACAATCTTTGGCGATAAACATCATGTTGTCATGTTTGTTGCTGCCAATACTTTCTTCAGTTCATAAGACGAGCCTCTATTTGCTTCTCCTTCAAAGTCTTTAGCAGCAGGAATATTACACACATAATTAATATATAATCGGTCATTACAACCTTTCGTTATAAATTGGAAATGTCTGACCTAAGGTTTGACGTCTAATAAGGTTACACGCTACATACTACACTACGACTACTTCAATCAATATCAAGAACATATCAAGAATAGAAAATTCAATCTTTTCACTTTCGTCCCACACTTAACTTTCAATTCTTTCTCAAAAACCGTAAATAATGTACTATTTACGATAAAATATCACAAAATCTTTGAAATCTTTAAAAAATTACATACACGACACCAAAAAATCTCTAGAAAAGACGAATGCATCAAAAATGATACATAAGCCAGAATTATGAAGTTTTTGAATTTTTCAAGTCCTGTATAAAATTTTCTTTTTTTATTTGGTTTAAAATAATGGCGATAACAATACTAACGAATTATAAAAACATCAGGCATCTAACTTTTTCTGAATAAAAATTATAGTGTCTCAAAAACTGAAATGTATCATTTTTGATACAAAGCTCGATCTACGGTTAATGGAGTCTTAGTCTTCGGAAGATGAGGCCAAAATTGCTTCATTCGTTAAAGGAACATTACACTGAAGTTTTTGTGGCCTCAACTGGATAAGCAACTGCCTTACTTCTTGGAAGCCAAAGCCGAAGTTACCTATGATTGTGACCGGCATTCGTTATTGGATGATAAAAACGAAGTTCTTGACGCCTCAGATAAATGGGCAACTGTATTGTGCGAATTTTGTTCACGCAATATGTTTGCGCCTTAATTTTTTGAAGATCAGGTTGAAATTACTTTGACTGTAAATAGCATTCGTTATAGGAACATAATAGTGGAGTTCTTGAGGCCTCAACTGAACAAGCAACTCTTCAGTGCAAATTTTTTTCAGGAGGCGTGATTGGTGCCTTACTTTTATGAAGATGAGGCCGAGGTTGCAATTACTGTCAATAGCATTTGCTACAGGAACATTTTTGAATGTGAGATTGAAATTGCTTTGACTGTGAACGGCATTGCTTACAGGAACAAGATAATGAAGTTCTTGAGGCCCTAACTGGATGAACGACTTTTTTTTGAAAAAGAGGCCGATGTGATTTAAAGATGAAGCTTAATTTGCATTGACTGTGAACGGCATTCTTTACAGTCCTTAAACGAACAACTTTCCAATGCAGATGTGTGGTTTGGCGGCGTAATTGGCCTTACTTTTTTGGAAACGAGGTCGAAGTTGCAGTTACAAGAACATGATAACGGCTTTCTCAAGGCCGCAACTGGAGGATGTATATGTACGGCAATTGGTTTCAGAAAGGCTACACAACTAGCAACACTGTGCTTTTCATAATCGATATATTGTTGCAACGATTTCTAGAACAAATTATCTAAAGGAATTCCGATGCCAACTTTTGTGACCAGGTCATGCTATTGAATGGCGTGCGATATTTTTCTTTTCTTTTTTCCTTCTACGAAACCCGATCTTAAATCCGAAATACAACATGTAAACGGTGGAATGCAGCCACATCTGTGTGAAATGTCCGTGGATAATTTCATGGCGAGTGTAGTGACCTGTCATCAGTGTTCTGTCGACCATTCGAGGGATATTTTGTTTCATACTTAATTAGAACATGTCTCCTTTACGATCCAATTACAATTAACACAACCCAAAAAAACTTTTTTATTTTAAAATTAAAAGAAAAAACTACACGCTTACTGAAACACCCTTTATCAACAGTTTACCTCTCATATATATTGCGTTGCACATCTTCTATGTACTTTAAGCCATTTAAGGATGTTTCAATTAAAAATCTTTTTAGATTCTCTTTAAAATACACAGGAATTGGTAACAATTTTGATTTACCGACTGCCACTACATTTGGATCCATTTTATGACTACCGAATTTCTTGTTGAGTGTTGTTTAAGTGAAGACTTTTAAGCTAATGATACAACAGTGACTGCCAAAAATCATTTGAAGGTTGATGGGCTAAAGACTTTGGATATTAATTAAGTAAAGTAAACTTTAATTACATTGTTTTCTAAATGCCGTTATTATATAGCCATAACGATTTATGATGTTCTATAAACGTTTTCTTAATAGGCATGAAATGGCTTTTACACAGAATAATAATTATGTGCTGGTAAGGCTTTCATTTCTAAAAGTAGACAGTTGGAGTAAAGTTGTCCCGGTTGGGTGCTAATTAATCAATAGAGATCTTTTGTGATGTCCAGAAGGAAACGTGTTACTATCGAAAAAACCTTTCAAGCATTAAAGACCATTTCTAGATGAAATGTCTGTTACAGGTTCTCTGAGTAAAGCGCACTAGAGGTCTAAAATTTTCAATGACAATGGGACATAAATCAGGCTAAGTTTAACCGCTGGCATACGTTATTCTGGCTTTAAGTACCGTTGTGGTTTGTGGCTTACCCGCATACACATGCAATTAAGACAATCCCTCAAAAAAACTCTAGCTGGGTCAAACTTAACGATTTCGGTGTTCAGTTTACATCAGTTCCACGAGAGATGATCATGTCATCAAACTGCTTATGCAGATTCTCTATTGTGGCATGAGCTGTGTGTCACGGAACGCCTTTAAGACACATCTCGTTGGTGTCCAGATCATCTTAATAATATATAATTGGTCATTACAACCGTTCAGTGAGCTTCTCTGATCACTTTTGCTGTGTGTTTTAATTCTATACACACAAATCTGCTTAAAAGAAGTCGCCGGAGAAATATTTTTCATTTTGTTACAGATGTCTGACCTGAGGGTTGAAGCGTGGCCTCACGTCTAATAAGCCAACACACTACCTACTAGAGTACGCCTACTAGAGTACTAGAGTAGGATTACGACCTGGTTTCTCACACCACTTATGTTGTGTGCGTTAATTTTATACATGAGTGGCGGGACCAACAGTTTAAAGTCGACTCCGAACGATAGATTTTTGAGAAACTTTTTCATGGCAATTTTATTTACTCTCAGAATTTTTGCCAGAAATCTGCTGAAGGGAAGTCGCCGAAGAAATATTTTTCAAATTGCGTTTTGATGTCGGACCTGAGGTTTGAACCGTGGCCTCACGTCTAATAAGCCAACACACTACCTACTATACTACGCCCACTAGAGTGCAATTCGGGGTAAAGTTTAATATAAATCGAGAGAAACAACTACCGACATCAAGAGCAGCAAGTTTCGAAGCAAATGTGTCGTGTCACACTCTGCTTTGAGAGCTACAACCTTGATTCCATCATTCGGAGAGTTTCCAGAGTTTCCTTAATTTCGAGATACTTCACATGCTTTTCAGTGTTGTTAATGACGGCCTTTTTAAGAGGATTGGCACTACATTAGCAACCCTCCTGCAATAATGGATAATATGAATGATATGAGGAACTATAAAGTTCTAATGGACATCGAACACAGCTTCAGGACTCTACTTATATCAAATATGCCTTCCATAATCGGGAAAGATTCAATAAAATTTTAAAAAGTTGTGGTTTTCAAGTCAAGTGGGTAGGATAGCCATTGGATCAATGATTTAAAAACAAGTTTCCCTACGGTCGGTCGATACTTAAGACCGGAGATATAGGCGACAAAGCTAAGCAAATTAGCAAAAAAATGAATCGTACTAAATCGGATAAAAAATGGACCTAGTGGAAGGAATAGACCCAGTGGACTAAATACCTATAGTCTCAAGGTTCCAAAAACAGGTTTTCTTATATTCGGGCAATACTTGGGACCGTCGAAGCTAATTGCTTTTCTGCAAATGAGCAATAAAAAGTTCTCTATGTAGACTAGCTAAATTCGCCCGTGTCTTGCGTTTTTTTTTTTGTCAATGGCTTGCACTTTTTGTGGATGGCTACTATTCTTATGGGCGATGACTTGCATTTTTTTCTTTTTGGCTGATAACTTACATTTTTCTGGTCGATAACTTGCATTTTTTTTGGTCGATAACATCCACTTTTTGATGATAAAGGTATAAGTTTCAGCGTCAATATTAGCTTCGTCACCGATATCTCCGGTCGTAAGTATTTCCCGATTTTAACAATTACTCTTAGTAAACATTACTCATAGGAAACATTAAACATTGGTAACATTTGCCATGCAACTTTCCTTGTTTACCGATGAGTAGGCAAAAATGGTAGATTTTTTGATGAACTAGTAGATCTGAAAAACTACTAACTTTAGGATCTAATAGGATGCTTAAACGAGATTGGCTGCATAAGATATCTTTTGAAATAGAAATTTCTGTTTGGGTGTCAAGATAAATTTTCCTTTCCCTATTTTCCTTTTCTCTACAACCTAATTTATGATTTTTTCGAGTTTTTAATAGCTACCTTGTAAAGGTTGATATCACAAAGCTCACTTGAGCCCACATAGCGGCCCGTGGTGATGTCACGGGTGAACGCAGTCCCTGTACCGACCAAGTTCCACCAAAATCCGGGAAGAGGAAGAGTTGGTCTGCACAAGGGCTACTGCTGTAAATATTGCGTTTCAAACATATTAATTTCAAGTATCTTATTGCATTGAGAACACTAATGCGTTAAAAACTAGCCTGCGAAATTAAAAACTAGCCTGAAAGCGCAGCAGCAGCATGAACTCTTGGTTGAGCTTTGCCGCAATATGCATGCACAGCACTTGCCGCGTCGAATGGAGCATAAAAATACGAAATTATTTGACAAAATAAAAACTGAAAGACACGAACTTATATTATGCTATAAACACAATACACGCAACGCAGCAAACACAGCAATGCCTAAAATATAGAACACATGGCGACAACAAGCAAAGATTCTGCTGCTTTGCTTTTAAGCTAATTTCTATTTTTAATCACTGCGCAATGTAGAATTAGTGCTGAAAAAGAGAGTATTTGTGCTGGCAATGAGATTTAGTGCTGTCAATACAGTAGCAAACATGAAATGGAGGTTTTAAAAACGCGATGTATGAAATATAGTGCCAAGAAATATTTTATTGGCACCTTTGAGGAGGAATTAATGAACTGGTTGTTTTCTTATTTGTTTTGCTCACGCTTTGCCACTGCTGTCTTTCCACTGCTGCCTTCGTTATATTATGCGTCCCCTATACATTGCGACTGACTGTATAAATTTACTATTTTGCACAAAAAATTGTTATATTAAATGGCTGCTTGATTTTGATTTTCATTCAACCGACGAGCAATCCGATGCTGCAATAAAAATTTATAAGTAAATTTGGTTGAAATATCAAACCCATGAAGAAGACTGTTGGTCGTCTTCTTGATCCAACATGTTGTACAACTAATCGCAACGTGTAGGGGCCACATTATAATTAATGCTTATGAAGGCTGAAATTCCAAATTTATTGTACTTGCTGCGTTGCGCCAATTGTGCTTGTAGCATTCAATGAAACAAACAACTGTGCTAATATGGCCACCTTGTAATACATTTTGCTCTCTTTAAATAAAAATACGAGTACATGTTGAGAAATCACTTCCAATTTTTTTTTGCTTTTTTTTGAATTTCTAGTGGAATTTACTCAAGCACATATGGCTGGCTACTGCAGAAATAAAACCTGCTTGGTTAGTTGCCTTTTGCCTTTCAAGTAAAACGTTTGTCGGCGCATAGAAATATTGTTTTTATTGTGCCGCAAGAAACAAGCCGGTAAAATAAATACAAAAATAAAGAGAGAAAAATTTAAGTGAAGTAAAATACAAAAAAAAATATTATATACACACATATACACATACATAAAACAAAATTTCTATTGTTAAATAATTAAGCAGAATATTTCACAGTAGAAGTGCCAAGATATACATCAACAAAAAAATAAATTTAAAAAAAAGTGCAAACACTAGAAAAAAGGGTGAAATTATTTTCAAAGAATTTTTTAAATCGAAAAATAAAAATAAATTTTTCCATTTAAATTAAATTTTCAACAAGTGCCAGTAAGTCAAGAAAAAAAAATTATTTTCTTTTTTAATGATTTTGTGTTTTTTTGTTCGCTTTATAATATTTAAACAAGTAAATAAATTTGTTGTGGAATTTTATAATTTATAATTTCATTATCTATACATACATATGTACATACACGAATTATTTCAAATTGTTTGCCTTTTTTATATAAAATCAACAAAAAAAAAAAAGAAGAAAAAACATTTTAATTTTATAGGAGAAAACAATATACATGTGCGATTTGAATAATAATGGATGGAGAAATAATTTCATCATATTACATTACTCTACATACATATATATTTACTATACAAATATGTACACATGTGTACTATATATGGCATACCCACATACGTCTTTTTTTGATCAGAAAAATTTTAATACAATGATTAGCATCGGGCATGTAAAACCGTAATGCCCATTGCCTGTATCCCATTTCTTTATTTACACCACAATGAGTCATCATTGGATATTTATAAATTTGATGATGACAGTAAACAAAACAAAAGTATTGAAACAGTTTTCATCTTACCACAATACAAATATAAATAAAAATATTTGTTAATAGCAGCTCTGCTCCTGTTCTATTTTCTACCGCAAACAATTAGTACCTGTCTACTATAATTACCAGAGCTAGCCATTGTAAGGCCCGAAGTGTGAATACATGAGTGATTAATTAATTTAAGATGAAACTGATGTTTATCATCATAATATTGCAACCACAACACAGCATTCTAAAGACCTTTTTATTTTATTTCACAAGGTTCTTTTATCAACATTTAGCGGATAACACTTATTTATGTGGTACATTATATGGGAAATAGTGATTGTGGTCAAAAGCTATGAATCCCTTAACGTAAATAAATACTTCCTGGGTCTCCGATCACTTGGAAAGTTTGGCAATGAGCTCGCAGACGAGGTTGCCAGGAGAGTAGTTTTCATTCTGTTGATGGGGGCTTATGTTTGGAAAAGACATGCAAAGTTTCTTGTATGTCGTCGTAGTCTAGTGTGTAGTCTGTTAGTATATTAGACGTAAGGCCACGATTCAAACTGCAAGCCAGACATTTTCTATACAGTAAGATCTCGCTTAACGCTGCTACGCTTGACGCTGTTTCAGTATTACGCGGTAGTATTGGGATTCCCCTAAATCGCACACTATATTGATACTTGTTGTATACGTTTGCAAATGAAACGGCAATGCACCAGAAAAAGCGGTGCACTATATAGCGACGGTGTATACAATGTATATTTTTCAACGCTCTTTTGTTAGTCCGTACAGAATAAAGATTCCAACTGTATTTTCCGAAGTCGCAATTACAGTACGAACGCATCTTTCCTGCGCCACAGTTGATTTATTAGTTGCCTCGTTTAACGCTGTTTCGTTTCGCGCTGGAACTTATTGGAACGTATCCCCCGCATTTAGCGGCGTCTTACTGTAAAACTGAATATGAAATCTTTTAGTATTTTGTGGTGAAGAGGTGCGCATTAGTATTACAACCACACAATCTACTGTACTTGTATACATACATAATTGGTCATTACAACCCTTCAGTCAGGATTACGACCTAGTTTCTCACACCACTTATGTTGTGTGTGTTAATTTTTATACTTGAGTGGTGGGACCTAAAGTTTAAAGTAGACAATAGATTTTTGACAAGCTTTTTCATGGCAATTCTATTTACTCTCAGTGTTTTTGCCAGAAATCTGCTGAGAGGAAGTCGCCGAAGAAATACTTTTTGTATTTTGTTTTGATGTCTGGCCTGGGGCTCGAACCCTGGCTTTATGTCTAATAAGCCAACACACTACCTACTAGCCTACGGCGACTTCAATCATCTTTCATCATACATTATAAGGTATCTATATAATGTATTCTTCAAGCCTATTGCCTTAATGAACTTCAAATTGCTATTTGGTATCAACAATGACAGTTGCTTGTCTAGCATTTCTTTCCGGAATGCATTAATGCCTCACATGTTTCAAGTATGTGTTCCGAAGATTCAATTTCATCGTCAGAGAATATACGTGTTGGATTGGAGGCAGCGTCTATTCTAAATAAGTGCACTCTGAGTCTTTACTGCCCTGCCAATATTCGATTATCGACCTCAGTTTAATTCTGGATAGTCTAATACATTACTTAGATCTCCTCTTGTTGTAATATCCTAACAAAAGTTTGGATCATCTCAAACCCACGTGAAATTTTATATAATAATTGGTCATTACACCCCTTCAGTCAGGATTACGGCCCAGCTTCTCAACACCACTTATGTTGTGTGTGCAAATTGTATGCATGAGTAGCGGGACCTACAGTTTGATGTCGTATCTGAACGGCAGATTTTTGGGAAACTTTTTCATGGCAATTTTATTTACTCTCAGATTTTTTGCCAGAGATCTGCTGAGAGGAAGTTGCCATAGAAATATTCAAATTGCGTTTTTCTCTAACCTGTGGTTTGAACTGTGGCCTTACACTACCTACTACTTTCCGGCGTTCATTTCACTATCACTAACCTGAACGTTAAGCGATTTCCTTCTTCTGCTTGCGACTTATGTCTTGTGTGAAGACGCAATGTGTTTGAAGAGAGTAATCGTGGTTTAAAGATCTCCGTTACAAAGATCTGTCGAATAATTGTCTAGTAATTGTTATTGTTTATGCAAAGGGTATGAACAGAGGAATAATAAAAAATGCAATTTTTGTTGTTTACATCAAGTTGTGAACAGTGGCGCACAGAAATTTACGATTAATAAAGAATTTTAATTAAAACTAAAAATAAATTTATTTTTATTTTATTTTCAATCTACGAACGTTTTTAAAAGGTGAAAACGTAACATTATTATTTCTCTTTCTATTCGTATTTCTTTACTTTACCTTGATGCTATATTCGTGTAAAAAAATTCGGTGTAACGTTGCCGTCAACCGAGGTATCATGTCCGATTTTCACTACTTTTGCTCATGTGATGAAACTAGTTGGCGTTAGTTTTCAGAGGGATAAGTATATTAGTATCAGTTGATCTAGGCAAACATCAGTTCTATTTATTCCGCATGCGGACCATCGTCCGCATAGCAGACCAATTGGATATTAGAATGAGCGTTAGGAAGTTTTATCCTGTCTAGATTGAATAAAAGAGGTCATGGCACTCTCCCTTGGGGCATAGCCATTCTGATTTTAGGTTTCAAATTCTGATCTCAGTTTCTAAATTTTTTAATTTCATTGACATAAAAATTTCATTAATTTTTGGTAAAAACTTTTTTTTCAATCAGTATCGATATACGATAACTTTCAACACCTTCCAATGAAGTTCGTCAGAGACATAATTTTTTTTGTCAATTTCAATAGCAAATAAAATAAAAAATGAAAATGTAAATTACAAAAGCAAATAAATTTCAAACTCATACGATAATTAGATGCTCGTAACAAATTAAAAACGGTCATGAAACATCAATCATCTACGAATACGGGGGAGAACGATAGAGAGCAAATGGGGAAATACAAAACAATAATCAGGAAATATGAGGTTTTTTTGTATCGACTAACTCACACGATCACATGTAAGTATATAAATCATTTCGAGAACTGTACTATGGCCTTGAAAATTTGCTTGATTTGCATCTTCAAATAAAAGGAGAAGAACATCGTTTATTTACTTTAAATTGTTTACTGGACGTAAGACCACCGTTAAAGACATTATAACGAAATATGAAAAAATAATTCTTCCGCGATTTCCAGTCAGCAGATTTCTGGCAAAAACTCTGAGAGCAACTAAAACCGCCATGAAAAGTTTCCCAAAAAAATCTGTCGTTCGGAGTCGACTTTAAACTGTAGGTGCCGCCACTCATGTATAAAATTAACACACCCAACATGAGTGGTGTGAGAAGCTAGGCCGTAATCCTGACTGAAGGATTGTAAGGGCCAATTATGTGTATGTAATCTGAAAAAACGTGCATTATAAAGTTTTAGTCAGGACAACAACCTACCTTCTTAGACACCTATGAGATTTTTGATTGAAGATAATATTGAACTGTTTTGGGAAACTACAGCAACTAGAAAAACAAAAATATCCCAGATCATGTGTGTGAATTTCACGGCAATGAGCAGGTTAATGTAATTGCATGTAAGGGAGCTTTCATGCCATAGATGGACTCAGAATTTTCTTGTGAAGTGGAAAGAGGTTTAAGACAATGTAAACTTTTGCTGAGAAATTACAATAAGAGGAGATTTGACTATGAATCTAACTATCCACGAATAACATGAGTTTAGTAACAGGTCTGTTGGCAAAGCACTGTAGACTTGCACCATATTTATATAAAGGGTGGGCCATTTAAAAGTTTAATGAAAAAAAAAAAACGGTTTGAAATTTTTCGAAATTTAAATTTTTTGTTGGGAAGTAGAATTGTTTCGGTTAGATATGGAATATTATTTCATTCATATGGCTATCGCGGCTGGAAGGATGTATTAACAGTACCTCATTCGATCGGACCAATTTTAGTGTACTTTTTGAATGACTTCACCAACGTTGGCCTTCAAATGCTTAATTGTTTTTGGTTTGTTGGCATAACACTTTTCTTTAATAGCGTCCCATAGAAACAAGTCCAACGGTGTCAAATCGCAGCTTCTTGGCGGCCAATTGACATCATCATTTCGGCTAATTAAACAGCTATCAAATGTTTGACGCAATAAATCGATTGTGACATGAGCAGTGTGGCAAGTCGCACTATCCTGTTGAAACCAAACATCGTTCACAACAATACCATGAAGAGCTGGTAGAAAAAAAATGGTTATCATGGAGCGATATATGTCTCCATTTACATTAACGGTTGAGACGTTCTCATTTTTAAAGAAATATGGGCCAACAATGCCTCCGCTTCACAAGCCGTACCAAACCGTCACTCATAATTAGTGCATTGGCTCTGTAAGGCCACGTATGGGTTTTTTGAGCCCCAAATATGGCAATTTTTCTTATTAACGTGTCCACCAAGATGAAAATGAGCTTTATCCTAAAAGATGATATTTTTTTTAGGCATCATCATGGAGTTTCTCATTGGCCCATCTAGCGAAGCAAAAACGAAGACGATGGTCGTGCAATTTCCGACCAATTGTCTTTGTTTTGGAAATAAATTTCCAATAAATCCCAACGTGACACAAGCGTAAATCGATTCATTATGTTCAGTGGAGATAATATACTGAATTTTGTGGCAGAATAGAATGACATAAGTATTGCCAGATTCGAAATAACCGATGGTTCAAATTTAAACTGATAGATGGCCTATCCGTTAGAATAGGTAGATTCTGGGACAATAAGAATGAATCACTAGAACACAGTCTTGGAACCTATAAGGCAATACTACATGCCAGGAACAATGTACAAAAGGAACAGATGAGGTCCTGGGTAGGGAAAGTTACTGTTGGCACCACAGAGTAGGCTGAAGGCTGTCAAGACAATATGTTTGGTAGGAATATTATAGGGATAGATCGTATACATATCTTCTTCACGGCAATGATAACAGTAATTACCAGATATACCTCCTCTCAGAGTAGAGCACTGGAAGAAGCTGTACAAGATATGGACTTCCTATGGTATTGTGAGCGCACTACAGGCTAGCATTAATGGCTTTGGTATATGCCGTAGTCTAGTAGGTAGTGTGTCAGCTTATTAGACCCCAGGTTAGACATCAAAACGAAATTTGAAAAAATTATTTCTTCGGCGACTGCCTCTCAGCAGATTTCTGGAAAAAAAACTCTGAGAGTAAATAAAATTGCCACGAAGAGCTTCTCAAAAATCTGTCGTTCGGAGTCGTATAAAATTAAAGCACACAACATAAGTGGTGTGAGAAGCTAGGTCGTCATCCTGACTGAAGGGTTTTAATGGCCAATTATGTTATGTATGTATGTATGTATGCCGAAAAGCAGGAGACCTTGAACCTTATGTTTGGAATTGTGTTGAACTAGGAGAGGTTTATTGAAACTCTTCCTTAAGCCCACAAAATTAATTCAAAAACCTTGAATGAATTAATTACTTCCCCTACTCCAATTGGCGCAAGTAAAACGCGAGCTAATAATTTATAAAAATTACGCACCGAGTCTGTATACAAAAATGAAAAAATCCATAAAATCATGACATCATCGTCGCCATCTGTATTTTCTATTCTATTTTCTCATCTTTCATACTCTTTATTTTGCTTACAATAATATTTGTCGTATCGTATTTCAACCACTTATTGTCGACATTATAAATTTGGCCAAAATGCCTACAAAGTCGCAAATTCCCAGCTACTTGGCAGATACAATAAAGGTGTGTATTTCTTGTCTGCCTTTATTTACTTCTATTTTTACTTAATATTTTAATATTTCATAATTTTTATCATTTTTGCAAATATTTAGAGAACGAAATAAAAGCAGAATTAATTAAACACGTCATACTTAACGATTGTCTCTAAAATTTTCGCATATTTTGAGTGACTATTTGGCACAATGAGACTTCACAATGGGAAGACACGTCATGCTCTTTTTAAAATGAAAATCTTGTTTTTATTTATTTATACATGGTCTTGTTTTGTTGTTGTTTCTTTTGCGTTTTGATTTTTAATATTATTAAATACATTCATGACGTTTTGTTAATTTGTATTATTCCTATGGTGTACCATACATCTTTTCAATCTTCCCTCTCTCTCTTTGTATTTGGTTCACATTATTCATGATTTGCCGCTGCGTTTAAAGTGTCTGGGTTTTCTTTGTTTTTTTCCTACAAAGTTTTGTTATTTCATGCATGCAAGCTATTATAACTGGCTGGCTGGCAGTCATGTGAAATCTAAGGCACGTTGAATGTAATAGGAAGTCAGAAATGTATTACTTAATTTGTCGACATTACGATTTAGCTTCTCACACCACCCATGTTATGTGTGTTAATTTTATCCATGAGCGTCAAACCTACAGTTTAAAGTCGACTCTAAAGGACAGATTTTTAAGAAGCTTTTAATGAAAATTTTATTAAACATTCAGAGCTTTTACCATGATACTATGTTTAGATATGCACTTTTATTGAGTCAATATTCGGTTTATTGACTACTATATTTTAAGTGTTCACACAATATAATATACGCAGTTCAGCTGCTTATTCAATATTCATTTGACTGCTGGTAAACAAAACAGCTGGTTGTTTCAACAACATTGTTTTTATTTTGTTTTGTTGTTTTTTTTTTGTTTGTCGTTGTTGACATTTGAGTTGTCAAATATCAACAGAAAGTGTTCGGATAATTGTAATATGCGCACTGAACATACTTATGACAGCGCTGCATTTTAAGTTTTATTTAATATTATAGCAATTTGTGTATTTATTGCTTTATATGAAATACTGAGCACAATAATGGCGGTTATTGCGATTTGCGCAATAAAGGTGCATATCTGAACACCGTATGAGACTGCTGAGAGGTAGTCAACGAAAGGAATACTTTTTGCTTTTGTTTTATTCGAGATATCTGAGCTAGGGTTTGCTACAATGGGAACTTCCTAATAAGTCAACACACTTACATACATAATTTGGTCATTACAACGCTTCAGTCAGAATTACGGCCTAGCTTCTCACGCCACTCATGTTGTGTGTGTTAATTTTATACCAGAGTGGCTGGGGAATCACGGTTTAATGACAGATTTTCTTGAGAAACTTTTCATGGCAATTTTATTTTTACACTCAGAGTTTTTGTCAGAAATTTGCTGAGAGGAAGTCGCCGAAGAAATGTTTTTTCATATTTTCGTTTTGATATTTGACTTGGGGTTTAAACCGTGGCCATACATCTAATAAGCCAACACATTTTCTACTGGACTATGCGTCTTTATCTAACTTTCAATAAATATGCCAGTTTTCAGTACCACATTTCTCTATTCATTTGCATTACTCCCGTGGGGTACATATGTCCACAAAGCATATCGATTTGAAGTCGCCGTAGTCTAGTAGGTAGTGTGTTGGCTCATTACACGTGAGGCCATGGTTCAAAATCCCTGGTCAGACATCTCCAACAAAAACGAAATATGAAAAAATATTTCTTTCGGCCATTTTCTCCCAGCAGTCTTCTGTCAAAAACTTAGGGAGGAAATAAAATTGCCATTAAAAGTTTCTCAAAAATCTGTCGTTCGGAGTCGACTTTAAAATATAGGTCCCCAGCCACTCATGCATAAAATTAACACACATAACGTAAGTGGTGTAAATTTTGTACGGAACTCATAATCCTAATTACTGTAGTATTGCGCACCTCGGCTTCTTAAGCCTTGAGAATTTCACCATCCTTATGATATTCAGTTTCCACTTGACAGTATGGTCCTTCGAGAGAAAAGTCTTCCGTAAGATCTTCTGTCCATTTGCAAGTTGGCGATGATTTTCGCATTCAATCTAATAATGAACTGAAACAGCTTCTCAACGACATGGACATTGAGCAGCATCCAGCGGTTGTGCTGCTGTCCATAGCGTTCGGGTGGAAGATGACGTTCCGGAAATTAGCAAAAGTCGGCGAATAAGACGATCTTGCCTACATTGGAATAACCAAATTGAGGAAGCCATGTCATTGATTGGTGTGACCAATTGGCAAAGTCGCACAGGAAGCATAGGCGCCTAAACTGATGTGTTAAAAAAGGCCGAAATCGGATACACGGGTTGCTAATGACCGATTAAGTTAGTAAGTATGGTTCTTCTACTTCAAAAATTCTATGATTTCTTTGTTTTAGTATGAGTTTCCCATTTGTTGAGTTATAGAGCCTCATGTTGCTGATGGTTTGGGAAAGAATATCTTGCATACAACTTGCCTATAGTTTTTGCATGATACTAGCTAGGTCATTTCATTCACTAAGTTTTGAACATTCTAAGCTTCTTATTTATTTAATTGGTCATAACAACCCTATTGTTAGGATTACCTCCTAAGTTCTCACACCACTTATATTGAATATGACTCTGAACGACAGATTTGAGAAGCTGTTCATGGCAGTTTTATTTATTTTCGGAGGCTGTTGGCTGCTGAAAAACCCACAAAAAAAAACCCTCGGTGAGATGACCATGTCCTCACGCAATACCGTTCTCAAAGAAATATGAACAGACAACGCCGCCAAACCAAAATCCACAGCAAACAGTGACTTTTTCGGTTTAGAGAATACGCTTTTGGATCTCTTGTGAATTGGTCCAAAGTCCTATTCGTCACGTGCAATATTGTTTGATTATGTGTTAGATGACCATGTCCTTAAATCACTTACGCAACGTCGTTCTTATAGAAATATGAACGGAAGATGCCGCCAGTCCAAAATCCACACCACTACACCCAAATTCTATAATTTTGTTTGGTCATTCATTCAGAAACAGAGATCAGCAATGAGTATTCATAAAGAAGAGTAAAATAGAATCATACCCACAATTTCTGATACTCATACGCATTCATACTTATTTTAATATCATGGAACCTCTACTCCTATTCAAAGTTTGAAGTACTCATCGTACTCTTACTTAACAACACGTACAATGTTGTTGATTTCGACTCTCCATGACTCAACATATACAAGAATCACAAAATAGGTATGATTCGCGTACGAATACTACAATACTCACCAGAAGGTTGTGTGTTTGCTTTGCTAGCTGTCTTTGTCTTTTTTCCTTATGTGTCAACTAACACTCGAATCATTTATGAGTATTATAAGTATTTTTCTAAAGTTATGAATCTGAATGACTAGGCTAATGAATCCAACATATTTCGAATGGTATGAGTTTGATGTCAACGTTGCACTCATACTCATTGCAACTTGTACTTATAAATCAATGTTGTACTGAGTACGAATGAATCAGAGGTGTTGAATTTCAATTTTGTTGACTCATTTATATTAAAAATTTCATGAGTGCTTATGAGTAGCGAAAAAACGATTCATTTCTGATCTCTGTTCAGAAATGGTGCTGAAGATGATTTTTCGATGAAAATTAGGGTCTGTTGTTAACTGAATCGGAGCCCATTCTGCGATGGTGATTTATTAAAATGGTCTGAATGGAATACAAGATGACCGTTCTCAACTGTCAAATATCGGAAGCAACTGTTGGAAGACCCTATAGACAATTTGTGTACAATTTATTTATTTTATGTTTTGTTATTCCCTCATGTACATTAACAAAGGAATGGAAGAAAAAAACGTATCCTGGGTTCATCACAGAAATTTCACAAGATTTTCCAATCGTATATGATGAAATAAACCTTTCCGTCCCAGTGCACCTCTATTTATTATACGACATTTTAATAACAATTTGATTTAGTTTATTTCTTAGAATTTTACACAAAATTTAGTTGTTCTGATGAACAGAAATTTTATTAAAAAAAAAAAAAAAATAAAATGTTGGGGTTGTATAAACAATTGTTATGATGTGTACGGCAAACAAGATTAAACAAATATTTCGACTGTCAATCATGGGTTGTTTTTCTAATTTCATTGCTCGAAAAATACAAAAAAAAAACTAACACATGTTGCTTGAAATCGTGCCAGTTAGTAAACACAACCAATAAGAAAAATATTAAAAAGAATTCAAAAAAAAATTAAAAAAAATATTTTTTAAAAAATATCACATATTTATCTGCATCCATCACATATTTATCTGTATCCATCACATATTAGCCGCAGTATTTTGCACAGTGTGCGCAGTGTATTTTTGTTTGTTGGTCCAATTATGATTGTGAAAAACAAGTTTGACTTGTTAACAGCTTAAGAAACTATCGATTTTCCATGGTAATAGAGAAAAACTTGATTTTTCCATTTTTCGTTTAAAACACACACAAAGTTCATTTACACTGAAAACGATAACAAATTATCAGAGCAGACAAATGGGATGGAAACCTATGCGCCGATTGTCGCCAAGTGAAAGTGAAAAATAATTATTTTAATAATTATTATGAAAGGATACGTAAAATATTTAAAAATTATCTTTAAGGAGATTACATTGTAGACTTTTTAAACTTTTGCCACAAAGATCATCAATGAATATTCAAAAAGATGAGTAGAATCGAATCATACTCATAATTTCTTATACTTATACAGATTCATACTTACTTTAATATCATGGAACCTCTACTCATATTCAAAAATTTGAAGTACTCATCATACTCATACTTAACAACATGTATGATGTTGTTGATTTCGACTCTCCACGACTCAACATTTACAAAAATAGCAAAATAAGTATGATTCGCGTACAAACACTCAAATACTCATTAAAAGGTTGTGTGTTTGCTCTGCAACAACAACTAAGACTATAAATTTTGATGAATTATTCGAGTTACTAAAGTTATGAATCTGAATGTGTAGGCTTATGAATCAAACATATTTCGAATGGTAAGGGTTTGATGTCAACGTTGTACTCATACTCATTGCAACCTGTTCTTATAAATCAACGCTGTAGTGAGTACGAATGAATCAAAATAATTTATCTTCAATATTGTGGACTCGCTTATATTCAACATTTCATGAGTGCTTATGAGTAGCAAAAAAACGTTTCATTGCTGGTCTCTGATTTGCCAGCTGTTTATTCAAACTGTATGGCTTTCCCAAAGCATTCAAAGAGAAAAGACAAAATCTTAAGAAACTAGGTCCTTTATGACTATACCAATCGGCCCCTAAGAAACATTGCTGCTGCAAATCAGAGTCTATTCATCTAGTCGTCATCGTACTCAACAATTTATATTTTCACGAAGCACTATGCGGACTTGAAGTGGCCTTATTTTAGCTTGTGTTGTGTTGTCTTATTAGTTGTGATTATATTGTTCAACCTCTGGCGATGACATCTCAAACAAAATGAAATTAAAAAAATATCTGCCTCGACCATTTTTTTCCATCTGTCTTGAGGCAAAAACTCTGAGACTAAAAGAAAATTGCCATGAAATGTTTCTCAAATCTGTTGTTTGAAGTCGGTAGTAAGTAGTAGGTCCCGCCACTCATGTGTAAAATTAACACACACAACATGAGTGGAGTGAGAACACTTCATGAGTTCAAACCTCAGCTCGGACATTTCCTTTTAGCGAATCTCTCTCAACAGTTTTTTTGGCAACGGCTCTTAGACTAAACTCGCCATGAAAAAAGCTTCTCAAATCTGTCAATCGGATTCGACTTTAACCTGTAGGTACCGCAACTCATGGAAAAAATGAATACATCCATGAGTAGTGCAAAAAGGTTGGTTTTAATCCGGAATAAGGACAATTAAGTTACTAAGTTTATATCATCCACAAGTCGCCGTGGTCTAGTAGGTAGTGTGTTGGCTTATTAAACGTGAGGCCATGGTTCAAACCCCAGGTCAGGCATCTCCAAATGAACGAAATATGAAAAAAAATTTAGTCGGCGACTTCCTCTCAGCAGATTTCTGGCAAAAACTCTGAGAGTAAATAAAATTAACATGAAAAAGTTTTTCAAAAATCTGTCGTTCGGAGTCGACTTTAAACTGTAGGTCCCGCCACTCATGTATAAAAATTAAAGCACACAACATAAGTGCTGTGAGGAACTAGGTCGTAACCATAACTAAAGGGTATATGATCCACACATTTAGATGAAAAGAAATAATGGATTATGATTTATAATCTTGCCTATTTCTGTTGTAGAGGTATACCTCCCCAGATATACGAGTTAAATGAATGACAAAACAAGTTCATTGGTATTTATAGCAAAACCAAATGCACTTAAACCAACAAAAATAGCAAATTATCGTGGTGGTTGATATTTGAATAGAAGAAGAAAAGAAGAAAAAAATGTGCTCTTACTACCAGATTCGTACATTTTACAATTTATTTTCAATTTGTCAATAATATGACGTCACTACGCTCTTGCCTAGTACATAGTCACGTATATATATTGAATGTGCAAATTGTAAAACGAATTGGTCTGTCAATATTGCGGTAGAATGCGAAAAAATTATATTGACAGGGAAAATAGAAAACAAACAAGCATGACAATCAAACGACAAAATAAATCAAATATTAAGGATACTCACAGTGGGAGGTACATGCCTTTACTTCACAGTATGTTTTCTATCAAAAGTGTTGCTTTGCCTCCATGTAGTAAAACCAATAATAAATTGCATAGTATGCCTCCAAAAACTAGAAAATTGAATACAGCGCTTCATGTTTTTCAAATAATCTATACGAACTTGTTTGCGATTAAGTCTTTATCCAAAAAAAATTCTACAGGAACTATAGAGGCAAGGATGAAACTGTTCTGTATCTATTGGGCACATGCTAAGGAGCAGGGATATTACCGTAACGTAGCCAACTTTATGAGCTTCCAGACGGTTTATAAATGCCGTAGATATCTCCACGAGATAGCAAAGCGATATGATGAATCATATCATATGGATATGAGTAAACAGCGGCATTCTATAGCTCACTATAGAGTGATAGAACTGGCCATGTGCTGTACAACCATTGAACTCTTCAATGAATTCTCTACTTTGGGAATTTCTGAGAAATTATAATTGAAAAATACAGTCGTGCATTTCATTAGCTACAGACGAGGCAGATTCGTATCAAAGATCAGCAATGAGTATTCAAAAAGATGAGTAGAATCGAATCATACTCTTAATTTCTGATTCTTATACGCATTCGTACTTATTTTAATATCATACTCATACTACTCATATACAAAGTTTGAAGTACTCATCGGACTCATACAATACGCATGATGTTGTTGATTTTGACTCTCCATAGCTCAACATTTACGAGTATCAATAAATAGGTATGATTCGCGTATGATGACTAAAATACTCACTGGAAGGTTGTGTGTTTACTTTGCTTGCTGTCTTTGTCTTCATGCACGGCGCATTGGTCTTTTACTCTTGGCAAATGATGGTATTTACAGTCTGAGTCATTTTATCAGAAGTTTCAACTACTTCCGGGAATAGGGAAAATGGAAAACTGTTGCTTTATTTGGTCTAAGTTTATCTATCCACTAGTCGCTGGCTTCTTAGATGTGAGGCCAGGTCAAACATCTCCAATGAAATATGAAAAAATATTTCTTCAGCGACTGCTTCTCATCAGATTTCTGAAAAAAGTTCTGAAAGTAAATAAAATTGCCATGAAATGTTTTTCAAAAATCTGTCGTTCGGATAGGACACCGCTTTGTGGTGTGAGAAGGTGGGTAATAATCCTGACTGAAGGATTGTAATGACCACTTATGTATGTATGTATAGTTTTGCTACCTCATTGAGATATCGATGACAGCTGTACGTCGTCTGGCGTCTATCGGAAAGTATTGTAATGTCCCGCTTGGGTATGTTTTCACTTATTTCCTTAGTACCAATTGTCTTTAAGTATTGAACATATTTCCGCAATTGATTTTCGAAGAATTTTTCTGTTTTCCTAAAATAAACCAGACATCGTGCAGTCCATGTGATCACCAACTTTTTTTTCGTAACATACACCACACATCGTGCAGCCTATGCGCTCTGACCAACTTCATCGATAACTGTGACTTACAACTGGCCGCTATGTATGCCCAAGTGAGCTTTGGTGTCAAAGTTACTATTCCAACCTACTAGTAGTGTAGGTAGGTCAGATCTTTATTAGAAGAAATTTTTTTGTTTCATGAAGCATGAAAATGATCGAATTTGTTAATGATTTTCGGGATTTCTCCAAAGGATTTCTGACTTCATATTTGAAAAATTCAGAAAATTTCGATGTAATCAACTTATCTAGAGTGCCTTAAATGCGTTGTTTTAAATTGAAAGGATTTTTTCGCTTTAGGAAGGATACTTAATTATAATCAAATGTACACTTTTCATTGACCTTAAGTCTTATATACAGTGAACTCTTAGAAACGTGAACTAATTTTTGCAGTGGGTGTTTATGTTTTCCATTTTGGTCTGGACAGTTACGGAGAAGTTGTTCGATAGTTTAATAATAGGAGTGAATATAAATAAACAATTCCTTGTAAATTTAAATTTTAATTTCAAAACGTTCAAGTTTTGTTTACGTTTAAGACTAAGGGCTATTATTGCAACTTGCCGTTAACTAAAGGGAGGATTTTAATGGGTAGATAAATTATTTTTCATTATTATAAGTGGACAATATGGTAGAAGTAATCGTTAAGCTAAATGGAGGATCATCCTACCGCTAACTTTTAAAGTTAAGTTTATGTTTGAACTTGCCATATAATATATTATTTTCAATATGGCAACTTCAAATATGAACAAAATGAGGAAACACAACAAAAAAGAAGTCCGTCGTTGCCACTGCGTTTAAATAAAACTTGTTTAATTGGGCAGTATTATCGCCATTGCTCCGGCAATCCGATATTTTTTAAGAAGTTATCTTTATTTTATCATTAGGTTGTTAAAGTTAAAGGTGACTTTAAAGTTCACTTTAGCCAAAGATAAAGGTGACTTTAAAGTTAACTTTAATTAAAGTTAAAGGTGATTTTAAAATTCACTGTAGTAGTCGCCGTAGTCGTAGTAGTGGCTTATTAGACGTAAAGCCAGGGTTCGTGCCCCAGGCCAGACATCAAAACAAAATACAAAAAGTATTTCTTCGGCGATTTCCTCTTAGCAGATTTCTGGCAAAAACTCTGAGAGCAAATATAATTGCCATGAAAAGTTTCTCAAAAATCTGTCATTCGGAGTCGACTTTAAACTGTAGGTCCCACCACTCATGTATAAAATTAACACACACAACATAAATGGTGTGAGAAACTAGGTCGTAATCCTGACTGAAGGGTTGTAATGACCAATTATGTATGTATGTTAAAGTTCGCTTTAGCTAAAGTTAAAGGTGACTTTAAAGTTCACTTTAGTTAAATTTGAAGGTGACTTTAAAGTTCACTTTAGCTAAAGTTAAAGGTGACTTTAAAGTTCACTTTAGCTAAAGTTGCCTTTAACTAAACCCAACTTTAACGGTAAATTTAATGTCCCTAAGACTGTAACAAAAAAGTGTTGATGTTTCTGGAGTATTCACGTCTCTGGATATTCATGTTTTTGTCAGTTGTAGGTATTTCACGATTGCTAACTTTTCTCCAAAACAGATGCATGGTGTTATATAAAGGCTTTAATATGGATACTTTAATTTTCGGATGTCATAATTAGTTTTACTGTACGATTTTTATTGACATTCACTGTATATTAGTTGTGAACTTAAACTTAAATTATGTTGTTACCTAGGATTACTTAATCATTATCAAAAACCTATGCCCACCTACTGTGTTAAAAGTATTTGTCAATAACTGATAAGACTTTAATTATTTATTTATTTTATTATTATTAATTTTATCAATTATTTATTGTATACATATATTTGATTATAACTGCAAGTATAGGTAATTAAATACCAATTAATTAATAAAATTTCAATTAAAGATTGATTAAGACACTTCAATAATTTGTATTCTTATCAATTTATTTTCAGATTTTTATATAAAAAAAGTGCTTTTTTACTGACAGCTTTAAATAATCTTTAAAGAAAAACAAAAACCAACAAAAACAACAAAAGAAAAAAAATCAAAATGTATCCCTTTGTAAGTACAAAAATTTATTTATTTTTTGTTTGATATTTTTAAAATAATAAAAATATTAACATTTCCAAGCAACAGCATGAGTGTTTGTTTTACTAACGTCGAAACAAATTGTGTTTGTCAAAAAAATTTATCAAAAATTCTGTGTGTGAAAATAAATTCGAATTTAAAATCCCAAGAAGCAAACCAACAATTTCAGCATAAATTTTGATGTAACAGAGCAATGTTAACTTTTTAACAGTCACAACAAATAGTTTAGTCTTCTATTTCATCAAATATTGCAGACAATATTGACATAAAATTTCATTTACTCGAACTGTATCACAAGGTAATGTAAAAACAAAAAATAGTTCATCATGATTTTCGAATTTAATTTTAAGTGGCTTCACCCCGTCTATTATAAACCCACTAAGAAACTGCATCACACCCTGGAAATCGAAAACGTGAAAAAGTAGAAATCAACGATTAGCAAGTTTTCTCACCACTACAGCACATACTCGGAAGGCGTTGTTTCTAGGCAATGACATATGACAGTCCCATTATCGTAGGACCTGCTATAGCAGACCAATCACCTGGAACAACAATAGATTAACAAGACGGATACAAGGCAGAATAACAATCAACCAGAGCTTATAGCAACAACAGCAGTCCATGACAATAACATCTACTTTGTGGAACGTACCGATGACTCATCGGCCAAGCATTATAAACCCAGCGAAGGCTTTTTCAACCGGAAGTGTTTTTCCCAAGGGAAATACTTCCAGAGACAGCAACAGAGTTGTTACAACAACAACAGCAGTCCACAGGATAAGAGCGAAAATTCCTTATGGAAGTCATATGCTTTCAAGAGGGGTAATAAAAATGAATTGAAATATATGGAATAGTTGGTGGAGAACGGAGGGGATAATTTTCTCGAGTTCCAAGATTATCTCAGATATTCCACTAACACTATTTGAACCTTCATCTTTATATAGTGGCGTATGTGTACCAGGTCCCATTTCTGCCATAAATGGCCTCCAATCTTCGAAATAAAATTTTCAAAATTTATTTTATTAAAAATTGGATTTTTTGATTTCAATTTTCTCGAGTATCTAGATTGTCTCAGACATCCTACTACCACGGTTCGAAAGAGGGCCCTCTGAAGCACCATTTGCATATGTAGTGGGATACGTGTACCAACTCCAATTTCTTTCAAAAAAGGCCACCAATCTTCAAAAGATTTTTCAAAAATTTTACACCAAAAATTGAATTTTTTGAGTCCAATTTTCTTGAATACCAAGATTATGCCAGATATACCACTGACGTGGTTGGAAGGAGGAATCCCCGTGCCATTATTTGTATATATATATTGGGATATGTGTACCGGGCCCTATTTCTTCAATAAATGGCCACCATTATCTTTTAAACTTTTTTCAAAAATTTTTATTAAACATTGAATTTCTTTAATCCAAATTTCTCGAGTACTCTCCATACCATTATAAATGGACACCACCATCATCCAGATATCCCACTACCACGGTTCGAAAGAACACATTTTTGAATATAGTCTCCACCAAACTTCCCAAGATTTTTCAAAAATAATCACAAAAATTCAGTTTTTTCGGTCCAATTTTCTCGAGGATTAGGATTATCCAGACGTCGCCGTAGGCTAGTAGGTAATGTGTTGGCTTTTCAGACGTAAAGCCACGGTTCGAGCCCCAGGCCAGACATCAAAACAAAATACAAAAAGTATTTCTTCGTCGACTTCCTCTCAGCAGATTTCTGGCAAAAACTCCGAAAGTAAATAAAATTGCAATGAAAATCTTTCTCAAAAATCTGTCGTTCGGAATCGACTTTAAACTGCATGTCGCACCACTTATGTATAAAAATTAACGCACACAACATAAGTGGTGTGAGAAACTAGGTCGTAATCCTGACTGAAAAGTTGTAATGATCAATTATGTATGTATGTATGTATGTATTAGGATTATCCAGATATCCCACTGTCACGGTTAGGAAGAGCACCCTTCGCACCACTATTTGTATATCGTGAGATATGTGTACTAAGTACCATTTCTTCCAAAAAGAGCCAGCAATCTCCTCAAGATTTTTCAACAATTTTTACTAACAATTGAATTTTTTGGGCCCAAATATTGAGTTCCAATATCACCCCAGTTATTTTACTACCGCTTAAATTCTGGAATGAAGTTTGTTATTGTTTTAGAAATATCTATAATTTTGGATACATATTGTTGGACCTGATATCCTATATACACACAGTTACTAAAGTATACATACGGTTAACAAATTTCAGACATTTTTTAACCAATCCGTTTTCGTTGAAAATCTTTATAGTTTCTTCGATTTTAAGACGGTCTTTTGCATTGGTTAAAAAATTTCTGAAATTGAACTGAATTGTGGCCCACAAAAGTATACATCCGATTAACAAATTTCACAAATTTCTGAACCAAAGCAAAAGACCGTCTTAAAATCGAGGAATGTTGTCAGACAATAATAAAGATTTTCAACGAAAACGGATTGGTTAACAAATTTCTGAAAAAACCGTATGTACACTTTTGTGGCTGAGTGTACATATAAAAGGTTAAATACTTGTAAATAATTACCGCTGTTAACCATTTTTACATAACTCTGTTAACACTAAAGATTTGATCTGTCAAACAACAAAATTGCCTGTGCTCAGAAATTTTGGTTTATGTCTTTGGTTTTTAAATTTGAATTCATCTTGAAACACACAAAGTTATTTCCATCTTCCATCATTATGTGTTTATGTTAAATAAATATTTATCAAGCATGTTAAGTAAATAATATTCAGTTTAATATGGCATTACGCATGTTTTATTATAAATGATTATTCATAAAAAGCGTTTAATTATTCGTTATATTTACCATACTTGCGGTTTTTCTACTCAACAATTCAAAATTATGATGTGGTGTGGCAAGTGGCTGATAAACTGTTTTTTTTTTATACGTTATTAAGTGGTTAATTATTATTTTTAATAGTTTTATTATTTATTTAGTTATAATATTTATAAAATATATTTTATAAAAGAATAGCACATAATCATGACATAAAAAATTCTGTAAAGGAAACTGTTTTCGACGTAAGCGTCATTTTCCTTTGAATTTAATTTTTTCATTGAAATTTATTTTTTCTTTATATCCACCATTTATTAAATAGACTTGATAAGTATTAAATACGAGTATATTCTGCATTAATTACATACATACATAATTGATCATTACAACCCATTAGTCAGGATTATAACCTAACTTTTCACAGCACCAATGTTGTGTGTGTTAATTTTATACATGGGTGCCAGGACCAACAGTTTACGGCCGGCTCTGAACGACAGAAACTTTTCATAGCAGTTTTATTTACTCCCAGAAATCAGCTGATAGATAGTTAGGTTAGGTCGGAGTGCTAGCTCTGATATCACAAAGCTCACTTGAGCACGCATAGCGGCCCGTTGTGATGCCACGGGTGGACTAACCAAGTTCCACCAAAATCAGGGAAAAGGAAGAAGTTGGTCAGCACAAGGGCTGCAGAACAAAAGCACGACTACCCCGCACTGGAAAACCAGCCAGACAGTTTGATGAACGAAACTATATCCTTGATGTCAATAGATGATAGCTCCGTTAGCAAGAGACGGACACTGGCAAAGAAAGTGAACAACAGTCTTCTCCTCCTAAGTGGACCTGCATCCACGGCAGAAGTCGTTGAAAGGAAGCCGCATTCTTTCCGCGTGTCTACCCATGATGCAATGACCTGTAAGCACGGCCACTGTAGTCGAAATGACATCACCACCAACACCAAGTAATCGGTTGGTACGCTTTCTATCCAGGGCCAGGTAAGTCTAGCGGTGGAGCAGGACTCCTCATTGCCCCAGGATAGGTTGGCGTCCCGAAAGAACTTCCGCGTAATGGTCAACTTGACCGAGGCAAGTGGCATACCCAATTCAACAGAAGAGGATTCCGGAAGGAGCGCACCAGCTCTGGCGAGCTCGTCGGCCCTACAGTTTCCCGGAATTTCACTGTGCTCGGGGACCCACACCAGAGAGACATTGGTGAAGCGTCCAAAGAGAAGGTCGAGACAGAGGCGACATTCCCTAACGATCCTAGAGTTAATCACGAAACCGGATAGAAATCTTATCGCGACCTGACTATCAGAAAAGAGTGAAAGGAGCATCGTTGAAGAGGATCCATTGAGTGGCCCGTAAATTGCCATCACCTCCGCCTGAAACACACTGTAGTAGTCCGGCAGATGGAGAGAAATATTTAGGCCCAGTTTCCCAGAGTAGACACGGCTTCCAGTCCCATTATCGAGTTTAGAGCCGTCGATATATGTATCCACGACTTCCGGGGGGACGACCGTATTAGGATTCCAGTCATCCCTACTTGGAATCAGAGAATGGAAACATCTGTCAAGACAATATTCAGCAGGGCAGCTGACAGTTAGTCGGGGAAGACGTATTTTTGTTTTCTTCGAAATGTTTGACTTGAGGTTTGAACCATGGTCTCACATCGAATAAGCCAACACATAACCTATCAGACTACGGCAAATTCTATGTGTTTGCTGTTCAAATCATTCGATTCAGATCCAAAGACCTATAGTGGCCGCCATTGACAGTGATGGCATGGGAGAACTGCCTTCTCCAAGATATAAGAACCGTTGATGCCACGCACAAAAAGTGACTTTATCGGGATGCTTTGGATGTTCTTGGTTCTCAAGTGAATTGATGTCGATTTTGTTTATTCATGAACTTAGCCATTCAGAAGCGTGGCTTATTGCTGAAGATGAAAATTAGGATCAGATATCAACTACTCCAGCCGCTCATTAAGCTTGGTTCTTGGGTCTGCTAAATTTTGTACGCAAAGCGAAGTAATGCAGAAAAATTCGTTAAATTATGGTTTGTGAAGTCGCCGTAGTCTAGTAGGTAGTGTGTGGGCTTATTAGACGTAAAGCCAGGGTTCGAGCCCCAGGCCCCTGACATCAAGACAAAATACAAAAAGTATTTCTTCGGCGACTTCCTCTCAGCAGATTTCTGGCAAAAACTCTGAGAGTAAATAAAATTGCCAAGAAAAAAGTTTCTCAAAAATCTGTGGTTCCGAGTCGACTTTAAACTGTAGGTCCCGCTACTCATGTATAAAATTAGCACACACAACATAAGTGGTGTCAGAAACTAGGACATTGTACAAGGGGTCAATTCGATCTTCGGGTACTGTACTTGTTTTAATTGAAAGGTACACGTTCTCTAACCTAGCCTAACCATGGTTTGTGAAAGCTGAGTTCTTGTGAGCACAGTTTCACATTCAGTGACGAAGTTTTCGGCAGATCTTGAGTTTCGTCGACATATGGGTCTTGATTGAACGTTTAATGAACCAGTGGACTTAAATTCATCCACTACATTGCGAATAGTCCTCTTATTAGGACGATTATGGCGGCTCTAAAAAGGGCGAAATGCGCTGTACATTGTCTGAACACAACACCCATTTTGTTAAACAATTTTATGCTGGACACATGTTGTTGAATCCTATATCCGCGAATGGGGATTTGGTAAAACAGACTGAATAAGCGGCAACTAATTTTACCAACGTAGCTTCAAAGGTCGGAAGTCGACATAATTCCGATCGTTCGGACCAATGCGAAGTTAATTTAGCAGATGTAGCTTCAAAGGTCGGAAGTCGATATAATTCCGATCGTTCGGACCAATGCGAAGTTAATTTAGCAGATGTAGCTTCAAAGGTCGGAAGTCGATATAATTCCGATCGTTCGGACCAATGCGAAGTTAATTTAGCAGATGTAGCTTCAAAGGTCGGAAGTCGATATAATTCCGATCGTTCGGACCAATGCGAAGTTAATTTAGCAGATGTAGCTTCAAAGGTCGGAAGTCGATATAATTCCGATCGTTCGGACCAATGCGAAGTTAATTTAGCAGATGTAGCTTCAAAGGTCGGAAGTCGATATAATTCCGATCGTTCGGACCAATGCGAAGTTAATTTAGCAGATGTAGCTTCAAAGGTCGGAAGTCGATATAATTCCGATCGTTCGGACCAATGCGAAGTTAATTTAGCAGATGTAGCTTCAAAGGTCGGAAGTCGATATAATTCCGATCGTTCGGACCAATGCGAAGTTAATTTAGCAGATGTAGCTTCAAAGGTCGGAAGTCGATATAATTCCGATCGTTCGGACCAATGCGAAGTTAATTTAGCAGATGTAGCTTCAAAGATCGGAAGTCGATATAATTTCAATCGTTCGAATTAATGCGAATTTAATTTAGCAGATGTATCTTCAAAGGTCGGAAGTCGACATAATTTCGATCGTTCGGGCCAATGCGTATTTTCTTTAGTACAGCTTCGGATTTAGTCTTTGGCTCATAAATTCCTAGCCAATGTTGAATCTGAAGACCTCATCATCACACATCAAGCGCACATCAAGTGCAAATTAAGTACTTCAGTCTCAGAACTTTTGTAATTCTGAACATGCCAAGCTACGATTAGCTTTAACGAAATTTTCATGCCAAAATTCATACTCCATAATAGTGGTCCTAGAACTGAATGAACAACATATCTCATGCCTTGGATATGTTGATGAGAAGTTTTTTTAAATTTAAACGTCTTGAAATGCATATTGATGACGACATTCCGAAGACTCGGTTACCGATGACCGATTACATCGAAAAAGTTCAGAAAATAATTTTGAATGACTGAAAGGTGAGGTGATCAAGTTAGTTAAGGCTCTAAAGGCATCAAAGAATCATGGTGTTCAAAGAGATTAACACGTGAGCTCACAATCGACAAGAAACAGCAGCGAATTTATGATACTGAGCAATGTGTGAAGCTGTTCCAATGTAAAAAAATTGAAAATTTGTGTCGATATGGGACAATGCAGGAAACATGTCTACAAATGTACGAGTATATCGTTTCAAAATCATAATCAAAATGGCCATCAGTGTACTGCACATAATAAAAACGATTGCAAAGCCCGAAAAGACACAACAGTTGTCTGGCAAAGTTAAAGGATGCATTTGAAATGTTTTTTAAGGGATTGCACTTTAAGAGCGCCTATTGCTCTTACTATATATGTATAACGCTATAGCGTTACTGAGGATTTGGAGAGTATGTTAGCCTATGCACGTTTCACCTCAACCCAACTCCTTTGTTTTCAGGGAGCATTACTGGCGCCTAGACCTAGTTAGAGAATTTTTATCTCCGTAATTAGCTTGCAGGATCAATAAGTTTCCATTTTTAAAGAACGATTTACGCAGTTTATAGCGAAATTGAACTCCTCTTTTAAATCAAAGCATATCAACTTAACAAAAATTATAATATTCTGCTTTCTGGCATTACTTTTGCAAGGCTTTAACCATAATATCCAAAACATATCACAATAATTTCTTTACTTTACTCCAAAAACGTTAACATGCCACTTAAGAACATCATTTCACTATTTTCGGAAACATTCAGTAGCTTCAAGTATTTTAAACGTTCTTAGTATTCTTTTTTTCTTGTGATATTTAATGTTAAAAAAAACAGCAACCGAGTTGATAGTTTGAAATATTCTTACTTTTTATAGGGATCCGGTATGCCACAACCACACGCCACATCATCAGCTAACAGCGGTTATAATATGAATTCGCAGCCTACGGGTATGCCAGCTGGTGTGCCATTCGGTACTGGTTGGATAGCACCTACACAGCATCCGCAACAGCAGCATCAACAACAACATCAACAACAACACCAACACCAACAACAATCAAATATGGCACCCTATCCAACAACTCAAAATCATACGGCAGCTCCTTATCCAACTGGGCATAATGGAGCTGCTGCAGCTGCTGCTGCTGCTCCCTATCCCACTAGTACCCCTTATCCACATACAGCGCCTTATCCCTCAAATCAGCCACCTTATCCACCAGGTGGTAATTATGGATCACCCTATCCGGGCTCTTCGTATCCCCATAATCCACAACAGACTTCATATCCATCATCATCTTCGCCCTCATTGCACTCACATCATAATCCCCATTTTAGCAATATCATACCGAATCATCCGACTTCATATAATCCCCAGCATGGTTATACACCAGTGCGTACATCAAGTGGCCTAGAATCGCCAGCTGGCAATATACAGCATTGTTTTGAAGAATTGGCTCAAAGGCAAGGTCATCCCATACATCATCATTTATTGCAACGCAAAGAGGTTAGTGTCTTTGCTAAAGAAAACCAAAAAAAATCATTTTTCTTTTCTCGTACACGGTAAAATTATTTCAAATCAAAATTAATTTTTAAAAATTCCATTTCCTCTATTTGTTTATACAAGTTGGGGTTTTCGGATTATCCTTGTGATAGTGAAGATATTTACCAAGATATTGGTGATATTTACGTAAAAGAAAATTCTTATACTAACGATGATTTCATTGATGATGAGGATGTATGTATGAAATATTCTAATAATGATTGTAAATATTTATAAAACAAAGTAACAAATGCTTGTAAAAAACTAGTTTGAAATGATATAAGTCTGCTATAATTACCTGTTGTACTAAAGTTCACTATCACTCAAATGCTCGTAATTATTTTAAGTCATGTCTGTGAATAATTCATTCGAAATCGGTTGTACAAATCTTAATTATTATTATATTTCTGTATAGAATTGTTTCATTTTTATTTTTTATTTTCTACAGTGAGTCCCAATAAGAATGCACGCCATTTTTTTTAGATAATTATCTGTTTTTATTGTCGGTTTATAGAGAAAACATATGTGTAAAGATATATTCGTATTTGACTAGCAAAGACAAGAACCAGAATATTTAGCAGAGGTATTGCTAAAGTTAACAGTTCACTGTTAAAAATTTAACATAATGAATTTCCAACTGTCTCGCTTTCCAAAAGCATTTGACATAAACCACTAATTGGGTTTTATTAGGCACCGTTTGGACTACAGTAAAAGTCCGTTAATCCGCCACGTTCGGGACTACCGAAAAGTCCGGTCTACCACGCGGTAATTATAAGAGTCAAGAGAATTATAATTATACTGAGTCACTTTCTTCAAGATTTTGAGTAGGTTGAGGGTTTACTACAATGTTGTTAATGTCCTCATCGGTTAGTTCTTGTTCAACAGGCTCATTCTCGTCGATTCGAAGCCACTCCTCTACCTCATCTTCAGGCAGGTTTTTCAATGGATTGTCAGCACTTCTCTCTACTTTTAAACTCGATGGCCTAGGTTTTGAAAACATGGTCACTGTACAGTTAGAACGAAAATCACTTTGTTTATAAACAGTTTTAAAAGTTGCGTTTACTGCGATGTGAAAGGACGCAAAACAACAACGCATAAAAAAATGGCGAAAATGCTTCATGATTGATTAACGGAGCTGCACTGCATCTGAATTTGTTGTGACAGCTGAGACTAGCCAGCCGCTAATTGTTTCCGAACAATACCGAGAGTTTCCGGATGATCTCGAACTAGCCCGAAAACTTCCGAATAGCTCTCGAGAGTTTTTATTTGCTTTAAAGACACTGTTTTGGAGGAAACCAAAATTTTTACAATTTGCCGGAGCGATGCCGGACTATCGGGCATTCCGGACTATTGTATGCCAGACTAATGGGCTTCTACTGTACTTACTTAATTGGCCATTACATTCCTTAAGTCAGGTTTTTAGCCTAGCTTTTTACAACACCCATGTTGTGTGTGTTAATTTTATGGCAAGACCTACAGCCTTAAGTGAACTCCGAATGACAGATTTTTGCGAAACTTTCCATGGCAAATTTTTTAACATTCAGATATTTTGCTAAAGGGTCCGCCAAATAACTTTTTTTATTGAAAATGTTTTAAAAAAAACTACTGAATATTTTCTCAAATTTTTTTTTTATTTGAAAGTACAATCCTCCCGGTTAATAATGGAAAATAATTTCATTCAAATGGCTGCCTCGGCTGGCCATGCAGTAGCCTACACGATCGGTCCAAATTTTAAGCACATTATCGATTGTGTGCAGTTGTATTTCACCAATGATTTCACGAATATTGGCATTTAAAGCGTCGGCGTAACACTTATCTTTGACCGCACCCCACAAATAATAGTCCAACGGTGTCAAATCGCGGTTCCGAGGTGGCCAAACGACATCAGAAAAGAAAAGATGATGTTTTTGCCAAAATCGGCAACTTCTGTAAGTCGATCGCAGGCCCACTTAGCGAAGCGAAAACGCATTGGATGGTCAATTGGCTCCAACTCCTGAACCAATTGGACTTTGTATGGCGTCATACCAAGGTCTTTATGCAAAATTCGTCTCAAAGATGTCTCCGAAATGTTCAGTTGTTGAGAACGACGGTGAATTGATGTTGATGGCGCTTCACGCACACTTTCTGCCACAGCAGCAATATTCTCGGGTGTACGCATTGTTTTTGGCTTTTCACGCTTTGGTTTATCGATGAGGATGCCAGTTTCCTTCACTTTTTTCACAAGATAACGAACATACGGAGCAGAAGGTGCTTCTCTTCTTCCAAAATCCGTACGCAATTTTCGCACACATTCTGCAGCATTACCATGATTTTCAAAGTAATGTCGCAATATTTCCCAGCGTTGTTCAAGCATATACACAACCATATTCGTTCAGCGGATAGGATAAAACTAATTATCTGTCAAATCAGACATGAGCTAAGTGTTTCCATTCACGAAATAAGCTCTAGTTGAAAAAAAAAACGTTAGATGGCGGACCCGCTACATGAGTGGCGGGACCTACAGTTTAAAGTCGATCCCCAACGACAGGAATTTGAGAAACTTTTTCATGGCAATATTATTTACTCTCAGAGTTTTTGCCAGAAATCTGCTGAGAGGAAGTCGCCGGAGAAATACTTTTTGTATTTTGTCTTGATGTCTGGCTTGGGGCTCGAACCCTGGCTTTACGTCTAATAAGCCAACACACTGCCTACTAGACTACGGCGACTTCAAATTTTTTACTATTCAGATATTTTGCTAGAAAACTGCTAATAAGATGTTAGTTTAGGTTAGCGGGTAATTTGGCCCTCGCTGGGCCAAATGACCCATTGTGTCACCCAATGTGAAATAAGCCCCCTTGTCATGATCCGTTTGTGGTGGATTTGAACCATCCCGAACTCCGGATGATTCTTAGTGTCACTTTCGCCACCTTGGCCAGATATTCAAACGCTTTGTCACCCAAAAACCAATGGCGTCTGTTCTGAAGTGCAAGGCACTGCCATCAAAAGTGTTGCACCGATTCAGTGTCCTCCAACCGAAAAAGAAAATGTTACCAAAGAAATATTTTTCCATACTTCGTTTTGTTTGAGATGTCTGGGCTGGGGCTGACTCTCATGTCTATTAAGTCAATACACTACATACTAGACGCCGGTGACCTGGCAATATCCACAATTCAGACATTTCTAAAATAATTTAAGGAATTAAATTTTTATCAGTCTCCAAAATCTTTTGAAATGTACCAGCGAATTTGTTTCACTCAGTAACGTTCGGGGTGTAAATTTAACCGTAGATCGTAGATTTATGGTATTTGAGAAGGAATTGAAAGTTATGTAAGTGTGGGACGAAAGTGGAAAGATTGAATTTTCTGTTCTTGATATGTTCTTGATATTGATTGAACTAGTCGTAGTCTAGTATGTAGCGTGTTACCTTATTAGACGTCAGACCAAGATTCAAACCTCAGGTCAGACATTTCCAATTTATAACGAATGGATGTAATGACCGATTATATATTAATTATATGTGTAATATTCCTGCTGCTAAAGACTTTGAAGGAGAAGAAAATAGAAGCTCGTCTTATGAACTGTAGAAAGTATTGGCAGCAACAAAACATGACAACATGATGTTTATCGCCAAAGATGGTACTACTTGGAACAGAACAAACTGCCTTTAGTAGTTTGGGTGAAAAAATATTAAAAATTTTCACGTAGATGGTTAGCAGCTGTTTCCTGAAATCTTGTAGAGTCTTTCTTACTGTTCTTCTCATATTTATCTCACGTGACAGACAAACATTAGAAAAATTTGTTTCGTTCCATGTTTTATTACAGATGATAGTATTTCGGTCAACTACGTACGTTTGAGTTAACAGAATCATTCGCTTTGATAATGATTAATTAACACCTATTACGCCTTTTCGAAAAATGAGCTGAAAGTCTTGCAGCCTTTAATATTCATGCTTAAAGCCTTTTTTTGAAATTCGAATGAAAAGGATTTTTTTCCTAAAAAAAAAAATATATTTATCTTAATTTTTTGTTAGAAAATTTTAACAATTTTCATAAAACTTTTATCACACAACTTGTAGTTTTATGTAAGAAATAATACTCTATAAATAGTTTGGGGTTAGCTATCATACTTTCAGAGCAGCCCATATATCCTTTTTTAAGATTTTTAAAAATTTAATTTTTTGTTCGCCTAAAAGTTAAGAAAATTAACGAAAATATATTTAAATAATGATGCTTTGATTTCTTAAATTTTAATGATTAGTCCCCTAACCATTTTCTGTTAAACTCTTAACAGTATTCTGTAAACCTTAAAATATTTGGTATTTGTATTACGTAGGACTTTTCTCTCGTACACTCTCAAGGCCGCTGCATCAGTTCTTAATAGGGTCCATGCCTCTGCGCCATAAAGAAGCACGAGTAGGATGAGTGTCTTATAGAGTGTTAATTTTAAAGTGTTAGTTCTAAAGTTACGATTTGAAAATTCTTTGAAAGAGACGATGATGTCGTCCATTTTAATGACTGAAAAAGTCAATTATTTTTCCGGTAACTGACTATATCATGCCTTTGAATCGCATTGATTAGAGTGCTTTTCGACAAAAAGTCTCAGTATCATCTGGTTCATGTAAATTATATTCCAGAAAATAATTTTAGTTTGTAAATTCAACTTTTGAGTCGAATCGAGTTTAAAAACACAGCTTAAGGCAGTGCTGGAATATATTTTCTTATCATTTCCCATCATCAAACCCACTACCCTCTACTACTCGCTCTTATTTTATAGTAAGGTTTCCTTTCCATTTACCAATTTTTGTTATCGTTGTAAGCTTTCACATGCAAAACCCTGAAAGCAATTGCCAGAAGCAAATACTAGAAACATCATCTAGAATTAAATTGTAATTAATCATTAAATAACTTGGAATTAGCCATCTATTCCCAGTAGTTTTCCATCTGCTTTTCCATGTATTTAAATTAAATTTCCTTACATACATACACGTATGCGCCTATTCTGTAGTTCCATTCACAGTTTAATGGGTCTTGCAACAGCGGCTTTCAAACTTTGACAGATACATCTGTCAAATTGCATCTCGCCTGCTAAGTCTCATAAAATAAATTGGCGTCGACGTACGCAAGTAACTGGCCTGCCTTACTTAGCTTATTGGTCCTTACAACTCTTTAGTTACGATTCCAACCTAGCTTTTCACACCAATTATGTTGTGTGTGTTAATATTATCCATGAGTGGCGGGACTTACAGTTTAATGTCGACTCTGAACGACAGATTTTTGAGAAACTTTTCATGGCAATTTTATTTTACACTCAGACTTTTTGCCAGAAGACTGCTGCGAGGAAGTCGCCGAAAGAAATACTTTTTCTTATTTCGTTTTGTTTGAGATATCCAGGGATTCTTGGACTCTTGTCTAATAAGCCAACTACGGAGACTGCTGTCTAATTAGTTGTCATTTATTTAGTCTGTTTTGTCAAATATTATGGCCATAGTCTAGTAGGTAGTGTGTTGGCTTACTAGACCGTAAGGCTACGGTACAAACCTCAGGTCAGACATCTCGCGCAAAATGAAATATAAAAAAATATTTTTTCGGCGACTTCCTCTCAGTAGATTTCTGGCAAAAACTCTGAGAGTAAATAAGATTGCCATGAAAAGTTTGTCAAAAATCTGTCGTTCGGAATCGACTTTAAACTGTATGTCCCGCCAATCAGGTATAAAATTAACAAACACGACATGGTTGACCTGCAAAATGTTAGTTGCTTTGTGTTTGAACAAAGTATAGTGTTTCATAAAGCCGCTGTACAAAAGGTTTATAATGTTTACTATTTCAAAATGTCTTCAATGTGTATTTTTAACGCAGTCAATAAGCAATCAGGCATCGGATTTATAGTTAATGCATTGTTTGGTAACTTTGCATATCTACAAAATTTATATGCCGTAGTAGAACTGCATACAAACTTTGTATTGATACATTTTGGAAGTCAGCCCATTAATGGTGTGAGAAACTAGGTCGTAATGCTGACTTAAGGGTTGTAATGACCAATTATGTATGCATAGATATAAACGTGCGTTCACTAAATGGACTCTGGATCAGTTGGCAACTGACGCTAACTTTTATCGAACTAAATGGGATGGGCATGAGGGAAGAAGCAAAATACTTCACATGTGGCCTAATCCATTAAATTTATCATTTGTCAATATTTTGATTTCCTGTTGGAAGACCCTGTACTATAGAATGTGCTTTAATTAGTTATCTGATCTCCTTTCAAGCAAGCTTTTTTATTTTACAAAGTATGTCTCTTTCTTGATTTTATTAGTCAATGAAACGCAGAAGGCATTACAGGGGACGACGCTATTAGCACCACATGTGGAAAAATGTCTGCAGAAATCGTAAACATATTCGAATCTACTCTCTGTACTACCTACTGCTACTTCCTTTTTCTCTTTCACACTTTAATTTTCTACACGTTTAGGTCTTGGGTGCTGTAACTAACAGTGCCTTCATCAAAAAACGAATGAAATCTATGTGTATGTATATTTCTATACGTATATAGTAACGCTATCCTATGGCGAGTAGTAATTTAATTACCCTGCATAGGTATATTTCCTGTTGCTAACTGTTTCAATTCCAAAATTTTATATTTAAAACAATCACCTCCTTATGAATACAGTAACATGCCTGTAACATGCTATATTAGAGCATTAGCTTGTAACGTGCTTTTAAAATCTTAAATAATTTATATGATTTGGTTTCTAATTTAAACTCCTTTAATTTATTTTCAAGGGCACACCAACAGTTTTTCCAGCTCAAAATTTTGATCCCGTTAAGGATGCCCATGATTTGCGTAAGGCGATGAAAGGTTTTGGCACTGACGAGGATGCCTTAATCAATATTATATGCCGACGTTCCAATGAACAAAGACAAGTAAGTATGCTTTGTAAAGGAAAAGCATAAAAGCTTAATTTTATAATGAAATGGTTTGTGTCTAGAGTAAATAACGGTAATTAATATCCTTTCTTCTTCTTCTTTTTCTAGGAAATTCAACGCCAATATAAAACCCACTTTGGCAAAGACCTTATTGACGATATTAAATCTGAGACGAGTGGCAATTTTGAAAAACTTTTAGTTGGCCTTTTACGCCCCATTGTTGACTTCTATTGCTGTGAATTGAATGATGCCATGGCTGGCCTGGGTACTGACGAAGATGTTTTAATTGAAATTTTATGCACGCTATCCAACCTTGAGATCCATACAATCAAAAATCAATATTTAAGATGTAAGTCTTATGCGTTAAATAGTTTTCAGAAATCCTATAATATTCCTTCCCTTTCTACAGTGTATGGCGCCCATTTGGAATCTGAATTGAAATCGGAAACATCTGGCAACTTTAAACGTTTATTGGTTTCCTTGTGCACTGCTGCCCGTGACGAAAGCGGTCATACAGATCGTGAGGCTGCTCAAAGAGATGCCCGTGAATTACTGAAGGCTGGCGAATTGCGTGTTGGCACTGATGAAAGCATGTTCAATATGATCCTGTGTCAGCGTAATTATCAGCAATTAAAATTGGTAATGTACCGAGAGTTTTTTGAAAATGTGTTTTCCTTGTTTTTAATTAAAAATTTTAATTTCCTGTAGATTTTCCAAGAATACGAACACATGACTGGCCACTCATTGGAGAAAGCCATTAAAAAAGAATTCTCCGGTGATATTATGGAGGGTCTCATAGCGATTTATCGTTGTGTAACCAATAAGGCTGAATATTTTGCTTCGCGTTTACATAAAAGCATGGCTGGCATTGGTACCAATGACAAGCAATTGATACGTGTGGTTGTAACCAGATGTGAGGTGAGTTAACAAATAAAAGATTTGCAAGGTTTGTCAAGTTCGAGTTGGTTTTTCTAAAAGAGTTTGATAGCAAGCACTTGAATCCGTACGTATTACCAGACAATATAAGCACGTGCAACCTCCATGCTTAAAGCACTGCAGGACTGAGTTTGGACAGGGCTCAAGCTTCTTTTAGGTTAGGTTAGGTTAGTTAAGAGGACGTGTACTTGTCAATTAAGACAAGTACAGTACCCGGAGGTCGAATTGACCCATTGTACAACGTCCTAGTTTCTCACACCACTTATGTTGTGTGTGTTAATTTTATACATGAGTGGTGGGTCGACTCCCAACGACAGATTTTTATTTATTGAGAAACTTTTCATGGCAATTTTTATTTACTCTCAGAGTTTTTGCCAGAAATCTACTGAGAGGAAGTCCCCGAAAAAATACTTTTTGTATTTTGTCTTTGATGCCTGGCCTGGGGCTCGAACCCAGGCTTTTGGTCTAATAATCCAACACACTACCTACTAGACTACGGCGACTTTAAGCTTCTTTTTTATATATTCCCATATGATTTAAAAAGATTTGAAAGTTAAGATCTTCTGCATATGATTAAAAAATATTTGAAAATTAAAATCTTCCGCACCCAAAAAATACGGAAAAGTGTTTGATGTCTTTTGATGCTGTGCCCGTTAAAATGAAGGTTTTTTCAAAGAGTTTGCAATGTGAACTTTACATTAAATTTCCGCCAATAAGTCAAAGAATTTTATTTGCTTTCAATTTCATTTTAATTTACTTTTTTCTTTTGCTTTACTATTGCTTTTGTGTGGTTCTTCTATGTTACTATCCTTGCGCAGAGGTGCATTAGTACTGCGACCATATGATTTGTAATCCCCTTAAAATTTAGGGGGAATTCATATAATGACTCCTTCAAATCTAGAGCCCTGGCAATTTGCAAGATGCTACTCGTTATCAACAATGATAATTCTATGCCAAGCAAGTGATATATGCCCACGTGTTTCCTTCTGGTATTCCTTAATGCCTCACAGCTTCCAAGCATATGTTCTGATTATTCATTTTCATAAACAAAGAGTTGAGTTCATACTGATCCCTAATTCTGAGCAAGTATAGTTTGAGTCTACAATGTAGTGTCAAAAGACTGATGACCAAACTGGGATGCATGCCTCAAATCTCCTCTTTTTGTAATTTCCCAAGTTTAAGTTGCCTCAAAACCATTTGGTTTGCAAACAATCTTTACCTCTCTTTGTATCTCTTTCACTGAGCAAGCATTCGCTTCCGCTCTATAGAAGGATTCTGGTCCCATCAACGGCGTGGAAGATACCTTCCTCGCAAGCTTATCTGCTTGCTCATTGTCGAGATTTCCCGCATGACCTGGGAAACGGCAGAGTATAGATCTATATTCCCTACTTAGCCCTTCCCCAGACAGTCTTCGAGTTGACTTCATAAGAGCCGACGGGTCAAACGACAACCTGACTGTCAGATAGGATTCCTATTTCTTGTTTTTTGTACCTCTTATCCAAGTTGAATTGAGTACATCTTTCACATGGAAGATAGCTACGAGTTTCCCCATGGGCTCAAAATATTTTTGTCTTGAACCAAAACCTTTTTCTTTTTTCTATGATCCATTCTTGACTGATTTGTATACGCCAAAATAGTCTCCCTTTTAAGAGAATATGTAGCGCTTGTAGATTACTACATTCAATTTGTTAGTATCTCGTTGCGTGGCTCTTTCCAAATCGTAGGATCTACTGGTTCTGTCCAGGGTACAATTAAGGATGGAACCGTCAGCCATTTGATTCCTTAATGCACTCACTGCTAACTACGAGTTATCTCGTAGTAGCAAACATTACTGAACAGACCAACTACGAGATAACTCGTATGAAGAGCTTTGCGATTATATTAAACATAATTTCGATATGACTTATTGAATTAACTTTGTTTTTCATTTTAAGGTATTTTTATGTAATAAGATACGAGTTATCTCGTAGTAAACCAAACAACGAGTTATCTCGTCTTTCATTAACTTTATCACAGCTTTTTAAGATTTGCTCTTCACAGCAGACTTCAATTTAAGAAAGCTTCCAATGCCACTGTACGACAGGTTCTTGTTAATCTTGTCCAACTGCATTTGAGCTGTTTCTAGATTTGTCTGGCCTTTGTCTGTCTAGACATGTCTGGCCTTTCCTGTAATGCTCTCTATGTAGACCTTTATATCAATTTACTATTCAGATATGCTTGTACTGTTGTGGTGTTGGCCGGGTTTATCCTCAAGCCCACTGTCGAAAACGAAACTTTCATGTCAAACATTTGACTTCTGGGTATAACATTATCAATTTGATTAGCATTGGATGTGAACATTTTTACTTTGCTGCTTGGAAAAAATAATTGAAATTCAACCCACATTACATAATGGCAAGACCAGGGCACTGATATGCCATGTAGTGCGTGGGATGAAAGATATCCTCTTACTCATTCTTCTCCTCAGACTCACAGCTCCTGTACAAGGCATGACTACCAAAAAGACTGTGGTCCTTGATAACTTTTGATGTGTTCCACTGTTTTCGACCAGAGCCAGCGGTTCAAACGCCAGGTCAGATATCTAGAACCAAACTAAGTGTAGAAAAAATATTTCATAGGCGACATCGCCCAGCAGTCTTGTAACATAACCTCTGAGAGTAAATGAAAATTGCCATGAAAAGTTTCTCAAAAATCTGTCGTTCGGAGTTGACTTTAAACTGTAGGTTCTTTCATGTATAAAATTAACACACACAACATAAGTAGTGTGAGAAACTAGGTCGTAATCCTGACTAAAGGTTTGTAATGACCAATTATGTATGAATGTGTGTTTTCCATGTATTAAGTACGTAATTGGTCATTACAACCCTTCAGTCAGGATTACGACCTAGTTTCTCACACCACTTATGTTGTGTGTGTTAATTTTATACATGAGTGGAGTGACCTTCAGTTTACAGTCGACTCCGAATAACAGATTTTTGAGAAACTTTTCATCTGCTGAGATTTTTTTGTTTTTGTTTGATGCCTGGCCTGGGGCTCGAACCCTGGCTTTACATCTAATAAGCCAACACACTGCCTACTAGACTTCGGCAATACGTTTCCATGTATTGGAGTAGTTTAATAAGAGTGACTTACAGTCTTAAATCGTAAGTGAACGATGATCATGAATCTATTCACAAGGGACACTCTTTACTGCTTTATTCGTTGACTAGTCTGTTGGTGGTCCTCTTGAAATTACATTGAATTCTGTTTTAGGAATCATACCAAACATGCACCCCGTTAGCGACGAATTGCTTTTCGCAGGACATATGCTCCTCAATGTATTTATCAGATGCTACAACCCAAGGATTAGCAATGAATCGTTTTTTTGCTACTCATAAGCACTCATGAAATTTTGAATATAAGTGAGTCAACAGTATTGAAATTTAACTACTCTGATTCATTCATACTCACTACAACATTGATTTATAAGTACAACGTTGACATCAAACTTATACCATTCGAAATATGTTTGATTCATAAGCCTACTCATTCAGATTCATAACTTTAGAAAAATACTTATAATACTCATAAATGATTCGAGTGACTCATAAAATTTACAGTCTTAGTTGACACATAAGTAAAAATGACAAAGACAGCAAGCACAGCAAACACACAACAGTTTAGTGAGTATTTTAGTGCTCGTACATGAATCATACTTATTTTGTGATGGTTTTAAATGTTGAGTACAGGGGAGTCGAAATAAACAACATAATACATGTTGTTAAGAATCATTATGATGAGTACTTAAAACTTTGAATATGAGTAGAGGTTCCATGATATTAAAATAAGTATGAATACGTATAAGTATCAGAAATTATGAGTATGATCCGATTCTACTCATCTTTTTGAATACTCATTACAGATGTCTGCTACATACAAAATACAGGGCCAGTATATCTTTACCTTCTTCGACATAGTCTAGTAGGTAGCATATTGGCTTAAGAGACCCGATAAAACCCCAAAAAGACCAAAACTACCATAATGAAATATAAAAAATATAACTTTAGGCGACTTACTCTCAGCTATTTTCTGGTAAAAACTCTGAGAGTAAATAAGAAATTGCCATGAAAAGTTTCGCAACAAAATCTGTCGTTCAGAGTCGACTTTAATCTGTGGGCCCCTCCTTTTATGAAAAAAATTTCAACACGTGAACGTAGTTCAAACCCGAGCTCAAAGAAATTGAACAAAATAAAAATTGAAACAATATTTCTTTAGGTAACTTCCCCTTCTTCTTCTGTCAAAAACTCTGAATGTAAATAATATTGCCATGAAAAAATTCTCAAAAATCTGTCTATCCGAATAGACTTTAGACTGAAGGTCCCGCATTTCATGTACATACATACATAAATGGTCATTACAACCCTTTAGTCAAGATTGCAACCTAGGTTCTTACACCATTCATGTTGTGTGCGTTGATTTTACACATGAGTGGCAGAACCTACAGTTTAAAGTCGACTTCGAACGACAGATTTTTGAGAAAGTTTTCGTGGGAATTCCTGCATTTTTTGTATAAAATTGAAACACGAGAACGTGGTTCAAACCCCGGCTCCACAACTTGAACAAAACAAAATTTGAAAAAATATTTCATTCGGCGACTTCCCCCCAGCAGTCTGCTAGTAAGAACTCTGAGAGTAAACCAAATTATCATGAAAAGCTTCTCAAAAATATATCTTTCGGAGTAGACTTTAGACTGTAGATCAGGCCTTTCATGTATAAAATTTAAACACACAAAAGGGATAGTGTGAGAAGCTAGGTTGTAATCCTAGCTAAAGCTAGGTTGTAAGGACCAATTTAGTAAGTAAGGAAAAATAAAACGCTATTGAAAATTAAACTCAAATTTGTTAGAACCTGTATAAAAATTTATTTTAAAATTTATTGTAAAAAATTTGATTAAAACTTTCTTTTCAGATCGATATGGCTGATATTAAAACAGCCTATGAGCGTATGTATGGCAAAAGCTTGAAAAGCTGGATTAAAGGCGACACTTCTGGTCACTATAAACATGCCTTGTATGCTTTAGTTGGTGAACAACGTTCAAATTCTTAAAAGCAACGTGGAAAAAATGCTGCAAACCATTACAATTTCTTTTTAAACACATTTTTTTATATAAAATTTAAAAATAATTTTAAAAACACAAAATCAAAATAAAAAATATTTTTTTAAATTTAACGATCGATCACTTTCAAAATCGAATATTATTTTTATAAAAACAAAAAAAAAACAAAGTATTGTTTTGATACAAAAGTGGACTCAATTTATAAAATAAAATCTCAAAAATTAAAAAAAAATCTCAAAAATTTCCTTCAGAAACTGCATTTAATGTTGAAAAAAAAATTTGTAATGTTTTATACAAACAAAAAAAATTAAAATTCTTTTTTAGTTTTTAAATCATATTTTTACTGTCCATTATAATCATTATGCTTAAAAATAAAAATACTAAAAATAAATAAAAATAAAAAAAAAACAATTTCAATAATATAACTGCCTTATGAATATCGTAACTTTTGCTTTTTAAAATCTGAGTGAGTACCATAAGAATATCCCTTCCAATACCTATGTAAACCTAACCGGCTGCCGCCATTAATTTTTCAAAATTTTCACTTCCACAAAAATGCAATCGTTTTTCACATAATTACGTTGCCCGAGCACGGCGTGTGGTATATGAAAGAACTGTTTCGTTTGTATATAATCATCACTCTTCTTGCGTACATTAACCACTTTTATATAATCCTCAGTGTCCGCTTGATTATAGGTTTGATCACGTAAAATAACTTCTGCCAGCAAGCGACACGGCCACGACAACAAGGGATCATATTCACCGCCAATAACATTTAAACAGGCAATCATGTTGCGCCCCTTCCACGTACCTTTACCATTTAAATAAATATCCAGCTAAAGTCATAAAGAAAGTTTAAAGGTTAGTGTTTGTATTTCACAATATAACAATTATTTTCGTACTTACCCTTAATGAATAGCCAAAGGGTTTGTTCGAAAACATGGCACTATGCAATATGGTATCGTATTGTTTAGCCTCTTCAAGCTTTTTGGAAAAATCTTTGATTCTCCACACCAGATGGCCTAAAATATTGTTACGAAAAATGAAAATGGTTTTATTGTTAAACATTAAAATAATATAAATAATAAACAAAAGCTACAAAAACAAAAACAATGGACTTGTTTACATGACCAACGAATAAACAAAAATATAGCAGCAACATCAGTATCCAAAAAGGAATAAACAAGTAAACAAACAGGCAACAACAACACTGCAACAACAACGAAAACAACATGTTTACATGTATAGCGATTTCGCGAAGACTAAATTATCCTCCTTCAAGAGCATTCATCAGACTGTTTACCCGGCGATATAAAAGGCTATACAAAGCAGGCAACCGCAACACAAAAGAATTCAGTCAGTCTTGTGTGAAGACGCGTTGCGTGTGAATAGAATAATTGTGGTTTGAAGATCACCCTTGTAAAGATCTAACGAACAAATATTATTGTGTACGCGTTAGAGTGTAAAGAAGAATAACAAATAAAACAAATTGTTGTTGTTTAAATCAAGTTGCGAAACCGTGGCACACGGAATTTATATTTATTTGCAAGCTACGAACTCATATTTTAAACGTTTTTAAGAAAGTAAAAATTTAACAATTTTAAAAAGTTGACATTAAAAGTACCTTCTATTTGAACTTTAGTTACTTAAATCAATCTTAGTACAAAGGAAACGAAGTTTCTAAACATTGTCGAAAACATAAAAGTTCTCTTGTGTATCCTAAAATCCATTATAAGTAAATTGACATTTGAAATTTGAGAATAACTAAATAGAATTACAACCCTGTTGCTATACCTTCCTAAAGAAAAAAATAAGGAGAAGGCAATCATATTCCGACAGTTATGCTCCCCAAAGTTGCTTGGATACTACACGGTAATCTCCTTCACTTCTAATTACATGCTTACTTACTTGCTTAATTGATCATTACAACCGTTTAGGCTGGATTAGGACCTAGCTTCTCACACTACTTACTTTGTGTGAGTATGTGTATGCATGTTATACATACATAATTGGCTATTATAACCCTTCAGTTAGGATTACAGATTAGCTTCTCACATCACTCATGTTACATACATTCATAATTGGTCATTACAACCCTTCAGTCAGGATTACGACCTAGTTTCTCACACCACTTATGTTGTGTGTGTTAATTTCATCCCTGAGTGGCGGGACCTACAGTTTAAAGTCACCTCCGAACAATAGATTGTTTTGAGAAATTTTTCATGGCAATTTTATTTTACTCTCAGAGTTATTGCCAGAAATCTGCTAAGAGGAAGTTACCGAAGAAATATTTTTTTCATATTTCGTTTTGATGTCTGACCTGGGTTTTGAACCGTGGTCTTACGTCTAATAAGCCAACACACTACCTATTAGACTATGGCGACTTCTCTCACGTTCTCTTCTCACTTCTCTTACGTTGTGTGCTTCAATTTTATTTACGACTAACAGGATCTACAGTTTAACATTGACGCCAAACAAGAAATTGTAGAGGCTTTTCTTTGCAAATATATATACGACCACAATGCTTTACATCTCCAAAAGAACGCTGAGTAAGATTTTGATGGTTTAGACCTGTCATTAAATCCCAGCTCTATCAGACAGTGTTTCCAGCAACCTTGCTTAACATTGTTCAGGTTTGGTGGACGGTGTGCAAGAACCAATGTCATCGCCAATTGATAGACAGAGTACATATGAGGTCAACTGTCGTGATCTCCAGTACTCTCTGGAGTCAATCGATTGACTCCACTTATTTTCTGTCTAAATATAGAGCCGAGCTGGTTGCAGTAAGGCTTAATGCAGTTAAAACTTGACTCAACTTAGACTATGGACTCGTAGCAATTCTGAGGTGGTTGATAATATAACGTAATTTTCTTGCCTGTTCTCATCTGTTAATGCCGGTGATTTCTCAGGGACATTTTTAATGATTAAAAGATAACTCTTCTACTAGTTCCCTACATAGAAATAGAACTATCTTCGGCATGTTATAGGATATAGGTATTTCGATTGCCTCAGCTAATTTTGATATTGTCGACTTGTGTCCGAAGATGCTAAATCTCGTTGGCGGCAGGAGGCTACGTGCAATATTGTTGTACTCTGTTGGACACGTATGGACAGAAAGAGGACCAAATCACTACTGTCCTTAAATTGCATGGCCATCCATATCAAAATAGCAACCTACACGGGCCACTCTCCTTTTGACAGCCATGCCGAAAGACTTGGCATTCTGACGAAAGACTTTTGCAGGAGCTGTGGGTCTGAGGAAGAGGAAGAGGAAGAAACTGTCTGCGTTTGCCATAAAGAGACGGAGGTTTTAACCTGTCATTTTCTAACATCCTGGACCGAGCTCTCTAATATAAAGATTGCTGCAATAGGAAAATTAATTTGGACTTTATTTGGATGGTTTCATTTAGGGAATGTTTGATCGCTGGATAGAATAGATTTTGATACCACAATGGGCTTAAATGCTGATCTAAGTGGAACCTCTTCATTTAGGGGGGTCCGCCACCTTACTTAATCTAACATAGATAGGTTTGTGGATGTTTATATAGTCCCCATTCTCCTCTACGGCGAGGAAACATGGATGCTCTTGTTGCAAATGTTTTGGCTCTTTTCGAGATTTTCTTACGATCTTCGCTTTAGTGCGAGTTGGCGAGCAGTATGTGCTCCTCAACGATATGGACGTTGCTCAGCTCACTAATATCCAACGGCTTCGCTGGATCGACCATGTCGTTCAGGATTAAAAGTCTGTTACGGCTCTCTGACTGCTTGATTTTTGAACTAGCAGATGTCGACGTAGAGAACACTTTTGTCTATGTTAGGAGGACAAAATTGAGAATGCTTTATCATCGATTGGTGTGACTAAAACGTGAAGTCCTTGTATATTAAGAGGTAAAGTATTAAGGTAAGGAAGTAAGCCTTAAGGTAGGCCGATATCCAACAAATGGGAGCTTAATTAAGTAAATAAGGTGTGGCCAACAGAGCACAAGCCAAAGTCATGACATCCATTACAATCGCCCTGAAAGAGGAACAGTAGTAACAAATAAACAGGCAGAAAAAAGAGCAGAGGCAGAGAAAGTGTGATAGGGAATAACATGTTATGCGAGCATACATGCTCATCTCTCAGCCACAATAAAACTAAGCTTGTTTGAAGCATTAAAAGAACCATATCCAAGGGTATGCATTTGACTTTTACCCAGAATAGTGCTACAACAAAAGGGATGCTCCATCACTTCCAACTTCTCCTAAGTCTTCAAGTACATATATACGTAAATGGTTATTACCACCCTTCAGTCAGGATTACGACCTAGCTTCTCGCACCACTTATGTTGTGTGTGTTAATTTTATACATGAGCGGCAGAACCTAATGTTTAAAGTGGTATCTGAACGACAGATTTCTTGAGTAACTTTTCATGACAATTTTGATTTACTCTGTGAATATTTGCCAGGAATCTGCTGAGAAGTCGGTGAACAAATATTTTTTCGTATTTCATTTTGTTCGAGATGTCTGATCTGGTTGGTTTGAACTGTGGCCTTACGGCTAATAAGCTATCACACAATCTACTAAACTTCGGTGACTATTGATCACCCTCAACGAAAATCATATTAGAAATCGCATTAGATGTACATGGGTACATACCAGCAGCTCAAAAGCCTGTCATATAGTAAAACATATGCTTGAAAAAGGTTAAAGTTGTCAAAGCAATATTCCTTACATCAATGCCCCCATTCCGGTTTCAATACATCCGTTCAAATGGTTATAAGAGGTTCACTTATGTGATATCTAATTTCTTAACGAAAAGTAACATGAATACTAAGCAAGATTGAAAAGGAAATTAAAGTTGAAGAAAACAATGAAGATTCTGACCAGAGTTGAGCAATGTATCGTTTTTTCGCTACTCATAAGTACACATGAAATTTTGAATATAAGTGAGTCAACAATATTGAAATTCAACTACTCTGATTCATTCGTACTCACTACAACGTTGATTTATAAGTACATGTTGCAAAGAGTATGAGTACAACGTTGACATCAAACTTATACCATTCGAAATATGTTTGATTCATAAGCCTACTCATTTAGATTCATAACTTTAGAAAAATACTTATAATACTCATAAATGATTCGAATCACTCGAATTTACAGTCTTGGTTGTTGTTTACAAAAAAAAGTAGGAAGAAAAAGACAAAGAAAGCAAACAAAGCAAATACACAACTCTCTAGTGAGTATTGTAGTGTTCGTATGAGAATCAAACTTATTTTGTGATTCTTATAAATGTGGAGTCTTGGAGAGTCGAAATCAACGACATCATGCGTATTGTTAAGTATGAAAATGATGAGTACTTCAAGCTTTGAATATGAGTAGTATGAGTATGATATTAAAATAATTATGAATGCGTGTAAGTATTAGAAATTATGAGTATGATGCGATTATACTCATCTTTTTGAATACTAAGTGCTGATCTCTGATTCTTACTCCACATATATTTTTCCTTACCTCTTGAGTTAATATAACTGGTCAAACGTTGCTGTGTGGCAATGTGATTCTCTATATCGGCGACCAATTGCATGGTGTGATGTAAATTATGATCAATATTGGTGGCCATTTTTTCCAGTTTATCACAACGCTCTTCTGTCTCACAGACAATATGTTTCATGCTTTTCACTTCCAAATCCAAAGCTGCGGTCTTGCCGTCATCGTTGCACGATAGTTTTGTATTCAAATCAACATTAATGGCTTGAAGAAAATTTTCAATTTCGATGAATTTATCGCTGAAATTGAAATATGAAATTAAGAATCATTGTCGCTTCCAATGATGTAATAATACCTACAGATTGTTTTTCTCATGTTGGACAACAGTTTCTTCCAATTTCATAATGTTGTCGTTTAGAAGATTTTGATGTTGCGTTACCTCTAAAGAGATTTTATTAACGTGCTGCTCCAAATCATCGATCTCACGTTGTAGTTCAGCTTTTAAAGACTTTGTTGGAGGAAAAGAGTTGTTGTTGTTGTTAGAATGCAATTTTTAATTGATTTAATGAACAAACCTGTGTTATATCATAGCAATAACGAAAATCCTGTTGACACTGTTCCACCTCAAAACAGCGTTGAGTGTTCTCCTCATCTAAACGCTTTTGCAGTTGTTTTAACATCTCCTCAGTGGAGTGCGACCATTCATCGTGTATTTGATTTTGTTTTCTTAGATTGCCTACATCGGTTATTAAATGTAAACGCTGGCGTATCTCCTCATTCAACACCGATCTCAGAGTATTTATTTCATTCTCCACCACTTGCACACGATGATCCACATGATCGTCCATTCTCTCTACACTTTTACTTCGACGCCTGCTGCGTGGACACTCCTTGAGGTGGGCTCTCATACGTATACGTGGCACAAATACATTGCAAGTGTTGGGGCACTGTTCCAGCACTTGGCCACAATGTATTAAATGTTCCTACCGGGCATGAAATCATAATTCCGTGATTATTCTTACATTAACAAAATATTTTCAAGTTTATTATTAAACAGCAAATATTATTATCTTATCTTGTAAAATAGAGGCCGGGGGAGGGGTGAAAGGGGGTTGCTTTATTAAATTTTGTTGATAAAGACTACACAGTAAGCATGTTTGTTTGTTATGCTCTTTGCTATAGCATTAGAATACAAGTCTTTGACAAGTCTTTGTAATGTTTGGCCCTTTTGATGGCGGTTTATTTTAGTCAAAAACTTATGAAAAGGGGGAGGGGGGTGGTATTTAATTTATCGATTATATTTGACATTGAAACATTAAAAAGCTTTTTAATTCATTAAAACTTATTTTAAAATTGAAGGGCGTTAGCTTGGAATAATCAATCAATCATCAAGTGAGAAAAAGGAAATTTTTAAATGCGACTGGCATTAGCTTAGGGTGTCTGTAAGGAAATAAATTATCGGAGAGGGTGATTTTTGTAATGGACTGTAAAGAAGACATTTTTAACATTTAAAAAAGGCTGTTACAACTCTGATAAGAGGTTATTACTCCTTTGCTGAAATTTTCTACGACTTTTTTCAAAGAGATGTGGCTCCAACTGCACCGATGATGTGTTGGATTTCGGACTGCGGCTCAGGAAATTTATTGATGCTGCATTAAAACGATTTATAAACGCGCTCTGTGATAACGGGTCCGCCATCTAACACTTTTTTTTCAACTACTGCTTATTTCGTGAATGGTAACACTTAGCTCATGTCTGATTTGACAGACAATTAGTTTTATTCTTCCGCTGAACGAATATGGTTGTGTGCGCTTGAACAACGCTGGAAAATATTGCGACATTACTTTGAAAATCATGGTAATGTTGCAGAATGTGTGCGAAAATTACGTACGGATTTTGGAAGAAGAGCAGCACCGTCAGCTCCTTATGTTCGTTATCTTGTGAAAAAAGTGAAAGAAACTGGCATCCTCATCGATAAACCAAAGCGTGAAAAGCCAAAAACAGTGCGTACACCCGAGAATATTGCTGCTGTGGCAGAAAGTGTGCGTGAAGCGCCATCAACATCAATTCACCGTCGTTCTCAACAATTGAACATTTCGGCGACATCATTGAGACGAATTTTGCATAAAGGTCTTGGTATGATGCCATACAAAGTCCAATTGGTTCAGGAGTTGAAGCCAATTGGCCATCCAATGCGTTTTCGCTTCGCTAAGTGGGCCTGCCATCGGCTTACAGAAGATGCCGATTTTAGCAAAAAAAAACATCTTTTCATATGCAGCTCATTTTGATCTTGGCGACGCACCCAAAATGAGTCACTGTTTGGTGCGGATTTTGGTCCAGAGGCATAATTGGGCCATTTTTCTTCGAAAACGAGCAAGGAATGGCCGTTACAGTCAATGGCCATCGTTATCTGACCATGTTGAACGAATTTTTGTTCACAAAAATTGAAGAGAACTATATTAGCAACATTTGGTTTCAAAAGGACGGCGCTACGTGCCACACAGCCGAAGCTACACTCCATGTTTTGCGCCCTGTTTTTGAAGATCGCATTATCAGCCGCAGAGCTGTTGTCGTTTGGCCACCTCGGAGCTGCGCTTTAACACAGTTGGACTATTATTTGTGGGGTGACGTCAAATATAAGTGCTACGCCGACAAGCCAGAGACAATTGATGCTTTAAAGGACAATATTCGTGAAGCCATTGGTGAAATACAGCTGCACACAATCGATAATGTGCTTAAAAATTGGACCGATCGTGTAGGCTACTGCATGGTCAGCCGTGGCAGCCGTTTGAATGAAATTATTTTCCATTATGAACCGGAAGGATTGTACTTTCAAATAAAAAAAGAAATTTGAGAAAATATTCAGTAGTTTTTTTTAAAGCATTTTCAAAAAAAAAGTTATTTGGCGGACCCTTTAGGTGGCATTAACTCTCTGAAAGCACGTAAGGTCTAGTTGAGTCCTCAAGAACTCCGTCCCGTTCATAGTCATGTAATTTTGGTCCCATCATTTCCATTTAAAAATAAGCAGCGCCTGGAAAAAAACCTCCAAAACGGCCTTTTGATGTTTGGTTTTCTCTCGTTAGAACAACTAATTTCAACCTAAGACGACGGACACAATGATCGCTATTACTGGTGACTGTTTTACTAAAATTGGCCACAATTTTATGCCTCTTTCTTCTGAAGTTCTATTATAGATATATAATATATATAATACACCTCATTAATGACACTGTGGGAGATGACATCTTTTCGGAGTCAATGGTTAGAGGCCAATTTATAAGGTTACCTTATCACTGCAACGTCTGATAGGCTACAGTCTACTGTAGGGATTATTAAGATTAATAATCTTGTTGGAAAGGATATAATCATACATAACAGCCAGGCGATCGTCCAAGCATTTTCATTTCTAACAAAACGATCTCCAAGATGGTTTACAGCTGTTGCAAGTCTCTTTATGAGATAGTGGACATATGGGTATTGGGATGTTGTAATATTCAAGGTTAGGTTAGGTTAGAGGACGTGTACTAGTCAATTAAGACAAGTACAGTACCCGGAGGTCGAATTGACCCATTGTACAACGTCCTAGTTTCTCACTCCACTTTTGTTGTGTGTGTTAATTTTATACATGAGTGGTGGGACCTACAGTTTAAAGTCGACTCCGAACGACAGATTTTTGAGAAACTTTTTCATGGCAATTTTATTTACTCTCAGAGTTTTTGCCAGAAATGTGCTGAAAGGAAGTCGCCGAAGAAATAATTTTTGTATTTTGTCTTTGATGTCTGGCGTGGGGCTCGAACCCTGGATTTGCGTCTAATAAGCCAACACACTACCTACTAGACTACGCCGATTTCAAGGCAATTGTAGAACGAATGGTGTGACAGAACCGTCGAACTCTCTTGGAAAACTTTTTAAACACCTGCGAGCTTATAATTGATGCTGGATTCTGGCAACGTCTGGCGGACGGCTACTCATAGAAAGTCTGCTCAAAAACTTTACGCTCAATATGGTTGTTGAAATTATTAATGAACATTGCCTGATTGGAACATTTTGTTGTGGAATTGATAAAAATTGCAATAAAATTTAATAAAGTTGAGCGGGGTTTTCATCCTCCATTCTATGCGAATTGCATTCCTTTTTTGTGGTTTGATGAAGTTTTTTAATAAGAAAAATCGCATTGAAATATGGCTGCAAATATCACTAACAGACTGAGAAAAGCCTCCATCACCCTCTACGCCTGTAACAGGGTGTTGGGAAATAGGGCCTGAGGCCTAGGATGACTCACTGGATCTACACAGCGGTGGTCAGGCCTATCCTGACCTACGGATGCCTGGTGTGGTGGGAATCCCTGAATAAGACAACGAACTTAAACCTGATACGCAGGTTACAACGATCTCCTTCCATAATTATAAGTGGCGCCCTGCGCACTACTCCTACGATCGCTCTAGAAATGATCTTATACCTTCTACCGCTTGACATATACTGCAGGAGTGTAGCGGCTAAGGTTAGTAGACGTCTTTGGGCGTCTGGACAATGGCATGCATCGAGCATTGGCCATACGAGGATAATTGAAGAAATTGATATTGTCGGAAGCATTGACTATATGACACCGCGATATGACTTCTCTATGAATTTGAGGACATCCATTCCGAAAAGGGAGGACTGGAGGAAAGGTACGCCCCACCTCGCGGGGGATACCGCAGAAATCTACACCGATGGCTCCAAATTGAAAGGAGCCGTTGGAATTGGTATCTATGTGAAATCAATCGGAATACACAAGTCTATTACGGTGTTCAGATATGCACCTTTATTGCGTAAATCGCAATTAACGCCTTTATTGAGCTCAATATTTCATACAAAGTTTCAATTAATTATTGGGCAATAAATACGCAAATTGTTATAATATTGAGTAAAACAGTCATAAGTATATTCTGTGCGCATTTTACAATTAACCGAACACTTTCTGTTGATATTTGACAACTCAAATGTCAGCAACGAAAAACAAAAACAAAATAAAAACAATGTTGTTGAAACACCCAGACGTCTTGTTTACCTGCTGTCAAATAAATATTGAATACGCAGCTGAACTGCGTATATTATTATGTCTGAACACTTAAAATATTGTACTCAATAAACCGAATATTGTCTCAATAAAAGTGCATATCTGAATATAGTATATAAGACTACCAAACCACTGCAGCGTCTTTCAGGCGGAAGTGTCGGCAATTCAGGCTGCGGTGAAAATTATTGTGGACAAAAATGTTCACAGGCGAAAAATCACCATACTTTCCGATAGCCAAGCGGCCATCAAAGCATTGGATTCTAGTGTAATAAACTCCAAGACGGTGGACTATAGTCGCATATGTCTCAATAAGATGGCGAACCGATATGATGTTTGTATCACATGGGTACCGGGATATTCCCGGCACTGCAGAGCGGATGATTTGGCCAGAAGGGGCACGACCATCAAATTCTCTAAATTGGGGACTCCTTTGGATACCTGCAGGCTTATAATTGACAATGCAATCGTGGACCTTGTCAACAGACAAGACTAGTTGGGCTTCTTCGGATAAGGGCAGAACGGTGCAAAAAATCTGGCAAGGCTGGATAGGAGGCGCATGGTGACTCTGCTTAAACTCCAAAGAAGCAGGCTCAGCGCTGTTATCGGGGTTATTAAGGGGCATTGTACTATAGGAACGCATGCGAGGCGGATTGGTCTTGGACACCTTGCGAATGATTTCTGCAGAAGCTGTGGAAATGAGGATGAGAGGTCGCCGTAGTCTAGTTGGTAGTGTGTTGGCTTATTAGACGTAAAGCCAGGGTTCGAGCCCCAGGCCAGACATCAAGCTAAATGCGAAAAGTATTTCTTCGCCGACTTCCTCTCAGCAGATTTCTGGCAAAAACTCTGTAAGTAAATAAACTTCTCATGAAAAAATTTCTCAAAAATCTGTCGTTCGGTGTCGACTTTAAACTGTAGGTCCCCCGCCACTTATGCATAAAACTACACAACATAAGTGGTGTGAGAAACTAGGATGTTGTACAATCGGTCAATTCGACCTCCCGTTGATGTACTTGTCTTAATTGCCAAGTACACGTCCTCTAATCTAACCTAACCTAACCTAACCTGTGGAGATGAGTAAGAGGATGAAACTATTCTTCACCTACTTTCCACATGCCTGGCACTTGGTCAGATGAGAAAGAGACACCTGCGCGCCTACTACCTGGAGAACATAGATGAACTGTCATGCATGGATATTGGCAGTCTTAGTCGCTTCATCGGAAGCTCCAAGTGGTTCTTGGACTAGGGGAGAATGTGAAACTGTGGTATCAAAATGGGCCCTGTGTGCGCTCATGACTCCATCGAGGGGACAGCCCTACCTACCATGGCTGCATTTTAAATTGGCAATATTTTAAGTGACGACCCCTGTATTTTAATAACAGTCTTAATAGTTTTAATACTTTTAATGGCATATCTTTATCGATGACTAATAAAACGATAAAAAATGTTTTTCTTACGCCGCAGATATTTTCAAAACACTTGTGGAAAATGATTAAAGAATTGGTTTCGTTTTAAAGTGCTTACCGTAAATGTTTGCGAATCAAACCATTCATTACAGAATAAACATGAAGACTTTTCATATTTGATAATTGTTCTTGAGCCGGAAGTTGAGTGTTGTTGTTGGTGGTGGAGTTCTGGTTCTTGTTGTTCAGTGTTGTTTATGTTGGAACCATTCATGATGAGCGTCATACAAGACACTGAGAGAAATTTTTTTAATAAAAAACTTAAAACTTTTTTATATTGAAAATTGTCAAATTTAAGTGTTCGCCTTGCTTGATAACGTATCAAAAAATTGATTGGCGTTCCACTATTATTTGCTTAAGACACGGTAATTAATAATTTTATTTTGACAATAGAACTTAATGATGTCAGAGCTTCTAAAAACAATTTCTTTTTATTTGTTTAATAAAGAATAAAATTTTTTTCTTCTCATTTATTTCTTTAATAAAGATTTGTGGGTGTATAGATATAGCTGCCACATATTCATGTATTATTTCATTGAATCAATTTTTTTTTATTTTTTTATTTATAATCAGCACAACATAATATTGACAATAAAAAGAAATTAATTTTTAAATATTTAAAGTAAATTAATTGAACAAAAAAAAAAATAGGAAAAACAATTTATACAACAATAGACTACGACAAGTGCGAATGGAATACGACTAAATGAGTGTTTAAATAAAAATTCGAAATCGGTATCATTTCATATCATTTTCATTGTTATTGTACGACGTTTGCCACTGTTATCAGTTGCAGAACGAAGACCGTAAAACATACACAATAACACTTGTTTGAAGCTGATAATGACTGGTCGTTATAAAGAGAAAAACTTCCAAGCTGGCAAAATAAGATCCAAATATTTGTCTGCAATAAAGTTTGATAAGACAAGCATTCTCTCAGCAAAATGAGAGTTGTAGAGAGAATTTATCATATGATAAGAAAACGCGAAGTATTAATTAACACAAGCACCCTACAATTTCAGTTATGAATAGTGGGAAATGAATAGTTTGAGTACGGACTGCCGCAGTAGTCTAGTACGTAATGTGGCTGCCTTCCAAAATGTATCAATACAAAGTTTGTATGCAGTTCTATTACTGTATATAAACTATGTAGATATGCAAAGTAACCAAGTAATCCATCAACTATAAACCCGTTGCCTGATTGCTTTTTGACTACGTTAAAAATACACATTGACGACGTATTGAAATAGAATACATTGAATATATTTTGTACAGCGGCATTATGAAACACGATACTTTGTTCAAACACAAAGCAACTAACATTTTGGAAGGCAGCCTGTGTTGTATAAAATTAACCCACACAACATGGAGTGGACTGAAAAGTTTTAATGACCAATTATGTATGTATGTATGTGTGAATAGTTTCACTGTTCCCCTCAATAGACATGTTTAAATGCCGTCATGTAGAACAGTGATAGACAATCATTTGATCGTACTTAATTTGTTGTTTGTTCTTAAGCCGTCGTAGTCTAGTAAGTAGTGGTTTAATAGATGTAAGGCCACGGTTCAAACCCCCAGGTCAGACATTAAAACGAAAATATGAAAAAATATTTCTTCGTCGACTTCCTCTCAGCAGATTTCTGGCAAAAACTCTGATAGTAAATAATCATCAATCATCGGTTTTTAAGCTCCAATAAAAGGCAACTCCAAAAGAAAAAATTAAAGAGGGCTGGTTCGAAATGACGCCACAAAACATAATTAATCATAGCGAGAAAAAAAATCGATCTTCCAGTTACTACAAGATATATTGACCATGTTTCCAATGCTAAACCATTGATTAAGTCCATGCCACAATAAACTAAGACAGCGGGAGATGTCTGAGATTTTCCCAAACATAAATTCATCACTGGTATGATCTAAACCAAGAAAGCATTGTACGATCTAAAGAATTTCTTACACAATTTTAAGAACTTTTACAACTAGGTTGGAAGAGAGCAGACCATTGGTTTGTCTCTCATGACTACATCATCAAATAGGCTCATTGTGTGTTCACCTATACAATATACCAAGCCTACTTTCTACATTAAGTATAGCTTCCTTGTATAGCTTCTTTCAGTCCTCTGCGAGATATTATGTCTGGTATCGTATATTTCCTAAAATATTAGGATCTTCAGGTCACGAAAGCTGAGCAATGACATAAATGTCGAATATTTTTTATCGCCTTTTTACATTTCCCGATGGTCCTTGATTTCGTTTACAATTATTGCCCTAATCGTTAGTGAAGATATTTAAATCCTGATATATAATCAGTACAATCCGGCTTAGACAATCAAAAATTTGCCTCAATTTATGGGCAAGTTTGATTGAAAATAGCGCGATACGAATGTGTTCATTTTCTTAAAGCTACTTTTTTCTTCTTTTCACTTCTTTCAGAATTTCCTTTATATAGGGTGGGCCATTTAAAAGTTTAAATTTAGAAATGCAATAAAATAAAAACGATTTAAAATTTTGGCATATTAATTTTTTTGTTGTGAAGACAATTGTTCCGGTTAGAAATGAAATATCATTTTGCTGCCACAGCGGCCTCACAGTACCTCATTCAATCGGACCAATTTTCGCGCACTATATCGGTTGTATCTCGGCAATGTGATCATGAATGTTGACATTCAAACGCTCAATTGTCTCGTGTTGGTGTAACACTTTTCTTTAACAGCGCCCCATAGAAACTAGTCCAACGGTTCGGCTTATTAAACGGCCGTCAAACGTTTGACGTAATAAATCGGTTGTGGCATGAGATGTGTGACAAGTTGCACCGTCCTGTTGAAATCAAACATCGTTTACATCAATAGCATGTAGAGCGGGTACAAACAATTCAGTTATCATGGTGCATTAGGTGTCTACATTGGCCGTAGATGGTCCGGTTAGATTTTTCCAGATCTCATCAATTGCAGCAAACAATATCATGATTATACTTCCCTCGATCTTTATAGGGTATCTTTATAATGTCACCTTCAAGCCATTTGCTATGAAAATTTTTCGGAATGCTGCTCGGTTGCAACAATTGCAGAGGTATGGATTATTGCCCCACAAACTGCAAGAATTCGATTCTCAGAATATACTTGAAAGCCTTGCGAAAACTGCTCTTTGAATAATTATTCTCTGAGAGTACAGTGCCTGTCAAATGTTGTTTACTAACCTCAGGTTATTGCTGGATAGTCTGATGGAGGAGTCAACTCTCTTCTCAGTGTAATTTCCTAACAAAAGTTGAAATTGCGTCAAAGTGTGTTTGCCAGTTTTTTATCTTCCTTTGCGTTGAAGATGCCTAAAAAATTAACATTGGAAGTAGTATTGTTTTTATAAGGATATCAAAGTGTGTCTTATGACCTCCTAGAAAAAGGTTTTATTTTAACATTTTTACACTTTTTTCCATTACCCCTCTTGGGAACCTATGGCTTCCACAAACCATTTCCATCTTATCCGGTTGACTGATTCTATGTTTGCAACTCCTATGCAACTCCAAAGACTATGGCTTCAATTTTTGAAATCTTCAATAAAACAATTCAACATCCTTTTTTATTTATATGTATTAATGTCGGCCACAATGATGTATGTATGGTACATACAATATTACAAGCAAGATAAGAAATGATAAATTGAAAAGGACACCGATGATGATAGCTTTACTGAGTGTTGTTATTGGAAAACTGCCAGATCTCCAAAGACATCAAACGTACAACATACATACATATGTATGTATGTATGGCATAAGAGACACGTAAGTAATAGGAAAACAAGCAAAGTTAATAAAAACAACACCTCTTTGGGATAAAACTGACAGTGACCCACATACACAAATATACTTAAACCGGTGAATACAGCACAACGCACAACGTCTGTGTAAGGAAATAAAATTAAAATCTTAAAATTTTTATCTTTGCATAGAGAGACTTTCGATCTATTCCTTGAAGACTTGTTAAACAAATTTTTTTTTATTTCCTTTCCTTTCATGTGCACGAGTGTTAAAAAATTAAAAAAAAAAATACACTAACTGGCACGTTTCCTGCCTAAGAACATTAAATCCAATTTTATTGTGACCATTTCGTTTGCGACCATATAGCATATATAGAACGTGTGCATTTTAGGAATATTAAGTTGAACAAAGTTAAATACTTGTTGAAGAATTTTAAGGATACCCACATGATTTGTTTGTTTGTTTGTTTGTATCTTTCTATTTTAGCTGAGGCGTGATTTAAATTTTTTCGCGCCAAAAATACTAGAAGCCTTTTTTTACTATTTCCGTTGGAGTTTTTATTTATCATACGGCTTACTGCTCGTCAACACTCACTCATAGTTTGAGTGAATTTTTTGTTGTTATGCTCATGACGTAAATATATGTATGTGAGTACTTGGAGTATTTTGTACTAAAATGTGGAGGCAGGACAAAGCTTTAGCGATGTCATTGACAATGACTTATGCAATGCAATTAATAGCATATAAAAAGAGTTGCCAGGTTTCTTTTATAAATTTTCTAATTTCCATAGCCATCTTGAATTCAAAAGAAAACATTAGAGTTTGTTTGTAACACAGTAAGCTCTTTTGTTGGCCATCTTTGGTGTACCGTTGTCTTATTGAAATCTGAAATCTATTTCATCGATCATAACACAAAACCCTGTTCCGTGCCTAAAGAATCATGCGTCTTTTGGAGTGCAATATTGAATCGAGCCTATTTTTGATTTCCTGCACTGAAGTAAACCATATTACAATAAGAGCGTTCGGCATCAATCGAACAAAATATCAAGGTCTCGGTTATGCTACGCGTTAAGTAAAACTTCGCAAAATTTTTCGTGTCTCACTATGGCCTCATTTGTAGTTGCCTTCTCTGGTCATTTTTAAGCTAATGTTCGCTTAAATCGAATTAGGTTGCCCCGATGACCTGGTTGATAGTCGATTTCCACCAGAGGCTCTGTGTGTTTGGGTTTTTCTGACATTATAATTGATTACTTACAATAGAAAAAGAAAATGAGAATCTTCTTGTATGGATGACTTTGACGTATATATGAACAAGTGGGCGTGTCACCTCCCAGAGTCTACATATATAAAAATGAATGCTTGTTATAGAATCGTAAACTATGCATTTGATCATGTTATGATCTTGAGCAAAGTTTTTGCTCATGAGCCTACGAAGGTTTCTAAGTTGGTATGACCAATTTCCGACAGGAGGTGCCACCGAAAATTACTCAAAATGAATTAAATCGTAAACTGTGCATTTGATCATGTTATGATCTTTAACAAAGTTGTTCCGCATGTGTCGACAGAGGTTGGTGCGATTAATTTCCGATGGATGGCGTCACTGAAAATTATTCAAAATGAATGACAAGCAATTGGTAGGCCTACACCTCAAGCACGGAAGAAAAAAGCATTACGAGCCTCAGAATCAGATGAGCATTGAGACTGGAAAATCTTGGAGTATATGCCGCTGAGACCCGTTCGCTTGAACCACTTGAACAACGAGAAGTGAGGTTAGAAACTGATCGAATGCGTACTATTCAGGCTCGCTCATCTGAATCATCTGGACAACGGGAAACAAAATCAATAAAATGATTCAAAATTAATTGAACATTTGTGTAATGTCTATCCTTCAAATTTATTTTAGTTGGTGGCGCAGCAATACGCGCAGGGTACAGCTAGTATTTAATAAAAATAAAAATTTAATAAATTTATAGGTAGTCAGCGTGTAAAAATATCTTTTTAGGAAGGCTATCTAGCTATCGGACGTCGCCGTAGTGTAGTAGGTAGTGTGTTGGCTTATTAGACGAAAGGCCAGCGTTCAAATCCCAGTCATCAAAACAAAATACAATACGGCGACTTCCTCTCAGCAGATTTCTGGCAAAAACTCTGAGAGTAAATAAAAATGCCATGAAAAGTTTCCCAAAAATCTGTCGATCGGAGTCGACTTTAAAATTGTATACCCCGCCACTCATGTATAAAATTAACACACACAACATAAGTGGTGTGAGAAGCTGGATTGTAATCCTGACTGAAGGGTTGTAATGACCAAATTATGTATGTATGTTATGTATGTATGATTGATATCAGGAACAAAACTCCTTCGAACTTAATCACATGTGTTGACAATCAAGCAGCAATCTAAGTGCTGGGATCCCATCTCGTCAAATCATGGAATCTCCGTATACTTCGACACAACACCCGCCTCTATTGACCACTGTAGCATAGTGGTACGAAAGGAATCGGATATAGCTGAGGAGAAGACAGGAGAGAGGATTTATGCGCCTCTACAGGAATTATTTTCCAAATTGGAAAAAGCAGCATGGAATTCAACAAGCCATAGGTGGTTCAACATACATGGTTGCAGAATTTAAAAATTACTGTATTCAGCAGTGGACAGCGGGCGAATCATGAAACTACTTGAGTTCGGCAAGAGAATCGGTCGTATTCAAACAGGAATTCTAATGGGATGCTGTGCTATTGGCAGTATCACTGATAGGCTCTGTCTGCCCCCCAGGATTACTGCAGAAGCTGGCATGATGTGGAGGAAACAGAATTGCTACAACACCTTTTATGTGAGTGCGTTGCATTTCAAAACAGGCGTGATCGGTTATTGAGTGACAGAACACTTGAAGATCTGGACATGTGGTGAATGTAGTACTAAGGGAACTTGCCGGTTTCATCCGAGGATCGGCGGTTCAAACCAGAGATCAGCAATGAATCGTTTTTTCACTACTCATAAGCACTCATTAAATTTTGAATATATGTGAGTCAACAATATTGAAATTTAAGTATTCTGATCCATTCGTTCTCAGTACAACTTTGATTAATAAGTATGAGTCCAATGAGTATGAGTACAATGAGTATGAGTACAATAAGTATGAGTACACTGAGTATGAGTACAATTAGCATGAGTACAATGAGAATGAGTACAATGAGTATGAGTACAATGAGCATGAGTACAATGAGTATGAGTACAATGAGTATGAGTACAATGAGTTTGAGTACAATGAGTATGTGTACAATGAGTATGAGTACAATAAGTATGAGTACAATAAGTATGAGTACAATGAGTATGAGTACAATGAGCATGAGTACAATGAGTATGAGTACAATGAGTATGAGTACAACGTTGACATCGAACTCATACCATTCGAAATATGTTTGATTCATATTCATTCAGATTCATAACTTTAGAAAAATACTTATAATACTCATAAATGATTCCAGTGCTTTCAATAATTCATCAAAATTGACAGTCTTAGTTGTTGTTGCATTTACAAAAAAAAAGAAAAAGAAAGACAAAGACAGCAAGCAAAGTAAAGACACAATCGTCTAGTGAGTATTGTAGTGTTCGTATGCGAATCATACTTATTTTGTGATTCTTGTAAAATGGAGTCTTGGAGAGTCGAAATCAACAACATCATGTGTATTGTTAAGTATGAGTACGATGAGTACTTCAAACTTTGAATATGAGTAGTACGAATATGATATTAAAATAAGTATGAATGTGTATAAGTATCAGAAATTATGAGTATTATTCGAATCTACTCATCTTTTTGAATACTCATTGCTGATCTCTATTTCAAACCTTCCACATGACAAGGGGGCTACCTCATATTGGCCAGCGAGTGAACCTGCCTGTAAATGGCAAGCTACCCGCCAACTTGAACTTGAAGTCGCCGTAGTCTAGTAGGTAGTGTGTTGGCTTATTAGACGTAAGGCCAGGGTTCGAGCCCCAGGCCAGTGAGAGTAAATAAAATTGCCACGAAAAGTTTCTCAATAATCTGTCGTTCGGATTCGGCTTTAAAACTGTAGGTCCCACCACTCATGTATAAAGTTAACACACACAACATAAGTGGTGTGAGAAACTAGGTCGTAATCCGGACTGAAGGGTTGTAATGACCAATTATGTATGTATGTACCCGCTAACTTAATGTAATCTTTATTTTACAAAGTTGGCAACTCTTATGAATAGAAAATGAAAAGCTTTCTCTTAACAGAAAACACATGCTGCTCCAATAATAACACGAAAAGCTTTGTGTTCCTAATGATAATAACAACAATAATTTCATGTGAATATCTAAACAGTTTAGAGTTTTTAGTACAGCAACCAAAATACAAAACAAAAACAATATGCACGTGTATTAAATACGTTTACAATATAAACACGACCAATACAAAGAAACCAAAAGCATTTACAATATTATAAACTGAATGTATGAATTAAAAAAAAGGAAAGGAAGAGAAGGAATATTACAACATTTTTAAATATAAACAAATTCACTTATACAATTGCGTTTACCACTACAAATACATGAACAAAAAAAATTATGAACGGCAGAGTATATCAAGAAGAAGAATGGTTTTGTATTTTATTTAAGCAAAGGATTTTGTTGCAAACAACTCAGTTTCGAGTGAGACTTGGTCGTATGAGTTTCTAAGAGATACAGAGAAAAAAAATATTTTTTTTAAACAAAATAACGGTAGAAATTTAATAAAAATAATGTACATGCAAATATACAGTTATATTAATTTTTTTCAATGTGTTAGTGATGTTGTGTTATTTAAAATAACTGTATAAAATAGATGATGTTTACAGTGTATTTTGTTATTATAGTAGAGAGTGTTGTGGTGTGGTATTATTGTTGATGGCTTGAGTTACATAAAGATTGAAGTGTTAATAAAATAATAATCCCTTCATTTAAACACACACACACACACACACTTGCACAAGGAAGGATGTAACCATTAAATGCTTACATGTAAGGAAAATGTAAAATGTTTTGCCTACTTCAAGGAGCAGATAAAAATAATAAAAAAAATATAAAAAATAAAACGAAAGTAATTGGAAAGAAGTGGCATAGATTAGCCCACAAGTGAAAGTGTTGATGTTGGTGTTGGTGTATTCAGTTCGAAAGTGTTATTCTTTTTTGATTTAAATTGTATGCCTGTGTGCTTTTATCAAACATATTTTTTGTGTTACAGCATCTTGTTTGGTTTAATGGATTTCCATACTTGACTTGCTGAATTCATGGATTTGTAAAGGCGGTTTAAATGTATTTTTTTTCTTTTGGTTTTGTTTATCAAATTGTTGATGAATAATGTTGCTGTGTTGTGTGAAGTCTTTTAAATAAAATATAAATTTATTTATCCTTTACATTACAAGCAAAATGCGTTATAAAATTTGTAAAATAAATGGAAAAAAAATTTATTAAATTCCCAGAGGTGGTTGTTGTTATACTGAAGTGCGTTCGTGTTTGATTGAAAATGTAAGATAATGTGTGTACCAAACAATAAATAAAATTTGTGTTTGTGCGGCTTGTGATACCTATCAGAGAAGGGACTTGTTTACACAGTGGGCACAGAAAAAAAGTGTTTCTAAATGTTTTTAAATAATTCTAAAGGGGGTGCCATTTAAAAGTTTATTTTTAAAAATGCAATAAAACAAAAACGGTTTGAAATTTTCTAAATTTATTTTTATGTTGTGAAGTACAATTGTTCCGCTTAGAAATTGAATATTATTTCATTCACATGGCATCCGCGGCTGACCTCACAGTACCTCATTCGGTCGGGCCAATTTTCGTGCACTTTTTCGATTGTATGAGATCGTAGCTTGACAATAACATCACGAATGTTATTTTGTCGGCATAACATACATACATGTTGTACATGTACAATTGGTCATTACAACCCTTCAGTCAGGATTACGGCCTAGCTTATCACACCACTTATACTGTGTGCGTTAATTTTATACAGGAGTGTTGGGACCTACAGTTTAAAGTCGACTCCGAACGACAGATTTTTGAGAAAGTTTTCATGGCAATTTTATTTACCCTCAGAGTTTTTGCCAGAAATCTGCTGAGAGTAAGTCGCCGAAGTAATACTTTTTGTATTTTGTTTTGATGTCTGGCCTGTGGCTCGAACCCTGGCTTTACGTCTAATAAGCCAACACACTATCTACTAGACTACGTCGACTCCAATAAAACAAAAACAGTTTGAAATTTTGACAAATTTATTTACCCGGTTCCTGTTAGAAATGAAATATTATTTCATTCATATGACTAACGCGGCTGGCCTCACAGTACCTCATTCGATCGGACCAATTTTGGTTCACTTATTCGAATTTTGCCTTCAAATGCTCAATTGTCTCTCCCACACAAAATAGTCAAATGGTGTCAAACCTCAGTTTCTTAGCGGCCAATTGACATCACCATTTCGGCTAATTAAACGGCCATCAAACGTTTGATGCAATAAATCGATTGTGGCAAGAGATATGTGGCAAGTTGTACCATCCTGTTGAAATCAAACATCGTTTACATCAATACCATGAAGAGTGGGTACAAAAAACTCGTTTAGTATGGCCGTAATGGTTGCGCCGTTCTCATTTTCAAAGAAATTTGGGCCAATGATGCCTCCATAATAAACAAGCGACAGCAAACAGTCTCTCATAATGGGAGCATTGGCTTCTGTAAGGCCGCGTGTGGATTTTCTGAGCCCCAAATATGGCAATTTAATTTAAAGTCGACTCCGAACGACAGCTTCTTTGAGAAGCTTTTTCATGGCAATTTTATTTGCTCTCAAAGTTTTTGCCAGAAATCTGCTGAGAGGCAGTCGCCGAAGAAATATTTCTTTATATTTCGTTTTGCTGGGGATGTCTGACCAGGGGTTTGAAAAGTGCCCTTGCGTCTATTAAGTCAACACACTACATACTAGACTACGATGACTTCTGGTTGATCTTCACATTCCTTAATTGGATGCAATACAATAACCTCTACTTGGAGAATAATTTCCAAATGGGAAACTTCAAAACAAAATTTTGAAAGAATTGAGACTTGATACCACAATGTACACAGTGACGACTCGGGATTTTGACATTTAACCGTATACTAAAAAAGGGACAGCAAATATTACCAAAAAGTATTTCTGTCCCTTTCTGATTGTCTGTCTGTTTTGTTTATTTATGTTTTTTTAGGTTTTGGGGTGGGTTTTTTATATTGGCGAGAGTTAATAAAAAATGTAATTTTTGTGTAAAACTATTAATAAATAATAAAAACAACTAATAGCAATAACAATTTTTAACTTTTTCTTTCAAGAAATTAAAAAAATATTGGCAACTTTCAGCAAGAAAAATTTTTTATGAGCAGTACGTGTTATTTTGATTTTGTAATATTTAGCTTCTTAATAATCTCTTGCACAAGAAACTATATTCATTGTGACCGAAAATCACCCACATTTCAATTAATATTTAAATATTTAAGAATTTTTAAACTTTTCATTGAAGAAATTAAAAAATATTCAAAATTTTCCCTTTTTTAACACAAAATAATTGTTTGTTTACATTTAATTTTTCTACTTTATCCGCAAATTTTCACTCTGTATATCTGTTGCTTCTAACACATTTGACTCGCAAAACTTTTAACATATTCTTTCTCCCTCCAAGAAAACGGTTAAGGCAGCTGATTTTAGCGTTTTTTAAACGTCACAATTGTCATCACTGGTTACATTGTGCTTGATACACCAGTTAAGCTGATTTTGATCAGTGACATATATTATATTGGCTTTGAGGAGCATTATGGTGTGGGGCTTATTTGCATGCAATGTCTAATGGCGTCAAATCTCACGATCTCCGTGGCCAGTTTACATCACATCCATATGCGGTGATTATACCTTAAAATTACTCGTTCAAAATATCTCCTGTGCCTTGAGCTATGTGGTACGATGCCCAGTTCCCTATACTACTCGCTGTAGACAGAGATGTCCTCGCCAAGATCGCAAAATATACAATATGGCTTGAGCTGCATGGAACGTAGGGTCGCTCTGTTGAAACCACATGTAATTTGTGTCCTACAGAATTCGCTGTAGGGTAGTCCTGGCCAACTTTGTCAGCCAAAAACCACAACAAACAGTGACTTCTTCAAAATGAATTGGACGTCCTAGTATATCATATTGATTTGAATCATCAACAATTTTTTTTGTATACATACCCAGAAATGGGTGTCATCGCTCCAATGAATACAGTATTATCGCACGTACTTGGTGGCCAATTCACATCACCTGCACTTGGTGGTGCAGAATATCCAATGTGGCATGAGCTGAATGGTACGTAGCTCCAACCAATTGAAACCACATGTCATTGGTTGCACATGTTCTTGCCAATGACGTTCTCGAAGGACTATGAGTCGATGAAGCCGCAGGCCTAAACTCAAACCAAACAGTCACTTTTTCGCGATGCTCTAGAATTTTCTGTGGATTTTGTTTGTTCACGTACCCACACATCCAGTAAAGAGCGCCAACTCGCTGATTATGATTTTTCGATGAAATTTCTGTATTTTTTTTGGGCGTAAACTCGCTTCACCTTGGAGCCTTTAAGCTAAAACTAGCCAAAACAGAACATAATGCAAATAGTGAAAATTCTTACCGAAATTCCCTTTGGGGTTGGGTAATCGTTCTCATTGTCTTTCACGTAAAGTGAAATGAACATACGTTCCGTTACGTTACGTGGACGTTCATCTGCTAATGCTGCCATTACTAATCGCGTCTACTCTTTTGCAGATGACAGCAATATTTGCCATTCATATTCTTTTAATGGTAGGCCGAGTCCTTTAAACATTGAGGCGAAAAGTCTTAATATGAATGACACTCTCATATCCAACCTAGAGTCAATCTCTTTCATATAAATAGTGTTGATTATAATTGTTCCCGTTCCCGAAAATCATGTATTCTCACGTAGCACCCGTCTTTCTGTCAGGGAACATCCGTTTGTTGTCGATTGGCCAGTGAATCATATGTTGCATTACAGGCAGAATTCGTTCTTTAACAGGACTATCCGAATGTGGAACTTCCTAGCAGCAGAGCTCCTTCCTGCCGCTTGTAAAATTTTTTATAGAAGGCCAAGTCTTTTGGAGATTGAGGCGAAAAGGTTTAATACGACTGACACTCTCTCATCCGACCTACAGTCAATCTCCAAATGGGATCATATAAATAGAATTGATTTTAACACACCGCATTACAGAAAAAAATCGTTATGTAACCGGACTGTCTGTAAGTGGAACTTCCTACCTGCAAAGGTTTATGCTGCGTCTTATAAAAAGATTCAAATCTAATGCCCACGAACACTACTCCCTCTATCCTCCTTCGTATAACATATTTTCCTAATTCCAACACAATGCACTGCATAGGTAGGGGCCATCCCCAGAGTGTTGGTATTATAAAAAAGGCTTAAAGGTTTCATTTTTTTAATGATGTTGAATATTTGAAGAAGTTTTCAAAATTCTAATTTTGGTTCCGAGTTTGCAACATTTCTGGTCCACTGTGCATAACTATTGTTCCGTATTATGGCGGAAAACAATTGTAAACGTTTTAGTGAAATTATTAATAATTTATCGAATGTGTGCTACCAAAGAAATAAAAGGAAAATCATCATAAAAATTATTCGTTACTACAATAATAACAAACTGAGGATATGATTTTCGATTCCTTTTTTGTTTTATTTTCCTTTCGATTACTTCGATGGTTTTTTTTTTTACTTGTTGATAACGAATTATTTGTGTTTTGTTTTGTTATGTGTGTGTTGAAGGAAATAAATGATTTTTTTATTGTTGCTGTAATCAAAACGGAAATTAATAATTGCAACAACAACTATAAGTGAATAAAATAATTGAAAATATTTTTGAAATTGAAAATCTCCCAGAAGCATATGCGAACATGTTGCTGCTGTTCAGTGACTTGCAAATAATTGTTAGTTTTCCCTGCTAACACTCAAGGTAAGTAAATGAAGTCATTATTATTGCAAGAAAACTCGTTCTACACAACAAAACTTTTCCCTCTTTTTTTCAAATGAAAACTTTAAAACAAGAACAACTGTTGAGAATGCTTTTATGCTTTGGGGGCATTAGTTAAGTGAAAAATTATAAAAAAAAGTTGAGGGTTATTTGAAAAGGATTTCAATTTCAGGTTACATGATATTCATGATTAATTTTCAGAATTTAAAAACAAACAAAACCCCAATAGAAGGGTGAATTAGTTAGTCAGAAGGATGAACTAGTTAGTCTGATTAACGGACTTCGGCCTGCCTTAACAATCCTTCCTGAAGCCGCCGTAGTCTAGTAAGTAGTGTGTTGGCTTATTAGATGATAAGCCACGGATCAAACCCCAGGCCAGACATCAAAACAAAATACAAAAAGTATTTCTGCGGCGACTTCCTCTCAGGAGATTACTGGCAAAAACTCTGAGAGTGAAATAAAAATGCCATGAAAAGTTTTTCAAAAATCTGTCGTTCGGAGACGACTTTGAAACTGTAGGTCCATAACTCATGCATATAATTAACACAAACAACATAAGTGGTGTGAGAAAACTAGGTCGCAAATCTGGCTGAAGGGTTGTAATGACCAATTATGCACTCGTATGTTTGTAACAATCCTTCCAAACGCTTTTGCTTCTGGCCCTGGTTTGCCGGTTGGTCATACCAATCGATGCCAGTGGTTTATCGAATTGGTGCTTCCAACGTACACAAGGTCGTCCTCTACACCTACTTCCCATAGACCCCGCATAAAATGCCCGTCTTGGCGGGGCATCCTCTTCCATTCAAGCGACATGTTCGAGTCAGCGCAGCAGCTCGATTTTATTGCGCTACACAACCTCTTGTCGTTGAGGAGCAGCTCATTGTACTTTCGCCGCACCACTTATGTTGTGTGTGTTAATTTTATACATCAGTGGCGGGACCTACAGTTTAAAGTCGACCCCGAACGACAGATTTTTGAGAAACTTTTTCATGGCAATTTTTATTTACTCTCAGAGTTTTTCCAGAAATCTGCTAAGAGGTAGTCGCCGAAGAAATATTTTTTCGTATTTCATTTTGTTGGATATGTCTGACATGGGGTTTGAATCGTGGCTTCACATCTAATAAGCCAACACACTACTTGTTAGACTACAGCGACTACGCCTACTACTTCCAATAATTCCTGCATAAAATACCAGTCTCGCCTTGGCAACCTCTTACATCATAAGGTCCATGTCATTAAGGACAGCGCATTGTTGGATCGAATGCATATGTGCTTAATAGTATCTATGCATTTGCACCATAAAGAACCACGGGATAGAGAAAATACTTGTGGAGTATTAATATCGTAGATCGAGAAAATTCTCTGCTACTCAATTGCCTATCGAGACCATAGTCGCTTCTGCTGGCAACAGTGATCCCGCACTTGTCCTCCAGGCTGGCGTCATTTTTGGTGGTAACGACGGAGTCAAGTAAACAAATTCACTGACAATTCAGAAAGTATAGTTGTCGACAGCAACTTGATATTCAATAGGCCGCACATCCCTACTTGTTGACAACATATATATTGTTTTACCCTTATTTACTGCCACACACATCTTAATTGACTTGCGTTCAATAGCGTTAAAGGCAGCAGTAACATTTAGTTTGGTATGCCCTACAATATCAATTTCGTCAATGTACGTAAACAGTTGGACAATTTTGTGGAAAATAGAGCCACTGCGGTACACTCCCGCCTATCGCAAAACTCTCTCCATGACGAAGTTGAAAAAGTCACATGGTAACATATTATTTTGTCTGAAATTTCGCACGATGTCAGAAGCTTTGAATAGGATAGTAGACCAGAGTAATAGATTTACCATAATGGGGGAAATATTTATAATCCATATATGTATGTAATGTAATTTAGACTCTTCTCAGTTCTTCGCAAACGGCTTTACTTTCTTGCAGCTTTCACCAGGATCATAAATTTCCGCATGCAAAATCCAACAACATGTTTTGAACATCTACGTCTTCTGTAACCTTACTGATTCTAGTCCAACGCCTCACCAAGAATTTCGGCGACCAATGCATTTACTCCTCATCACTGCTGTGCAGAAGCTCTAAATTCGAGACAAATTTTGTCCTACTGGGTTTCAATACTTGTCTTAGGCAACGGTTTGTAAACACTTGCAATTTACTTGCCAAGCTTTCAGTCATAAACCAAAACACCATGGATTAAGCAATTGATCTTCTCACTTTGCGCAATTGACCAAAACCTGTCTACATACAAATATACATGCGATGAAGCCCGTAATGATCGAATTTTGAAATGAATGAGGATGATTCCTCAGAAAAATTTTGGATCATTCAAATTTAACTCTTATATGGGTTCTGGAACATAGGGATATTGTTGGAAAATGCATTGTTGAAGAGCTCTCCTACTGAGCTTGCAATCTCCGACATATTACAGGGTATAGGCATTACAATTGCCTCAGTTAATATGGTTGGCAACAAGAGTATCCATGTAATATTGCTAGGCTCTGTTAGAGACTTATGGATAAGGAGAGAACTGAGTCGATGCTATTCTTAAATTACAAGGCAATCCATTGCCTTGTTAGTGGACAATCGATTTGAATCTTTTCATAATTGGCTGGAAAGACCTTTGCGGGTAGGGAGTTCCTCATACGAATAGTCCCGCTTAAGAACGAATTCTGTATGTAATGCAGTGCCAGATCCTTTGGCCAATTAACCACAAATGAGTGTGCATTGCGAGAAAGTGCTACATGCTACGTAAGAATACATGATCTTCGCGAACAAGTCCCTTTATTTCGCTATAGAAAAATCCGTTGTAGTAGCGATAGGACAGTAAAACACAAACCACATGGCGACGATACTCCAATGACTCAATAGAGTCATTAATGAGCACCTTCGCCTTCTCCTGTACGCGGTTGAGAAGCCTCAAAATAGACTTTGTGGCACCGATGCATAGATGAGAGTTTTATTCCATTCTCGACCGGTTATAAGTGATGTAAATGGTAAGGAGATCAGATGAAGTGAAGTATTTCTTGCACTGCCTTAAGAAACCGAGGCACTTGAATGCTTCTTTCGACACTTGAAAAATGTGCTTGTGGTTACAGAGACTACACTGAATTTGTATGCCCAGAATATTAAGAGCGTCCGACTTATTAATATTTACATCATCCCTAAACTACAGATAAGACAGTATTATTTCTGGGCTAGTGTGTTATTAAACAGCATTGGGTTCTGCACGCATTAAAGCCAATTCTATTCATGCGACCCCATTCGGTGATTGACTGTAGGTTGGATGTGGGAGTGTCTTCATCTTAAGACTTTGCGCCTCAATATCCAAAGAGTTCGGCCTAGCATTAAAGGAATGTGAATGACAAATATTGCAGCCTTCTGCAGAAGCGTAGATGGGATTAGACGTTAGAGAAAAATAATTGCTAATGAAAATGAGGAATAAACTTGGAGCTAGAAGAGAATCTTTAACCTGAACTCGGCTAATGAAATCCCAACAACAATTCGTATAGTGCGTTCCCGGAGAAAGCTCCACATAAATCGAAAGACGTGACTCCCAACACCAAAAGCAATAAGTTTCGTAGAAGACAGTATGACTAGCTAGTCTCGAAATTCTCTGCAGCCAATAATTTCAAAATTTAAAAGTTTTCATTAAAAAATGTATTTTACAAGACACATTCAATTGAAGTCTTTAAAATATTTTCTTTTTAATATTCATTCACCATGCGTTTGTGTATGGCTTCAGGCAAGGAAATTTTAGTTAAACATTAATGACAGCAGCCTTCATGAGAAAGTGCACAAGTTCGCACACATATTTAAACATTTCATAATTAGCAGCAGTAGCACCATTCTCATCACAAGACTTTAACAGCAGGAGCACGTTGATGAAGTAAGAAACAGAAACTGAGAAGAAATGTATTAAAAAATATTTCTTTCTAGGAAAATAATTTCAAGGAGATTCTAACAAAGGCTTTATGATACATCTTGTTGTTATTGTTGTTATGAGACTTCGTTCAATTATGAGTCCTGGCCAACTATTTAATTGCAAAATATTAAAACTAATTAAGGTTTTCATTTATTTTATTTCATATGATCAAATGTTTTCAAACACATAGAGAGAGGGAAAAAGAGAAACAAAAAGTAAGAAGAGATACTAATTAGTTTCTTGAATGTCAGGTAAAAAGAGAGCAAGATATTTCATTTGAATTTCCTCCTGTTAACTTTGCCTGTCTAAAGTTTTTTTAATTTAATGTTGAATTCCTAACTATCACACTCGCCTATTACACACATATATACACACATAATTGGTCGTTACAACCCTTCAGTTAGGATTACGACCTAGCTTCGCACACCACTTATGTTGAGTGTGTTAATTTCATACATGAGTGGCGGGACCTACAGTTTAAAGTTGTTTCCGAACGACAAATTTTTGACAAACTTTACATGGCAATTTTATTTACTATCAGAGGTTTTGCAGAAATCTGCTGAGAGGATGGTTAGGTTAGGTTAGAGGACGTGTATTTATCAATTAAGACAAGTACAGTACCCGGAGGTCGAATTGACCCATTGTACAACGTCCTAGTTTCTCACACCACTTATGTTGTGTGTGTTAATTTTATACATGAGTGGTTGGACCTACAGTAAAGTCGACTACGAACGACAGATTTTTAAGAAACTTTTCATGGCAATTTTATTTACTCTCAGAGTTTTTGCCAGAAATCGTCGAAGAAATACTTTTTGTATTTTGTCTTGATGCCTGGACTGGGGCTCGAACCCTGGCTTTTACGTCTAATAAGCCAACACACTACCTACTAGACTACGGCGACTTCTTCTGAGTGGAAGTCGCCGAAGAAATATTTTTTCAAATATCGTATTTATGTCTGACTTGGGGTTTGAACCAGAGGTCAGCAATGAATACGGGTGAGTCAATAGTATTGAAATTCAACTACTCTGATTCATTCGTACTCATTACAACATTGATTTATAAGTACATGTTGCAATGAGTATGAGTACGTTGACATCAAACTCATAACATTCGAAATATGTTTGATTCATAAGCCTACTCATTCAGATTCAGAAATTTGGAAAAATACTTATAATGCTCATAAATGATTCGAATTACTCGAATTTACAGTCTTAGTTGTTGTTGAATTTACAAAAAAAAGAAGAAGAAAAATACAAAGACAGCAAGCATATCAAACACACAACCTTCTAGTGAGTATTGTAGTGTTTCTACGCGAATCATAATTATTTTAAGATTCTTGTAAATGTTGAGTAAAGGAGAGTCGAAATCAATAACATCATGCGTTTTGTTAAGTATGAGTACGATGAGTACTTCAAACTTTAAATATGAGTAGTATGAGTATGATATTAAAATAAGTATGAATGCGTATAAGTATCAGAAATTATGAGTATGATTCGAATCTACTCATCTTTTTGAATACTCATTGCTGATCTCTGGCTTGAACCGTGGCCTTACGTCTGATAAGCCAACACACTACCTGCTAGATTGCGACAACTTTCCGTTTATTTACCGATTTCTGGAAAATAAAATTGTTTGTGTGTATTTTCAAAATCAAACGGGTTACCCTTATTATTATGGTGAAGGGCAAACTTAATACTACAATCATACCCGCTTTTGTACTCCCCTCATACTTTATACGGTATCTCTATAATGACTTCTCCAAACCTATTGCCCCGACAAACTTTAGGTTGCTGCTCTGTGTCAACATTATCACTTCCCTGCCCAGTACCTAGTATGTACCCTAGTGTTTCCTTCTAGTATGTTACGATAGTTCATTCTCATCGCCTCAGTATAGACATGTTGTACTCGAGACAACCCCGATACTAAATTAGTGTACAGTACCCTATCAAAAGATATTTTATTAACCTTAGGATATTTTTGAATAGTCTGATGCATGACTTAGATCTCTTCTTATTATTATGCCAGGTTAGGGTAGCGGATTGCTTCTAAGTTTACTCGATAGCCATAGCGCCCGCAGCCGCAGTGTGAGGTAAGCCCGCTTGTCATGATCCGTTGGCGTTAGATTTGAACCACCCTGAGCTCCGAACGAAACCGGCCAGTTCCCTTAGTGGCACGTATGCCACCACGCAGAGATCTTCAAATGTTCTGTCACACAAAGCCAATGATATCTGTTCTGAAGTGTAGGGTACTCACATAAAATTTGCTGCACCGATTCCGTTTCTTCCACATCATGGCAGCTTTTGCAGTAATCCTGGTGGGACAGACCAAGCTTGTTACCGAAACTGTAAATAGCGCAGTATTCCATTTGAATTTCCGTTAGAGTGCGAACCGTTCTCTTGCCGAACTCAAGTAGTTTGTTGATTTTCTTGCTGTCCACTGCTCGACACAGAAATTTTAAAATTCGGCAAGCAGGTATGTTGTACCGGCCACGGTTTGTTAATTTCCAAGTTACATTTTTCTATCGTCTCCTTCTCAGACATTTTCGATCCCTTCCCGATCCTCGTCTTAGAATAATTTCTTAACTTAAGTTTTGATTAACTCAAACCCCTTGGTTTCCAAAGAGTTTTTGCCTCTCTTCATTTTCCCTTTTGTTGATCAATACCATTTCAAACGAGCCTATGGTTCCATTCCAATCCATAGTATGGTTCTGAACATATCAGACGTTTGGAAGTTCACTCAATGAGGTCCTTAAAATGGTTTTTTTCAAATTGTAGTCGCCGTAGTCTAGTAGGTAGTGTGCCGGTTTATTCGACGTAAGGCCATGGTTTAAATTCCAGATCAGACATCAAAACGATAAAGAAAAAAAGAGCGTAATTTGGTCAAACATAAAAGAATTATATGATAAAGAGTAAATGAGCTTCGTCGATTTGACAAACAGTAACCAATTAGGGTTAAAAAAAAAAAATATGGATCGTTGACATCGCCAGCCCGAAATCCATAACAAACAGTGAGTTTTTAGGAGTGGATTGCCCGCTCTTCGGTGTCATTTAGATTGATGTCATCCCTGTATTGATAATTTTGTTTGTTTACGTACCTATTCATCAAGGAATAGGCCTCTCCGCTGAAGATGGTTTTTGAATGAGGTTTTAGTTCAGTTGTCTATGGTGTCCCTGGCCAATTGCTGAAACAGACTGAAGAAATGACAGCTAATTTAACAGAAGTAACTTTAAATTAACAAATGTGGTAGCCTTTGTAGTCTAGTAGGTATTGTATTGCCTTATTAGATATGAGGCCACGCTTCACACCCCGGCTTAGACATCTCGATCAAAAAAAAATATTTCTACGGCGACTTCCTCTTAGCAGATTTCTGGCAAAAATTCTAAGAGTAAATAAAAGTGCAATGAAAAGTTACTCAAAAATGTGTCGTTCGGAGCCGACTTTAAACTATGGGTCCCGACACTCGTGTATAAAATTAATAAAAACAACATAAGTGGTGTGAGTAGCTAGGTTGTAATCCTGACTTAAGAGTTGTAATCACCAATAATGTATGTAACTTTAATAAGATGGCTGTTATTAATTATTAAAGTTTGAAAATTCCTGTTGGAAAACCCGATATTATTAAGCTTAATAAACAAAATTTTGAAATTAAAATTAAGTTTTCATTTGGTAATAAAGTTTATGAAATTAACTTGAATAAAATGCCTATAAAATGCTACAGAATACAACAGCCAAAGTAATATAATAGGTACCATGATAAGCTAGCCTCTGAAAGCCCATGTAAAAACAGTTTAAGGTGCAGTAAAGTGTGTAAAAGACAGAACATTATCCATGTGATGACGACAACAAAGGATCATTAAAAATTCTAATGTCTCTAAAGGACACACTTCAGTTGATGAGATAATAAAAAAAATTTCATCATTCATGCATTCGTTCATTCATTCCTACATTTGTTGCTTTTTTTTTAAGTGACCCTAAAATTTCATTTTTTTTGCTGTCGGAAATAAAGGTGACAGACTTTTTTTGTTGGTAGATTTAAATGGAATTAAAATTCGTTTTGACTAGGGACAATAGGTACACGATGAAATAATTTCATTTAAAAACATGCTCTTGGCTTACAATTTCAAATAATATTTTAGTGTGTTACATTGTAAACTAAAGGGTGGACCATCTATCGGTTTCAATTTGGAATCTGGCAATACATACATACATAATTGATCATTACAGCCCTTCAGTCAGGATTACGACCTAGTTTCTCACACCACTTATGTTCTGTGCGTTAATTTTTATACATGAGTGGTGGGACCTACAGTTTAAAGTCGACTTCGAACGACAATGGCAATTTTATTTACTCTCAGAGCTTTTTGCCAGAAATCTGCTGAGAGGAGAAGTCGCCGAAGAAATACTTTTTGTATTGTATTTTGATGTCTGGCCTGGGGCTCGAACCCTGGCTTTTCGTCTAATAAGCCAACGCACTACCTACTAGACCACGGCGACTTCAATCCGGCAATACTTATGTCATTCTATTCTGTCACAAAGTTCAGTATATTATCTCTACTGAAATTACTGAATCGATTTACGATTGATAACGTTGGGATATTTTGAGCCAACGAGATGTCGATTTTGCCAAAAAAAAAAATCATCTTTTCTGACAAATCTTATTGTCATCTTGGTGGGTGCGTGGGAGCGCTGGTAGACACATTGTTTCCACCCGTTTTTAGAACACCGTTGGGTAAGCCATCGTAGCGATACTCACGTAAGACCCTGGACTAATGTCATCTTGGTGGATACGTTAGTAAGCAAAACTGCCGTATTTGGTGCTCAGAAAACCCACATGTGACCTTACAGAAGCCAATGCTCCCATTATGAGTGACTCTTTAGTGCGGCTTGTAGAGTGGAAGCATCATTGGTCCATATTTCTTTGAAAATAAAGACGGCTCAATAATTACGATCAATGGAGACCGGCTATCCCACCATGATAGCCGATTTTTTTGTATCCGCTCTTCATGGTATTGATGTGAACGATGTTTGGCTTCACAAAGATGGTACAACTTGCCACACATCTCATGCCACAATCAATTTATTGCCTCGAACGATGTTTGGTTTCAACAAAATGCTGTAAGGTGCCACACACTTCATGCCACAATCGATCTATTGCGTCAAACGTTTGATGGCCGTTTAATTAGTCGGAATGGTGATGTCAATTGGTCGCCAAGAAGCTGCGATTTGACACCGTTGGACTTGTTTCTATGGGGCGCTGTTAAAGAAAAGTGTTATGCCGACAAACCATAGGCAATTGACCATTTGAAAGCCAACATTCGTGATGTCACCTTGTAGCTGATATCATTACATTTACTCACCAACCCCTCTGATGCTTAAACACGTATTTTTTTTATTCAGCATTAAATAAAATTTTTGCCAAATGAGCGCAACCCTTTCAAAAAACTTCGCATATTTTTTCCCAATGATGTTGCTGTGCCTTAAAGATTTTTAAAATTTTTCGAACACGGAGTTGAACTCAAAAATTATTTCTGGCTTATTCGCACTAGCTTGAGATTTCAGAAAACAACAAAGAAGAGTTCTTCTTACATTATCAAGTATAGTTGCCCGTCCACCCATCAAATAATGGATCAAGCTTAACTTTTTTGTTGGCAAATAGTACTCACACATATAGGGCGAGGTGATTTTCATTTCCTGCGCTGCAAAGATCATATGTTCTCTTCTTCTTCACAACATTTATACAACGAAGTCTGATGGTACAATTTTGATGTGTTGCTGTGCTTGATCTGTTAAATTTGATGTGTCGTCATGTGCCATATGATTATGTACGCATATTTACCGATAGTAAGGCGGCCATTAGATCCTGGGCTAAATTGCCCAAGAATGCCGCGTATCTCTATAGCGAGAAGATAGTGAGACATTACCCTCATTTGTGATTCTGGACACGAGGAAACCAGAGCTAACAACAATGCCGACACACTTGCTAAAACTGGCCCCACAGACAATTCAAATAAATTTCCTCTGCAGAGAGGCAAACAAAAACTCCATTCATTGGCAAAGCTAAAATGGTATAATGTGTCCACTTGTAGAGACACTAGGCAGATCTAGCTTGTCATGTATACATGTGGACTATAATTTGCATTCAACCTATCAAGATTACATTCGAGGAACCTCACAACAGTGATAACGAGACACTACATACATACACATATAATTGGTCATTACAACCCTTCAGTCAGGATTACGACCTAGTTTGTGTGTGTTAATTTTATACATGACTGGCGGGACCTACAGTTTAAAGTCGACTCCGAACGACAGATTTTTGAGAAACTTTTCATGGAAATTTTATTTAATCTCAGAGTTTTTGCCAGAAATCTGCTGAGAGGAAGTCGCCGAAGAAATACATTTTGTATTTTGTTTTGATATTTGGCCTGGGGCTCGAAGCCTGGCTTTACGTCTAATAAGCCAACACACTACTTACTAGACTACGGCGACTTCAACCTCTGGGTATTCACGCCAGGAGCCAGAGAATACCTCTTAAAGACTTCTGCAGAAACTATAAACACGAGCAAGGAGAAGAGACGAAGATAAACGCTCACCACAGCTTTGGTGGCATATCTTTATTGGATTTTTATCAACTCTGAGACATAATTGAAATTCAATGTCGTTAATGTGCCGAATTCTTTCGCTTTTAAACTCTTGAATTGTTCTTTCTTTTAAATTTCCGCACAGAAAGAAGTCCAACGGTGTCAAATCATATGATCGTGGCAGCCAATTAACATCGCCTCGACATGAAATAACACGGCCATTATATTTGTCATTCAAAAGAGCCATTGCTGGTTGTGTGGCCAGAGGCCGGCTGTGAAGGTATGTCAGGCTAACAGTCTTTTCGGAATGTAATAGGAATACGCTTTATAGGTTGAAGACAGTACAATAGATCTTTTGGTTGCAATACTTTGATACTTTGATTGGCTACTCGCTAACAATCAAAATAATAATCGTGGCAAGCTTGCCAGTTAACAACTTTCAGTGAATTATACGCACTCAACACATGTGTGTACGATTTTTTGAGTAGGGGAAGTCAAAGGAAACAAATTTTCTTTCTTTTCCTATCATTCATTCCTCTTTTCATTCAAATGAAATTTTAATGCAATCATATACCCATGGAAATTCAATGAACAAGCACAAGCCGTAAAGTATGTTTTGTTAAACAACAGAGAGAGAGAGAGAGAATAGAGGGCAAGTGTAGTGGTATGTAGTATATGAATACGTATGAATGTTAAAGAAGTTACGGCCATAAAACATGAATGAATTCTCTTGAGAGTCCTGCTGGCCCTGGATTGTAAAGCTAAACTAACTTGTTTTTTTTTTTGCATCAGGCATAGATTTTATATTTGTTTGTATGTACGATGATGCCAACATGAAATTTAGGAGGGGTCCGCTTACCCTAACTCAAACTCCCCTATAAATGTCAAAAAGAAAGCCAAACAAAATATAACAAATTTTTTATGCTTTTTGAGGATTTTTTTTGGTACATTTTTAGAGGATTTTGTGCTGTTGGGGAGATGTTTTATGTTTTTTTTATAAAATTTACCAACCACTGTGAGAATTTATTCAAAAGTACTCGAGTTTTTAATAAATTGAGAAGAACACCTGATGTTTGGTGATGGTTGATATGATTTGTGTTCGTATATTAAAATTTTTTTTTTATTGTTCTCATGAACTGGGGTACTTGTATGAAAAGGAATACAATAAAAAAAAGGAAAGAAAAAAATATAAATAAGTGCGGCAATTCATTGAAATATCTACGAGATGATAAATTGAAATTTGAGTATGAATTTGAGAAATTTATAATTTAGGCAACCAGAAAATTATGTTTACAAGGATCATTTGTAAATTGATATTATCTCTCCAACAGATTTAAAGCTTTAAAAATTTGTTTTAAAGATTTTGGTTTAGAATCTAAGAGTACTTTGTAGCCAGGCACTTGCATTGCTTAATTGTTAGGAATTTTTTTAAGTTATGATCAGAAGTATGGAGTCGATACATGACCATTAATTAGGACCAAGAACTAATCCAGATAATTCCAAAAGCTTATTTACTTAATTGGTCATTACAACCCTCTAGTCGGGATTACAACCTAGCTTCTCACACCAGTCATGTTTAGTGTGTATTAATTTTATATATGACTAGGTATACCCTGCGCGTGTTGCTGCGCCACCAACTAAAATAAATTTTAAGGAGCGACATTACACAAATGTCCAATTAATTTTGAATCATTTTATTGATTTTGTTTTCCGTTGTCCTTATGATTCAGATGAACGGGCCTGAGTAGTACACATGCGATCAGTTTCTAATCACACTTCTCGTTGTTCAAGTGGTTCAAGCGAATGGGTCTCAGCGGCATATACTCGAAGATTTTCCAGTCTCAATGCTCGTCTGATTCTGAGGCTGGTAAAACGTGCTCTTTTCTCCGTGCTTGAGGTGTAAGTCGACCAATTGCCTGTCATTCATTTTGAATAATTTTCAGTGACGCCATCCATTGGAAATTAATCGCACCAACCTTCGTCGACTCATGCGCAACAACTTTGTTAAAGAATGCACAGTTTGCGATTTAATTGACTTTAAGTAATTTTCAGTGGCGCCACCTATCGGAAATTGGTCATACCAACTTAGAAACATTCGTCGGGACATGCGCAACAACTTTGTTAAAGATCGTAACATGACCAAATGCATAGTTTACGATTCTATAAGGTACATACAAACAAACATTCATTTTTATATATGTAGACTATGGGAGGTGACACGCCCACTATAGCCAATCCGCCCATTTGTTCATATTTACGTCAAAGTCGTCCATACAAAATTTGAGGACTTTAGCTGTTACAGTTTATGAGACATGCGACATTGAATACTTGTATGGGCATGTGGGCGTGGCACCTCGCCTACTTGAAATTTTAAAATACAAATTAGCCTATAGTTCCAGCCGTTTAGCCGTCTATACACTTCAAACAAACAAACTAACCCACAAACAAATAAACACACATTCATTTTTATATATATGATTCAGAAATAACATTTCTTCAGAAATAACATTCTACCTTAAGGGGGTAAAAAAGTTGAATTTAATCTGTGTTGTAAAATTCTATCTTTTTTCGCACTAGTTTTCATGACTCTGAAAACTATATGTTGTCCATTTAAGGTAAACAAATAACTCTGTACCGTTGGGATATACGCTCATATGTAAATAATTAATTAAAAATTGTTTAAACCCACAAAAACGTGTGTAAATGTATGCTTACCCATCCAGACATACCATACTTACGCCCATTTACAAAGCACTTTTTTGTATGTGATTGGAATACATTTACATTTTTAAATATTATTTACAGGGGCGTTATTTTATTCTGATTTAATTTATTACCCTGTGTTAATATGTACATACATACCTTTTTTAATGAATTGTTTAATTAACGTACTTTTCATCACCTTTTTTTCGCTATTTTATTGAGAGTGATTTAAACAACAAAAAAAGGAAATTTATTTGATTGTATAGCCAGCGTGATTGCTTTTTAATTTTTTATTTGTTTACATAGAAATAAAAACCCACATCTATGTCAGTCTGCATGTCTGCCAAACTGTTTCAAAAAAGTTGTTCTAATAACCTACTGATTTCTTTTTGCTTGATTATAGCCAATGATTTTTGCAACATGTTATCTAAAAACTCTAAAGGCCATTATTACAACATTCCGTTAAAGTTGGGTTTAGTTAAAGGTAACTTTAGCTAAAGTGAACTTTAAAGTCACCTTTAACTTCTTTTTATTATAAACTAATGATGAAGTCGCCATAGTCTAGTAGATAGCTTATTAGACTTAAAGCCGGCGACTTCCTCTCAATAGATTTCTGATATAAACTCTGAGAGTAAATAAAATTGCCATGAAAAGTTATTTTTGTTCTTTGCTTCGCTTGGCCAGAAATTTATTGCAGCTGGCGACTACAACGCTAAACATAACTTTTGGGGGTCAAGAGTCATTATCCCTAGAGGAAGACAGCTGTACAATACAATAATTGCAAATAAGCTCGATGTTGCCTCTTGTGGAACACCGACTTACTGGCCAACGGACTTCAACAATTCGCCAGACTTTATTGATTTTACCGGTGTTAAAAACATTAAACGCAGCGAATACACTGTTACCTCATCGCATGACTTATCATCTGATCACTCACCTACAATTCTCACCCAGCAAAACAATTTCTTTGCACATCGTGAACAATTGCATTTATACCCAAACAAAAACACAAACTGGTTGCAATATAAAATGTACGTAAATTCTCACCTCTCTCGGAATATTCCTCTGAGAAACGCAGAAAACATTCAGTCAGCTGTAAATTATCTCACTGAAACCATGGTTTCGGCAGCGAAAGTGGCAACGCCTGCGAAGCGTGTTTAAAAAATTAATGTTATCAGTCTAGTACAGAAATCCTAAATCTCGTTAGAGAAAAAAGAAGACTTAGAAGGCAGTGGCAAAATAGTCGTTTTCCTATTCTAAAAGCGCAAATGAACAGGTGCATTGCCCTACTGCGGAGTAACCTGATGCATACACAAAAATCTAAACTTGCTTGTTACCTCCAGAATCTGGACCCAATATCCTATCACTCTAGAATCACCACTAAGATTGGAGAATCACACTTGGCGAACCTCTAGCGAAAAAGTTAATGCTTTTGCAAACCACCTGGAGAATGTCTTCACACCACACCATATTAATGCTTATATCTGCCCACCAAACATAAGTAACACTGTTAACGCACTTATAAAACGCCGGGTTTCTCACGTACAGGCCGCTTTTAAAAACCTTGACGTAAAAAAGTCAGCAGGGCCCGATAGTATTACAGGCTCAATGTTAATCAACCTACCCACTATTGCTATAAGAATTGTACTATTCATATTTAATGCAATGCTAAGAATTGGCTACTTTCCACTATCTTGGAGGATATCTACAATTGTTATGAAAAATTCTTCTCCTGGATTTCGAGCTAATCACAGTAACATTGAGCAGGTTCATAAGATCGTCACGATAATTAGATCGGCATTTGAAAAGAAACAATATTGTTCAGCTCTTTTAATCGACATCTCACAAGCATTCGATAAGGTTTGCATTGATGGTCTACTCAGCAAAATAACACGACTACTCCCCGAGAATACACACAAACTCCTTAAAAGCTATTTAACTGATAGAACTTTTAAGGTCAAATTGAAGGGCGAACTCTCTACAACAAAAAAGATTTCTGCAGGTGTCCCTCAGGGAAGCATACTAGGCCCTATTCTATATTTAATTTATACATCAGACATGCCCTCAAATCCTAACACATCAACAAGGACCCGAAGATAGCTTCAACACAACTGCAGTCGCACATATACGATTTGGAAAAACGGTTTGAAAAGTGGAGAATAAAGGTGAATCCATCCAAGTGTGCTCCTGTAACCTTCACACTCAGAAGACAAGACTGCCCACAAATAAAAATAAATAATATTGATGTCCCTCTTGAAAATCACTTCAAATACCTGGGAGTCCACTTATACCGGCGTCTAACATTATTCCGCCACATCGAGGCCTAATTAGCGGCCATTAAGCTGATATCCGCTCAAATGCACTGGATTATTGGTGCCAATTCAACAATATACCTTGAATACAAGGTTCTTTTATACAAATGCATTATAAAGCCAGTATGGACCTACGGCATTCAGCTTTGGGGCAGTGCTTGCGCGTCTAACGTTTTGAAATTACAAAGAAGACAGTCCAAGCTTTTACGACAAATTGTCTGCGCTCCATGGTATATTCGTAACGACAATATCCATAGAGATCTCAACATTCCTACAATTCAGGAAAAAATTAAAAAATTCGCCACAAAATACCTTGGTAAACTAACGATTCACCCCAACGCATTGGCATTGCTTCAATTCGACGGCCATCAGAGGCTAAAACGAAGTGACACATTGAGCCTCGCTCGACGGCTGCACTGACTCTAACTTTTAATGTAGCATTATTATAAGATTTGGATACAATATATAGTTAACACGCTGGTGCTAACTATTAACCTTTAAAACTAGTTTTAAGATTTGAAAACTATTGCAAATTTCTTTAGGAAAGATTCAATAATAATAGAAAAAAAAAACGAAAAATGAAAAGTTTCTCAAAAATCTGTCGTTCGGAGTCTACTTTAAACTGTAGGTACCGCCACTCGTGCTTAAAATTAACATGGGTATGGCTAGAAGCTAGGATGAAGACTGACTGAAGAGTTGTAATGACCAAATTATGTATATGTATATGTGGTACGCCTGTCCTTTCTAGTCCCACTAAACACACAGCATTGCCGTCCTGTCGAAACGATCTAGTTTTGTAACCGACTTCAATGGTTGTAACGGATTAACCCATGATTTTTGTTTTTTTAGTATTATGAAAATAAATCCATTTTTCATTGCCAACAACCGTTCGATACAAATTTGATTTTTTTATCGCGTCTTTGAAGCAAAATTTCAGATGGAGTTCCTCTGTTCTCCATCAGTCGTTCACTGATTGGATGTATACTGAATCTGTTTGATAGATATCATTTTCAACACAAAAAGAAAACAAAGAAGATTAAGAACCGTTCACATTAAATGTTCCCTCTGACGACATTCGTATCTTGACACAGACTTTTTACTGGTACACTACAGAGATCAGCAATGAATCGTTTTTTTACTACTCATAAGCACTCATGTAATCTTGAATATAAGTGAGTCAACAATATTGAGATTTAACTACCCCGATTCATTCGCACTCACTACAATGTTGATTTATAAGTATGAGTACAATGAGTATGAGTACAACGTTGACATTGAACTCATACCATTCGAAATATGTTTGATTCATAAGCCTACTCATTCAGACTCATAAATTTAGAAAAATACTTATAAATGATTCGAGTTTTCTTTAAATTTTCTTAATTCCAATTAAAATTTTTAATTATTTTTAATTTTTTATTATTATATACTCCCGGAAATATTTACAAATGTTCGTATATAAAGTAGGTTTTAAAAGACGTTTAAATATGTATGAAATAATGTATTTTTGAAAATTACAAAATTACTACGTAAACAATTCGAAGTAAATTAAAGTCTTAATAAGGCTTTAAAAATTTGTACATACATATTTACTATCCTTTCCCTTTCTAATGCGAAGTCCTCGTTTTGTTAGATTATGTAGAACGATTTTATTATCCTTTAAAAATACTGTTGAGTTAGCTATACTGTTTGTTACTCTGTAGAAAGTAATAAACTATTCTATACACATATACCATAAAGAAATATACATTGAAATACATATACAAACATACAGTAGTGGTATCATAAGTAGCACACCCATCAACCTTTTTCTAGTAACAAACAAATTTGAAATATTTGATTGAAATTTATTTAAGGGCAATTAAATATTCCAGTAGTAGTCTAGTAGTGTGTTGGCATATTAGACGTGAGGCCACGGTTCAAAAACCATGTCAGATATCTTCAACAAACTCGAAAAAATATTTCTTCGACGACTACCTCTTAGTACTTTTCTTGCAAAAATTACGAGAGTAATTAAAATTTGCCATGAAAAGTTTTTCAAAAAATTTGTCGTTCGGAGTCGACTTTACAACTGTATAAAATGAATACACACGGCATAAGTGGTGTGAGAAGCTAGGTCATAATCCTGACTGAATGTATGTATGTATGAGTAACATATTGTTACTAAAATGGAAATGGTGTTTTACTTTTACATCGTTTAACACTAAAATTGTAAACAAATCTAGGCAAAAAAACAATGAACTTATTTATATGATAAGCAAGTGAAGTAAAATATACCAACAAACACCAGTATAAAAAGAGGATAAACAAGTAAGCAAAAATGCAACAACAAACACTACAAGAATAAATGTAAACAAAAATACATAAACAACAATAATGAAACAACGATGTTTACATTTATAGAGATTTCGAGAAGGCGAACATTCGCCTTCAAGAACATTCATCAGACTGTTTACGTTGTCACACAGTGCTGCAAAACTGAAGTTTTGAAATGGTACTGAATTATAACTGAAAAAGTACTTTTTTGCATCAAATAGTACTTTTGTAAAAGATACATACATACATACATACATAATTGGTCATTATAACCCTTCAATCAGGATTACGACCTAAATAGTACATGAGTGTCGACTCCGAACGACAGATTTTTGAGAAACTTTATCGTGGCAATTTTATATCCTCTCAAAGTTTTTGCCAGAAGGAAGTAGCCGGAGAAATATTTTTTCATATTTCGGTTTGATGGAGATATCTGCAATTGGGATTGAATCCTGGGCTCTCATGTCTAGTAAGCCAGCACTAGACTATTTATTTATATTTAATACACATACAAAACAAAAACAGCTGCTTCGTAACGTAACAAAACGTAAAAGCCCCATTTAGTCACGTCGATGGAACATAATGTAACATACGTTCGTCTGAAAGGCAAAGAAAATTCTTACCGAAATGACATTACGGTTTGGCAAGAGTTTTCATTGCTTTTCTATCCTTAAAACGAACGTACGTTACGTGGACGGGGCTAAAGCCTAATTCAACTTTAGCATTGCGTTGAACGTGTTGCTAATGTATTAATAGTTGAAAAGCGAAAGACATAAAATATGTAATAATAAAAAGTACTGAAAGCATACCGGGGGTACTGCGGTATTTTTGAAATGAAAAAGTACTGAACAAAATATAAAAGTACTGATTTTTTAACACTGTTGTCACATAATAGGCAATGCAAAGCAAGCAACTGAGTTAGTGAAGTTCAGTCAGTCTTGTGTGAAGATGCGGTGTGTCTAAAGAAAATAATCGTGTAAAAGTGTAAAGAGGAATAACAAAAAAAGGCAATTGTTGTTGTTTACATAAAGTTGTAAACAGTGGCACACAGAATTGTGCGAAGAATAAAGAATTTGTAATTAAAACTAAACACCAATTTATTTTTATTTTATTTATATTCTACGAGCTCATATCTTTAAACGTTTTTAAAAGGTAAAAACGTAACAATATCATGATAATGAATTTGCCCTGTGAAAGACAAGGTAACCGCTAACCTAACCGAACATAGCCTAACAGATTTGAAACGAATTAAATAATAACACGTTTAAATTATAATTTTAATAACTTATGGCTTAAAAAGGATTTAAATTTAAGCAGAAAAAATATTAACAACTACAAATAAAACTATTTTATGAACTTATGTTTTCTAACTCCTGCCTGTTTTTTATGCATTTCTATACGTTCCCTCACTAGTGTATTAAAAACATGAAAATAAAGTATCTCCTTCATTGCAAACCATATACCAGCAAGCAGTACATGTTGCTTAAGTACCAGCCATAAAGGAAAGATTATTTTAATATATATGTTTGTATGTTAGTGTATACCAGTAGGTTAGAGGCCAGTTATACTGTTATATTTTCTCTTAATGTTCCATTTAATTGAACCTGACAATATTATTGTTTGGAGCTTTACTACTATCACACTCGCCCCCACAGTTATTTGGGGTCATTTGTAATGAACTCATCATCATATCATGTGGTTATAATTTTCTTTTTTACTTTCAGTCTATAGTTGTCAAAGCATATGTTGTATACATTGGTGTTCTTGTAATTAGCACAACCATACAGCCAAAAAATGTGTGTTGAATATTTTACTCTAAGGGCCATTATTACAACTTGCAGTTAACTAAAGAGAGGATTTTAACGGGCAGATTAATTGTTTTTCATTATTATAAGTACCCAATAAGGTAGAAGTGATCGTTAAGCTAAAGGGAGGATTATCCTACCATTCAAAGATCACTTTATGTTTGAACTTGCCTTATTATATATTATTTTTATTATGGCAACTTCAAATTTAAACAAAATGAGAATATACACAAAACGAAGCCCGTCGTTGCCACTGCTTTAAAAAAAAACTTGTATAATTGAGCAGTTTTATCGACATTGCTCCGCTACTGCCATATTTTTGAAAAATTTTATCTGTAAGTTGTAATAACGAAAATTAGTTAAAGGTAAATGTTCCTTCTAACTAAAGGTACCTTTAACTAAACCCAAGTTTAACGGCAAGTTGTAATAATGGCCCTAATAAACATAAATCGTTCTTATATAATTTAAATGACTTATAATTTAATTAATTTGATATCTGTTAGGTTATGGGAGCTTAGTTTAGCGCGTAGCATGCTGTTCACAGGCAGATTGAGTCAGAGGTCCATATGGCTCACTGTGTTACCCAGTGTGAAGTAAGCCCCATTGTCATGATCGGTTAGTGGTGGGTGTAAACCACTCCGAGCTCCGGATGAAACCGGCCAATTTTCTTAGTGTCTTGATCTTCAAACGTTCTGTCATCCAAATGACAATGGCGACTATTCTGATGATTTGAAGTCGCCGTGGTCTTATTAGGCAGGTCAGGCATCTCCAACTAAACGAATATGACAAAATATTTCTTCGGCCACTTTCTCTCAGCAGATTTCTAGCAAACACTCTGAGAGTAAATAAAATTGCCATGAAAAGTTTCTAAAAAATCTGTCGTTCAGAGTCGACTTTAAACTGTAGGTCCCTCCACTCAGGTATAAAATTAACGCACACAACGTAAGTTCTGTGAGAAGCTAGGTCGTAATCCTGACAAAAGGGTTGTAACGACTAATTATGTATGTATGGCTAGTGTAGAGGTGTTGTACCGACTCTATTTCCTCTGCATGATGGCAGTTTCTGCAGTAATTCAGAGAGGCAAACCGAGTCTGCCAACGAAACTGCCAATAGCGCCAGTGTCTCGTTAGAATTCGAACCTTTCTCTTATCAAACTCAAGTAGTCGCCTGGTTCTCCCGCTGTCTACTGCTGGACAAAGCAGTTTTAAAATTCGGCAACCAGGTATGTTGAACCACTCACGGTTTGTTGAATTCGATGCTGCTTTTTTTAATTTGGAAAAGTATTCCTGTAGGGGCTGATATATCACCTCTATCGTCTCTTCCTCATATATACGCTCAGAGATCCTTCTGGTTTAAAGAAATATAGAAACGTACTTTACTACTGTGCTTAACATACGTTAGTAGTTATAATATGGGGAAGGCCTCAAATAAAATAATAAAATCCACGCCCCAAACGGCCAGATTTCCAATCAAGCAGAAGCGACAAGTGCAACACTATGCATTACAATAGTACAATCTCTTGAATGGTGTACTTCACCGTAATTACTGCATGTATGTATATCACAGAAAATATGCCGCATCCTCAAAACTATATACGAGAATGCAGAATGTTATAAACACAATTAACGCGAGACAGCAAGCAAAACAATTTTGCAATTGCAGCCTAAGGTAAGCGTATTAATTATAATAAGGTCAGCGCAGCAAAGCGTAAGGTAAACCTTCATTCTTTGTCAATGATGCCACTACAATGTTTTCTCGTGTAATATTTCATATATCGCATATTTAAAACCTGGATATCATGCATGCTACGCATTGCCAGCACTGTTAGCATTGATTCTCTTATTGCTGTGAAATAGAATATAGAAATTGCCCTAAAACCAATGCAACAAAATCTTTGCTTGTTGTCGCACTGCCTTTAAAATAACATCTTCCATATACAGCCGCCCATGTATTCTACTTTTAAGAGTTTGCTGCATTGCGTTTATTCTATTTATAGTGGAACTATCAGTTCTTCATAATGGAGTATATCCAACAGCCATGTTACCTAAACTCTGGAGAAAAACAAGAATGTCCACTGTCACGTGAATTATTTATTCTAATGAAGAAAGGTATGGTAAGCGAGATAACCTCTCTGCTCATAGAGAAGAAAAATTACATGGAGTGTCTCATGCTCACTTGAGGGTTTGTTTGGTCATTACTGCACTTTAGGCAGGATTACAACCTCCTATGTTAGGTGTGTTCATTTTACGCATGAGTGATGAGACTTACGGTTTACCGTCTACTCTAAGTTTTAAGAAATTTTTTTAGCAATTTTTTTTTACTCCCAAATTTTCTGCCAGAAAACTGCTGTAAGAAACTCGCGGAAAGAAGATTTTTTTGATATTTCGTTATTCTTCGAGATGTCTGAGCTGGGCTTTGACAAAAGGGCTTTCGTCCGATAAGCTAACACACAATATATTAGACTTCTGGAGGCGTCTAAGAGGAGTGGCTTAGGTTAAAGTGGTAGCCTTGATGCCAAAAGCTTAGTTGAGCACGCGTATCGGTCCGTTGTGACGCAACGTGTGAACTCGGTCTCTGTACTGACCAAGTTCTCCAAATCAGAAGAGAAGAAAGTGGTCAGTGCAAAGGCTGCACATCCTAAAGCACGACTGCCCCACGCTGGAAAACAAGCCCGAAGATTTGATAAACGAAGCTATATCCTTGACATCAATGGAGGATAGATCCGTCAAGCTGACAACGATTGGGGAGCCAAATATCTGCACCTCGCAAGAAATGGGCATTGACAAAGAAAGTGGTTAACAGTGTCCTATTCCTCAGCGGATCTGCACCTACGGCAGAAGTCGTTAGATGGGAGCTGCATTCTTTCCGAGTGTCTTCCCATAACACAATATTCTGTAAGTACGGCGACAGTGATTAAGATGATGTCACAACCAAGTCCGAGTATCTAGTTGGTGCGCCTTATATCCATCGAGGGCCAAGTGAGTCTAGCGATGAAGCAGGAATCCTCATTGACCCAGTATAGATTGGCGTCTCGAAAGAATTGACCAATGTAAGTGGCATCCCCAAGTCGACTGAAGAGGATTCCGGAAGTAGTGCACCAGCCTTGGCGAGCTCGTCGGCTTTACAGTTTCCCGGAACATTGCTGTTCCCGGGGACCCAGATAAGTGTGACACCGAAGCATCCAGAAAGAAGGTCGAAGCAATGGCGACATTCCCTGACGAACCTGGAGTTATTCACAATGTTCGATAACGATCTTATGGCAGCCTGACTATCAGAAAAGATCGTGATGCGGGTGAAAGGAACAACGTATGTGAGGATCCATTGAGCAGCCCGGTAGATGGCCACAACCTCTGCCTGGAATACGCTACAATAATCCTTGAGGAGTGGCTTAGAAGAAGTTGAAAAAATATGTACAAGCTTTAGACTTTCGATGAATTTCATGTAGTTAGTATCGCTTCTTGCTGAGCTCTTAATAAGTTGAGGGAGTAAGTTAGTTGTATGCCGATATGGTATGAGACAATCCATTGAGTAATGGTGGTCTTCTTTCAACCCAGCTAAATTCCTATCGAATTTTAATAATTTTCCTTTTGGGAAAATATCTTGAAAGGCTTTTTATATGAAAAGTCATTACGTGACTGACTGCTAATCAATTCGTCTCTACTGTAAATTTTCTGCAACTGAAAAACGAAGTGAAATAATGTTTTTTTTTTGTCCCCTAAGTAGTCGATATCATTTTATCATTATTAGAGCACATGAAATATGTAGTGATGGGGGATGAAAGTGTATATAAAAATAAATGAACTCATTAACCACCAGCATTAAGACGTTTATCTACTGAATCAAATTTCTATTGCGGAGGAATTTCTTTAACACGAAAGCAAGATTGTTGTGAATTTCTCTTCTTTTTTTTGTGACTACAGATACAAAAAGCATGAACATTTTAGAAGATTAATTCAATTAATGGATTGAAATAGTTTTGCAAGTTCAAATAACAAAAAATCTTATTGAATGTCCATAACTAATGGCTATAAGTAGAAGCAATTTGTAAGAATAATTTTTCTAATTATCTTTCACAGTGATTAACAAATTATAGAGTCTATGGCCGTAAATATGTCATCCAAATTCATTACAGCAAAAAAAACTTGAACGCCAATAAATTTTGATGTATTAAATTTGGGAGTAAGGAAAAGAGATGGGAGATGTCTTTGTTATACCCAACACCATTTAGTTTAGATGGGGAAGTAAGTAACTGAATGCCTACTTTAAATGGATTTTTCCATTACCCCTCTTGGGAGTCTATAGCTTCCCCGAAGTATTTTCCATCTTATCCAGTTGACTGCTTTTGTTGCCATATTTTCCGGTTGGTTGTTATTCTGCCTTGATTACATACATACATACATACATAATTGGTCATTACAACCCCTCAGTCAGGATTACGACCTAGTCTCTCACGCCACTTAAGTTGTGTGTGTTTATATATGAGCGGCGGGACCTACAGTTTAAAGTCGACTCCGAACGACAGATTTTTGAGAAACTTTTTTTCATGTCAATTTTATTTACTCTCAGAGTTTTTACCTGAAATCTGCTGAGAGAAAGCCGCCGAAAAAATACTTTTTTGTATTTTGTTTTGATGTCTGACCTGAGGTTTGAACCGTGGCCTTACGTCTAGTAAGCCAACACACTCCCTACTAGGCTACGGCGACTTCTGCCTTGATTCCGTTTCGTTAACCCATTGGTGTTCCAGTAAAGCAGGTGGTTGGTCTGCTGCAGTAGGTCTCAGGATAATAGTGCTGCAGTATATCTTATCCGGTTGACTGGTGTTATTGCCATCTGCCTTCTTTCTGTTTCCTTAATCCATTGTTGTTCTAGTTATGCAGGTAGTTGGTCTTCTGTATCAGATCTTAGGATAATAGTGCTGCCATATATATTATCCGGTTGACTGCTGCTGTCGCCATCTGCCTTGTTTCTGTTCCGTTAATATATTGTTGTTCCAGTAAAGCAGATGATTGGTCTGCTGTATCAGGGCTTAGGATAATACTGTTGCCATCTATATTTTCCGGTTGACTGCTGTTGTTGTCGTCTGCCTTATTTCTGTTTCGTTAATCTATTGTTGTTCCAGTAAAGCAGTGGATTGGTTCAATGTAGCAGATCTTATGATAAAAATGCTGTCATCTATTATCATCCAAAAACAACGCCTTCCGAGTATATTGCTGATACGCCTTGATTTTAAATTGTTGATTCTTAATCAATATCACTTTGGGTTTTATTGTCTCAGCGAATGTGATTCTGCTTTTCTGAATAATTTTTAAATAATTAAACTTAGGCAGTTCATAACGGCCATTTTTTTCAAGCAACATCTGTAAATTTTTTTGTCATTCACGCAGCCTGCTTTGCCAAATCAGCATTAAAGAATACAGATTTCATTAACGTATGCAAATAATAAAATTTTTTGGCTATTTTACGATCCCCATAATCCTTCTATTAAGGGACTTTTCGCAATGTAGTGGATAAATTTGAGTCCACTGTCTAGTCTAGTAAACAATGAAACAACACCCGTACGTCAAAGAAATTTTGTCTGAAATATCGCTGCTGTTCGTGAAGGTAAGCAGTGAACTTCACTTCCCATGCACGAATTCGAACTTTCGCACACCACAACTTGACGAATTTTGTGTTTTTTTCTGAGGTCCTGCATACATACAACATTCAACTGACTCTAGAACTCGAGGTAAACAATCATTGACTTGTGTTCCCTGAGAGGACTCCGAACCAGTTGGCAATTGGTCGTAATCTTTAACGAAAAATAATATTTAGACATACGCTATAGTATGCTCTAGTCTAGTAGGTAGTGCTTTGGCTCATTAGACGTGTGGGCATTATGGTCAGACATTTCGCACAAAACCAAATAAGAAAAAATATTCCTTAGACGACCTCCTCTCAGCAGATTTCTGGCAAGAACCCTGAGAGTAAATAAAATTGCTATGAAAAGTTTCTTAAAAACCTGTCGTTCGGAGCCTATTTGAAACTGTAGGTCCCGCCACTCATGTATAAAATTAACACACACAACATAAGTGCTGAGAGAAACTAGGTCGTAATCCTCACTGAAGGGTTGTAATGAGCAATTATGTATATACGTACGTACGTGACCAAACGAAATTCTCGAATTTGGAACAATACCAATCCACCTGAAATCTAAGAGCCTTTAATGCATCCCGAAAGACTTACTGTTTGCTGTAGATCTTGGACTGGCGGCATCATTTATTCATATTTCACTGATTAACAACTTTTTTGGCTTGAATTGGATTACCTGGACACCAAAGATATGTGGTTTAAAAAGAACGGCTTTATGTGCACACACAACTGATGGCACATTGAATATTCTGCACGAACAATTTGATTATGTGGTCATCTCAAATGGAGGAGATAGGAACTTGTAACTGATATCAGGCGATTTGATAGTACCAAGTATCTGCGGATACGCCACAAACCAAAGTGGTCTTTCATATTAATGCCATGCCATCGGTCATATTCAGCCTGATTTACTTGACTGAGCCATGGAAAATTGGACATTTCCGATGTGCTCTACTTAGAAAAGTCATGGCGCACATTTATATTTCCCACATAATGACATCAGTAGGTTTTTCAAACAAATATTCAGTTTATATTATATCTCACACACCCTTTGCTTTCTTTAAATTTCTAGATAAGGATGAAATTGTGAAGCGAAGTGCCTTCTATGTGACGGAACCCGACCCTACGACGATTGTCAGGTAAACACCATTTGTATCGTTGTCAGGACTAAAACAAAATTCTTAATGCTGGAAACTAAGCTATTCAGTGTCAAGTATGATAGCAAAATGTATTCCTGGAACTACCGGGTCCGCCATCTAACGTTTTTTATTCAACTAGTGCTTATTTCGTGAATGGTAACACATAGCTCATGTCTGATTTGACAGATAATTAGTTTTATCCTTCCGCTGAACGAATATGGTTGTGTGTACGCTTGAACAACGCTGGGAAATATTGCGACATTACTTTGAAAATCATGGTAATGTTGCAGAATGTGTGCGAAAATTGCGTACGGATTTTGGAAGAAGAGAAGCACCGTCAGCACCGTATGTTCGTTATCTTGTGAAAAAAGTGAAAGAAACTGGCGTCCTCATCGATAAACCAATGAGTGAAAAGCCAAAAACAGTGCGTACACTCGAGAATATTGCTGCTGTGGCAGAAAGTGTGCGTGAAGCGCCATCAACATCAATTCACCGTCGTTCTCAACGATTGAACATTTCGGAGACATCATTGAGACGAATTTTGCATAAAGACCTTGTTATGACGCCATACAAGTCCAATTGGTTCAGGAGTTGAAGGCAATTGACCATCCAATGAGTTTTCGCTTCGCTAAGTGGGTCTGCGATCGACTTACAGAAGATGCCGATTTTGGCAAAAAAAAAAAAAATCATCTTTTCAGATGAAGCTCATTTTGATCTTGGCGGATATGTAAACAAGCAAAATTGTCGTATTTGGGGCACAGAAAACCCGCACGCATACATTGAAAAGCCGACGCAACCGAAACGAGTCACTGTTTGGTGCGGATTTTGATCCAGAGGCATAATTGGGCCATTTTTCTTCGAAAATGAGCAAGGAGTGGCCGTTACAGTCAATGGCGATCGTTATCGGGCCATGTTGAACGAATTTTTGTTCACAAAAATTGAAGAGGAGGATATTGGCAACATTCGGTTTCAACAGGACGGCGCTACGTGCCACACAGCCGAAGCTACACTCGATGTTTTGCGCCCTGTTTTTGAAGATCGCATTATCAGCCGTAGAGCTGATGTCGTTTGGCCACCTTGGAGCTGCGATTTGACACCGTTGGACTATTATTTGTGGGGTGCCGTCAAATATAGGACAATTGACGCTTTAAAGGACAATATTCGTGAAGCCATTGGTGAAATACAGCTGCACACAATCGATAATGTGCTTAAAAACTGGACCGATCGTGTAGGCTACTGCATGGCCAGCCAAGGCAGCCATTTGAATGAAATTATTTTCCATTATTAACCGGCAGGATTGTACTTTCAAATAAAAAAAGAAATTTGAGAAAATATTCAGTAGTTTTTTTCTATGAAGCATTTAAAAAAAAGTTATTTGGCGGACCCTTTATATACCAGTGGCAAGTATGAAAGCAAAATTTATGTCTGGAACTAGTTATGACGATTTGAATAATTATTGTTAATTCACATTGCGATTGAAGATTCTGTGCTGACTTCACGCAACCTTTTCAACGTATGGAGTTTTCATTGTGGTGTAGTGAAACAGGAAAATATTTATTTGCAATGAATAGCTCCCAAATTGCCATTTCATAGATTCCTAATAATCGTAATCAATAATTTAATTAAGGACGATGTTATTTTGGAAAAGTATTCCGCATACCAAACGAATGCTTTCTCTAACGATTTTATTGCATTATTTTTCGTATTCCATTTATAGTTTATCTAAGAAATATTTTCCTCTTTGGCTAAGCAATGGCAAATAAATTCCATTTTACACCCACTTTCTCTCTCTCTCTCTATAGAAGCAATAAAAAGAAAGAATATTTACATTAAAGTCACGTGGGATTTCATCATTCTATGGAAATTCTTTGCACCACCAATCATAAAATGTTTACTTAAGACTAGAGAAACATTTACAAGGATTACGGCATTAAAATAGTAAATAAAACAACTTATTAAAGAATTTCTTAAGCAAAGTATGCAAATATTAATAACGAAATAAAGAAATAGAATGAGTAAGTAATGGAATAAGTATTTAACATCATTAACTCAATGTCTTTGGATGATAATTATGAAAATGTACGAGAAATACCAAAGCAAAGCAAAAAAAGAGAGAAATAAACAAACAAATAATGAACGTTTAAAAACGTAATTTATTTACATATTTATTACAAACAATTTGTAAACAAATACGAAATTAATAGCATTTCCAAAATAAAATTGAAAATAAAAATGAAAACCTTATTCAAGTTTGGATTTTGTAATGAATTAATAAATAAATATTGGCTAAACGTGCCGCAGACAATTTAACACTCAGTGCGTATAATTAATATTCGCCCATAAATAAACTCTCAAATGTTAATCATACGCCAGGGGGGACGCCTGTACATTTTAATGGCAGAATATTGTAACGGGTGATTTTTTTTTAGCTATTATCTTTTTGGCAACACTGGTTTAAACAGCTCATGCACGTTTCGTGTTTTGTTTCATTGTCGAACATCTTCAGTTTGGTCTATAATTTAACCATGAATCGTCTTACAAACGAACAACGCTTGCAAATCATTGAATTTTATTATGAAAATGCGTGCTCTGTTAAGAAAGTTCATCGCGCGCTTCTTTCATTTTATGGTCAGTTTACTCGACCCATTGAAACAGCTATTCGGGCTATTGTGACTAAATTTGTCGCCAAATTTACATTGTTGGACATTAAACTACCAATACGCTTACGTAGAGTGCGAACTGAAGAAAATATCGCAGTTGTATCGGCCAGTGTTCATGATGACCATCAATTATCGATTCGTCGCCGTTCGCTGCAATTGAGCCTCTGTTACTCAACAACGTGGAAAATTTTTTTGCGGAAGGATTTAAGTGTGAAGCCTTTCAAAATACAGCTGGTGCAAGAATTGAAGTCGAACGACCTACCGCAACGCATAATTTTTGGTGACTGGGCTCTTGGAAAGTTGGCCGAAAATCCACTTCTTTATCGAAAACTTGTGTTCAGCGACGAAGCTCATTTTTGGCTCAATGGATACGTAAATAAGCAGAATTGTCGATTTTGGAGTGAAGATCAGTCAGAAGCATTGCAAAAGCTACCAATGCATCCAGAAAAAGTCACAGATTGGTGCGGTTTATGGACTGGTGGCATCATTGGACCGTACTTCTTCAAAGATGCTGCAAATCGTACCGTAACTGTGAATGAGCGCTACCGTAAGATAATATCCAACTTTTTTTTTGCCCAAAATGCAAGAGCTTGACTTGCATGGCATGTGGTTTCAACAAGACGGAGCCACATGCCACACAGCACGCGTAACAATGGACTTATTGAGAGGCGAGTTCGGTGAACATTTTATTTCACGTTCGGGACCGGACAATTGGCCGCCTAGATCGTGCGATTTAATGCCTTTAAACTCTTGTTTTTGTGGGGCTAAGTTAAAGCTCATGTCTATACAGACAAGCCCGCTTCAATTGACGCATTGGAAGACAACATTGAAGCATTTTTATTCGTGAGATACCGGCCGAAATGTTGGAAAGAGTATGCCAAAATTGGACTATGCGGATGGACCATTTGAGGCGCAGTTGCGGCCAACATTTGAATGAAATAATCTTCAAACATTAAATTATATGGACCGTACTATCGATTCAAATAAAGATTTCATGCATTTTTCTGAATTTTATGTGGTTTTTTTTTGAAAACTGTTCCTATAGCTCTTAAAAAATCACCCATTAGAACAATTGAAAATGTTATGTTGAGTCAATATGACACCGTACAGTGATATTTTATTTCGGTTTTTTCTTGGGTATATAGTCACCGTAATCTAGTTGGTATTGTATTAGCACAGCAGACGAGAGCCCTGGCTCAAGCACTTAAAAGTAAAAAAATTGATATGAAAAAGACAGGAATTTTTTAGTCCCCTTGGAGAATATTGCGTGAATCTTTGAAGCTAAAGTCTTTACGTTAGGTTAGGTTAGTGTGGTAGCTTCATACCAAAAGCTCACTTGAGCACGCATAGCGGCCCGTTGTGATGCCACAGGTGAACGCAGTTCCCCCGAACCCAGGAAGCACGACTACCCCGCGCTTGAAAACCAGCCAGAAAGTTTGATAAACGAGGCTATATCCTTGACATCAATGGACGATAGCTCCGTTAAGCTGACAAGGGTCGGAGAGCCAAATAATCTATATCTGCACCTCGCAAGAGATAGGCATTGACAAAGAAAGTGGATAACAGTCTCGTCATTAAATGGAAACCGCATTCTCTCCGCGTGTCTACCCATAACAAATGACCTGTAAGCATGGCCAATGTGATTGAGATGATGCCGCGACCAAGTCACAGTAACTGGTTGGTACGCCTTCTATCCATCCGGGGCCAGGTGAGTCTAGCGGTAGAGCGGGACTCCTCGTTGATCCAGGATAGATTGGCGTCTCGGAAAAATTTCCCCGCGATGGCCAGTTTGATCGAGGCAAGTAGCATTCCTAAGTCGATTGAACAGGATTCCGTGAGTTGTGCGCCAGCTCTGACTAGCTCGTCGACCCTGCAGTTTCCCGGAATGTCACAGTGTCCGGGGACCCAGACAAGTGCGACACTGAAGCGCCCAGAAAGAAGGTTGACATTCCCTGACGTTCCTGGAATTATTCGCAATGTTCGACAGAGACTTTATGGCAGCCTGGCTATCCGAAAAGATCGAAATGCGGGTGAAAGGAACACCGTATGTGAGGATCCATTGTGCGGCCCGGTAGATTGCCATTACTTCCACCTGGAACACGCTGCAATAGTCCGGCATCCGGAGTGAAATGTTCAAATCCAATTTCCCGGAGTAGACTCCACTACCCACCCCGCCATCGAGTAGCTAAAGTCTTTGCCATTGACAGAGATGTTGAATTCAACTCTAGAAATAAGAGGCATACTCTGTACTTTCGTCGGTGGAAGCTACATGAAAAGAATAATAACAACACCAAACAGTTTTATGTTGTGGAATTGAGAGTACATCGGGACAGAAGTTTATATTCCCAACAGAAGTCGCCGTAGTCTAGTAGGTAGTGTGTTGGCTTATTAGTCATAAAGCCAGGGTTCGAGCCCCAGGCCAGACATCAAGACAAACTACAAAAAGTATTTCTTCGGCGACTTCCTCTCAGCAGATGTATGGCAAAAAAACTCTGAGAGTAAATAAAAATTTCCATGAAAAAGTTTCTCAAAAATCTGTCGTTCGGAATCGACTTTAAACTGTAGGTCCCACCACTCATGTATAAAATTAACACACACAACATAAGCGGTGTGAGAAATTAGGACGTTTGTACAATGGGTCAGTTCGACCTCCGGGTACTGTACTTGTCTTAATTGACAAGTACACGTCCTCTAACCTAACCTAACAGGTACAGAAGAGGTATTACGCCACTGAAGAATCTTTTTAGGTTTTTATGGGCCGAGCAATGCCTTTAAATCTCTTTTGTAATTCGATGCTTCTGTACACAAGACTTCGAAGTTCTTGTATATATATTCCTCATATTTATACCACGTATCGAACCCAATCCATAATAACGGAGGTGAAAGTTGCGATTCTGCAACTTAAGAACAATAAAACTGTCCTGATGGCCTGCCCGCTGTACAGTTTTTAAATGCTGTTTTAAAAACGGAAGACTCCATGATATGCGCTAACACACAAACATCTTTCCCATAAGATGTCAGGTTCTTACGAGAGTATTGTGTGAACGACTGAATTCACTCGTCAAAACACTGACTGGACCTCATCAGTTTTTTATATTACGTCAAATCCTGGAGAAACCAATTCGTCACACATTATTTTTCTGTCGACAGCATTCAATAGCCCTATAAAAGATCGTTTCTGCCGCACAGTCTGAGCATGGTATTCCTGTTAAGCTTATAAGGCTGTTCAGAATGACGTTAAGTAACTCCTGCAGCTCCGTCAGGGTAGAAATGGACCTCTTTTAACTATTTGGCACTTTGCTAGGTTTCAGACAAGGTGACGTATTATCATCCTGAAGCCGCCGTAGTCTAGAAGGTAGTGTGTTGGGTTGTTAGATATAAAGCCAGGGTTCGAGCCCCAGGCCAGACATCAAGACAAAATACAAAAACTATTTCTTCGGCGACTTCCTCTCAGCAGATTTCTGACAAAAAAACTCTGGGAGAAAATAAAAATTGCCATGAAAAGTTTCTCGAAAATCTGTCTTTCGGAGTCGACTTTAAACTGTAGGTCCCACCACTCATGTATAAAAAATTAACACACACAACATAAGTGGATGTCAGAAACTAGGACATTGTTCGACCTCCGGGTACTGTACTTGTCTTAATTGACAATGTACACGTCCTCTAACCTAACTTTACCTATCATCCTACCTCTTCAGCCTCGTCATAAAGAGTGTTTTGCGAAAGACGGGACGGCATCGCAATGGCATTATTTTTCATAAAAGTGTTCAGTTGTTCGCGTACGCTGATGTCATTGACATCACTGGGATGTTAGTACTGCTGCTTAACCCTATTGCATGGAAGTCTATCAAAATGGGCAGTAAATGAGCGTAAAACAAAGGGATATATGGCAAGGGATATATGATGCAGCAGCCTTCAGAGTATTTGAGAGAAAATTCCTGTGTAAGATCTTCGGTCCAGAAGTAAGGAGCTCCTCACCGGTTGAATGTTGTGCAGCGCATTAATATCCAGCAGGTGCAGTGGCTCATCCATATCTTTTGGACAGAGGACGATGCTCTGGCAAGACGAACGAACTTGTGTGCGTTGGAAAAAACATACCGTGTGACCAACTGGCGAAGGCGTACGAGATGCACCTGCAAGGATGTGTTAAGGAAGGCCAATTTTCGCTAAGCAGGCCGTTAAGGTCAATTAAGTAATTAGGTGACCATAGCTTTTGTATTCACTTTTTATATCCCGAATTACATTTTAAAGCCTTTACAAATATCAATCCAAACCCAAATATACTCATATCTGTTACAGTGCACAATGTAAAAATGTAACTCCAATACTTAAGGGCTCACCCTAAATTTATATCAAATGATGAAAAATAAATATTTAAAATGCGGTTTTTTTGTTTTATTTGATGTACAGCGATTACGGAGAAGTGTAAACATTCGTGTCAGCAGCATTACATTTCGAGGGTGAAAATTTATTTTGTTTTTGGAAAAATCAACAATATTATCGTAATTGTTTTTAAATGTGTCTGATACCCCCGCATTATTTGTTGTATTGATTAAAGAGAGATTTTCATTTTATTTGAACAATTCGGATATTTAAAATATTTTTAAGGCTTTTTTTCAATAAAATATGACAATCATTTAATAGAGTTATTGGGGATTGAAAATGGTTCAACTTCATTAAATCATATACGCGCTCATTGGGCGTTAGAATTAGTAATTTTTTAGGCAAAAGCCATTTTCCCACAGAGCAGATCTCTGACGTGATTCAATTGCAATTTTGCACTGTTTTATGGAATTTAAGGTTTCTCCATTGAGAACATTCAACAGAAATCGTAACAAATGATCATCTAACTTCGAGAGATCCAGGCTATTTGCTGAATTCATCAGATATCGCTAATTGTTAACCTCAAACAAAAGAAATAATCGTATTGTCCGGTTGTATATATACATACACTGGCGAGCAAAAATATATGTATATAAATATATATGTTCCTTTTACTCCTCTAGGGAGCATAGGGCCACAACAAGTTGATTCCAATGAGCTCGATTATCAACGTGATGTTTGACTTCGTTCCATTGTAGACGTAGTTTGGACTGTCCGGCTGCAATTTGGCGCTTCTAGGTGTGCGATGAACGTCCAATGCGCCTGCTTCCTTGGGGGTTCCAGTCTATGACTTTCTTTGTGATGTCATCTAATGGCTTGCGAAGAGTGTGTCCAAGACATCCCCTATTTCCCTCTCAATTGGGTGCTGGTTTGCATCTGTCTAGAGTTGGGCACTGGAAATTATGAAGGGCCAGTAAACACGCAAAATTCTACGCAGGCATTTGTTAACAAATACCTGAAGAGACTGGGAATCGCGCGGTGCCATATTCCACGTTTCGCAACCGTAGAGCATTGTGGATTTAACGTTGGAGTTGAAAATTTTAATTTTCTTCGTGCGTTTCGATATTTTAAACGATTTCCAAACACGGTTAATTTGGGCAAAAGCATTACATACATACATACATAATTGGTCATTACAACCCTTCAGTCAGGATTACGACCTAGTTTCTCACACCACTTATGTTGTGTGTGTTAATTTTATACATGAGTGGCGGGACCTACAGTTTAAAGTCGACTCCGAACGACAGATTTTTGAGAAACTTTTCATGGCAATTTTATTTACTCTCAGAGTATTTGCCAGAAATCTGCTGAGAAGAAGTCGCCGAAGAAATACTTTTTGTATTTTATTTGGATGTCTGGCCTGGGGCTCGAACCCTGGCTTTTCGTCTAATAAGCCAACACACTAGCTACTACACTACGGCGACTTCCAACATACCTGGCTACCAAATTTTAAAACTGCAGAAAAAGAAAGCAAAGACTTAAGTTTACCAAAAGAACGGTTTGCACTCTAATATGAATTCTAATGGGAAACTGCGCCAATAACAGATTCGCTGACAAGCTCGTTCTGTCCTACCAGAATTACTGTAGAAGCTACCAAGATGTAGAAGAAACAGAAGCTGTCCACCACCTTTTATGTGAGTGCCCTGTATTTCAAAACAGACGTCATAGGTTTTTGGGTGACAGAACATTTGAAAATCTGGGCATGGTGGATAATGTGGCCACCAAAATATTGTCTGGAGATTAAGCGCAGGCTCACTCTTGCCAACAGGTGCTACTATGGTGGCAATAAGCAATTGAGTAGCAGAGACCCCTATCGTACGACAAAACTAATACTTTACAATACGCCCATCCTACCCGTGCATCTTTATGGCGCAGAGCACAGATGCAGCTGCCTTGCGATTATTCGAGAGAAAAGTCCTACGTAAGATCTTCTATCCATTGCGAGTTGGCAATGAATTCCACATCTGATCCAACAGTGAACTGTATGAGCTCCTCAACAACATAGACGTTGTGCAGCGTATTAACAACCATTTACTACGCTGGCTCGGCCATGTCGTTCGAATGGAGGACGATGCTTTGGAGAGACGGGTATTTGATGCGGGAACCGCGGAATTCGGCGAAGAGGACGACCTTGTTTGCGTTGGAAGGACCAAATCGAGGAAGCCCTGTCATCGATATGTGTGAGCAACTGGCGTAGGCGCGTAAGAAACAGAGGCGCCTGGAAGGATGTGTTACGGCAGGCAGAAATCCGTTAATCGGGTTGTTAACGACCAAAAAAATAAACAAGTAAGTAAGAGAACTGGCCGGTTTCATCCGCAGCACGTTGTTATTCAAACCCATCACAAATGGATCATAATAAGGGGCCTTACCTTACACTAGGTAACACAATGGCGGTCATATGGGCCATCCAGTGAATTTGCCTATAAACGGAAAGCTATCCATTAACTTAACCTAACCCGTGTCTCATGGTCCTTAACCATTCGCTTCATGAATGTTTGTTTTCATTCCACTTCAGCAAATGCAAATGGAAATTAGCTCCTTCAAATTATTTACTATCCTAGTTCGGCATTTCTACCCTTAGTCAGGTTTACGACCTAGCCTCTCACACCAACCATGTTGTGTTTGTTAATTTTATACACGAGTAGCAGGTCCTTCATTCATTCATTCATTTGGTCCTTCAAATTATTTACTAACCTAGTTAGGCATTTCTACCTTTTAGTCAGGTTTACAACATAGCTTCTCACACCAACCATGTTGTGGTTGTTAATTTTATATACGAGTAGCAGGACCTGCAATTGAACGTCGGATTTATGAATCAATTCATGGCAATTTTATTTACTCTCTGAGTTTTTGCCAGAAGATTGCTGAGAGGTAGAAAGGTAATTGAATTACGTTTATAAGAAATAATTACGTATAATTGCTGCAAGCAATAGTAAAAAAAAGTAACTCAATCAACCGATACCAAAGTCTCTGTTGTGATTCATTTCCCTCTTATTTCTATGAGTCAAAGAAAACATTTCATTAATCAGGCACATGCAGCAGCTGTTAAAGCAATTACTTTTAAATGATATGCGAAGTTTCCTTCTTATGCTTTTAATTAAAATTTAATGAGACTTACAAAGCAATATTCAACATAATATTTTATGATTAATAAAGAATATATTAACGCTGCAGTTATAGTTGACAAAAGAGCGTTTAAAATTAATAACACTGAGCCGCATTGGAAATAGAAGGTGAAAACATTGTAAATGAAAGAATATTCGACCTGTGGGTGAGATAATGGCACAGAAAATGGTGGTAAAATATCTGGAACTCATAAAGAGAACAACTCAGGAAATGCCATACATGTCAGTAGGGTTGCAGGGAAATCCTGTGTACAAAACCCAGGCGATGAGGAGAAAACTGTCTAAATGGAAAAACTATCTCAGAAAATTGGAAGAAAAATGTTGTTACGAAAATGAAAAGTCTAGATACCTGTGTTTTGCATCGCTTAACATTAAAATTATAAACAAAAGCTACAAAAACAAAACAAAGCAGTAAACAAACCTGTTTACAAATTATCGTACTGCTTAATATAACAACAAACAACATGAACTGAAGAAAGTATTGGCAACAACAAACATGACAATAGGATGTTCATCGCCAAAGATGGTACTACTTGGAACAGAACAAACTGCCTTTAGTAGTTTGGAATGAAAATATATTACCAATTTTCACGCAGATTGCTAGCAGCTGTTTCCTGAAATCTTGTGGAGTCTTGCTTACTGCTCTTCTCTTATTTATCTCACGTGACAGACAAACATTAGAAAAATGTGTTTCGTCCCATGTTTTATTACAGACGATAATATTTCGGTCAACTACGTTCATATGAGATAACAGAATCATTCGCTTTGATAATGATTAATTAACACCTATTACGCCTTTTCGAAAAATGAGCTGAAAGTCTTGCAGCCTTTAATAATCATGCTTAAAGCCTTTTTTTGAAATTCGTATGAAAAGGATTTTTTTCTAAAAAAAACATATATTTATCTTAATTGTTTGTTAGAAAATTTTAACAATTTTCATAATCACTTTTATCACACAACTTGTAATTTTATGTAAGAAATAATACTGTATAAATAGTTTGGGAGTAGCTATCATACTTTCAGAACAGCCCATATATCCTTTTTTCAAATTTTTAAAAATTTAATTTTTTGTTCGCCTAAAAGGTAAGTAAATTAAAGAAAATATGTTTGAATAATGATGCTTATGTTTTTATTTTCCCTTTTTGGTATATTTTCATCTCAAATTAAACTTTTTTAGCAACAGAATTTAAATAAAACCAAGCTGACATGAAGTGCTTGACTTTTATGTAAAAAACCATGCCAATGTACATCATGTCAAAAGTTTTTGGCGCAAATTTCATAAAAGTGATAACAAAATGTAATAGTAAATAAATAGTTATATTAAAATGAATTAAAATATTAAAATTTTTTAACAAAATCTATCAATAATCGTGACAATTACATGTAATACAAGTATGTATCAAAAGCTAGAATTATGAAGTTTTTTAAGGCTCGATCTACTGTTAAAAGAGGAACGATTTTGTAGAATACTAATGGGTTAACAAACAATTTTGAACCATTCGGAGGAATTTTTGGTTCCAGAACAAAATATTCCGAGATGTATATAATTCAACTTGGACGGTAGTCGCCATAGTCAAGTAGGTAGTGTGTTGGCTTATTAGACGTGAGACCCCAGGCTGAAATTTCAGCTCAGACAGCTCCAATAAAATGAAATACAAATAAATATTTCTTCGGCGGCTGCCTCTCAGCAGATTTCTGCCACAAAAGCTGAGAGTAAATAAAATTGCCATGAAAAAGTTTCTCAAAAATCTGTTGTTCGGAGTCGAATTTTAACTGTAAGTCGAGCCATTCATATACAAAATTAGCGCACACAACATAAGTGGTGTGAGAAGCTAGGTCGTAATCCTGACTGAAGGGTTATAATGACCAATTAAGTGGGAGGGACAAAAGAAGCCTTTGATGGGGCCAGAATTGACTTGTGGAGTGGGGATGGATATTTGAAAAGGAATGTTTAAGGCAAGAGAAGATAAAGACAAGATAAGAAAAGATAAAGAGGCATAGACTTTCTTGTGTTAGGAAATTAGAATATAAGGACATTCATGCATTAGACTATCAAAGAATAACTGAGCAAATATATTCTGAATGGTGGTTGTCTTAAGACTGACATGTAAATTCTGTAACGATGATAATGAATTACATGAGAATGGAGCATATTTTTGAAACCTATGAGTTATTAATTTATCACAAAAGAAAACACCCTGGTACATATCAGGTGCTGGGCAGATAACTGGCATTGTTGACACCAACTACCATCCTAAGGTTTGTTTGGAAAATTGACTTGGAGGAGACAAGAAAGACTTATGCTTCACTATACTTCATAGTGATTTGTGTATAAGATTTTGGCACGTGCTTTGGCTTTGATTTCAATTACTTTTTTTCATACAAGGAGCGCAAGTAAGTAAAAAATGTTAATTCATTGAATTATGTTTGTTTGTTGCCATCCATACTTGTAGACGTTTTATGGCCTTGGCAGAAAAATTTTTTTCAACTTCACATGTGTTTGAGTGTTTGCTTGTGGTTTATGATGTAGACAGAAAGAAAATATTGCCTTTTAAACTATCTCTTCCTTTTTAACACTGCGTCGCATAAGTGCATATACAATTTAGATGATATTTTAGCGAAAAAGGAAAATGGAATCAATAAAGTAATCATGGTCAATTGAGAAATCAAAAATACATATGATAGGAAAGGGAGGATTAAAAGATTCCTTCTTTAACGTATCAACGTATTCTCATACCGGCGATACAATTCCCATCATTAACTAACAGTCATCAAAAATTTTTTTGAAAAATTTCGTAGTCCTCCCATAAATCTCTCATTGTCAGGACCCCATTGAATTTTTTAATATAGACGGGTGTGTTTAGATCTTTGGAAACGATAAATATCTAAAACGGTGGTTTTACCGTTAAGAATGCTAAAAAATATTGACGTTAGTGTTGCTTTAGTAGCTCCGCCATTAAAATTAACTGTTTAGAAGCCGCCGTGGTCTAGTAGGTAGTGTGAGACCTCGAAACGAACCCCACTACAGGCATCTCCAACTAAACGAAACAAGGAAAAATATTTCTATAGCGACTTCCTCTCAGCAGATTTCTGGCAAAAAATCTGTGAGTAAATAAAAACTGCCATGAAAAGTTTCTCAAAAATCTGTTGTTAGGAGTCGACTTTAAACTGTAGGTCCCACCACTCTTGTACACAAATTAAGGCACACAAAATAAGTGGTGTGAGAAACTAGGCCGTAATCCTGACTAAAGGGTTGTAATGACCAATTATGTATGTATGTGTTTAGTGCGATTTACAAGATGGCGTTATCATTAGTCGTAAAATCATTTCCATTAATTTAGGAGCTGCCGAAGCGGTGAATGATAAGCACTGTCGAGATAAAAACTAATCAGCATTTTCCTAACGTTTGGAAGGATTCATTCATTATTCCTCTGTTCAAATCAGGAAATAAATCCGACATTACAAATTATCGTGGTATTGCAAAACTGAGCATAATTCCAAAACGGTTTCAAAAAATGATTACTGATGATTTATGTTATCAAGTTTCTAACTTGATATCTCCTTATCAGCACGGTTTCAGAAAGAAGTGTTCAACTGCAACAAACTTGCTTCATCTTTCAATAGTTGTTTATCGAGGATTTTTCCATCAGCAACAAACAGACGTTATCTACACATATTTCAGCAAGGCTTTTGATCAAGTTAATCATGTACTTTTGAAGAAGAAACATTATTTAATGGGATTTTCTAAACTTAGTTTAAAATGCATTTACTCATATTTAACTAACAGAAAACAAACCGTACTTTTTAAAAACTGCTGCTCCATAAGAATTGATGTCCTTTCTGGTGTACCTCAGGGTAGCCAGCTTGGACCGCTTCTGTTTTCATTGTTTATTAATGACTTACCTGATATGATTCACTATTCCAATATCCTAATGTACGCTGATGACGTAAAAATTTTCTTAAGTTATCGCCAAATTTCCGATCAGAAACTTTTTTAAAATGACCTAAATTCGTTTCATTTATGGTGTAATTTAAATCTAATGCAGCTTTATCTTAAGAAATGTAAATACATGAGATTTGTAAGAAAGAATCCGATTCCTGCAAACTATGCTTTTTGATGGATACGAGCTTGAGCTTGTTGGTACCTTCCTGGATCTAGGAGTTTTACTTGATTCCAAACTAAATTTTATTCCGCACATAACTGTGACAGTAAGTAAAGCTAGAAGCGTACTTGGTTTTATAAAACGGTGGGCAAAAGAATTTAACGATCCTTATGTTACTAAATCGCTCTACACATCCTTTGCAAGGCCTATACTCGAGTATGGATCCATATATGGGATCTCTATATAAAAAATATTGCGACGTCATCGAATCTGTGCAAAAGCAATTTGTGATATTTTGTCTCCGGGAACTGAATTTCAATCCCACAAGTTTACCTTCTTATTCTGCCAGACTAGCATTAATCAAACTTCCGACACTTAAAAGCCGCAAAACTATGTTAAATATCTCGTTCATATTCAATGTAATTACTGGTGATATAGGCTCCAGTTTTTTAATCCATAATATCACGTTTAGTGTTCCTCAACGTCCGTCACGTCATTTTTCCCCATTATCAATACAATTTTTTTAGATCCAACTACGCTGGTGCTGATCCAATAAGGAGAATGTGTAAAGAATTTAATAAATTGTATATGCTAATAGATTTTTCTTTATCGAATAATGTTATAAAAAATGTATATTTAAATTCATAGTTTATTAAAATTGATATTTTGTAACATTACTTAATAGCCTGCAAGGAATATTTCCATAGGCAAATAAAATAAAATCAAATAAAATAAAACATCAACAACATTTGGTTCACAATCGTTTTATAACAACATTAAATTGATGACAACTTTAATTTTAAAAGTGGTCGTATAAAGTGGTCCGCATGTTCATGCGACTTGACATTTTTGGATAATTCTCTATGGGGCTATATTAAGTAACTGGCTTATGCCGATAAATCGGCAACTCTTGAAGCACTGGAAGCCATTATTCAAGCTACAATTGATACAACCATTTCGACAGAATTACGACCCAGCTTCTCACACCGACCATGTTGTGTGTGTTTATTTTTATCCATGAGTTGCAGGACCTATTGTTTAATGCTGACTACGAACGACAGATTTTTGAAAAACTTTTCATAGCAATTTTATTTAGAATTGTTTGTTAGAAGACTGCTAAGAGGCATTCGCCGAAGAAATATTTTTCATATTTCGTTTTGTTTGAAATGTATGTCCTGCTCTTTGAACTGCGACTTCACGTCCTACTAGACTACAGCGATTTGAAGCCCTACAGTCAGATTAATTGAAAAAGAAGTTGGAAGTTGAATTGATTAAATGGACTTTTAGCATAGTAGCCTGTCTAAAAAATGAAGTTATTTACGAAATTGTAATTAAAAGACTGAAATCTTCCAACAATATTTCTGTTTTGCTTTTAAAAAACCATCCCATAAAACTGCCAAAGAAATTTTGCAAGTGCAATCTTGTAACTTTCTAACACCACTTGGCCCTTGATCCTTGTCGCCCTTATGCTATGGATTTTATGTGATGGATTTTACTACACTCTCTATGAGTCCATCTTTATCAAAACCAACAGAGCGAAAGTGTTTTGTATTGTAATCTCTTGGCTAAAGGTTTTAAAAACAAACTGCTGTTTAATTTAGTTGGGTTAGGTTAGCTTTTGTTTGATGCTAATATGACAGCAGTTGTCAAAAGTTTGAAGTTGTTAGCACGACTTGTAGTTGTGTTTGTAAAGGAATAATGTAATGCGATAATATGTAGCACACTTTGTATATTCAAGAAAAGGAATTAAAGTAAAATGCCTCCTCTTTTTGGCAGGTTGCCCAATGCCAAAACTGTTTTCGCCTGAATTGCCCGAAATAAGATGCCAAAAGATGTTTCCTTTGTTAAGAGCTTATAAAACTTTGAAATGTTGTTTGATTACACCCACCACACACCACATTAAGAAGTGTTTTGAAAACAAATAAAAACTAGGTTTTGCCGTATAGATTCACAATTAAAGTAAAATTTAATGATTTTTTCCTTTATTTTATGTAAAAACTGAATTTCAATAAAAAAAAAAGAAAATTCCTTTCAAACAATTGTAAACATTTAAGTGAAAATAATTACCAAACAATAATGGATATTAAATTCTATTCGTAATTGTTTTGCTTTTCTTTGTTTTTATCATTTTGAAAACGAACAAAATTTATTCAAATAAAAATCAAATTTAGAAACAAATTTGCTTTACAATCAATACAACAATACTATGTGACATTTGTCTTTGGTAGTTAGTTGTTAATAGGATATCTTAACTTGGCAGATTGTTAAAGTCATTTGAATAATTTTTCCTTTTTATCAAATCAAATTATATTCTTCTATAAATTCTTTTGTTTTTTAGTTTTTTTGAAATTTATTGAGCCATGAACTTTGATATCAATACTTGTAGCTTAACCCATATACGACCGCCCAGGCAATTTGGAAACACTTTGTTATTTAGTGGGATTTTGAAAAAGTATCAACATTTATTAATAATATATACCAAGAAGACCTAAAGTTAGAAAAGCATAGAACATATAAATAGTGGTTCGGTTTTAGTGCCATAAAAGTCTACACATATTGGACAAAAATTCAAATGTGAATATTAGGTTTTGTTAGGTAGGTAGGTAGGTATAAGTGGCCGTCCCCCCAAATGAATTGGATGGACGCACTTAGGCCCCATAGGTCCCATTGTGATACCACAGTTCACGTCTACCCTCCCCCAGCCATGGAACCATCCAGAGCTTACAATGAAGCGACTCAAACTGCCGACGTCAATGTTCGACAAATCACTCAGATCATCGATGTAGTAGGCACCAAGATGTCTCTTCCTTCTCCGACAGAGTGCCGGTAGATAAAGAATCGTCTCTTCCTTCTCTTCGTCCCTGCAGCTTCTACAGAAATCGTTCGCGAGGTGTCCCAAATCAATGCGCCTCGTGTGGACACCCATAATGCAATGATCCGTCACGACTCCAACAACCGCACTGAGCACGCCTCTTGGAGTTTCAGCAGCCTTGCAATGAGCCTTCTATCCAGCCGCGGCCAGATCATGCGCGCCACCCTCCCCTTATCTGAAGCTGCCCACCTTCGGTTGATAGAGTCCGTGATCTCGTCATCAATCATGAGACTTGAGGTCCCCAAAGGCACTCCAATACCTAAGAATTTCTCGAAGAGCTCGATTGTCGTGCCGCGTCTGGCCAATTCATCCGCTCTGCAGTTTCCCGGGATATCATTGTGTCCCGGAACACAATCGATATGCACAATATACCATTCAATCAGGATTACGACCTAGCCCCTCACAACACTTATTTTGTGTGTGTTCATTTTATCAATAAGTATCGGGAGCTACAGTTTAAAGTCGACTCCGAATGACAGATTTTTGAGAAACTTTTCATTACAATTTTATTTACTGTCAGAGATTTTGCAAGAAATCTGTTGAGAGGAAGTCGCCGTAGAAATATTTTTTCATATTTCTTTTTGATCGAGTTGTCTGAGCTGGGGTTTGAATCGTTGCCTCACGTCTAATAAGTCAGCACACTACCTACCATTTAGACTACGGCAACTTCATCCAAGCCAATTGCCTAACAAAGTTCAAGATATATATGTATGTTGAATGCAAAATTATACCCATCATGAACAAGTGTACTTTGAAACTACAGTACCCTATGAAGAGACCTCACGTTATCCTTAACTAGTCTGATAAATGTCTCAAATCTCTTCTTATGGTAATTTACCAACAAAAATTTTGATTGACTAATTTGGGTAAACCTTTATTATGTCCCCAATAATTATATAAATAAAGAATTTTTCAAAGTTTTCCTAGCAGTTATAGTTTGGCTTTAAATGGGTTAATAAGCCTTTAGTGCTTTAACAAAATTGACTACAGCATCATTAAATTATTATTTTGAAATTCAATTATTCTTATATTCCTAGTTATTCAAATGAGAGATTCTAAATTGTATTAAATTCTCCAATTCTTTACTGCTTTTAAAATATTCATCATGATCTTTATGGTAGCTTTACAGAGTGATAATAAATAATTGAAACAATGTTAACACATCCTTTCAAGCTTATTTACTTACTTAATTGGTCATTACAATCCTTTAGTCTGAATTACGACCTAGCTTCTCGCATCAATCAAGCTGTGTGTGTTAATTTTATCCATTAGTAGCGAAAACTATATTTTGAAGTCGATTCCGAATGACAAATTTTTAGGAAACTTTTCATTGCAATTTAAATTACTGAGATTTTTTGCCAGAAGACTGCTGAGCGATTGTGTGCTTAAGATATATTTCTTTCCATATTTCATTTTGGTCGAGACATCACAGCTAGGGGTTGAACCACAACCACATGTCTAATAAGCCAACACAATAGAATAATTATTTAGAATAATTTATTAAATTATAGTAACAACAATAAAACTATTTAGAAAATGTTTTAAATATATATTTTTTTTTACATTCATTCAATATTTGTCACACTGTCATGGCACTGTCGTTTATTTAAATGTTTATTAAAAACTCAACAACTTTTCTTGTTCAAACAATAACGAAACCATTGAATAAATAGAGACTTTTCATAGTCATACAGATACACGCACATACTACATAACATTGTTTACTCACTTGTACCACATACACTTGGTAAAAAAAGTCTGCGTACATATTAAAATATTAAAATCTCAATTAATTTCAGATTTTTTTTTTGTATTTTATTCTCTCTAATAAACAAGTAGCAAGTCTGATTCTGTAACACTAGATTGATAGATTGTTAGACTAGATTGATAATAACATAATAATTGCCGTAGTCTAGTAGTTATGTGTGTATGCTATTGGACGAGAGCCCTTGGTTCTAAACTCAGCTTAGGCATTTCGAGCAAAACCAAATTTGAAAAAATATTTCTTCCACGACCAAGCAGTCTTCTGGCAAAAACTCTCGAGAGTAAAATAAAAACAAATCGATATGAAAAGTTTCTCAAGGCCGTCATTCGGAGTCGAAACTAAACAGTAGGTTCCGCCACTTATATATGTAACTGATGTGAGAAACTAAGTCGTAATCCTGACTGAAGGATTGTAATGATCAATTATGTATGTTATATATGTATCTGTGGGATTTATGTGAAAAGAAAATTAATACCATCAAGTAACTTCTAATGTGGTGTCGATTCTGTTCATAATAACTGAACATTAGATGGACCCTTGCTCTACTAGATTTTTGAGGTATTCTGCAGGCTGAAATAATGGCTATTAAAATTGCCTTTATAGGAATTCGATATCAGAATATATCGCATTGCGATATATGCATATTTACCGGCCATTAGATCCCTAGAATAATGTGTACAACACATCTAAGATTGTCCAAGAATGGCGGCTGTCTCTTGAGGAGACAGCGAGATATTCAACGGCAATCCTCTTTTGGGTTTTTGGCATATAGAAGGCAACAACAAGGCCAATGCAATATTTTTTTTTTCAGGTGATGAACTCCTACTCATGCACTGCATTGCCTTGGAATAGCACCTACAACTATTTTTGTAGGAAAGAAAGAGGGATAGAATTCGAAAAATTTTATTTTTGAAGCATTGATTTTTTTATGATATGATCAGCGTAAAACCATCGTCACTTTTTTTCTTGTAATTTGCTTTGAAATAATTCTCACTTGCTAGCAATCACAAAACATCCAGGGTCTCTGGTGGGAATAGAGCTCACGGCCTAGACACATGAAGTTTATGACACTACCAAATGAACGAACTGGGCACTCGCCTCTGTTAAAGCTAGCACCACGGAAATGAATAATAAAAAAAACATCCATTCATTGGCAAAAGTAAGATGGGACAATAAGCCCATTTGTAGAGACAAATTTAGCCCGACATGGATATAAATAGAACGTAATTTGAATTGAAGCTATTAAAATTCCATCTTAATAACCTGACAGCATTGATAACGGTATACTGGACTCCGGGTGTTCGTAACGATGTCTGCAGAAGCTGCAATGGCGAGGAAGAAGAAAAGACCAAAGAACGTGTTCTATTCGACAGTTGGAAATTTGGACAGAAGAATTCTATGACACCCAAAATCTAGTTACAAGAGGGCAAGACAAACTATATGTTATCGACAAGTAGAGACGTGCGGCGTATTGATTCTCAGATTACGGCCGATAACTATAATTTCGATATAGTCAAAGAATTTATTTATCTTGACTCCGCCGTTACCGCCAAAAATGATGTCAGTCTGGAGATCAAGCGCAGGATCACTTTTGCCAACAGGTGCTACTATGGTCCAAAATAGGCAATTGAGTAGCAGAGACTTCTCTCGTACGACAAAACTAATACTATACAAGATGCTTATCTTACCCGTGCTTCCTTATGGCACAGAGGCATGAACCCTATAAAGAACTGATGCAGCAGCATTGAGAGTATGCGAGAGAAAAGTCCTATGTAAGATTTTCGGTCCAGTGAATTTGGCAATGATTTCCGCATCCGATCCAACCGTGAGCTGTAAGAGCTCCTCAACGGCATAGACGTTGTGCAGCATATTAATATCCAGCGGCTGCGCTGGCTCGGCCATGTCGTTCGAATGGAGGAGGATGCTTCGGCGAGACGCGTATTTGATGCGGGAGTTTGCGGAAGTCGGTGAAGAGGACGACCTTGTTTGGGTTGGAAGGACCAAATCGAGGAAGCCCTGTCTTCGATTGACGCGACCAATTGGCGTAGGCGCGCAATAAGCAGAGGCGCCTGGAAGGATGTGTTGCGGCAGGCCAAAATCCGTTAATCCGAGTGTTAATAGCCAATTAAGTTAAGTAAGTAAAGTACATGTCTAGTCAAAAGCGATTTGAGAAAAATTTAGTTTAGAGATGTCAACCAGGTACTATGAAATCTAGGAAATCTATGCTAAAGTGTGAATGAAGCAGATATGGTAGAGGCTAACCCAAGAATGCATTACAAAATTTGTTAATAGTGTGCCAAAAAGATTGGCAGAGCACCAGCTGTTAAAAGGCATTTAAAATTTTCGGGATTTGCGCGGATTTTTTCGGGCATTTTCGTGGTTCGGAAACTTAGTTGAAGTCATGTTATAGGGCTACTCATCCAAATTGCTGTACACATACTTTTTGTGCCTAGTATATAAATATATGTATATGGGCTGCATATTGGAAGCAAAAAGTACTGTGTGTAGTTGTTTTGTAACCGTAGGGACAAAAGATATTGGAAGACATTTAACAAATATTGTGAAAACGATGAAAAACAATAAAACAATGAAAGAAAATTGAAAAATCGTTAAAAAAAACTGACTCAAATTATACCAGCTTAAATAGAAGAAAACAAATGAAAGCATAAACCATACACAGCCAGAAGATATACGAGAGTATGCACTAATAACAAACGAATAGTTTCTGTTAGCTATACTACCATATACTTTGGCATTACCACTGGTCGAGTGAAATGTAATTTGTTTAAACATTTGTAGGGTATCAGACAGAAACATAAATTATTTGAACTTTTTTATATGGTTTCGGGCCAAAATAAAAAATTACAAACGAAAGCACTTCAGTAACAGTGCCTGAAAAGAAGAAACCGAAAAAAATATGAACAACTTTTGGAAAACTGCCTAAAACAATAGTAAGTACATATATTCTGTTGCCAATTCATTAAAGTAACATGTGTTTCGTTGACCACTTGGAAATTTGTTTTAACCCTTAAATACACGATTTTTTCTTTTTCCAAAATTTTTTTTATATGATAGCTAAATGTATGTACATTATAAAAAAAAACTAAAAAAAATTATATTTATAAAAAATTTGAATTTTTTTAAAAAAAAAGGGTTTGTTGCCAAATGGCTACATTGCGTTACTTCTAATTGATATGAAAATTCTTAAAACAATTATTTTTTTTACTAAGACACAAAGCTACGCCACATTTGTCACACTTAATTCTTGTAAAACCTTTGCAATTTTGAAATTTACATCTCATTTTAGTCTTCAAATTGAAGGGCCAGTGGCCATACTTATCTTGTCGTATATTGAGGTGGAAGCGTTTGAGCTGGTCCTGTTTTCACAGTGCTTGTTCCACGTTTAGGGGCACTTGTTTCTATTTTACACAGGCACTCCGCCACCTCTGCTCGAAAATCTGCTTATTTCAGAATATCGGAATCCTGAGTTCCATTTTGTTTAAGAACTCTTTTGTAAGCCAACCAAGCATTGACCATTGTTAAATCTAGCAAATGGTAAAATATTTTTATATACCGTTTTCTACTTTTTACTCTAATTTTATAACGTCCCATTAGGCTGTCTAACAGATCTACGCCACCCATATGACGATTGTATTCTTTGATTACATTTGGGCATTTTACTTCAATTGTTTTCTTCAGTTTTCGGTCATAACTTTTCAAAGAAGTTTCTGGCTGCGTCCCAGCAAACGATGAAATTAGAATAACATATTTATTATCCTTCCAAATGAGAGAAGATATATCCACCTTATCCACAGTTGTAACATATTCCATGCTTTTACCACGTTCTTCTTTTTTCATAGATGCCTCTGAAGGTAGCTTGCAGTTAGGCAGCCGGTTTCTGCGCATAGTGCCTAAGGAGTAAATACCCTCCAAATGGCCAAATGAACCGTCAGCGGTATGGCAGTGTAATAGTTGTCATGGTATAACTTGTAATTTTGGCTTCTAGGAACAATACATGATAACCGCAGTACAATATTTGATGTGGCACCTCGATCAGGTTCACCATTAGGCCGATCTGTGTCGCTTTCTTGTCCGGAATATATTTCAAAGTTGTAGGCAAATCCAGAAACGCCGGCTAATACAAAAAGTTTAAATTCCCATTTATGGGAAAATTGTACAACACTTTGTCACTAAACACGCGGTGTAGACAATTGGCAACATACAATAATTGTATTTACATTTTTTTTATTACTGAAATTAATAATACTTACATCAGTTTAATCGAAAATTATTTTTAGTTGTTGGAATATCAGTTAGAAAGTTTTAAAAATACAAACCGAAAATCGGACTTTTTATAAAAACAGGCGTTCAACCTTACCAACGACAAAAATGTGCAAAACAACGATTTCTATTAAATTTTTTCACGTTCAGATAAGCAGACGTTGTAAGACAGTGTTAAACTAATAGGCCCTAATGTACAGAATAAAAATAAAAATAAAAAAAATAAAAATAAAAAAATAAAAATAAAAAATAAATAAAATATATTTTTTTTTATTAAAAAACGGGTTTGTTGCCGAATGGCAACAGTACGCATTTAAGGGTTAAAATTATTTTTTGATCAACAAAATTTTCTTTGAAAAAATATTTTAAAGTCAAGTACACTTGACGTATTCAAAAAGTATTCCGAAAGATTTATTAAATGTTACAATACAAGTGTAGGTCCATTTAAGTCTATTCAGCCTTTTTTATTCAGAAGGTGCACTCGATAATTAAAGCCTGCTAAAACACCGTAAGTATTTTCGAAAAGGGGTTTCAATAAGTGGTGGCTCGTCTTTACTATGGAACAGAGGATCAGCAATGAGTATTCAAAAAGATGAGTAGAATCGAATCATACTCATAATTTCTCATACTTATAAGCATTCATACTTATTTCAATATCATGGAACCTCTACTCATATTCAAAGTTTCAAGTACTCATCGTACTCATGCTTAACAATACGTCTGATGTTATTGATTTCGACTCCCCTGTCCTCAACATTTACAAGAATCATAAAATAAGTATGATTCGCATACGAACACTACAATACTCACTAGAAGATTGTTAAAAAATCTGCTAAAACACCGGTATGCCCAATCCACTTTAAGCGCCGTAAGTATTTTCGAAAAGGGGTTTCAATAGACACCACAAAATCGTCTTTACTATGGAACATAGATCAGCAATGAGTATTCAAAACAATGAATAGAATCGAATCATACTCATAACTTTTGATACTTATACGCATTCATACATACATAATTGTTCATTACAACCCTTCAGTCAGGATTACGACCTAGTTTCTCACACCACTTATGTTGTGTGTGTTAAATTTTATACATTAGTGGCGGGACCTACAGTTTAAAGTCGACTCCGAACGACAAATTTTTGAGAAATTTAAATGGCAATTTTTTATTTACTCTCAGACAGTTTTTCCAGAAATCTGCTGAGAGGAAGTCGCCGAAGAAATACTTTTTGTATTTTGGTTTGATGTCTGGCCTGGGCCTCGAACCCTGGCTTTACGTCTACCTACTAGACTACGGCGATTTCGACGCATTCACACTTATTTCTAATATTATACTCATACTACTCATGTTCAAAGTTTGAAGTACTCATCATATTCACACTTAACTACACGTATGATGTTGTTGATTTCGACTCTCCATAACTCAACATTTACACGAAGCGCAAAATAAGTATGAATCGCGTACGATTGCTTGCTGTTCTATCTTTTTTGCTTATGTGTCGAGTCACTCGAATCATTTATGAGTATTATAAGTATTTTTCTAAAGTAATGAATCTGAATAAGTAGGCTCATGAAGCAAACATATTTAGAATGGTATGAGTTCAATGTCAACGTTGTACTCATACTCATTGTACTCATACTTATAAATCAAAGCTGTAGTGAGTACGAATGTATCAGAGTAGTTAAATTTCACTATTGTTGACTCACTTATATTCAAAATTTCATGAGCGCTTATGAGTAGCGAAAAAACGATTCATTGCTGATCTCTGCTATGGAACCTTAACCTCAACTCACTTAAGTGGCCATTACAACCCTTTAGTCAGCATTAAAACCCAGCTTCTCACACAACCTAATTTGTATATTTTCAGATTTAGCTATGAGAGGCAGCACCTACTGTTTAGTGTCGAATGCTAGTTTTGAGAAACTTTTCATGTCAATTTTATCCAGAGTTTTTGACAGAAGGCTGACGAGAAGATGTCAGCAAAAAATATTTTTTTTTCATATTTTGTTATGTTTGAGATGTCGGAGCCAGGTTTTGAAGCACGGCCTCTTGTCTAATAATAAGTAAACACACTATCTACTAGACTACTGCGACCTTAACCTTAGGTAGGTAGGATAGAGTGGTAGTTTTGATACCAAAATTCACTTGAGCCCGCATATCCTTCCATTGTGACGCCACAAGTAACGCCCTACTAAAAATCAAAGACTCAAACCTACTTCTATAAGATCCACCAAGTTTATTACCGAAATGATACTAAGAATGTGGAATGGGTGTTAACCCAACCAAGGCAGATTTAGTAGTATAAAGTCCCTCAATTTGTCACCCTTAAAACAATAAATATACGCCGAAGTAGCCTAGCCACCGGAAATCCTTCACACGAATTAGTTACTCGTCTTTATATAGAAAACTCGTGAGAAAGTAGTGAACAACTATATAAGATGGGGGATAACAGAAAGCCTACCACTATACCCTAGGGGCGGAGGCAAATCTACTGTGATAGCTCTTATAGATTTAGTGGGAACCATTCAGAAGTCATTGAATGTGAAGAAGGTGCTCATACCTAAGTCCCTTGACATTGGAGAGACATTTAATAACACTCCCATGAAGTCATAAGTAGGACGTTAGATAGAAGAGGTGTAGAGCCAGATACCAAAGTTCCTACAAATTTAACCCCCTAAAACATTCACATGCAGCGATAAGAACGATACCTACATGGTGGGGGGTCCTATCACCATTAATGCAGAGCCTGGTTGTGTTTGGACTACTAACAAAACTATCGGAGGTAGGCGTCGCCTGGCAGGGATATGCAGTTGATGTAATCTTGATGGCTAAAGAACAATTTGAAGAGGCTCTCTGCGACATTATTTAAAGTGGTATTGAGTATGTAAGTCGTTGATGTTTGAAAGTGAGCCTGAGAAGGAGCTTGCCACACTAGTACCATTTACAAGAAGACGAAAACTTCTTAAATGGAAGAATAATTGGCCCCTGGATGAGATATCATAGCAAAGTTGTTGAACTGAGGGCTCACACATATAAAGAGCATTTTGGGAAAGGTCACATATGCCATAATGATATGCAGAAGGCTTACAAGGAAAGCCTGGGGATGAAACCCAAGAATTATGCACTGAACGTATATCATGATTATTAGACCAATAGTGACCTATATGGCCATTGTCTGAAAACAGCCCAAGTGAATACAGACACTAGAGGTTGTTAGCATAACAGGGGCAATGAAGATCTGTCCTACATCAGCGCTGGAAACTCTATTGGATTTAATTACGCTGTAGTGACGACTAGAGCCTTAGAGACAATGGTTAGAATGATGGGAGAGGAGTCTAACCTAAAATTCATTAGGGGATTAAGTGACTTAATGCAACGAGGGGCTGGCAGCTCCATCTTAGGTTAGGTTGGGTTAAAGGACGTGTACTTGTCAATTAGACAAGTACAGTACCCGGAAGTCGAATTGACCCATTGTACAACGTCCTAGTTTCTCACACCACTTATGTTGTGTATGTCAAAATGAGTATACATGAGTGGTGGGACCTACAGTTTAAAGTCGACTCCGAACGACAGATTTTTGAGAAACTTTTTCATGGAAATTTTTATTTACTCTCAGAGTTTTTTTGCCCGAAATCTGCTGAGAGGAAGTCGCCGAAGAAATACTTTTTGTATTTTGTGTTGATATCTGGCCTGGGGCTCGAACCCTGGCTTTACGTCTAATAAGCCAACACACCACCTACTAGACTACGGCGACTTCAGCTCCATCTTAAGCCATTCGAAATTGATATTTCATCCCTCAAATGCAAAAATAGGTGGTACTGACAATATACCACCTTGCTATTGAGACTGTTGTAAGTGCATCTGCTAAACGCTAACTCTACTGTCGGAACTCACTGGTGAGATCTAAACTTTCCTGGCAAAGGAGGGAACTTCTCTACTTGCAAGAACTGGCGAGGAATCATGTTACTGAGCACGCTTCACAAATAAAGGAATATCAAACCATGTAGCAACTGGACCAAGAAACGAGCAGGCTGGCTTTAGAGTACATCGAACCTCTGTCATTCATGTGAAGACATTGGATAGGAAACAGCGATTGGACATATTCTCCATACACTGCGAGAAGACATACGACACTATGACACACAAAATAATCTACATCAACACCTGGATACGACACACAGCAAATATGAGGTCAATCTCCAGTAGAGAAGGGAGGAGTATGCCCTTGCTTCTCAACATTGTATTTGATGCCGTAGTGACTTGCGTTTCTCAGAATAAAGAAAATGAATTGCGTGAGAACAAAACCTGAGAGATATAGCATATGCCGAGGACTTATGCCTTGTTACACATCGATATACGAATTTATGCCGATATTAAACGGTATGCTGTGCCAGCAGGGTTGTCAAAACTGAGGTAATGTGCATAAACGCAAATATCCTATTGGATGACGTGAGCATCATTTCTCCCAGAGGTGGTACAGCTGAAGACATCAGATGCTGAATTAATAAGCAGAATTCGGTTCTCTCGAGAAGCTATGAAGTTCTAATTACAATGCCAGATTAAATCGATGATCCTTCACGGCAAAGAAATATGGAATGTTGAAAACAAAACATTGCTAGTTTTGCAGGCCTTTATTAACGACTGCTTACACGAAATCATTCAGATCTTGTGGCATAAGACCATAATCAATGCAGCTTTATGGTTAACCCGGCACCAGTAGCCGACACCAGTAGCCGACACCATTAGAAATTCTATTCTGAAAAGGGATGTGAAGTTTTTACATCTTAAGAAATGAATGTTTAGCTCTGGTTTGGCAGCGCACAAGAGGCAGACCGTCTGATACTTTGAGGCGAGAGGCAGGCTATATAGGACAAGATAAAATCGAAGAAATTTTTTGAGGGTTTGATTTCCTCCTTTGAACTGTAAGAAATATGTACGTATAAGAAAGTGTTTGTATTGGAAGTGAATATAGTGGATTTGGTTTCGAATGTCCGAGCTAAGTATGTGCTCGAGCAGACTTCGAAGTACTTTTCTGAATACGTAATTCAAATTCCAGATGGGGTGTGACGAAATCAAGTCAAATATTTTTTTTTTTTTGCAACAAATATTAATAAAGGCATATATATATATCTCACCAATTTGTCTGGAGTACATTACTTTGACTTTATATACATATGGAATTTATTACACATATACAGACATAAAATACAAAAAACTATTTAATTGGGTAACGGGGTTTAACATCTTCGTCTTCGCTTACTACCACCACAGGCTGCTTTTCTAGCCTATAATGGATGAAAAAAGTACATATCAATGGCAATACAACAATTTTAATTCGGTTTTAAGTTAAGCAATGCAAGTCTTACCAGACGTTCGTACTTCATTCTTTGTCTACATGGTAACGCACACCAAACCTTTGCACCTTTCTTCACGGTTTCCTGCGGTGACATGCCACAACACTTCCGGCGATATATTCTCAAAAAATTTAAATAAGCATTACTTGTAACAGGGCCAGCACGCATACATTTCGACGAAGGACATGATCGCCTTTTTGGCCTACACCGTCGACGCTTCGGTCTACATCTGGATCTACGACGCGAACGACACCTGGAACGCCGCCTGGGCGGCCGGCAACTGAATCGCCGCTTACGTCGGCAACTGGATCGACGTCGCCGCCGACAACTGGATCGACGCCGCCGCCGACAACTGGATCGTCTCCGCGGTCGACAACTGGATCGTCGTCTCGGTCGACATGATCGTCTTGCTTTTAGCTTTTGGCATTGCAAATAAACGAATAGTTTATTGAATTTTTTTTTTGTCATTTAAATTGAAACTATTTGGGAAAGCTTACATATTTATATCGCCTCTTCTGTTCGCACGTTAGCCTATTCCATGCCCTGGCACCCGCCTGTACCATTTCAGTGGCACTTGAAAACTCACAATGTTTTTTCCGATATTCTCTCAGAAAGTTTAAATAGCCATTTTTGGTTACACGTCCAGGTCGCATGCAACATTGTCTGTCACACATTTTATTATCGATTCATTCAAATTATTTTCCACTACTTTACTGAATTTAGCGTTTTTTATTTATTATAAAAACAAAAACTTAAAAATATTCTTTTCATATACACAAAAAATTTATACAAAAAATATAATTTTTAGACGAAAATAAATTTTTTTTGAAAAATAAAAAACGAATTAAATTTATTTTCCGACAAACGTCTAACTGAGTTTGACTTTATTCGAACGGAACATTTGAATATTTTTAGTTTTTCTCTAAAAGTAAATTTTAATAAACGAAAATAAGTTTCAAAAATGTACATGTACATGTATGTATGTACATGTACATATACATGTTTATTTCAAATGTCTTAAATAATTTAAAAATTTTTTTCAAACACAAAAATTTAATTCTTCTCGCTGATTTATTTATTGAATCTGTAAATAAAAATCTTGAACAATATTCCCCGGATATACTTACATTAGCACTTCGGATATAATAATTCCTCACTTAGTACTTTGACTTCATTTCCAAAATCTATCCTGTTCTACAGCTTCCCCGTTCGTGCACCTAAACTTTCCAGGATTTCTTGAGGCAAAAAGCCAATATTCACCATAAACGACATACTGCAGATTTATGGAAAAAGTAGTAAAAAAAGTCGTAGTCTAGTAGACAGTGTGTTGGGTTATTATGCGTAAGGCCAGATAAGACATCAAAACGAAATATTAAAAAAAATTTCTTTCCGCGACTTTTTCTCAGCAGATTTCTAGCAAAAACTCCGAGAGTAAATAAAATTAACATGAAGAGTTTCTCAAAAATCTGTCGTTCGGAGTCGATTTTAAACCATAGGTCCCGCCACTCACTGTATAAAATTAACACACACAACATAAGTGGTATGAGAAGCTAGGCCGTAATCCTGACTGAAGGGTTGTAAAGGCCAATTAAGTATGTAGTAAAAAATATTGGATTCTGCTTTTACTCTCCTTGAGGCAGAGACTGCACTTTATTCTCTGACCACTGCAAATGGAATAGGAAATACACAACCCCTGACTCAGACATCTCGAACAAAACGAAACATAGAAAACATAGATTTCTTTCGGCGACTTCTTCTCAGCACTATTATGGCAAAAACTGTGAGAGTAAAATACAAATGCCATGAGCCGCCACTTATAAAGGGTCCGCCAAATAACTTTTTTTTAAATACTTTAAAAAAAACTACTGAATATTTTCTCAAATTAATAATGGAAAATAATTTCATTCAAATGGCTGCCTCGGCTGGCCATGCAGTAGCCTACACCAGAAGATGCCGATTTTGGCAAAAAAAAAAAATCATCTTTTCAGATGAAGCTCATTTTTATCTTAGCGGGTATGTAAACAAGCAAAATTGTCGCATTTGTGGCACAGAAAAACGGCACGCATACATTGAAAAGCCGACGCACCCAAAACGAGTCACTGTTTGGTGCGGATTTTGGTCCAGAGGCATAATTGGGCCATTTTTCTTCGAAAATGAGCAAGGAGTGGCCGTTACAGTCAATGGCGATCGTTATCGGGCCATGTTGAATGAATTTTTGTTCACAAAAATTGAAGAGGAGGATATTGGCAATATTTGGTTTCAACAGGACGGCGCTACATGCCACATAGCCGAAGCTACACTTGTTTTAAAGATCACATTATCAGCCGCAGAGCTGTGCGTTGGACTATTATTTGTGGGGTGCCGTCAAAGATAAGTGTTACGCCGACAAGCCAGAGACAATTGACGCTTTAAAGGACAATATTCGTGAAGCCATTGGTGAAATACAGCTGCATACAATCGATAATGTGCTTAAAAATTGGACCGATCGTGTAGGCTACTGCATGGCCAGCCGAGGCAGCCATTTGAATGAAATTATTTTCCATTATTAAGCGGAAAGATTGTACTTTCAAATAAAAAAAGAAATTTGAGAAAGCATTCAGTAGTTTTTTTTTAAAGCATTTTCAAAAAAAAAGTTATTTGGTGGACCCTTTATATAAAATTAAAACACAAATATTGGATGGTGTGCAAAGCTAGACTATATCCCGGAATAAAGGGTTGTAATTAACAATTAAGTAAATGAGGCCATTACAAGAAAAGGTAGTACGTTAGGTAGTTAGTTAGGTAGTACCGTGATGCAGTTGGATGGACGTTGTTCTATTTGGTAAAAATTTGATATTTTCGTAAGTGTTGGTAATAAAAATACAAAAATTATACCGTCAGGGTTGGCCCTTGAATGCGAGCAATAGTTTTCACAGAAATTGTTAAAGGCCTCATAAACTATTGATGATGTATGGGTATGATGATGATGATATATGAGTATGCTAAGGAGTATGTGTATGATGACGATGTATGAACATAACGATGATGTATTAGTTTGATTAGGATATAAGAGTATGATGATCATCTAGGAGTATGATGATGATATATTAGAATGCAGATGACTATATATGAGTATGATAATGATGCTTTAGTGTGGTCGCAATGTATTAGTTTAATATACACTCAGCCACAAAAGTATACATACGGTTAACAAATTTCAGAAATTTTTTAACCAATCCGTTTTCGTTGAAAATCTTTATAATTGTCTGACAACTTTCCACGATTTTAAGACGATCTTTTGCATTGGTTCAGAAATTTGTGAAATTTGTTAATCGGATGTATACTTTTGAGGGCCTGTGCAGGGCCACAATTCAGTTCAATTTCAGAAATTGTTTAACCAATATAAAAAAGACCGTCTTAAAATCGAGGAAACTATTAAGATTTTCAATCAAAACGGATTAGTTAAAAAATTTCTGAAATTTGTTAACCGTATGTATACTTTAGTAACTGTATGTATATCAGTCTAATGAGGACGTATGAGTATGATGATGACGTATGAGTCTAATGAGAATGTATGATGTTGATATATGAGTCTGAAGAAAATGTTAAGGTACGATGATGATCTATGAGTATGATGAGAATGTATGAATATGTTTATGTTGTAAGAGTATGATGTGTCGCCGTAGTCTAGTAGGTAGTGTGTTGGCTTATTAGACGTAAAGCCAGGGTTCGTGCCCCAGGCCAGACATCAAGACAAAATAGAAAAAGTATTTTTTCGGCGACTTCCTCTCAGCAGATTTCTGGCAAAAACTCTGAGGTTAAATAAAATTGCCATGAAAAGTTTCTCAGAAATCTGTCGTTCGGAGTCGACTTTAAACTGTAGGTCCAGCCACTCATGCATAAAATTAACACACACAACATGAGTAATGTGAGAAGATAGGTCGTAATCCTGACTGAAGGGTTGTAACGACCAATTATGTATGTATGTATGATGTGAATATATGAGAGTGATGATGATGTACGAATCTGACGATCATATGTTAGTAAGACCATAATGTATGAATATTATGATGATGTGTGTGTGCAATTATGATGAGATCAACATTTTTAATATACATACAATTCAAATTTGTTTTGGGCATAAATTAATATAGGTATTGTTACGTTTTTACATTTTAAAAACGTTTAAAATCTGAGCTCGTAGATTGCAAATAAAATAAAAATAAATTTGTGTTTAGTTTTAATTAAAATTTTTTATTATTCGCATAATTCTGTGTGCCACTGTTCACAACTTGATGTAACAACAACGATTGCTTTGTTTGTTATTCCTTTGTTTACACCCATTGCAGAAACAATAACAATTACTAGACAATTGTTTGACAGATCTTTGTGACGGAGATCTTCAAACCACGATTACTCTCTTCAAACGCGCTGAGTCTGCACACAAGGCTGACTGAATTTCACTATCTGACTCGTCTGCTTTGCCTTGACTTTTATATGGCAGGGTACACAATCTGATGAATGTTCTTGAAGGGGAATGTTTGTGGCTTCGCCTTCTTGAGGTCTCTATAAATGTAAACATCGTTGTTTCATTATTTTTGTTTGTGTAGTTTGTTTACATTTATTCATGTAGTGTTTGTTGTTGTATTTTTGTTTACTTGTTTTTAACCCTTTGCACTAGGCACCGTTTCGGACGTTACCTACCAGCAACTCGACGCCACTTTTTAACGAAAACGTACATCCTGGAAACGTGATATTATACAGTATAATTTTAGAACCAAGTAAGGAATTGTTATGAAATTTGTTTTATATGAATTTGTGGACATTGAAGAACACATATTTACAAAAAAAAATATTAAAAAATTTTTCTATTCGACGATTCAGTACGAATTGAGATCTTGTATATTTCTTCTCTCGGTTATCGGATTTCTTTATTATCCTATCAAGTTTCCCACTTCATTGAGCCACAACCTTGTAACTAATTAATCCACTATATCTACAAATGGCTCAACGGATCAGAGAAGTGTACAGCTCGTCGTGAACGCCCTTCTCACGTTCCTTTTCGACGTGTAAATAAATATCATGCATATTGATAATTTTACCACATTTCAATCAATTTTTTTGTGCCATTTTAACAGAAATCTACAGGAGAACACGTGTTTCTTAACAAATTGCGGTGAAATAATTTCATTGTCTGTAATCGCTAACAAACTATCATGTCCCCTCAGAGGGGATAACCGAATTATATGCTAGACTTACGTTGTCCCCTCAGAGGGGACAGCCGAGTGCAAAGAGTTAATTTTTTATGCTGGTTTTTGTTGTTGTATTATTGTTGACTTGTTTGCATTTACAGCATTTTTTATGCTGGTGTTTGTTGTTATATTAAGCAGTACGATAATTTGTAAACATGTTTGTTTACTGCATTGTTTTATTTTCGTAGCTTTTATTTATAATTTTAATGTTAAACGATGTAAAAGCAAAACACCAGTATCTAGATTTTTCCTTTTTCGTAATAATATGTACAATTCAAATTTGTTTTGGGTATAAATTAAATAATAATGTATGTATGTATTATCAATAAGTTTGCGTAGTATATGTAGTACATATGATTTGTACGAAAACCTTCAGTAAATACTATTTGTATCCAATAATTTACATTTGAATTTTTCAAATATTTTTCAACCTGCTGCTTAGAATTTTCCAATTTATTTTATAGCTTTTAATATTTAATTTTGATTTCATATCAATTTAATAAATTTGGATTTGTATGACAAATTATAACAATCAATTAATATTGACAACGGAATGTAAAATAATTGTTTAAATCGATTATTCATTTGAACGATTGTCCACAGAATGTTTATTTAAATATTGCTGATGAAAATGAAAATATTGTAGTTTTTATTTAAGTATTGATTGATTGAATTATTTAAAACTGTACACACATATTCACAGGATTGTTTGTGGTTTGAAGGTAAATTTAAAATGTAAATAATTTCATTTCAATTTTTTTTTTGTTGGAAAAATATTAAACAATAAAATATAGAAAATAGTTTCAATTGTTCAACAAATTTGGCTATTGGCCTAGCTTCTCACATCAGACATGTTGCTTGTGTTAATTTTAGCCATGAGTGGTGGAACCTACAGCTTACAGTTGACTCTGAACGACATCAGCTCACTACCTGCAAGACTGCGGCGACTTCCAATAACTTCAATACATACATACATACATAATTGGTCATTATAACCCTTCAGTCAGGATTACGTCCTAGTTTCTAACACCACTTATGTTGTGTGTGTTAATTTTATACATGAGTGGCGGGACCTACAGTTTATAGTCGACTACGAACGACAGATTTTTGAGAAACTTTGCATTTCAATTTTTATTTACTCTCAGAGTATTTGCCAGAAATCTGCTGTGAAGAAGTTGCCGAAGAAATAATTGTTGTATTTTGTTTTGATGTCTGGCCTCGAACCCTGACTTTACGTCTAATAAGCCAACACACTACCTACTAGACCACGGCTACTTAACCTACATTAGTTATCCTTTATTCAGACAGTTTTGTCAAATTACCATGGGACGTATATACATAGCATTCAACAATACGTGCAAATAATATCTACAAAATAGGTGTTCTGTTTAAGAAATATTGTACGCACTTTGCCCAATTGACGATCGCTATAATCGACCTATCGAATGGACAATGTGATGAATAACTTTGAGTCTATTACTTCAGTAAATGATCAACTAACATCTCTATGTTGACAACATGTAAAATTTGCCAAAGACATCGTCGCTGTCCATGAGAATGTGTAGGAGAATTTGAGGCAGTAGATTTCGCTTTGTTCACACAAACTCGGCGGACAAAAATTTGTCGAATTTTCATCATGACTTGGGCTTGCACTCGTAATCGTGACTGAAGGGTTGTAACCACCAATTATGTTTTTTTGTTTATAGCTTTACGAGCTAAAGGTTGGGAATCTTCGAAAGACATTGGTAGCCCGGCCTACCAATGTGCACGATTCGCTGCAAGACTTACTCTCGGCTTGCTAAACGCATAAGTACTTAACCCAACCTAGTTCGTCACACTTTCAACCATTTGCCCCCCCGGGGCCACAATCAAGTATTACTTCGGAAGGGGTGGAGATTTAGCGAGTGCTGCCTTCAAATTCTACTGACCTTGCTCTCTCAGCTAATCTTTGCTGCGTCAATACCTTCCTTGCGAAAACACACACTTTGTTCCAATTGTCACATGAGGTTAACATCAGGTTAACTATATTATCGGGCATTACCTGGAATCCTATTGTCCTCTCCAGGCAATTTCGTTGAACAACATATTGCGGGCAAGTAAAGAAAACATGCTCCGCCGTCTCCCTTTCATTGCGGCATTCTGGGCATGCCTCGTCTACGTCATGAGCATACTTATAGAAATACGCCCTATAACATCCATGGCCAGTTAGTAACTGTGTCAGGTAGAAGTTCACCTGACCGTGTCCCCTTTTAGTCCATTCGCCTATGCTCGGAATGAGTTTGTGGGTCCATCTTCCCTTGCTTGAATTGGACCAGTCTTGCTGCCATCTATGCATAGCGTCATCCACTAACTGAACAAGTTTGGAAGGATCCATTACCCTCTGATGAGAAATAAAACAATTCTTTTGTTTGTTTATTTCATCAAAATTTTATTCTTAAAGTATTTGTAATTTATTTTGTTTTTTCCCGTGACTTTATTCGCGAGCGTTATCTCTTAATTGTACCAAAGGCGAAGCTAAAGTAAAGTTGTAACAAATGTTTTAAATATAATGTACCAAAAGAATTAATGCTTAACTTACAGCGTATAAGAGAAAAGAAGTACAAGACAACAATGACAAGACAATGTAACAATAGTTACAAGAACAATTTAGTTAATATAACAAAGCAAGTATGATTGGAATGTATGTACCGTAATCTCGTATGATCTTAAAATATGTATTAAGCTGACTTTAGTTGTGAAGATCATACAGTGATGATACAAAATTTAGCACACCTAATCTGTTCCTTAACATCCTCCTTGTGTCATGTTTCCTCCTTTCTGCATCCACTACTAGCCTCAGGGGCATCATCTCCGCAATCACCAATGACGCATCAGTAGACACCGTGCGGAAGGCAGAAATCACCCTGAGAGCTGCTCCATATAGGGGCTGTATGTATAGCGATCGATTCCATTACCTTCATCACTAACCGCCTCCTCTCCTGTTTTGGGCCTCCAAGGTTAGGCATTATTCGGGCAAGTGCACATGATGTCGCCGCACACTTTCCACCGATGTACGTCAGGTATTTAATCGTCTGCTTTGATGTTATGCGCTGGTCACCTACCGTTATTGTAATAAATTCCATCCTTTTCCAACTGCCTACAAGTAGTACATCCGTCTGTGATCCACCAATTATGTATGCAGATATGTTTGTGTGCATGTTTGCTGAATAGACTCTGACTGCTGACCGTAATTCTAATCGAATCGAAAAATCACTTCAGTTCTTTTCTGGATTAATGGTTACTTGGATAACTAGAACAGTTAAATTTAGGATGAGAAAAGTCTACATGATATCCAAGAGCATTCAATGCATTTCGAAAAAGTCATGGATTATGGACTGGCGGCCTAATTAGTCCCTAATACTTTAAAGCCGATGTTGGCTAGGCCATCACAGACAGCAACGAACACTATTAAACGATGATTACCCAACCTCTTTTGGCCTGAATTAGATTATCTGGACACCAAAAAGATCTATTTTCAACAGAAATACGGTGCTACATGTCACACAGATTATGCCACATTAGATATTCTGCACAAGCGATTTGCGTACGTATTTATCTCACTTTGGGATGTGTGAACTGGCCTCCGAGATTGTGCGACATGATTCCGTTTGCAGCAGACTTTATAAATTTGGGAAATGCTTCGTAACGAGACTTACTAACGATTTTGAATGTAGTTTACCAGGAGGCTATATACTCACTGGCCATATGGGCCATTCAGTTAACTTGCCTGTGAACAGCAGCCTACCCGCTAACCGAAACTAACGTTCCTTTGAAGGTTAAAACAAAATAAATAGAAAAATAAATGTAAGTCACAGGCTGAATTCGAAAGACTAGTGGCCATACTTTTGCTCATGTATGAAAACGAAATTTTATTTATTTAATGTCGTGTATAAGGATGGGAATTAACCAATATAAGTGAATTGCAAATATAAACATTAATTTCAATGTGTGAATGCATGCATACTCTTAGCAAACCCACATAAAAAATTTCAGAAATTCATTCATGTGCTAAAATAATTCGCAAAAAAGAAAAGACCGCAAATGTATTTTGATGCCAGAGAAAATCGATTTTGTGCTGAATGTACAGACGAAACATTAGAAGACTTAAAGAAAATTGTGGAATATTACGTACATTTTTTTTAATTTAAAAATACTCTGGGGATAGCTCCTACTATTGCGTTGCATTGTACAGTAATCCCTCGATTTACGTCCCAGTTGGTTCCAAAAAAGGCGACTTAAATCGAATGACGACGCAAATTGAATTTTATATTGCGCATACTATAAAGTAGCATGTTTTTAACAAGGAACTTAAAACGTTTTAGTAATCCCTCAATTTACGTCGCAGTTGGTTCCAAAAAGAGGCGACTTAAATCGAATAACGACGCAAATTGAAGTTAGAGGGAACAAAAAATTTGTCGACGTAAATCGAAACAACGTTAATCGAGGCGACGGAAATCGAAGGATTACTGTATTGGAACTTAGATTTGAATATGTTTCTATAGAACGGGACAAGAAAGACTCCTGCAGAAAGAGAAAACGAATACAATCCGTAAAGCAATAACCACAAACGGGTGTATTCTGAGAGTGATGCTGAGAGCAAGTCGCCTCAGAAATATTTTTTTATATTTCGTTTCGGTGGAGTTGACTGACCTGGGGTTTGAATCGTGGCCTCACATGTTGGCCTCACAAAATAAGAGTATGCATCACACAAAGAACAGTTTCGGTAAAGGCATGTTCAACGTAAGATCGTGGCTTTTTAAATACATGACTATTGAAGCGTAGACAAAAAAGTGAATAAGATTGTAATAAATACGGCATACAAATATGCTCACATCTAATATTAGTTGATACAAGGTTTTACTGTTGTGTGCGAATATAGTACACGATAGACGTAATTCCTGTAACATTTGTAATGTATTTGCAAATATTTCCAACATCAAGGAAACATTTTAATTAAAGCAAATATTTTTGTTACAATGATTTCCATTTTGTGCCAAATGTTTTCATTTTGGCTCACATTGTAGCACACAAATCACTGAGTGTGTATTTTAACTTACATTCGCAATTTATTTGATGCAATAATAAATATTTCCACATGACTTTTATTCTTATTCATTCTGAAATGGTGCACAAACATAGCTGCCAGATAAATGTGGCACCAAATCGTCAAATATTTAAGAAAAAATCGTCAAAGACGTTAATTGAAATCGTCAGAAAAAATAAATAAATAAATTAAAAGTTTTCAAAAACCAAAATTATTTCAATTGTAGTAAAACATATAAAATCAATGTATGTACATATCTCAGTTCAAAAATAAAACATTTAAAAAAATGTTGTTAGAAATTAAAAGCTAGCGTCACTCATCTTCATTTATTAATTTTTTGTTTCCAAAAACGGAGAAATTTTATATCATTTTCAGGAAAAAATTGTTTAAGGATCAAACAATCTATCCCAGTGTTGTTTATTGACGCATTAGCGCAGCAATAATATTGCATCATCTTAATCTACGGGTGGTGCAAATATTAAGAAGTCAGAAGCTCTTGACATTCTGAGCATGTTTCAGTTCTTTTTCAGTTCCTTCTTAAGATCTCATCATCTTATCTTACTATTTACGCCATTTGTAACCGACCGAGAATGGGATACAACTCTCATGTATGGGTCTTTGCCTCAACGTCTATTTTGAGGTTTCTCGACAGTGTACAGAAGAGGCCGTAGTAGCTCGTTAGTGACGGTAGTGTATCCAACTCCATTGAATCATTGGAGCATCGTTGCAATGTGGTTTGTGTTTCACTGTACTATCAAAAGGATTTCGCTCGAACGAAATAAAAGGACATTTTCCCGAAAATCATATATTCCTACATAACGCTCGTCTTTCTCGGCCACCACATCCGTTTGTGGTCGATTGGCGAGTGGATCGCACACTGCATTACAGTAAAAATACGTTTTTTAGTCGGACTATTCGTATGTGGAACTCAATTCCGGTAGAGGTCTTTCCAGTCACTTATGGCATAAAAATATACAAGCCTAGTGTCCATAAACACTATTCTCCCTTTCCTTCTTCCCATAACATATTTTCATAATTCCTGAGTGTTGGTCGTACAAAAAAAATAACGGAGCTTGCCTTTGTTGTTCCAATGGTAATATTAGAAGCTGAACTCGAATTTTTAAAATTGTCTGCAACGACAAGTGATAAATTATTCTCAACTTTTAAGGGCTAAAAAGGAAATAAAACACAGAAAAATCATCACAGGTATTCGAAAGTATCTTAAAAATATAATAATTTAATCCTTGTAATTACTAACATAAATTTCCAATAGTAACAATTGCAAAGTAAATACAAAGCTTAAAGGGGCTTTTAATGTTGCAAAGTAAAGAATATGATGTAAATTTTTAATTTCCATAAATCGTCAAATCGTCAATATGATATTTTTGGAGCTCAAAATCGTCAAAATGACGATAAATCGTCAAATCTGGCATCTACATATGTATGTGCATAAACATGAAAAAAATATCTCTTTGGCGACTTCCTCTCAGCAGATTTTTGACAAAAACTGTGAGAGTAATCGTAATCATAACTAAAGGGTTGTGTTAACCAATTAAGTAAGTTAGTAAGTAGAGAATTAGAGTGTTTGATGAGTGACATCAAAAAGTTTACTGCATTAGAGGAGCTGTAATTGGTCCACTTTTGCTTACGAAAGACTTAGCTGAGCAACAGAAGAATTCTGTAGGAAAACTATAAGGAAAGGCAAGCCTAAGACCTGCTAGAGGAATGCGGAAATTGTAGAAAACTGTTTTTCCAAAAACGGAGAAATTTTATATCATTTTCAGGAAAAAATTGTTTAAGATTTAAACAATCTATCCCAATGTTGTTTATTGACACATAAGCGCGGCATTGACTTTATATGTTTAACTAAAATAGAAATAATTTTGGGTTTTTAAAACCTTTTAATTTATTTATTTTTTTTTCTGACGATTTTTTGACGATTTCAATAAACGTCTTTGACGATTTTGACGATTTTTTCTCAAGTATTTGACGATTTGGTGCCTCATTTATCTGGCAGCTATAGCTACAGAAGCCTTTTTAGAAGCCGCCGTAGTCTGGTAGGTAGTGTGTTGGCTTATTAGACGTAAAGCTAGGGTTCAAGCCCCAGGCCAGACATCAAAACAAAATACAAAAAGCATTTCTTTGGCGACTTCCTCTCTGCAGATTTCTGGCAAAAACTCTGAGAGTAAAATCAAATTGCCATGAAAAGTTTCTCAAAAATCTGTCGTTTGGAGTCAACTTTAAGCTGTAGGTCATGCCACTCACGTATAAAATGAAGACACACAACATAAGTGGTGTGAGAAACTAGGACATTGTACAAACTCCGGGTACTGTACTTATCTTAATTGACAAGTACACGTCCTCTAACCTAACCTAACCTAAGTCCTCAAGGCTCAAGACGATGTGGCTGGCCGAAAAACATTTGAAAACGTAGCATACTGCAAGAATGAGAACTGTTCAGTTCTACATGGGTCAGTAGCAAACCGTGTAAGATAGAGATGATTTCTGGAGGCCACAAATGTATCCAGGTGGTGTGTATTGAATAAAGTGTACCGTACAGGCATAGAGCAGGCATATATATCATTTCACTAAGCTATTAATACGAAAATGGAATTGGTGTTTTGCTTTCACATCTTTTAAATTGTAACCAAAAGCTAAAAAAAACAAAAACAATGTACTAGTTTACATGATAAACAAGTAAACAAAAATATACATAACAAAATTGGCCATTACAACCCTTCAGTCAGGATTACGACCTAGTTTCTCACACCATTTATGTTGTGTGTGTTAATTTTTTTTATACATGAGTGGTGGGACCTACAGTTTAAAGTCGACTCCGAACGACAGATTTTTGAGAAACTTTTCATGCCAAATTTTATTTACTCTCAGAGTTTTTGCCAGAAATCTGCTGAGAGGAAGTCGTCGAAGAAATACTTTTTGTATTTTGTCTTGATGTCTGGCCTGGGGCTCGAACCCTGGATTTACGTCAGGAAGCATGCCTGAAGGAATGTAAAAATTTCTTCCGATACAATAGCATCTTATATTCAGAAATTCGATGGATTTTAGACTTTCAATCGAGATTCACTACCCAAGAAGGTTCTACAGTGAAGACCTCAAGGATTAAAATGATGTGGCTGGCCGAAAAACATTTGCAAACGCAGTGTACTCCAGGAATGAGAACTCTGCAGTCCTACATGGGAAGTCAAGAGAACGTCAGTAGCAAATCGTGTAAGAAGGAGATCATTTGTGGAGCCCACAAATCTATCCAGGTTGTGGGTATTGAAAAAGGTGTACGGTAAAGGTATGGAGCAGCCATATCTTTCATCTCACTAAGCTATTATTATGAAAATGGAAATAGTGTTTTGCTTTTACATCGCGATGTGTAAAATACGGTGATCATATTGGATTGTAAATCAGGCAATGTAGAATCGGTGTAGATGGCATTTGAAATACAGTGGTCTACATTGGCATCCAGTGTATTGGTACTGCTCAACAATAAAGATGAAAATTTTTAATTTTACCATTACTATGAACACAAGAATACATCATGCAATACTCGCAGTTGGTTATTGCATAACTCGTCAAAGGTTTCCACTACCTTTCTTGACTTGAACATCATAGAGCATTTGAGCACGGAACTGAAGAAAATATTTGTTAAAAAGGGTGTCTGTATAATGAAAAAGCGCACTTTTCGTTCGACGCACTTTTTTGTTCGATGCCGACACTCATGAATGAAATTAACACACATGAATAAAATTAACAACATAGTTGGTATGATAAGCCAGATCCTGACTGAAGGATTGCAATGACCAATTTTGTAGGAATATCTCCCAAGCTACAAACTAGATGGGATGGACCTTATAAAATAATTAAGGGATTAAACGATGTCGTGTACAGGATACAGAAAGATAACAGCCCCCGAGCAAAAATGAAGGTCGTACACATAGAGCGACTGGCGAAATATGGGAGAAGAGATAATGAGCCTATTCGGGACGAAGAGGCTTAAGTGGGCGGCAGTATTACGAAAATGAAAAATCTAAATACTAGTGTTTTACTTTTATATCGCTTAACATTAAGATTGTAAACAAAAACTAAAACCACAAAAACACTGCACTTGTTTACAGATAAACAAGTAAACAAAAATATACCAACAAAAAAGCATTACAAAAAAGGGATAAACAAGTGAACATAAAGGCAAAAACAAAACGTCAAGGACAGAAGTAAACAATATACACAAACAACAATAACGTAAACAACATGTTTACATTTATAAAGATTTCGAGAAGGTGAAGTCATTCTACTTCAAGAGCATTCAATAAACTGTTTAGCCTGCCATATAAAAGGCAAGACAAAGTAGGCAACGGAGTCAAGAAAAATTCAGTCAGTCTTGTGTGAAAACGCGGTGTTTGAAGAAAGTAATCGTGGTTTAAAGATTTCCGTTATAAAGATCTTTCGAACAAATTGACTAGTAGTTGTTAATGTTTATGCAAAAGTGTGCCGTAGTCTGGTAGGTAGTGTGTTGGCTTATTAGACGTAAAGACAGGGTTTTCTGGCACAAACTTCGAGAGTAAATCTGTCGTTCGGAGTCGACTTTAAACTGTAGGTCCCGCCACTCATGTATAAAATTAACCCACACAATTTAAGTGGTGTAGATCGTAATCCTGACTGAAGGGCTGTAATGACCAATGTATGCAAAGACTGCAAAGAGGAATAACAAACAAAGCAAATTGTTGTTGTTAACATAAAGTTGCGAACAGTGGCACACAGAATTGGGCGAATAATAAAGAAGTTTAATTAAAACTGAACACAAATTTAAATTTATTTTATTTGCAATCTACGAGCTCATATTTCAAACGTTTTTAAATGGTAAAAACGTAACACTTTGTTTCCATTATTGCTAAATTTATGAGAATTTATGGACATTTTATTTTCACAGTTAAATTGTTGGCTGTATTATTCAAGATGTCAATAAAAAAATTAAATTTTTACCCACATTGTTGCTCAATTTTATGGCATTTTAACCGACATTGTTTCATTTATTTATATACGGTTAGAATCTGTTACAAAATATAAAAATACCGTTATATGAACATTTGTACATACAAGCATAGTCATATACGTACATATCATATAATGTATGTATGAATAATGGACACATTTTTTCATGGCACCTTCAATGTTACCACACACGGATTTAATGTGTTTGGCATGTTTTATTTTAAAAATTTTTATTTTTATTTATTATGTAGATATGTATGTACATATGTAAATACACCAACAGATTCATATACATGTACATACACTGGTAAATATTTATATGTATACGACACAATACATGCCACATTTTTAAAAGTGACATTGACAGCGGTAGACAGGGTAGACATGAAAGGTTTCCGGTTTATGCTTTTCAAATATGAAGGAATTACTTTAAAGGTTTCTTTCGAACAGCTTTTATGAACAACAGCAACAAACAATGACCACCAGATTTACCATAAATAGACTCAAAAATGACTTTAATTATGACAGGTTTTGGTTGATGATAAAAGGAGAGAAAAAAAATGATACATTATCGTTAGGGAATAAGAAGCTGTAGGTTTAAAAGTTTGCCCAAAAAATTATACAAATTAATTCAATATTGTGGAATACTTCCTTAAAAATGGAGTCCGGATAGCTTTTTAAAGCTGAAGCCAATGGCATATTGTTTCAATCGAAATCCAGAGAGGCAAACTAATAGGTAGCTAGCTATAGGTGGCCGTCCTGCCAAGAAATCAGATGGACGCACTTAGGCCTCATGTGGCCCATTGTGATACCACAGTTCTTGTCAATTATTTCCTAGTCCTGGAACCACTTAGCGCTGCCAATGAAGCGACTTAAACTACATCGTAATTGGCCATTACAACCTTTCAGTAAGGATTACGGCCTAGCTTCTCACACACTCATGTTGTGCGCGTTGATTTTATACGTGAGTGGCGGGACCTACAGTTTAACGTCAACTCCGAACGACAGATTTCTGATAAACTTTTTCATCGCAGGTTTATTTACTCTCAGAGTTTTTGCCAGAAATCTGCTGAGAGGAAATCGCCGAAGAAATAAGTTTTTTCTATTTTGTCTTGATGCCTGACCTGGGATACGAACCCGGGCTTTACGTCTAATAAGCCGATACACTACCTATTAGACTACGGCGCACTTCAAATGCCGACGTCAATATACGACAAATCACCTAGATCATCGATGTAGTAGGTCTTTCTACTTTGACATAGTGCCAGGCATGTTCCCGGTAGATGAAGAACAGTTTCTTCTTCCTTCCCATCCCTGCAGCTTCTACAGAAGTTATTTGCGAGGTGTCCCAAACCAATGTGCCCCGCTTAGACACCCATAATGTAAGGCCCCTTCACGACTCCAATAACCGTACTGAGCATACTTCTTTGAAGCTTAAGAAGCCTTGCAGCGCGCGCTCCATCCAGGCTCGGCCAAATTATGTGTGCCATTATGCCCTTATCCGAATGCCCAACTTGCGGTTGACAGAGTCCGTGATCTCGTTGTCAGTCATGAGCTTGCAGGTGCCCAAAGGGACTTCAATATTCAAGAATTCGTCGGAGAGTTCGATGTTCGTGCTGTGTCTGGCCAGTTCATTCGCTCTGCAGTTGCCCGGGATATCATTGTGTCCAGGAACCCAAATGATGTGTACATTATACCTCTCCGCTACCCTGTTTAGAGGTATTCGACAGCCGTAGACCGTCCTGGAGTTCATCACATTGGAGCCCAGAGCCCTTATAGCCGCCTGGCTATCGGACAGTATAATAATCGTAACCGCAGCCTGTATTGCCAACACTTCCGCCTGGAAAACTCTGTGGTAATCCGATTAAATTCCGCTACCAACGGTTCTCCCAGCTTGAATCCATCAGTGAAGATTTGGACGGAGTCCTTGACGAGGTGCACTGCACTTACCTCCAGACCTCTTTATCTGCGATGGGCGTCATTGAGAAGTCATATCGCGTTATCATATAGTTAATGTCCACGACAGCCTCAAATTTCTCCAGGGTACTCGAGTGACCAGTACTGATCCACGGCATTGTCCAATCCCCCAGTGACGCCTGACAATCCCAGCCGCCACGCCCCTGCAATATAGATATAAGCAAACTAATGGTCTCACGAAAACCGACATGAATAGTGACAGAACAGAATTTGCATTGAACCTATTAAGACTCCATCTAAGGAACCTCATGGCAGTGATAAAGGGTCACTGGCTTCTGGTTATTTATATGGAAATACCTCATAACGACGTCTACGGAAGCTGCCACGACGATGTAGAAAAAGAAAACCATAAAACATCTTCTCTGTCATTATTTGAGCTCCGGAACCTGAGGGAAAGAAACATTTTTGGACACTCAGAATTTAGTGACAAAACATGTCTAGCCACGAAGTCGCCGTAGTCTAGTAGGTAGTGTGTTGGCTTATTAGACGTAAGACCTCGGTTCAAACCCCAGGTCATGCATCTCCAACTGAACGAAATATGAAAAAATATTTCTTAAGCGACTTCCTCTCAGCAGATTTCTGGCAAAACCTCTGAGAGTAAATGAAATTGCCATGAAAAAGTTTTTCAAAAATCTGTCGTTCGGAGTCGACTTTAAGCTGTAAGTCCCGCCACTCATGTACAAAAATTAACGCACACAACATAAGTGGTGTGAGAAACTAGGTCGTAATCCTGACTAAAGGGTTGTAATGACCAATTATGTATGTATGTATGTTTAAAATCTTGTCTTGTCAAATATATATGAAAACCATCAAGAAGTTCAAGAATTGCTTGCCCATAAGTCTAACTACACTTACTTATAAGCTAATAGTGGACCAGGGGCTAGTAGTGCCTCTAGTCAAGATTACGACCTAGATTCTCACATCCCTCATGTTACGTGTGTTAGTTTTATCCCTGACACGCATGTCCTACAGTTAGTTTAACGTCAACTCTGAACGACGGATTTGAAAACCTTTTCAAGGCAATTTTAATTAAAATTAGATTTTTGTTCAAAAGACTGCAGGGAGAACGTCCGCGAAAGAAAAAAATTTTTTCACATTTCATTTCATTCGAAATATCTGACCCAACACAGTACTGACTCGACTACGGCAACTTTAAAACCGACTATATTGACCTTAAAATGGAAAGCTTTGTGAACAGATTTATTTTCCACAATTTGGATGTACTGTTCTGACGCTAAATAATTCATGATGATTAGCCAAATTACAACGCTTTTGTCACGATTACAGCCTAGCTTCTCACACCATCCTTGTTGTTTAACTTCGACTCAGAATTCCAAGGACTTTTTCCAGAGTCTGCTGTAGGTAGGCCACCGAAAGAAACATTTTTTTTTTTTTTTGAAATATCAGCTCTGAGGTTTGAGCTCACAAACTGTCGTCCAGAAAGCCAGTACACTTTTTACTAGCCTGTGGCGTCACAACGGGCCAGTATGGGTGCTTAGGTAAGCTTTGATAATCTACGTTCGCTGTCGTCAAACCATAGTTATCGATATCGATTGTTCCCATGCTTACTAAAGTTAAAATAACAAATACAATGTAAATGAAATCGAAACTGATAAGGCTATGCAGAATGACGTTCAGCTTTCAGACAAGTTGATCCCTTAGCATGCGACCTCTTTTCGACTTCGTCATGGAGAGTGTTCTGCGGAAGGCAGGAGTGCATCGCAATGATACTATTTTTCAAAAAAGGGTCCAGTTGCTTGCGTACGCTGACGACATTGGCATCATAGGGCGTACCAAGCCAGATGTTACTGCTGCCTATAGTGCTATTGAATGGGAGTCTATCAAAATGGACATTTTTAGTGAACCACTGCCTTTAGTGCTATTGAACGGGAGTCTATTAAGATGGTTATGGCAGTAAATAAGGGCAAAACAAAGTATGTCTTATCGACAAGTAGAGACGTGCGGCGTATTGGATCTCAGATTACGGCCGATAACTATACCTTCCACGTAGTCAAGGAATTTATTTATCTTGTCTCTGCCGTTACCACCAAAAATAATGTAAGTCTAGAGATCAAGCGCAGAATCACTGTTGCCAACAGTTGCTACTATGGTCTCAATAGGCAATTGAGTAGCAGAGACCTCTCTCGTATCACAAAACTAATACTCTACAAGACGCTCATGCTCCCCATGCTTCTTTATGGCATAGAGGCACGGAGCGTATTAAGCACTGATGCAGCCGCCTTGAGAGTATTCGAGAGAAAAGTGGTACGTAAGATCTTCGGTCTAAAGCGAGTTGGCGATGATTTCCGCATCCGATCCAACAGTGAGCTGTAGGAGCTCCTCAACTTCATAGACATTGTGCAGCGTATTAACATCCAGCGGCTGTGCTGGCTCGGCCATGTCGTTCGAATGGAGGAGGATGCTCCGGCGAGACGGGTATTCGATGCGGGGCTCTGCGGAAGTCGGCAAAGAGGACGACCTTGTTTGGGATGGAAGGACCAAATCGAGAAAGCCCTGCCATCGATTGGTGTGACCAACTGGCGAGGGCGCGCAAGAAGTAGAGGCGCCTGGAAAGACGTGTTACGGTAGGCCAAAATCCATAAATCGGGTTGTTAATGGCCGACTAAGTAAGTAAGAATGTAAATGAAAATTACAAAGTGAAAAATTTTGTGATTAGTTAGGGATACATAGAAGTCGCCGTAGTCTAGTAGGTAGTGTATTGATTCATTAGACGTAAAACCAGGGTTCGAGCCCCAGGCCAGACATCAAAGACAAAATACAAAAAGTATTTCTTCGGCGACTACCTCTCAGCAGATTTCTGGAAAAAACTCTGAGAGTAAATAAAATTGCCATGAAAACGTTTCTCAAAAATCTGTCGTTCGGAGTGGACCTTAAACTGTAGGTCCTGCCGCTTATTTATAAAGTTAACACGCTCAGCATAAGTGGTGTGAGAAACTAAGATGTTGTACAATGGGTCAATTCGATATCAGGGAACTGTACGTGTCTTAATTGACAAGTACACGTCCTCTAACCTAACCTAACCTAACCTAGGGATACATAGGATACATGGATCAATTATACACCCTTTATACAAACCTAACATGTCCCTTTCTACGTAGTATAGATAAACATAGTCACTGTACTTGTAAACAAGATTTGGCGCGTTATGCCGCATGTGTTTCACAGTCATGGAATAACTTTTTTTTTTTTTTTTTGTGGGGAGGGGGTTACGGTGTTGGCCTTTAACCCCAAAGTGTGTGTGTGTGTGTGTGTAAAGGAACATGTTCAAGTGCATTAATGATTGTTTAACTTTTCATTAAACGCACAAACAAGGTTGTACACAAAATTCTTCTATAATAACAAAAACAAATAGAAAAACAGAAGGAGGAGAGGATGGAAGGGGAGGGGAGTGAATGTAATTTTGATTTCACTTTAGCGTTTAAAGAATTTTAATTTATTTTCTCGTATCGTAAATTCTTTTGCAAAACATTTTAGCAACAAGACTTCATACAAAACTAATTACAGCGGAACATGCAATGTATTGTAGGCATGAAGGCATGAAATGTTCAAATAAATTTAAAGTTAAGCGAATAAAAGTGCCTTTTTTTAACCTTTATTTCTAATTTATAAGGTCCCTTCATAATGAACTTCTCTTTACGGTGCACACACTTTGTGGAAGTGTTGTTTGCAAGTGGGTGGTGTAATAAATGAAATCTACGTGGCTAAAGTTGTTATTAAAAATGTTAATTTCATTCCTTTTTTTAAAAAATGTTTTTGCTTTAGTTTTTGATTAAATAAAGTTTTGTACATATTTGATAAGTTAGTGGGAGGTACCCCTATTAAAAGTGTTTAACAAAACAGTTAAGATAAGATATTATGAGATTTATTTATGTACATATTTATAAAGGGTGGTCACACCAAAATGTCTGATGTTAATTATGAATAAACACATACATAACTGGTCATTACAACGCTTCAGTCAGGATTATAGCTTAGTTTCTCACACCCCTTCTGTTGTGTGCGTCAGTTTTTTTTATAAAGGGTCCGCCAAATAACTTTTTTTTTAACTGCTTTAAATAAAAACTACGGAATATTTTCTCAAATTTCCTTTTTTATTTGAAAGTACAATCCATCCGGTTAATAATGGAAAATAATTTCATTCAAATGGCTGCCTCGGCTGGCCATGCAGTAGCCTATACGATCGGTCCAATTTTTAAGCACATTATCAATTGTGTGCAGCTGTATTTCACCAATGGCTTCACGAATATTGTCCTTTAAAGCGTCAATTGTCTCTGGTTTGTCGGCGTAACACATATCTTTGACGGCACCCCACAAATAGTAGTCCAACGGTGTTAAATCGCAGCTCCGAGGTGGCCAAACGACATCAGCTCTGCGGCTGATAATGCGATCTTCAAAAACAGGGCGCAAAACATCGAGTGTAGCTTCCGCTGTGTGGCACGTATAGCCGTCCTGTTGAAACCGAATGTTGCCAGTATCCTCCTCTTCAATTTTTGTGAACAAAAATTCGTTCAACATGGCCCGATAACGATCGCCATTGACTATAATGGCCACTCCTTGCTCATTTTCGAAGAAAAATGGCCCTATTATGCCTCTGGACCAAAATCCGCACCAAACAGTGACTCGTTTTGGGTGCGTCGGCTTTTCAATTTATGCGCGCGGGTTCTGTGCCCCAAATGTGACAATTTTGCTTGTTTACATACATGAGCTTCATCTGAAAAGATGATTTTTTTTGCCAAAATCAGCATCTTCTGTAAGTCGATCGCAGGCCCACTTAGCGCAGCGAAAACGCATTGGATGGTCAATTGGCTTCAACTCCTGAACCAATTGGACTTTGTACGGCGTCATACCAAGGTCTTTATGCAAAATTCGTCTCAATGATATCTCCGAAATGTTCAACTGTTGAGAACGATGGCGCTTCACGCACACTTTCTGCCACAGCAGCAATATTCTCGGGTGTACGCACTGTTTTTGGCTTTTCACGATTTGGTTTATCGATGAGGATGCCAGTTTCTTTCTCTTTTTTCATAAGATAACGATAACGAACATACGGAGCTGACGGTGCTTCTCTTCTTCCAAAATCCGTACACAATTTTCGCACACATTCTGCAACAGTACCGTGATTTTCAAAGTAATGTCGCAATATTTCCCAGCGTTGTTCCAACGTATACACAACCATATTCGTTCAGCGGAAGGATAAAACTAATTATCTGTCAAATCAGACATGAGCTTAGTGTTACCATTCACGAAATAAGCACTAGTTGAAAAAAAAAACGTTAGATGGCGGAACCGGTATTTTCATATTTGCGATTTGATGTCTGACCAGGGGTTTGAACCAGCACACTATCTACTAGACTATGGCGACTTCTATTAATTCCATTCAAAAACAATATTTTCTGTGAATTAAAAATGAGATATGGAATGTTCTCCAAGCCTTTTTTCTTTTTATAAAATTTTTCTTTCTAATTTTAAAATTCAATTCACACATAAGCTTGAACAAAAGAAGCAAACCGTTAAACGTAACTTCAAGGATTATTTAATCCATAATCATAACAATTTAACAGATGGGTAAATTAAATATTTCCTTAAGGAAAACCTTTTCTACAACATTTTCTAATAAGATTTTCTTTTGCCATGCAATAACCTTAAAGGAAGATTTATTTGTATTGTTCTGTTCACAAAGATCCTTTAAATCCTTTAAACTTGAAAATAATTAGAAAACATTCGAAATGCTTTGCTGTAGACTTACTCTATTGATTTTCATTTTATTTTTTTTTAATTTTTTCCTATTTTCTGTTTCCAATTGAACACTAGCAGATATTGTTGGGCCCACTTCAACCCACTCTAGTCTACAGTCAGTTTTTTAAAGTTCTTTTTCCTTTGAAGGGTTTTTCTTCTCAATAACATTATGACACTTTGCAACATGTTGTGGTAGAAATAAATAGAATGTAGCACAGTGTTGAAAAATTCAGTACTTTTGTACTTTTTTCAGTACTTTTTCATTTCAAAAATACCGCAGTACCCCCGCTATGCTTTCAGTACTTTTTTATTATTACATATTTCATGTCTTGCGCTTTTCAACTATTAAGGCACGTTCAACTCAATGCTAAAGTAGAATTAGGCTTTTGTCCAGATTGGCCAAACGTCCACGGAACGTACCTTCTTTTTTAGAATACGAAAAGCAATGAAATCGCTTGCCGAACCGTAATGTAATGTCGGTAAGCATTTTCATTGCTCTTCAAACGAACGTATGTTACATTACGTTAGGTCGACGTGACTAAACGGGGCTTTTACGTTTTGTTACGCTCCGAAGCAGTTGTTTTTGTCCTGTATGTGTATTAAATATAAATAAATAGTCTAGTGCTGGCTTACTAGACGTGAGAGCCCACGATTCAATATCAATGGCAGACATCTCCATCAAAACGAAATATGAAAAAATATTTCTCCGGCTACTTTCTTCCGACAAAAAAAAATTGCCACGATAAAATTTCTAAAAAATCTGTCGTTCGGAGTCGACACTCAGGTACTATTTAGGTCGTAATCCTGACTGAAGGAATAATGACCAATTATGTATGTATGTATGTATGTATCTTTTACAAAAGTACTATTTAATTCAAAAAGTACTTTTTCAGTTATAATTCAGTACCACTTAAAGTTTTAGTTTAGCAACACTGCTTTGTACACTTTGAAGTTGCCGTAGTCTAATAAGTAGTGTATTGGCTTATTAGATGTAAAGGCCGAGTTTGTATTCCAGGTCAGGCATCAAAGCGAAACATGAAACAAATTTATTTCTTTGGCGATTTCCTCTCAGCAGATTTCTGGCAAAAACTCTGGGATTAAATAAACCTGCCATGAAAAAGTTTCTCAAAAATCTGTCATTCGGAGTCGACTTTAAACTGAGACCTACAGCCACTCACGTATACAATTAACACACACAACATAAGTGGTGTGAGAAACTAGGTCGTAATCCTGACTGAAGGGTTATAATGACCAATTATGTAGTATGTATGTATCTTTACAAAAGTACTATTTGATTCTAAAAGTACTTTTTCAGTTATAATTCAGTACTTATTTAAAAGTTTCAGTTTTGCAACACTGATGTAGCAGCCAAATTGTACATGTACTGGATGATGGCGGTGTGTACTGTTATCACAACACGGTGTCACATTTATAAACATGGCACGGAAGTAAATGTAAATAAAAAAATAAAAAATTTAAACTTTTTTAAATCGTTTTCAGAACCTAGAATTATGACGCAAATAGCAATGGAGTTTGTTTAGTAAAAAAAAAGAAGAAGTTTAATATCGTGGTTTCACACTTTTGCGTGTTAATCGGACGTTTTTAGTTAAAGGCCGCAATTAAAACTTTTTGCCTTGCTCTAGTAATTAACTTATATTTTTTTTTTAATTTCTATTAAATTTTGTTTTTTAAATTTTTTTTAAATTAACTGTTTAAGTTGGAGGAATTTGGTGTGATTAGTAAGCACAACTGATAAGTTACAACCCTTAATCGAAGGCTACATACCCTTTTAACAGACTATACGATGTATAAATGTATAATTGAGTACATACATTAGGATGAGAGTTAGAATTTTGAATACCAAAATGGAATATTACGAGCCTTTGAGGAGACTTATGAATACTATTGCAGTGGTAGTCCATGCTTTCGAAAGATATACTCAACATAGAGAGCACAAAGCACAATACCTAGCAATACAATACTGCTATCTAAGTACTCGGCTCTCATGAGAAAAAAAACTTAAAAATAGTAAGGCAATGTCAGACAAAGTTCGATAGGGTACTCGGCCCCCATATAAAAAACTCAAAAATAGTGTGGGAATGTCAGGGAAAACTCTCGATTTTTGAAGTCGCCGCGGTCTAGTGGGTAGTTTGTTGGCTTATTAGACGAAAAGTCAGGGTTCGAGCCCCAGGCCAGACATCAAAATAAAATACAAAAAGTATTTCTCCGGCCACTTCCTCTCAGCAGATTCCTGGCAAAAACTCTGAGAGTAAATAAAATTGCCATGAAAAAGTTTCTCAAAAATCTGTCGTTCGGAGTCGACTTTAAACTGTAGGTCCCACCACTAATGTATAAAAATTAACACACAACATAAGTGGTGTGAGAAACTAGGTCGTAATCCTGACTGAAGGGTTATAATGACCAATTATGTGTGTATGTGTATACGGCAATAAGAAAGCAGATAAACTTACGGAGAGGGACGCTTCCAATCTGTTGATAAGGCCAGAACCTTGCTATGGAGTATGAGATATTTGGCTGAGTATACTCAGAGAAATGGAAAATCCAGAATGGGAGATACGGACTCTTCTCAAATCAAATCGGTTGGAGGCAATCTAAACTTTTGTTGGGTAATTACAATACAAGAAGATTAATGTCCTGTATCAGAATGTTATAAATCATCGTAGTCTGCTAGATAGTGTGTTTTGGCTTATTAAACGTAAAGCCAGGGTTCAAGCCCCGGGCCAGACATCAAGACGAAATACAAAAAGTATTTCTTCGGCGACTTCCTCTCAGCAGATTTCTGGCAAAAATTCTGAGAGTAAATAAAATTGCCATGAAAAAGTTTCTCAAAAATCTGCCGTTCGGAGTCGACTTTAAACTGTAGGTCCTGCCTCTCATGTACAAAAATGAACACACACAACATAAGTGGTGTGAGAAACTAGGTCGTAATCCTGACTGAAGGGTTGTAATGATCAATTATGTATGTATGGCCTCGGTTCGAACCCCAGGTCAGACATTTCCAACAAAATAAAATACGAAAAAATATTTCTTTGGTGACTTTCTAGCAGCAGATTTCTCTCTGAGAATAAATAAAATTGCCATGAAAAGTTTCTCAAAAATCTATCGTTCAGAGTCGACAAGTCCTGCTACTTATGTATAAAATTAACTTATGCAACAAAAGTGATGTCAGTTTTAATCCTGACTGAAGGGTTTTAATGAGGAATTATGTACATATTTATGTAACATCTTACAGTGAAAAGGTTTGTTGTTAAAATTAAAAGGACTGATGAATATAAGACAGCCTTTCGAAACGGCATAGGATTGAGCATAGAATGTTGCTGTGAGAGGTAACTCAGTGAGAAAAGTTTTCATCCTGAACTTATGGCAAGGCCCGACTAACGTTGTACCTCCAGCGAGCAGAGAAGGAACAACGCAAGTTTCTTTTTAAAGTTCGTGAATTTGGTTTTATTATTGATGCGTCAAGTAGTGAGCATGCTCGTACAGTGCGCACACCCAAAAAATATCAAAGTTGTGGCTGAGAGTGCGCGTGAGAATATATCAACGTCAAATCCTTATTGTTCTCAAGAATTGAACATTTCCCGCACCAGTTTACAACGAAATTTGTGAAAAGATCTCAGTATTATGCCTTACAAAGTTCAAACGGTTCAAGAATTGAAGCCGCTTAACCATCCGCTTTGTTTTTCTCCGCTAGATGGGCCAACGAAAAACGATGCACGATGATGTCGATTTTGCAAAAAAAAAATTTTTTTAATGAAGCTTATTTTTATCTTGGTGGGTACGTTAATAAGCATAATTGCCGTATTTGGAGCTCAAAGTTCAATTGGTTCACGAGTTGAAGCCGCATGACCTTCCGCTTCTCTAGATGTTCCAACGTAAACTGCACGATGATGTCGATTTTGCCAAAAAAATCTTTTCGAATGAAGCTTATTTTCATCTTGGTGGGTACGTTAAAAAGCAAAATTGCTGTATTTGAGGCTTAGAAAACTCACGCGTGGTCTTACAGAAACAAATGCACCCATTACGAGTGACTATTTGGTGCGGCTTGTTAATTGTGGAGGCATCATTGACCCATATTTTTATGAAAATGAGGACAGTGCAACCATAACGGTCAATGAAGACACCTATGGCACCACGATAACCATTTTTTTGTACCCCTCATCATGATATTGATGTGAACTATGTTCGGTTGCAACAGGATTGTGCAACTTGTCACACATCTCATGCTACAATCGATTTATAGCATCAAACGTTTGAATTACGAACTTAAGCAATAAAATGAGGACGGCGCAACCATTGCGGTCAATGGAGACACCTATCGCACCATGATATCCATTTTTTGTATCCCCTCTTTATGATATTAATGTGAACTATGTTTGGTTGCAACAGGATGGTGCAACTTGCCACACATCTCATGCCACAATCGATTTATTGCATCAAAGGTTTGATGGCCGTTTAATTAGCCGAAATGGTGATGTCAATTGCCCGTTAAGAAGCTGAGATTTAACACCGTTAGGCTATTTTCTGTGGGACGAAGTTAAAGGAAAGTGTTATGCCGACAAATAAGAGACACTTGAGCATTTGAAGGCCAACATTTGTGATGCCATTGCCGAGATATGACCCCATACACTCGAAAAAGTGTACGAAAATTGGTCCGATCGAATGAAGTACTGTGAGGCTGAGATTTAACACCTTTGGACTATTTTCTGTGGGGCGCCGTTAAAGCAATGTGTTATATCGACAAACCGGAGACGATTGAGCTTATGCAGGCCAACATTGGTGATGCCACTGCCGTGAAACGACCTACGGCCCCATATACTCGATCGAATGAACTGTGAGGCCAGCCGCGTTAGCCAGATGAATGAAATAATATTCCATTTCTAACCGGAACAATTGTACTTCACAGCAAAAGAAAAATAATTTGGCAAAATTTCAAATCGTTTTTGTTCTGATGCAATTTTAAATTTAGGTTTTTAAATGGCTCACCCATAGCTGCCAGATTTGACGATTTATCGTCATTTTGACGATTTTGGGCTACAAAAATATCATTTTGACGATATGACGATTTATGACCTTATTTTGACGACTTTTTATATGAAAAATTTACATCATATTCTTTACTTTAAACGCCACTTTAAGCTTTGTATTTACTTTGCAATTGTTACTATTGCAAATTTAGGTTAATGATAACGAGGAGTGAAGTACCACAGTTTTAAATTATTTGCCAACATTTTTTTCATGTTTTTTCTGTACTTTATGCCTTTTTCATCCCTTAGTACCAGAAAATTACAAGGGAGTTACACATACGAACAGTTCGACTAAAGAACGAATTTTGTCTGCAATACAGTGTGCGATCCACTGGACAATCGACCACACACTTATGTGCTCGCCGAGAAAGATGAGTGTTACCTAGGAATGGATGATTCTTGGGAGCAAATTCTATTATTTCGATCGAGTAAAATCCATTGTAATAGCGATAGAACAATGAAACACAAACCACATTGCAACGATGCTCCAATGAATCAATAGAGTTCGATGCCCTAACGTCATTAATGAGCAACTTCGCCCTCTCCGGTACACGTTGAGGCAACGACCTATACATGAGAGTTGTATTACATTCTCTTTCGGATATAAGTGGTGTAAATAGTAAGAAAATCAGATGAAGTGAAGTATTTCTTCAACCGTCATAAGAAGCTAAGGTGCCAGCGAACATCACACTGAATTTTCATGCTCAGAACGTCAACAGCTTCTGTCTCCCTAATATTTACATCACCCATATATTTAGATGATGCACTATTATTGCAGTGCGTATGGGTCAATAAACAACACTGGAATAGACTGATTAAACCTTAAACAATTTTTTACCTGAAAATGATATAAACCTTCTCGATTTTTGAAAAAAAAAAATCTGAAATGAAAATGAGGGATGGTAGCTTTTAATTTCCAGCATTAACTAACATTCTTCCGCTAGTAAGGATAGAGTATTAAGCCAATTAATGTATATATTTATATTTATTTTTTCTGACGGTTTTTTTCGATTTCCATAACGTCTTTGACGATTTTGACTATTTTTTTTTTCTAAAATTTGACGATTATTGCTTTATTTATCTGGCAGCTATGGATCCACCTTATATTTAATATTTTTATATATGTAAACTAAATTGTTTTCATACCCAACTAGAAAAATTTTTAATATCAAATGCTTTAAAAGAAAATTTTCTAATATTTCAACAAAAAAAATTTCCTCCTCGTCTTTTTGTTAAATACACCCACATGTAGTTTACTTTGATGTGTACTGCTGCAATGAACCAAATCCTTATATTACATTTTTTGTGCCTTCAGGGAAAGTAGACAAATTTCTTTAAAAGAGCAAATATTGCAAAATTGATCAGATTTCAAATTATTCAAGCAAACATTTAAAGAAAAGGGTCTAGTTTATGCGGGTATGCATGTATCGAAAGGAACATTTAAAAAGGCATAAATTCTAATCGATTTCTTACCTTTTTTTTGTAACAAAATGAATCGTTTTTAAAAGAAAAGAATGTATTGGCGATACATTTTAGTTAAGCGTGCATAAAATAATAATCAAATTCGTTTATTTTAATTTTATTTTATTCAATTGTTTAATAAAAAACAAAAACTTTTTCAATGAAAATAGGAAAATAGAAAGACAATACCATACCGATTACAATAGAAATGAAAATAATAATAACAATAATCACAATACTTTTATTTTGGGACAACCTTAATATAAAAGACAAACGGAAATCCATGTAGTTTCAATACATTGGCTAATATAAGCTACAACGCTCTATTAATTTAATGCGATAGTCACAGTAGATAGTTTGTGCCTCTTCATATGCTTCCCAAATAATTGATACCATAACCTTGTTACATCTTTGCTCGCCTTGAGGTTCATTCACCACGTTCAGTCCCTCCAGGTAACAATCCTTTTGACTGTGGTGTAAAATGAGGCAGCCATGTTTCATTTATTGTCACTTCCATACACACATATTTGTCATTACAATCCTTCAGTCTATTACTGCTGCCTTTAGTACTATTGAACGGGAGTCTACTAAGACAGGCAGTAAATGAGGGCAAAACAAAGTATATGTCTGTTATCGACAAGTATAGACGTAAGGCGTCAGATTACGGCCGATAACTATACTTTTGATATAGTCAAGGAATTTATTAATTTTGGTACCGCCATTACCACCAAAAATGGTGGATCAAGCGCAGGAAAACTCTTGCCGACAGGTGCTACTATGGTCGCAATAGGCAATTGAGTAGCAGAAACCTCTCTCCTACGTCAAAACTAAAGATACTCATCCTACCCGTGCTTCTTTATGGCACAGAGGCAAGGACCCTATTAAGCACTGATGCAACAGCCTTGAGAGTATTCGAGAGAAAAGTCCTACGTAATATCTTCGGTCCAGTGCGAGTTGGCGTTGATTTCTGCATTCGATCCAACAGTGACCTGTATAACTCCTTAACGACATAGACGTTATGCAGCGTATTAATATCCAGCGTCTGTGCTGGTTCAGCCATATAGTTCGAATGGAGGAGGACGCTCCGGCGAGACGGGTATTTGATCCGGAGATCTGCGGAAGTCGGCGAAGAGAACGACCTTGTGTGCGTTGGAAGAATCAAATCCACGAAGCCCTGTCATCGATTTGGTGTAACCAAAAGAAGCAGAGCTGTCTGGAAAGACGTGTTACGGCAGGCCGAAATCCATAAATCGGGTTGTTAATGGCCAATTAAGTAAGTAAGTAAGAAATCCTTCAGCCATGATTACGAGCTAGATTCTCACACCACTTATGCTGAGCGTGTTATCTTTATAAATAAGCTGCAGGATCCAAAGTTTAAAGTCGACTCCGTACTACAGAGATTTGAGAAACTTTTCATGGCAATTTGATTTGTGCCAGAAATCTGTTGTCGTCGGAAAAATATGTTTTCGTATTTAATTTTATTGAAAATGCCTAACCTGGGGTCATTGTTTCATTTCGATACACAAATTCGTTTCTTTTTATGGTAGAAGAGTTTCAAAAACTGCTTAGAGTCATCAACTCGTTGTTGTTTTTGGTCTATAGCGAGATCGGAGCTTTATTCTGTTGTCAATAACGACAATTCCCTGCCCAACAACTGATGTGGATCCAGGTGTTTCCTTCTGGTATGCATTAATGCTTCACAGGTCCCAAGAATGTCTTGTGAGGGTTCATTCTATCTATCATATCTGAACAAGTGTTCTTAGAATTTACAGTGTCTTACCAAAAATCTGATTACCAACCTTAGAATATTCCTGGATAGTTTGATGCACAACCCAAACCTCTTTCTGTTGTAGTTTCTCATCAAAATTTTCGCAATTAAATTTAACTTTATAGTGACCGTATGGTGGCCTGGCTATCAGATATTGCTTAAATAGTTATGGCAAGCCTTCAGTCAGGATTACGATGAAGCTACACAAGGTTCAATTGTATGTATGTGTTAATTTTTATACATGAGCGGTGGGACCTACAGTGTAAAGTCGATTCCGAACGACAATTTTTTTGAGCAGCTTTTTTATGGGAATTATATTTACTCTCAGAGTTTTTGCGAGAAGACTTCTTAGACGAGACTAAGGTGTTTCCTTTCAGAGATGTGTTAATGACGACCAAATACCTAAGTTGTTGTTCTGACGATTTGTATTCGTCATCATTGAATTCACATGTTTGGTTCGGAGAAGTGTTTTTTGGGTCTACATTGTGCAATTAACCGCACGTTATTCTTGGATAGTCTGATGCAGGACGTAAATCTCCTGCTTTTGTAATAACCAATAAAAGTATGAATTGCCTCCAACCGATTTGATTTAGTACTTTCTCTGTGTGTATTCTGCCAAATATCTCTGCCAGCTCTATAGCAAGATTCTGGCCTTATCAGCAGGTTGGAAGTGTACCTCCTCGTAAACTAACTTGCATTCTAATTGCAGTAATTTCTATCTTGAACAAAATGGAATATAAAAAAAATCGTTGAATCCCTCTCAGCGGTCTTCTGACAAAAAATAACTGAAAGTAAATAAAAGTCGACTTTAAACTGTAAGTCCCGTCAGGATAGTTAGCGCACACAATATGTGTTGCAGTCCCCACTAAAGGATTGTAATGACCGAATTAAATAAGTATTCTTATTCGTACTACTAAATTAACGAATATTTTAATGATTTCTTCAGTTTACATTCCACTTTCAACGTATGGTTTGAAGACGCCAAAATCTAGTAGGTAGTGTGATGGCTTATTAGACGTGAGGCCACTGCTAATATTCTCAACAGATTTCTGTAAAAATTTTAAGAGTAAACGAAATTACCATGAAAAGTTTCGCAAAAGTCTGTCTTTCAGAGTCTCGGCACTCATGTCTAAAATTAACACACACAATATAAGTGGTGTGAGAAGCTACATCGTAATCCTGACTAAAGGGTTATAATTGACCAGTTATGTATGTATGTAATCAACCAAACACGTTTGTCCACAATCGAAAGAATTGTACACAAATATCAGCAAACCTGGTGATATAAAAAGACCTGTGCATGCTAGCGTAGTTCGTTCTGTGGAAAACATTGCCGTTGTATCGTAACAGAAGCGTTGTCAAGGTCGACTCGTCCTCGTGCTGAACAATTGATTATCTCACGAACTCCACTGATGCGAATTTTGAATAAATATTTCAATTTACACGGCTATAAGGTTCAATTGACTCAAGCATCGTCAATACGGTGTAAGGTTGGTTGAACAGACAGAAGACAGAATGGTGATTTCATAAAGAAATTCATCTTCAGCGAGGAGACGCAGTTGCATGCTTAGAAGATTCAATTGTTTAAGTAGCTGAGGCCTACAGATCACTTCAAGTGTTGTCAATACGCGGAGTGGCTGATTGAACAGATAGAAGTGAGTGATGACTTTACAAAGAAAATTATCTTCAGAGTCGAGACACACTTTCACCTCCGTGGACTTGTAAACAAGCAGATTTGCTACATTTTAAGCAAATGAGAGTCCACGAGTGATTGTTGTAAAGCCGATACAATCACAGACGGTGACTGTTTAGTGAGGTTTATGGGTTGGTGGCGTCATGGATTATCTAAGTCTTCGGAAAGGAAGTCGGTCAAGTAATTACCGAGAATGTTGTCCGCTATCGCAAGATGATAATGGCCAGAAAATGAGGCCAGAAATTGATGATATCGAACCGAACGATAAGTGGTAACAAGAGGAAGTGCCAATTGACTTACTGCAAACGAAGCAATGGCTCTTTTGCATGAGAAATTCAATGATCGTGTTACCTTACGTTGTGGCGATGTTAACTGGCCGCCACTATCATGTTATATTTAAAAGAAAAAGTATACATTAATAAGAAAAGAGCACTCCAAGAGCTTAAGGTTAAAAGCATTCGGCATATTAACGACATTGAGCTTGAATCATGCGTCAGAGTTATAAAAAATATGGACCATGGGATAAAGGTATGCCATCGAAACCGTGGAAAAGCATTTAGCCGAATTTAGATTATTTTCTAAAAACTTTTTGTTTTATTTACAATAAAACAACGTAGTCTAGTAGGTAGAGTGTTGGCTTATTAGGCGAAAGGCCTCGGTTCAAACCAGAGGTGAGACATCAAAACGAAAAATATTCGACGACTTCCTCTCAACAGATTTCTGGCAAAACCTCTGAGAGTAAATAAAAATGCCATGCAAAGTTTCTCAGAACATCTGTCGTTCGGAGTCGACTTTAAACTGTAGTTCCCGCCACTCATGTATATAAAAAAAAAACCGTGTGTGATGATGAATCAGCTTGTGTTGCTGTATAAATCTTTAACATATCTTAAGTGTTCTTAAAAAGAGTATGTTAAAACTTGTTTATCATAATAACAGGTGGGCATTTCTTTTGTTAAACCAAACCTTTCTCCTAATGGAATTCAAATTGATTGCTTTAAATTTGATTTAAAATTGTTTCCTTTTCGGATTCGGTTAAGCTTATCAATTTTTTATTGATCGAACACAATACAAACGCCATTAATACCATAAAAAGGTATTTTTGTGTTGATAACAGAGGAAAATCTTTAAAAATGAAGAACAATAAACATTAAAATATATTGAAAAGTATTGATATACACATGTGTTATATTATTTGATTGCAAAAAAAAGAAAACAAAACAAAACAAAACAATATTGATTGAAATGAACAATAAAAAAGGAAAAACGGAAAAGATTTCCACCTTTTATTCAAATCCATTTTGGATAGGTAGTGGGGTCTATATTTTTGGTGCATTAAGCTTAATGGCCGAACAAAAGGGCATTGAAAAAAGAATGAAATTCTTAAGAAAAACATTTTTTTTTAAATCCGATTAAAAATAAATTTTATTTTTATTTACAGTTTTATGTAAATTAAACACACACACATACACAGCCTATACACTGTTTCAAGGCTTTAAAGAGTAAAATAATTCAAGTTTAAATTCAATAAACTAAATTCAATTCATAGTGATGGCGTTGTTTAAATAAAGGGTGGACCATTTAAAAGTTTAAATTTAAAAATGCAGTCAAACAAAATTTTGTCAAAATTATTTTTTTGTTGTGAAGTACAATTGTTCCGGTTAGTAATGAAATATTATTTCATACATATGGCTAACGCGGCTGGCCTCACAGTACCTCCTTCGGTCGTATCAATTTTCGTGCACTTTTTCGAGTAAATGGGGTCGCATCCCGGCAATGACACCACAAATGGTGGCCTTCAAATGCTCAATTGTCTCTGATTTGTCGTCATAACACTTTTCTTTAACAGCGCCCCATGGAAACAATTCCAACGGTGTTAAATATCAGCTTCTTGGCGGCCAATTGACATCAACATTTCGGCTAATTAAACGGCCATCAAACGTTTGACGCAATAAATCGATTGCGGCATGAGATGTGTGCCAAGTTGCACCATCCTGTTGAGACCATACATCGTTCACATCAAAACCGTGAAGAGCGGGTACAAAAAAATCGCTAATCATGGTGTGATAGGTGTCTCCATTGACCGCAATGGTTGCACTGTCCTCATTTTATTTCTTAAGTTCGTAAATCAAACGATCGTGGTATGGGATATGTTGCAAGTTGCAGCATCCTGTTGAGACAAAACATCGTTCACATCAACACCATGAAGAGCGGGTACAAAAAATGCGATTATCATGGTACGGTAGGTGTCGCCATTGACAGTAATGGTTGAGTCGTCCTCATTTCAAATATGGGCCATTGATGCCTCCACAATCCACAAGCCGCACCAAATAGTCACTCGTAATGGGTGCATTCGCTTCTATAAGACCACGTTTGGGTTTTCTGAGCCTCAAATACGGCAATTTTGCTTATTAACGTACCGATACATAATTGGCCATAACAACCCTTCAGTCAGGATTACGGCCTAGCTTCTCACACCACTCATGTTGTGTGTGTTAATTTTATACATGGCGGGACTTACAGTTTGAAGTCGATTCCGAACGACAGATTTTTGAGAAACTTTTCATGGCAATTTTTTTACTCTCAGAGTTTTTGCCAGAAATCTGGTCCAGTCGACGAAGAAATATTTTTTCATATTTCCTTTTGATTTCTGACCTGGGGTTTCAACCTCGGCCTTACGTCTAATAAGCTAACACACTACCTACTAGACTACGGCGACGTTAACGTACCCACTAATATGAAAATGAGTTTCATCCGAAAAGATGATTTTTTTTTTGTAGAATCGACATCATCGTGGAGTTTACGTTGGCCCATCTAGAGAAGCGAATGGTCATGCGGCTTTAAATCTTGAACCAATTGAACTTTGAGCTCCAAATACCGCAATCATACTTATTAACCTACCACCAAGTTGAAGATGAACTTCATCAACGGATGGCCAACGGGCCTATCTAGCGAAGCAAAAACGAAGCGGATGGTCGTGAGACTTCAACTTTTGAACCAATTAAACTTTTTAAGGCATCATAGCGAGATCTTTTCGTAAAATTCGATGTAAGCTGGTGCGTGAAATGTTTAATACTTAGGAACGATGACGAGTTGATGTTGATGGATTTTGACGCACACTCTTAGTATTGTAAGATGCGTAATAATGCAATAACCGAAATTACAGTTAAAAAAATATTTAAATAAAATTGTTTTATTGGCCTTGTTATTGTCCTTCATATGAAACCTTGTCATGTTTAAACTTATACACACATATACCTGCACATGAATCAAAGTATTCCACCAAGCAGAACCTCAAATTTAAATCGAATAATTTTTTAGCCATAAAAATTCATTCATAATTATATTTGCATTTGTATTTCTTCGTAAGTCCCAATGGATTTAAATCATATGTATGTATGTCGACAGACACACACATACAGAAATTTCCATTGAAAACTCATGTTGAAATATGTTTTAAATAAAATATTTGCAAAGCAAATATTATGTACATATGTATGTGAGAAAACAAAATATAATTTTGTGCTTTATCTCTGCTCTGTTTATTGAAGAAAGATCATGTTATTCATTTGAATATAAAAATATGAAATAACAAATGAAATGCACAGAGGCATATATAATGTATGTACAGTGTTGGATAAAATTAATTAAACACATTTTAATTTACATGTAAATCATTGAAAGAAGAAGAATATTGTGCTGGACTTTATTGGTGCCATTATTTATTATTCATCATCCATGGTGGATGGCTTCTCGGGATGGATGCAACTAAAATGTTCAATTTTTCATGACTGGCATGATATGAGCGTTTTTTTATTTGTGATAATAAAATACTAACCTTGTTTTGGAAAATCAAAGTCATATTATTTAATTTATGGATTCCATGTCAAAAAAAAACTGTTCGCCTTTTGAAGCAAACCAATTTTCTTCTATCTCGTAGGAACCAACGTGGTGCTCAGATAATGCGCGTTCAATCGAAGAAAATAAATAGCAGTTGTCAGTAGCCAAGTCTGGTGAATATGACGGTTGGTGTAGTAGCTCCCAGCCTAATGCTTTGATTGTATCCTGAATATTTTTTACTTTGTGTGCAGGTGCATTGTGATGTTGCAAAATTAACTTGCTGTTGTGTCTTGTGGCCCATTTTAGTCGCTTTGCGTTCAAAGCATCTATCAAACTGATCATTTGTTGTCGTTAGCGATCTGTATTAATGATTTCACCAGGTTTTAGATTTTCGTGGCACACCGCAGCCACGTAAAGTTGATGGTTGCCCCGAATTAACACATCCCCAGTTACAATTCAGTGCAACACTGCATTTGAAACAAAATTGCACAAGTGGTTTTTAGGCTTTCCATCAGTCTGTCATTCAATTCATGTGGCATCCACTTTAAAGACTTTTGGGTATTTCCTATAGCTTTTAAGCGCTTAGAAATTGTTTGTGGTGCAACATTTAAGATTAAAGCCATTTGTATCTGACTCGAAGTCACATCTTCATCCTACATTGTTTGCAATTCGACGTCTTCAAACTCTTCTTCTTACAATTCTTGAGTCAGGATTACGACCTACACTCAGCCGCAAAAAAATACATACGATTAACAAATTTCAGAAATTTTTTAACCAATCCGTTTTCGTTGAAAATCTTTATAATTGTCTCACATCTTTCTTCGATTTTAAGACGGTGTTTTGCATTGGTTCAGAAATTTGTGAAATTTGTTAATCGAATGTATGCTCTTGTGGGCCTGTGCAGGGCCGCAATTCAGTTCAATTTCAGAAATTTTTTAACCAATGCAAAAGACCGTCTTAAAATCAAGAAAACTATAAAGATTTTGAACGAAAACGGTTTGGTTAAAAAATGTCTGAAATTTGTTAACCGTAAGTATACTTTAGTAACAGTGTGTAGCTATTCACGCCACTTATGTTATGTGTGTTAATTTTGTATACATGAGTGTCGGGACCTGCAGTTTAAAGTCGATTCCGAACGACAGATTTTATTGAGAAACTTTTCTCGGAAATTTTATTTACTCTCACAGCTTTTGCCAGAAATCTGCTGAGAGGAAGTCTGTAAAGAAATATTTTGTTTCCTATTTCGTATTGTTCGAGATGTCTGACCTGCGGTTTAACCTGATACCTCACGTCTAATGAGCCAACACTGCCTAGTAGACTATGGCGACGCAGTGGTCTTCCACGTTCTTTATTTCTCACATCAAAATCGATATCTCTGAACCGTCGAAATCATCTTCTGTATATTGATTCTAGTACAGCTTGATCACAATATGCCTTTGCAAGCATTCGATGCGACTCATCAGCAATTTTCTTCAAATGAAAACACAAAATTAATTTTTAATAAAAATAATTGTGTGAGCAACTAGGTCGTAGTCCTAGTACATACAAACATAATTGGGCATTAGAACCCTTCAGTCAGGATTACGACCTAGTTTCTCACACCACTTATGTTGTGTGTGTTAATTTTTATACATGAGTGGCGGGACCTACAGTTTAAAGTCGACTCCGAACGACAGATTTTTGAGAAACTTTTCCCGGATATTGTATTTACTCTCACAGTTTTTGCCAGAAATCTGCTTAGAGGAAGTCGCCGAAGAAATATTTTTTTCATGTTTCTGAAGGAGATAGCGAAACATACGACGGTTACTCTAATTTGGGTTCCTGGACACAGGAACATCGACACGACTTGATAAAGCTGGTAGTCTAGAAAATGCAATTGCATTCCAACATGAAATTCTCGTTTCACTACAGAGAAACAAACAAATGATGTCACAAAAACTCCATTTATTAGCAAACGTAAGATGGGAATGATGAACACACTTGTAGAGACACCAGACAGATTTTGCTTGATGTGGATATAGGTAGAACGGAATTTGTGTTGAACCTATCATTGAACCTATATACCAGTAGAAAAGTAGACCCCAGAACATCTTCTCCATCAGTCCTTAGACACCCAGAATTTACAGAGAAAACATATCTAAGCAAAGAGAAAAGTTCGCAACTTCATAAGAATCTCGGTATGGTTATGAGCTGCAAACCAGGAGCTGCAATTATGTAGAGAAATAGATAATATCGGTGTTGCAACGGGACCTTATAGCACCCAAGTAAGCAGTACCAGTTACTAAACTAATCTAACTTGTTGTTGAATGCAATCTACGTACAAAACAGACGTCATAACAAAGAATAACAAAATGGCGCTTATCAACTGTCAAATTTCGGACCATATGAGTATACCAATAGATTTTGTTTATGTAGTTTTGTCCACCACTGTATATATATACTTTATTTATAAAAACAACTGTAATTTATGCATGGAAATGACTAATTGAACGAATGTAGAAATTTTGCTATTTTAAATGAATTTTTTTTTTCATTATTCTTCTACCATCACTAGAAAATGCATACAATATATGAATATTAATATGTGCTCTATACAACCATGAATATGAGTTGCCGTATGTAAAAAGGAATTATTTGCCAATTTAGGTTTGAAAAAAAATATAAAACAAGTGAATAAAAAATATTAGAAAACCGTTAATTTCATGTAAAAATCATTTGAAAAAAATTTGGCACTTAGGGCCTTCTTTTCAATTTTTAAGATTGCTACTATCGAACACAAAACGTATATCCTTTTGTGCCATTTTATGAAGTCTACAATAAAAGTCCGCAAAAATTATAGAAGTCTACAGAGTCTTTAGAATAATTGCACTTCAATAGCAAATAAGGACACTTACAAACATCCAAGTGTACCATAAATAAGAGCGTAGAAGGAAAATTTATAGTATTTGCTATGCTAATGAATAGCAATGTTAGTAACAATGTTAGTATTAGGCATACATACATACATAAGACACATAAATTCTTAAATCGATATGACATACAATTTGTTCTCAAGTTAATGCAAATTGGTAAACATTTACGAGTATGCATGTACGATATTGTATGACTTCCAATGTAAATAAAGTATCTGTGTGTATACGTTTGGAGAATTTCGTAAATAATTGGAAAGTCATTTTTAAAATGAATTTTAAAAACTTATTTTCTTTTGCTAATAGGGGCAGGGGCTTATAGGGGGTTGAGGATCATATATTTGGCATTTCATAAGGCGCATACTACTTTTAATATAAAAATTTTAAAAGTTTAAGATTAGTAGTCTAGTAGGAAGTGTGATGGCTTAGCAGTCGTGAGGCTACGTTTCAAATCCCAGGTCAGATTTATACAACAAAACGAAATAGTAAATAATATTTCTACTGTGACTTCCTTTCAGCATTCTTCTGGCAAAAACTCTGCGAGTAAATAAAAAGTTGCCATGAAAACTTTCTCAAAAATTCATCGTTTGGAGTCGACTGTAAACTGTAGGTCCCTCACCACTCATGTATAAAATTAACACATACAACATAAGTCGTGTGAGAAACTAAGTTCTAATCCGGGCTGAAGGGCTGTAATGACCATTTATGTATGTCTGTCGAAATCCTCTATTAACCTGCTTATGAACGACATTATTTTGGCTTTGAGAACTGCTTACTGGCATGTATCTGTGACTTCATAAAACCTCTGAAAGAAAGTGTTCAGATGATAAGATGGTTATGCCCTCAAATCGTTTCTGCTTAATAACAAATGGGCATAAGCTGTGTGACATATACAGCCGTCGATATCTGTTTTTGTTTTTATGAAATCAGAACTCATTGTGTTGAAATACTGGTAAAATAGTTTATGGGAGAAAGGAGAGAAAAATTTTTTAATGGCCAGTGTATATGCCTTCGTTACTTTTTTTCGAGAATTGTTAATAACTCGTACTTTCTTTTTTTTTCTTTTTCTATCGTGAGTATTCATGTATAACATCTTGCAAACAATGTGAGAATGAAAATCGAACATACGGTCTCGGCACTTAAAGTTTGGCTCACTACTAACTAGTCCTTCGGGTCTATGATCTTTCATTCTGATTTGTCAAAACTAACTGAATAAATGACAACGAATTTGACAGATGTAGCTTCAACTAAAAGACAGTTATCAACTGTCAAAGTTCGGAAGTGTCTGTTGAAAGAGACCATTTAGCGAAGACACATTGTGTCTATGGTCGTTTACTTTCATGTTCTGGGATGTAGCCCCAAGTCAGGGCTTTGTCCAGTCATGATATGTGAAAGTTCGAGTTCAAGGTGATATTGACCGCCTAATAGTCTCCAGCGCACTTTCACGACAATTTTGTTGGCTGAACTTGCGTTTCGTCGACGGTACGTGTTTTACTAGATTATTTATTGAACTAGATGACTCGAATTTATCCACCGCATTGTAAGTAATCTCTTCTTGGTAGACTAACTATACATACACACATACATAATCTAGCTAAAATCCTTCCCATTCCCAAAACTAGCAATGAGTTCATGCCAATTGTAGTCAGTCGGGTTTCATGAAAGGTAGGAGTTGCACTTCCACTCTATTAAATATAATTGAGGATCTTAGGTTGGAGCTACATGAAAATAGTGTAGTGTTTTTAGTTCTTCTTGTTCACACCAAGGCCTTCGATACAGTCGACCACAAAGTTTTATTGAACAAACTCCGGAAACTGTTTAATTTTTTTTAATTCTGCCGGTAGTCTAATTTACTCTTATCTGTTGAACAGATGTCAAAAGGTTCATTTAAAAGGAAATATTTCAGATTAGCTTAATATTAGCCGAAGTGTTCCCCAGGGTTCAATACTGGGGCCTTTGTTGTTCTGTATGTATATAAATGATCTACCAAATGTTTTGGTTGACTGTAATGTTGAGAATATTAATACTTGTTTACACTCTATTTATCGTGATTTGGAAAAATTGACAGTTGGGCTTCGGCAAACGGACTATGCATCAATCCAAGTACAAATGTATTATGTTTTCGAAAACCAATAGGTCGTTGATCATACCTAAATTGAGTATCAATGGAAATAAAATTGACTTTGTCAAGTCTGCAACCAGTCTGGGTATTGTTTTTAATGGCAGATTATTGTGTTCTAGCCATAGAAGTGGCGTTGTTGGCAGAATTTACAGCATGCTTCGAAATTTTTGCTGAGAGACTGTCATAGATTCAACTCCTTTTACCATTCGTATGCAATTTCCTACAACATATTTAATTCCTGTGCTTTTGTATAGTTGTGAAATCTTCGCAAACTGCGATAATAATGACAACCGGAAACTCAACTTGGCATACAACAATATAGCAAGATACGTCTTTCTTAAAGGTGGCTGGGACCATATTTCTCATTTAGCGTACCAGATATTTGGTATGAAATTTGATAATCTTTTGAAAATTAAATGCCTCATTCTATTCCATAAAATTATTCACATGAAACAGCCGAATCAAGTTTGCTAGATCAGAGCTAGAGCATGAAGATTATTCAACACCGGTACAGGTCTCTTCTGTCGCAGCGACAGTTTTTTATACACACCACAAGTCTTTGAAATTGCCTACCAAATTACATTCAAAAGTTAGGCAATGCCAATGCGTTCAAAAAGGAGTTATTTAAATTGTTCTCTTAATAAAAATTTTTTACGTTATTATATCTCTTTTATTTCCATTTTTATAAATTTTGTGATTTTATTTTAGGTTTATATCGGTTAAATATTTATTCTTACTTTTTTAGACCGATTTCTGTAAATATTACTTTTTTTATATTTTTATAATTTTTTTATAATTCAGGGTATCAATCAAAATAAAATACTTTGTGATAAAAATTAAAACAATTCTATGCAATACTACTTGAAATTGAAAAATAAAAAAAATGTCTAACTTAAAAATTTAATACTCTTTTCCTTTTCTACCTCTTCTATTTTCAGGCATTTTATTTGCTTCAGCAATTCTTAGTTCATATCTATAAAAGAAAAAGTAACTCAAAATGAATTGAAGAAAAATTCTTCAGCATTTTTTTTTTAAACAATAACACCATCAAATGGAATCATAAAAGCAATATTTTACACCAAAACCCATCAAGCAAATAACAAAGTTATTTCAGCGGTAATAAAAAATATACTAAAAAAAAGGACGAGAGAAAGAAAATATAAAAAAAGTTATTTTTTTAAATACAAAAATATTCATTTAAATTTCATACATATTTTCAAAAGAATAAACCAATAAACAGCTGTAAAGCGTAACAAAAAAAATGTCGTTGACCATCAAGTTAATACGCTTTGAAGTGCCCAAGGCCAAATCCAATTTAATAGGACGAGTCGAATTTCGGGGTAAGTATTGAAGAAAATAAAAATCTATTCAAAGAAAAAAAGATTTAAAATTTAAAAAATTTTTGAGAAATGGGCACAAATAAATTAATATTTTATCTCTTATTTTTCTTTATTTAAATAAATCCTTTATTTGCATTGTATAATTGATAACCACAGTAGAAAATTTATTTAATGATCCCTTTCTCAGTAGATTGATGGCAAATGTAGGATCGGATATTGTTATGCTAAAGGGTCCGCCAAATAACTTTTTTTTTGAAAATGCTTTAAAAAAAAACTACTGATTATTTTCTCAAATTTCTTGTTTTATTTGAAAGTACAATGCTTCCGGTTAAAAATGAAAAAAATTTCATTCAAATTGCTGCCTCGGCCATGCAGTAGCCTACACCAGAAATTGCCGATTTTGGCAAAAAAATCATCGTTTCGGATGAAGCTCATATTGATCGTGGCGGGTATGTAAACAAGCAAAATTGTCGCATTTGGGGCACAGAAAACCCGCACGCATACATTGCAAAGCCGACGCACCCAAAACGAGTCACTGTTTGGTGTGGATTTTGGTCCAGAGGCATAATTGAGCCATTTTTCTTTGAAAATGAGCAAGGAGTGGCCGTTACAGTCAATGGCGATCGTTATGGGGCCATGTTGAACGCATTTTTGTTCACAAAAATTGAAGAGGAGGATATTGGCAACATTTGGTTTCAAAAGGACGGCGCTACGTGCCACACAGTCGAAGCTACACTCGATGTTTTGCGCCCTGTTTTTGAACATCGCAGAGTTGATGTCGTTTGGCGACCTCAGAGCTGCGATTTGACACCGTTGGACTATTATTTGTGGGATGCCGTCAAAGATAAGTGTTATGCCGACAAGCCAGAGACAATTGACGCTTTAAAGGACAGTATTCGTGAAGCCATTGGTGAAATACAGCTGCACATAATCGATAATGTGCTTAAAAATTGGACCGATCGTGTAGGCTACTGCATGGCCAGCCGAGGCAGCCATTAGAATGAAATTATTTTCCATTATTAACCAGAAGGATTGTACTTTCAAATAAAAAAAAGAAATTTGAGAAAATATTCAGTAGTTTTTTTTTAAAGCATTTTCAAAAAAAAAGTTATTTGGCGGATCCTTTATAAACACAATTAACGTAACGCAGCAATCTCACAAAAATAGAATACATGGGTGTATATGGTAGCAATTATTTTAAGGTCAGCACGATAACAAGCAACGATTCTGCTGCTTTGCTTTTGGGCTGATTTCTATTGCGAGGATTAATGCTGTCAATACAATAACATGCACGAAATAGAGGTTTTAAAAACGCGATGTATGAAATATGTAATAAATCAGAGTCCATGCTTCTGTGTAGAGCATTAGTTTCGCCTCACGAGACAAGTCACCGCTACTCAATTGCAACTCTCCCTGTTGGCAAATGTGACATCATATTTGCTTCTAAGCGCGGAGCCAAGTAAACAAATTCATTAACAATATCAAACGTATAATTATCGGCCGTAACCTAGGATCCGATATGTCCCTATCTGTTTATAACATACACTTCATTTTGCCCTTATTTACTGCCAGACCCATCTCAGTAGACTCCCATTCAATAGCACTAAAGGCAGCAGTAACATCTCGTTTGGTATGCCCTATGATGTCAATGTCGTCAGAGTACGCATGCAACAGGACACTTTTGTGGAAAATACTGCCATTAGCATACATTCCTGCCATCTGCAGAACATTTTCCATAACGAAGAGAAAGGAACGCCTTATTCGAAATCTCGCACAGTGCTAAAGTTATCAACTTGACGTCATTATACACAGTTTTATCAGTTTTATACATACATATTTTTACATACATACATACTCTCATACATATTACAACCCCTAAGTCAGGATTACGACCTGGCTTTTCAAACTACTTACTTATGTTGTGTGGTTTAATTTTTTGTACATGAGCAGTTTAAAGTCTACTTTGAACGACAGATGTTTGAGAAACTTTTATTTACTCTCAGAGAATTTTGCCAGGAATCTGCTGAGAGGAAGTCGTATTGTTGGAAATGTCTGATTCTGGGGTTTGAAACGAAACTTCACGCCTAGAAAGACTGCAGCGATATCGGAGATTGCCTTAATAGTCGAAAAAAAATGAAGTTTGTCTACTTGTTTTTCTGTGGTTTTGTCTAGGATTTGACGTAATGTGAAGATCTGGTTAATATACATAGGTTGGGTCATATAAAAGTTTAAATTTAAAAATGTAATAAAACAAAAACAGTTTTAAAATTTTGCCAAATTTATTCTTTTGTTTTGAAGTACAATTGTTTCGTTTTGAAATGGAATATTATTTCATTCACATGGCTCCCGCAGCTGGCCACACAGTACCTCATTCGATCGGACCAACTTTCGTGCACTTTTTCGAGTGTTTGGAGTCGTATCTCGGCAATAGCATTACAAATGTTGGCCTTTAAATGCTCAATTGTCTCTTTTTTGTCAGAATAACAGTTTTCTCTAACGACGCTCATCAGAAAATAGTGCAACGATGTCAAATCGCAGCTTCTTGGTGGCCAATTGACATCACCATTTCGGCTAATTAAACGGCCATCAAACGTTTGATGCAAGTTGCACAATCCTGTTGAATTTAAACATCGTTCGCGTCAATATCATGAAGAGCGGATACAAAAAATTTATTATCATGGTGTGATAGGTGTCGCCATTGACCGTAATGGTTGTGCTGTCCTTTGGCCAAAGCACCAAACAGTCACTCGTAATGGGAGCATTCGCTTCTGTAAGACCACGTGTGGGTCTTCTGAGCCTCAAATACGGCAATTTTGCTCATTAACGTACCCACCAAGATGAAAATGAGCTTCATTCGAAAAGATGATTTTTTTTTGGCAAAATCGACATCATCGTGCAGTGTACGTTGCTCCATTTAGAGAAGCGGATGGTCGTGCGGCTTCAACTCTTGAACCAACTTTGATCTCCAATACTGCAGTTGTACGTATTAACGTACCCACCAAGATGAAAATGAGTTTCATCTGTTGGCCCATCTAGCGAAGCGAACACAAATCGGATGGTCGTTAGGCTTCAACTCTTGAACCAATTGAACTTTTTAAGGCATCAGGCGAGATCTTTTCGCAATATTCGATGTAAACTGGTGCGTGAAATGTTCAATGCTTGAAAACGATGATAAGTTGATGTTGATAGATTTTGCCGCACACTTTTAGCAGCAGATTCAATATTTTCGGGTGTACGCACTGAACGAGTACACATACTTTTTGGCGCATCAACAATGAAACCAGTTTAACGAATTTTTGCAATAAACTTGCGTATACTGGACACTGTTGGTCCTTCTCTGCAACCAAATTCTTTACGACATTTTCGTGCTATTTCCGACGAATTGCCTTTATTTTTGAAATAAATTTCCAATAAATCCCAATGTTGCTCAAGCGTAAATCGATTCATTTGGTTCAGTGGAGATAATATACTGAATTTTGTGACAGAAAGGAATAACATAAGTACTGCCAGATTCGAAATAATCAATGGTTTAAATTTAAACCGATATATGACGCACTCTATTTATTTAGGAATGCATTCACAACTGTTTGGCCGTTCTTGTTGGGTAATCAATACACTTTAGGCTATTGGCGGATAAAATTACTTTCGACATAAAAAACATGACGTTGGAATACATTCCAACAAGTTCCGGCGCTAAACGAAACAGCGTTAAACGAGGCAACTTAACACGTACTTAACTAATAACGTACTTAACTAATAAATCAACTGTGACGTAGGAAAGATGCGTTCGTACTGTGGTCGCGACTTCGGAAAATACAGTGGGGGTTTTTATTCTGGACAGACTAACAAAAGAGCGTTGAAAAAGATACATAGTATACACCGTCGCTATATAGAGCACCGCTTTTGGTTGGTGCATGGCCGTTTCATTGCACACGCATACAATAAGTATCCATATAGTGTGCGATTTAGGGGAATCTCAATACTATCGCTTAATACTGAAACAGCGTTAAGCGGAGCAGCGTTAAGCGGAGTCTTACTGTATATTCATTCTGTGCAATTCGTCTACAACCTCTTAGCACGCAATCAATACAACCTTAATATTATTTGAAGAACCTGGAGAAAAATTCCAATAATTCTCCCTGGATAATTATTGTCTTCAATGTCTCTTAATAAAGTTTTCAGTCAAGTAGGAAATTATAAAAGAAATTAAAAAAATAAAATCTTCCAACGCCTATTTAAATTCTTCTTCTATGACTTAATAAAACTTAAGGCACAATTTTTCCGCATTGCAAACAATTAAATGCTGACAATATGATAACGATGATGACATATGTACATATCTGTCTCTGTATTCCTTAATTTAATTTCCTTTGTGTATCGTACAAATGAAGGTAAACGAAACAAAAAGAACAAAAAAATTAAAAACAAAACAAACAAGATATCCCTCATGATTATTCTCTTTGAAATAATAAAAACGACACTAAAAACTTATCCTGGTACAAGATCTCACAATTATCCTTAGGACTGTCGTAAAAGCTTGAATGATTAAATGAAATGTTATACACATACACACATACCCACATTCTTGTCTATTACAATCCTTCATTTCAGGATTACAGCCTTGAAAGCTATTGCTTAACAAAAGAAAATATTAAAGACATGTACGTACTATTCGCCTTAAATTCCTTTAAAAATTTAAAATTTATTCGTAGTCCTTAAGAAATATGACAACGAAAAAATGGTCATCAATTGTGTAATTGATATACTGAGCCAACAACAACAACAAATAGACAAATTGTGTGGTATTGTTAGTAACAGCAAGAAAAACTTGTGGCAGAGTAAAGAAATTTTTAGCAGCCCTAAGGTTGAGAATTTTTAATAATTTCATGTAAATTTTTGGCTTAAATTTTTGGCTATGATAAGCAAAAAATTCAAGTAAAAAAATTTTATACATAAAAAACTACCTACAACTCGTCATTCTTCGCTGCATCACTATTAAATTATTTAAATCAGATTAGATTATAAGCAGTTGAAGCTACATCTGTGGAATTAGTTGTCACTTATTCAATTCGTTTTGCCAAATTCAAGACTTACTTACTTATTTAACTGGTCATTACAAGCCTTTAGTCAGGATTACAACCTAGCTTTTCACACCACCTATGTTGTGTGTATTAATTTTATGGACCTACTGTTTAATTTCGACTCTGAGCGTCATATTTTTAAGAAACTTTTCATGACAATTTTACTTTACTGTTAGAGTTTTTGCCAGAAGCCTGCTGAGAGGAAGTATTTCGTTTTCTCCGGGATGTCGGAGCCAGGGGTTGAACCACAAGCTCTCATCCTAGCCATCACACTACCTACTAGACGACGGTGACCTCAATTAATTCAACAACACTTACATAATTCAACTGAGCTATAGATAAACGACCATAGACAACGACGTATAGTTGCTGAATGGATCGGCAAGTGTCCCTAGTTTTAAATGAAAAATCATCTTCAGCGATAGGGCTCATTTCTAAATGAATGAATGCGTTAACAAACAAAATTGAAGCCATGGTGGGCATTTGAATGATGTTATATTCCTCATTTTTGTAGCGTGTTTTTTATAGAGGTATAGAACTTTAAGTTGGCATTACTTTTCAAGATGGCGACCGATTTAACATCGGTCAAGTGATTTATTCTCAGTTTGGTTTGGCAATTCATCGTCAATAGACCCACGCCTGAACAACGCTTGCAAATAGTGCAATTTTATTTCGAAAATAATTGTTCTATGCGGAAAACGTATCGCGCACTACGTCCATTTTATCGTCGACAAAATCGTCCATAAGAGCAGTTAATTCATTTAACCATGGAACGTTTTCGCACCACGTTTACTCTTATTGATAACTCGCATCCCCAGAAGCTGCTGTACGGTGCGTACAGAAGAAGCTATTGCTGCTGTAGAGCGTAGCATTGAGGAAGACCCGAATGAGTCCATCCGCCATCGAGCACAGGAATTGGATCTGTGTCCATCCACTTTATGGAAGATTTTGCGGAAAGATCTTGGTTTGCGTGCTTACAAAATCCAACTCGTGCAAGATTTGAAGCCGAAACGATCATCAAGTAAGGCGTAGATTCGTCGAATGGGCCCAAAACGAGATTACCGTTGTTCCCGATTTTCATAAGCGAATTTTGTTTAGCGATGAAGCCCACTTCTGGTTGAATGGCTACGTCAAAAAACAAAACTGCCGCATTTGGAGTGAAGGTAATCCTCAAGTGTATGTGGAAACACCGTTACATCCAGAACAACTGACTATTTGGTGCGCTGTACTGGCTGGTGGAATCATTGGTCCGTACTTTTTCAAAAACGATGGTGGCCAGAACGTTACAGTCAATGGTGATCGGTATAGAGCCATGATTACTAACTTTTTCATTCCTGAATTGAATAACCATGATGTCCAGGAGATGTGGTTTCAACAAGACGGTACAACATGTCACACAGCTCGTGCCACAATAGATTTATTGAAAGACACGTTTGGTGACCGCCGAATTTCACGTTTTGGACCTGTGAATTGGCCTCCAAGATCTTGTGATTTAACACCGCTAGACTACTTTCTGTGGGGCTATGTAAAGTCATTGGTCTATGCGGTAAAGCCACAAACGCTTGACTATTTGGAAGACAAAATTCGCCGTATTATTGCCGATATACGGCCACAAATTTTGGAAAAAGTCATCGAAAATTGGATGTCCAGATTGGACTACATCCGCGCCAGCCGTGGCGGTCATATGCCAGAAATCATATTTAAAATGTAATGCCACAAGGTTATCTTTCGGACAAATAAAATTCATGTCAGTCGAATAATCCATCGTTGTTTTATTGCAACATAAAGTTCTATATCTCTATAAAAAATACCCTTTACAATGGGTCAATTCGACCTCCGGGTGCTGTACTTGTCTTAATTGACAAGTACACGTCCTCTAACCTATATTCCTCATATAATGGCATTAATTTGTCCTTCAAACGAATAAAAAATTTCGAAGAGAATCCACACTCACTTTGTTTTATATAAATTTCAATATAGGAAGCGCTTAATGAAAGAGCTCACCAAATTCTGCACAGCCTTCTAATCAAGCTTAGGTACCAAATAACTCAACTGGTCGACCGCGACGGTATTCATTTTGTCGTTTTGTACGGCTTTGCATAAACTCAGCCATCTATATTGTGTATTAAGTAGTGAACGAAAAACCAGAGTATAAGTCTTTGAAGGCTTCGGCCACATAACTTCAATGATTTATTTTAGATACACACTTAAGTAACAGACTCTCTCTCTCTCTCTTCGAAAATCGGAACTTTCTACTTTATCCAGATATGTGATTTTAATCACATCAAGCACCGATCTCTCCGTTTTTTAACAAGTTAAGTAGTAAAGTCATCTACAAAAGGCTTGATGTCCTTAGCAGTTCTTTTTTAAATCCCAAATGTTTATTCTGAGTGGGATACCACCATGAGTTTTCTAATATTTGCAGATTACGTTTATAATGTGGCTTAGCTTTTTCGATCGGTCATTAGGCAAAGCCTATAAGATCATGATTACAATCTATTTAAGACGTGAGACCACGGGTCAAACTCCACTAAATAATAAAAAATATTTTGTCGGTGACTCCCTCTCAGCAGATTTCTGGCAACTACCCCGAGTGTGAATAAAATTGCCATGAAGAAGTTTCTCGTTCGGACTCGACTTTAAACTCAAGGTACCGCCACACATGCATAAAATTACACACGCAGGCAGATCCTAATCCTGACATTCAGTTTCATATTGTAAGCATTGCATATAAGAAATAAATTCAATAAATTTTAAGTTAAAGTAGACAACGAAGTCCTAGTCTTATAGATAAAATTAAAAAAACAAACAAGAAAAATAAAATAAAAAAAACAATTGCTGTTGTCAGTAAGGACATCATTTAATACAACTCCAAGAAAATGTCATGCTTGCTCACAGAGGAGTATTTTATTAAAGTTTCCCCTTTAGCGGAGATATTTTGTAAGAATTTATAAAGCTTAGTTTGTGAGCGAGTCTTTATTTATTTCAGGTAAGCCATGTAAGCTATTTTTCCGTTGTAATAATTATTTATAAAATTATAACTTACAACATACATACAACATTGGTCATTACAACCTTTCAGCCAGGATTACAAGTTAGCTTCTCACACCGCTTATGTAGTGTGTGTTAGTTTTTTATATGAGTGGCTAGAACCGCAGTTTAAAGTCGATTCCGAATGACTGATTTTTAAAGAACTTTATCATGACAAGTTGTCGAAGAAGCAATCAAATTTTGTTTTGTTGAAGATATCTAACCTGTGGTTTGAACCATGGCCTCAGGTGCAATAAGCCAACACACAACCCACTAGACTACGGCTACTAAAATAAGAAATTATATTCTAATTATTATGTACCGACTAATTAGGAGCATATGTATGTCTGTTGTAGTTTACAAACCAAATCAAGCCTACGATGCTCACACTAACGTATTACCAACTAGACTACCAGAGCATGCTCATTGCTACGACTTGAAAAATATATTGTCAGAACTCGCTTAAGAGAAATCTTACTTAGATCACATAATTCCACGACAAGAAGAGGCATGATGTGGTTGTTGACGTGATCTACTACATACCGGAGTAAACCCAGGTTCAAACTGTAAAGAAGTCACAAAAATGTTCAGTATGGTTTAGGAATTCATTTATGTTGTTTAAGATGCATTCTGACTCTGACTTCGAGGATGATGTTAACAGCGATCATAGCAATGCTTCTTAAGAAAGAAAATACTCCCGATATTTGTATATAATCACGGATGGCTTATTGGCAGACTATGGCGAATAGCACAACTATTATCATAGAACATGCTATCCTAGATCAATTACCTGCTTAGTTCGAAAAGCTTGATGAATTAAATTGAAAGAAGACAAAGTTATATAAGCCTTTTCGATGATATTTCTACTAAAGAATGAATCCTTTTTCTGTACTTAATAGGGACATAAATATTTAACATGCCGCGTAATTACCACAAGGCTTATGAAATATAATTTATTGTGCAATTTTAACCATCGGCTGTAAGAAAATGAAGACCGTTATGGTACCTTAGAGCTATTTATGTGTGGTATAAGAAGAAGGGATATTTTTAAAAAAACTCGCACTTTCGATTAACGAAGAATAAAATTGTTTGAGGGGACTGAAGATATAAAAGATCGCTACAGGTCAAACAGCTCAAGTCATCAAAGCTGTCAAATCAAGAAATCAGTGAAATAAAGAAGAATGTCTCGTAAAAGTCCATGAGTCATTAATCGATGAACAATTTTTGTCATGCAGAAAAAATTTACCACAGTCGCCAGTGACTGACACTGGAATACTCCAATGGGGCTATTTCAGTCACCAGTGACTGACACTAAGTACCCATTTTAACTTGTCATTCAGTATTGTCAGTCATCTTAAGAAAAAAACTTCTTGGCGGAGAATGTGTTAACCAGCAAAGTGTTATAGTGTAAGCATGGTCATCTGAGAATGCATCTGAACTTAATCGTCGGGTCGAAAAGGATTGTCTCTTACAACGGCCTAACTATCTTTCATTTCTGTGAGCAAGTGATCAAAACATCCTCTAAAGTTTACCTAGACACTGTTTTGAAAGCTGTTGTAAAACCGTTCTATGTTGCAAAACAAGTTGTGGACTTTCCAGCTAGATTCTCCGACAGCTCATATATCTAAAATGTTGAAAAACTGGTTTCGAAATTTTTTATTGACATCCATCGTCTCAGAATATTGGCAGTTCCGATTTGAACATCTTGGTCTACTAATTAGGAATAATTTTATTAAACCTTGCTTGTCACAAGTCGTTATAAGCTCTTAGATAGTATGCTGACTTATTAGAAGAGAGCCTATTGTAGGTAGGTAGGTAGAGGTGGCTGCCCATCCAAGAATTTTTCTTGGCCGCATTGGGCCCATTGTGCTACCACAGTTATCCGCTATCCCCTAGTCTCAAACCACTCAGAGCTCCTTATGAAGCGATTTAGGTTGCCAATGTCAATCCTTGACAGTTCCTCCAGATCATCCATGTAGTAAGTACCCAAGTACTTCCTTCTTCTTTGGCAAAGAGCCGGGCATGTACCCAGCAGGAGAGGGACAGTTTCCTCTTCTCCGTTACCTCTGCACCTTCTGCAGAAGTCGTTAGCAAGGTGTCCAAGACCAATGCGCCTCGTATGCGTACCCATAATGCAATGCCCCGTAATGACACCGACAACTACACTGAGCGCTCCTCTTTGGAATTTAAGTAGACTCATTGTGCGCCCCTCATCCAGCCTTGGCCAGATTTTACGAGCCGTTCTACCCATGTCCGTTGACGGAATCTACGATCGCATTATCAATTATGAGCTTGCAGGTCCTCATAGGGATGCCCAGATTCGAGACTTCATCGGAGAGTTCGATGGTCATCTGGGGCACCTGGCAAGTTTATCAGCTCTGCAGTTACCCGGAATGCCACTGTGCCCCGGTACCCATACGATATGGATATCATATCGTTCCGCTACCTCGTCGAGATATCTGCGACAGCCGTACACCGTCTTGGAGTTCATCACGATAGAACTCAGAGACTTGACAGCCGCCTGGCTATCAGAAAGTATGGTGACGTTCCGCTTAGATACCCTTCCCTCCCTAATTATTCACGCCGCAGCCTGTATTGCCACCACCTCCACCTGAAAGACACTGCAGTGGTCTAGCAGTCTTATAGACTGGGCAATAAGAGAGCCTATAGATTAAACACCAGCTCACACACATTTCGATCGTAATGAAATATAAAAAAAAATATTTCCTTCGGCGGTTTGAATTTCATGTTGGACTTGTCTCTCATCAAGTTATATATGGAGTCCAAAACTATGGTGTTTATTAGCATGTGCTATTGTTTGCCACTGTTATGCAAACAATCGCTAGTCTCTGTAACTTATTCAATTACATTTGAGCTGCTTACAGATTTGTTCTGTCGGCCCAGATAATGGCCTCTTCTATCAGCAACATACAAGGTCAGAGTGGTAGCTCTGATATCACAAAGCTCACTTGAGCACGCATAGCGGCCCGTTGTGATGCCATGGGTGAACGCAGTCCCTGTACTGACCAAGTTCCACCAAAATCAGGGAAGAGGAAGAAGTTGGTCAGCGTAAGGGCTGCACAATACATACATAATCGGTCATTACAACCTTTCAGTCAGGATTGCAACTTAGTCTCTCACACCACTTATGTATGTTGTGTGTGCATTAAGTTTATATATGAGTGGCAGGACCTACAGTTTAAAGTCGACTCCGAACAATAGATTTTTGAGAAGCTTTTCATGGCAATTATATTTACCCTCAGAGTTTTTGCCAGAAATCTTCTGAGAAGAAGACGACTAAGAAATACTTTTTGTATTTTATTTTGATGTTTGGCCTGGGCTTTGAACCCTAGCTTTACATCTAATAAGCCAACACACTACCTACTAGACTACGGCGACTTCTATCAGCAACAACACTGAGAGTAAATAAAATTGCCTCAAGTCTGTCGTTCAACTGTAGGTCTCGCCACACATTATAAAATTAACACACACAACCTGGGTGGTGTAGGAAACTATGTTACAATCCTGATTAAAGGGTTGTAAAAGTTTTGTATGAAAATTCAAATATTAATACTGTAGGCTGCATACAAATCGTATGTTAGTGCTTACTACAGTGAAATTTATATCCTCCAACTATTTAATCAAAATTTTCTCTCTACATTCGTCATTTTTCTTCTGCCTTTTTCATACCATTTTCTATGCTTGCATGCTTCCATGCTTCCATGTTTCTAGTTTTTCTTGTTTCTTATTTTTCATGCTTAAGGTTATGGTTTTCCGTTTTTCCTTTTTTTACTTGAAATGTTTCAAGTATTTCCGTTAAGAGCATGTCTAAAGGAATTTCCTCCGACGTTTCCTTCCTTTTCGCCTTTCAAAATTGACACAGACACAGGCAAACAAACCTACATTCCTTATTGAAAAGGCATTCTTAGTTAAGAAATTTGAAACTCTTAAATCAATATACCGTTGAGCAACAATAACTGTAATTGAAATTTAACAGATAGTTGGTTGGTTGGTCGGTTGATGTTCGATGATATAAAAATTACAATAAAATAACGGAAATTAAATTACTGGGGTTTATAGTGTAATACGATTACAGTACAATTAAGTGTGATGGTAAAAATTAAATTGAGAGGCGTTATTAAATTGTTTATGAGAACGTTTGTTCTTTTCTTCGGGTCTAGAGCCATGTAGGGAAGTAATTTGAATAAATAAAGTGAAGTCATCGGATAAAATAAACTACTTCCGCACAGTTCTCCATATGGGTCTTTAGACATGAACATGTTTTACATGTTCGAAAACTATGTCCTCAAGACCGTTTAAAATAAAACAAAAAGAAATCCTTTTTCTTAGGATGGCTTTACCAATCGTAAATGTATTTCATCTTGACATTGGAAAGGTTTGTTTAAAAAAAATTTTTCGAACAATTTCGCTCTTATTAGTTCAGTATTAAGCTCTCGCTTAAACCAAACTGTTGAAGAGGAAAATAGCGCCTATGCTGCTCATATCGTATTTATTATTATTGTCGTAATGAGGTGCGTTAGTACTACGAAAAGACAATCTATTGTACTCCAATAATGTCTCCGCTGCATACATAATTGGTCATTACAACCCTTCAGTCAGGATTACGGATGATGTATGTTAGTTTTCCTGAAAAGATGAGAATGGAAACCTGATAACCGATTCTCAGGCGGTGCTGAGGTTGTGGAGGAAACACTTCTCTACTATGCTACAAGGCACCTATACCGCCTTTAGAGATGATGTAGCGCACCCGATCGATGATAACGGCGTGGAAATTCCGCCGACTAGCAATGAAGAGGTCAAAGTCGCGATTATACGTTGTAAAAACAATAAAGCTGCAGGGCCTGATGGCCTCCCCGCTGAATTGTTTAAGAAAGATCGGAAATGATGAATTGAGAGGGCCCATGCACCACCTTATTTCCAAAATATGGCTAGAGGAAAGTATGCCCGACGATTAGAACCTCAGAGTCCTCTGTTCTATCCTGAAAAAGGGAAACTCTACGATATGCGCCAACTAACACCACTTGTGTTGTTTGTGTTATTTTTATACATTAGCAGCGCGGATCTACAGTTTAAAGTCGACTCCGAACGACAGATTCTTGAGAAACTTTTCATAGCAATTTTATTTACTCTCAGAGTTTTTGCCAGAAATCTGCTGAGAGGAAGTCGCCGAAGAAATACGTTTCGTATTTTATTTTGATGTCTGGCCAGGGGTTTGAACCCTGGCTTTACGTCTAATAAGCCAACAGACTACCTACTAGGCAGTACCTACTGCGGCAGTTTTATACCTCTAAGCCTTAATTAATTTCAGAATGCTGTTCGGTGTCAGTAGACTCCCAGCCTAGCACCTGCAATGCAAGGGTTTCTTCCTAGATGTATAAATGCCGTACTGGCTCCAAAAATGTATTCCAATGATCCATTATCATCGTAACAGAATCTAAATGTTGGGCTACAGACAACCCCAATTCTAAATGAGTTTAAGCCCACAGTGCTCTCTCAAAAGATGATTACGAATCTCAGATTATTTCTGGATAATCTAACACATGACTCAGATCTGATTTTATCGTAATTTCTCAACAAAAGTTTTGATTAGCTCACACCCACTTCATTTGAGAAAATTCTTTGCCTCTCTTACGTTGCTTTTTGTTGAGCACACTCTTTTAGACATCTGATTTCACTTCACAGAAGGGTTTTGGTCGCCTCAGATGCGAAATTCCATTTGATCAGGAACACAGCAGAGGGTAACTTTATTCTCTCTACTTAGTCCATTCAGTTCCACCAGACGATCCCATGTTCTATTTGACTTAACCTTATAAGTGCCGTGTGCTCGAGTGGCAGCCTTATTGTTAGATTTTATTGCTATATCCTGTCTGTTGTACCTCCTATCCAAGCTGAATTGAGCACATCTTTTGGTGGCATAGGTTTCTGCTTCGAAGATACCCACGAGTTTCCCTATGGGATCGAAATATTTCATTCTGGAGCCAAAAACTCCTATTTCTGTGCCAAAATGCCTTCTTCACCCATCCATATACTACAAAATAGGTACTCTTTTCGAAGTGTAAGCAGCATCCAGATTATCACACTCTCGTTATGAAGCACTTCGTAAATTCATAGACTCTGCTGATTCTGTACAGGGGCCAAGATTATTAAACTTTCGTTGGGAAGTCCTTCTCAAAATCAGTAGAGTCTACTGGTTCTGACAGTTAAGGAAAGAGTTATCTAATTGATTCCTTAGATTAGAAAATTTCCCCATAAATTTTAAGTTAATCATATCTCCCATCAACCTAAGCTTGGTCTGTCTCTAAAGCTTTGATATTCATCACCATGTGCAGAGGACTTGAATCCAATATTGCTTCCAGCGCCGTTGTAAGAAAATTTCTCGTTGCTCAAGTTAAGCCTACATACAGCAAACAATAGTCAACAACAGTCTTTGTATCTTGTCCAACTCCATTTTAGCTGTTTTCTGATTCATTCCATCTGTCTAGAGTATTACCCTTTAAGTCACTATTGGTCCGACCACCACGGTATACCTACAGTGCGCTAAAACGCGATAGTATCTGTAACTTGTCCAACTCCATTTGAGCTGTTTTCAGATTCATTCTATCTGCCCAGAGAATTGCCCCTTAAATTACTGTTTGTCCGAACACCACGGTACAGTACGTAATTCCTGGGTTACACCACCAGAATTTCGTCGCAAGCCTTCCGCATACAATTATAGTTACCATACCGTAGTTACGTGGTGCAGGATAGGTTCTCATCGTTTCTGTTATGCCAACACACTCTTGTCTATGTATCTTGACCAATTCTATTTGAACTGTTCTAAAATTTGTTTCATCTGCCGGCGCTTTCTGTTTTTAGTTCCTAGGTACGTTGAAATTTTTACACATGAAGGTAAGGAAGTAGTCTAGTAGGTAGTTTGTTGGCTTACGGTTCAAATCCCCGGTGAGACATCTCGAACAAAACGAAGAAATATGAAAAAATTATTTCTTTAACGACTTCCTCTCAGCAAATTGCTGGGAAAAACTCTGAAAAGTTTCTCATAAAAATCTGTAGTTTGGTGTCGTAATGAACTGTAGGTTCGCGCCACTCATGTATAAGCATAACACATACAACATATGTGGTGTGAGAAGCTAAATTGTAATCCTGACTGAAGGCTTGAAATGTATATATATTCTCTTGCAGTCAAAATGGTTGGTGTTTAAATTAAAAGGACTGATGTATCTAAGCCAGCTTTTCAAAACGTAATTGTATTGAGCTTAGAATGTTGTTGAGAAAGGTAACTCAAAGCTGACTGTGCTTTCCACGGTCTGCTAGCTCCTGAGTATGTTGAATTTCTTGCAAATGATTGTGAAATTGATGATTTGATGTTTTCGGGTTTTCGGTAAACCTCCTGTTTAAAACAGCAATGATTTTAAGAGGCCCACTGGTACGGTAGCACAAGGGGGTTTTACTGTTCTAAATTGATTATGTTCAGCCAAACTTTTTTAATACCCTTCGTATGGTTTGCACATTAAGTGCACTTACTCGACTAAGAAATTGGCGAAGTAATCGAGTTGATGCTGCTCTCCAACTGCTCATTATATTAACTTCGGACGTTGCTTGGTATTTTTACTGTTCACTTTCCTTAAGAAGTTTAGATAGTCTCCGACTCTTAACCAAGAGGGAAGTTGTGTCCAAACGCATGGCTTCGAATTGGTATTCACTTATGATGATTCAGTCTTACCATGAGGCTGCATCATTGTGCGTGGGGGCATGGGTAGACACATTGCTTCCACCCATGCTTATAGCACCGTGGGGTGTGCCACAGAGTTCAGCAATGAATCGTTTTTTCGCTACTCATACGCACTCATGACATTTTGAATATGAGTCAAAAATATTGATTGATTCTGATTCGCACGTACTCACTACAACTATGTTTTATGAGTACAGTTTGCAATGAGTATGCGTACAACGTTGACATCAAACTCATACCATACGGAATATGTTTGATTCATAAGCGTACTCATTTAGATTCATAACTTTAGAAAAATATTGATAATTTACAGTTATTGTTACAATTACAAAAAAAAATTCAAAAAGACACATAAGCAATAAAGACAGAGCAGCAAGCAGAACAAACACATAACCTTCTAGTGAGTATTTTAGTGTTCGTACGCAAATCATACTTATTTTGTAATTCTTGTAAATATTGAGCTATGGAGAGTCGAAATCAACAACATCAGACGTCTTGTTAAGTAAGAGTACGATGAATACTTCAAACTTTGAATATGAGTAGAGGTTCCATGATATTAAAATAAGTATTAATGCGTGTAAGTATCAGAAATTATGAGTATCAGAGTATCATTGCTGATCTCTAATGTGCCAGCATTGCGATAATCACGTTAAGCCCTGGACTTATGTTTAATTTTCTTATTTTACTGTTCATAATGAGGTGCAATTATTACAAAGTAATTGTAATTAAAGTTTTAAGGATGTATTATTTTTTTTGTATTACTCTTGCCACCAACTCATTATTCACGTATATTCACGTATTATTTTCTCTTCACCTTTCTTAAACCGCTCATAATAGTGGAAACCGAACTAAACTTGTATTTGTGTCGTGTAGTAAAACAAAATGGAAATAATAATCCATCATAATGTACTCTACTCGTACGAGTAAAGGAAGTGTCAAATGAAGAAGCATTTGGCAAAATACCACAATAAATATTTGTTCATGACTTTTTAACCACAACCAACACCACCAACATGATATGAACGGTGCTGGGAATGCTAGAGAATAACTTTTTAAAAGACCATAAAAACAGAAAAACCATACAAAAATCTCATTTTTTTTAACCACAAATTCACAAAAAGATAAACGACTTGAAGCAGTAAATATGTCAAGAGTACAACAACAGTATGAAAGATTATGCAAACAAAATACTAAACACCCATTATTCTCGACTATCTTTTCAAATCTTGTTTTATCTACTAAGCTTAGCAAATAATAAGCAGATACGGATGAATGAAAAGTTTTTAAAGAAAAAAAATTGTTTTTTTTGCTAACTAAACGGCAATAAATTATTCAAAGAAAACTACTCAAGTGAAGCAATGATTTTTGGGAATGCAAAGAAAAGTTTGTTAATAATTTTAAATGAAAGTTAAAAAGGATGATTAAAATGATAAGTAGGAAGTTAGGTAAGTAGATAGCCCAGGAAGATGTCTAAATATGGCGAATGAGTCACTTAAAAGTTCATTCAGTCTTGTGTGAAGACGCGGTATGTGTAAAGAAAGTAATCGTAGTTTGAAGATCTCCATTATAAAGATCTGTCGAACAAATTGACTAGTAATTGTTATTGTTTACGCAAGAGAGTGCAAAGGGGAATAACAAACAAAGCAATTGTTGTTGTTTACATCAATTTGTGAACAGTGGCACATAGAATTGTGCGAACAATAAAGAATTTATTTATAACTAAACACAAATTTATATCTATTTGCAATCTACGATCTTAAAATGGGTGATATTTTAAGAGCTATAGGAAAATTTTTCAAAAAAACACATAAAATTCAGAAAAATGCATGAAATCTTTATTTGAATCGATAGTACGGACCATATAATTTAATGTTTGAAGATTATTTCATGCAAATGTTGCCCGCGACTGCGCCTCAAATGGTCCATCCGCTTAGTCCAATTTTGGCATACTCTTTCCAACATTTCGGCCGGTATCTCACGAATAAATGATTCAATGTTGTCTTCCAATGCGTCAATTGAAGCGGGCTTGTCTCTATAGACATGAGCTTTAACATAGCCCCACAAAAAATAGTCTAAAGGCGTTAAATCGCACGATCTAGGCGGCCAATTGATCGGTCCCGAACGTGAAATAAAATGTTCACCTAACTCGCCTCTAATGACTCCATTGCTACGCGTGCTGTGTGGCAGGTGGCACCGTCTTGTAGAAACCACATGTCATGCATTTTGGGCAAAAAAAAGGTGGATATCATCTCACGGTAGCGCTCACCATTTACAGTTACGTTACGATTCGCAGCATCTTTGAAGAAGTACGGTCCAATGATGCCACTAGCCCATAAACCGCACCAAACTGTGACTTTTTCTGGATGTATTGGTAGCTTTTACAATGCTTCTGGCCGATCTTCACTCCAAATTCGACAATTCTGCTTATTTACGTATCCATTGAGCCAAAAATGAGCTTCGTCGCTGAACACAATTTTTCGATAAAGAAGTGGATCTTCGGCCAACTTTCCGAGAGCCCATTCACCAAAAATTCAGCGTTGCGGTAGATCATTCGGCTTCAATTCTTGCACCAGCTGTATTTCGAAAGTCTTCACACCTAAATCTTTCCACGTTGTTGAGTAACAGAGGCCCAATTGCTGCGAACGGCGACGAATCGATAATTGATGGTCATCATTTACACTGGCCGATACAGCTGCGATATTTTCTTCAGTTCGCACTCTACGTAAGCGTGTTGGTGGTTTAATATCCAACAATGAAAATTTGGTGCGAAATTTAGTTACAAAATCACCCTTTATTTCAAACATTTTTAAAAGGTAAAAACATACCTAGTCTTGAAACCCATGCCCCCTGCTTCTGATGAAGCGACGTGACTCCTAATGTCTATTATCGAGGGTGCATTTAGATTCTCTAAATATTTGAAACCAAAGAGCTTTCCATCTCCCAATAGTTAAGGAACAATTACCTCCTCCTGCTCATTTCTAAAGCTACTGTAGAAGTGGTTACGTCTCGTATCAGTGCCCATAATACAATGTCAAGTATGACTCCAACCTACTGTGGTATCACAATGGGCCTAATGTGTGACCTAAGTGTGCCCGATTATACTTTTTGAGCGGACAGCCACTTCTACCTGCCTACCTACCATGACCAACATAATGAGCGTGCTCCTTCTAATTGTGTTTAGACTCAGTGATTCAGTAGCCTTATATACCAAGTTATTCCCGCCAATTCCAAAAGAACTTCACCGTCTGCAGTTCCATAAAATTTCGAATCATCCGTAAAAATCTAACCGGAGTCTTTAAACAGAAGTGTTACAAAATTTTTCTAAATCTGTCTTTTAACCATGAGTGTTACAAACTTCTTCGAGTAATCATGATGCTGATATAATGTAGTTATTGCTCCTTATATCGTTACCATCGACGAGTGACCAATATCTGTGTTATTTTTCAGTCGTCCGAGTCTCTGTCTTAGTTAAACCCCAGCAATAAAAGGCCTGCGGATGAAGTCGTAAGTCTAGCTTAAGGCACCACTAATAATGATACAGATCTTCGTATCCGCGTCGTATCAGATTGAGATTGTTTGCTATCCCAAGGGATTCACACTATACTAAGCAATCATAGCTTAATAGAGCTCTGCTGACGCATAGATTATCCTACGCCTGAGACACCATTTTTTTCAATACTTCGTTACAAACTTAGAAGCCAATATAGACCCTTTCCAGGGCATCTTCCTAAGTCGCCTTAGTTCAAGGTTTGCCCCATACAATGAATGACAACAACTTGGAACTTCTAGTGGAAAGTACCTTCGTGTTCCCAGTATTCATCTCTGAGACGCCACATTCTATTCACAATAGAATTCACAAATCTGGTCGATATGTAGATGACAGCTATAACTCACTCGATAATGCTAACGCAAAACATTTCAGTGACTTTAAAGCGAAAGTTTTTGCCATACGAGTTACTGCAAAATTATTCTAGAGATGCCACACCCATTAAACTTTCGGAAAAGTTCCGAATTACTAAACTTTAAACGAGCACGCACACCCAGCTTCCTTGTTGGATTCATTACTGAACATGTACTACCGCGAGACGCATTAGTCTTGGCCATGTAACCAATGACTTCTGCAGAGGTTGCATGAGAGGATACAATTGCTTTCTCATTGAGCTGGGCATCGAAATAATATCTTCAGCTATGGGAACTACTCTGGTATCAAAAAAATGCAATATTTTGGCATAACTAAGCTTATATACTTCATCGCTTTTGTAGCTCTCAGTTTCGTTCCCCCATTGCCAGCGACTTGTTTCACCAATATGTCTGATAGCAACCGATTAAGAATAGTTAACGATGCCTTAGACGATGCAGTTCTAACAGAACCTGTTATCAAGTTTGCTACCATCCTCGCAATACATTCAAACCGAGTTTAATGATTACCGGCTTCCCGCTGAATAGTTTGATGCTAGATTTCGACAAAGCGAATACGATAAAATTAATTCAAGCGCACTGAACTTCAATTCCAAGATATAAAAATAGGCAAATAGGATAGTAAGCTTCCTCTGAATAGTTTGATGCTAGATTTCGACAAAGCGAATACGATAAAATTAATTCAAGCGCACTGAACTTCAATTCCAAGATATAAAAATAGGCAAATAGGATAGTAAGTGATTAGTTACCGATAAAGCTGCCAATTCGAATTTCTCATTGACCTGTAAATGGCTTACAAATAGCATGAAGTAGTGGTCCAAGTCCCACGCGATTTACTATAAAGTTTGCATTGAGTATTTCCATCTTTATTCGCCTTGACTACACAATGAATTCATGCCAATTAGTACGCCGAAACACTTCACATCTTTATACAACACTCTATACAACTGCCCTTGCATATACTTGGCCGCTTTCCTAGGCCATAGGCAACTTAGCTTCCATATCTGAGAGGCTCTGAATGATTTAGCAGATATCATCAACATAATCGATGTCCTCTAATATGCCTTGAAGACCTCTGACAATTCGTTTTCCATGGAACATTGCTTTCAACATAATTTCGCCGAGTTCGTCGAATCTGCTTAGAAGAAGTCGCCGAAGAAAAAGGTTTTTCATAACCGTGACATCACGCCTAATAAGCCAACACACTGCCTACTACGGCGGCTTCATCCATCACTCGTTTAAATGTGCTCAGAAAGCGGGGTTTCCCTTCTGACTCAGACAAACTCAGACTTAACCAAACTTAGGTGGAAAGGCCTGCAAGAGAATCGTGAGCCAATCGTGGGTCTCAGAGCAACCATTACATAATTGCTCCATCGGGTGGTGATGGATGGAACTTTGATTTGTGGCGTATGTGTCCGATGGATTGGTATGAAATCACTATGGATGGATGGTATGTTCTGATTACCAGTGAGTTCTGTCTCACTCCAGCCAAGGAATTATTTTTTATACTCTATCCCCTCTTGCCTCCTATTGAAGGCTAAGTTGGTGGCAGCAAAACTTAAGTCACATTCTGGCCAAATCGGGACTATGGACACACTGCTATTCTAAGAAGACAAATACATATTGGAGTCACTTATATGATTCCTTACAGCTTTCTAAATAGAACATTCGATTTTAGAATTTCAACAAGGGATGCTTGGTCTGCAAACTCAGAAGTTTCCAATGGTACTCTCGAGGCTCAAAGATGATTGACAGGTAGACTGTGGTACACCTACTAAAGGTTCTGATATTTAACTTTCTTATATGCTGCTTAACGACAGCAGTGTTTTCCAAGCGGAGGTCAAGGCAATTTTGAAAGCGGGACACTGCTTGTTGAGTGGCGTGATTTCATCTGAAAATTTCTTGAATTACTCGGATAACCAAGACTGCGATTAAGTATTTAACGAACGTAGTTTCAACGTCCGTTCTTAGCCATGAATGCCGAAGATTTGCCGAGATATTTGGGTCATTCAAAGGTAGGTTTCATGATATAGGAACAACGTTGGAAATTGTATTACTTATGAGCTAACCAGAACCGGTACGGAGTTTGCAATCTCCGAAATGTTACAAGGCATATGTATTACGATTGCCTCAGATAATATGAATATTATCCACTCGTTTTACGGGGAAGGTCAATCTCGATGGCAGCAGGAAGGTACGTGCAATATTGCTGTACTTTTGTCTTGAGCCGGAGGTGGGAATCTTCGAAAGACACTTTTGTTCCAACAAAAGAGTGCACGATTCACCATCACTAGTGCCTATGTACTAAACCCACCCCCTACATTTTTCAACAACTCTGCCTCCGCGGGTCTGTCGTAAGATGTTTCTTCGCGGAGGGTTGGTTAGCCTTAAAGCTTTATCACACTACATCACATTTCGAATTCGTTGCTCCAATCTTCGGAGTTCCAGCATAACTTTAGCCATTCTCTGGCTGTATTGGATCCATAGAATCCTAGAGTTCAACACCTCTTCCATAAGCCGGTTTAGTCCTAAAATCCTTTCCCCAGGTCATCTAAATCAGGGGCAGCGTGTTAGAATATGCCTCGCATCTTCGTCCTCATCTATACAATTTGGGCATATAGGGGAAGTATGATATCCAAATCTTTACAGGTACTTCCTGAAGCATACATGACTGGGTCACGTAGGAGTTCACCTCGCAATGTTTGTTCTCCATCCAAGGAGTTATATCAGGGGCAAGGTGAAATGTCCATCTTCCCTTTAAACTGTTCTCCCATCATTACTGCAGCAGCGCTTCATTAGACACTGTCGTGAAGCCGCTTATCTGTCTAATCGCGCTTAGACGATACACCGAGGACAGTTTCCTCCTTGTCATCCCCACGGAAATTGCTTCCGACTACATTGCAATATTGCTGTACACTGCTGGACATGTTTGGATAAGGACAGGATCGACTCACTTCTATCTTTGAATTGCATGGCCATCCATCACACAATAGCTATTCTTTCGGGCCACTATCTTTATGGTAGGCATGACGAAAAACTCGACATTCCTGCAAGAAGTCATGGGTCTGAAGATGAGGAAGACTCTGTCTTACTCCTCATGTGACAGTATCCTGCGCTTGTCATAAAGTGACTTAGGTTTTTGATCCTTAATTTTCTGGCATCTTCGATTAAGATTGCTGCAATAGCACGACTTATTTCGAACTCTAGTTGGTTTTCTCTAGGGAATGTTTGGTCACCGGGTAGAATTGATTGTGGTATCACAAATGGCCTAAATATAGGCCTAAACGAGCACTCTTCTTTTAAGGGAATGGAAACAAATAAATTGTAATAAAGGGTCCGCCAAATAACTTTTTTTTGAAAATGCTTTAAAAAAACTATTGGATATTTTCTCAAATTTCTTTTCTTATTTGAAAGTACAATCCTTCCGGTTAATAATGGAAAATAATTTCATTCAACTGGCTGCATCGGCTGGGCATGCAGTAGCCTACACCAGAAGATACCGATTTTGACAATAAAATCATCTTTTCAGATGAAGCTCATTTTGATCTTGGCGGGTATGTAAACAAGGAAAATTGTCGCATTTGGGGCACATAAAACCCGCACGCATACATTGAAAAGCCGACGCACCCAAAACGAGTGACTCTTTGGTGCGGATTTTGGTCCAGAGGCATAATTGGGCCATTTTTCTTCGAAAATGAGCAAGGAGTGGCCGTTACAGTCAATGACGATCGTTATCGTGTCATGTTGAACGAATTTTTGTTCACAAAATTTGAAGAGAAGGATATTGGCAACATTTGGTTTTAACAGGACGGCGCTAAGTGCCACACAGCCGAAGCTACACTCGATGTTTTGCGCCCTGTTTTTGAAGATCGCATTATCACCCGCAGAGCTGATGTCGTTTGGCCAACTCTGAGCTGCGATTTGACACCGTTGGACTATTATATGTGTGGGGTGCCGTCAAAGATAAGTGTTACGCCAACAAGCCAGAGACAATTGACGCTTTAAAGGACAATATTCTTGAAGCCATTGCTGAAATACAGCTACACACAATCGATAATGTGCCTAAAAATTGGACCGATCGTGTAGGCTACTGCATGGCCAGCCGAGGCAGCCATTTGAATGAAATTATTTTCCATTATTAACCGGAAGGATTGTACTTTCAAATAACAAAAAGAAATTTGAGAAAATATTCAGTAGTTTTTTTTAAAGCATTTTCAAAAGAAAAAGTTATTTGGCGGACCCTTTATGATAGCGAAGCTCAGCGGGTTTTAACGAGTTGTAAAAACATTCTAAAATATGTTAAATTTTTAAAGAATAATCAAGCCACCTAATTTAACACCCATCTTTATTTGTTTTCTTTTTTATGTATAAAATTCACAAATCATTTCATTTCATTTCTTATCATCATCACTTCCAATTCATTTACAAAATTTTGTTTTTTCTTTACAAAACGAAAGCCTATTGTTTGATAAAAAGAAAACAAGAAAATTTGATTAAATATTCGTTGACAATTTTAAGCGGATTTTGATTGTAGTAGCGTGAGGAGTACAAAACAAAAATTAATGATAAAAGCAAAGACGACAAAAAAAATTATTCTTTTCAAATTATTACTTCAACAAGATTTCACACAAACAGAAAGAAAATTTATGAATGTAGACAGTTCAAGAAGGCAAAAATAGAAAAAAATAAAGAATTTTTAAAGATTTATACACTTTATTTTTTGCTTTAAAGGGCAAAAAGAAAAATTCACTAGGAAAAGAAAAAGACCAAAGCACAGACAAAGATAATGGAATTTCAACCATCATATGAAGGCAATAAAATGCGCAACACATACATGGTGGTATGCATGCCAGGCAGATGATGATATAGATGTTCATTTGAAAGCATATTGTTCTAGTCAAGACACAAATGGTGACGATTTGTAGGATTAAAACGAATTTTAGAAGCCTTAAAAAGAATTTTTCCAATTTCATTTAAGATATTGGGTCTTCCAACAGGGACTACAGAAGTTTGATTAGTTGATCACGCTATTGGCATCACCGTCAATATTTCTTTTAAAACGACATTGGCCACAAGCAACTTGAGTACATGGTTATCTCACATGGAAATAATGTGAACTAACCAACCAGATTGTGCTATTTGACTCCGTTAAACATTTTCTTGTTGCGTTTTCTTAAAAGTTTGAGTGCTACGGGTTTGGGGTAAATTAATTGAAAATTGCTATGAGAAATTGATTTTTTTTATTCATAACAGTCGCAGCAGTCCTCACTAACTGAACGCCAAACTCTAACTGACGCAATCGTCGCTAAATCGACGAACCGCAATTTTAGAGCATTACCTATTCGTCGCTATAGCGACGATTCGCACTCAAACAGTTAATTCACTAGTGTATGCAGATACATGCCAGAAACCACAGTGGTCCTCGACACCAACTTCTAACCTAAGCCATAGGCCTAACTCAGACTGACTTATGTGCCAGAGACATAGGAAATTGGAGGTTATGTGGATGCGTTATGTGAGCGACGGACATTGCAAGATACACATTAACAAGTCTATATAACTGGATAGCCCTGGCATCAGGGGTTGCAAAACAGTTTTTGTTCCAGTCGGGCATTACTTAGGACCGGAGATGTCTGTGATGAAGTTAGTATAGGTGCTGAAGCTAATATCTTTATCATCAATCCAAACATGCAAGTCATCGACCAAAGAAACGAAAGTCGTCAACCAAAAAAAAAACGCAATTCATCGACCAAACATCTAAAGTCATCGACCAAACATCGAAGTCTACCACTTGTAGATTTATTCTCTAACAAGTCGCTGTAGTCTAGTAGGTTTTTTTTTTTAGGCCGGAGGTGGGAATCTTCGAAAGTAACTTTTGTGCCAACAAAAGAGTGCCCGACTCACCATCACAGATGCCTACGTACTAAACCCACCCCCTACACACGTCAACCACTCTACCTCCGCCGGACTGCCGTAAGGTATTACTTCGCGGAGGGCTGATTAGCTTTATAGCTTCGCCACACTAAGTTAAATTTCGCCACCGTTCCTCCAGCCATCGGAGGTCTTGCACAACTTCAGCCATTCTCTGACTGTATTGGCTCCATAGGATCCTAGAATTCAACACCTCTTCCATAAGCCGAGTTGGTCCGAAACTCGTTTCCCCGGGCCATCTAAATCTGGGGAAGCATGTTCCGCATCTTCCTCCTCTTCTACACAGTTTGGGCATCATGTCCAAATCTGCGCAGGTGCTTCCTGAAGCACCCATGACCAGTTAGGAACTGGATCACGTAGTAGTTCAGCTCGTAGTCTAGTGGGTAGTGTGTGCGTTGTGATGATGACGTATGAGTATGAGGTATGATTATGATGATAATGTATGACTGTGCCAGTGTTGCAAAACTGAAATTTTGAAATGGTACCGAACTATTACGGAAAAAGTACTTTTTTGCATCAAATGATTGGTCATTATAACCCTTCAATCCGGATTACGACCCGACTTCTCACACCACTTATTATGTATGTGTGTTAATTTTGTACATGAGTGGTAAGACCTACTGTTTAAACTCGATTCCGAATGACTGATTTTTGAGAAACTTTATCATGGAAATTTTATTTACTCTTAGAGTTTTTGCCAGAAGGAAGTAGCCGGAGAAATATTTTTTCATACATGTTTCGTTTTGATGGAGATGTCTGCCATTGGGATTGAGTCGTGGGCTCTCGCGTCTAGTAAGCTAGCGCTAGACTATTTATTTATACTTATTACACATACAGGCCAAAAACAGCAGATTCGGAACATAACAAAATGTAAAAGCCCCGTGTCGATGGACCGTAATGTAACATACGTTCGTTTGAAGAGCAATAAAAATGCTTACCGAAATTACGTTATGTTTCGGCAAGCGTTTTCATTGCTTTTCGTATTCTAAAAACGAACGTACGGTCCGTGGACGTTTGGCTAACCGGGGCTAAAGCCTAATTCTATTTTTGTATTGCGTTGAACGTGCATTAATAGTTGAAAAGAGCAAGACGTGTAATAATAAAAAAAAAAGTACTGAATGGGTACTGCGGTATTTTTGAAATGAAAAAGTATCGAAAAGAGTACAAAGGTACTGAATTTTTCAACACTGCTATGATGAAGAAATATCAGTTGAATGATCGTGAATGAGTATGCTGATGATTTATGAGTACTCTGATAATGTACGAATATGATGATGATAGATGAGTATGATTATATTGTATGAGTGGGCTGATAATGTTGATTATTGAAACAAATTAAAAATAGAAAATATAGTACTGCGTTCAAACTAAAGTCAATGTTAGTTGTCAAGAATAATACATTGGGTTGTACGGAGAGTAATTTCTTTTTTTTCCCGACAGAGGATTTAATTGTATTTTTTGCAGACAACTTCACATTTAAGTCGTATAATTTTGATATGCTTTGAGAGCATAAGCTTAAGTGTGAAAAATGCCTATTAATTTTACGCAGTAGTTTTTGGTTGGTGCCCGTTTAAATACGGAGAGCGTTAAGCAGCATTTTCGACATATCTTACTGTTTTACTACAGAACTGGTAAAAATGCTGTTGAAGCCAGAAAGAAATTGGCCGAGAAGGTCTGTTAACAGTATGCCAGTGCCAGAACGGATTTGCTAAATTTTGATCCGGTAATTTTGATACCGAATATGCACCACGTTCGGGAAGACCGGTTGAAGCTGATAAAGACGTGATAAAGGCATTAGATGATGCGAATCGGCGAATAACAACACGTGAGGTCGGATTGAGGTTAAATTTATCAAACTTAGTTTAGTTTTATAGTTTACGACCACTTGAAAGGCCTGGGAAGCTAAATGGTATGGGTTCCCCATGTTCTCACAGAGAGATATCTGTGTCGCCGCATTGACGTCTGCGATTCGCTTCTCAAACCTCACGAAAATGATCCGTTTTTAAAGCGCATCATTACTGGGGACGAAGGATGGGTTGTATATAACAATGTCAAACACAAGAGATCATGTAGCAAAAAACATGAACCAAAGCCGATATTCACCAAAAAAAGCTGATGCTGTTTGGTAGTATTTTAAAGGAATCGTTTTTTAGCTTTTAGCGGAAGACATACATAATTGGCCATTACCACCCTTCAGTCAGGATTACGGCCTAGCTTCTCAACGATTAATTCAGAAGTCTATTGCCATCAGCTGAACAAACTGTATGATGCACCTCAATAGAAAAGGCCAGAACTAATCAACAGGAAATGTGTAGTGTTTCACCAAGACAACGCGAGACCTCACACAAGTTTGATCGTTAGGTTAGGATAGGTTAGAGGACGTGTACTTGTCAATTAAGACAAGTACAGTACCCGGAGGTCGAATTGACCCATTGTAAAACGTCCTAGTTTCTCACACCACTTATGTTGTGTGTGTTAATTTTATACATGAGTGGTGGGACCTACAGCTCAACGTCGTATTTGAACGGCAGATTTTTAAGAAACTTTTTCATGGCGATTTTATTCCGCTCTCAGAGTTTTTGCCAGAAATCTGCTGAGAGGAAGTCGCCGAAAAAATACTTTTTGTATTTCGTTTTGATGTCTGGCCTGGGGCTCGAATCCTGGCTTTATGTCTAATAAGCCAACACACTATCTACTAGACTACGGCGACTATTTTGATCGTTCTCCAAAAGCTTTTTCAGCCTGAATGGGATACAATGCTACACCCACCATATCCTCCAGACCTGGCACCATCGGATTATTATTTCTTCCAGTCAGTCTAAAATATTTTAGACCTCAAATTAGGAGGTCAAAAATCAAATCGATCAGTTCTTTGCCAGTAAAAACCATAAATTTTATGAGCCTGGAATTATGCTACCACCAGAAAGATGGCAAAAGGTGTTGGACCAGAATGGCCAAGTATTTGTATGGCCAAATAAAGTATTTGTTTATTATACGAAAATGAAATTACTTTCCGAACAACCCAATAATTAGATGGGGCTTCAAACATAAAAATGTTGCTTATTTTAATAATTTTTTTGACCGTAGAGATATTATTCTTGAACCTCCAGTATATACCGCACATAGAGCATTTTCCAAAAGCAATTACAATTACAATGTCTCTCTGCAAAAGGACAACAAAGTATGTGCAGTTACATTAATTAAAAACAAACATAAAACCTTAAATTTCCAAAGAATAACTGTGATACACAGTCAACATTAAATTACACATAATGTTTACATATGTATTTTTAATGTCATGCTATAATTTTATGTAAAAAAGAAAAAAAGAAACATTTTTTTATATTCGTTTTTATTTTCTCTCTTAAACATTTGCAGGTGTTGCACATATAACTTCAGAGCTGTGTTCATCCTCAACGCAAATCGATGTCAACCAGGTGAGTTATTTTCATATATTTTTACTATTTCCACCTGTTTAGACACAATAAATATTCAAATCATGATAGAAGAATTTTCTATTCCTTATAAGTTATACGACAGCAAACACATTGAAATTCTCAATTTCGTTTCGTTGCTTGGCAAATGTCATTCGGCTTTACTGGTTTGATTGGAAAATTATTCAAATTATCAGATTTAACTTTTGTTGCTTTTGTTTTTGTTTTCGATTCTGCTATGGACGGCTTCTTGTGTCATGGGAGTTTTATTGACGCGTGTTTAATAGCTATTAACGACCCACGTGTTGATAAATGAACTCCATTGGATAATGGCATGTTAATATGCCAACGGTAAGTGCCTGTTAATCGATAAATATGAGCAAATTTATTAAAACTTAACTCAAGAGAAATATGGACCATTAAAGTAAAATATTGCCTAATAACATTCGACGCAGCTAGAGGACAACCACAGGTGAATCCTGATTGTGAATGAACTCCTTAAAAAAACTAAATATTCCAGGCGACAGATATGCAGATGCTATGGTCATTTAGGACAAGGGAAAATGTGCAAGAATTCTTTGCGACATCATTCAAAGAGATGATGGAATTGTATGTCCACGTTGCATGACAGAGTGCCTGAGGATAAATCCGAGCAATACCACAATACTACCACTTACTAGAAGAAAAAACCTAAGAAATAGAGGAATATTCCACTACAGAGTGAATATTCTTCGGATATGAAAAAATATTTGACTACGGGGTGAATATTTTGATTCACACAAACATACATACATAATTGGTCATTACAACCCTTCAGTCAGGATTACGACCTAGTTTCTCACACCACTCATGTTGTGTGTGTTAATTTCATGTATGAGCGGCAGGTCCTACAGTTTAAAGTCGACTCCGAACGACAGATTTTTGAGAAACATTTTCATGTCAATTTTATTCACTCTCAGAGTTTTTGCCAGAAATCTGCTGAGAGGAAGTCGCCGAAGAAATATTTTTTCATATTTTCGTTTTGATGTGTGGCCTGTATCTCGAATCCTGGCTTTATGTCTAATAAGCCAACACACTACCTACTATACTACGACGATTCACACAAAATAAAGGAAAAATATCGGGGAATACCAATGGATAGTAAGTTGATAAGAGGGGCCCATATAGAGGACATCTCAGGAAAGCCCAGACATGCCATTACGATATGCAGGAGGCTTGCAGTTAAACACTGCGCTTGCAACCCAGGAATTATGCATTTGATATAAACCATTGTGGTCACACCATTAGTGACCTAAAATGGAATTGCCTTGGCAGATCTAGAAGCGAATCTGAAACAACGCAAATGAAGTCAGATAAAATACAAAGACTAGCGTTTGTTGTCATAACAAAGGCAAAGAAAAACCGTCCTAGAACAGCGCTGAAGGCTCTGCTCCATTTAAGTCCGCTTCACATATGAATGAATACCAAAGCTTTAGAGACTAAAGTTATGTTAATGGGAGACAAGTTTAACATACAATTTAGTGCGGAATTTTGTAACCTAAGGTCTCGATTGGCTGACTGCACCCTCCTTTACTGTACGCTAAAGAAAACCTGTAGTCTATGATAATGAAGTAATCTGAATACTGCACACTCTTTGCAAAGCGAGACTATTGTGTAGTATGTATGTATACTGATGAGTCAAGAAATGGATGTTGGAACAGAAGCAGAATTTTTATTTCCAGAATGAAATATTTCGAGCCCATGGTGAAATTCATGGGTATCTTCAAAGCGGAAAAATATGCCATCGAAAGACGTTCTCAATTCAACTTAAGTAGGGGGTCTAATTAACAGGACATAGCATTACTATCCGACAGGCAAGGCGCCACCGAAGCACTCGGCTCTCATGAGATAAAATCTAAGATAGTATGACACTGTCTAGGGAAGATGAAATAACTAGATGGGTTCCAGTTCATGTGAGAATTGTCGGAAATTAAACATAACAGCTTTTGAGAAGTGGATTTCCATGCCGTTCATGGTCCCACAACAATTCTGTTGAGTACGAGCATATATGAATGAAGGGAAAGCTAAACGGAGACAAAATTCAATTGAGGCAACCAAAAGTTTTATTGGAAAATTACAACGATAACAGATATCATTCATGCCTCAAACTATCCAGAAACCGGTCTCTTTACAGGGTACTGCAGACTCAGAGTACATTTATTTAGAATGGGGGTTGTTTCGAGTCCCATTTGTAGATTCTATTGCGAAGACAAAGAATAAATGGAACAAATTCTTGGAAACTATGGGGCATATGCGGCCCTATGCTCCCTAGACGAGTAAGAGGAACATATATATATATATATGGGGCATTAATACAGAATGAAACACTTGTCTGCATAGCAAACACTAGGAAGGGAACTGGCATTGATGACACGTAGTAGCATTTTCAAGTTTGCCAGGGTAATAGGCTTGTAGAATACCTTATAAGAATACTCTACAATAGATCGTATGTTCGCAGGTTTATTCACCTCAATACAACAATGATAATAACAATAATCGGGTCTTGCATTAAGCGCTTCCTAACGTAAATTTAAACTAAACAAAGTCTCCGCGAGTATTCAATTTAAAAACCTATTGATATTATTATGTGATATCATCGTTCAAATGTTTTCCTTTCTCTGTATGGAATGCCTACGAAATAAACGATTTTCCCTGAAACAAAATGAAAAAATTGCTTCCAGCCGCCCTTTCCAAAAACATCTATTTTCCTTACAATCTTAATTTCTATTTAAAATTTCTCTTTAATTTGTTTTCCATTTTTTTTTTCATCAAATGCAATCATATTTCGAAATGTTTTTTGTTTTTTTTTCCAATTCATTTTAATTACTTAGAATTCCACTGAAAGCATGTTGGAGATAGAACTTCAATGTTTGTAGTTTCTCTTTAGTTTTATTTTTTTATTTTTCAAGGTTAACTTCATTATTCCTTAGAAAGGTACTCAAAGCATTTCAATGTCAGTTTGCACAAATGTTATCACGACTACGCAGCAAAGCCTTATAGAGAGTGTTCCGAAAAATATAATATTTTGAGAAAAGTTTAAAAAAACTTTTATTTTCAAATTAGGAACGTATCCCTCAAAATTTGTAGACGCTTTTGTTTTGGATTTTTACTGTAATGTATTTAAAATTGAGGTTGGAAAGCATCTGTTCCTATAGCCATCTGTAAAGAGTAATACGGTGTTCAGATATGCACCTTTATTCCTTAAATCGCAATAAATGTCATTATTGAGCTCAATATTTCATATAAAGTTTCAATTAATTATTGCGCAATAATTACGAAAATTGTTATAATATTGAGTAAAACTTAAAATGCAGCACTGTCATAAGTGTGTTTAGTGAGCATATTACAATTAACCGAACACTTTCTGTTGATATTTGACAACTCAAATGTCAACAACGACAAACAAAAAATGGCAACTAAAATAAAAACAATGTTGTTGAAACAACCAACTGTTTTGTTTACAAGCTGTCAAACTAATATTGACTAAGCAGCTGAACTACGTATATATTATGCCTGAACACTTAAAACATTGTACTCAATAAATCGAATATTGACTCAATAAAAGTACATATCTGAATGTAGTATAAGACAGCATCATTTATGAAGACGAATTCTACAATGTAGTGAAATAATATCGCTAATGTTCGATTCATTTCGCTGACATGTAAGCCGCACCAAACAGTCAATTTGTCTTCATCAGAAATACATGCAATTTTGCTTATTGTCGTAGCCATTTAACCCGAAATGAGTTTCAATCTCGCAAATCACTGATAAAAATTGTTTTTTTCCGCCAGTGACAAATCAACTGAAGCAGTAAAAATGCAACCCAAATGGTGGTGATTTGACTTCAATTCTTACAGGCGCTACATTTTATACGTACGTAAGTCAAAATCTTTAGTCTTCGTAGTATAGTAGGTAGTGTGTTGGTATTAGATGGAAGTCACCGTCGTGTAGTTGGTAGTGTGTTGGCTTATTAGACGTGAGGCCTCGGTTCAAACCCCAGGTCAGACATCTCCAACTCAACGAAATATGAAAAAATATTTCTTCGACAGAATTCGACAGATTTCTGGCAAAAACTCTGAGAGTAAATAAAATTGCCATGAAAAGTTTCTCAAAAATCTGTCGTTCGGAGTCGACTTTAAACTGTAGGTCCCACCACTCATGTATAAAATTAACACACACAACATAAGTGGTGTGAGAAACTAGGTCGTAATTCTGAGAGCCCGCCCCACCAGTTCAGACATGTCGAAAGAAAATAAGAAATATAAAGAAAAACATTTCTTTCGGCGAATTACTCTCAGCAGGAAATAAAACTGCCGTAATACAACACAACATGGGTAACTTGAGAAGCTCTGTTTTAATCGTGACTAAAAGATTGTAAGTAAGCCAAGATTCTTGCGTAAAATTCCCCGCACATTTCAACGATTAAGACTATCAAGTACAGAACTAGAACGAATCTACATTTCGACGTATTCTCAACTAGTACTGACACCACGGCAGCAATATTCTCATCGGTACGCACAATTCTTTGCCTTGTTGATAGTTTTAATACGAAAGGAGTAATGTTAGTGCGTAAAGAAAAACAACAACTGCACTAAATGCTTGCTTACTTAATTGGCCATAAACAACCCGTTCTTCGTATTTTGGTTTGCTTTAAAACATTTCTCCAGGTGACTCTGATACTCGCACGCCTTCACCATTTCGTCATACCAACCGATGCCAAGGCTTTCTTGATTCAGTCCTTTTATATGAAGACAAGGTTGTCCAAATAGTCTTCTCACCAGAACATTATCTTCGCTTCAAACCATATGGCCGAGCTAACTTAGCCGCTGCATTGTAAAATGGTGTACCACGTCCATGTCGTTGAAGAGTTCATACAGCTAACCGTTTGATTGAATGGGGAAATCATCACAAACTCACTTTTCTTTCGAATACTCTTAAGGCTGCTGTGTCACTGCCTAATAACATCCATGCTTCTTCACCATAGAGAAGCACGGGGAGTATAAGCGACTGATAAAACATTGGTTTCGCCGCCCGAAAGAGGTCTCTGCTATTCAATTGCCTATTGAAAGTGATCCTATGCTTGATCTTCAAACTGACATCACTTTTGCATATAACACCGGAAACATGAAAACCAAATTCATTGATAACCACGAAAGTATAGCTGCAGGGTGTAATGTAGGATCCGATAAGCCGCATGTCTATACTTCTCGACAACATAGACTTCGTTTTGCCGTTATTTACTGTCAGACCCATTTCGATAGACTCCCGCTTAATAGCGCTAAAGGCAGCAGTATCATCTCGCTTGGTAAGCCCTATGATGTCAATGTCCTCAGTGTACGCAAACAACCGGATACTCTTGTGGGAAATAAAGTCATTGCGGTGAGCTCTCGCAATCCCGCAATCTCTTCATGACAAAGTTGAAGAGGGATCGCATTGCTTGAAACCGCGCATGGTATCAAGGAGTTGGGAGACGTTCATTCCCACCTTGGCGGGGCTGCAGGACTACCTCAACATTGTCCTGCATATTCTTCTCAGTTGTGCAGTAATACTGACCTCAAACATAGCGGCAAAAACACAATTTCAAAGGAATATCGAAGGCTGCCTTATAGTCTACAAAAATATAGTGAGATCTGCTCCAGGATTTGACATAATATGAAGTTCTGATCGGTGGTGGACTTACCAGTTCTGAAAAATACTGATAAGGTCTAAAAAGTGTTTTGACGAGTGCCTTCCTTCGTTTACACAAGACGCTTGTAATACATTTGTATGAAACAGGAAGGCCTATAATCCTGTAGTTTTCGCATATCATGGGGTCTGTCTTTTTCAGACTGATTGTGTTGACCATAAAATGGACGTCCTCTACAAATAAATTTCTGCACTTTAATGGCATTATTATGCTAATGACTTATACTTACTGTTCAGAAATGAATTGCAGTACTATTGTATTGTAGTTGAAATGCACTCACTTCATAGTACACCCTTTATTGCTATTGAGTTTGCCTCACAGGCACAATTGCAGCATAATATTGAATCGAAATGTTTGTATGCCATTAATGTTTTCTTCCATTATTCCATTAGGCTTACATAGTGACATCTTCAATTTATGAGAGTGTTAGAAACGTTCTATGTCATCAGCATCATGGCCTACATAATAGAAAATTAGACATATTGACGGTTACCATTTCTCCAGTGCAACTGAGTAGTGAACATAAAAGTGAAAGTGGAAGCGTAATTTAAGGACAAATTGTATGTCAATGTTGTTTATATATATTACACACAAACACGATGGTTGTGCAATAATTTTAAATTCATATAATATTGTTATGAAAATGGAAAAAAATGGAAAAAGCTACAAAAACAAAAACACTGCGTAATATAGCAACAAACACCAGTATAAAAATGATAAACAAATAAACAAAAATATACCAGTATAAAAAAAATTCGCTTCTCACACCACCCATGTTGCGTGTTATGTTTATGCATAAGTGGTGGGGCCCACAGTTCAAGGTGGACTCCAAATAACAAATTTTAGAAACTTTTCATAACACAATTCTATTTACTATCAGAGTTTTTGCCAGAAGACTGTAAGTAGAAGAGAGGAAGTCGCCTAAAGGAATATTTTTTCAAGAGTAATTTTTTGTTCAACATGACACTCTACCTACTAGTCCACGGTGACTCTACAATTTATAACGGGTGATTTTTAGCTATTATCTTTTTGGCAACACTGGTTTAAACAGCTCACGCACGTTTCGTGTTTTAACTGTCAAACATCATCAGTTTGGTCCATAATTTAACCATGAATCGTCTTACAAACGAACAACGCTTGCAAATCATTGAATTTTATTATCAAAATGCGTGCTCTGTTAAGAAAGTTCATCGCGAGTTTCTTCCATTTTATGGTCAGTTTGAAGCGGCTATTCGGGCTATTGTGACTAAATTTCGCACCAAATTTACATTGTTGGACATTAAACTACCAACACGCTTACGTAGAGTGCGAACTGAAGAAAATATCGCAGCTGTACCGGTCAGTGTTAACGATGACCATCAATTATCGATTCGTCGCCGTTCGCAGCAATTGGGCCTCTGTTAATCAACAACGTGGAAAATTTTGCGGAAGGATTTAAGTGTGAAGCCTTTCAAAATACAGCTGGTGCAAGAATTGAAGCCGAACGCCCTACCGCAACGCAGAATTTTTGGTGAATGGACTCTTGGAAAGTTGGCCGAAAATTCCACTTCTTTATCGAAAAATTGTGTTCAGCTACGAAGCTCATTTTTGGCTCAATTGATACGTAAATAAGCAGAATTGTCGATTTTGGAGTGAAGATCACCCAGAAGTATTGCAAAAGCTACCAATGCATCCAGAAAAAGTCACAGTTTGGTGCGGTTCATGGGCTGGTGGCATCATTGGACCGTATTTCTTCAAAGATGCTGCGAATCGTAACGTAATTGTGAATGGTGAGCGCTACCGTGAGATGATATCCAACTTTTTTTTTGCCCAAAATGCAAGAGCTTGACTTGCGTGACATGTGGTTTCAACAAGACGGTGCCACATGCCACACAGCACGCGTAACAATGGACTTATTGAGAGGAGAGTTCGGTGAACATTTTATTTCACGTTCGGGATCGGTAAATTGGCCGCCTAGATCGTGCGATTTAACGCATTTAGACTATTTTTTGTGGGGCTATGTTAAAGATCATGCCTATAGAGATAAGCCCGCTTGAATTGACGCATTGGAAGACAACATTGAAGCATTTATTTGTGAGATTCCGACCGAAATGTTGGAAAGAGTATGCCAAAATTGGACTAAGCGGATGGACCATTTGAGGCGCAGTCGCGGTCAACATTTGCATGAAATAATCTTCAAACATTAAATTATATGGACCGTACTACCGATTCAAATAAAGATTTCACACACTATTCTGAATTTTATGTGTTTTTTTTTTGAAAAGTTCTCCTATAGCTCTTAAAAAATCACCCATTACCACATGGTATAGTTGGAATTTGATTTAGTTTGACCTTAGGTTTAGATATCTTGGTTGGTTATTTGACTCCAGGCAAAGTGGGGGGAGGCAACCTAGTTGACAATTTGTACAAATTGACGATTTCCTTAGTAAAGTGGTAAAATCAATTGCGATAAAGATTACGGGTCCACACACTGCAAAAACTTTTTATCCGTAAATGGCTTCCATATTATTTACTTGCGTGGCAACATGCAGCACTTGTTACAGTACGTCTTAATGCCCTACCACACTGACATAGGCCTCTCATCAATCATTCCTGACGATAACCTAATCTTGATAGGATATTTAAATTAATCCGAGAAAGAGGCATATATCAGGCTGATTGATGGCAAGGCTTATGTTGGCTATGACTTGTTTGCATACATCTGTGTCTTAAGAAAACCCCACAAGAATCAGTCTAACGGGGTGACATAGCATGATATAGGTGACGAGTTCACACCACCTCCACATGATAAGACAATGCTCTCTTCTAATCGCTGTTGAATGATATTCAATTATGAAATCATCGAATTCGAACCAAAAGAAGTTGGTAATCATCGACTTACAGTATTTCCATTGCACTGGTAACCTGGCCAACATCGTTCTCAAAGAAATATTGACAAATAACGCCTTCATGCCTTTTTCGGCATGCATTAAACGTTTTTGCATCTCATGTGGATTGGTATCGTCCCAAATTCAACAAATTTGTTTGTTCCCGTACACATTCATCCAGAAATGGACCTCATCACTGAAGATAATTTTTTAATTAAAATTATGATCAGTTGCCAACTGCTCCAGAGCCCATTCAATGAACACAAGTCGTTGTCCATGTGCGTTTACCTTCAGTTTCTATGTCAATTGAATATTGTACGGCTACAAAGTTATAACCTGTGAAATGCCGAGTTCGTTTAAACGACCCAAATTCGACTGTTTTGGATTCTCCTGTACACTTTAACGGAGAGCGGCGATGTTTTCGGAAAGTCTTGCATATTTTGACTTACGGGTGTGGGTCAATCATTTATTGAAGCAATAGTCCTTTGGGTAGGGTGATTATGGTGATCGTAAATCGGTCAAAGCACACAGTACGTTACCCGGACACAGCACTCACTTCGATACAACAATTTTATCCCCTGTTTTTGTAAGACGAACGATTTTGTCTGAAATCATTCATCTTATAAAAACAAGCCTTTATTATTTGCAAATGTTGTTGAAATTTACATCCGTCCATAGTGACTTGGCAAAACAGACTGAACCAATGACAAGTAATTTGACATATGTAGAGAGGACGTGTACTTAACAAGTACAGTACCCGGAGGTCAAGTTGACGCATGATTGACAGATGACCATACATGGCATGATTTACAGATGCAACTTGAACAATGATCATTCCATCAATGTTCGGAAGCGATGCGTGGACTGTGTTTGAAAATGATGAGAGAATGCTGAATATTCTTGGACAACAGATACTGAGGATGATTTTTGTTTAACTGTTTATTTTATGTAAAGATGCGCTAGGTACGAGCCTTATAATGGTGTAAATATTTCGGTATCTGAAGCATATCGAAGAGAATAGCGACTTTTAACAGAATATTTTTGAAAATAAGCTAGAGAAGCACAGACACATGGAGGAAAGGCGAGATCTAACAGAGTATTTTTGAAACTAAGCTAGAGAAGCATAGAAGACAGAAGTTGTTCTAAGTTACGCTATTTGAACGTCGTTGTTAAGGACTTGGGCTAACGTGGAATAGGAATAGTATGGAGATCAACTTATATGGATAGGTTAGGTCTGAGTGGTAGCTCTGATTTCACAAAGTGAAGTGGTGAACGCAATCCCTGTACTGACCAAGTTCCACCAAAATCAGGGAAGAGGAAGAATTTGGTCAGCGAAAGGGCTGCACATCAAAAGCACGACTACCCCTATACTGGAAAACCAGCCAGAAAGTTTGATTAACGAAGCTATATCCTTGATATCAATGGATGATAGCTCCGCCAAGCTGACAAGAAATGGAGAGCCAAATAACCTATATCTGCACCTCGCAAGAGGTGGGCACTGACAAAGAAAGCGGATAACAGTCTCCTCTTCCTCAGCGGATCTGCATCCACGGCAGAAGTCGTTAAATGGAAGCCCCATTCTCTCCGCGTGTCTACCCATAACGCAATGACCTGTAAGCATGGCCACTGTGGTTGAGATGACGTCTCGACCCAGACCAAGCAATTGGTTGGTACGCCTTCTATCCATCAAGGGCCAGGTGACTCTAGAGGTGGAGCAGGACTCCTCATTGACCCAGGATAGGTTGGCGTCCCGAGAGAATTTCCGCGCAATGTCCAACTTGACCGAGGCAAGTGGTATACTTAGTTCAATTGAAGAGGATTCCGGAAGGAGCGCACCAGCTCTGGCGAGCTCGTCGGCCCTACAGTTTCCCGAAATGTTACTGTGCCCGAGGACCCACACTAGTGAGACACTGGTGAAGCGCCCAGTAAGAAGGTCGAGACAGCGGCGACATTCCCTAACGATCCTAGAGTTATTCACGAAGCACGATAGAGATCTTATGGCGGCCTGACTATCAGAAAAGACCGAGACGCGAGCGAAAGGAGCACCGTTGACGAGGATCCATCGAGCGGCTCGATAAATTGCCGTCACCTCCGCCTGAAACACGCTACAGTAGTCCGGCAGATGGAGAGAAATGTTCAGGTCCAGTTTCCCAGAGTAGACACCGCTTCCCCATTATCGAGTTTAGAGCCGTCGGTATATATATCCAGGATTTCCGAGGGGACAACCTTATTAGGATTCTAGTCGTCCCTACTCGGAATCAGAAAGTGGAAACCCCAATCGAGACAATATACAGCAGGGAGATAGTTGATGTAAAATAGGGAGATCTGAATGAAAGTTGTAGTAGCATCAGTAGTGTTTTACAGAAAAGTTCTGCTGAGGTTGTGGTCAAGTTCTGTTTTATCATTAACACGTTACAAATTTTATGCAATAAACTTATTTCCTCTGATAATAATTGTGATTAAAATAAAGAATTTTTAGAAGTTCATGGTACGTATTGAAATTCGAGAATTTTTCAGTAAATGAATGCCAAAAAGTTGTACAATTTTCTTTGATTTCCACTTCATGTTTAAAACTTAATTTTAATTTAATTTTTATTAAAAATTTATTTGGCTTTTTAACCATTTTAAAAATAAAAGTTTTAAGGCGTTAATAGCTCTTAATTTCAAGTGTGTTGTTATAATTTTGATATGCTTTTAAAATTTTCTTTTTTCATTATTTTCAGTCATTTATATGGCCTTTGGCACGTTCCGCCAACGAAGATGAACCTCTTGTCGTTGAATTGCGCACACAGACAACAAAAACATTAATTAAGACTGGCTTAAGTCATGCCTCGGGTGGTTTGATGGGTGGTAGCACAGCCACAGGCACCATAACAAGCAGCAGCAAATGCATCGGTCAATATATGATGCTAATGCAGGGTAAGTACTCTCCTTCCAATTCTATGAATATTTACTTCTCTTTGGCAACAATTCATTATGGATTGTAATTTTAGCTGCAGTTGCAGTTGCATTTGCAGGTGTTTAATTTTTAGAACAGCCATTTGAGTGTAATGGATTTTAAGAGTGTTGTTTACCTATGGCAAGAAAGAATTTCTAATGCATTGCTTATGGTATTAAAAATGAAATTTTTGCAATGATAATGTAAATTTCATACAAAGAATTTTTGGTTTGTTGAAATAAATCCCTTGCGTTAGAATTGTCCAAATCAGTTTAAGTATGTACACACTCTCATGAAATTTTTTCCAATTCCAGAGATTACGGCAAAAAAAAATTCTTATAAGGATATCGAAGACTGCCTTATAGGTCTACAAAAAGACAGTGATTGTCGTCTAGGGTTTCAGAGGTCTTCTCCGGGATTGAACGTAATGTGAACATCTGGCCGGTGGTGGTCTCAACAGGACCGAAACCGTAATGACAGGGGGTTTTTTGGTCTTGTAGAAATCTTCGAAAGTTTCAACAAAAAGAGGGCCTACTTACTAAACCCATCGCCTATATCATTCAACCACTCTCTCCCCCGCAGGACTGCTGTAAGGTATTAAGTCGCGGAGGGTTGGTTAGTTTTAAAGCTTTCTCATATTAATTCAAATTAAATTTAAATCTTCGTACGTCCCAACCTTCGGTGTTCCAGCATAACCTCAGCCATTCTCTGGCTATCGTCGTAGTCTAGTAGGTAGTGTGTCAGCTTATTACACGTAAGATTCAAGCCTCAGGTCAGACATCAAAACGGAAATATGAAAAAATATTTCTTCGGCGACTTCCTCTCAGCAGATTTCTGTCAAAAGCTCTGAGTGTAAATAAAAATTTCCATGAAAAAGTTTCTCAAAAATCAGTCGTTCGGAGTCGACTTAAAACTGTAGGTCCCACCACTCATGTCTAAAATTAACACACACAACATAAGTGGTGTGGGAAGGGTTGTAATATCCAATTATATATGTATGTATTCTCTGACTGTATTGGCTCCATGGAATTGTAGAACTCCACACCTCTCTACACACCTAAGCCGGTTTGGCCCGAAACTCGTTTCCCCGAGCCATCTAAATATGGGGCAGCATATTAGAATATGTTCCGCATTTCCTTCACGGCTACACAGTTTGGGTATATCATGTTTAAATCTGTGTAGGTATTTTCTGAAGCATCCATGACTAGTTAGGAAATGAGTCACGAAGAGCTCTGAGTTCTCTATTCAAGGGTTATATTAAACTGACTGCCATTTGTGCATGGAAGTCCGCTCTTATAAGATATAATCAGTTTTATAACGAATGGCTTCATTCATTTACACAACACGCTTGTAATTTGCTTATATGAAATAGGGAGAAAGCCTATAAACCTTTATTTTTCGTATATCATGGGCTTTGTCTTTTTCAGGCCTATTATTTTGACCATAAAATGGACGAAGTCCTCTACAAAAGTCGAGAAGAAATTTATTTTTTAAATAAATTTCTAAAATTTATTGGCATTATTCTGATGATGACTTATACTTACTATACAGAAATAAATTGTAGTACTATTGTATTGCATTTTAAATGCACTCACTTAAGAGTACACCCTTTATAGCTACTGAGTTTACCTCAAAGGCGCAATTGCTTAATAATATCGATTTGCGTAAATAAATTTTTTCCAAGTAAATTTCCAGAGTTAAGGAATTCAGGACAGTTTGTCAAACTATAGGTAACAATATCGCCATAGCTACCGATATCGACAGTTTTTGTGCATTAAAAAAATAATCGATAAATATTGAGAAGGAGTAGGTAAAAGTTAGGTTAGGTTAGAGGACTTGTCAATTAAGACAAGTACAATACCCGGAGGTCGAATTGACCCGTTGTACAACGTCTTTAAACAGGGAATGATAATAGAGGGAATAGGATAAGAAGGAGAGAATGTAGGAAAGGGGAGAATGGGAAGTGGAGGAATTATGCAGATAAGACACAACAAAAAGGGGAGGGCGCGACTACACTGGTGAAACCCTAGCGCTTCTCAGCCAGTCTAAGCTACTAATGAATCTGTGTGAATCCGATGTCGGTTCTCGACATAGAATTCAAACTCTCAAAGAAGGCCTTGCCAAGTGTTCTCAACCTCAACCTACCAAGGGCTGGCCAGTTACAGAGGATGTGTTCGATAGTCTCCAAAGAGTAGATAAAACCTTGTCGACTGTTTTTCAATATAAGATGGTGGAGTAACTTAAACTCCGATTAGCCAAAAGTGTACGGAACGTACATTCGTTTTTGGTATATGAAGAGGTTACCGAAATTACATTACGGATCGGTAATCGCTCTCATTGCTTTTCGTATTTTTTTATTTAAAAACGAACGTACGTTTCGTAGACGTTTGGCTAACCGGAGCTTTGCTATATAATATTGTAATAATACTAATAACATGTATTACTCTTTTAAAAAATTATTTTTATAGTGTTCATATACACACATAGTGTCTTTCCGTAATAAATTTCCTGTACATACATATTTTATGTCATTCTTATCATGACTTTCTTTAAATCTCTTCATTAAGACAAACACTTGAAAAATATAAAATTTACACAAAAAAGTCATTTTTATGAAGGTCATAAACATTTTAAGTCACAAAGAGAAAAAAAGAAAATTCATATACAACTGCTTACTATCTTTACTATCCATGCACGTATGTACATCTGCACGTATTGTTCACCAGAAATTCTTAAAAAGATTTTGAGGAATTGTTTTTGAAATCTCTGACATGCCTTTCACTTGAACAACACTCTGTAAAATTTCTTTGTCTACCATAAAATTAATTTCATGTTAAAATTCTTTTACTAGAGCAAATAAAAGAAGAATTCTTTACATAGATTTTGCTTATGACCACATTGTAAATTTTGGTGAACTACTTGGGTAATAAAAATATTGTAGGTAGAGAATAAGGGATCCTATAAAATTATCTTTCAGCGTTAATGCATACATAATTGGTTATTACAACCATTTAGTCAGGATTAGAGATCATCTATGACTCGTTTTTTCGCTTCTCATAAGCACTCATGAAATCTTGAATATAAATGAGTCAAAAATATTGAAATTTAACTAATCTGATTCATTCGTACTCACTACAACGTTGATTTATAAGTACAGGTTGCAACGAGTACGCGTACAATGTTGCCACCATACCATTCGAAATATGTTTGGTTCATAAGCCTACTCATTTAGATTCATAACTTTAGATAAATACTCATAAATGATTCGAGGGACACATAAGACAGATAAGCAAAACAGACAAAGCAGCAAGCAGAGCAAACCCGCAACCTTTTAGTGAGTATTTTAGTGTTCGTACGCGTCACGTTGAGTCATGGAGAGTCGAAATCAATAACATCATACATGTTGTTGAGTATGATGAGTATTTCAAACTTTGTATATGAGTACAGGTTCCATGATATTAAAATAAGTATGAATGCGTATAAGTATCAGAAATTATTAGTATTATTAGATTCTTCTCATCTTTCTGAATACTCATTGCTGATCTCTGGTCCGGATTACGACCTAGTTTCTAACACCAATTATGTTGTGTATGTCAATTTGTATACATGAAACTTTTCATGAATATTTTTTATTTACTCTCTGAGTTTCTGTTAGAAATCTGCTGAGAGGAAGTAGCCAAAACATTTTTTTTTTCATACTTCGTTTTTTGTTGAAGATGCCTGACCTGGGGTTTTAACCGACGTCTAACGCCTAATGAGCCAACTCACTACTAGTCTTCGGCGACATTTTAACTTTTATACATCCTTCCAATTCTGTTTCAAAAACATTCCTGAAAACAGCTCTTGTGCAGTCGCACAAGTTATAGAGATTGGCTTGCTTAAGTATAACCAGGGCAATGAGAACCTGTCCTTTAAAGACTGCTCGTTCGGTCAGATTTACACCCAAGGCATACATAGTGAGGACCAGAGTCATACTATAATTAAGTTAATAGGATACAAGTTTATGTTAAGTTAAGTTAAACTAACATTCGGCTCAATGGGCGCAGCGTACTGGAGTTCTCTAGCACAGATACTACTCCCATTGTTATACCGATATTACTTATTCTGTCATATAATTATATTTGCCGGCTAACATACCTCAACCATCCTGACAGTCTAATGAAGATGCGAAATTTTTTCAAATCGCATTTGGCTAGACAAGTTTTGTCACTAAATGCTAGGCGTCCAAGAATTTTTCTTCTCATGTTCCCAATGTTCAAATTTCTTTTGTTATTTGAAAGTCATTTCAAATCGCAGCTCCGAGGTGGCCAAACGACATCAGCTCTGCGGCTGAAAATGCGAACTTCAAAGACAGGGCGCAAAACATCGAGTGTAGCTTCGGCTGTGTGGCACGTAGCGCCGTCTTGTTGAAACCAAATGTTGCCAATATCCTCCTCTTCAATTTTTGTGAACAAAAATTCGTTCAACATGGCCCGATAACGATCGCCATTGACTGTAACGGCTACTCCTTGCTCATTTTCGATGAAAAATTACCCAATTATGCCTCTGGAACAAAATCCGCACCAAACAGTGACTTGTTTTGGGTGCGTCGGCTTTTCAATGTATGCGTGCGGGTTTTCTGTGCCCCAAATGCGACAATTTTGCTTATACCCGCCAAGATCAAAATGAGCTTCATCTGAAAAGATGATTTTTTTGCCAAAATCGGCATCTTCTGGTGTAGGCTACTGCATGGCCAGCCGAGGCAGCCATTTGAATGAAATTACTTTCCATTATTAACCGGAAGGATTGTACTTTCAAATAAAAAGAGAAATTTGAGAAAATATTCAGTAGTTTTTTTAAGCATTATCAAAAAAAAAAGTTATTTGGCGGACCCTTTATAAGATTGCTTAGATGAAATCTTTGTCAAATTAATACAAATTCTGTTCTACGGATATCCATAGCGCGCCAGATCTGTATATTGACTCTACAAGTGGGTTTATTATCCCATCTTAACTTTGCCAATGAATGGAGTTTTTGTGAGACCATTTGTTTGCACCTCTACGGAGGAGTGCCAAACTCATGTAGGAATTCATTTAAATTTTCCATGCATGTGCATAGGATATGTTGTTATCTTCGATTTCGCCGTGGAACCTAAAAGAGAATATCCGTCGAATGTCTCGCAATCGCCTCCACAATGTTCGATGTGATGTTCACGTTCTCTATGGATTTAACGACCATTTTACTATCGGTATATAAGCGTATACAAAAGTACTCTGATACCAAATTCGAACAAATTTAACACGATATTAATCAGGGGACGCCGTGACCTGGCTAGCCGAATGACTAACAGTTATTTCCTCAAAGTAAAGTCTACTATTTTGGGGAAATGCTTTCGTAACGAAAATTATTAATAAGAGTGAAAGGAGTAAATTTTCTGCTACATACTCTTTTAAGAGAGTGATCATTGTGTGCTATATTGAGGCGTCAAGGACACATAGTGGGGACAGTCCCAGAGTGAAATATTCACAGCACATACCTTCGAGTTACTTCCGAGCATCGAAAGATGTGCTCAATTCAACTAATCCATGAACCTCGCAAGCAAACTTAAATTTTCACAATTTGGAAATGTTTTTCTGGCATTTAATCCTCGATGACTTGCAAAACATTAGTGAACAGTAATGTCGACATATTCGACATATTCTTAATTGTCAAACCATAACTTTTAATATTGAGTGTGCTGACTGTAAAAAGAAAGTTTCGTGACATGTGATAATGCAAAAAAATTAAGATTTTACTGACTTTACTAACCTGACATGCTGAAGTAAATTGAGAATGTTTGTCGCCGTAGTCTATTAGACGTGAAGCCACGGTTCAAATCCTAGCTCAGACATCTCCAATGAAATGTAGTATGAAAAAATATTTGTTGGGCTAGTTCCTCTTAACAGATTTCTGGCAAAAACTCTGAGCGTAAAACAAAAATTGGCATGAAAAGTTCCCCAAAAATTTCGTCGTTCGGTTCAGTCACTCATGTATAAAATTACCACACACAACATGAGTGGTGTGGGAAACTAGGACGTTGTACAATGGGCCAATTCGACCTCCGGGTAATGTACTTGTCTTAATTGTAAAGGGTCCGCCAAATAACTTTTTTTTTGAAAGTGCGTGCTTTAAAAAAAAACTACTGAATATTTTCTCAAAATTTTTTTTTTTATTTGAAAGTACAATCCTTCCGGTTAATAATGGAAAATAATTTCATTCAAATGGCTGCCTCAGCTGGCCATGCAGTAGCCTACACGATCGGTTAAATTTTTAAGCACATTATCGATTGTGTGCAGCTGTATTTCACCAATTCTTCACGAATGTTGTCCTTTAAAGCGTCAATTGTCTCTGGCTTGTCGGCGTAACACTCTTTGACGGCACCCCACAAATAATAGCCCAACGGTGTCAAATCGCTGCCCGAGGTGCCAAACGACATCAGCTCTGCGGCTGATAATGCGATCTTCAAAAACAGGGCGTAAAACATCGAGTGTAGCTTCGGCTGTGTGGCACGTAGCGCCGTTCTGTTGAAACCAAATGTTGCCAATATCCTGCTCTTCATCCCCGATAACGATCGCCATTGACTGTAACGGCCACTCTTTGCACATTTTTGAAGAAAAATGGCCCAATTATGCCTCTGGACCAAAATCCGCACAAAACAGTGACTCGTTTTGGGTGCGTCGGCTTTTCAATGTATGCGTGCGGGTTTTCTGTGCCCCAAATGCGACAATTTTGCCAAGATCAAAATGAGCTTCATCTGAAAAGATGATTTTTTTTTGCCAAAATCGCCGTCTTCTGTAAGTCGATCGCAGGCCCACTTAGCGAAGCGAAAACGCATTGGCTTCAACTCCTGAACCAATTGGACTTTGTATGGCGTCATACCAAGGTCTTTATGCAAAATTCGTCTCAATGATGTCTCCGAAATGTTCAATTGTTGAGAACGACAGTGAATTGATGTTGATGGCGCTTCACGCACACTTTCTGCCACAGCAGCAATATTCTCGGGTGTACGCACTGTTTTTTGGCTTTTCACGCTTTGGTTTATCGATGAGGATGCCAGTTTCTTTCACTTTTTTCACAAGATAACGAACACACGGAGCTGACGGTGCTTCTCTTCTTCCAAAATCCGTACGCAATTTTCGCACACATTCTGCAACATTACCATGATTTTCAAAGTAATGTCGCAATATTTCCCAGCGTTGTCCAAGCGTATACACAACCATATTCGTTCAGCGGAAGGATAAAACTAATTATCTGTCAAATCAGACATGAGCTAAGTGTTACCATTCACTAAATAAGCACTAGTTGAAAAAAAAAACGTTAGATGGCGGACCCGATACACGTCCTCTAGCCTAACCTAAGCTAATCTTTGCACTGTAATGTAGTAGTATTGTACCACATCACTATACTTTATTAAAATAAATTTTAATGTCCATCTCTGTTGTCAACATTTCAAAATTATCTTTTACACAAAGATCTAGCTAGCTAAGCCTGACGTGTAAGAGTATAATGAATAAAATTTTTCTTTTCTTTAAAACATGTCTGGCGTCCACTTATTAGAATGGGTAACACGTAAACACCGTCCAAGGCCTTTAGGGTTGGCTATGCGGATATCCATAAGAATCCGAAGATCACTTATATTCCTTGTAATACCTTAGCCAATCGACGAGTGTTGTTAGCATATAAAAAACTGTCTCTCTGCCTTGGCATGAAATTATTGACTTGATTTAGAAGCGCGTCCTGCAATATGCTTTATTGAGTTCATACTTCCAGCATTATTTAAAAATTCAAAAGATTTCTTTTTAATTTGATTTTCAAAGTTTTTCGCTGAATATTACTGTTTTAATACAAACACTAAGGTACACAAAATAAAAAGTATTCTGCTTGTCAGACATTACTCCCAATGGATTTCAAAACGTTTCCCATCTTAGACCGTAGGAAATAACAAATTCTAATATTATAACAACAACATGGACGCAGTTTTAAGTCTGCTTTTAATATGGCTCTTGACATTTACATGATTTTTGTCTTGCTCTTCTTCTTATTCTTCGTTTTCTTAATACTGCTTTCTGTTGTTGTACCTGAATGTACATAATATTTTATGCACGATTTGTTTTTCTTTCATTATTTATCCTCTTAAATAATGCAGACCTCATTAAAAAGGCAACCAACAACAACAACAGCAACCAAAATAACAGTAGTTGTAATGCTAAAAACGACAAACTGTATGGACAGAGAGAGGATGCTTTAATGAGTAAGGAAAACCAAGAGCAACAACAACAACAACAAGTTTATAAAAAAAAAATGTAAAACTAAACTGAAACAAAAAACCAAAGATTCCTTTAAACCCTTGACCCACAAACCAAAATAAAACAAATGTATGCTTACAAGCACACACACATACCCAAGCACATCTACATTTGTATGTTAAAAACCACAATTGCGAGAGTAAAGGAAGAGTAAAAATAATTTTACCAATACAAACAAATTACATACATACATACATAATTGGTCATTACAACCCTTCAGTCAGGATTACGACCTAGTTTCTCACACCACTTATGTTGTGTGTGTTAATTTTATACATGAGTGGCGGGACCTACAGTTTAAAGTCGACTCCGAACGACAGATTTTTGAGAAACTTTTCATGGCAATTTTTATTTACTCTCAGAGTTTTTGCTAGAAATCTGCTGAGAGGAAGTCGACGAAGAAATACTTTTTGTATTTTGTTTTGATATCTGGCCTGGGGCTCGAACCCTGGCTTTTCGTCTAATAAGCCAACACACTACCTACTAGACCGTTATTGCTACTACTATTCCAGCATAATGAAATACACACCATCAGGCAAGTCCAAGGTCATTGCAAAATGTGTATAAATGTAAACGTGTATTTGTATTTGTAAATAAATAAAACATTACAGTTCAGTGTAACGTACAAGCCATAAGAGAAGTAAAATTATTTCAAGTTTATTCCGCGAAATACGAAAGCTGTTGATGGCGTTGATTTTTTGTTTGTATGCAACAGCTGCTTAGCATAACAGGAGTGTAAGTACGGGTAATGTGGTAAAGTGGCTTGTTTCCTAAGCGAATAATTCATAAATAAAGGAAGCATGTTCTCCATGGACCTATAATTTGGTGGGCTAACTAACAGCTTCCTCTGAAGATGATTACTATATAATTGCCCTATGAAAAGTATGAGACAAATCAGTACCTCCAGTTACAATGTTTGTATGATGAATTTTTTAATACAATCAGCTTATGGGTCAAAGGACAAAACGGAATACGTAATATAGGGTGGACCATTTTAAAGTTTAAACTTAAAAATGCAATAAAACGAAAGCGGGTTTGAAATTTTGCCAAATTTATGATTTTGTTGTGAAGTACAATTGTTCCTGTTAGAAATGGAATGTTATTCCATTCAGATGGCTGGCCTCACAGTATCTCATTCAATCGATTGCGACGGATTCAACTAAGAAGGTGGCACAATGGATCAATTCGACCTCCTTCTTACTAAGAAGGTAGAACTTTAGAGGAGGTTTTTGCCAACAGACGAGATTTTCTTAAACTTATTGCGTTAACTCAACTGGAGCTGCAAAGATATTTACTGCTGGTTGAATGGAAGACGTACAAAGACAACTAATGTTTGATGTATTAGGTTAGGTTAGAATGGTAGTCTTGATGTCAAAAGCTCATTTGAGTACGCATAGCGGCCCGTTGTTACGCTACAGGTGAACGCAGTCTCTGTACTGACCAAGTTCTCCAAATCAGGGGAAAAGAAATTGGTCAGCGCAAGGGCTGATGTTTTAGTATCACAGTTTATACCAGTCAACACAACATACATAAAAACCATGCTCTCAGTGTTGTAGAAAGTGACGTTTAGTGACTTTCTCAGAAAGCTCGAAAATGATTAATGAGTGGACGTAGAGAAAGAATATAAGAGGATGTGGTAGAGATTGTTTTGATAGAACTGTTGTCTGTGATGGATGTGGAGAAAAATAAGAGGACTATTAGGATAGTTTGTCCTTGCATTTAAACAGTTTATCTCATCAATGAATTGTACGAATAAATATAGGGTGGGCCGTTTATCGGTTTAAATTTGAACCATCGGTTATTTCCAATCTGGCAATAATATTATTTTCTCCACAGAATGTGATGAATCTATTTATACTTGAGTAATGTTGGGATTTATTGGGCCAACGAGAAACTGCACGATGATTTTGATTTTGCCTCAAAAAATCATCTTTTCGAATGTAACTCAATTTCATCTTTGTGGGGAGAAATTGCCGTATTTGGGGCTCAGAAAACCCATACATGGTCTTATAGAAGCCAATGCACCCATTACGGGTGACTGCAACTTCTGGAGCGGACGCATCATTGGCCCATATTTCTTTGAAAACGAGCATGGCGCAACCATTACGGTCAATGAAGCCACCTATCGCACCATTATAACATATTTTTTTGTACCCGCTCTTCATGGCTTCAATAGGATGATGCAACTTGCCTTTGATGGCCGTTTAAGTAGCCGAGATGTTGGCTGTCAAGAAGCTGCGATTTGATACTGTTGGACTATTTGCTGTGGGAAGCTGTTAGAGAAAAGTGTTATGCCGACAAACCAAAGACAATTGAGCCAACATTCGTGATGCCATTGCAGAGATACGACCCCATAGACACGAAAAAGTGCACGAAAATTGGTTCGATCGAATGGGGTACCGTGAGATCAGCCGCGGCAGCCATATGAATGAAATAATATTCCATTTCTAACCGGAACAATTGTACTTCACACAAAAAGAAATAAATTTCAAAAGATTTCAAAACGTTTTTGTTTTATTGGAGTTTTAAATAAAAACTTTTAAATGGTCCACCCTTACCAAACAATTTTCTTTGTTTCTCTTACTATGTCATTAAAATAATTTTTAGTTCCTTTTCTGTTAGTAAATACTAGCCATTATAAATGATTTGCTTGTGTCAATCAAACCAGTAACGTATTAAAAAACTGAAAGTTTTAGTTTTTTTTTATTGTAAAACAAATATAAGATATTGCCAGTTCTTTTAACAATTTTAACTGGCGGTTAAGCAAATGAAAACGAAAAAAAATTCTTTCAAATCAATCTTGCCGCCTTCAAATTACGCCTCACTACACTAATGCTAACAATTTTCCAACTCTACGAATATCTTTTCCAACGCGACCTTCAGTGTTTTGGGCGATTATATTTAATTCACAGAAATTTTTTAACCAAAAACCAAATACATGCCTTTGTAACAATTCCAAACGATAAATACCAGCAATAAAAACAGACAAATACAAAAAAAAAATACAGAAAAAATAAACCAAAAATAATATCAACAATAAATGTAGGTCAAGTTCATTGTTTTAACCAATCAACTTTTAAAGGTCACAAATACTACAGAAATACTTTTACAATTATCTCTGCTCTCAAATAAGCAACAACACACAGAAAAACTTTTGAAATACTTTTGCATGCAGTTTATGTAGAGTACAATCAAAATAAGCCACATATAGTCATATAAAATTAAAATTGGGGTCGAAATACCCATAAACATTGCAATTACATGTGCAACACGTTCGTATACTATTTAAACATTGTTTGAAAGAAATCATTAACATGTTGCCAAGCATTACAACATTTCCATTTACTATACATGTACGTGTTTATTGGGAATTATTTGATACATTGCTTAATTAAGTTCAACATCAACATGTTGCTTTGACTTAAAACATTTCCGTTTACATGTTGCATCTCGTGCTTGTTTAACACTGTTGTAAAGGGTGTTTTTTATAGAGGTATAGAACTTTAAGTTGCAATAAAACAACGATGGATTATTCGATTGACATGAATTTTATTTATCCGAAAGATAATCTTGTGGCATTACATTTTAAATATGATTTCTGGCATATGACCGCCACGGCTGGCGCGGATGTAGTCCAATCTGGACGTCCAATTTTCGATGACTTTTTCCAACATTTGTGGCCGTATATCGGCAATAATACGGCGAATGTTGTCTTCCAAATGGTCAAGCGTTTGTGGCTTTACCGCATAGACCAATTACTTTACATAGCCCCACAGAAAGTAGTCTAGCGGTGTTAAATCACAAGATCTTGGAGGCCAATTCAAAAGTCCAAAACGTGAAATTAGGCGGTCACCAAACGTGTCTTTCAATAAATCTATTGTGGCACGAGCTGTGTAACATGTTGCGCCGTCTTGTTGAAACCACATCTGCTGGACATCATGGTTATTCAATTCAGGAATGAAAAAGTTAGTAATCATGGCTCTATACCGATCACACTAACACATTGACTGTAACTTTCTGGCCACCATCGTTTCTGAAAAAGTACGGACCAATGATTCCACCAGCCCATAAAGCGCACCAAGCAGTCAGTTTTTCTGGATGTAACGGTGTTTCCACATACACTTGAGGATTACCTTCACTCCAAATGCGGCAGTTTTGTTTGTTGACGTAGCCATTCAACCAGAAGTGCGCTTCATCACTAAACAAAATTCGCTTATGAAAATCGGGAACAACGGTAATCTCGTTTTGGGCCCATTCGACGAATCTACGCCTTACTTGATGATCGTTTGGCTTCAAATCTTGCACGAGTTGGATTTTGTAAGCACGCAAACCAAGATCCTTCCGCAAAATCTTCCATAAAGTGGATGGACACAGATCCAATTTCTGTGCTCGATGGCGGATGGACTCATTCGGGTCTTCCTCAATGCTACGCTCTACAGCAGCAATAGCTTCTTCTGTACGCACCGTACAGCGTCTCTGGGGATGCGAGTTATCAATAAGAGTAAACGTGGTGCGAAAACGTTCCATGGTTAGTCGAATTACCTGCTCTGATGGACGATTTTGTCGACGATAAAATGGACGTAGTGCGCGATAAGCTTTCCGCACAGAACCATTATTTTCGAAATAAAATTGCACTATTTGCAAGCGTTGTTCAGGCGTGAGTCTATTCATGATGAATTGCCAAACAAAACGGAGAATAAATCACTTGACAGCTGTTAAATCGGTCGCCATCTTGAAAAGTATTGCCAACTTAAAGTTGTATACCTCTATAAAAAACACCCTTTATGAAGTTTAGCAACATATTGCTATTTAATGCAACATTTCCATTTACATGTGTATCGTGTTTAATTGTAAACATTTTACATGTTGCATCTCATGCTTGTTTAATGCTGTTGTTTAAAGTTTAGCAACATATTGCCTTTTAGTACAACATTTCCATTTACATGTGTATCGTGTTTAATTGTAAACATTTTAAAATGTTTACCAAGTCTTCAGCAAGTGAAGGTAAGAGCACTTTTATAGTCACTTGTACAGGTGATGTGTACAAACAAGATTCCTTTAGGCCAAATATCCTTGAAAATACATTAAATAACATACATTCACCCATAAATGCTAGAGTGCTGATGCAAGAGCACTTGTGCACATGCAACACTTATTATGTCGATAACATTAATTTGAGAACCTCTATTTTAATCACTACTTGTAGTTGTTATGTGTGTATTAAAAATGAGAGAAATTGCTAATGCCACGATGATTACGGATTAGAAGTGTTGGATACAGAATATAAAACGTAGAAGCATATTGTGATAGCATATAACCCGCTAGGGGTTTATGTTTTCTGGCTGTATTACAATTATCGATATCGATAACTATGGTTTGTTAGCGGTTAACGTCAAACTGTGCTGATATTTCTGTTCAATAAGGCTTGGTGAATCGTATAACGTTAGAACAATGCCTCTAAATTGTGAAAATTCACTTTGGCAGAGGACATAGACTACTACTTTCATTTGACGGTCATCGTAATCGGCATAGGGAGCAAGCAAAACCACGATTCAAAACCGTTGAAAAGGTGTTGAAAATATGCGTACCGAGAAAATATTGCTGCTGTAGTGCGAAGTGTTGAAGGAGATACTAAAATAACGATTTATTCGTCAATCTCGGCTTGTTTGTTTTTGTCCTTTGAATATATAGGACGGTAGGTCCTTTATATACGTAGGACGGTAGGTCCTTTAAATACGTAAGGACGGTAGCTTACGTGCCTAGAGAAGAATTAAAACAGACCAGGCCAATGTGCAATTTTATTAAAGAATTGTGTTTCATTTCTAGTCAAAAAGCTTCAATAATAATCAGATTTGCTGTATTTAGAGCAAAGTCATGCCATGTTACATTATATTACATTACATCAATTAAGTTTAACTTTTTGCTGCAGTTTACACTTTGGTCCTTCCATTGGTCCAATGGTCCTTCTTTCTTTCGAAATAAGCTAGAAGCTACTGCTAAGGTAAATGGCGAGCGCAATACTGCTCAACTTGCCATATAGCGCGTTAACAGTCGCATTACTACAGAATCAATTTCACATGACAACTTTCCATCCAGTAGTGGCCCTTTTTCGCGGGACTTTACTACTTTTTGTGTGGCTTTGTTGAGTTACAGGTTTAAGTAGTATTGGAAGGCAATATTCATGTCACAATTGACGTCCAGTTCTATTAGATGAAGTAGTCATAAATTCAACCGATCGAATAGACCATGTAACTCGTAGCCACAGCAGACATATGGCAGAAATAAATGCCAAAGAGAGGCCAATTTATACAGCAGAGCCATTGAAAATTCGACTATTGGACGTAAACAATTTTGAGCATCTCAGTCTAAAACTAAGCAGATGTGTATGTAAGTATGTTGAAGTGGCCGTCAAACCGTGAATACAGAGAGAGTTTGGTGACGTATTACCCCTTTTAATAGCACAATGGTTTATTTCCCATAGTCCTAGAATCATGCCTATTCCTAACGGATCAGCGAGATCTGCATTGTAGAAGCCCACGCACTTTTTTCTACAACGACATAATGTTCATGCACACTCAATAGGTGGTGAGTAGTTTCCGTTTCAATTTTTCGATAATAAGAAGAAAGCAAACCCTTTTAACGAACTGTCATGTTTCGTGACTGACATACTATACTTAATACAGCTTTTTATGTACATATATATGCATATGGGTCTTTCATAAAGCGCTTTCTGTCTGAAACAAAGAGTGTGTGCGTGACCTATAGTTCGACAGACCTATTGATGACATTATGTGTGGGATATAACTTCTTTCAAATGTCTGCCACAGCTTCTCTGGATGGAGTGCATCCGAATTGTCTAAATTTCTATGACTCGGGCATGTACCCGAGGCTGAATTTAGCTGTTTGGCATTTGTTATATTATTTATGAGGACCGCATACATGTTCGACTTAAAAAACCCACAATAAAAAGTCGAATGGAATCAAATAGCATGAGAACGGCGGTTAATACTCATCACTTTTACGTGAGATGGCCATGCCCTGAAATTGCTTGTGTACAACAATCAATTTTAGGTAAACTCTGTGACATGTAGCACCGTACGGTTGAAATTGCTTGGTGTCTAGATCATCTAATTCATGCCATAGTGCTCGCCATTGACAGTGCTAATGACCTTTCCAATGTCGTACTCCAGAAACTGTGTGTTACGAAGGGTAGTCCAGTTGAAACCACTTGGTGTCCAGATCAATTAATTCCGACCAAAATAAATTGATAATCATCGACCTAATCAGTTGACCGTTGACAGTCATGGCGTGGACAACGTCGTTCTCAAAGAAGGATTGACTTTTTAAGGATCCATTGAACGCTCTTGGCGCTCGTCATCCAGATCTGACAATTTTGATCTTCACGTGCTTATCCATAAAGAAATAGGCCTTATTACTGATGTTGATTTTTCAAAATCAAGTTCAATTGCCAACTGCTTCAGGGCTTATTCAGCATATGCACGCTTTGGTCTATTTGCGACCAATAAATTAATAAATGGCTGATGGAGTAATTTGACTGATGGAGCTTCAAAATGATTATTGTTATCAACTGCTAAAGTTCTGAACTCTATGTCTAGAGACCCTCTTGAAAATCTTCCTTTTTGGGCATTAGAAATTGAAAGTATTGGCTATTGAAATTGGTAGGTAGGGATAAAGTGTGTTAGAAGTCGCCGTAGTCTAGTAGGTAGTATGTTGGCTTATTAGACGTAAAGCCAGGGTTCAAACCCTAGGCCAGACATCAAAACAAAATACAAAAAGTATATCTTCGGCGACTTCTTTTCAGCAGATTTTTGGCAAAAACTCTGAGTGTAAATAAAGTTTCTCAAAAATCTGTGGTTCGGAGGCGACTTTAAACTGTAGGTCCCGCCACTCATGTACAAAAAATTAACACACACAACATAAGTGGTGTGAGAAATTGGGTTATAATCCTGACTGCCACTCATGTGTAAAAAATTAACACACACAACATAAGTGGTGTGAGAAACTAGGTCATAATCCTGACTGACCCATTATGTAAAATTATGTATGTGGTATAGTGTGTTTTATTAAAAAGTTTTACAATTTCAAGTAAAATTACTTTTGTGCGAATAAGTTGCTTAAGTTTCCAGCAACACTGCAGATGTTTTGCAGGAAATCTGAGAACTTTTTTATTTTAATTAAGTGGTAAATAAAAATTAAAAGAATGTTCAAACTTTAATGTGTCCGTATAATTTTTTGCAAGACTGTATGTTTATATTAAACAATACTAAGAATATATTACACAATAATACTTTAATAAATATTTTAATTATTGGATTTGCTTATCTTGCTTTTACACTTTCTATATACATACATACATACGTACATATTTATTGTACGTTTACTTATCTATTTTTTAGGTCTTATACACACCGGCTTTATACATGTACAGGATCAATTAGTTGATATATCTACCAGTAAACCAATACCGGTAAGTATTTTCAATAAAGAATTTTAAAACAAAAATAAAAAGAAATCTGATAAAAAAAAATATCACAAATCTTTACCCCAGATGGGACTCGAACCCACAATCCCCGGCTTAGGAGGCCGATGCCGTATCCATTGGGCCACTGGGGCGGTTAGCGCTCGCACAGTTAATTCCTTAAACAAAATACAACACAAACCAAAACCAAAACAGAACAGAATAGAACAGAATAAAACACAATCAAACAGAAATCAACAGAACAAAACCAACCACTGCTTGCTCACTACGCAGCAATAATAACAGCAACAACAAATACTCGACTCTATAAACATCACAAGTATTATTTTTAGAATTTACACGCTGACAACAACAAAATACCAGAGTATGGTATTTACTTCCGCATATAAGTAGAAACACGTTCAGCACACATGTTTTACTTGTTTTTTTTTTCCTCTTCATATTGCGGGGTATTTCTTTTATATTCGTTTCTTTTTTTTCTCTTTTATTTATAAAAATAAAAGAAATAAATGTAAACAAGAAAGAATTGTAGAGAAGAATTGTGGTAATTGAAAGAGAGTTGTTTTATTTTTATAAAGAGAGTTTGTTTAATCAAAAAATTTTTTGTATTGAAGAGAATTTGATATGTTGACAACAGAGATGGAAATTTAAATTTATTTTAATAGAGTATAGTGATGTGGTACAATACTACTGTACAGTGCAAAAATGGAGCAGTTCCTCAAAAATTTAATTTATTTACACATTTAAAGCAAAAAAAAATTGACAATTCCTCAATTGCAGCTCTCAATTACAAATTTAAATGAAACTAAAATAGACTTTGAAGCGAGTTTTTCATTTCAAAATAATTCCAAAAAAACCAAGGCAATCAGTTTTTAATAATCACAACCCAATCCCCGATTTCAGCAAAACGTGATGCGATATTTTCATAGCATAGCTAATTTTTTCAACTGACCGCAAAGCAACAAAGATTTTTTTTGATGACTCATAGTCAGGGGGTGGCCCCTACTCATGCAGTGCATTGTTTTGGAGCTAGGGAAAATATGTTATGGGAAAGAGGAAGTAGTATTTGCGGCCACTACATTTGAATTCCCTTCTTTTGCAAGAAGGTATTTCCACATACGAATAGTCCAGCTAAAGAACGAATTGTATTTGTAATGCTGTATGCGATCCGCTGGCCAATCGACAACAAACGGTTTGGCTCTACAAGAAAGACGAGTGTTCCGTAGGATTACATGATTCTCGGTAATAAATACACTTATTTGGCTTGAGATAGCAGTGCGATACGCTGGCCAATCAATTATAAGCGGATGTACTCAGCGCGAAAAACCAGTGTTATCTGCGCATATGAATATGATTCTAAGTTCTCTCATTTCAGTGGAGCAAAATCCTTTGTAATATAAATTTTTGAAGTCGCCGTAGTCTAGTAGGTAGTGTGTTGGCTTATTAGACGTAAAGCAAGGGTTCGAGCCCCAGACCAGACATCAAAACAAAATACAAAAAAGTATTTCTTCGGCGACTTCCTCTCAGCAGAGTACGGGCAAAACTCTGAGAGTAAATAAAATTGCCATGAAAAGTTTTTCAAAAATATGTCGTTCGAAAGAAACTAGGACGTTGTACAATGGGTCAATTCGACCTCCGGGTACTGTTTGTCTTAATTTACAAATACGCGTCCTCTAACCTGGATACCCTACCATTCATTAATAAGCATCTTCGTCCTCTCCTGTACGCGGTCAAGAAGCCTGAAAATAGACTTTGAGGCATCGGTCCATACATGAGAGTTGTATTCCAGTCTCGCTGGGATATAAGTGGTGTAAATAGTAAGGAAATCAGATGAACTGGAGTATTCATTGCACCGCCTTAAAAAACCGAGACACTTGAATGCTTCTTGCGAGACTTGAAAAATTTACTGGTTCCAGTGAACTTCACATTGAATTTTAATGTCTAGAACATCAAAAGCCACATTACAACGATGCTCCAATGAATCAATAGAGTTGGATACCCTACCATTCATTAATGAGCATATTCGCCCTCTTTTGAACGCGGTCAAGAACCCACAAAATAGACTTTGAGGCAACGGTCCATACATGAGAGTTGTATTCCATTCTCGGTCGGATATAAGTGGTGTAAATAGTAAGGAAATCAGATGAACTGGAGTATTTATTGCACCGCCTTAACAAACAGAGACACTTGAATGCTTCTTGTTGAAAAATTTGCTGGTTCCAGTGAACTTCACACTGAAATTGCATGCCTAGAACATCATAAGCTTCGCACTCCCTAATATATACAACAACCATAACTACAGATGACTCAATTCTATTGCTAGGCTTGTATCGTAATAAACAACACTGGGTCTTTCGCGTATTAAAATCGATCCTATATATCCGAACCCATTCGGAGATTGACCGTCTATATATGACACAATGAGTACCTTGACGGATCAGCTGTTTCGTTACTCTTTTGCATGTTTTAGAAAATAAGAAAATTAAATTGGAAAACTAAAATAAGAATGAATGTAACATCTGTCATAAGTAAGCATGTATGTAATTCAACTTAGCTGTCATTTGAAAAATATTTACGCATTTTAGATGACGGATTTTATGTGTCACAGCCTTGACTCGTATACAATGTAATTATTTTACATTACCAGCTCTGTCATATGGCTTATTTTTTCACTCTTTATTCTCTACACAGAATTTTCGAATCTCTACAAACAGAGAATAATAAAGACTTTGTTGCTAATTTAGCGATTTCTAATTGTTGATTTGATGAATACTTTCAATGTCTTTCACATTTGTGCTCATTTTGGTAAATACGAGAAAAAGTTGGCAACAATGTTGTTTCGAATAGATTACAGAAGAGAGCACTGAGAGTTTTCAAAACAAAAACAAATTTAACTGATAAAGACTGCAAAACAACCACCTCAATATTAAGTGGTAAGAAAGTGCTTAAGTGAGAGTAGTCAGAGATTTCCAAACTTTCTTCATTATTTTTTTATTTTTTGGTTGGCGAACTAAACTAGCTTTGTTTCAGTTTCTTTTTTATAAATTCCACAATTATAGTCTGCTGTTGAATCAATAAGAAGTCTATTGAAATATTTTATCAGTGTTTCGAAATTCAGTACATAACCTAAGCATAACAAATCTGCTCAAAATTTAATAAAAAAAATGCATGAAAAAGACTTCATACAGTTTTAAAATTAAATTTAAAACTTATAATAAGGCTTTGCATTTTAAGTCCAATCTTTTTGATGTAGGTAGGTATAGATGGCCGTCCCCCAAAGGAATCGGACAGACGCATACCACAGTTCATGTTAACTATCCCCTAGTCCTGGAACCACTTAGAGCTTACAATGAAGGAACTCAAACTGCCAAAGTCAATGTTCTACAAATCACCCAGATCATCGATGTAGTAGGCACCAAGATGTCTCTTTCTCCTTTGGCATAGTGCCGGCTTTGTTACCAGTAGATGAAGAACAGTCTTTTTCTCCTCCTCGTCCCTGCAGCTTCTACAGAAATAATTTACGAGGTGTCCCAGACCAATGCGCCTCGCGTGGACACCCATAATGCAATGACCGCACTGAGCATGCTTCTTTGGAGTTTAAGCGGCCTTGCAGTGCGCGCTCCATCCACCCTTGGCTACTCTGCCCTTATCCGAAGCCGCCCACCTGCGGTTGACAGAGTCCGTGACTTCGTTGTCAATCATGAAATTGCAGTTCCCGAAAGGGACCCCAATACTTAAGAATTCGTCGGAGAGTTCGATGGTCGTGCCGTGTCTGGCCAGTTCATCCGCTCTGCAGTTGCCCGGTATATCATTGTGTCCCGGAACCCAAATTATGTGTACATTATACCTCTTCGTCATCCTGTTCAAGTGTTTTCGACAGCCGTAGACCATCCTGGAGTTCATCACATTGGAGCCCAGAGTCCTGATAGCCGCCTAGCTATCGGAGAGTATGGTGATATTTCCATTGGGGGCATTCGAGTGAAGATTTGCACAGAGTCCTTGACGAAGTGCTCAGCACCATTCCTCCAGACCTCTTTATCCGGGATGGTCGTCATGAATTTCACCGAGAAGTCATATCGTGGTATCATGCAGTCAATGTCCCCGCCAGCCTCAAATTTCTCCAGGATACTCGAGTGACCAGTGTCTGATCCATGCCATTGTTTTTTTAGTTTATTCTGATTCATTCCTGCTTCATCATCTCTTTTAGCATAGATTTTGAAGATACGGATGTTTCCTAACTTTCATTTCTAATAAATCCCATAGATATTGTAGAAACCGTTGTTTCAGTACATCAGCGGTGAGTTTAGGGTCATAATCTTGGTGAAATATAAATTGAAAATTATTAAATACTAAATTTTATGATTCCTTGTGGTAGATTTGTCTTTTAAAAATTCTAAATGTCCCTTCTTATCCATCATTGTGTCAGATACACTTTGCATGCTGCAATAAGCCTTCAAACTATACAACATCCCCACCAGAGATCAGCAATGAATCATTTTTTCGCTACTCATAAGCACTCATGAAATTTTGAATATTAGTGAGTCAACAATATTGAAATTTAACTACTCTGATTCATTCGTACTCACTACAATGTTGATCTGTAAGTATGAGTACAATGAGTATGAGTACAACGTTGACATCAAACTCATACAATTCGAAATATGTTTGATTCATAAGTCTACTCATTCAGATTCATAAATTTAGAAAAATACTTATAATACTCATTAATGAAACGAGTGACACATAAGACACATAATCAAAACAGACAGAGCAGCAAGCAGAGCAAAAACACAAACTTTCAATGAGTATTTTAGTGTTCGTACGCTAATCATATTTATTTTGTGATTCTTGTAAATGTTGAGTCATGGAGAGTCAAAATCAACAACATCATACGTGATGTTAAGTATGTCAACGATGAGTACGTTGTTGTGTTGGCTTTACGTCTAATAAGCCAACACACTACCTGCTAGAATACGGAGACATTAGTAAGGATAGATTAGGTTAAATAGAGCCTCTTCCAAGAGCTTAGTTTCCATGTGTCCTATAAGGTCCCATTTTAATACTTATAGTACCCAGTCCGTCATGCAATTATAACTCTTGACTGTTGTTCCATTTTTTTTTTGCAAATAATTGAAGTTTGTGTGAGGCAATGTGATCATGCAGAATCATGTACTTTTGCACCAGCCTTTGCAACTGCCATGAGCTCTGCGTTAACGAAACCACATATAATATAATATAATATAATATAATGCCTGGTTACCTAGAACTAAAACGTCCGACATTCCTGGATACTTTTAGTACATACATACATACATACATACATACATACATACATACATACATAATTGGTCATTACAACACTTCAGTCAGGATTACGACCTAGCTTCTCACACCACTTATGTTGTGTGCATTAATTTTATACATGAGTGGTGGGACCTACAGTTTAAAGTCGATTCCGAACGACAGATTTTTGAGAAACTTTTCATGGCAATTTTATTTACTCTCAGAGTTTTTGCCAGAAATCTGCTGAGAGGAAGTCGCCGAAGAAATACTTTTTGTATTTTATTTTGATGTCTCGAACCCTGGCTTTTCGTCTAATAAGCCAACACACTACCTACTAGACCACGGCGACTTTTAGTATAATGGGTCAATTCGGCCTCCAGGTACTGTACTTGTCTTAATTGACAAGTACACGTCCTCTAACCTATGGTGTATACCTTAGCTTTTATATCCATTATTTTAACCATGAATAGCACTACGGTAAATGGGTGATGCAAGGGGTAATCTATGATTCAACTGCTCTGAAAAGATTCCACATTCGACGTTGTCGCATAATCTGGATTCGTCAATTAATTGGATGACTTTCTCTAGGAGTTGTAAACTGTAATCATAAGAAAATCTCTTCAACATTTAAGTTGAAAAACCAGAATCGAAGGAGGATAAAGCTATCGGGTTGCCAATTGCTGTACCTAGAACCGCTGTACCTTAGACTTTGGCATTACTATAGCTACTATATTTCCAAGCGAATAGAAAAGGTTCATGACATGTACTAAGAGCAAAAATTCTATAAGGACGAGTAACGCTTGCAAAGCATTGATTTTTATATCAAAATTCGTTAAGTGTGATGCTATAAGCACATTCGAGTCACAAAAAGCATGTGCTTTAAGACCAAGTCACATATGCAGAATTCGTAACACGTTAAACTTTGATATTTTGAAACTGACAGCAAAGTTGAAAAATATGTTTTCTTATATGGTTTATTCCATTCGGTATTTGTAATCACCAAAAACTTACATGAAAATTCCAATTTTAAAGGCTCACATATAATGTTTGAGAACCTCTGCCCTTTTACATTTTACAGCCATGTGCTTTCTGTGCGAGGTACATACTTTAACATTTGCAGATAAAGATAGTGGTTGTTCTTGGGTAAATATTGAGCTACAATAACAACAATAACAAACAGTTATTATGTATAGAATAGAAGAATAAACGTAGCAAAACAGAAAATATGAAAAAAAAAGAAATTAAATGAAATGAAATGACTAACGAAAGGCGGCAAAACCGGCTAAAGATAAAACAAACAAACAAAAAAAATTAAATTTCTACTTATGGCTGCTCGTTCTTATATCGTAACAAAGGCAACAAAGTATCTATAAGATGTGAATGACTGAGTGAATGAAATTGTTAGAGAATGTAAACAGAAAATATTTACGTCATCTTTATTGTTTTGACTGTTGAAATTTATTACCAAGTTGTACGTTCGCTCGTTCATCTCGTTATTAGCTGAAGATACAATATTGTGCGCATATTTATAAGATACACATACATTTCTCGTTGCCAAAAAATATTTCTTTTTTTAAATTATTTTATTTACTTTCTTTTGGGTATTTTTGTTTGTAGAACAGCAGCATATTTATGGCCAACAAAAAAAGTGTTGTTGACTCCTTTTCTCTTTGTGGTGGTGGTGGTTTGTCGTTTAATATTTATTTCTGTCTATGCATTGTTAAGAGCCCCAGTGGCCCAATGGATACGGCATCGGCCTCCTAAGCCGGGGATTGTGGGTTCGAGTCCCATCTGGGGTAAAGATTTGTAAGAATTTTTTGTTCTCAAAATTATAAACAATTAAAAAATATACATAAGAAGGGTTTTTTAAGATAAAAGAACAGGATATTCTGTCCTTGTTAAAAAGGAAAATAATAGAGAATGATGAGCAAAACCTATTACCTCCTACCACACATACATACATTTGTATATGGTATGTAATTGAGTGTAACTAAATTAGTTATTTAATTAAGTAATGATTTCGTTACAAACATTTATTGAGAATTTTTTTATTTTTTATTGAATTCGTATGTTGAAGGAGAGGTAACCAGCCGAGAGTGTCTCATGCCAATTGTCATAAACCTAAGCCATCATCAAAAAGGCTTGTTGCGCCCTCACCATTACGTATTTCACCTTACCACGTACAAACTTTCTTCAATTCTCCCGTTCGTTCCTCTGAGATAAGTTATGTCTGATATAGTTTCGTTCTTGAAATATTGCCAATCTCGATCTTACGAAATCTAAAAAATGATACAAAAAGTACTCCATCGTTTCGATACCCTGTATTCATAATTTTATATAAGGCACTCTCGAATTCAAAAACTCACTAATTTGATTCTATTAGGATAACAACGAAAGGCAAACGGAAGCTAAGAATCTAAACTTATATTTTCTTCTCACACCCAGTTTTGCCACGCCCACTAAATCATGTTTACATACATAATTAGTCATTACAACCCGAGAGTCAGGATAACGACCCAGTTTCTCACACCACTTATATTGTGTGCGTGTTTCGGGTAACTGTAGAGCTGATGAACTTGCCAGGCGGGGCACGACCATCGAACTCGAAGGACCTGCAAGCTCATAATTGATAATGCGATCGTCGACTCCGTCAGCGACAGGTGGGCGGCCTCGGTCACGGGTAGAACGGCTCGTAAAATCTGGTCAAGGCTAGATGAGGGGCGCACAATGAGTCTACTTAAACTCCAAAGAGACGCGCTCAGTGTAGTTGTCGGTGTCATTACGGGGCATTGCATTATGGGTAAGCTTGCGAGGCTCATTGGTCTTGGACACCTTGCTAACGATTCTGCAGAAGCTGCAGAGATGAGGAGGAAGAGGAGACTGTCCCTCATCTGCTGGGTGCATGCCCGGCTCTATGCCAAAGGAGAAGGAAGTACTTGGGTACATACTACATGGATGATCTGGAGGAACTGTCAGGGATTGACATTGGCAACCTGAATCGCTTCATCAGGAGCTCCGAATGGTTTCGAGACTAGGGGATTGCGGATGACTGTGGTAGCACAATGGGCCCAATGCGGCCTAACTGTGTCTATCCCAAAATTTTTCTTGGATGGGCAGCCACCTCTACCTACCTACCTACATTGTGTGCGTTAATTGTATACATGGGTGCCGCGACCTACAGTTTAAAGTCGACTCCGAACGACAGATTTTTGAGAAACTTTTCATGGCAATTTTTATTTACTCTCAGAGTTTTTGCAAGAAATCTGCAGAGAGGAAGTCGCCGAAAAAATATTCTCTCATATTTTCATTTTGATTACTGACCTGGGATTTGAATTGTGGCCTTAATAAGCCAACACGCTACATACTAGTCGCCGTGCAATTATGAACTACAGTCATGTAAAATTTGACTTTTTGGATGCATTCCATCAAAGAAAACCATGTAAATTTAAAGATAGAAAGCGCTTGAAAAAAACCTCATAGTTTCCTCTGAAGCAAACTGTCTTATGTTTGGATAACTGCTATAGTTTTACTCAATAGAACGATATGAATTCTATATTGTAGTATGGTGGATAAAGAATAAGTGTTTGTTTCTCTAGTTTCTCTAGTTCTTACCCGCATAATCTTCCCGGTAGCTGTAAAGAATTTCATATAAATTAGAGCGCGCATCTTTAACAAAGTTTAAAATTGAAAGAAGGTGGATATAGGAAAATAATTTGTAAAGAAGTATTCAAGATAATTCTAATGAGTTGGAAACAAATTATAATATGGAAGCGCTATGTCCGGATTATACAGTGGACACATTGAAATTTGCCAACCTAAATGGAGATATTGTAGATAATTTAGTCGGTCATTTTGTCAGTCCTGGTTTTATTTCAGATTTTATTCAAAACTCTTGCAAATTATAAACAAAGTTGCCATGGTAAAATAATTAAAATTTATTTTGAATATACTATAAAAGTATCGAATAAAATACTAACAGGAACTAAGAAATTTCTTTAATTTTTATTAACAATATTAACAATGAATGGAATTAATGTATGGCATGATTAGTGCTTCGAATCTTCATGTTTCTTAACATTAATATAACTGGTGACCTTACCATGACCATGACCATAACCATGGGCATAACCATGTCCATGATGGCCATCATGACCAGCGGCATGAGCATGACCCAGTTTATGGACAACAGCTTTAAAGCCACTGTGCTTATCGGCTGTGTATTCGACATGGCGTGTAGTGCCATCGGCTTCCTTCAAGGTATAACTGCCTATAAATACAATAATTGAAAAATTTATGTCTGCCTATGAAATATATTTTTATTTTTCGTTTTTACCTTCAACTTTGTCACCATCTCTGGTTTCCTTTTGACTTTTAATATCGCCAGTTTTGGGATCCTTAACACCATAAGAGAATTCATATTTTGCATGACCATCATGACCATCATGGTCATGATCATGACCACCATCGTGACCACCTAAATGACCATGTCCATAACCGTGATCGCTATCGTGGCCCCAACTATGAACTGCAGCATGTCCATTATCATGACCATGTCCGCCATGACCATGACCATGAGAATCCTCTTTATGTTCAGTTACAACTGAATAGTGCACCTCTACACCTTTACCATGATGATCATGTTCTGGATAAAAATGTCCTGCAGCTGTTAATCCCAAAACGGCCAAAAGTACGGTTAATGCAATGAAGGAATTCATTTTTATTAGTTTCAATCAAATGTTGTGCAAATATTTGTAATTTATGGAGTTTAAATTACTTGAATGAAATCGAACTTAAACTGTGCCTCTACTACGATTTAATTTTGTTATTTATAGTTTGAAAATAAAATAGAATAAATTTTTATTCATTATTTTTTAGTTAATGAAATCTTTCAGTTATTTTTAGTTAAAAGTGAAGGTAACAAGAAAAATAGTTGTGGTATTTGATTATTTGTTAATTAACATATCAATTGGCGTATTATATTCGGCTAAGTATTTAACTGTTATGACCCTATTTGTCTTGACTGTTAAAAATAATCGATGACTTTCATGTGTTTTACTGCAATTAAAGTATCGTTCAATAAAGCAATACTTTGGATGTGTGCTAATGTTAATGTCATTTAGGACATTGTTAAAGTAAAATTTTTCTCACTAGAAAATTCAAGACAAAAATATTGTTGGAATAGAATTCAATTTCATGACATTTATAGTTTTTCGGGATGTGTACGCCTCCATTATGTATTACATATTCTACTTAATCTGCCCAATTTTTAACAAATTATTCCAACTATTCTAGACCAAATGGAAATAAATGTAAAAATTAAAATCATACATAATAAGGTGGAGAACTGGATGGAACTGAAACTCAATAGCCTAAAATAATACACGCAGATGTCATTTAACGTTTCGTGTAATTTGTGTTAAATAGGCTCAATAAAATAAAATTAGTATCTCAAATTTAATGTGTGTTAAGTTAGCTGTGGGTTATATTCTTTTTTACAGTTAACATAATTGAAAAATTTGGAAAAGTCAAGAAAATAAATCGATTAAAAGTTGATAGCTATCGGGTCGAGGATTCCAAAACTGGTTTCCTTAAGGTCGGGCGTTACGTACCGATACGAAGATATAGGTGACAAAGCTAGGCAAATTAAAAAAAAAGTACTCTATACATATCGGGCAGAATAGGATAAAAAATTTAACTGGTAGGGTAAATTAACCTAATTAGGATTCTAAAACAGGTCGGGCGTTTCATGAGACCGGAGATATAAGCGTCGAAGCTAATTATTTTCTTCAAATGAGTAATAAAAAGTTCTCTATATAAACCAAGCAAAATTATGGGTATTTTGCGTTTTATCGATGACTTGCACTTTTTGTCGAAGGCTTCCATTTTTTTGGGCAATAAGTTGCCTTTTATTTTGTAGATGACTTGCATTTCTTAGTCGATGACTTGAATTTTTTTGGTCGACATGTTGCATTTTTTGGTCGATGATAAATATATTTGCAGGAGATTTGATGATTAAGCCTTTATCGTAGTCTATTTAGACGTTTAATCAAAAGCGTGAAGTTATTTCAAGAATAACATTTGAAAGGAGAGATATTTAGAAGTATTTTAAACACAAACACAACTGCATATAATCGATATCAATTTGAACAACATAAGCGATCATTTTAAAGGCAATAATTTTAAAAGCATTATTCGTAGTACAACAGATCTTATAGCTCAGTAATGCAAGCAATGAACAATTCAAAATAATCTTTTGAGGAGGAGCTTGAAAAAACTTGACCCACATGCTAGAGCTGCTTGTTTTAACGTGGATGATGAAGCATTTGCTTGTAAAGGCAAAGGAACTTCAGATATCGAGACACATAGAAACATTTCACAGATTTCATTGGCAAAGCAATTTGAAACCGTTGATTAGGATTAGGAAAGGGATGAATCAGCAGAAAAAAAACAACAGTAAATTCTAGTCCTAAATCATATCGAGATATCTTTTCGAGCCTAATTTATTGGAAATTCCTGTACAAAGCGAGATAAGAAACGTTCGGTGATTAAAAGTTAATTTTTACGGAATTGTTGTTCTTTTTGGCTTTTTTTACTAATAAGTACGATTTTACGGTACGTCTGAGCAATTTAAAACTCTATATACGCTGAGATTGGTTCCAAAAAATTGCAATGTAAATCATGGAATTACTATACTTCATAATCGCGGTGGATTTAAGCCTAAAAACATATCTGAAGTATAAATGCCATGAAATTGAATTCGATTCCAATAATATTTTTGTCTTGTATTATGCAGTCAGAAAAATTCTACATTATCCATGCCATTTACATTAGCACACATGCAAAGTATTGTTTTATTGAACGATATTTCACATGCAGTAAAACACATGGAAGATATCGATTATTTTTAACAGTTTAAACAAATAAGGGGCACAACGATTAAATACTTAGCCGAATATAATATGGCATTTGATATGTTAATTAACAGACACTCAAACATTGCAACTGTTTTTCTGTTACCTTCACTTTTAACTAAAAACAACTGAAAGCTTTCATTAACCAAAATATAATTAATTAAAAATTTATTCTATTTTAATTTCAAACTATAAATAACAAAATTAAATCGTAGTAGAGGCACAGTTTAAGTTCGATTTCCTTCAAGTAATTTAATCTCCATAAATTACAAACATTTGCACAACATTTGATTGAAACTAATAAAAATGAATTCCTTCATTGCATTAACCGTACTTATGGCTGTTTTGGGATTAGCCACTGCAGGTCATTTTTATCCAGAACATGAACATCATGGTAAAGGTGTAGAAGTGCACTATTCAGTTGTAACTGAACATAAAGAGGATTCTCATGCACATGGCAGTCATGGTGGACATGGTCAAGATAATGGTCATGCTGCAGTTCATAGTTGGGGCCACGATAGCGATCATGGTAATGGACATGGTCACTTGAGTGGTCACGATGTTGGTCATGATCATGGTCATGATAGTCATGATGGTCATGCCAAATATGAATTTTCTTATGGTGTTAAGGATCTCAAAACTGGCGATATTAAAAGTCAAAAGGAAACCAGAGATGGTGACAAAGTGGAAGGTAAAAACAAATTTAAAATATATTTTAGCAGCAAAAATAATTCTCAATTTTTGTATTTGCAGGCAGTTATACTCTAAAGGAAGCCGATGGCACTACCCGCCATGTTGAATACACAGCCGATAAGCACAGTGGCTTCAAAGCTGTTGTCCATAAATTGGGTCATGCTGATGCCGCTGGTCATGATGACCATCATGAACATGGTTATGTCCATGGTTATGGTCATGGTCATAGTAAGGCCACCAGTTATATTAATGTTAAGAGACATGAAGATTCGAAGCACTAATCATGCCATACATTAATTCCATTCATTGTTAATATAGATTAAAGAAATTTCTTAAACTGTTAAAATGTTATACTATAGTTTTGATACATCACATTATATTCAAAATAAATATGAACTACTTTAGCAATGGAACTGTGTTTGTAATTTGTAAGATTCTTCAATAAAATAAAACCAGGATTGGTAAAATGACCGACTAAGTGATCCACAATATCTCTATCTTGGCTGATAAATTTTGATGTGTCCAAAATATAATGCGAACCTTACGCTTCCATATTACAAATTGTTTCCAACTCATTAGAATTCTCTTGAATACTTCTTTACAAATTATTGTCCTATGTTCACTTTCCTTCAACTGAAAACTTTGTTTGATTAATTCTTCTTCCTTCTCTAATTTATAACAAACTTTAAAAAATTCTTTACAGCTTCCGATAACATATAGAAACAATTGGGTATTTCTTAAGCGCTTCCTGTTTTTAACTTTCAATAAAACAAAGCGTGTGTGGAATATAATCAAAATAGTTTTTCTATTTTATTGATGGCTTTGCGTGTGGAATATAACATTGTTCAAATGTCTGACACGGCTTCTTTAGCTGGAGCGCATTTGAAATGTCCAGTTTTTCATGAATCTGGCTCATAAATCAGAAAACTGTGGCTGTGGCTTATTTGGGACTTAAGAAAATTCCCCAAGAAAAGGTTTTTAACAATCGGGTGACACGATTTTGGTACTCACGTGTGTACCACAGGATTAGTTTGGCGTGAATATAAGTTGTTCTTACTTTTATAATGGCTGATTAATCGATTACAGGTACTCCCATATAAGTTATATTAAATTTGAGTTTAGATTCAGTGTACCGTTTGTCAGCTTTCTGTAAAAGAATTTTAATCGAACAAATGAATGAGTGAAGAATTCACCTATATTATCAAGTAATTGAAACATTTTACTACTGGTACCTATGATAGATCGTTTGTTGTTGCATTACTTTTGTTTTGAGTCTTTGGCGTTTAGAATTGCTAAGTTTTTTAAATCGAATGCCTGCCAATTGCTTTTAATAGAGACACATTCTCCGAAATCACAATTCATACAGCAAACAGTAAATTAACTATCAGATATGTTATTATTGTTTTCTTTTATTAAAAGAAAACTAAACAAACGAATTTATTTTGTAGTAGATTTGTACAAACAAATAATTGCTTTTATTATTTATAACAGCAATCAACCTTTTTTAACCTTTATTTAGCAAAAATTTACCTCTTATGACCTGAACATGAACCATTTGTTTTTGTAAACAATTTTTGTATATTTTTAATTCTTTTATAGCCCAAATAAAACACTCATGTGTTTCTTTACTTTTATTTTTTATTGGAAATAATTGAAGAGAATGGCTCAAAAAGTTGTTAATTGTTTATAATTATGGTACCCTTTGAGTAGTTATTATTTCAAGCACTTAAAGAGATATTGCAATTACAGAAGCTAGTGTGTTGGCTTATTACTCGTGAGACCACGGTTAAAATCACAGGTCAGACATCTGAAATAAATCGAAATATGGAAAAAGTATTTCTTTGGCGTCTTCCTCTCAACAGATTTCTAGCAAAAACTCTGAGAGTAAATAAAATTGCCATGAAAAAGCTTCTCTTTCTCGGAGTCGAGAGTAAGTCCCTTCTATCAAAGATAAAATTAACACACACAACATGAATGAAGTGAGAAGCTAGGTTGTAATCCTGACTGACGGGTTGTAATGATCAATTATGTGTGTTATTTAAGCACATAGTATGGAATCGAGAAGAATACATAAAATATCGACATTTCCTTATTGAAGTAGGTAAATCGCCTTATACACGTTTATTTCTGGTTGTAGATGCGACGCTACCCCGCTATAACTCTTCGAAGGAGAAGTTCATCTGAACTCTACTATCCTTACTATCTGTAAAGTTTAAACCAGATTTAGCAAACGTGTTTGTAGGCAGATGTAATTTTTGAGATATCTTGTAAATAACTTTGGTAACCTTATTATACCTTATCATAGCAGATTTAAACTGTATTAAAGTAACTCAAGTTTATCCCACAAGTGAATATATTATATTGAACACAGCAACGTATCTACATTTCCCAGGAATTAACCACAACCAGATACAAAACATGAAGGATATGTCTTACCGGCCATTTCATTGTACGCTTTCCCCTTTGAGAGCAAACTACTTGTCGATTATAACAAAATCACGTGCTCGACCAAATATCAATTTTTTTGTAATTTACTTAATTGCACATATGGAGGAACATGCCTTGAATAATTAGATGACGATGTCCTCCATTTAACTACGCATTCTCTTTCGTTATTCCGAACCTTATCATCCCATTTTCCTTTCTTTTACTTGTTGTTGAGCTTCAGCTTTTGTGCTACTCTGCCCATTCTATTTGTTATAAAACTTCTGAACAAAAAATTTTCTGCTTATCTAGCATTAAACTTGGGAAAAATCTGTTGATATTAAAAAGGATGATGAAGTTAATTGCACTTAAAAACAATTTTTCAAAACATCTGTAGATAATATACCAACAAAGATTCTGATATATTAGCAGTACTTGCAATACGTCTAATGCAGCCAAGACCACCGTCACTTCTATTTTTCGAAAATTACTTTGTAATAATTCTCACTTTCTTTTTTTCCATAGTGTTAAGCATAAATACATAATGTCAGACAAAAAATCAGACAATCGCAAGTACCCAGAGTCGCTGGTGGGAATCGAACCCACGGTCTCGGCACTTCGAAGTTCAGCACACCACCAACTAGGCACTCAAATAAGGATTAAGGATAATCAAACCGTGCGGAAAATTTTATAATTTGGTCATCAATTAGTGTGCTTAGAATTGCTGTGTTATACGAAGCTATTTATAAATGCAGATTCCAAAACATGGTGATGAAATCACTTCTCCATAATGCACAATTTTTTTTACAATTTCATCCTGGTAACCACCAGAGTTTCACTCAATAGTTTGATTTTAATTCTATTTTGTAGAGTGGTTGATAAAAAGTTAGTGTTAGTTTCCCAGAACTTAATTCTTACCCGCATAATCTTCCCGGTAGCTGTAAAGAATTTCATATAAATTGGAGAGCATCTTTAACAAAGTTTCCAGTTGCAGGAAAGTGGACATCAGAAAATAATTTGTAAAGAAAACTTCTGGAGAATACTGATGAGACGAAGTCAAACTATAATATTGAAGCGTAAGGTTCGGATTATACAGACGACACATTCAAATTTGCCAACCAAAGTGAAGATGTAGATCATTTAGTCGATCATTTTGTCAGTGCTGGTTTTATTTCAGATTTTATTCAAAACTCTTACAAATTACAAACAAAGTTCCCATGGTAAAGTAATTGAAATTTATTTTGAATATACATTGGCATGTATTAAAATTATCGAATAAAATACTAAGAGGAATTAAGAAATTTCTTTAATTTTTATTAACATTATTAACAAAAATGAATGGAATTAATGTATGGCATGATTAGTGCTTCGAATCTTCATGTTTCTTAACATTAATATAACTGGTGGCCTTACTATGACCATGACCATAACCATGGGCATAGCCATGTTCATGATGGTCATCATGACCAGCGGCATTAGCATGACCCAATTTATGGACAACAGCTTTGAAGCCACTGTGCTTATCGGCTGTGTATTCTACATGACGGGTAGTGCCATCGGCTTCCTTTAGAGTATAACTGCCTGCAAATACAAAAATTGAGAATTATTTTTGCTGCTAAAATATATTTTAAATTTGTTTTTACCTTCCACTTTGTCACCATCTCTGGTTTCCTTTTGACTTTTAATATCGCCAGTTTTGAGATCCTTAACACCATAAGAGAATTCATATTTGGCATGACCATCATGAGCATCATGACCATGATCATGACCACCATCGTGACCACCCAAGTGACCATGTCCATAACCATGATCGCTATCGTGTCCCCAACTATGAACTGCAGCATGACCATTATCATGACCATGTCCACCATGACCATGGCCATGAGAATCCTCTTTATGCTCCGTTACAACTGAATAGTGAACTTCTACACCTTTGCCATGATGATCATGTTCTGGATAAAAATGTCCTGCAGCTGTTAATCCCAAACCAGCCAAAAGTATGGTTAATGCAATGAAGGAATTCATTTTTATTAATTTCAATCAAATGTTGTGCAAATATTTGTAATTTATGGAGATTAAATTACTTGAAGAAAATCGAACTTAAACTGTGCCAATAATACGATTTAATTTTGTTATTTATAGTTTGAATATAAAATAAATAAATGTTTATTAATTATTTAGTTAATGAAACCTTTCAGTTATTTGTAGTTAAAAGTGAAGGTAACAGAAAAATAGTTGCAGTATTTGAGTGTCTGTTAATTAACATATCAATTGGCATATTATTTTCGGCTAAGTATTTAATCGTTGTGCCCCTATATGTTTAAACTCTTAAAAATAATCGATATCTTCCATGTGTTTTACTGCATGTGAAATATCGTTCAATAAAGCAATACTTTAGTAGTGTGTTCATGTAAATGTCATTGATAAAGTAGAATTTTTCCGACTGTATACAAGATAAAAATATTGTTGGAATCGAATTCAATTTCATGACATTTATACTTCACATATGTTTTTAGGCATGTGTTCGCCGGGATTATGAAGCACAGAAGTTCTACGATTTACATCGCATTTTTTTGGAACCAATCTTATAACATATATCGAATTTTAAATTGCTCAGACGTACCACAAAATCTTACTTATTAGCAAAATAAAACCCAAAAAAAAGCAACAATTAACTAAAAACTAACTTTTAATCACCGAACGTTTCTTATCTCGCTTTGTATAGAAAATTCCAATAAGTTGGGCTTGAAAAATGTATCAATTTGCTTCTGTAATAAGGATTTTTTTATAGATATCTCGATATGATTTAGGACTAGAATCTACTGTTATTTTTGCCGGCTCATGTCATTCGTTATCCTAATTAATTGCCATCAAAGGTTTCAAATTGCTTTGCCACTGAAATCTATGAATTGTCTCTATGAGTCTCGATATCTGAAGTTCCTTTGCCTTTACAAGAAAATGCTTCATCATCCACGTTAAAACAAGCAGTTCTAGTACATGGGTCAAGTTTTTTCAAGCTCCTCCTCAAAACATTATTTTGAATTGTTCATTGCTTGCATTACTGAGCTATAAACCTGTTCTACTACGATTAATGCTTTCGAAATTATTGCCTTTAAAATATTCAGCCAAATAACCTAATAAGCTGATAATGCATATTAGCTTATGTTTGCTATTGTCATTGCCCTTCCCATGTAGCTTCAACTAAGAAAAGTACAGCCTACCTCGGTCAAATTGAGATTCTAAACGCAATGTTTGCATTGAAAAGTACAAGATGAAAAACAACATTAATCCCGAACTTCTGGAAGCCCACACAATCTTTGGTGATAGTGAAAAAAATTAGCTTTTACTTGGAGACATCTGGTCGCCCCACAATCTTTGGTCGTAACTAATGGACTTAGTAGCAATCAAAAGGCAGACTCACATGATGCAGAAACACGGGGCCGTTACGAATAACACGTTGCTACAATAAAAATACACTCGACTAACGAAAAAATCAAGCGACAAGATTTTCATCGTGGTTTTTTAAAGTTTTTGACTCCATCAGAGACGTGGGAACTCCATTTTTGGAAAGTTCAACTGGTTGATCATAGCTGTGAATTCTCACGTGCATAGTAGCAGCCGCGCACTCAGAGAGTACAGCAGTGGTTCTTTCACCAGTAATATTGAACTTGGCTATGAGTAACCTTATTTCCTTGCCTACTTAATTGGTCGTTTAAACCCTTTACTAAGGATTATGATCGAGCTTTTCACACCAACACATCGACTAAAAAATTCAAGTCATCGACCAAGAAATGCAAACCATCAACGAAAAAATGCAACTCATCTACAAAATAAAAGGCAACTTATTGCCCAAGAAAATGGAAGCCTTCGACAAAAAGTGCAAGTCATCGATAAAACGCAAAATACCGATAATTTTGCCTGGTTTATATAGAGAACTTTTTGTTACTCGTTTGAAGAAAATAATTAGCTTCAACGCTTATATCTCTGGTCTCATGAAACGCCCGACCTTAGGGAAACCTGTTTTAAAATCCTTGAGACTATGGCTATTCAGCTAATTAGGTCCATTTTCACTACAAATTCAATTTTGTATCCAATTTTGTCCGATATGTATAGAGTACTTTTGTTTCTAATTTGCTTAGCTCTGTCACCTATAACTCCGTATCGGTACATAACGCCCGATCGTAAGGAAACCAGTATTGAAATCCTCGACCAGATAGCTATCGATTTTTAATCGATTTATTTTCTTGATTTTTCCAAATATTTCAATTATGTTAACTGTAAAAAGAATATAACCCACAGCTAACTTAACACACATTAAATTTGAGATACTAATTTTATTTTGTTGAGCCTATTTAATATAAATGGCACGAAACGTTAAATGACATCCGCGTGTATTATTTTAGGCTTCTGAGCTTCAGTTCCATCCAGGCCTCCAACTTCTTATGTATAATTTTATTTTTACATTTGTTTCCATTTGGTCTAGGTTAGTTTGAAAAATTAGTTAAAAATTGAGCAGAACAAATAGGCTATGTAATTCATAATCGAGGCGGGCACATCCCGAAAAAAAATAAATGCCATGAAATCAAATTCCATTCCAACAATATTATTGTCTTGAATTTTCCAGTGGGAAAAATTTTACTTTAACAATGTCCTAAATGTCATTTACATTAGCACACATCCAAAGTATTGTTTTATTGAACGATATTTCAATTGCAGTAAAATACATGAAAATTATCGATTATTTTTAACAGTCAAGACAAATAGGGTCATAACAGTTAAATACTTAGCCGAATATAATACGCCAATTGATATGTTAATTAACAAATAATCAAATACCACAACTATTTTTCTTGTTACCTTCACTTTTAACTAAAAATAACTGAAAGATTTCATTAACTAAATAACAAATAATAAAAATTTATTCTATTTTATTTTCAAACTATAAATAACAAAATTAAATCGTAGTACAAGCACAGTTTAAGTTCGATTTCCTTCAAGTAATTTAATCTCCATAAATTACAAATATTTGCCCAATATTTGATTGAAACTAATAAAAATGAATTCCTTTATTGCATTAACCGTACTTATGGCTGTTTTGGGATTAACAGCTGCAGGACATTTTTATCCAGAACATGATCATCATGGCAAAGGTGTAGAGGTGCACTATTCAGTTGTAACGGAGCATAAAGAGGATTCTCATGGTCATGATCATGGCGGACATGGTCATGATAGTGGACATACTGCAGTTCATAGTTGGGGCCACGATAGCGATCATGGTTATGGACATGGTCATTTGGGTGGTCACGATGGTGGTCATGATGATGGTCATGATAGTCATGATGGTCATGCTAAATATGAATTCTCTTATGGTGTTAAGGATCCCAAAACTGGCGATATTAAAAGTCAAAAGGAAACCAGAGATGGGGACAAAGTTGAAGGTAAAAACGAAAATTAAAAATATATTTCATAGGCAGACATAAATCTAAATTTGTATATTTACAGGCAGTTATACCTTAAAGGAAGCCGATGGCACTACCCGCCATGTAGAATACACAGCCGATAAGCACAGTGGCTTTAAAGCTGTTGTCCATAAATTGGGTCATGCTCATGTCGCTGGTCATGATGACCATCATGAACATGGTTATGCCCATGGTTATGGTCATGGTCATGGCAAGGCCACAAGCTATATTAATGTTAAGAAACATGAAGATTCGAAGCACTAATCATGCCATACATTAGTTCCATTTATTCTTAATAATGTTAATAAAGATTAAAGAAGTTTGTTAAATTGTTATAATTATATGTGATACCTTTAATAGAACCCAGTATACATATTAAAAATGAATTTTAATAACTTTACCAAGGGAAATTTTTTGTAATTTCTAAGATTCTTAAATAAAATCAGAAATAAAACCAGGACTGATAAAATGTCGACTAAGTGATCTACAATATCTCTATCTTGGCTGATAAATTTTGATGTGTCCACCATATAATCCGAACCCTACACTTCCATATTATATTGGGTTGTTCGGAAAGTAATTTCTTTTTTTTCCGACAGAGGATTTAATTATATTTTTTTGCAGCCAACTTCACACTTAAGCCGTATAATTTTTATATGCTTTCAGAACCCTTGTTATATGGGCTTGGGTGTAAATAATTCCAATTAATTCTGCGCAGTAGTTTTTGGTTGGTGCCCTTTTAAATATGGAGAGCGATAGCCAGCATTTTCGACATATATTACTGTTTTCTTAAAGAACTGGTAAAAATGCTGTTCAAGCCAGAAAGAAATTGGCGGTTTTGTGAAAGTGTGTTGACAGTACGCCAGTGCCATAATTGGTTCGCTGAATTTTGATTCGATAATTTTAATATCGAAGATGCACCACGTTCGGGAAGGCCGGTTGAAGCTGATAAAGACGGGGTAAAGGCATTAGTTGATGCGAACCGGTGAATAACAACACGTGAGATCAGATTGAGGTTAAATTTATCAAATTCAGTAGTTTATGACCACTTGATTGATATTATACTAAAACTGTCTTTCATTTCCACAAAAAAAAACGAAATTACTTTACTTTAGAATTCTCTTCAATACTTCTTTACAAATTATTTTCCTATGTTCACCTTCCTTCAACTGAAAACTTTGTTTGATTAAAATCCTCCTCTAATTTATAAGAAACTTTAAATAATTCTTTACAGCTTCCGGAAACATATAGAAAGCATTGGGTCTTTCTTAAGCACTTCCTGTGGAATATAACATTGTTCAAATGTCTGACACGGCTTCGCACTCAAAATGTCCAGTTTTCATGGATCTGGCTCATAAATCAAGCAGCTGTGATTGTGGCTTATTCGGGACTTTGGAAAATTCCACAAGAAAAGATTTTTAATGTAGTCCTTGTGCCCGATTGGTGGCACGATTTTGATACTCACATCTGTACCTCAGGATTTAAAAATAGTTAGACGTACACAAGCTGTTCTTTGTTTAATAATGAGTGATCATTTGATTGCAGGTACTCCCATATACACACATACATAATTTGACACTTCAACCCTTCAGTCAGGATTACACCTAGCTTCTCAGATCACTTGTAAGTTAAGTTAGGTAAGAGGACGTGTACTTGTCAATTAATTGACAAATTGACCCATTGTACAACGCCCTAGTTTCTCACTTATGTTGTGTGTGTTAATTTTATATATGTGTGGCGGATCCGAACGACAGATTTTTTGAGAAAATTTTCATGGCAATTTTATTTACTTTCAGAGTTTTTGCCAGAAATCTGCTGAGAGGAAGTCGCCGAAGAAATATTTTTCATATTTCGTTTAGTTGGAGATACCTGGCCTGGGGTTTGAACCGAGCCTCACGTCTAATAAGCCAACACACAGCTTTCAGTAAAATAATTTTGAACGTACAAATTGATGAGTGACCCCACTTTTGTTATCAAGTAATTGAAACATTTTTCTCCTGGTACGTTTCTTAGATCGTTTGTTGTTGCATGACTTTTATTTTGAGTCTTTGGCGATTATTACCATGGATAATAAATTTGTTTATAAAAAATTTTATTATTTTTTTTTTATTAAAAGAAAACTAAACAAATGTATTTATTGTGTGATAGATTTGTACACACAAATAATTGCTTTTGTTATTTATAACTGTAATCAACCTTTTTTAACCTTTATTTAACAAAACTTTACCTCTTATGACCTGAACATGAACGATTTGTTTTTGTAAATTTTTTATACACTCATGTGCAACTTTATGTTTTAATATAAAGAATAGAAAAGAATGGTACGCATTTATGCGTAAAAATGGAAAAATATTTCTTTGACAACTTCCTCTCAGCAGATTTGGGGAAAAAACTCTGAGAGTGTAAATAAAATTGACATGAAAAGTTTCTCAAAAATCTGTCGCCCGAAGTCGACTTTAAACTGTAGGTTCCGCTACTAATGTAATTATAATTAACTCACACAACATAAATGGTGTGAGAAACTAGGTCGTAATCCTGACTAAAGAGTTGTAATGACCAATTATGTGTATGTCTCAAATTGCTTATAATTCTCCGCAATTACGATTCATACAGCAAACGTAAATTAGCTTTCAGATACGTTGATATTGTTTTTTTTTTTATTAAAAGAAAACTAAACAAACGAATTTATTTTGTAGTAGATTTGTACAAACAAATAATTGTTTTTATTTTTATAACAGTAATCAATATTTTTTAACCTTAATTTAGCAAAAATTTACCTCTTATGACCTGAACATGAACCATTTGTTTTTGTAAAAATGTTTGTATACTTTTTATATCTTTTATAGCACAAATAAAATACTCATGTGTTTCGTTATTTTTATTTTTTATTGGAAGTAATTGAAGCGAATGGTGTACCTCAGGTTCAAAAAGTTGTTAATAAGAACCAAAAGCTTTATAATTATGGTATCCTTTGAGTAGTTATTCTTTCAAGTACTGAAAGAAATATTGCAATTACAGAAGGCTTATTACAAGTGAGGCCACGGTTTAAACCCCAGGTCAGACACCTCAAACAAATCGAAATATGGAAAAAGTATCTCTTTGGCGATTTCCTCTCAGCAGATTTCTAGCATATTAAAATAGGAATAAAATTGCTATGAAAAAGCTTCTCTTTCTCGGAGTCGAGAGTAAGTCCCTCCAGTCAGAGATAAAATTAACACACACAACATGGGTGAAGTGAGAAGCTAGGTTGTAATCCTGACTGACGGGTTGTAATGACCAATTATGTGTGTTATTTAATCACATAGTACGGAATCGAGAATAATACATAAAATATCGACATTTCCTTATTGAAGTAGGTGAATCGCCTTATCCGGGTTTATTTCTGGTTGTAGATGCGACGCTACCCCGCTATAACTCTTCGAAGGAGAAGTTCATCTGAACTCTACTATCCTTACTATTTGTACAGTTTAAACCAGATTTAGCGCAAGTGTTTGTGGGCAGACGTAATTTTGAGAAATCTTGTAAATAATTTCGCTAACCTTATCATACCTTATTATAGCAGATTTAAACTGTATTAAAGTAAACCAAGTTTATCCCACAAGTGAACATATTATCTTGGACACAGCAACGTATCTACATTTCTCAGGAATTAACCACAACCAGATACAAAACATGTAGGATATCTCTTACCGTCCATTTCATCGCATGCTTTACTCTTTGTGAGCAAAATACTAAATTTTTTTAGGTTTCCTTATTGCACGAATGGAAGAATACGTCTTAAATAATTAGGTGACGTTTTTCCATTTAACTACGCGTTCTCTTTTGTTATTTCGAACTTTATCATCCCATTTTCCTTTCTTTTACTTGTTGTGGAGCTTCCGTTTTTGTGCTGTTCTGCCCATTCTATTTGTTATAATAGTTCTGATCAGAAAATTTCCGCCTATCTAGGTTTAAACTTGGGAAAAATCTGTTGATATTAAAAAGGATGATGAAGTTAATTGCACTTAAAAACAATTTTTCAAAACATCTGTAGATAATATACCGACAAAGATTCTGAAATATTAGCAGTACTTCCAGTACGTCTAATGCAGCCAAGACCACCGTCACTTCTATTTTTCGAGAATTACTTTGTAATAATTCTCACATTCTTTTTTTCATAGTGTTAAGCATAAATACATAATGTCAGACAATCAATCAGACAATCGCAAGTACCCAGAGTCGCTGGTGGGAATCGAACCCACGGTCTTGGCACTTCGCAGTTCAGCACACCACCAACTAGGCCATCGGGTAACTCAAATAAGGATTAAGGATAACCAGAAAGTCCGGAAAATTTTATAATTTGGTCATCAATTAGTGTGCTTAGAATTGCTGTGTTATACGAAGCTATTTAAATGCAGATTCCAAATCATGATGATGAAAACACTTCTCCGTAATACACAATTTTTTTTACAATTTCACCCTGCTAACCACCAGGATTTCACTCAATAGTTCGATTTTAATTCTATTTTGTTGTATGGTTGATAAAAAGTTAGTGTTAGTTTCTCTCTCTTAATTCTTACCGTCATAATCTTCCCGGTAGCTGTAAAGAATTTCATATAAATTAGAGCGCTTTTCTTTAACAGAGTTTTCAGTTGCAGGAAAGTGGATATAGGAAAATAATTTGTAAAGAAAACTTCTGGAGAATACTGATGAGATAGAAGCAAATGATAATACGAAAGTGCTAGGTCCGGTTTATATAGTGAACACATTGTAGTTTGCCAACCAAAATGGAGATATTGTAGATCATATAGACGGTCATTCAGATTTTGTTTAAGAATCTTAGAAATTACAAACAAAGTTCCCATGTTAAAGTATTTGAAATTTATTTTGAAGGTACATTGGCATGTATTAAAAGTATGGAATAAAATACTAACAGGAACTAAGAAATTTCTTTAATTTTTATTAACAATATTAACAACAATGAATGGAATTAATGTATGGCATGATTAGTGCTTCGAATCTTCATGTAATTTAACATTAATGTAGCTGGTGGCCTTGCCATGACCATGACCATAACCATGGGCATAACCATGTTCATGATGATCATCATGACCAGCGGCATGAGCATGACCCAATTTATGGACAACAGCTTTGAAGCCACTGTGCTTGTCGGCTGTATATTCTACATGGCGGGTAGTGCCATCGGCTTCCTTTAAAGTATAGCTGCCTACAAATACACAAATTGAGATTTATTCTTGAGGATGAAATATACTTTTAATTTTCATTCCTACCTTTAACTTTGTCCCCATCTCTGGTTTCCTTTTGACTTTTAATATCGCCAGTTTTGGGATCCTTAACACCATAAGAGAATTTATATTTAGCATGACCATCATGACTATCATGACTATGATCATGACCACCATCGTGACCACTCAAGTGACCATGTCCATAACCATGATCGCTATCGTGGCTCGAACTGTGAACTTCAGCATGTCCATTATCATAACCATGTCCGCCATGACCATGACCATGAGAATCCTCTTTATGCTCAGTTACAACTGAATAGTGTACTTCTACACCTTTACCATGATGATCATGTTCTGGATAAAAATGTCCTGCAGTTGTTAAACCCAGAACAGCCATAAGTACGGTTAATGTAACGAAGGAATTCATTTTATTTTTATTAGTTTCAATCAAATGTTGTGCAAATATTTGTAATTTATGGAGATTAAATTACTTGAAGGAAATTGAACTTAAACTGTGTCCCTACTACGAATTAATTTTGTTATTTATAGTTTGAAAATAAAATAGAATAAATTTTTATTCATTATTTTTTAGTTAATGAAACCTTTGAGTTATTTTTAGTTAAAAGTGAAGGTAACAAGAAAAATAGTTGTGGTATTTGATTATTTGTTAATTAACATATCAATTGGCATATTTTCTGTTGCTAAGTATTTAACTGTTATGACCCTATTTGTCTTGACTGTTAAAAATAATCGATAACTTTCATGTATTTTACTGCAATTGAAATATCGTTCAATAAAGCAATACTTTGGATGTGTGCTAATGTAAATAACATTTAAGACATTCTTTAAGTAAAATTTTTCCCAGTGGAAAATTCAAGACAATAATATTGTTGGAATGGAATTTGATTTCATGGCATTTATTGTTTTTCGGGATATGCCCGCCTCGATTATGAATTACATAGCCTATTTGTTCTGCTCAATTTTTAACTAATTTTTCCAACTAACCTAGACCAAATGTAAACAAATGTAAAAATTAAAATGATACATACGAACGTGGAGGACTGGATGGAACTGAAACTCAGGAGCCTAAAATAATACAAGCAGATGTCATTTAACGTTTCGTATCACTTGTATTAATATGTGTTAAGGTAGCTATGGGTTGTTAAGTTAACAGGTTTCCTTACGGTCGGGCGTTACGTACCGATACGGAGTTATAGGTGACAGAGCTAAGCAATTTAGAAACAAAAGTGCTCTATACATATCGGGTAAAATCGGATAAAAAATTGAACTGGTAGGGGAATTGGACCTAATTAGCTGAATAGCCATAGTCTCAAGGGGTTTAAAACAGGTTTCTGTACGGTTTCATGAGACCGGGCGTTTCATGAGACCGGAGATATAAGCGTCGGAGCTAATTATTTTCTACAAACGAGTAACAAAAAGTTCTCTACATAAACCGGGCAAAATTGTCGGTATTTTGCGTTTTGTCGATAACTTGCACTTTTTGCCGAAGACTTCCATTTTCTTGGGCAACACATTACCTTTTATTTTGTAGATGACTTGCATTTTTTGGTCGATATGTTGCAGTTTTTGGTCGATGTGTTGCATTTTTTGGTCGATGATAAATATATCAGCTTATTAGGTCTACAATATTGTATGGCGAAAAACGTGAACTACAAATATTTTGTCACAAAAACAACTGCATACAACATGAGCGATAATTTTAAAGGCAATAATTTCGAAAGCATTAATCGTAGTACGATAGGTCTTATAGCTCAGTAATACCGGCAACGAACAAATCAAAATAATGTTTTGAGGAGGAGCTTGAAAAAAATTAGCCCACATGCTAGAGCTGCTTGTTTTAACTTGGATGATAAAGCATTTTCTTGTAAAGGCCAATGAACTTCAGATAAAAACAACAGGAAATTCTAGTCCTAAATCATAACGAAATTTCTATAACAAATCCTTATTAAAGAAGCAAATTGATACACTTTTCAAGCCTAACTTATTGGAAATTCCTGTACAAAGCGAGATAAGAAACGTTTGGTGATTAAAAGTTAATTTTTAGTGAATTGTTGTTCTTTTTGGCTTTTTTTTACTAAAAAGTAAGATTATGTGGTACGTCTGAGCAATTTAAAATTCGATATACGGTGAAATTGGTTCCAAAAAAAATGCGATGTAAATCGTGGAATTACGGTACTTCATAATCGCGGTGGACTTAGGTATTTGTCATACATATCTAAAATATAAATGCCATGAAATTGAATTCGATTCCAACAATATTCTTGTATTGAATTTTCCATTGAGAAAAATTTTAATGTCCTAAATGTCATTTACACATACAAAGTATTGCTTTATTAAACGATATTTCAATTGCAGTAAAATACATGAAAGATATCGATTATTTTTAACAGACAAGACAAATAGGTGCATAACAATTAAACACTTAGCAAAAGAAAATATGCCAATTGATATGTTAATTAACAAATAATAAAATACCACAACTGTGGTTTCTGTTACCTTCACTTTTAACTAAAAATAACTGAAAGGTTTCATTAACTAAAAAATAATGAATAAAAATTTTATTATTCTATTTTCAAACTATAAATAACAAAATTAAATCGTAGTACAACCACAGTTTAAGTTCGATTTCCTTCAAGTAATTTAATCTCCATAAATTACAAATATTTGCACAACATTTGATTGAAACTAATAAAAATGAATTCCTTCATTGCATTAACCGTACTTATGGCTGTTTTGGGATTAACAGCTGCAGGACATTTTTATCCAGAACATGATCATCATAGTAAAGGTGTAGAGGTGCAATATTCAGTCGTAACGGAGCATAAAGAGGATTCCCATGGTCATGGTCATGGCGCACATGGTCATGATAATGGACATGCTGCAGTTCATAGTTGGGGCCACGATAGCGATCATGGTTATGGACATGGTCATTTGGGTGGTCACGATGGTGGTCACGATGGTGGTCATGATCAAGGTCTTGAGGGTCATGATAGTCATGATGGTCATGCTAAATATGAATTCTCTTATGGTGTAAAGGATACCAAAACTGGCGATATTAAAAGTCAAAAGGAAACCAGAGATGGTGACAAAGTGGAAGGTAAAAACAAATTTAAAATATATTTTAGAAGCAAAAATAATTCTCAATTTTTGTATTTACAGGCAGCTATACTCTAAAAGAAGCCGATGGCACTACCCGCCATGTAGAGTATACAGCCGATAAGCACAGTGGCTTTAAAGCTGTTGTTCATAAATTGGGTCATGCTGATGCCGCTGGTCATGATGACCACCATGAACATGGTTATGCCCATGGTTATGGTCATGGTCATGGTAAGGCCACCAGCTATATTAATGTTAAGCTACATGAAGATTCGAAGCACTAATCATGCCATACATTAGTTCCATTTATTGTTAATATTGTTAATAAAGAATAAAGAAGTTTGTTAAACTGTTATAATTATATGTGATACCTTTAATAGAACCCAGTATATTCATATATAAAATATATATAAAAATATATATTAATTTTAATTACTTTACCAAGGGAATTTTTTGTAATTTCTAAGATTCTTGAATAACCCAAGTGATCTACAATATCTCTATCTTAGCTGATAAATTTCAATGTGTCCACCATATAATCCGAACCTTACGCTTCCATATTACAATTTGTTTCCAACTCAGTAGAATTCTCTTGAATACTTCTTTAAAAATTATTTTCCACTTTCTTTCAACTACGCAAGCGCAAAACATCAACTGTCGATGACAGTAGAATTGTGCGATACAGCAAAATGAATTCTTCGGCGTATGCAAAAAAAAATTCAAAAGGATCTGAATCTTGCCGTAATTGGCGCTACTATTCGTACTATTCGTAGGCGTCTGATGGACAACTATTTATTCGCAAGAAGTCCACGATAGGTGCCATTGCTGACGAAAGAAACAGGTATTAGTACGCTTAAATTTTGCCTAAGAACATATCAATTGGCCGAAAGAAAAATGGAGAACATACTGTGGACCGACGAAAACAAAATTGTTTCATTTGGTGGCACTGGGTCTAGACAGTATGTTAGATGTCCGCACAGCACCAAATATAAAGCTCAGTATACATAAAAGAAAGTTAAACATGGTAGTGCAAAACTAATGATATGGGGAAGGTTTTCATATAATGGTGTAGGCCCAATACATCCAATTAGAGACATAATGGATAGGAACGTCTATGTTGGCGTTTTGAGAGAAGTGATGTTACCATACTCCACGCCTCTAAGATGGATATTCCAATAAGATAATGACCCGAAACACACCAGTAAATTGGCAAATGAGTGGTTTAGGGTTAATGGGGTAAAGGTTATGGCGTGGCCAGTTCAGTCTCCTGACCTTAATCCCATAGAACATCTATGGGGAGATGTTAAAAGTATGTTGCAGAGAAAAAACCTTCAAATGCAAAAGAACTATGGATCACAGTGCGCGATGCGTGGCATCAAATTCATTTAAAGAGATGCCAAGATCTTAGTGACTCAATGCCTCGTAGATGTGCTGAATTCATTAAAAACAATGGTTATTCAACCAAATACCAAAATAACTTTACTATTTTAAGATAATATCAAACTTTTGTGCCTTTTGTTTAAAAATTATTAGGTTGTTTGCTAACACTCCTATTATTTTGAACAATTAATTTTGAGAGTAATCTTTACTTATATAAAATATTTTTAGTTTTCGTTGTTTTAATTAAATAATTAAGTGTTAAAAAATTAGAAAATGAATTAGAAATAAATTTTAAGTCAAAAAAATTTGATAATTTCTTTTTTATTTTTCTTAATTTTAAACTTTGCTTTTAAATGAAGGGCGCTCCTATTATTTTGAACACAACTGTATATATAAGTTGTACTCTGTTTAATAACGAACGATCAATTGATTGCAGGTACTCCCATATACACACATACATAATTGGACATAACAACCCTTCAGTCAGGATTACGACCTAGCATCTTACATCACTTATATTGTGACTGTTAAATTAATAAATGTGTGGTGAGACCTACAGTTTAAAATCGACTACCAACGATATATTTTTAAAAACCTTTTTTGGCAGTTTTATTTACTCTCAGAGTTTGTACCAGAAAGCTGCTGAGATTAAGTCGCCGAACTCCCATATAAATCAAGTAAAAATATAATTTAGTTCCGGTGTACCTTTTGGCAGCTTTCAATAAGAGCATTTTGATCTGACAAATGAATGAGTGACCCCACTTTTATTATCAAGTAATTAAAACATTTTACTACTGGTACCTATGATAGATCGTTTGTTGTTGCAATACTTTTATTTTGAGTCTTTGGCGATTATTACCCACTGAGTTACTCCGCAAATTGTAAATTTGTTTATAAAAAAATGTTAATATTTTTTAATTTTGGTTTATTAAGAGAAAACTAAACAAATGTATTTATTGTGTGATAGATTTGTACACACAAACAATTGCTTTTATTATTTATAATGGTAATCAAACTTTTTTAACCTTTAAACAATATTTAATAAAAATTAACTTCTTAAGACCTGAACATGAATCATTTGTTTTTGTAATTTTTTTATATCTTTCGTAGCATAAATAAAACACTCATGTGATACTTTATGTTTTAATATAAAGAATAGCAAAGTATGGTGCGCATATGTGTACCTCAGGTTCAAAAGCTCTTTAATTAGACCCAAAGGTCTTAAAGTAATTGTAGTCTTCAAAGCATTTATTTTCTCATGGCGTCCTAAGCATAACACTATCACTTATAAGAATAATATCTTGTTGTGTTATGTTAATTATAATAAATAAATAAATAATCGTTAGGTAGTATGTTGGCTTATTAGACATGAGGTCACGGTTCAAACCCGACTGCCTCTCAGCATATTTCTAGAAAAAACTCTGAGAGTAAAATAAAATTGCCATGAAAAGTTTCTTAGAAATCTGTCATTGGGAGTCGACTATAAACTGTAGGCCCGCCACCCATGTATAAAATTAACACACACAACATAAGTGGTGTGAGAAACTAGTTTCTAACCCTGGCTGTCGGGTTGCAATGACCAATTATATGTGTTATTAAGCACATAGTATGGCATCGAGAAGAATACATAGAATATTGACATTTCCTTATTAAAGTAGGCGAACTGCCTTATCCGCGTTTGGATTCTGGTTGTAGATGCGACCGTTACAACTCTTAGAAGGAGAAGTTCATCTGAACAGTACTATTCTTAAACAGCAGAGTTTAAACCAGATTTAGCAAAAGTCTTTGTGGCAGACGTAATTTTTGAGATATCTTGTAAATAATTTTGGTAATCTCATTATACCTTTTCTTGGCAGATTTAAACTGTATTAAAGTAAACCAAGTTTATCCTACAAGAGAATATTATTTCTTGGACACAGCAATGTATCCACATTTCCCAGGAATTAACCACAACCCAATACAAAACATGAAGGATATCTCTTACCGGCCATTTTATTGTATGTTTTACCCTTTGTGAGAAAAATACTTGTCGTCAATTTTTTTAGTTTTCCTTATTGCACGAATGGAGGAATACGTCTTAAATAATTATATGACGATGTCCCATTTAACTATGCATTCTTTCTTGTTATTTCGAACCTTATCATCCCATTTTCCCTTCTTTTACTTGTTGCTGAGCTTCAGATTTTGTGCTGCTCTAACCATTCTATTTGTTATAATACTTCTGGTCAGAAAATTTCCGCTTTCCAGCTTCGAACTTATGAAAAATCTATCGATACAAAAAGTTAAGATAATGAAATTAATTGCACTTAAAAAAATTTCAAAACATCTGCAGCTAATATACCAACAAAAATTCTGAAATATCAGCAGTACTTGTAGTACGTCTAATGCAGCCACGAATATTTTTAGTGTAAAAACCACCGAGAATTACCTTGTAATAATTCTCACTTGCTTTTTTTCTATATAATGTCAAACAAAAAATCAGACAATCGTAAAAACCCAAATTAGCTGGTGGGAATCGAACCCACGTTCTCGGCACTTTGAAGTTCAGCGCACCACCAACTAGATAATCGGTGGATTAAGGACAATCAAACCGTCCAGAAAATTTTATAATTTGGTCATCAATTAGTGTGCTTAGAATTGCTGTATTATATGAAGCTAATTTATAAATGCAGATTCCAAATCATGATGATGAAAACACTTCTCCATAAAGCACTATTTTCTTTTTACAATTTCACCCTGCTAACCACCAGGGTTTCACTCAATAGATCGCTTTTAATTCTGTTTCGTAGTATGATTTATAACGAGTTACTGTTAGTTTCCCAGAACTTAATTCTTACCAGCATAATCTTCCCGGTAACTGTAAAGAATTTCATATAAATTAGAGCGCTTTTCTTTAACAAAGTTTTCAGTTGCAGGGAAGTGGACATCAGAAAATAATTTGTAAAGAAACCTTCTGGGGAATACTGATGAGATAGAAGCAAATGATAATACGAAAGTGCTAGGTCCGGTTTATATAGTGAACACATTGTAGGTTGATAACCAAAATGGAGATATTGTAGATCATATAGACGGTCATTCTGTCAGCGCTGGTTTCATTTCAGATTTTGTTTAAGAATCTTAGAAATTACAAACAAAGTTCTCATGTTAAAGTATTTGAAATTTATTTTGAAGGTACATTGGAATGTATTAAAAGTATGGAATAAAATACTAACAGGAACTAAGAAATTTCTTTAATTTTTATTAACAATATTAACAACAATGAATGGAATTAATGTATGGCATGATTAGTGCTTCGAATCTTCATGTTTCTTAACATTAATGTAGCTGGTGGCCTGACCATGACCGTGACCATAACCATGTTCATGATGGTCATCATGACCAACGGCATGGGCATGACCCAATTTATGGACAACAGCTTGGAAACCACTGTGCTTATCGGCTGTGTATTCTACATGGCGGGTACTGCCATCGGCTTCCTTTAGGGTATAACTGCCTGCAAATAAACAAATTGAATTTTATACATGAAGATGAAATATATTTTCATGTTTCGTTTTACCTTCCACTTTGTCACCATCTCTGGTTTCCTTCTGACTCTTAATATCGCCAGTTTTGGGATCCTTAACACCATAAGAGAATTCATATTTAGCATGGCCATCATGATCATTAGCATGACCACCATCGTGACCATGTCCATAACCATGATCGCCTTCGTGTCCCCAACTATGAACTGCAGCATGTCCATTATCATGACCATGTCCGCCATGACCATGACCATGAGAATCCTCTTTATGTTCCGTTACAACTGAGTAGTGGACCTCTACACCTTTATCATGATGATCATGTTCTGGATAAAAATGACCTGCTGCAGCAAATCCAACGACTGCTATAAGTAGGGCTAACGAAACGAAGGTATTCATTTTAATTTAAGAAAAATTTATCAAAATCTAGAGTTTTTCGAGGATAATTGTTTAAAAGAATTTAAAATTAAACTGTGCTTCTACATCAATCTGAAACGTTTATTTATAGTAAGAAATACGAAAAGCGAAAACAGAATATGATCGTACATTGTCCAGAATTCTGACTAAAATTGTGAATGTTCAGGAATTTAAATTGCATCGATTCTACTTGCAGAAAAATAAAAATAAAATTTCTTAAAAAGACTTTTATACATGCCCTAGTAACCTTTAAAACTATTTCAAGTTTTGGGCTGAAAATTATGGAAGTAAAGTATATTCCACATATCTGCTGTGGGAAGTGGTCCTAAATCAATCAAGTCTAATGCATTAACCTTCAGCAAAAATATTTGAGTTAACATCACAGCTGTTTTATACGTAGCTTGCTTTTTTTAAAAACTAAATTTTTTTACTTTCACTTTTAAAGTAATTGAAAGGTTTTATTAACCATATTATGGACAATGTACTCGTATTCTGTTTTCGTTTTACGTATTTCTAACTATAAATAAACGATTCAAATTAATGTAGAAGCACAGTTCAATTTTAAATTCTTTTAAACAATTATCCTCGAAAAACTCTAGATTTGATAAATTTTATAAAAATGAATTCCTTCGTTCCGTTAGCCATACTTATAGCAATCGTTGGATCTGCTGTTGCAGGTCATATTTACCCAGAACATGATCATCATGGTAAAGGTGTAGAGGTGCACTATTCAGTTGTAACGGAGCATAAAGAGGATTCTCATGGTCATGGTAATGGCGGACATGGTCATGATAATGATCATGCTGCAGTTCATAGTTGGGGACACGATAGCGATCATGGTTATGGTCATTTGGGTGGTCACGATGGTGGTCATGATCATGGTCATGATGGTCATGATGGTCATGCTAAATATGAATTCTCTTATGGTGTTAAGGATCCCAAAACTGGCGATATTAAAAGTCAAAAGGAAACCAGAGATGGTGACAAAGTTGAAGGTAAAAACGGAAATTTAAAATATATTTCATATGCAGACATAAATCTAAATTTGTATATTTACAGGCAGTTATACCTTAAAGGAAGCCGATGGCACTACGCGCCATGTAGAATACACAGCCGATAAGCACAGTGGTTTCAAAGCTGTTGTCCATAAATTGGGTCATGCTGATGCCGCTGGTCATGATGGCCATCATGAACATGGTTATGCTCATGGTTCTGGTCATGGTCATGGCAAGGCCACCAGCTATATTAATGTTAAGAAACATGAAGATTCGAAGCACTAATCATGCCATACATTAATTCCATTTATTGTTAATATTGTTAATAAAAATTAAAGAAATTTCTTAAACTGTTATAATATTATTCGATAGTTTTAATACATCCCAGTATATTCAAAACATACCTGTTAAGTAATGATTAGTAATTTGATTACTTTTTTTTTGAATGGTGAAATAATGATTACAATTACGATTATTTTTGGTTAAATAGTTAATAATTGATTACGATTACAAAAGAATCAAAAAATAATCAGGATTACTGACGATTAGTCTAATAATCAAAAAGAATCAAAAGTAATCCAAAAGTAATCAATTTATTTTCAATTTGAATTCTTTTTGAACTTGGAATTCTTTTTGAACATTTGAAAAGAATCAAAAAGAATTGTTTAAAACAATTTGATTATTTTTAGACTACTTTTGATTCTTTTTGATTATTAGACTAATCTGATTATTAGACTAATCCTGATTATTTTTTGATTCTTTGGTAATCGTAATCAATTAGTAATTCGAAAAAATTGTTCATAGAATTAAATAATCATTACGATTCTCTTTAAAAAGTAATGTAATTGATTACTAATCGTAATCGAAATTTAACAGGTATGATTCAAAATAAATATGAACTACTTTACCATGAGAACTTTGTTTGTAATTTGCAAGAGTTTTGAATAAAATCTAAAATAGAACCAACACTGACAAAATGATCGACTAAATGATCTACAATATCTCCATTTTGGTTGGCAAATTTCAATGTGTCCACTGTATAATCCGTACCTCCCGCTTCCATATTATAATTTCTTTCCAACTCATTAGAATTCTCTTGAATACTTCTTTAAAAATTATTTTCCTATGGTCACCTTCTTTCAACTTAAAACTTTGTTAGATGCGCGCTCTAATTTATATGAAATTCTTTACAGCTACAGGGAAGATTATGCGGGCAAGAATTAAGTTCTGAGAAACTGACACTAACTCGTTATCAACCACACTACAAAATAGAATTAAAATCAAACTATTGAGTTAAACTCTGGTGGTTAGCAGGGTGAAATTGTAAAAAGAAAATAGTGCATTATGGAGAAGTGTTTTCATCATCATGATTTGGAATCTGCATTTATAAATAGCTTCGTATAACACAGCAATTCATCACTAATTAATGACCAAATTATAAAATTTTCCGGACTTTCAGGTTATCCTTAATCCTTATTTGAGTGCCCCGATGGCCTAGTTGGTGGTGTGCTGAACTTAAAAGTGCCGAGACCGTGGGTTTGATTCCCACCAGCGACTCTGGGTGCTTGCGATTGTCAGATTTTTTGTGTAACATTATATATGCTTAACACTATGAAAAAAAGAAAGTGAGAATTATTACAAAGTAACTCTCGAAAAATAGAAGTGACGGGTGGTCTTGGCTGCATTAGACATTTTGCAAGTACTGCTAATATATCAGAATTTTTGTTGGGATATTAGCTCAAGATGTTTAGAAAAAATTTTTAAGTGCAATTAACTTCAGCATCCTTTTTAATATCAACAGATTTTTCTCAAGTTTGAAGCTAGATAAGCGGAAATTTTCTGATCAGATGTATTATAACAAATAGAATGGGCAGAGCAACACAAAAGCTGAAGCTCAGCAACAAATAAAAGAAGGGAAAATGGGATGATAAAGTTCATAATAACGAAAGAGAATGCGTAGTTAAATGGAGGACATCGTCATCTAATTATTCTAGACATGTTCCTCCATTTGTGCAATTAAGAAAATTACAAAAAAATTGATATCTGGGCGAGCACGTGATTTTGTTATAATTGACAAATAGTTTGATCTCAAAGGCGAAAGCGTACAATGAAATGGCCAATAAGAGATATCCTTCTCTATTTTATTTGGGCTATGAAAGATATAAAAAGTATACAAAAATTTTTTACAAAAACAATTCGTTCATGTACAGGTTATAAGAGGTAAATTTTTGCTAAATAAACCTTAAAAAACGTTGATTACTGTTATAAATAATAAAAGCAATTATTTGTTTGTACAAATCTACTACAAAATAAATTCGTTTGTTTAGTTTTCTTTTAATAAAAAAAACGTATCTGAAAGCTAATTTACTGTTTGCTGTATGAATCGTAATTGCGGAGAATTAAAAGCAATTTGAAGGCATACACATAATTGGTCATTACAACTCTTTAGTCAGGATTACGACCTAGTTTCTCACACCATTTATGTTGTGTGAGTTAATTTAATTATACATTAGTAGCGGAACCTACAGTTTAAAGTCGACTTCGGGCGACAGATTTTTGAGAAACTTTTCATGGCAATTTTATTTACACTCTCAGATTTTTTTCCCCAAATCTGCTGAGAGGAAGTCGTCAAAGAAATATTTTTCCATTTTTATGCATAAATGCGTACCATTCTTTTCTATTCTTTATATTAAAACATAAAGTTGCACATGAGTGTATAAAAAATTTACAAAAACAAATGGTTCATGTTCAGGTTATAAGAGGTAAAGTTTTGTTAAATAAAGGTTAAAAAAGGTTGATTAGTAACTCCATGTTGGTGGAGTAACTCCATGGTAATAATCGCCAAAGACTCAAAATAAAAGTCTTGCAACAACAAACGATCTAAGAAACGTACCAGGAGAAAAATGTTTCAATTACTTGATAACAAAAGTGGGGTCACTCATCAATTTGTACGTTCAAAATTATTTTACTGAAAGCTGTGTGTTGGCTTATTAGACGTGAGGCTCGGTTCAAACCCCAGGCCAGGTATCTCCAACTAAACGAAATATGAAAAATATTTCTTCGGCGACTTCCTCTCAGCAGATTTCTGGCAAAAACTCTGAAAGTAAATAAAATTGCCATGAAAATTTTCTCAAAAAATCTGTCGTTCGGATCCGCCACTCATGCATAAAATTAACACACACAACATAAGTGAGAAACTAGGGCGTTGTACAATGGGTCAATTCGACCTCCGGGTACTGTACTTGTCTTAATTGACAAGTACACGTCCTCTAACCTAACCTAACTTACAAGTGATCTGAGAAGCTAGGTGTAATCCTGACTGAAGAGTTGAAGTGTCAAATTATGTATGTGTGTATATGGGAGTACCTGCAATCAAATGATCATTCATTATTAAACAAAGAACAGCTTGTGTACGTCTAACTATTTTTAAATTCTGAGGTACAGATGTGAGTATCAAAATCGTGCCACCAATCGGGCACAAGGACTACATTAAAAACCTTCTCTTGTGGAATTTTCCAAAGTCCCGAATAAGCCACAATCACAGCTGCTTGATTTATGAGCCAGATCCATGAAAACTGGACATTTTGAGTGCGAAGCCGTGTCAGACATTTGAACAATGTTATATTCCACAGGAAGTGCTTAAGAAAGACCCAATGCTTTCTATATGTTTCCGGAAGCTGTAAAGAATTATTTAAAGTTTGTTATAAATTAGAGGAGGATCTTAATCAAACAAAGTTTTCAGTTGAAGGAAGGTGGACATAGGAAAATAATTTGTAAAGAAGTATTGAAGAGAATTCAAAAGTAAAGTATTTTCGTTTTTTTTGTGGAAATGAAAGACAGTTTTAGTATAATATCAATCAAGTGGTCATAAACTATTGAATTAGATAAATTTAATCTGATCTCACATATTGTTATTCACCGGTTCGCATCAACTAATGCCTTTACCGCGTCTTTATCAGCTTCAACCGGCCTTCCCGAACGCGGTGCATCTTCGATATTGAAATTATCGGATCAAAATTCAGCGAACCAATTCCGGCACTGGCGTACTATCAACACACCTTCACACATCAGCCAATTTCTTTCTGGCTTGAACAGCATTTTTACCAGTTCTTTAAGAAAACAGTAATATATGTCGAAAATGCTGGCTATCGCTCTCCATATTTAAAAGGGCACCAACCAAAAACTACTGCGCAGAATTAATTGGAATTATTCACACCCAAGCCTTGTTATATGGGTTCTCAAAGCATATAAAAATTATACGGCTTAAGTGTGAAGTTGGCTGCAAAAAAAAATACAATTAAATCCCCTGTCGGAAATAAACGAAATACTCTTCAAACAACCCAATATAATATGGAAGTGTCAAGTTCGTATTATATGGTGGACACATCTAAATTTATCAGCCAAGATAGAGATATTGTAGATCATTTAGTCGGGCATTTTATCAGTCCTTGTTTTATTTCTGATTTTATTTAAGAATCGTAGAAATTACAAAAAAGTTCCCTTAGTAAAGTAATTAAAATTCATTTTAAATATACTGGATTCTATTAAACGTATCGCGTATGATTATAACAGTTTAACAAATTTCTTTAATTTGTATTAACAATATTAACAATGAATAGAATAATGTATGGCATGATTAGTGCTTCGAATCTTCATGTTTCTTAACATTAATATAGCTGGTGGCCTTACCATGACCATGACCATAACCATGGGCATAACCATGTCCATGATGGTCATCATGACCAGCGGCATCAGCATGACCCAATTTATGAACAACAGCTTTGAAACCACTATGCTTATCGGCTGTGTATTCAACATGGCGGGTAGTGCCATCGGCTTCCTTTAGAGTATAACTGCCTGTAAATACAAAAATTGAGAATTATTTTTGCTGCTAAAATATATTTTAAATTTGTTTTTACCTTCCACTTTGTCACCATCTCTGGTTTCCTTTTGACTCTTAATATCTCCAGTTTTGAGATCCTTAACACCATAAGAGAATTCATATTTAGCATGAACATCATAACTATCATGACCATCATGACCATGATCATGACCACCATCGTGACCGCCATCGTGACCATGTCCATAACCATGGTCGCTATCGTGGCCCCAACTATGAACTGCAGCATGTCCATTATCATGACCATGTCCGCCATGACCATGACCATGAGAATCCTCTTTATGTTCCGTTACAACTGAATAGTGCACCTCTACGCCTTTACCATTATGATCATGTTCTGGATAAAAATGACCTGCAGTGGCTAATCCCAAAACAGCCATAAGTACGGTTAATGCAATGAAGGAATTCATTTTATTAGTTTCAATCAAATGTTGTTCAAATGTTTGTAATTTATGGAGATTAAATTACTTGAAGGAAATCGAACTTAAACTGTGCTTGTACTACGATTTAATTTCATTATTTATAGTTTGAAAATAAAATAGAATAAATTTTTATTAATTATTTTTTGGTTAATGAAAGCTTTCAGTTGTTTTTAGTTAAAAGTGAAGGTAACAGAAAAACAGTTGCAATGTTTGAGTGTCTGTTAATTAACATATCAAATGCCATATTATATTCGGCTAAGTATTTAATCGTTGTGCCCCTTATTTGTTTAAACTGTTAAAAATAATCGATATCTTCCATGTGTTTTACTGCATGTGAAATATCGTTCAATAAAACAATACTTTGCATGTGTGCTAATGTAAATGGCATGGATAAAGTAGAATTTTTCTGACTGCATAATACAAGACAAAAATATTATTGGAATCGAATTCAATTTCATGGCATTTATACTTCAGATATGTTTTTAGGCTTAAATCCACGCGATTATGAAGTATAGTAATTCCATGATTTACATTGCAATTTTTTGGAACCAATCTCAGCGTATATAGAGTTTTAAATTGCTCAGACGTACCGTAAAATCGTACTTATTAGTAAAAAAAAGCCAAAAAGAACAACAATTCAGTAAAAATTAACTTTTAATCACCGAACGTTTCTTATCTCGCTTTGTACAGGAATTTCCAATAAATTAGGCTCGAAAAGTGTATCAATTTGCTTCTGTAATTAAGATTTTCCTTATAGATATCTCGATATGATTTAGGACTAGAATTTACTGTTGTTTTTTTTCTGCTGATTCATGCCTTTCCTAATCTTAATCAACGGTTTCAAATTGCTTTGCCAATGAAATCTGTGAAATGTTTCTATGTGTCTCGATATCTGAAGTTCCTTTGCCTTTACAAGCAAATGCTTCAACATCCAAGTTAAAACAAGCAGCTCTAGCATGTGGGTCAAGTTTTTTCAAGCTCCTCCTCAAAATATTATTTTGAATTGTTCATTGCCTGTATTACTGAGCTAATATATCTTATTGTCTTTTAAATATTCCGCCAAATAACCTAATAAGCTGATAATGCATATTAGCTTATGTTTTTATGCTATGCTATGCTATTGTCATTGTTCTTCCTATGTAGCTTCAACTGACAAAAGTACAGCCTACCTCGCGCAAATCGAGATTGTAAACGCAATTTTTGCATTGAAAAGTACAAGATGAAAAACAACATTAATCCCGAACTTCTGGAAGCCCACACAATCTTTGGTGATAGTGACATCTGGTCGCCCCACAATCTTTGGTCGTAACTAACGGACTTAGTAGCAATGATGCAGAAACACGGGGCCATTATAAATAACACGTTGCTACAGTGAAAATACACTCGACTAACGACAAAATCAAGCGAAAAAATTTTCATCGTGGTTGTTGACCCCATCAGAGACGTGAAAACTCCCGTTTTGGAAAGTTCAACTGGTTGCTAATAGCTGTGAATTCTCACGTGATAACTAACCAAGCTGATATAGCTTCGCCAGACATTCGCATATAATAGCAGCTGGACTCTCATGGTAGTGTTCCTTTCAAAAGTTATATTGATATTGACACTTAATTGGTCTTTAAAACCCTTTAGTCAGGATTACGATCAAGCTTTTCACGCCAACACTTCAAAAATTGAAGTCATCGACTAAAAGATGCAAGTCATTTACAAAATAAAAGGCAACTTATTGTCAAGAAAATGGAAGCTTTCGACAAAAAGTGCAAGTCATCGATAAAACGCAAAATACCGATAATTTTGCCCCGTTTATGTAGAGAACTTTTTGTTACTGTTGAAGAAAATAAATAGCTTCGACGCTTACATCTCCGGTCTGAAGTAGCGTCCGACCGTTGGGAGACCTATTTTAGTATACTTGAGACTATAGTTATTCAGCTAAATAAGGTCAATTTACCCTACCAGTTCAATGTAAAAACAGAGGATAAAAAAGAAACGGATAAAAATCCGATTTTACGCTATGTAATTTTACGATATGTATAGAGCACTTTGTTTCTAATTTGCTTAACTCTGCCACCTATATCTCCGTATCTGTACGTAACGCCCGACCGTAAGGAAACCACTTCTGGAATCCTCGACCCGATAGCTATCGATTTTTTTCAAATATGTCAATTATGTTAACTGTAAAAAAGAATATAACCCATAGCTAACTTAACACACATTAAATTTGAGATACTAATTTTATTTTGTTGAGCCTATTTAATCCAAATGACACGAAACGTTAAATGACATCTGATTGTATTATTTTAGGATCCTGAGTTTCAATTACATCCAGTCCTCCACCTTATTATGTATGTACCGTTTTAATTTTTACACTTGTTTCCAGTTGGTCTTGATTAGTTGGAAAAATTAGTTAAAAATTGGACAGATCTAATGTAATACATAATAGAGACGGATACATGCCGAAAAACAATAAATGCCATGAAATTGAATTCGATTCCAACAATATTTTTGTCTTAAATTTTCCAGTGGAAAAAATTTTACTTTAACAATGTCCTAAATGTCATTTACACATCCAAAGTATTGCTTTATTAAACGATATTTCAATTGCAGTAAAATACATGAAAGATATCGATTAATTTTAACAGTCAAGACAAATAGGGTCATAACAGTTACATACTTAGCAACAGAAAATATGCCAATTGATATGTTAATTAACAAATAATCAAATACTGCAACTATTTTTCTGTTACCTTCACTTTTAACTAAAAATAACTGAAAGGTTTCATTAACTAAATAATGAATAAAAATTAATTCTATTTTATTTTCAAACTATAAATAACAAAATTAAATCGTAGTACAAGCACAGTTTAAGTTCGATTTCCTTCAAGTAACTTAATCTCCATAAATTACAAATATTTGCACAACATTTGATTGAAACTAATAAAAATGAATTCCTTCATTGCATTAACCGTACTTATGGCTGTTTTGGGATTAACAGCTGCAGGACATTTTTATCCAGAACATGATCATCATGGTAAAGGTGTAGAGGTGCACTATTCAGTTGTAACGGAGCATAAAGAGGATTCCCATGGTCATGGTCATGGCGGACATGGTCATGATAAAGGACATGCTGCAGTTCATAGTTGGGGCCACGATAGCGATCATGGTTATGGACATGGTCACTTGAGTGGTCACGATGATGGTCATGACCATGGTCATGATAGTCATGATGGTCATGCTAAATATGAATTCTCTTATGGTGTAAAGGATACCAAAACTGGCGATATTAAAAGTCAAAAGGAAACCAGAGATGGTGACAAAGTTAAAGGTTTGTACCACATTTTACAAATAATTGGATTTGATTTTGATAAATTACTCCGAATATATAAATTTACAGGCAGTTATACCCTCAAGGAAGCCGATGGTACTACTCGCCATGTAGAATACACAGCCGATAAGCACAGTGGCTTTAAAGCTGTTGTCCATAAATTGGGTCATGCTCATGCCGCTGGTCATGATGACCATCATGAACATGGTTATGCCCATGGCTCTGGTCATGGTCATGGCAAGGCCACCAGCTATATTAATGTTAAGATAGATAAAGATCCGAAACATTAACCATGCCATACATTAATTCCATTCATTGTTGTTAATAAAAATTAAAGAAATTTCTTAAACTGTTATAACGTTATACTATAGTTTTAATACATCCTATTATATTCAATATAAATATGAACTGCTTTAGCAATGGAACTTTGTTTGTAATTTCTAAAATTCTAAAAAAAATCAGAAATAAAACCAGGACTGAAAAGTGTCGACTAAGTGATCTACAATATCTCTATCGTGGCTCATAAATTTAGATGTGTCCACCATATAATCCGAACCTTAGGCTTCCATATTGTAATTGGTTTCCAACTCATTAGAATTCTATTGAATACTTCTTTATAAATTATTTTCTGATGTCCACTTTCCTTCAACTGAAAACTTTGTTAAAGATGCGCTCTAATTTATATGAAATTCTTTATAGCTACCAGGAAGATTATGCGGGTAAGAATTGAGTTCTGAGTTCTTATAATGTTATTCAAAATAAATATGTACTACTTTAGCAATGAATTTTTGTTTGTAATTTGTAAGATAAATAAAACACGACAATATCTCTGTACTGGCAGACAAATTTTAATGTGACCGCCATTCAACCCCGATCTAGCGCTTTCATATTATCTTTTGCCTCCATCTATTCAGTAATCTTCTGAATATTTCAAATTACAAATTATTTTCCGATGTCCACTTTCTTTCAAATTCAAACTTAGTTTGCTTTTACATGTCAAAAGAAGTTAGAAATCATTGATCTATAGTGCTTGCCGTTGACATAGATGACCTGATCAACTTCGTTCTCAAAAAAATATGTTCTGATGACGCCGCCAGTTAATATTTCTTAAAGATTACCAACTCCTTTTGACCTGAAGACAAGTGGCTTATAGTTTCAACAAGACAGCGCTACGTGCCACACAGTTTATGCCATCTTTGATATTCTGATGTGATGTGTGAACTGACCACCCAGATTGCGCGATTTTAGCCCGTTAGAATTTTACTTGCAGGATTTTCTTAAGTCGTCGGTATATGCGAATAAGCCACAAGCTACAGCTGTTCTCAAAGGCAACAAAACCCCATACCTTCGGTCAAATTCAGTCTGATTTATGAGCCACAGTCATAAAAAGATTGTACATTTCTGATGTACATAGTACTTCGTTAGATTTTTCGATAATGTCTCACTCACACTTTGATTTCATTAAGTTTAAAGCTAAGAAGTGAAGTAATTAATATAGTGTTACGTTTTTACCTTTTAAAAGCGTTTAAAATATGAGCTCGTAGATTGCAAATAAAATAAAAAATAAATTTGTGTTTAGTTTTAGATAAATTCTTTATTGTGCGAACAATTCTATGTGCCACTGTTCACAACTTGATGTAAACAACAACAATTGCTTTGTTTGTTATTCTTCTTTACAATCTTTTGCGTAAACAATATAAATATAACGGAGATCTTCAAACCACGATTATACACGGACGTCGAATTGACCCATTGTACAACGTCCCTAAAGAGGGAATGATAATAGAGGGAATAGGATAAAAAGGAGAGAATATAGGAAAGGGGAGAATAGGAAGCGGAGGAATTACACAGACCAGACACAATAAAAAGGGAGAGCGCGACTACACTTATGAAGCCCTGGCACCTATCAACCAGCCCAAGCCACTAATGAATCTGTGGAGAGCCTTGATGTCGGCTCTCAACACAGAATTCAAACTCTCAAAGAAGGCCCTGCCAAGGGTCCTCAACCTCAACCTACCAAGGGCTGGGCAGTTACAGAGCAGGTGTTCGATAGTCTCCAACTCCTCCTCCTTTGTTTCATTTGTTGTTTGCGTACTTTGTTTACATTGTTTATTGTTGCATCTTTGTTTACTTGTTTATCCCCTTTTTAAACTGGTGTTGTTGGTATATTTTTGTTTACTTTTTTATCATGTAAACAAGTTCATTGTTTTTGTTTTAGTAGCTTTTATTTGTCATTTTAATTTTAAACGATGTAACACCATTTCCATTTTCGTAACTATAGTAATTGATTTTTCTAACATTATTACTCAGATATATTAAAGTATCACAATCAAACGATTTATTGAAGTGCCCTCAACTTAAATGTCCCCCTTATTCACTTCATGATGCTGATCACTCTCAGTAAAGATAACATCCTCCCTTTTACTTGACAAGCGTCCAAGTGTTTTCCTCTAAAATACATTTGAGTCCCTTAGGTTCCAAATAAGTATTCGGCAATTTATTTCTCTTCTTAGGGTGCCTATGTATTCAGCTTGAATCGATAACCATTCTAACATAAGTACTCTTTTCCTGTAGGGTTCTTCTCAATAATGTGATGCATAACCGAAATCACATCTCATTCTAATTACTTAACAAAAGGCAAGATTGTGTCTCGGCTTGCCGAACAAACACTTCTAAGTCCTTCTAATTACTCCACAGAATGTTGTGTGAAAGCTTCCCTCCCTGCAAGCTGATGTGTTCAACCTTTCCATTTTAATCTCGAGTCAACCTAATGAAGGCTGGTTGCGCTATTGGCAATCTGACTGTCAGCTAGTATTGCCATGTCCCGTCCTACTTCTGTGGTGAAATGAGCACATCATTTCATGATGTAAACTTTCGCTTGGAAACAACCTGAAAGTTTCCCGTATGCTTTGAATATTTTACTCTGGGTCTATGCCATTATATATACGCCTTTGACCCAGTAGTAGCACACTGTAGAATGGTCTCCCCCTTAAAATAGTTTGTAGCCAGCAAATTATGTCTTTCACTTCATTCGCATTGCGCGGAATTTTCTAAAATCATAAAGTTTATTAGTCTGTCTATGAGTAGTCTACGTTAGGTAGTGTATTGGCTTATTACACTGGAGCAGGCGGTTCAACCCCCACCTGAGACATCTCGAATAAATGACGAATTATGAACAATTTTTTCTTCGGAGACTTCTTCTCAGCAGCCTTCCAGCAAAAAATCTGAGAGTAAAATAAAGTTGAAATGAAAAGCTTCTCAAAAATCTGTTGTTCGAAATCGGCATCAAATTGTAGGTCCTGCTACTCATGGATAAAATCAACACACAAAACATGGGTGGTGTGAGAATCTAGGTTGTAATCCTGTGGTTGTAATAAATAATTAAATAAGTAAGTCTACGGAGAGTTAAAAAATTAATTGTCAGACCTTCGGTTTGCCAGATTATGATGCCTACTGATCAATTTTGCCTTAGACTTGTTTCTGAGTGTAGTCTATAGTCTCGAAGTCGCCGTGGTCTAGTAGGTAGTGTGTTGGCTTATTAGACGTGAGGCACCGGTTCAAACCCCAGGTCAGGCATCTCCAACTGTACGAGATAGGAAAAAATGCTTCTACGGCGACTTCCTCTCATCAGATTTCTGGCAAAAACTCTAAGAGTAAATAAAAATTGGCATGAAAAGTTTGTCAAAAATCTGTCGTTCGGAGTCGACTTTAAACTGTAGGTCCCGACACTCATCTATAAAAATGAACACACACAACATAAGTAGGTCGTAATAATGACGAAAGGGTTGGAGTGACGAATTATGTTATGTATGTAGTCTATAGTCTAACTATATGGCTCTGGCCCAGAGATCAGCAACGAATCGCTTTTTCGCTACTCATAAGTACTCATGAAATTTTAAGTATGAGTGAGTCAACAGTATTGAAATCCAACTACTCTGATTCATTCGTACTCAGTACAACATTGATTTATAAGTACAAGTTGCAATGAGTATGAGTACAACGTTGACATCAAAGTCATAACATTCGAAATATGTTTGATTCATAAGCATACTCATTCAGATTCATAACTTTAGACAAGTACTTATAATACTTGTAAATGATTCGAATCATTCGTCAAAATTTACAGTCTTAGCTGTTGTTGCATTTACAAAGAGAGAAGAAAGACACATAGACAAAAAAGACAAAGACAGCAAGCAGAGCAAACACACAACCTTCTTCTGAGTATTGTAGTGTTCGTACGCGAATCATACTTATTTTGTGATTCGCGTATGCGATGAGTCATGGAGAGTCGAAATTAATAACATCATGCGTATTGTTAAGTATGAGTACCATGAATATTTCAAACTTTGAATATGAGTAGTATGAGTATGATATTAAAATAAGTATGAATGCGTGTAAGTATCAGAAATTATAAGTATGATTCGAATCTACTCATCGTTTTGAATACTCATTGCTGACCTCTGCTCTGGACCTTACTGCTTACATAACGGGCTTAAATCCAACAATCTGGTGACATCGTTAAAGGACAGGCTTTGTTTGATACGTTTATAGTTACGCAAGTCTGCGTCTGTAACTTATCCAACTTCACCTTACCTGTTTTCAAGAAAGTATATATTTAGCTCCGATATATCGATGTTTTATCGATATCAATCAGTAAAATGATATCGAATTCTTTCGAGTTTTTTGAATATATTGGTGTACATATGTATGTATTCCACCACTATTGAACAGTTCTTGAAAATATCAAATATTTTATGTTTATTAGAGGATCTTTCTTACAGTCGACTACATTTACTATGTTTGAACCTGTATTATGACCAATAAATTCTTATCCACTCGTTCATAACAAGAACTATTTATTTAAAAAATTTGTCTTATTTGATGGTACCACATACGTTATAATACAAGAGAGTTTGTTTAATTTTAATTTCTTAATATCCTAGGCAATGTCACTAATAAACCAATTAAATTTTAAAGAATAAAATGAGGCACTACTTAGCGTTTATAAATTTTTATTAACAATATATGCAGCATTGTATATGCTGCATTGCATTGTTAATGCTTCGAATCTTCATGTTTCTTAACATTAATATAGCTAGTGGCCTTACCATGATCATGAACATAACCGTGGGTATAACCATTTTCATGATGGTCATCATGACCAGCGGCATGAGCATGACCCAATTTATGGACAACGGCTTGGAAACCACTGTGCTTATCGGCTGTATATTCTACATGGCGGGTAGTGCCATCGGCTTCCTTTAGGGTATAACTGCCTGTAAATACACAAATTGAGAATTATCCTTGAAGATAAAATATCTGTAATATTATATTTCGTTTTTACCTTCCACTTTGTCACCATCTCTGGTTTCCTTTTGACTTTTAATATCGCCAGTTTTGGGATCCTTAACACCATAAGAAAATTCATATTTAGCATGGCCATCGTGACTATCATGACCCTCAAGACCATGATCATGACCACCATCGTGACCGCCAAAATGACTATCATGGTAAACTGCATCATGTCCGGCTTCGTGGGCATTGTCATGACCCCAGCTATGAGCATTAGCATGCCCATTATCATGACCATGTCCGCCATGACCCTGACCATGAGAATCCTCTTTATGTTCGGTTACAACTGAATAGTGAACTTCTACGCCTTTACCATGATGATCATGTTCTGGATAAAAATGTCCTGCAGTTGCTAATCCTAAAACAGCCATAAGTACGGTTAATACAATAAAGGAATTCATTTTTATTAGTTCCAATCAAATGTTGTGCAAATATTTGTAATTTATGGAGATTAAATTACTTGAATGAAATTGAACTTAAACTGTGTCTGTACAACGATTTAATTTTGTTATTTATAGTTTAAAAATAAAATAGAATAAGTCTTTATTAATTATTATTTAGTTAATGAAAGCTTTCAGTTATTTTTAGTTAAAAGTGAAGGTAACAAGAAAAATAGTTATGGTATTTGATTATTTGTTTGTTAACATATCATTTGGCATATTTGCCCTTAATTAATATTTAATTATTATACCATATGATTGATACGTTTTGTTAGTAAACAACAAATGATATCTTTCAATCGTTTTAATGCCATTTAATTTTCGTTCAATAGAGCAATACTTGAACGGTGTAATAAATATCGCAAATACATACATACATATATACATACATACATACATACATAATTGATCATTACAACCCTTTAGTCAGGATTGTGACCTAGTTTCTCACACCGCCCATGAGGCCAATTATAAGTAATTATTAACGATAACGATAACTAAACAAGAAAACTATTCTATACAATGCTATAAGAGAACTCAATTTAATTTGAAATGGAAATATAGTTTGAATTACATATACGGTTTCTACTATTGCAGTTTTCATTCTGTTCTTACACTGTTTCTATAATTTCAATTTTATTTTACCGTTATCGCCATCGTGTTAAATGTACATACACATACATACATAATTGGTCATTACAACCTTTCAGTCAGGATTATGACCTAGTTTCTCGCACCACTTATGTTGTGTGTGTTAATTTTATACATGAGTGGCTGGACCTACAGTTTAAAGTCGACTCCGAACGACAGATTCACAAACTATATTATTTACTCAGTCTCTTTGATCTGATGTGATCAAAAAAAAAAAACGGAGGCTATAGGTTCAAAAGATGGCGACGTAATTGAATTTAAAATTGTTCAGACGTGCTAAAAAGCGGGAAGATTCTTAAAACTCGGAATTATTAATAAAAAGAAAAATTACCAAGAACAACCTAATTATCAACGTTTCTTATCTAGCTTTGTACAGACATTTTGAATAAAGTAGGCTTTAAAAGTATGTCAATTCGCTTCTGTGGCGTTCCTCATCCTATTTATTTTATTCACAAAATAGCGTTGCATGCCAATGAAATCTGTCAACTGCCTTTCTGTGTCTCTGTATCTTAAGTTTCTTTGTCTTCACAAAAAAGTGCTCTATCTAGCTTTGCAAGTGCTTCATCTTCCACGTTAAAACCATTTGGCAAAGTTAGAATCTTCTGTACCAAGAAATCTGACAATATTGTCTACGTTTTTCAAGGATTTTTGTTTTATATTGCCCATTGCTAGCATTATTGAGCTGTAAAAATTATTGTATTACGATTATCGCTTATAAAAATTTTGGGCATTAACATGTTCGCTCAGTTTGTTCAAATTAATGCAGTCGGCCAGTGCATATTGTTATGAAAATAAAAAATCAAGATACTGGTGTTTTGCTTTAAATCGCTTAACATTAGAATTATAAACAAAAGCTACAAAAACAAAATAATGCAGTAAACAAACCTGTTTACAAATTATCGTACTGCTTAACACAGCAACAAACACCAGCATAAAAAATGGTTAACAAGTAAACAAAAATACACAAACAACACTACAAGAACAAATGTGAACAAATGTGAACAAAATACACAAACAACAATACAAGAATAAATGTAAACAACGATGTTTACATTTATAGAGATTTCGACGAGGCGAAGTCGTGAACATTCGCCTTCAAGAACATTCATCAGACTGTTTGCTCTGCCATATAAAAGGCAAGACAAAGCAGGCGAGTGAGTAAATGAAGTCCAGTCAGTCTTGTGTGAAGACGTGGCGTGAAGTCGTGGTTTGAAGATCTCCGTTACAAAGATCTGTCGAATTGTCTAGTAATTGTTATTTGTTATTTGGAATCTACGAGCTAATATTTTAAACGTTTTTGAAAGGTAAAAACGTAACAATTCTGAGTTGTTTAATGTCTATAATGTATACAGCATGTGTTAGAGGAATTCTTGAGCCGTCGAAATCAGTCAACGTTGTTTGGGTTCATTATGCACATCAACATTTCTTTTTAAGATGGAAAACTTTTGTTAAGACACTTTTTGCGAAGAAAACTGCACATGCGTTGACCTTTCTCTATCAAAACCACAGAGTATTGATTGGTTTGCGTTTTTCAGAATTTTAATTTTGACATCAAAAACTAAAATTTGGAACAGTTTGAAGGCTATAATTTTTATTCAATCAATTTTTTAAACGTTTATTAAAGGTAAAAACGTAACAATATCGATTATATGCAGTTTTTAGTTGTGACAAAATATTTGTTTTAAAATATTCCTTAACATCTCTCCTTACAAATATTATTCTCGAAACAATCGTTAATTAACTGGGAAGTAATTCAAACTTTAGTTTTAGTTCATACTTCAAATCTTACGTACTTTGTCTTTAGAAGCGTTTAGAAGCCTAACAGGGAGATAATAGGGAGATAATCTGATATAAATAGCCTTTGGGGCACTGGTTTACGATATAATCCAATCTAGTCGACATCAAAATCTTCCTAATTATTTAATCAATTATTTGTTTTATGTTACTGGGGATTATAGATCCTTTAGTGTTTGCACTTGCAGATTCTCCTACAATTATTATGTTATGAAGATGAGATTTTCTTGTTTTAAGACCATCCTCCATTGGTGTTTAAACGATAAAACAATAATAACAGTAGTAAATACAAGTCATCGAAAAATTTACCTAAAACATGCAAATTATCGACAAACATTTAAGACGACATTAATCGAACTGAAAAAGACCAAAAAATTTACAACGTAAATCGAACCGAGGCACAATGGGGTTTTTGATGCCTAAAATGGGAATTAAGTCGTGGGAGCCTTCCTGGTTGCTTTTTTAACTTTTTTTGGTTTATTTCGCTTAAAGAAGATAAATTCATAACAATAAAAAAAAAATCGTGACCTGAAATGCGTAAGGGCCTAACAACCAAAAAAATCAAATTGAGTTTTTATTGATTCTGATGTACTGTATCAAAATATACGTTCTGACAAAATTTTACAATCCTATTCTCAAAGATTATCTGCTGTGTGTGGTTAGCCAACACACTATTCACTAGACTACGGCGATTTTCCATACTCAGCTATTGAATTTACACAGCGATAGTCTTTATTGGATTGGGATAAACTTCCATGAGTTTCAACTTCAGTGGTGATCGAAGGAGTTTTACTATGTTGTGTGTATTAATTTCATGAGTGGCGGTACCCTACAGTTTAAAGTCGAATCCGAACGACAGATTATTGAGAAGCTTTTCATGGCAATTTTAATTTGCTCTCAGCGAAGAAATATTTTTTTATATTTCATTTTGTTAGAGATGTCGGACCTAAGGTTTGAACCGTGGCCTCGCTTTTAATAAGCCAACACACATCCTACTATACTACGGTACTCTTTACATGCTTAATTTCGTCAGGATCATAACCCAGGTTCTAACACAACCTATGCTGTGTGTGATACTTTTTCTCCATAAGTGGTGGGACTGAAGCCATTACACTACGTACTAGATTACAGCGATGTGATATAAACTTCCCTTGAGACAAACTTCCCTTAAAAACAGAGGTATATTTATAAAAACAATGTCGTATGTAAACTTTCGTAATTAAAATTTTTAGTCACAAATTTAAAATTAATAGAGTCAAAATAAGACTATGTATGTAAGAATATGTATATATTGACAAACATAGGATTCCACATAGGTTTCCACTCTTTCACGAGTTACTAGTTTGTCCGCATAAATTAATGACTTAATATATGTAATAATATGTAATCGGAAAACGATAAATCGCACTCAATAGGGGGCAAAGTGAACAGAACCACTTCTGGGAAGAAAGTTAAGCAAGCTGTGTGACAAGTTATGCGGTCTTGTTGACACCAAATCCTGTTAAAGTTTAACTGAATAATTTTTGAAAACAGAACTTCTGACAGCACGATTTGATTGTACTCGCCGCACAACGTAACGACTGTTCATAGCTTATTTAGTGTAAATCGTACAAAAGATTTAATTTCAATGGATGTAGTCGTGAAGTTGCCGTAGTCTAGTAGGTAGTGTGTTGGCTTATTAGACGTGAGGTCTAGCTTCAAACACCAGGTCAGGCATCTCCAACTGAACGAAATATAAAAAAATATTTCTTCGGCGACTTCCTCTCAGCAGATTTCTGGTAAAAACTCTGAGAGTAAATAAAATTGCCATGAAAAGTTTCTCAAAAATATATCGTTCGGAGTCGACTTTAAACTGTAAGTCCCGTCACTCATGTATAAAATTAACGCACACAACTGTGGTGTAAGGAGCTAGGTCGTAATCTTGACTGAAGGGTGTAATGACCAATAATGTATGTACATATGTATGTAATCATGATAAAAGAACAAATCTAAATATGGTAATTTTGCTTATTGACGAAGCCATTTTATTAGAAAGGAGCTTTATCACTGGGCGCAGTTCAGGCTTATTTAAAATGAGCCTATTCATATGAGCTGTTGGCACAAATATGAGGCAAATAGTAGTCGTTTAGCTTCAATTCTTAAACGAGCTATATTTTGCAACAACCTAAACCAAGATACTTGCGTACAATTTTTCACGTAGGGGAAGACCAAAGGAAAACGAGTCAAGAATGAGACTTTTATTGACATATTTTTATTCATGATTTGACTGCTTGTATGATATGTTGGAAATGCTAGGTCGTATTAAAACTAAAACTGGTATAAAAGTATGACAGTTAAAGATTTCTTTCAATTTTTATTATCAACATTAACAATAAATTGAACGATAGGATATATGACATGGTTAGTGTTTTGTTTCTTCATGCTTCTTAATATTAACATAGCTAGTGGCCTTGCCATGATCATGACCATGACCATGGGTATAACCATGATCATGATGACCATCATGGGCAGAGGCATGAGCATGACCCAAAGTGTGGACAACAGCTTGGAAACCACTGTGTTTATCGGCTGTATATTCGACATGGCGGGTAGTGCCATCGGCTTCCTTTACAGTATAACTGCCTGTAAATATAAAAATTAAGATTTATCCTGGAGAATGAAATACAATTTTATTTTTCAGTTTTACCTTTAACATTGTCACCATCTCTGGTTTCCTTTTGACTTTTAATATCGCCAGTTTTGGGATCCTTAACACCATAAGAGAATTCATACTTAGCATGGCCATCATGATCATGATGATCATGGCCGCCATGGTGACCGCCATCGTGATGATCGTCATGGCCATTATCATGACCCGAAATGTGAACTGTAACATGACCGCTATCATGACCATGTTCGCCATGACCACTATCATGACCATGTTCGCCATGACCATGATCATGACCGTGACCATGGGAATCCTGTTTGTGTTCAGTTACAACGGAATATTGGACTTCTGCACCTTTATCATGATGCGAGTGTTCTGGATAAAAATGTCCTGCAGCAGCATATCCTACAACAGCCACCAATAAGGTTAATGTAACGAAGGAATTCATTTTAATTGCTTTTTGTTTATCAACTAAGTTATAATTTATAAATTTTTAAGATAATTATTTAAAAGACTCTGAAGTTAAACTGTGCTTCTACTGCAGTTTTATTCATGTATTTATACTAGTAGTTGAACTAAAGAGAAAACAACAAATTTTTTATTTAATTTGCTCATAAAACCTTTCAAATTCTTTTCGTTAAAAAAAGAAAAACATTTTTTTTCTTTTAACAAAACACACGGCATAGAAAAATGCTTTACCAGCCAGCATTACTATTTTTGTTTTCCGGCAGTGTTTCATTAATTAGATCTGTTGAGCTCGCTGTTGCCAGTGATAGCCTTACCAACATCGTTCACAAAGAAATATGGAGCAAAGCAGTTGCCAACTCAAAATCCACACATAACAGTGACTTTTCGGGATGCATCTGTGTTGCTATTCGAAACGTTTGTATGTTCTCATTCATCCAGAAATGGCTCTCTTTACTGACGATGACTTTTCGATGAAAATTGGTGTCATTTGACAACAGAGTCCATTCAGGGGACACACACCTTTTTCTGTGGACGTTTACTTTCAGATCCTAGATTACTTCATTTTTGTACGGTTGCAGGCTCAATTCAAGATGTAAAATTTGCCAGGTTGTAAGCTGTGAAAGGCAGAGTTCATGGACAGCGGCGATGTAAGTCAACGGCGAACTGAATCTGGAGTCTACTCCGATAAGATGGCACTGAAGGTGTCATACAGATTAACTAACCAGGTCAGCGTATTTCAACCGGAGATTATTGCTATTGAACAAGCTGCACGTGTAATTGAAACCAGGAATTGGAACCTGCTTCAAACTTGATCATATGTGTAGATAGTCAAGCAACAATCAAAGCACTGGAATCCAACCTCGTCAAACCAAAAACGCTTTAGGAGTTGGGGATGTCTAAGGAAGACACGAAACAGGGGCTTTATGCGCCCCTACAAATATAATTTTTAAAATTGTAAAAACTAGCATGGAATTCAACAAACGATAGGTGTTTCAACATACCTGGTCACAAAATTTCAAAACTTCTGTATCCAAGTAGAGAGTTGAAAAGCCAGCGAACTATTTGAGTTCGACAAGTGTACGGTTCACACTTTAACAGGAATTATAAGGGGACACAGCTCGGTCTGTCCCACCAAGACTACTGCAGAAGCAGTGTGGAAGGAACGGAATCGCAACAACATATTTTATGTGAGTGCCCTGCACTTCAAGCCAGACGTCATCAGTTTTTGGGTGAAAGAACGTTTGAAGATCTAAGAGTGAAGATCTAAGTAGTGGCGAGCGTTCCACTAAGAGAACAGGCCGGTTTCATTCGGCGCTCGGGATGGTTCAAACCCACCACAAACGGATTGAGAGGAATTAACTTACACAGGGTAACACAATGGAGGGCATATAAGCCATCTAGTGAACTAGTCTGGGGACAGCAAACTACCCGCTAACCTAGCCTAACCTGATTCCATCTTAGGAAACCCATAGCCTCTTACTAGTACACTTACTTAGAAGCTGAGAATACTGCACAACTACGTCTGTATAAACTGCTTTGGCGAGGAAGAAATAAATCATCAATAAATCATTTCTTCTGCCATTCCTAGTCTGTTCCTAGAGCTAAAGATGAAGGACTCTTGTGAAATTGTTCAATTGACTGAAACTAGGTATTGCTTGCATGGGATTATATATTTTTCTATTACGTGCATTTGTCGAGCTGATAAACTTGCTAGAACAGGTACTTTCATATCGAATACGAAGGCGAATATGAAATTAATTATATATTTTATCTCCTTGGTATTATCTCCAGGTATTCCTTGACTACTGGCAAACTCAGACTTAAGGAAGAAACTTACCTCGTTGCCAGACTCATGTGGCTTAAATTGCATAGAAAGCGTACCAATCAACTTTTTCAAACTTATCTTGGACTTATCTGGCGGTTTCTTGATGTTTTCTGTGCAGAACACAAGAACGGCTTAAAATCCTGGTGGATAAACTTCTCCATCTTTCCTTACATGGCGTAAATCTAGAGAGATTCTGAAAGTTTTTGCTTGATTCTAAGGAAATCATAATTTAGTGCGAAAACCAGTTATCGAGACCAGTTGACTGGGACTTGTGCGTTAATTCTAGGAATGAATGATCCAATGAGATTTGATTTCATTGAAGCTGACTATCGCATCTGATTGCTGAACCGTGACATTTGGTCTAACTAATCCGTTTTCTTATATTTGTGTTCTGGATCGGCATTACCTTCGTCTTTTAACTGTCTCAAGTCCATTTTATCCTATATTCTATGATTCATAGCGATGCAGTATTATCATACGGAATACTTCCCTAAAGGTTAAAGTGCTCGACCATAACTTCCAGTAATCCAGCTGCTAATCTATGCGAAAACAAACTCAAGTTTATTGAATTTGAAGTCGACGTAGTCTAGTAGGTAGTGTGTTGGCTAATAATTAGACGTAAAGCCATGGTTCGAGCCCCAGGCCAGACATCAAGACAAAATACAAAAAGTATTTCTTCGGCAACTTCCTCTCACCAAAATTCTTGCAAAAACTCTGAGAGTAAATAGAAATTGCCATGAAAAAGTTTCACGAAAAAAATCTATCGTTCGAAGTCGACCTTAAACTGTAGGACCCACCACTCATTTATAAAATTAACACACACAACATAAGTGGTGTGAGAAACTAGGTACAATGGGTCAATTCGACCTCCGGGTACTGTACTTGTCTTAATTGACAAGTACACGTCCTCTAACCTAACCTAACCTGATTGAATTTGCATCTTGAAACGACTTCAGTCTCCTTCAAAATAATTCCTCCATACATCAGTCGCTATGAAGTCATCGTAGTCTGGTAGATAGATGAGTTGGCTTAATAGACGTGAGGCCATGGTTCAAACTCCAAGTCAGACATTACAACAAAACGAAATATGGAAGTGTCATGAAAGTTTATCAATAAATCGGAGCCAACATTAAACTGTAGGTCCCACCATTCATGTATAAAATTAACACGCACAAAATAAATGGTGTGAGAAGCTAGTTCGCAATTCTGACTGAGTGGTCATCGACTATAAGAAGTAAATTCGGCGTCACTTTTTGGGAAAGTGTAGAACTCAACTAACAAAGTAACATACATGTTCACAGAGAACGTTATGTTTAGGTCATTATCTCTTTAACTACTTATGTCGAGTATACTCGTCATAGCGCTATATTTTGCACAGTTTCGAGAAAACTTGTCGTAAAGTAAAAAATATCGTATTCGTATTATTATTCAACGAATCTACTGGACGTTTTAACGTGTGTTATAGATTTGATATGAGAACCCAGACGTAACGAGCAGTACTGTTATAAGTGACCTTGAGCCTGTTCCTACTTACTGAGTCACAACTCGAAAACAGTTCACATCCGTACAGTAAAATGGGGATGAGATATGTTTTTGCGAGCAGCACACAAATATTAAACGGAGTAAAATATTGCGCTAACCAAAGGCTTGGGAACATGGCAACCGTTTTACCACAGACAACATTTATATGGTTGGACCAGTTAAGGCTGTTATTAAAGATAAGTCCTAGATTCTTAACATTATGTACAGTCTCAATTGTAGTATTATTAATCTGTAATGGTGTGAGCTGTGCCATATAGTTTGTGGCAAAATTATTATCAAAGATTTTGATTTCCTCGGATTGAGGCAAAGACCATTAATCGACGCCCATTGAAACACATTATGCAGATCACAATTTATTTTCCCTGTACAATTTGTAATATCAGACGGCAAGCAACTAATGTACAACTGAAAATCATCCGCGTACATTTGTACCTTGCAATACTTCAACTTAGTTGGCAGATCATTAGAATAAATTGAATATAATAGTGGACCAAGAATCGAGCCCTGTGGTATACCTCTAGGTATTAAAAAATTGTTTGATTTGTTACCATCATGATACACAAATTGACTTCTATCAGGTAGTTACGACGAGATTAGCATGACAGCAGTATTCGAGAAATGGCACATGTGTTCTCACTTTTGGCAGAGAATAGTATGATTAACGGTGTCAAATGCCTTAGAATGACCGAATAAAACCAAAAATGATGTCATATTGTCATCCGCACTTAATCGCAACTCTTATATGCCATTGCCATATAAGTATTGGGTCATCTGCTTATAAATCAATTTCTCGAAAATTTTCAACAAGTACGACAATTTTTTCGATTGGGCTGTAAGTTTTATCTTGTTTTGGCACAGGTATTATCTTGGCACTTCTCCACATTGCAGGGAAAGTAGATGATGTAATTGTCGTATTCATTAAATGAGTCATATACGGTAGAACATATGGCAAAATTAATTTTATAATTTTTTGGGATCGATACCATCCCATTAAGCAGGCAAAAAAGTATTTGGAAACAAAATTAGGAGGTTAAAGGATAAAGAAAGGAGTGATTACAATTCTTAGATTAACATCAATGAATTGATTTCATATTAATTACGCAACGCTTTACATTTAAACTTGTAGGCTATCATTGGGAATGAATCCTTAGATGGGGACATGCTTGGCTACAGCCCTATGTTCCCTGAAGGGCCTGAAGCGAAAAAAAATAGTGATTAAACTTTGCACCATCATGACTCCCGAAAAATGTCAATTTAAAGAGAATTTCGAATCTATTTTCAGTTTAAAAGCCTTACTCAATGAATTTTAACCTTTTGCACTCGGCACAGTTACGGATGTTACATACCAGCAACTCGACGCCACTTTTTAAAGAAAACGTACATCCTGGAAACGTGATATTATACAGTATAATTTTAGAACCTTGTAAGGAATTGTTATGAAATTTGTTTTATATGAATTTGTGGACATTGAAGAATACATATTTACAATAAAAAAATATTAAAATTTTTTTTCATTCAACGCTTCAGTACGAATTGAGATCTTTTATGTTTCTTCTCTCGGTTATCGGATTTCTTTATTATCCTATCAAGTTTCCCTTGTAGCTTTGGACATCTAATCCACTATATCAACAAATTGCTCAACGGATCAGAGAAGTGTACAGTTCGTCGTGAACGGACTTCGCACGTTCTCTTCGACGTGTAGAACGGTTGATTTATTTATCAGGCATCTTGTTAATTTCATCACATTTCAATCAATTTTTTTGTACCATTTTAACAGAAAACTACAGGAGAACACGTGTTTCTTAACAAATTGCGGTGAAATAATTTCATTGTCCGTAATCGCTAACAAACTATCATGTCCCCTCAGAGGGGACAACCGAGTGATATGCTAGACTTACGTTGTCCCCTCAGAGGGGACAGCCGTGTGTAAAGGGCTAGTATGCTTAAAGGAATCAAATTTGCTTTTTGATGACTATAAACGAACTTCAAAGAAAATGTATAAAGTACAGTCATTATTATTTAAAGAATTTTTAAACATTTATTATCATCAATTATTATTGTAAACAGTAAACATGGTTAGTGTTTCTTTTCTTCATGTTTCTTAACATTTATATAACTAGTGGCCTTGCCATGACCATGACCATCGCCATGGGCGTAACCATGTTCATGATGACCATCATGAGCTGCGGCATGGGCATCACCCAATTTATGGACAACAGCTTTGAAGCCATTGTGTTTATCGGCTGTATATTCTACATGACGGGTAGTGCCATCGGCTTCCTTGAGAGTATAACTGCCTGTAAATTTATGAATTCCGGATTATTTTTCAAAATCAAATCGAATTATTTGTAAAGTACGAACCTTTAACTTTGTCACCATCACGGGTTTCCTTTTGACTTTTAATATCACCAGTTTTGGGATCCTTAACACCATAAGAGAATTCATATTTAGCATGACCATCATGAGCATCATGACCATGATCATGTCCACCATCGTGACCACTCAAATGACCATGTCCATAACCATGATCGCTATCGTGGCCCCAACTATGAACTTCAGCATGTCCACTATCGTGACCATGTCCCCCATGACCATGACCATGACCATGAGAATCCTCTTTATGTTCAGTTACAACAGAATAGTGCACCTCTACACCTTTACCATGATGATCATGTTCTGGATAAAAATGTCCTGCAGCTGTTAAGCCCAAAACAGCTAGAAGTGAGGCTACTGTTACGAAGATATTCATTTTTTTATGAAGTGTTGTTCAGGATAATTGTTAAAAACAATTGAATATTCAACTATGTTGGTATTTCGTTTTAATTCTGTTATTTATAGTTTGAAATACAACACAAATTAATATTCAACAAATATTTTTTGTTAATAAGGCCTTCTATTTTATTTTCGCTAAAAGTGAAAGTAAAAAAAATCTAATGTTGCATGATTGATTGTTCGTTAACATACTCAGAGTACCATACCATATATGGTACCATATTGGTACAGTAAGACCCCCTTAACTCTGCTCCGCTTTACGCTGTGTCAGTATTACGTGGTAGTATTGGGATTCCCCTAAATCGCACACTGTATTGGTATTTGTTGTATACGCGAGCAAATGAAACGGCCATGTACCAACCAAAAGCGGTGGACTATACAGCGACGGTGTATACTATGTACATATCTTTTTCAACGCTCTTTTGTTAGTCTGTCCAGAATAAAGATTACAACCGTATTTTCCGAAGTCGCAATCACAGTACGAACACGCATCTTTCCTGCGTCACAGTTAATTTATTAGTTGTCATCAACGTTATTATGTGTATGCATATGTATGTACGTGTTAAGTTGCCTCGTTTAACGCTGTTTCGTTTAGCGCTGGAACTTATTGGAACATATCCCCCGCGTCAAAGGGGGTCTTACTGTATTGAACTCATTTCTTTATAACACTCTTGTGATAACTATGTGTTATACAGTGAATAATGGCTGACAACTTTGCTTAATTTTAGCAAACTTTAATGTTTGTTCTGTAGAGCAAGATTGTAGTAACGTAACGTTCACAGGCAAGTTCACTCGCTGGCCTATATGGCCCATTGTATCACCCAGTATAAGGTAAGCCCCTTTTACATGATCTGATAGTGGTGGGTTTGAACCAAATCGAGCTCAGGATAAAACTAGCCACTTCTCTTAATGGCACGTTCGCCCACTATGCCCGGATCATCAAACGTTCTTTCACCCATAAACCGATGACATTTGTTCTGAAGTGCAAAGCACTCACATAAAAAACGTTTCACTAATTCCGTTTCCTCCACATCATGTCTGCTTCTGCAGTAATCCTAGCGGCGTTGATGATATATTTTGGCACGTATAAAGAAAACATATTATTCCACAACTCATTTGACATGGTTTTACTATCACCATGTTCATTTCGAATTTTTCAGAGGTTTCCAAAGTCAAAGCGAAGTCGTTCTCCAAATATAATATTTACGAATTAAGCACGTATATTACATATATGAGGGCGTGAAGTTGCCGTAGTCTATTAGGTAGTGTGTTGGCTTAAAGCCGCGGTTCAAACCCCAGGTCAGACATCAAAATGAAAATATAAAAAAAATATTTCTTGGGTGACTTCCTCTCACCAGATTTCTGGCAAAAACTCCAAGAGTAAATACAATCGCCATGTAAAGTTTTTCAAAAAATTTGTCGTTCGGAGTCGATTTAAAATTGTAGGTCCCTCCACTCATGTATAAAATTAACACACACAACATAAGCGGTGTGAGAATCTAGGTCCATAATGCTGACTGAAGGGTTGTAATGACCAATTATGTACAGTGGTGGCCTTATAATTAGAAATGATGTTACTGGAACAGAGTTCTCTGGAGTGACGAATCTAAGTTTAATTTTTCCCAATCTGATGGAGAAACGTATGTAAGACGTCCTCCAAACAAAGCCTTTGATCCCAGGTACACAGTGAAAACTGTAAAACAAATCAACAAACATACATGTTGCTAAGTCGTTTCTAATTATAAGGCCACCACTGTATTATGTTATATGAGGGCATGGCGTCAAAAGATCGATTTCATTGCGATGTACAACTGTATGACATAACTTCTTAAAGATTAAAGATTTCAAACAAACTCTGAAATTGACTACGTTGTAGGTCATTCATGGGTGGCCTTCAATATTGGCATACTTATTCCAGCATTGCAAACGATACTGACTAACGACGTCGCCTGCTGTAAATCCGCATTAAACAGTGAAGTTCTCGGTATGTATTGGACGTTAATGGATCACAAACTCTGAACCTGACTGCATACATACATAATTGATCATTACAACCCTTCAGACAGGATTACAACCTAGCTTCTCATACTACTTATGTAGTGTATGTTAATTTTATACATGAGTGGCGGGACCTACAGTTTAAAGTCGTCTCCGAACGATAGACATTTGAGAAACTTTTAATGGCAAATTTATTTACCCTCAAAGTTTTTGCCAGAAATCTACTGAGAGGAAGACGCCTAAGAAATATATTTTCATATCTTCGTTTTGATGTCTGCACCGGGACTATTACATTGCTGCTATTTACAGGTGGTCTTCAATTTAGGCACATTTATTCCAGCATTTCGAGAGATATTCACCGATGACGTCGCCAGCCGATAATTCACACTAAACAGTGAGGTTGTCGGGACGTCGTTGTTGGGTCTCATCCCAAATTCGACAATTTTCTTGGTTCACATACCCAGTCTTCCAAAAATTATTGAAATTTAGGGTCAGAAAAAAGGGTCAAATTAATATCTTCGAATTGTTTAGGGCGCTAGAATTACATACATAACATACATGATTGGTCATTACAACCCTTCATTCAGGATTACGACCACTCATGTTGTGTGTGTTAATTTTATACAGGAGCGCCGGAGCCTACAGTTTAAAGTCGACTCTGAACGACAGATTTTTTGCGAAACTTTTTATGGCAATTTTATTTACTCTCAGAGGTTTTGCCAGAAATCTGCTGAGAGGAAGTCGCCGAAGAAATACTTTTTGTATTTTGTTTTGATGTCTGACCTGGGGCTCGAACGCGGCAATAAAACTGAGAGCATGGAAGTATAGAAACTAAAACATGCCTTTTATGCCAAAATATTAGGGTCATATGTCTGTCTAGTGACTACACAATAGCCAATTTTCGATGCTGGGTTTTTATCAAAAACTACACAACTATATCCATTACAATGACGGTTTACAGCGCATGATCCAAAGTATGATAAACAGGAGACTATTGTCCATAACCGTTTTAATTTCTTAAAATTTTTTGACTACTTTTCAAATGGTTTTTTTCGACCGAAAATTCCCCGAAGAATGCGATCGACCCAAGCATAACGTTTTAAATTTTTGTAATAAATTTTCAAAATTATTACGCATTGTTCTTTGATAAAGCGCTTCTTTTTAAGTTTCAAAGTTGCCACTTACACACAAAATATGACACTAAGGGCCATTATTACAACTTGTCGCTAAAGTTGGGTTTAGTTAAAGGTAACTTTTGCTAAAGTGAACTTTAAAGTCACCTTTAACTTCTTTTCGTTATTACAACCTAATAATAAAATAAAGTTAACTTTTTCAAAATTATATCAGTGCAATGTCGATAATACTGCCCAATTAAACAAGCTTTTTTAAAGGCTGTGCCAGCGAAGGACCTCTTTTTTGTTGTATTTGCTTATTTTGTTTATATTTGAAGTTGCCATATTAAATAATATGACAAGTTCTAATATAAACTCAACTTTAAAAGTTAAAGGTAGGATGATCCTCCCTTTAGCTTAACGCTCACTTCCACCTTATTGTCCACTTATAATAATGAAAAACAATTTATCTGCCCTTTAAAATGCTCTCTTTGATTAACAGCAATTTGTAATAATGGTCGTAAATTTAAAAAGTTTACTCATACTGAGACCACTTTATAAAACCCATTGTTCTATGCAATTCCTGGCTATCGGTGTAAATTTCGAGATTATTTGGAGCAGAATCTGGCTCGGGACAACTACATCTGAGCACCTAATCAGACAGTTCGAGTAGGCCATGTAATTCATCGTTAGTCAGGAGTGAAAATCTACATTTGGAAACTAAAAATCCCAAAAGCTGCCTATGATAGCAGTTTGTCGGCTTCAGACTGAATGTGTGGTGTTCAGCAGTTGAAGAAGACCATGTAATTTATAGATAGAGAAGAGTAAGAATGTAAAACTACAATATGTTCAAAGAGCTGTCTATATTAGTAGATTATCAGCTTCAGCCTAATTAACTGGTGTTACAATTTCAGCTGCACAGGAAGCCAATTCAATTTGATATACATAAATAATGTAAATAAAGTCGTTTAAAATTACTTTTTGAAACAAAATTTAATGAAATTGTATGACAACTATTTTAAAATATATTCAACATAATTTATTATTATCAACAAGTAAATGGGATGTATAGAAAACACTTAACAATTGCTAAAGTAGTTAGTGATGCTTTCCATCATGTCTCTTAACATTGATGTAACTAGTGGCCTTGCCATGACCATGACCATAACCATGGGCATAACCATGTTCATGATGACCAGCATGAGCAGCGGCATCAGCATGACCCAATTTATGGACAACAGCTTTGAAACCACTGTGCTTATCGGCTGTGTATTCTACATGACGGGTAGTGCCATCGGCTTTCTTGAGGGTGTAACTGCCTGTAAATTTATAAATTCTGGGTTATTTTTGGAAATCAAATACAATGTTTTATAAAATATAGTACGAACCTTTTACTTTGTCACCATCACGGGTTTCCTTTTGACTTTTAATATCGCCAGTTTTGGGATCCTTAACACCATAAGAGAATTCATATTTAGCATGACCATCATGACCATGATCATGATGATCATAGCCACCATGGTGGCCACCATAGTGATGACCATCATGGCCATTATCATGACCCGAAATATGAACTGTAACATGGCCACTATCATGACCATGCCGCCATGAGCATGCCCGCCATGGACGTGACCATGAGAATCCTGTTTGTGTTCGGTTACAACTGAATAGTGGACCTCTGCACCTTTAGCATGATGCGAGTGTTCTGGATAAAAATGTCCTGCCGTGGCTAAGCCGGCAACAGCCATTAGTATGGTGAATGTAATGAAGGAATTCATTTTATTTATCGTTTTGAATTAAAGTTATCGAAAGGCAATATTAAATATTGATTTTTGAGTGATTATTTAAAGGAACTTAGAATTGAACTGTGCTGCTATTGTGATATTACTCTGGTATTTATAGTTTGAAACTTTTGTAATATTTATAACAGTTATTACCATATGAAAGATTGGACAATTAAAAATTAAAGGCAATAAAAACGTAGAATATTTGATTAAAAAAATAAATTTAAAATAATATTTTTTCATGTGTTTTCAAATGGCCTTTCAAAAGTCTATTAAAAATACAACAAATAACAACAATTAATTTAAACTTATTTTAAATTTTTCATTTTAAACTTTAATTACAAACACTAATAATAGCTCTAGTTAAAGTTCATAAACCGATTTAAACTAATTAAGTTTAGTTTAGAAAAATATTTAACAGTTCACACCCAATTTACAAATTAAGACCTCTTTTCGACAAGTTCAAGTTCATAACATACTAATTACGGTGTAGCATGTGTGTTTTTTTTCTAAAAATAAAATTTTTTTGTTTTACTTTCACTTTTAGTTTCAAATTATCTGAAAACCTCTTTAGTTTCATTGCCTTAAAAATTATTAAACCCTACTTTAGGTTTCATATTCCCTCTACTATAAATAGCAGAATTAAATGGAAGTAGAAGCACAGTTTAATTTTAAATTCTTTTAAACAATTATCCCCAAGAATTAAACGATTTAAAATGAATTCCTTCATTACACTCACGGTACTTGTAGCAGTCGTTGGATTTGCCACTGCAGGACATTTTTATCCAGAACACTCGCATCATGCTAACGGTGCAGAGGTCCACTATTCAGTTGTAACCGAACACAAACAGGATTCTCATGGTCATGGCGGTCATGGCGGTCATGCTCATGGTGGACATGGTCATGATAGTGGCCATGTTACAGTTCATATTTCAGGTCATGATAATGGCCACGATGCTCATCACTATGGCGGTCACCATGGAGGCTATGATCATCATGATCACGATGGCCATGCTAAATATGAATTCTCTTATGGTGTTAAGGATCCCAAAACTGGCGATATTAAAAGTCAAAAGGAAACCCGTGATGGTGGCAAAGTTAAAGGTTCGTACCAGATTTTACAAATAATTGGATTTGATTTTGAAAAATTACTCTGAATTTATAAATTTACAGGCAGTTACACCCTCAAAGAAGCCGATGGCACTACCCGTCATGTAGAATACACAGCCGATAAGCACAGTGGCTTCAAAGCTGTTGTTCATAAATTGGGTCATGCTCATGCCGCTGGTCATGATGACCATCATGAACATGGTTATGCCCATGGCTATGGTCATGGTCATGGCAAGGCCACTAGTTACATTAATGTTAAGAGACATGATGGAAAGCATCACTAACTCTTTAAGCAATTGTTAAGTTTTTTCGAAACACTCAGTTTTCTTGTTGATAATAAAAAATTGAAAATGTTGAATGTATTTTAAAATAGTTGTCATACAATTTCGTTAAATTTTGTTTCAAAAAATTAATTTTAAACAACTTTATTTATATACTATTCATGTACATTAAATTGAATTGGCTTCCTGTGCAGCTGAAATTCTAACACCAGTTAATTAGGCTGAAGCCGCCAAACTGCTAATATAGACAGCTCTTTGAACGTGTTGTAGTTTTACATTCTTACGCTTCGCTATCTATAAATTACATGGTCTTCTTCAACTGCTGAATACAAGGCATTCAGTCTTAAGCAGGCAAACTGCTATCATAGGCAGCTTTTGTGATTTTTAGGTTTCAAATTTAGATTTTTACTCCTCACTTCCGATGAATTACTTGCTCTACTCGAACTGTCTGATTAGGTACTCAGATATCGCTAACCCGAGCCAGATTCTGCTGTAAATAATCTCTAAATTTACATCGATAGCTGGAAATTGCATAGAACCGTGGGTTTCAGTGCGCACATGCGCATATATATTGCCTTGAAAATTTTTGAACACTTTTCGACTAAAGTCACCACTATCCTTAGGGCATTTTATAAAGTGGTCTCAGTATGAGTAAACTTTTTAAACTTGATGACATATTTTTTGTGAAAGTAGCAACTCTGAAATTTAAAAGGCAAGGCTTTATGAAAGAACAATGCGTAAAAATTGTGGAAATTTATTACAAAAATCTTGAAGTCGCCGTAGTCTACTAGGTAGAGTGTTGGCGACGTAATGCCTGGGTTCGAGCCCCAGGCCAGACATCAAGACAAAATACAAAAAGTATTTCTTAGGAGACTTCTTCTCAGCTGATTTCTGGCAAAGACTCTGAGATTAAAAAAAATTGCCATGAACAAGTTTCTCAAAAATCTGTCGTTCAGAGTCGACTTTAAACTGTGGGTCCCACCACTCATGTATAAAATTAACACACACAACATAAGTAGTGTGAGAAACTAGGACGTTGTACAATGGGTAAATTCGATCTCCGGGTACTGTACTTGTCTTAATTGACAAGTACACGTCCTCTAACCTAACCTAACCTAACCTATTACAAAAATGTAGAAAGTTATGCTGAGCATCCTTGCAAACTTCAAGGAGTTTTTAGTTGAAAAATTTCATCTAAAGTGTCAACCATTCGGAGATCAGTTAAAAAATTATTACATCACAGTTGTCCGTTATCCCCTTGCCACAGAAAAACACGGGGCTTCTCATGAAGCGACTCATACTGCCAATGTCAATGTGTGACAGTTCTTTTAGATCATATATATAGTAGGCACCCAAATGGCTGTTTCTAATGCAGCATAGGCCATGTCTGGTACCCAGTCGGTGAAGAATAGTCTCCTCTTCTTCCTCAGTTTTGCAGCCTCTGCAGAAATCAGGTTGCCAAGGCCAATGTAAAAAACAATGCCCCATAATGACCTCCACAACCATACTGAGCATGCTTCTTTGGCATTAAAGCAGAGATGTTGTTCACCTTTGATCCAGGTTGCCCAGATTTTCTGCGCCGTCTTGCCCGTGTAAGAAGCCTTCCAACTGTTGTTGATACCGACAGCCGTACTAAGAATATTTCTTTGGAGTTTAAGCAGACTTGTCGCGCGCCTTCTATCCAACATTGGCCAGATTTTCTGCGCTATTTAACCAGTGTTTTAAGTCTCACATATATTGTTGATGGAATCGAAGATCGCATTATCTATTACAAGCTTGTTAGTTTTCAGAAGGATTTCGAAATCTCAGAATGCATCGCCCAGCTAATCCGCTCTACAGTTACATAAAATGTCATTGTGTCCTGGTACCCGTATGATATGGACATCACAACATTCTGCTGTCTCATTGAGATGTCTGGGACAACTGTATGCTGTCTTGGTGTTTATTAGGGCGGAAAGCAGTGCTTTGCTAGTCGCTAGGCTACCGAAAAGTATGGTAATATTTCGTTTGAGGATATTTGCGTCCTCAATAATTTTCGTCGAAGCCTGTGTTGCCGACTCCTCCACCCAAATGACTTTACAGCCTTATATACCGGACTATTTCGATTGATTCCAGTTTCTTCTTTATTTTTTCACGGCCTAGATTCGAACCATTACAATCAATAGAATGTAGATCTTGCGCGCTGCAAGTGTAATAATCACAACATCAAGTGTTGTAAGAATTTCGGGAATATAACAACTGTCCCTTCCGATTTATTGAGCCTGTTTGCTGTTAACATTATTTTCTCATTCCCAGTGAAGCCTAATACGCGTCTCCATTAGCTCGCCAAAAATATAAACAACTCTGTATAAGGGTAGGGGGTTAAATGTTACAGTCGCCGTAGTCTAATAGATAGTGTGTTGGCTTATTAGACGCAAGACCACGGTTCAAACCCCAGGTCAGACATTAAAACGATATATAAAAAAATATTTCTTCGACGATTTTCTCTCAGCAGATTTCTGGCAAAAACTCTGAGAGTGGAATAAAATTGCCATGAAAAGTTTCTCAAAAATCTGTCGTTCGGAATCGACTGTAAACTATAGGTCTCGCCATTCATGTATAAAATTAACACACACAACATAAGTGGTGTGAGAAGCTAGGCCGTAATCCTGACTGAAGAGTTGTAATGGCCAATTATGTAAGTATGTATGTAAATGATACAGCATTCGATATATCGTGTGTACATCAGGAGGTCCATAGTTTTCATACTATTTTTAGTAAATTTGTCATCTGGTGGAAATTCTGGATTCTTGTTTCTAGGTGTTGAAATTTTTGTGAAATAAACTCCTTCCTCCAAATAAAACAAAATACCACAGCAACCCTTAAACTTAAACACCATTGCCCTGTTTCTCGTCCAACGGCTGTAAAATATTTTTTATTTATTTGAGAATGTGGATAATGTCATAAAATTTGTCAACTGAAACAAAATTTATGATAAATGGCTCTATAAAAAGCCAAACAGGAAACATTAAAACGTAATTCTTTTGCTGCTGATACCAATCACAAATAAAAAACAGAAAATATTGTTGAAATCCTTCTTATGTTGCTGGTGAATAAAAGTCACTTCAATGTTTTTACTTCATAGGCAAACTAATATAAATCATAATATGAAATTGTGCTCAAGTTAAGCTATTTTGTATTAAATTAAAATAACCAACGATTACCCGAATAAAATCATATCCGCTAAATTATCATCAATCATAATTAATACAATTTTTTTATTTTTCAATTTGAAATCACCACACCGTACTTACTTAACTCACTTAATTGGTCATTACAACCCTCGTATCAGGATTATGACCCAGCTTCTCACACCAACCACGCTTTGTCCATGGTTATCGGGATCTACGGATTAAACTTGTCTCCGAAGGACAGATTTTTGAGAAACTTTTCATGGCAATTTTATTTTACTCTCAGACTTTTTGTCAGAAGACTGCTGAGAGGACGGCGACAAAGAAAACTTTTTTCATATTTTCCTTTTGTTCGAGATCTCGTTTAATAAGCCACCACATAATGATATTCAGAAGGCTTGCGTTGAAATCGTGTAACTCAGACATTAGGCAGTGGATGTACATGTAATAGTCATATCAATAGCGATCAAATTTAGTTGGGCTCGATATAGAAATTAACATGTGAGACTAGCTTGTAAGACTAGCATGCGATATTGGCATATGAGATTACCATGTGGGACTAGCATATGAGACCAGCACGTGAAACAAGCATGTATTGGTATAAAAGGGAAATGATGCACAAGCACAAATATAGCTTCCAGAAAAATAGAGCATCAAATCGTCGAATATTAGAAAAAAATAGTCAAAATCGTCAAAGACGTTCATGGAAATCGTAAAAAAAACGTCAGAAAAAGTAAATACATACATTAAAAGCTAAAGAAAATTATGGTGAAACATATAAAGTTAAGTCAATGTACATATTTTAGTTCAAAAATAAATAATAAAAAAACATTTAAGAAGTCCTTTTAACGCTTTAATTGTAAAAATAATCTTTAAAAAGGAGTGTTTTATATGTTTTAAAACCTATATATACTCGTATATATTAGAATTAAAAATTTTAATCAAATCAGATACAATATTAAAGTGGAAGCAGTTACTATTGCTAAGTTTTAAATAATCATTTTATATAATGTTGCTTCTAAGGAATTGAGTTTAAATTAACTTGGCTTAATACTCTCTCTACATTAGCTGAAGAATGTGATAATACTAATAATTTTTAATGAATTTAGCCAAGGCTGGAAATTAGAAGCTACCATCCCTCATTTTTATTTCTGATTTTTTTGTTTTTCCAAAAATAGAGAAGTTTCATATCATTTTCAGGAAATAATAGTTTAAGGTTTAAACAGCCTATACCAGTGTTGTTTATTGACACATAAGCGCAGCAATAATATTGCATCATCTAAATGTATGGGTGGTGTAAATATTAGGGAGTCAGATGTTCTTGACCAGTGTTGCAAAACTGAAATTTTGAAATGGTACTGAACTATAACTGAAAGAGTACTTTTTTGCATCGAATGGTACTTTTGTAAAAAAATACATACATACATATTGGTAATTATAACACTTCAATCACGATTATGACCTAACTTCTCACACCACTGATTTTGTGTGACATAATTTCATAAATGAGTGGCGGGACCTACTCTTTAAAGTCGACTCCGAACGACAGATTTTTCAGAAACTTTATTATGGCAATTTTATTTACTCCCAGAGTTTTTCCCATTTTTTTTTTGATGGAGATGTCTGGCATGGGGCTTGAACCCTGGGCTCACGTCTAGTAAGCCCGCACACTACCCACTAGACATTTTTTATATTTAATACATATACGGCACGGAGGAGAAAAACTAACAACTTATTCGTTTTCCTTACATACAAGACAAAAACAGTTGATTCGGAACGTAACAAAACGTAAAAGCCGCTTTTAGTCAAACGTCGCTGGAACATAATGTAACTTATGTTAATTTTTAGCATATGAACAGCAATGCAAATGCTTACCGAAATTACATTACGGTTCGGCAAGCGTTTTCATTGCTTTTCATGTTCAAAAACGCTAAAACCTAATTCTATCTTTAGCATTACGCTGAACATGCTTCTAATGCATTAACAGTTGAAAACTGCAAGACATAAAATATATAATAATAAAAAAAAGTACTGAAAGCGTCGCGGCGGCACTGTGGTATTTTTGGAATGAATAAGTACTGAAAAAAAGTACTAAAGTATTGAATTTTTCAACACTGTTCTTGACGTTCGGAGCATGAAAATTCAGTGTGATGTTCGCTGGAACCGACATATTTTTCAGTGTCTTAGCTTCTTAAGACGGTATAAGAAATACTTCACTTCATCTGATTTTCTTACTATTTACACCACTTATGTATATCCGAAAGAAAATGGAATAAAACTCTCATGTATAAGCCGGTGCCTCAACGGCTTTTTTGTGACTTCTCCACCGCATACGAGAGAGGGAGAAGTTGCTCGTTAATGACGTTATGGTGTCGAACTCTATTAATTTTTTGGAGCACGGTTGCAATGTGGCTTGTGTTTCATTGTTCTATTGCTATTACAACGGATTTTGCTCGAGCGAAATAATTGAACTTGTTCCCGAGAATCATGTATTCGTACATATGTGGTCTATTGGCCAGGAGATCGCACATAAGATTCGTTCTTTAATTAGACTACTCTTATGTGAAACTCCCTTCGTGCAGAGGTTGTAATTTTTTAGCTTTTAAGGGATGAAAAAGGCAGCTATTGTCAAAATGCTCCCTGATTAATATCGCGTTAGACTTATATTGCGTTAATTTAACGCTATGCTCCCTGGAGCAGTTCCTAACTACTTATGCTTTTCAGTTTTTTAAAACTTTTTTTATTTTTTATTGAATCGTGCTAAGGATCTTTGGTATATTTATGGCTGTTTGTCATTCTTAAGAAAAATATCAGGATTTTCAGTTGCTAAAATAATTCACTTGTAAATCTATGAACAGAATATTCACTACCAGTATTAATGTTGATTTTTTCTGAAAATTGCCATCATAGCCATCATCCCTTCGTATATTTCAATAAAGTTAAGCAGAATATTGCATGTTTTATTTGTCTCTTACAATGACATGACCATACTATTGCATTGCAAATCCTAGAATTTGATTTGAAAAACTTGTAAACATTTTTTAAAGTTAAAACCGAAATTTTCTTTTGAATTGTATTCCAATGAAATATTTATTAAAATGGAATAAAAAATAAGCCTTGGCTCTAGGGGTTACATTCTTTTTTCAATAAGGCTTTTTGTTTAAGTAGAATACAATAAACAGAGCGAAATGCAAAAATTATAATGAAATTGCTTTTATACTTGGTTTCACAAAAAAGAAAAATTTAAGAAAATGAAAAAAAAAACATTTTTCTTGACAACACAATGAAATTTGAGGGGCAAACAGCAAAAGATTTTCCATTCCTTTGCATCCATAAGTATTAAAAGAAAAAAGTGGTGCCTCTAAACAAAATGAAGATGAAAATAGTTGAGTTGCTTGATTGAAGTGAAAGGAATTCTAAACTCTGACGGTAGAAGTTACCATCTGGCAAATTAAATGGAAGTTTTTTTGACACCAACACTCAGGAGATGACTTTTATTCATGCTGTGCATTGTGTTGGAATCAGAGATCAGCAATGAATCGTTTTTTCGCTGAAAACTCATGAAATTTTGAATAAAAATTAGTCAACAATATTGAAATTCAACAACTCTGATTCATTCGTACTCATTACAACGTTGATTTATAAGTATGAGTACAATGAGTATGAGTACAACGCTGACATCAATCTCATACCCTTCGAAATATGTTTGATTCATAAGCCTACCAATTTAGATCCATAACTTTAGAAAAATACTTATAATACTCATAAATGATTCGAGTGACATATAAATGATAGAGTCTTAGTTGTTATTGCATTTACAAAAAAAGAAAAAAGACTGAGCAACAAGCAGAGCAAACACACAACCTTTTAGTGAGTATTTTAGTGTTCGTATGCGAATTCATACTTATTTTGTGCTTCATGTATATGTTGAGTTATCGAAATCAACAACATCATACGTGTTGTTAAGTATGAATATGATGAGTACTTCAAACTTTGAATATGAGTAGAGGTTCCATGGTATTAAAATAAGTAAGAATGCGTATAAGTAGCAACAATTATGAGTATGATTCGATTCTACTCATCTTTTGAATACTCATTGCTGATCTCTGGTTGGAATACAGGAAAAATAGTTTATAAGAGAAAGGAAAGAGGGCGGTAGTGTGCAAATTATTCTTCCTTTTCGAGATTAACTTTGTAATTATTCTCACTTTCTTTTTACTATTGCTGTTAATCATATTGTTACGTTTTTACCTTTTTAAAAACGTTTAGAATATAAGTTTGTTGATTGCAAACAAAGTGAAAACAAATTTGTGTCTTGTTTCAATTAAACTCTTTATTGTGCACACTACTTTTGTGTGCCACCGTATACAACTTAACAATATAACAACAATTTGTTTATCCGCTATTATTCTTTGCTTACAACTCAGATATTTTCAAGGACGATCTTCAAACCACGACTTCTTCACATAAGACTGACTGAATTATTACTGACTCGTCGTCTGCTTTGTCTTGCCCTTTTATAGTCCAACACAACCAGTCTAACGAACGTTCTTGAAGTAAAAGGTTCGTGTTCTCGCCTTCCCGAGAACTCTATCGGGACCATATTATTGTTTGTGCATTCTGCACACTGGTCTATCCCTTTTTCTATCGTGCTTGTTGTTGTTGGTTTACTTGGAACGTGTTCGATGTATTTGTTAGTGTGTATTTGTGGTGTCGTGTGTATTGTGTACTGTGTATTGCTTACTGTTTTCATATGAAATGGTATTAGGTCGTTTCCATTTGCGTAACAATATATTATATCAGACAAACAATCAGACAGTCACAAACACTTCTGATTGAAATCGAAACCGCGGCCTCGGCAATTAAAGTTCTGCACACTACCAACTAGACCATCGGGGCACCCAATTCAATTCGTTTTGTCAAATCACTAGAGACGAATATAGCATTTAACAACACATATGAATAATATGTACAATGTACCACACGTTCACCACCTGCACCTATCAAGCTGGATGAATGGTCACGTGAACAAACGAAATTCTTCAATTTAGGACATGAGACATGACATGATAAATAACAATCCACATGATATCCAAGAGCAATGGAATGCATTTGAAAAAGGTTACTGTTTGGCATGGTCGAATGATGTTCTTGCAATACGAGATAGGTGTTTTAGATTTCTTTTAAAGACAATTCTGTATCAATTTTTAATTCAATTACGCTTTGAGATATGAGCCTTAATAAAAAATTTTCTGTATTTAAGTTTTATGAGAATACTCAGTCACAAACAAATAATCTTGTTCGAAAAGTATTAGTTTTTGTGTGTGAAGACTGTCTGAATGTTTTTCTCAATTTTCATTTTATTGACTACAGTAAACTAAATATTCCATACACAAACATGGTTAATATATTAAGTTAGTTATTGTATTTGCATCGAAGTTTTAAAAATCTCTGGGAACTACATGGCGAAAGTGAGGAATAGATATCTGATAGAGCTTGGATCAATTTCAACCATGTTAACTGAATGATAAAAACCATGAAACGAAAAGCTTAGCCAGAATGGATAAATACAAATTTTTATATCCAATGATTTTGAAGAAGCAGAATAACATGGCATTCACTAACCTCATTAAAAAAAGACGTAAGCAAGTGGTTTAATTCCCATCTCAGGCATCTCGAACAATACGAAATATGAAAAACTTTTACAAAATCTCTGAAAATAATTAAAAGTGCCATGAAAACTTCCTCAAATCTATCCTTAACAGTTGATGTTAAACTATACATCATGCCACTTTTGGATAAAATTATTACACTTAGCATGGGTGGTGTAATAAGTTAGATTGTAATCCTAACTAAGGTGTTGCAATGCAACGCAGTGCCGAAGAACTTGTTATAGCTTCAGCGAAAGGTGGTGACCCAGGAGAATGTAAAAACTGAGGTCGTATAGCTCTTCCGTACATTATGCAGAAATCTTAACCGCAAATATCATGCTAAAATTCACTTTTTTCTGTGATAACAAGAACATGAGTTTTTTACTCTTCAAGACGGTTCACGTAACAACATTACATACATAATTGGTCATTACAACCCTTCAGTCAGGATTACGACCTAGTTTCTCACACCATTTATGTTGTGTGTGTTAATTTTATACATGAGTGGCGGGACCTACAGTTTAAAGTCGACTCCGAACGACAGATTTTTGAGAAACTTTTCACGTAACAACATGACGAATAATAATTATGCATGCAAATGAGCACAACTCCCTTATATATTTGGTCTCCATGAATTTCGAAAGATCGTTTACCGTAGTATTTGGAAAGCTGTACGTTGGACGTGTGTATCGCAAAAATTAATCGACATCACCAAGTTTCCCTATAATGGGTGATTTTTTAAGAGAAAATTTTTCAAAAAAAAAACACATAAAATTCAGAAAAATGCATGAAATCTTTATTTGAATCGATAGTACGGTCCATATAATTTAATGTTTGAAGATTATTTCCTGCAAATGTTGACCGCGACTGCGCCTCAAATGGTCCATCCGCTTAGTCCAATTTTGGCATATTCTTTCCAACATTTCGGCCGGTATCTCACGAATAAATGCTTCAATGTTGTCTTCCAATGCGTAAATTGAAGCGGGCTTGTCTGTATAGACACGAGCTTTAACATAGCACCACAAAAAATAGACTTAGGCGTTAAATCTCACGGTCTAGGCGGCCAATTGACCGATCCCGAACGTGAAATAAAATGTTCACCGAACTCGCCTCTCAATAAGTCCATTGTTACGCGTGCTGTGTGGCATATGGCATCGTCTTGTTGAAACCCCATGTCGTGCAAGTCAAGCTCTTGCATTTTGGGCAAAAAAAAGTTGGATATCATCTCACGGTAGCGCTCACCATTCACAGTTACGTTACGATTCGCAGCATCTTTGAAGAAGTACGGTCCAATGATGCCACCAGCCCATAAACCGCACCAAACTGTGACTTTTTCTGGATGCATTGGTAGCTTTTGCAATACTTCTGGCTGATCTTCGCTCCAAAATCGACAATTCTGCTTATTTAAGTATCCATTGAGCCAAAAATGAGCTTCGTAGCTGAACACAATGTTTCGATAAAGAAGGGGATCTTCGGCCAACTTCTTCTTCGTAACAGAGCATACATTTTGATAATAAAATTCAATGATTTGCAAGCGTTGTTCGTTTGTAAGACGATTCATGGTTAAATTACAGACCAAACTGAAGATGTTTGACAGTGAAACAAAACACGAAACGTGCGTGAGCTGTTTAAACCAGTGTTGCCAAAAAGATAATAGCTAAAAAAATCACCCGTTACAAATGTTGAGAACAGAGTGCTATACAGAGGCCAGACATCTAAGCCGTTTTTAATCAACGTGGGTATATTGTTATGTTTTAACCTTTTAAAAACGTTTGAAATATAAGCTCGTAGATTGCAATAAAAATAAAAATAAATTTTGTGCTCAGTTTTAATTAATTTCTTTATTGTTCGCACAATCCTATGTGCCACTATTCACAACTTGACGTAAACAACAATAATTTCTTTGTTTCTCATTCTAATTTACACTCTTTTGCGTAAACAATAACAATTGTTCGATCGATCTTTATAACGGAGATCTTCAAACCACGATTATTTTCTTCACACGCAACGTGTTTTCACACAAAACGGACTGAATTTTTACTGACCCCGTTGTCTGCTTTGTCTTGCCTTTTATATCGCAGTGTAAACAGTCTGATGAATGCTCTTGAAGGAGAATGACTTCGCCTTCGCGAAATATCTATAAATGTAAATATGTTGTTTACGTTATTAATGTTTGGGTATTTTGTCTACGTTTGTTCTTGCAGTGCTGTTGTTGCCTGTTTATTTAGTTGCTTATCCCTTTTTTATACTGATGTTGTTAATATATTTTTGTTTATTTGTTGATCATGCAAACAAGTTCACTGTTTTTGTTTTTGTAGCTTTTGTTTATAATTTTAATATTAAACGATGTAACAACATATCCATTTTCATAACAATATCTTATAACGACACTATTATCTTTCTTATCTTGGACGATGTTAACACAACAGTAAACGTTTCAGCTCAAAAGGGCATTCAATAGAACTCCTTGGGAAAATTAAATGATCTGGATTACGCCAACAATATTTGCCTGCTGTCGCATAATTTCCAACACAAGAGGGATAAAATAAAGGTGTGGCACACAAGCTTTGTGTTCAGTTATTTTCTTATGGCATATTACAGTAATCCCTCGATTTACGTCGCAGTTAGTTCCAAAAAAAGGCGACGTAAATCGAAACGACGTAAATCGAATTTCATATTGCTCATATACAAAGTAGTATGTTTTTAACAAGTTACAGTAATCCCTCGATTTACGTCGCAGTTGGTTCCAAAAAAGTCGACGTAAATCGAATGACGCAGATTGAAGTTGGAGGGAACAAAAAATTTGACGACGTAAATTGAAACAACGTTAATCGAGACGACGTAAATCGAGGGATTACTGTATAATTCTTATAGCATGTTTGGCTGCTAACTTGGCCAAACAAATGTGCAACCTGTTCTATTTGTACAACTATTGGTGTTTTATTGCCAGTTTTTTTTATTAAGTTTTGTCGTGTCTTTTATTGCATTTTCCATTACCCTTGGGCAACACAGAAAACTGTTTGAGTATTTTGTTTACTGTTCCGTATTTTGTTTAGAAGTTAAAAGAGGAAAAGTTAAATTGGCAAAAGCATTAAAAACTTTATTTCTTATTGGATAATTGTATCAAAAAGATTATTTATTTGTGCAAACATAGGTCACATAGTGGTGGTGTTAGATCACAACTTTAAAGAAACATGAACATGACCGGGTGAAATTGTATATTTTTATGAATTCAAGTTAAAGATTCAAAACGTATTTAAAATATTTTTAAATTTATAAGCGTTATTGGTAAGCGTATATGTATAAAATTAACACACACAACATAAGTGGTGTGAGAAACTAATACGTTGTACAATGGGTCAATTCGACCTCCGGGTACTGTACTTGTCTTAATTCACAAGTACACGTCCTCTAACCTAACCTAACCTAAGCGTTATTGGTGGAAAATCTTTGCCAAAAAAAAGCAAAGGAATTACACCGTGAGCACGCTCCATCAAAAACACAGTGTATCGAATGGTTTGTGCTTTTCAAAAATAGTGATTTTGACATCAAAGACAAAGAACTTCCGGAACAGTCAAAAAAAGTTTGAAGACCATAAATTGGAAACATTATTCGTGTCAAGATACAAGAAGAGCTTGTATTACCATTAAAAGTAATTCAAGCAGTTTCAAACGTTTTCAAAGTGGTTAAAACCAACAGGAGGCCTTAAAAAGCAAGGGTGTCACATGAACTGAAGTCGAGAGCTGTTGCTATACACAATTTTGAATGTCTGAAATTGAATTGTGATGGCTTCAGAGATTATCATTATTATGATCGTGTAGAGGGTGCTATAGTACGGCGACCAAGTGGTATACTTATAACGGCTCCATATAGCTTATTACACTCACTAATTTCAGAATACTGCTCGGTGTCAACGACGAAAATACTCTGCCAAGCAGTGTTTCCTTCTGGGATGCATTACGGCCCCCAAAAGAGGTTTCAAAAAAGTGTTCTGATGATTAATTCTCAACGTCACAGAATCCTTATTTTAGTTCACGATGATCTTGAGTCTACAGTGCCCTGTTAATAACTTAATATCAGGTTATTTCTAGATAGTCTGATCAGATCTTCTTTTTCGTAATTTTCCGACAAAGAGTGACAGTCTCCCTCTCTGTATCTTTCTTTTCATTGAGTATATTTTTTCAAACATCTACTCACACTCCACAGAAAGATTTTGGTTCACACCAGAGATCGGCAATGAGTATTCAAGAAGATGAGTAGAATCGAATCATACTCACAATTTCTGATACTTGTACGTATTCATACTTATTTTAATATCATGGAACCCCTCTACTCATATTCAAAGTTAGAAGTACTCATCATATTCATACTTAACAATACGTCTGATGTTGTTGATTTAAACTCCCCTATACTCAACATTTACAAGAATCACAAAATAAGTATGATTCGCGTACGAACACTAAAATACTCACTAGAAGGTTGTTAAAAAGCTGCTAAAACACCGCTATACCCAATCCACTTTAAGCGCCGTAAATATTTTCCAAAAGGTATTTCAATAGACACCACGGAGTGGTGGCTCATATTTACTATGGCACAGAAACCAGCAAAGAGTATTTAAAAAGATGAGTAGAATCGAATCATACTCATAATTTCTGATACTTGTACGTATTCATTATTTTAATATCATGGAACCCCTCTACTCATATTCAAAGTTTGAAGTACTCATCATATTCATACTTAACAACACTTATGATGTTATTGATTTCGACTCTCCATAACTCAACATATACAAGAATCACAAAATAGATATGATTCGCGAACGAACACTAAAATACTCACTAAAAGATTGTCTGTTTGCTCTGCTTGCTGCTTTGTCTGTTTTGCTTATTTGTCTTTTTCATCTTTTGTAAATGCCTAACAACTAAGACTGTAAATTTTGACGAATGATTCGAATCACTCGAATCATTTATGAGTATTATAAGTATTTTTCTAAAGTTATGGATCTAAATGAGTAGGCTAATGAATCAAACATATTTTGAATGGTATGAGTTTGATGTCAACGTTGTACTCATACTCATTGTAACCTGTACTGATAAATCAACTTTGTAGTGAGTACGAATGAATCAGCGTAGTTTAATTTCATTATTTTTGACTCACTTATATTCAAAATTTCATGAGTGCTTATGAGTAGCGAAAAAAACGATTCATTGCTGATCACTGGTTGGCTTATTTGGCATGAGACCCGGTTCAAACCCCAGGTCAGACTTCTCCAACAACATGAAATATGCAAAAATATTACTTCGGCGACTTCCTCTTTCTCAGCAGATTTCTGGCAAAAACTCTGAGACTAAATAAAAATTACCATTAAAAATTTCTTAACAAATTTGTCATTCGGAGTCGAATTTGAAATTAAAGTCGCCGTAGTCTAGTAGGTAGTGTATTAGCTTATTAGACGTAAAGCCAAGGGTCGAGCCCCAGGCAAGACATCAAAACAAAATACAAAAAGTATTTCTTCGGCGACTTCCTATCAGCAGATTTCTGGCAAAAACTCTGAGAGTGAATAAAAATTGCCATGAAAAGTTTCTCAAGAATCTGTCATTCGGAGTCGACTTTAAACTGTAGGTCCCAGCACTCATGTATAAAATTAACACACACACAACATAAGTGGTGTGAGAAACTAGGTTGTAATCCTTGCTGAAGGGTTGTAATTACCACTTGTGTATATGTATGTATGTACACAGGCAATATATTGTTACCTTTTGACCTTTTAAAAACTTTTAAAATATGAGCTCGTAGATTGCAATAAAATAAAAAGAAATTTGCGTTTAGTTTTAATTAAAATTCTTTATTGTTTGCACAATTCTGTGTGCCATTGTTCACAACTTGATGTAAACAACAACAATTGCTTTATTGTTTGTTATTTCTTTTTGCACTCTTTTGCGTAAACAATAACAATTATTAGACAATTGTTCGACTGATCTTTGTAACGGATATCTTCAAATCTCGATTATTCTCTTCACACTCAACGCGTCTTCACACAAGACTGACTGAACTTTTACTCACCCCGTTGCCTGCTTTGCCTTGTCTTTTATATAGCAATGTAAACAGTCTGATGAATATTCTTGAAGGCGAATGTTAGTGGCTTCGCCTTCTCGAGATCTCTATAAATGTAAACATCATTGTTTCATTATTGTTGCATTGATTTTTGTTGCATTTTAGTTTACTTGTTTATCCTGTTTTTTATATTGGTGTTTGTTGGTATATTATTGTTTACTTGTTTATCATGTAAACAAGTTCATTGCTTTTGTTTCTGTTGCATTTGTTTATAAACGATGTTAAACGATGTTAAAGCGAAACACCAGTATCTAGATTCGTCCTTTTCGTAACTATATATTAAGCCTTAGGAGGCTAATAAATTCACTTAGCGGGAGGTAAATGTATTTGATTTGCTCTGAACTGATTTCCGCGCAAGCTAACAATTCAAACTAATATTGTTGAGTATTATTGAACTCTTTACGTATCGATATTACAATTTTAATTAATTTCAATCCACCAATGACCAAAGCTGTCAAAAAGTTTTATTCATTAAAATACTACACTCGGTTATTAAAATTATTATTCCTTAGCGAACAGAACTTAAAAGTGATCCTTGATATTACTTTCCTTAAGCTTACTACCTGTGCTACTGACACAAATCCGCCAAACCAGCTGGACATGATAATAATGTGAAGGAAAAAGGTTTCGAAATGTTTCTTATTCTTGTTATTTTCTTTTCATTGTATTTTAATATGCAATTCAATCATTTTGTTTGTTTGCCTGCGTGAGTATTCAGACAGTCACGTTAGAAACGTGAATGTCGGTCTGTTTGAGAATAATTCTCCAAAGTATGTAAACACGCATAACCACCAACAATCCTCATCGTCTGTCTGTCTGTCTGACTGCATAAATAAATGAATTTGCGACTTTAAGTGTTTTTGTACGTGCCTGTACTTTATTATTTCCTACACACACTTAACAGGGTTAATAAATATTACAAGGCATTTAAATGTATTTGTGAATACAATTTTTATACAAATGTATTGCATGTGTATTTGCATTTTTATACATGTATTTTATAACCTTGTGATAAACAAATTTAATTTAAATTCCTTAAATAAGTAACACCGTCATAAACCTTAATTTAATAACTGACAGCGGTTGTGGACACAAGACAAGTGACAGCGGCATTTTTATAATGAAAATAATTTCGTTTTTACCGGCATCATGATGATAACATCAGCACCGTTACACCGTTAATGTAATTAATTTTTTTCATACCAATCTCAGCAGTTCAAGTGTTTTTTTTTAATTTTTAGGTTATCTGAATATAGGCTTGTAGTCACCATAATCTAGTAGGCAGTGTGTTGACTTATTAGATGTGAGGCTTCGCTTCAAACCCCATGTCAGGCATCTCCAACAAAACGAAATACGAACAAATATTTCTTCGGCAACTCCCTCTCAGAAGATTTTTGAGAAAATCTCTGAGAGTGAAATAAAGTTGTAATGAAAATTTTCTCAAAAATCTGTCGTTCAGAGTCGACTTTAAACTGTAGGACCTACCACCCACATAACATAAGTGGTGTGAGAAACTAGGTCGCAATCCTGCCTGAAGTGTTGTAATGACCAATTATGTATGTGTGATAGAGGCTTGCGTTGCAGTTTTTCTTGGCTAAGGCAAGGGAAGACGCACAACTGAAATTTAAAGTCCTAGCATGTGAACTCCGCTTGCCCTTATTAGTTAACATCTTATGGATGATAGGCTGACTTTCAAAATGTATCAATACAAAGTTAGTATACAGTTGTACTACGGTATATAAATTATGTAGTTATGCAAAGTTACCAAACAATGCATCAACTATAACCCCGATGCCTGATTACTGCGTAAAAATACACATTGACGCCGTTTTGAAATAGTATACATTGTTAACATTTTGTACAGCGGCTTTATGAAACACTATACTTTGTTCAAACCCAAAGCAACTAACATTTTGGAGCCTGCTTGTCAACTTGAATTCAGCACGACAATGAAGGTTGCCATGTTAACCATATTCTGAAACTTCACCTTGTTTTCACATAAGCTGTCCCATTCTCAGTCTTCTCTGCTCTGTTCTAAAAAAGTCCGATCCTCACTGTATATGCCATCAACAGGGGTATAAGCCTTCTCCCATTCCTACCTTGACCGCTTTAACTGCGTCATGGCGAACGTTCTGTGAAAGGGAGAAATGCATCACAATGGCAGTATTTTCCATAAAAATGTATAGTCGTTTGCATGACGCTGACGATTTAGACATCATAGGGCGTAACAAGCGAGATGTTACTGTTTCGCTTAGGACTATTGAACGAGAGTCAAGGGATACTCTACGATATTCGCCAACAACACGGGTATAAAACTTCTCCCATTTCAAATTTGACGCTTCAACTTCGTCATGGAGAGCGTTCTGTGTAAGGTGGGAATGCATCGCAATTGCACTAGTTTTCCTTGCGTATGCTGACGACATTGACATCATAGGCCGTACCAAGCGAGAATGTTACTGCTGCGTTTAGCGCTTCTGAAAGGGACTAAATCAAAATGTAAGTGTGGTAGTAAATGAGAGCCAAAACGAAGTATTGGGTCCGCCATCTAACTTTTTTTTTCAACTAGTGCTTATTTCGTGAATGGTAACACTTAGCTCATGTCTGATTTGACAGATAATTAGTTTTATCCTTCCGCTGAACGAATATGGTTGTGTATACGCTTGAACTACGCTGGAAAATATTGCGACATTACTTTGAAAATCATGGTAATGTTGCAGAATATGTGCGAAAATTGCGTACGGATTTTGGAAGAAGAGAAGCAACGTCAGCTCCGTATGTTCGTTATCTTGTGAAAAAAGTGAAAGAAACTGGCATCCTCATCGATAAACCAAAGCGTGAAATGCCAAATACAGTGCGTACACCCGAGAATATTGCTGCTGCTGCAGAAAGTGTGCGTGAAGCGCCATCAACATCAATTCACTGTCGTTCTCAACAATTGAACATTTCGGAGACATCATTGAGACGAATTTTGCATAAAGACCTTGGTCTGACGCCATACAAAGTCCAATTGGTTCAAGAGTCGAAGCCAATTGACCATCCAAAGCGTTTTCGCTTCGCTAAGTGGGCCTGCGATCGACTTACAGAAGATGCCGATTTTGGCAAAAAAAAATCATCTTTTCAGATGAAGCTCATTTTGATCTTGGCGGGTATGTAAACAAGCAAAATTGTCGCATGTGGGGCACAGAAAACCCGCACGCATACATTGAAAAGTCGACGCACCTAAAACGAGTCACTGTTTGGTGCGGATTTTAGTCCAGAGGCATAATTGGGCCATTTTTCTTCGAAAATGAGCAAGGAGTGGCTACAGTCAATGGCGATCGTTATCGGGACATGTTGAATGAATTTATGCTCACAAAATTGAAGAGGAGGATATTGGCAACATTTGGTTTCAACAGGACGGCGCTACGTGCCACACAGCCGAAGCTACACTCGATGTTTTGCGCCCTGTTTTTGAAGATCGCATTATCAGCCGCAGAACTGATGTCGTTTGGCCGTTTCGGAGCTGCGATTTGACACCGTTGGACTATTATTTGTGGGGTGCCGTCAAAGATAAGTGTTACGCCGACAAGCCAGAGACAATTGACGCTTTAAAGCACAATATTCGTGAAGCCATTGGTGAAATACAGCTGCACACAATCGATAATGTGCTTAAAAATTGGACCGATCGTGTAGGCTACTGCATGGCCAGCCGAGACAGCCATTTGAATGAAATTATGTTCCATTATTAACCGGAAGGATTATACTTTCAAATAAAAAGAGAAATTTGAAAAAATATTCAGTAGTTTTTTTCATTAAAGCATTTTCAAAAAAAAAGTTATTTGGCGGACCCTTTACATTTGTTGACAAAAAAGACACTTTGGTTTGTGATTTATTCGCATACACTAGCGTCTAAACACAACCGCAAAACAAAAAACCTAACCGGATCAATTCGTAGGATGTTGGCGCACAGGTTAAATTACCGCCATGTGAGATGACCATGCCCTCAAATAGCTCGTGCAAAATATCTACTGTGGCTTGAAATAAGTGGAACATAGCGCTTTCCTCTTTAAACCATACGTCGTTGGAGTCCAGACCATCCAATTTAAGCCAAAAAAAAATTTCACGATGGAACTGCAGTTCTTTGAAGGCTAGCAGAAGTAGATTAAAAACATTCGTTTACGTTTTCAGTATATAACGGTGTTTTTGTACCCATACTAACAAGGTCGAAATTTGCTTAACGTAGCACTAACGGCTGTCTGCTATGATTCTGTATACCACAGCAAAGCCGTTTAGACACCCTCTGTTCTAATTCACTTTGTATCGGGTGGACCATCTGGCGGTTTAAGTTTGAACCATCAGAAGTAATCAGATCTCATAATACTTATGTTATTCTATTCTGTCATAAAATTCAGTATATTCTCTACATTGAACGTAATAAATCGTTTTACGCTTGAGCAACGTTGGGATTTATTAGGCCAACGATAAGCTGAATAAACTGCACGATTTTGCCATTTTAATTTTGGTGGGTACATTAACAAGCAAAATTACCGTATTTGGGGCTCAGAAAAGCCACACGTGGTCGGACAGAAGCCAATGCACCCGTTACCAGTGGCTGTTTGGTGCGGCTTGTGAAGCGGAGGCATCATTGGCCCATATTTCTTTCACGATCAATAGAGACACCTACCGTACCATGATATATTTTTGTACCCGATCTTCATGATATTGATGTGAACGAGGTTGGGTTTAACAGCAGGGTGCAACTTGCCACACATCTGATGCCACAATCGATGTAACTTTTGATGGCCGTTTAATTAGCCGAAATGGTGATGTCAATTGGCCGCTAAGAAGCTGCGATTTGACACCATTGGACTATTTCTGTGGCGCGTCGTTAAAGAAAACTAATGTGCGAGCAAACCAAAGACAATTGAGCATTTAAAGGCCAACATTCGTGATGCCATTGCCGAGAAACGACCCCATACACTCGAAAAAGTGCACGAAAATTGGTCCAATCGAATGAGGGTGAGACCATTGGCGGTCAAGAAACTGAGATTTGACACCATTTGACTATTTTATGTGGGACGTCGTTAAAGTATAGTGTAATGACGACAAACCAGGGAAAATTGTGCATTTGAAATCAAAATTCATGATACGTAATACGACCCCATACACTTGAAAAAATGCTCGAAAATTGGTTCGCTCGAATGAGGGTGAGACCGGCCGTAGCAGCCATATGAATGAAATAATATTCCATTTCTAACCGGAATAATTGTACTTCACAGCAAAGAAATAAATTTAGCAAAATTTCAAACCGTTTTTGTTTTACTGCGTTTTTAAATTTAAACTTTTAAATGGTCCACCATATTCAAAACAAATTATAATTTTTAACCCCTACTACTGAATTTAAATGCTTCCGGCAAATAATTAAAACAAAACTAATAAATATTAATCATAAGCTGTAATCATACAATTTAATTAATGTTAATGGCACTCCAAAAGTCTTCATACAAATTAAGAATCTAAACAATAACAAAAATGAAAAATTAAATATTCAGCTGGGGGTTGGTTACTCTACCGCGGAATAAAATATTTTATTAAAAACGAAAAGATAGAAAACAAAAATTCCCAAAAAGGTCCCCAAGCTATTGCCTGTTATTGGAATTATCAAACAGAAACTCATAAATAAAATTAAAGTTGAAAACAATTTAAACGCTTTCAAGACAATTTTGCATACAGTTTTAGGTTTTTTTTTGCCTTATATTGTACCCTACGTTAGAGTACTTTTATATTTTTAAATCGTAGAAGATGGCTATTCTGGATGTATATCATGATGATCAGACAAGTGGTGTCATTGGGACCTTTGTTTGGGTACCTCAGATGAAGTGGGAGAAGGTACGGAAAGTAGGATATGTTGATTTAAACGACACAATGAGAATTGAATTGAATTGTTAGAATTTAGTCCCGTGATGACCAGACTTTTGGAGAATTTGGTTAGGACAATTGGAGACAAGTCTAATCAGACAACTTCCTGGCATATGAATCGAGTGTCTGACAAACCCCTCCTTAACTGTCCCCTGGACGGAAACAGTGCACTTAATTCTTTTGTTGGACATGCTTCGCAACTATACTCAATAACTAAAGTGAATTGAGTAACCTAGAGGGTGTTTTTAAATAGGAACGACCATTCTGTAATATATGGGTGTATCGAGAACAGATATTTGAAAAGTAATGGGAGTTTTTGCTACTTAAATGAGATATTACGAACTTGAAACTCACGGGTATCTTCCAAGCCAAGTCTGTGTCATCGAATGGTATGCTGAATTCAACTTGTATAGAAAGTACAAACTCTATCTGCGGAAGCCGAATCAGCTGGGTAGAGGAAATAGAGCCATAGGTCATACAAAGATTGCTATACTTACTGAATTACTTGATTTGTAACTACAACTCTCTAGTCAGAGTTTAATTCCAGCTTCGCAAAATTAATTTTATCTATAAGTAGCGGGTCCTAATAATGTCGACACTGAACGAGAAATTTCAGAAAATTTTCATAGCAATTTTATTTTACTCTCAGAGTTTTACCAGAATACTATTAAGGGGAAGTCACTGAAAGACATATTTTTTCATATTTTCATTTTATTTGAGATGAGTTTAAACCACAGCATCGCATCTAATAAGCCAGGTGATGAAGATGTCTGAGACAGGGTATGAACCACGGGCTCTCGCCTAATAAGCCAACACACTACCAACAACGACTTCAGAGGCAGTCATACATCAGCATAATGAGGAGAATTACAACGAATACCATTTCCGTAGAATCTTTGTTAAAGATAAAAAGCAGGAGATTCGTCAAAGGGCATTGTTGCGTTCCGGTTACCTTTTTAACTGGACTATTTATGTTTCGAAAGTCCGTCCTGAGTACTAAGAGCGATAATCAGCAAGTTGCAAGCTGTTTTAAAAGATGAACTATTGTGTGTTATACGGATGAGTCTAGGGCTGGCAGTGGATTCTTGGTTTCAAATTGTAAATTCGTATTCCATGGGTAAACCCGCATGTCGGCTCCATCGAAGTATGTATTCAATTTAATGTTCACAAAACATACAGAGCATCAGACAAGACAATACACTCTGAAAGTCATGCCGCCATCTGAGCACTTGACTCATATGAGCGTGATTCGAAATTAGTTTGGAATTGTCAACTAATCAGGGGAAATAGGGTAACACTCTGCTGGATTTCCGGTCACGTGGGAATTTAGGGCAATGGATAAGTAAATGAGGTTACCAGGAGAGCAATTCTCACATTGATAGTGGAGGACAGATTATACTGTGAAGAGGATCAGAATAAAAAGAATTCAAGCCTAATAGGATGATCATACGATGAGGAAAACGACTCCAGCACATACTTGAAATCTTTGTAGCGTTAACGTATTTCACATGGATGTTGGATATTTATGTTGGATTATTAGATGTAAGCCCGTGATTCAAACTCCAGCTCAGACATCTCAAACAAAATGAAATAAAAAAAAGGTTTCCTTCGACGACTTCCTCTGAGCATACTTTTGGCGAAAACTTTGAAGGAAATTGTCTTGAAAAGTTTCTCAAAAATCAGTCGTTCAGAGTCGACATCAAATTGTAAGTCCTGCCACTCATGCACACACTTCACTATTCGGATAGTTATCCATATTGACAATGCCTTGGTACTCCAATTTGTAGCGGCAATCTGAAATATAATGTTATGTGATACCGATCTATTGTTATCCACAGCTTTTTAAAAATTTGTTTTCACATCTTTTTTATAAAAAGAATTTGTAAAGACAATGCTAACATGACCTGAGATATCTTTAATGAAACAATACGTAAATAAGTATGAGGCTTAAGCCAATCATATAGTCGGTCTTAATCGCATTTGTTGTGCTTATTTCACGGACAAAGCATGCCAGTGCTGTAGTTGAAGTTGACATGTTGATTATGATTTTTATCTTTTATGTTAAAGGCATTTAAATTGTTTTTTTGCTGTTCTCTTCGTTTTTTTATTTTTTATACAAATGTCATCTACATTTAAGCAAAGCGTGCAACACTTTCTTTATACATACATAAATATATACAGACTTGCTTATATACATACGAACGGTGTCTGATCAATTACTAGAGAATTAGAAATCAAGAATTTGTATGAGAAAATAAATGTTTTTCGATAATTAATATTTTTATTAATCCTACGCCAAGCGAAGTAGAATTGATTGGCTTTTTCCTTCTACTAGTCAGGCGGCTCAATGTACTGAACTGCAACGTGATGAACTCCAAGAGAGCGTACAGCTGCCACAGATATTGCTATGAGATCGAGGAAGTTATCCATATCATATATGTAGGTACCAGGACACAGTAATATTTCAGGTAACTGTAGAGCAGTTGAACAGACCGGGCCTGGCACAACCATCGCACTCTCCGATATTTTCTCAACTTTGGGAATCAATGTGAAAACCTGCAAGTTTATAATTGACAATGAGATTGTCCATAATAGATGGGCAGCTTCGGACACGGGCAAAGAAATGGGATGGAAGGCACACAGTCTGTCAGTCTGCCTAAACTCCTTTACCTAAATACCTACTCCCAAACTTTAAAAATTATCTCAAAAACAAATTGCTTTTGACGATCTCTACAAAACTTACTTTTTGGAATGGAATGAAAAATTTAAGGAAACTATTTTTATGCAAAAACTGGTCTTGCATTCAAAAACATATTAACCGGCCTGCGTAGGATTAATACATACATAATTTATCATTGCAACCCTTCAGTAAGGATTACGACCACTTATTTGTGCGTGTAAATTTTGTGCATGAGCGGCGGGGCCTACAGTTTAAAGCCCACTCCGAAGAACAAATTTTTGAGAATCCTTTCATGACAACTTTATTTACTCACACAGATTTTGCCTAAAGACTGTAGAGATGACGTTGCTGAAGAAATATTCAAATTTCGTTTTGTTCGAGATGCCTGACTTCATCGTCTAACAAGCCAGCAAAATACCTACGTTTTTACCTTTTAAAAATGTTTAAAATATGAGCTCGTATTTTAGTTTTAATTAAAATTATTTATTATTCGCACAATTCTGTAAGCCACTGTTCACAACTTGATGTACACAACAACAATTGCTTTTATTTGCTATTCCTCTGTATATACCCTATGCATAAACAATAACAATTACTAGAGAATTATTCGACAGATCTTTGTAATGTAGATCTTCAAACCACGATTGCCTTCTTCAAACGAACCGCGTCTTCACACAAGACTGGCTGAACTTTTTATATGGCAACGTAAACAGTCTGATGAATGTTCTTGATGGCGAGTGTTCATGACATCACCTTCTCGAAATCTCTATAAATGTAAACATCGTTGATTACATTCTTGTAGTGTTGTTGTTGTATTTTTATTTACTTGTTTATCATATTTTTTATGCTGGTGTTTGCTGTTATATTAATCAGTACAATAATTTGTAAACAGGTTTGTTTACTGCATTGTTTTGTTTTTGTAGCTTTTGTTGACAATTTTAATGTTAAGCGATGTAAAAGCAAAACACCATTATCTTGATTTTTCATTTTCGTAACAATACTATACACTGTGCATTATATATATATTATTATGCAAATTAATTATATTCGGAAATCAGTTCTTCTTGATATACTCATTCCATCCTTGTTGAATATCATCAACATGAATATCACCAAATGGCAAAAAATTATCACGTGCTAGCTGTCAGAAGAGACTGTATCAACCGGAAGTTTTTGCCAAGGGAAAGCTTCCGGAGACAGGAGCCGAACTCTTACAACAACAACAACCAGTAATATCAGAGGAATATAAAGTTTTCTCCACATAATGAAAAGGATTTTCCATCGCTTAAGCACTGTAATTTTGATTATCCCTGTAGCCATTCAATGAAACCAAACAAAACCGAGATTGTTAAGGAATCGTTGACTTTATCAATAGTTTTTTGATTGTGCTTCTTTCCTTTGTTAGGTATTTAACTCTGATGCCTCCATAAATGCATTGACTTATTCGTCCAGCTTTAGAGATGATGCAAGATTTCAAAAAAAATCATTTCAAAGGCCCCATATCCCTATGGAAGTACCCCACATCTTGCATCCATAGGGAAGAATACTATTATAAGCCTTCGTTACCTATTTCTTACTTTTGCGTTCAATCCTTCAAATTCATGCAAATATACAATGCTTTGTTATATTTAAAAAAGTGTTTAATTTAGTATTACTTGTCGTATATTTCTCATGCTTACCACGTTCTCTGCATTGGACAAGACTAATTTGTCTGTGTCAACTTTTGTCTCCTTTTTACTTCGTTTATTGCTCTTCTCATTTGTTTTTATCTCTTTAAAGGGTAGACAGAGTAGGAGGCTGTTTAGACAAGTTTTAGTCATGACACCCTGTCGCTTATTTTAAAGTCCCCCCATTTGAATATAACAACAAAAAAGGTGAGAAGGGTAGAATAAATAAAAAATTATGGTTCTTTACTTTTAATACCAAAGCTTGTTTGTTGTTATTTTTATTATCCTTGTTGGTGTTGTTATGGTTGCAACTTTGTTGCCATTGTTTTAACATTAAAGGTCGATGTTGAGGATAATGTTTGTTAATCGTTCACTGTCTGCTGGAAATGTGGCTTTGTTTAGAGCACATTTAAGAGAGTCACATACATACAACGAGAAAAACGTTTAAAATGTTTGCAAGAGAACCTTATAGGGCCCAATGATGGAATTTTAACCTTTAAAAAACCGGAAACAGTGGTCAATATTTTTAACTTTCAATGTTACATGTGTGCAACAAATGTCATATTTATTGGACTTGTCAAAGACAATTACATTACAAACAAGGTTTCTTTCGTACATATATGTGATTTTTCAAAAAACAATCTTCCAAATGCTAGCTGGGATATTTAGAAGGGACATACATACATAAACATATTTACAATATTGAACACATTAGTTTTAATAGAAGAATTGCCAAGTACACCGGCATGAAGCTTGAGATTAATGGCAAGGACTGTTATAGAAGAGCATTTCCTTATATCAGGTGGGCCATCTATCGGTTTAAGCAACGTTGGGATTTATTGGAAATTTATTTCCAAAACAAAGACAATTGATTGGAAATTTAACGAAAATGTCGTACAAAATTTGGTCCCAGAGAAGGATCAGCAGTGACCGGTATAAGCAAGTTTATTGCTAAAGTTCCTGAAGCTGGTTTCATTGTTGATGCGCCAAGACGTGAGCGTGCTCGTATAGTGCGTACACCCGAAAATATCGAGGCTGTGGCTGAGAGTGTGTATGAGAACCCATCGTTCTCAAGAACTGAACATTTCGCGCACCAATTTACATTGAATTTTGCGAAAAGGTCTCGGTAAGACGCTTTCCAAAGTTCAATTGGTTCAAGAATTGAAGCTTCATGACCATCCACTTCGTTTTTCGAAACTGCACGATGATGTCGATTTTGCCGAAAAAAAACCATCTTTTTGGATGAAGCTCAATTTCATCTTGGTGGGTACGTTAATAAGCAAAAATGAAGCGAATGCAACCATTACGAGTAACTATTTGCTGCGGCTTGTGGATTGTGGACGCATCATTGTCCCATATTTCTTTGAAAATGAGGACGGCGCAACCATTACGTTCAATGCAGACTCCTATCATACCATGATAATCGATTTTTTTGTACCCGCTCTTCATGATATGGAAGTGAACGATGTTTGGTTTCAACTGGATGGTGTAACTTGCCACACATCTCATGCCACAATCAACGTAAAGCGTCAAATGTTTGATGGCCGTTTAATTAGCCGAAATGGCCGCCAAGAACCTGCGATTGTGTTATGCCGACAAACCAAACACAATTGAGCATTTCAAATCGAACATTGGTGATGCCATGGACGCAATACGACCCCATACACTCAAAAAATTGCATGAAAATTGGTCCCATCAAATGAGGTACTGTAATGCCAGCCCCGCCAGCGATATGAATGAAATAATATTGCATTTCCAAACGGAACAATTGTACTTCACAACCAAAGAATAAATTTTGCAAAATTTCAAATTGTTTTTGTTTTATTGCATTTTTAAATTTAAACTTTTAAATCACCCATTCTATACAAGAAAAGGAATCTTGGTGGCCATAAAGCTAAGATAAGCTTAAGATACAGGTTAAGTGCTAACAGAAAGTGGGCGTGGCAACAATTGTAAAAACTTTGCTTATTAAGCATCAATTGTCATAAATTTGGTAGCAAATAAAAGCTAAGAACCCGGACTTTCATTTTCTTATATTATTTGCCACGCCCACCCTTCTTCTTCTGCTTCATCTTCTTCGAAACTTATAAAGTAATAAGCTAACACATTTAGTCAACCTAAACATAATTCAGGGGGCGTGGGACCACTCGGTGTTAGAAGCAAATGTAAGTTTAGCTCCTTAGCTTTCGTTTGCTGTCAAATTTGTGAAAATTAACGCTAAACAGGGAAAGTTATAAGAGTTTACATCACATTTGCTTAAATATCTTAAAGTGGGCGTGGCAGAAATTGTAAAAACTTTGCTTGAACAACATCAATTGTCATAAGTTTGGTATCAAATAAAAGCTAAGAACCCGGACTTTACAACAATCGCCTCTACTACGTTCCGGACCACTGTGGCAGAGAGGGGAACGAAAAAATGGACGAAGTGTCACTAAAGGTCCCTACAATAATGCTTTTCCAAATTGAAAAAAGCAGCATGGAATCCAACAAGCCATAGATGGTCCAACAAATCTGGTTTCTGAATTTCTAAACTGCTGTATCCAGAAGTAGACAGCTAGGAAACCAAGCAACAGTTCGCCCTCTAACAGGAATTCTAACGAGACACTGCGGTATTGGCAGTTTAGCTGACAAACTACCAGAAGCTGCCAGAATATGAAAGAAACGGGATCGGTGCAACAACTTTTACGTGAGTGCCCTGCACTTCAAAACAGACGTCATCGGTTTTTGGGTGACAAAACGTTTGAAGAACTGGACATGATGACAAACGTTCTGCTAAGGGAACTGGTCGGTTTCATTCGAAGCTCGAGGTGGTTCAAACTCACTACTAACGTATCATGGCAGGAGGCTTACCATACACTATGTATATGGCCATATGGACCACCGAGTGAACTTGCCTGTGAATGGCAATCTACCCACTAACCAAAGCTAGCCTAACTTTACCACTACAGATGCTATATGTTAGAAATCACAATGGAATAGAAGAAGGCAACTCTTGTAATTACCGTTTATTTTGACTTCAAAATGTCCATGCGTAAACTAGGAATAGTTAGCGATCCTAAACACATAGTTAGAGAGTAGCGGTCGTATAAAAGATGTTCAAAAATTGTATCCTATCGTTGAAGAAATTCAACGCCTGGAACTTTGTTACTTTTTTCTTATTTTACAATTACTATAGCGCCTTTAAACAGGTCGACTTATGCCATTCGAATATTGTTTTAATTACTTTTTAATTCCTTAATTAACAAGTGTTCTGTTTTAATAATCCCACTCAATCATTGTTAGAATTCACAATTAAGTGAATGCTCTTTAACTGCCACTGCCACTGCCACTGTCACTGCCATTGTCAAATATTCAAATATTTATTGTTGAACTTTTACCATAGAAAAGTGGGATACAAGCGAGAGACATAGAAGAGAGAGAGTGAAACACTTAATGGAGAGTAAATGAAGACGAAGACAATTTAAACATGCCTGTTATAATATCTTTTCCAATGTTATTGTTGTAATAAAGTAAGACAAATTATTAGTCACATTTAACCTGTTGCTTATGACCTCGTAACACAGCCGTAGAACTGTGTAAAGTGAAGCGAGCAGGGTATAAATGCGATAGATAAACTACCGTTAATGAAAAGTCAAGGAAATCTCAACTTCATCATGAATACATTTAACAATGACCTTATCCCGGTAAAAGTAAAACGTGACAGGTTTATGTTGGGAAATTTATACACATACATACACACTTACCAATGCATTAACATACATACAAACAAGGGAAAAGCATAAAGTGGAAAAGAGATATGTTAGGCAATATTAAGAGAATTTAAGAGAGAAATACATAGAAAGAGAGTGAAAAAACACTTGTTGTGCGCATAACAACAAACTGTTGCTTCAACAGTACTATGCTCTCCCTAGCTCTCTCCGCCAATATACAATACAAAAAGAGGAAGGTATAAACAAGCCTTGTATGTATATCGTTTCCTTAAATTATAAGGTCCCTAACGCTTTTGCTTCAAAAATCCACACAACATTTTTAAAAGAATATTTTTGAGATCAAATTTCGATTAACTTTCCGTATCCAACCTAAGTTAACAGTCAATAGATCCTCTAGTTAAGCTTTTTTTGAGTTATTTTTACGCGGTTTTCGTGATAAATTGAACCAATTTTCCTAAAAAACCACAGTTTTTCCTAACCACAGAACAAAAAAAAATTTGTAATATCATTGGAAAAGAACATCGAAAGTGAAAGACCGTGAAAATACAGATTTTAAGTTATAGTAAGTCCGCAAACAAACATCTGTATTGTATCTATACCGCCTGAAATTTCATCTATGAATTTGAGTCATCAGTGTAAACCTGAAGGGTCTGCAACGGTTTTAATAACAACAAAGTCTCCAGAGCCATTCTAGTAAAGGTCCTCATTATCAACATACTCTTGTTGTATTTTCTTACACTCCATCTGAGTTGGTTAAAGCTTTGCGATGTCTACCTAAACAATATTCCCATATATTACCATTGGTCTGGTCAAATATGAAAAAATATTTGATCGGGGACTTCCTCTCAGCAGATTTCTGGCAAAAACTCTGGGAGTAAAATAAAATTGCCATGAAAAGTTTCTCAAAAAAATCTGTCGTTCGGAGTCGACTTTAAACTGTAGGTCTCGCCGTAATCCCGACTGAAGGGTTGTAATGGCCAATTATGTATGTATGTATAATACTGCGACATTGCAATCTATTGAACTGTCCTCAATTAATGTAGGGTATCGCTCCTTCACTCGCTCCTTTCACTCGCGTCTCGGTCTTTTCTGATAGTCAGGCCGCGATAAGATCTCTATCGTGTTTCGTGAATAACTCTAGGATCGTTAGGGAATGTCGCCGCTGTCTCTACCTTCTTTCTGGGCGCTTCACAAATGTCTCACTGGTGTGGGTCTCCGGGCACAGTAACATTCCGGGAAACTGTAGGGCCGACGAACTAGCCAGAGTTGGTGCGCTCCTTCCGGAATCCTCTTCAACTGAACTGGGTATGCCACTTGTCTCGGTCAAGTTGGACATTGCGCGGAAATTCTCTCGGGACGCCAACCTATCCTGGGTCAATGAGGAGTTCTGCTTCAACGCTAGACTCACCTGCCCCTTGATGGATAGAAGGCGTACCAACCAATTACTTGGTCTTGGTCGTGACGTCATCTCAACCACAGTGGCCGTGCTTACAGGCCATTGCGTTATGGGTAGACCCGCAGAGAGAATGAGGCTCCCATTTAACGACTTCTGCCGTGGATGCAGATCCGAAGAGGAGACTGTTATCCACTTCCTTTGTCAGCGCCCGTCTCGGCGGGGCTATCTTGCATTGATATCAAGGATATAGCTTCGTTCATCAAACTTTCTGGCTGGTTTTCCAGTATAGGGTAGTCGTGCTTTTGATATGCAGCCCTTGCGCTGACCAACTTCTTCCTCTTCCCTGATTTTGGCGGAACTTAGTCAGTACAGGGACTGCGTTCACCCGTGGCATCACAACGGGCCGCTATGCGTGCTCAAGTGAGCTTTGTGATATCAGAGCTACCACTCAGACCTAACCTAACCTAATCGCTCCTTCAAGACAATTGCCCTGACAAACATCAGAATGTTTGTCATTCTGGGCAATTCCGTGCCCAGGGCTTGATCCTACTGGGTAGCATTAATTTATCACAGGTTCCAAATATGATTTCTGGTACGTTTCATTCTCATTATCAAAGAATGTACATATTGTATACGAGAATATGTTTATCTGACTCTATACTGTCAAATGGAGATTGCAACATACCCATTTGATTGCAGAAGGGGATTGCCTTCTTTATCTTGCCTTCTTAGAGTATGCTCGTGCCATTCAACAGAAGAATTCTATACCCATCACTGGCAGGAATACTTTCCTCCCTCCAAGCTCATTTTTCTTTCTCATTACCACGAATACCCAAATCTGCAGGTATCAACAACTGGAAAGATTCGCAATATAATTTGAACGTTAAATCTGTTTTATGTCACAGTACTGGGCAATCGACGCTCGCCTTCAAATATATAGAAACGAATGCCGTCATAAAATTTTGAACACAAGGTGGGTAAAACACATATGTAGGTAATAAACTACAGTCTTAAAAATTCTGTATATTTTTCAAGTGTAGCAAAAGTGTTTCGGCTTCTTAAGACAGTACAAGAAAAAGTTCACCCCATCAGAGCTTCTCACTCACACTGCTTATAAAGCTGGATTTACCCATTGAGAAAGTTTGTTCCAAAACAATTCACCCACTTCGAACAGTTGTTCTCTAAAAACAAGGTTACAAAAATTTTGTTCCGAAACGATGGGTAAATCCAGCTTAACCGTTCGAAAATGAAATACAATTTAATTGTATCGACCGCTCCTCGAAGCCTATTTTACGGCTTCTCCGCCGTTTACAAGAATGGGTGTAGGTGAACATTAATAACCGTAGAGTATCCAAATCAATTGCACCAAATCATGGTTCTCAAAAAATCGATTTTTTACGCAATATAAGGCACATCAGTTCGTGGTTGATTTAGATCTTAGATTTGATCTTTAGCCGCCCTATCCATAGATGGAAGTCGCCGTGGTCCAGTAGGCAGGCCTCTGTTCAAACCCCATGTCAGGCTTCTCCAGCTAAACGAAATATGACAAAATATTTCTTCGGCAACTTCCTCTCAGCAAAAATTCTGAGAGTAAATAAAAAATTGCCATGAAAAATATTCTCAAAAATCTGTCGTTCGGAATCGACTTTAAACTGTAGGTCCCACCACTCATGCATAAAAATTAACGCACACAACATAAGTGGTGTGAGAAACTAGGTCGTAATCCTGGCTAAAGGGTTGTAATGACCAATTATGTGTGTATGTATGTATCCATAGGTGGAACTCTTTTTCTCAAAAATCTTTTGAAGCCTTTATAAGTCGATTGGTAAAAAGCTGAAAGCAGGAAATTACTTTTAGTAAGACCTTTGATAAGACCAAACATTTCACAATAGAGTGCGGCATAAAGAGATGTTTCAAAAAAATCTGTCGTTCGGAGTCGACTTTAAATTATAGGTCCCACTCTTGTATGATCGTAAGCCTGACTGAAGGTTTGTAATGCTTAATTATATTGGGTTGTTCGGAAAGTAATTTCGCTTTTTTCCCGACAGAGGATTTAATAGTATTTTTTTGCACCCAACTTCACACTTAAGCCGTATAGTTTTACATGCTTTGAGAACCCATATATGTAGCAAGACTTGCGTGTGAAAAATTCTAATTAATTATTCGCAGTAGTTTTTGGTTGGAGAACTTTTAAATATGGAGAGCGATAAGCAGCATTTTCGACATATCTTACTGTTTTACTACAGAAGGGGTAAAAATGCTGTTCAAGCCCGAAAGAAATTCACCGATGTACATGGAGAAGGTGTGTTAACACTACGCCAGTGTCAGAACTGGTTCGCTAAATTTTGATACAATAATTTTAATGCTGAAAATGTACCACGTGCGGGAAGGCCGGTTGAAACTGATAAAGACTCGATAAAGCGCATTAATTGATGCGAACTGGCAAATAACAACTGGTGAGATCGGATTGAGGTTAAATTTATCAAAATCAGCAGTTTATGACCACGTGAGAGGCCTGGGATTAAAAAACTGTCTTTCATTTTCACAAAAAAAAAACGAAATTGCTTGCCGAACAACCCAATATATGTATGTATGTAGTATCCAGAAGTCGCCGTAGTCTAGTAGGTAGTGTGTTAGTTTATTAGACGTAAAGCCAGAGTTCGAACCCCAGGCCAGACATTAAAACAAAATACAAAAAGTATTTCTTCGCCGACTTCCTCTCAACAGATTTCTGGCAAAAACTCTGAGAGTAAATAAAAATTGCCATGAAAAGTTTCTCAAAAATCTGTCGTTCGGAGTCGACTTTAAACTGTAGGTCCCACCCTTCTTGTATAAAAATTAACGCACACAACATAAGTGGTGTGAGAAACTAGGTCATAATCCTGACTGAAGGGTTGTAATGGCCAATTATGTATGTAGTATTCAGAAGGCCTGGCCAAGTAGTTTTCAAAGAAATATTGAAGAAATATCCATTCATTCAGAAATGGGACTAATGGCTGAAGATGGTTTTTCAATGGAATTTCGGGTCAGTCTTCAACTGAATGTTGACTGCAATGGTGTTTTGGTGAATCAAATTGCATAAATGACAACTAATTTGACAGTTGTAGCTCCTACAAGATGATCGCCGTCAATTATGGCCATTATTACAACTTCCCGTTAAAGTTGGGTTTATTTAAAGTGAACTTTAAAGTAAACTTTAAAGTCACCTTTAACTTCTTTTCCTTATTACAACCTAATGATAAAATAAAGTTAACTTTTTCAAAAATGTGGTAGTGCCGGAGCAATGTCGATAACACTGCTCAATTCAACAAGTTTTTTTAAAAACGCAGTGGCAAAGACGGGCTTCCTTTTTTGTTATTATTTGAAGTTGTCATATTGTAAATAATATATAATATGACAAGTTCAAACTTAAACTTAACTTTAAAGGTTAAAGGTAGGATGATCCTCCATTTATCTTAACGCTCACTTCTACCATATTGTCCACTTATAATACTGAAAAACAATTTATCTGCCCGTTAAAATCCTTCCTTTAGTTAACATACATAAATAATTGATCATTACAACCCTTCAGTCAGGATTACGACCTAGTTTCTCACGCCACTTACGTTGTGTGTGTTAATGTTATACATGAGTGGCGGGACCTACAGGTTAAAGTCGACTCCGAACGACAGATTTTTGAGAAACTTTTCATGGCAATTTTATTTACTCTCAAAATTTTTGCCAGAAATCTGCTGAGAGGAAGTCGCCGAAGAAATACCTTTTGTATTTTATTTTGATGTTTGGCCTGGGGCTCGAACCCTGGCTTTTCGTCTAATAAGCCAACACACTACCTACTAGACCACGGCGACTTCAACTTTAGTTAACAAGTTGTAATAAAGGCCCTAAATTAAATATCTTTTTTTTCAAAACCCTCCCCTATTTTACACACTTTTATAAATTTTATGAACATTCTATATTAAGGTAGCGATATACATAAATATGTATATATAAGTACTATTACTGTTATGCTCTCTTTATAGGATTTTTATTAAGCGTAACTATAGATGTGTTTTTTGTTGTTGTTTTCTTTTTACTTATGATTGTATGTGTTACTGTGTGTATATTTACAGGTTATAGTAACATTTGAAGCGAAATATGTTTCTCCGGATGATGCTGCAGGCAATTTTGAGCCAACAAATTTGGTACGCTCTATACAACAGCAAAGCATAAGTTGCAGCAGTCAAAGTTTAGATGATGATCAACAGATGCTACTTGACATCGAACAGAACATAGCGAACCTGGAGCGCAGTCTAAATAAAGGTGAATTTTTTTTTCTCTTGGTTTTGATTAAAAAAAAAAATTAAAAAAAAGAATTTAAAACAGAAAAGGAAACGTTAGCAAATGATGGAAAAATAAAAAGGAAGGGTATTGTGGTGGTCAAATATTTGTTTTTAATTGCATTTGTAGTGTTAATTTTATAAGAAATAAAAGAAAAAGAGTGAAGCATAGTACGTAAAGAAAAATAAAGAATGAAAACAATTAAAAGAAAAAGAAAAGAAAAGGAAAGAATTTGAAAACTAAACGCAATTAAACAAAGTGCTATTGAAAGTAAAAAATTTCAAAGGAATTTTTATTGAAAAGAAGTTGTGGATTAAATTCCTTTTAAAGAATATAAAACCATTTCAAAAGGCGAATAAAAAATTAGCAAAATTTGTAAAAAAATTTAAACAAAATTTAACATCCAAAAAGTGTCCTTAAAGCAGAGTAAAATTATTTGTTTTTTTTTGGAAACATAAATGTAATGTCTGTGCTTTTGTTTCATTGTAACATGATAACAAGTGTGTTTCAAAAGAAAAAAACGAAAACAAAACATAAAATATTTATGAAAGTGTGCCCAAAATATAGAAACGTTAAAAATACATTAAAGTAATAGCAAAAAAATATACAAATAAATAAATAACAGAGCATACATTAAGGCGCTTAAGCAGGTTTCTTGTTTTCGATTTAATTCCTGTAACAGGTTTCTAGGAAATATGATAAAATAAAATGTAAATGTGTATGTGAAAGTGAAAGTGTAACTAAAAACTTATAAACAAATAAATTATAAGCTAATCATGCAGTAACAACTGTCACTGTGGATTATTAATTAAATTTGGAACATTTAAAATTAAAATGCTTTATGAAACTGAATTACAAAGATGAATAAACAAATTAATTAAAAAAAATAAATAATTCAACGAAACATTAAGTTTTAAATACAATACTGTAGGCATAACAAGTCTGCATACATCAACGTAATGTTGTTAGGTTAGGTTAGGTTAGGTTGGGTTAGGTTAAGTTAGGACGTTTTCTTGTCAATTAAGACAAGTACAGTACCCGGAGATCGAATTGACCCATTGTACAACGTCCTAGTTTCTCACACCACTTATGTTGTGTGCATAGCTGCCAGATGAATGAGGCACCAAATCATCAAATATTTGAGAAAAAATCGTCAAAATCGTCAAAGACTTTTATTGATATCGTCAAAAAATCGTCAAAAAGAATAAATAAATAAATTAAAAGTTTTTAAAAACCAAAATTATTTCTATTGTAGTAAAACATATAAAGTCAATGTATGTACATATGTGAGTTCAAAAACAAAACATTTAACAAAAAATTTGTTAGAAATTAAAGCTAGAGTCCCTTATCTTCATTTATTAATTTTTTTCCAAAAATGGAGAAATGTTATATCATTTCCAGGAAAAAATTGTTTAAGGTTTTAACAATCTATCCCAGTGTTATTTATTAACACATAAGGGCAGCAATAATATTGCATCATCTTAATCTTATCTATGGGTGGTATAAAGGAGTCAGAAGCTAATTCTGAGCATGAAAATTCAGTGTAATGTTGGCTAGAACCAACACATTTTTCAGTTCCTTCAGTTCCTTCTTAAGATCTTATCATCTGATCTTACTATTTACACCGTTTATAACCGACCGAGACTGAAATACAACTCTCATGTATGGGTCGGTGCCTCAACGTCTATTTTAAGGTTTCTCGACCGTGTACAGGAGAGGCCTTAGTAGCTCGTTAAATACGGTAGTTTATTCAACTTCATTAAATCATTGGAGCATCGTTGCAATGTGGTTCTATCGCTACTACAAAAGGATTTTGCTCGAACAAAATAAGGGGACTTGTTCGCAAAATCATATATTCTTCCGTAACGCTCGCTTTTCAAGCACGTCCGTATGTGGTCGATTGGCCGGTGGATCGCATACTGCTTTACAGTAAAAATAATTTTTTTAGTCGGACTATTCGTATGTGGAACTCAATTCCTGCAGAGGTCTTTCCGATTACTTATGGTACAAAAATATACAAGCCTAGTATCCATAAACGCTGTTCTCGCTTTCCTTCTTCCCATAACATATTTTCATAGTTCCAAACACAATACCGTCCATTCCGTGAGTGTTGGTCGTACGAACAAAAATAAGGGCGCTTGCCTTTGTTCTTCCGATGGTAATATCAGAAGCTATACTCCAAGTTTTAAAATTGTCTGCAAGGACAAGTGATAAATTATTCTGAATTACAAGGTCATTCAGGAGTTGTAATTTTTTGGCTTTTAAGGGATTAAAAAGGTATAAAACACAGAAAAATCATCACAGGTAATCGAAAGTAACTTAAAAATATGATACTTAAAGTGCCTTAATGTACTAAAGTTAGGAATATGATGTAAATTTTTAATTTCTAACAATCGTCAAAATAAGGGCATAAATCGTCAAATCGTCAATATGATATTTTTGGAGCTCAAAATCGTCAGAATGGCGATAAATCGTCAAATCTGGCAGCTATGTCCGGAGGTCGAATTGACCCATTGTACGTCGTCCTAGTTTCTCACACCACTTATGTTGTGTGTGTGTTAATTTTTATAAATGAGTGGTGGGACCTACAGTTTGAAGTCGACTCCGAACGACAGATTTTTTGAGAAACTTTTTCATGGCAATTTTTATTTGCTCTTAGAGTTTTTGCCAGAAACCTGCTGAAAAGAAGTCGCCGTAGAAATACTTTTTGCATTTTGTCTTGGCTTTGTAAATAGTCATTTGGAGCGTTCTGGTCCTCCGTGGATTTCGGCTAGACTGTTAAGGTTGATGATCAGAAAATCAAGATTATTTAAAAAGTTTGTTAGATCAGGTACTGATATTGATTATGCTCTTTACTCTAGGGCGCGTGCGGATTATCGTAGAATGAATCATTACTGTTATGAGGAATATATGATTAGAGTCAGGTCGAACTTCGCTAGCGATCCTAAGTTGTTCGAGCTAAACGTAAATAATCTTTGTTTCCCACTGAGATGTTTTATGGGGAGGTATCGTCCTCTAGTTACCTTGATATTTCTAATATGTTTGCTGACTTTTTTCAGTCTACTTATAAGCAGTTGGACTCGGGACCTGATCTGAGTAGCGGCTTTTCGTATCCTTATTCAGTGGGTAGTGTCTCTATTTCTAATATATATTCATTTGATGAGGAGTCTGTTCTTGAGTCTTTGTCTGGATTGAAACTTACATACTTGCCGGGCCCTGAAGGGGTACCGGCCTGTATGTCTGTCTGTTGTCTTGAGTGGTCTTTTGTCCTTTATATTCAATGGGCTTCTGAGGGCTGGTCATTTTCCATATATTGGGAAGAGTTCATTTATAATTCTTTTGCATAAGTCGGGTAATAAATCCAATATTTCCAATTACAGGGGTATTGCCAAACTCAGTGCTATTCCCAAGTTGATGGAGAAACTGGTGACGGATTATCTCTCTTTTAATACGAGACCTTTAATATCCCCTTTCCAACATGGTTTTTTGAAAGGTAGATCGACTGTCACTAATCTTCTTGAATTTACTACACATGTTTTCAGGGGTTTTCTTGCCAGAGCTCGGACTGATGTAATTTATACTGATTTCAGTAAAGCTTTTGATAGGGTTGATAATAGAATTTTGCTTCTTAAACTTTTATTAATCGTTATTCCTGATATTATTCATCGTTGACTAGACTCCTACCTCTCCCTTAGGACCCTCTGAGTTTAGGAATGTATTGTCTAAGACTGTATATGTTACTGCTGGTGTTCCGCAGGGTAACCATTTGGGTCCTATACTGTTCTTATTGTTTCTTAACACGTTCATCGCCATGTCAGTCATTTGTGTCTGACGCTAAGAAGTTCTACTTTACTTTAGAAGTTCTATTTTACAAATTACGCATTTTAAATAAATAAATAAATAAAAATGTTTTAATATAGGGCCATGTCAGTCATATATGTATGTGTGACACGAAAAATAGTGTTTTTCCAGGAATTTTGGCAAAAAAAAATTTTTCTGTGATACATTAAGTTTCCTTGATACATTTTAAACTAAATTATCTAATAAAGTTACCGTGGTCCATGTGAAAATTTTTCTGATATTAACGTGGCGATGAACGTGTTAATGATCTTCCTTGTGCTATTTCTGATTGTAATATTCTGATATATGTTGACGACGTTAAATTATTTTATACTTTTGATGATGATCATGGTCAGGCTGTTCTTCAGCCAACGATTGATTTGTTTGTAACTGGGTGCAGAATTAATTTAATGGATTTTAACTTGAAGAAATGTAAATGCATGGTTTTCTCTCGCGGGGACGAAATTTCGTCCACTTATGTGCTTCATTCTTGCCCTTTGGAAACTGTGACTACATTTCTTGATTTTGGATATGAAACTGTCTTTTATTGATCATATTAGTATGATGATTGGCAAGGCTCGGGCTGTTCTTGGTTTTGTGAAAAGATGGGCTAGGGAATTCATTGATCCTTATATAACAAGACTGCTGGCCTGGGGCTCGAATCCTAGCTTTGCGTCTAATAAGCCAACACGCTACCTACTAGACTACGGCGATTTCACGTAATTTTGTAACTCTAAAAATATTTATTGTAGAAAATAAAGAAAAACTACATCTATTAGTTTATTGGCATATTAGACGTGAGGTCAAACAGGTCAGACATCTCCAACAAAACGAAATATGCAAAAATATTTCTTCAGCAATTTTCTCTCAACAGATTTCTGGTCAAAACTCTAAGAATAGATAAAATTGCCATGTAAAGTTTGTGAAAAAATCTGTCGACTTTAAACTGTAGGTCCCACTATTCATGTATAAAATTAACAAACACAGTATAAGTGGTGTGAGAAGTTCGGTCGTAATCCTGGCTCAAGGGTTGCAACGTCCAATTATGTATATATGTAGGTGTACATTTATTTTATCTCATGATATAAAATACTACGTAATTAAAATACGTTCCTGGTAATAACAAAATAAAGACAAAACATTTAAATAGAAAAAATGCACGAAAAAGTCTGCAGACGAGTTCATTGGTTTAATTATAGTTTCAGATTCTTCAATAGGCTTTCCATCTTGCTTTTCCATTGAAGATTTGTGCTGCCAAATAATGGGTGATTTTTTAAGAGCTATAGGACAATTTTTCAAAAAAAAAACATAAAATTCAGAAAAATGCATGAAATCTTTATTTGAATCGATAGTACGGTCCATATAATTTAATGTTTGAAGATTATTTCATGCAAATGTTGACCGCGACTGCGTCTCAAATGGTCTATCCACTTAGTCCAATTTTGGCATATTCTTTCCAACATTTCGGCCGGTATCTCACGAATAAATGCTTCACTGTTGTCTTCCAATGCGTCAATTGAGCGGGCTTGTCTGTATAGACATGAGCTTTAACATAACCCCATACAAAATGGTCTAAAGGCGTTAAATCGCACGATGTAGGCGGCCAATTGACCGGTCCCGAAAGTGAAATAAAATGTTCACCGAACTCGCCTCTCAATAAGTCCATTGTTACGCGTGTTGTGTGGCATGTGGCACGTTGTGGCAAGTTGGATATCGTCTCACGGTAGCGCTCACCATTCACAGTTACGTTACGATTCGCAGCATCTTTGAAGAAGTACGGTCCAATGATGCCACCAGCCCATAAACCGCACCAAACTGTGACTTTTTCTGGATGCATTGGTAGCTCTTGCAATGCTTCTGGCTGATCTTCACTCCAAAATTGACAATTCTGCTTATTTACGTATCAATTGAGCCAAAAATGAGCTTCGTCGCTGAACACAATTTTTTGATAAAAAAGTGGATCTTCGGCCAACTTTCCAAGAGCCCATTCACCGAAAATTCTGCGTTGCCGTAGGTCGTTCGGCTTCAATTCTTGCACCAGCTGTATTTTGAAAGGCTTCACACCTAAATCCTTCCGCAAAATTTTCCACGTTGTTGAGTAACAGAGGCCCAATTGCTGCGAACGGCGACGAATCGATAATTGATGGTCATCATTAACACTGGCCGATACGGCTGCGATATTTTCTTCAGTTCGCACTCTACGTAAGCGTGTTGGTGGTTTAATGTCCAACAATGTAAATTTGGTGCGAAATTTAGTCACAATAGCGCGAATAGCTGTTCCAGTGGGTCGATTAAACTGACCATAAAATGGAAGAAGTGCGCGATGAACTTTCTTAACAGAGCACGCATTTTGATAATAAAATTCAATGATTTGCAAGCGTTCTTCGTTTGTAAGACGATTCATGGTTAAATTATAGACCAAACTGAAGATATTTGACAGTGAAACAAAACACGAAACGTGCGTGAGCTGTTTAAACCAGTGTTGCTAAAATTTTGCAAATTCCAAACATTGTTTTGCCCAATTTCCTTGTTAAGCTTATCGTATGACTGTGTTTCTATTGGTAGCTTCACCGCATTGTCGGGCTTTAACAAATCTTCTATTAATCGATTGACGTTTTGCAACATCGAAACTTGCACATTATCATTATCGGCATTCCATGGATTTTTCATAAATTTACAATCTTCCTCCTTTTCCATTTTATTATCGTTGTCTTCTATGTCTTCGGCATTACTTTCATTTGCTTCGGTGACAACATTAGTTGCGCCGATATATAAATCCTGCATATAACGCAAATCACTCATTATTTCATCAGCTTCTAATTGTAGCTCGTCCCTAAGTAGACGATTAGCCGGCATTGATTTGCCACCCCATAGAGTGTGCAACGATGTATTATCAAGGGAGTTTTCCTCAGTTCTTTCTATATCAACGGAAGTCGGGAATTTTATTTTTAATTCATGCTGATGCTGTTGGGGCATCTGTGGCAAATAACGTCTCTGATGACATTGCTTCTCCACCTCCTGCATAGGCCAGTTTTGGGCTAATTGTTGCTGCTGTTGCAGACCATTTACATCAGAGGTTTCTACAGAAGGACCATAGTTGAGTTTAGGATTTAAAGAATTCACCTTAATCAACTTCATCGAGTATGGAAGGATCTGATACTAGCCAAATTGGATTATTTTCTAATGCGGTACTAGTATGCGTGGTGTGCAGCCAAGAAATCTGGCCTGAATTTAAATGATTTTCGGCAGCAGCTTTAGCAGCAGCAGCTACAGCTTTGGTAACAGCAGCCATTATGGCTTCATTGTTTGCTTGACGACTTAAAGTGAAACATATTGTTTACCTCCCCATGTGAAAAATAACTTGGGTCACTAAGAGTGGCTGTGGTAGGTATTTCTGTCATTCTTGCGGCTGCTAATTCGAAATCTTTCTCTTCCGTCTGACAAGCCGTTTCCTCAGAACGTCTGACACGAAATTTAATTACAAACATATCACTCTTGTCCTCAGTTGGCTTTTTACCATATTTCAATATAAAAATTAATTTTAAAACTTCTAACAATTGAAATATTTTGCTTTTTTAATAGCTGGCAGAGCAAGTACCCTTTGCATTTCAAAACCTCTAACGATTTGTTTAGCATAGGCAAGGATATGTTAGCGGATTGCTGGCCATTCACAGGCAAGTTCACTCTGTGGCCTTTATTGCCATTTGTGTTAAACAGTATGAGGTAAGCCCCCTTGTAATGATCCTTTAGCTGTAGATTTAAACCACCCCGAGCTTCGGATGAAACAGTCCAGTCCCTTAGTGTCACGTTCGCCACCACATCCAGACCTTCAAACGTTAAGCTACCCCAAAAATCGATGACATGTGTTTTAAAGTGCAGGGCACTCACATAAAAAATAATATTACGATTCCGTTTCTTCCACATTATGTTAGCTTCTGCAGTAATCCTGATGGGTCGTACCGAGCTTGTCAGCGAAATTGACAATAGAGTAGAGTCCCGTTAGAATCCGTGTTAGAGTGCGAATCATTCTCTTGTCGAACTCAAGTAGTTCCTTGGTTTTCCTGTTGCGACATTGCCAATAGAACAGTATCCCGTTAGAATCCTTTTTAGATTGCGAATCAATCTCTTGGCGAACTCAAGTAGTTCCTTGGTTTTTCTGCTGCGAAATTACCAATAGAATAGTGTCCCGTTAAAATCCTTGTTAGATTGCGAATCATTCTCTTGGCGAACTCAAGTAGTTCCTTGGTTTTCCTACTGTCCACAGCATTTTTGAAATTCGGCAACTATGTATGCTAGACCACCTATGGTTTGTTAAATTCCTTGACACTTTTTCCAATTTGGAGAAGAAATCCTGTAAGGGCGCATATATTCCTTCTATCATCTCTACCACAGACATCGCCGATTCCTCTCGATCCAGTTCGCCCGTCTTTTTGTTTCTTTCTATGCTATACTGGCCCGGAACCCAGAGTGTTGCGTTGTCGTACACCGTGTAGAGAGTCCATGAAACTCCTGACGCCCTTTGATTGCTTTGATTGCAGCTTAACTTTCCACACATATGCCTAAGTTCGAAGGAGATTATTTTAGCATGCTATGAACTTATTTTTCAGTGTATTCTTGGGTAACATACTTGTGTCCATTTCTGCTTGATGCTGCCTAACTTTCTTTTCTAATACATCACACACATATTCAATGGAATTGAATTTGGGTGGTAGTGTAGGCGTCCGCAAATGTTTAGGAGCATTATATAGAAGCCATTGTTTAACTATATTGCCTGTACAATTAGGGTAATTTTCTTGCTGACATATAAATTGACTATGAAGGCACAATTTTGTAATATTTTGTGAAGAATTTTATGAAAAAAAAAGCAGACCGATTTTGCATGCTGCAATACACCCTTAAACTATTCAAGCTTTACCACCATGCCTCACTGTAGGCAAATGATCTTCATATAGAGAGCTCGACTTGTCTTCCTTTGGCTCTGAAAATATAATATTTGCTATCATCAGAAAAAGTTAATTTATCCCCGAAATCTTCAGGCATACTTGACAAACATTATAATTGTAAATGTCCGCTACGGCTTCCTGTTTGCAGTGCATTAAAAATGTTCAATTCTCATGAATCTGAATCAAATTCGAATCAAATTTTAAGACTTTTGAAGAAGAATGATGAACAATTATATGCGATAAAATCGATTTGTATTGTATGGGCCGTGGACTATGAACGTATTCAATTTTAATTAAATTCCTATAAGCAGCACAGGCCCTGGACAACTGATCACAGTTTCCTTTTGCCACTGCAAGTCTACACCACCTACACTTCCCTCAACGTATTTCGATTTCAATTGTAGTCTGATTGTGCTCAGCGCCCTGATTGTGCTCAGCGTTTAGCATTTTTAATGGTGTCAGAAAAGTCAGAAAACTTGTGGATTTGTGGCATTATCACAGATCTAGACTCTTCTGCATTCCACAACTCACTTTTGCGCAAAAGCTACTGCCTTTGCACAACTGTTGAAAAAATTTAGATTAGTGCACCAGGAAATGAGTTGCGAGTTCCACATTAGAGGTAGTTGGAGTCGCAGTAGTCTTGTAGGTAGAGTGTTGTTTTATTATACATAAGGCCACAGTTCAAGTCCCAGGTCAGAGGCGTCGAAAAAAGATGAAATATGAAGAAAATATTTCTTCGACGACTTCCTGAGAGCAAATAAAAAAATTTCACCAAAAATTTCTCAAAAAAAATCTCTCGTTCGAAGTCGACTTTAAACTATAGTTCCGCCTCTCATGTATCAAAATAATATAGACGACATAACTGGTGTGAGAAGCTAGGTCGTAATCCTGAGTAAAGGGTTATGTATATATGTATGTAGTTGGCCAGAGGCTAATCTGGCGCTGTTAATGGGCTTTTTAATGCTCTTTCCATTATTTGTTGTAATAATGCTTCACAGTCGCCGTGGTCTAGTAGGTAGTGTGTTGGCTTGTTAGACAAAAAGCCAGGGTTCGAGCCCCAGGCCGGACATCAAAATAAAATACAAAAAGTATTTCTTCGGCGACTTCCTCTCAGAAGATTTCTGGCAAAAACTCTGAGAGTAAATAAAATTTGCCATGGAAGATTTCTCAAAAAAATCTGTCGTTCGGAGTCGACTTTAAACTGTAGGTCCCCCCATTCATGTATAACATTAACACACACAACATAAGTGGTATGAGAAACTAGGTCGTAATCCTGACTGAAGAGTTGTAATGACCAATTATGTATGTATGTAATGCTTCTTATAAAACAAAATGGCAAGACTTTTGCTATTCGTGGCTGTTACAGTGTGAAGTTGTGGGTATTTTTCGTTGGTATTATGCCTCTAATTTAGTTTCTATTGTAAGCCATTTAAAGTAGTGCGATAGCAAACAAATGACGTCTTATCTTACTCGTGCCTGGAGCTGCAAGTTGCATTACCATACACGAACAAAGTCTCCATAGTCTAGTAGGTAGTGTGTTGGCTTATTAGAGGTGCGACCACGGTTCAAACCCCAGGTCAGAGACCTCAAACAAAACGAAATATGAAGAAAATATTTCTTGGGCTTTTTGTTCTCAGTAGATTTCTGGTAAAATTTCTGAGAGTAACTAAAAATTGCCATGAAAAGTTTCTCAAAAAATCTGTCGTTCGGAGTCGACTTTAAAATGTAGGTCCCAACACTCATGTATAAAAATAACGCACACAATGTAAGTGCTGTGAGAAGCTTGGTCGTATTCCTGACTGATCAATAATGTCTATATGTAGTTAACCATAGGCTTGTCTTCCCTGTTAACCCTTTCATGCCCGATGTTGCCTATAGGCAACATTGTACATTTTTGTTCATAAATTCCGTAATTTTTAATTTTTTTAAAACATTTTTTTTTTGCAAACAAGCTTGGTTAAAAACTTGTAAAACCAGAATACGTAGGACTCTGAATTTAATATCACTTCATATTTAGGCCATGACTAACAAACACATGTCCTTAAAAAACTTTTAGCTCTGGCCCAAAAAATTCGGGCATGAAAGGGTTAATTGGCTTTTAAGCGCCTTCTTCATCATTTGTTGTAATAACTCTCCCCAAACAACAAAATGACCAGGGTTTTGCAGTTTGTTGCTGTTGCATTGTGAAGTGATTGATGGTTCTCGTGTTAAATCTTATGGCCTTGGTTTTGAATGTACTCAATACGCTTAAATCCTCCAATTTAGTTTCGACTGCATACCATTAAAGTTGTGCTATAGCAGACAAATGACGTCTGATATCCGAAATGCACGTGTATATCCCTTGTCCTTGATGTTGCAATCATCACAAGGCTGTCAATAAACAATTCGAGCAGCAATGGTGAGAATGATATTCGTTGATAGGCTCCAACCTTCATATTTATGGCGTTAAACAGCAATGGTGATTAGGATTATCCTTAATAGCCTTGATCCTCATACTTAAGGCATTGCTTGTCATATCCTCGTGCATAAAGCGCACAAATTGAGTGATTGTATCGCTCTGCTATTCCCCTGTAGCAAAGTGCCTGCTGTATGGCAGAATGATTTAGAATGTAGAGTACATTTTTAAAGTGAATGTGAAATAATTCCGTTCTGACAATCATTTGTTGTTTACATTAGTAATTGCTTTGTTTACCATGCTAAGTAGAATGAGGTCTCATCAGTTTTCTGGGCTCAGTTAAGTTTCCTTATGTTGGAATCTTTCATTATTTTTCAGTAAAATTGAATGAAATAACATAAATTGCTTTGTCTAGCCTCTTTCATTTGTGGTAAAAACGAAATTACTCCATTTCTGCTTATAGTTAGACTCCTTTTTATTTATTGCGCAATGAAAAAAATTCCAAATAATTTTCTTTTTTCATTTCCCCGTAAAGAAAACTTTGTGTGTAAAAAAGCAGAGCTCGTGCAACAATTGTTTGCATTTCTCTACAATTTAAATTCAATTACGACATAACTTGCCATAACTATGATTTGTTTATCAAAACTTTTTCTTGGTTTTTCCTTGATTTTCAACATTCCAAGCATAGAGCAAAGAGACTCAAACTCAGTTCTGCTCTTCAGGCAGGTAGCATTTTGTAAACAAATTATGTGGCCTCAAAGAAAAACAAATAGAAGAGTTGTTAACATATTTGCATAAATACAGCAGTTTTTTAATATTTTCTTTTTTACAATTTAACCCATTTAGGGCCCATTAAGCCAAAATGACTACGTAAACTTTTTATAAAATTCGGAGTACAAAACTACAGAAAAACAAAGTAAAAAACTTTAAATTTTTTTTGGGGAACATGCGATAGGTGTACCAAAATTAGTACAGGCTAGATTAGTTGACGGATCCTTTCGAAGGAAGAGGCTCTACTTAGGGAAACATTAAAGCCCATTGTTATACCACCAATAATTCTACTCGAGAGTCAACCATTCCAAAGAAAAAACCATCCCAAGTCCAAAATAAATCTTGCTATTGCAACAATCCTTATATTAGAAAGCTCAGTCAAAGATGTCTGAAAATGAGAAGTCAAAAACCTGCTTCTCTTCATGGCAAGACCAGGTCACTGACGCATGAGTTGAAAGGCAGTCTTTTCCTACTCCTCAAAACCACATCTCCTGCAGAAGTCATTGGATGGTACGCCTACCAATAGGACAGTGGTCCGTAAGAATCGCTACTGTGCTATAACTGCAGGACATAGACACATGAGATTAAAGGCAGTCTTTTCCTTCTCCTCAAAACCACATCTCCTGAAAATGAGAAGTCATCCACCTGCATCTCTTCATGACACGATCAGGGCACTGACACATGTGATGAAAGGCAGTCTTTTCCACATCTCCTGCAGATATCATTAGTTTGTATGCCTACCAATAGGAATGTGGCCCGTAAGAAGCGCTACTGTGCAATAGATGGTCATATGATTTAAGGACAGAAGTGAGTCAGTCCTTTTCTTATTCATAAGTGTCCAACAGAACTTTGATAATATTGCAAATAGCTTTCTGCCGCCAACGAGATAGAGCCTTTACTTAAAATGAGTAGACCATATCCAAATTAACCTACATATGCCTTGTAACATGTCGGAGATTGCCAGCTCCGTAGCGGAGCTGACCAGCTTATCAGCAAAGCAATTCCAAGGATATCTTTGTGTCTCGGAACCCATATAAGAGCTACCTTTTTAATAATCCCAATATTTCTCTGAGAAATCATCGGTATTCATGGACAAGGCCGGAAGTTAAAACTACGTTCGTAAGCGAGTATCCGCGTAAATCAAGAGATTTTTAGAGAAAATCCCGCCATTTAAAAAAAAATTGCGCAGCTTTTAATATTGCCAAGAGCTCTGGTTGGTAAGCGTATAAGAAAGTTTAATACCAGTACCCTTAATCAAGATACCACAGCCCACCATGTCAGTCATCTTTGAGCCATTAGTATAAGCTTGTGGAGTCTTTGGTATTCAGTATTCATACCAACAAATGGTGGTAAGAGTCATTCACCTACAGGATTATCATTATTCTTGTCATGTGGGGGTGCTATAGTACTGCGACCAAGTGATATATTTATAACATCTCCTCCTAGCTTATTATACTCAATAACTTCAGGATGCTGCGCGGTGGAAACGACAATAGTACTCTGCCAAGCACCCGATATGCATCTAAATGTTTCATTCTGGGGTGCATTAAGACCCCAAAAAAGGTTTCAAAAATTCTCAACGTCACAGCGTCTTTATTTTGGTTCAAGATGATCTTGAGTCTACATTGCTCTGTCAAGTTATTAACTTTGGGTTATTCCTAGATAGTCTGATACATGACTCACATCTCTTCTTATTGTAATTTACCGACAAAGAAGAACAGTCTCCCTCTCTGTATCTTTCTTTTCGTTGAGTAGATTTTTCCAAACATCTGTCCTCACTCTAAAGAAAGATACTGATCCCTTCGCGCTTGCAGAGAAACCACTATGATGGCTCCCCTCCGACCTTCCATTAAAAGGGATGAGTCAATGCCGTCAAATCCTGGCCCAATCTGAATTATGATACGCTGCTTTTCTAGGAAGACATAATTATCGGAATAGAACATTCGATTCTAGAATTCCGACAAGAGAATATTGGACTGAGGAACCGAAGGTGGTTCCCAATGGGACTCTAGCTTACCAAATTGGTCATTACCACTCTGCAGTCAGGATTAAAACCAAGCTTATCATATCCCTTATGTTATATGTGGTAATTTTATTCTTGATTAAAGGGACCTACTACGAATATAAAATTAAATTAAAACAAATTGAAAATGAAATAAAAAAATCTACTGCGGTCAAACGATTATCTATGGCTGCATGTATTCTTTGCTTTTGCATAGTCTAGGCTTTTTGAAGTACATGCCAAACAATTTGTTGTGGCAGTATGTGTAACTTCCTACCTTTCAAAGTCTTCTATTGTATTACCATTATACATATGTTAACATTCTTTTAAAATATTTAGATGTACCACATACATACATACATATGATAGTATGTTTGCAAAGTACATGTATTATATATGTTGTTTTAATTTCATATACATATGGTATGTACACGTCTATATTTACATATTCACATTTAGGAAACAAACAAACAAAAATACACCTCTTCTACACAAAATAGAAACAAAAAAAATATTTATTTTCATAAAAAAAAACGAGGAGGCTAATAAAACAAACAACTTTATTAGAAACAAAAACAAAAAAATCTCTCCAGAGATTCCTACAAAGGGAATAACAACAACAACAACAACATAGTACAAGAAAAACCAGAAAATTAAAATTTAATCTGTCCAGTTGAGGAACAGAAAAAAACTTTACGAAGGTTGTTAGCATGCAGTAATGACAAGTCAAGGCTTTTATATACGAAGTTGGGAATGCTTTCATAAATCTCAGAACTTGTAAAAAACCGTTTTCCTTTTTAAATGTTCATGGTTGTATTTGCATTAATAATCATTTGGTATGATTAGGTTGAAAATAATCCAAATTAAAAATGATAACATCAATGCCTTCTATATTTAGAAAAACCCTTAACGAAATTGCATACATACATACATAATTGGTCATTACAACCCTTCAGTCAGGGTTACGACCTAGTTTCTCACACCATTTGTGTTCTGTGGGTTAATTTTATACATGAGTGGTGGGACCTACAGTTTAAAGTCGACTCCGAACGACAGATTTTTGAGAAACTTTTCATGCCAATTTTTATTTACTCTCAGAATTTTTGCCAGAAATCTGCTGAGAGGAAGTCGCCGAAGAAATACTTTTTGTATTTTGTTTTGATGTCTGGCCTGGGCCTCGAACCCTGGCTTTACGTCTAATAAGCCAACACACTACCTACTAGACTACGGCGACTGTAAGCGATGTTTTCTCACTAATTTTGGCCTGAATTAAATAGTCTGGAAACCAACAAAATCTGGATTCAATGCGACGGCGACACGTGCCATACAGCTCATGCCACATTGGATGGTAACAGCCCACCGAGATCTTGCGATTTGGCATTTTCCTATGGAGTTTTCTTATGTCGATGTCATAGTAGCGCCCAAAGTCAAAATAACCCATGCCATCGATCAAATTCAGCTTGATGTATGCACCAGAGCCATGGCAAATTTGAATTTAAAGGTGTGCTCCATCCAGAAAAGCTGTGTTTGACTTTTAAAGATGTTATACTCCAGGCGTGCTGGCAGCAATTAATCTTTCACGCACCCTTTGTTTTTTTTTTAGACTTAAAGATAGAAAGTGCTTGAAAAGCTTTCTTTTTGTGATGTTTTTGACGAAATAAAACCCCTGCAGTGCAACCTTACTTAATTACGTACTTAATAAGCCATTAACAACCCGATTAACGGATTTCGGCCTGCCTTCTTCCAGGCACCTCTGCTTCTTACGCGCCTACGCCAGTTGGTCACACCAATCGATACTAGGTCGTCCTCTTCGCCGACTTCCGCATATCCCCGCATCAAATACCCGTCTCGCCGGAGCATCCTCATCCATTCCGCGTAATACTGAAACAGCGTTAAGCGGAGCAGCGTTAAGCTGGGACCTACTGTATTTCTTCAGCGACTTCCTGTCTACCAGCAGTCTTCTGATAAAAATTCGGAGAGTAAATAAAAATTGCCATGAAAAGTTTCTCAAAAATCTGTCGTTCCGAATCGTCTTTAAACTGTAGGTCCCGCCACTCATGTAGAAAATTAACACAGGCAGCAAAAGTGTTATGAGATGCTAGGTCGTAATCCTGACTGAAGGGTTCTAAAGGGAAAATCTGTTATGTATGTAGTACTCTAACGTGTAAAGTGCTAAACAGTGTGTTGAACAATGTAAATTGAAATGCAAAATGAATTTAAATGTTCATATAATTGAGTTTCTCCTCATATTCTCTTTTAACCTAAAATTGCTTTCCAATGTAAAGTAAAATTTGTTATGTTTTGCAATAATGTTTTTGATTTCGAAAATCTGTTGAAAGCCTCTTAAGCTGCTTCCTGTACCGTGAATAAATATTCAATTTCAACATTTTGGAATGAAGTCATAGACTTGCTTTGCCTAAAAGCCAAAATCACAAAACCTGCCGGAAAAATGCTCTTTTTCTAGTTTGGATCTTAAAGACATCAACGTTTGTCTTAATTCATATTTATTAAATTAATTTTTTATTTTTCATAAAAGGAAGAGAAAACATTTCTTAGAAGGCAAATAATCTCCATCTATTTGGAAAAAGATTTTATTACACCACAAAGCCAAATTAAAGCATTACCGGAGGGAGATGACAGTGACACAACATAATGATACACTTGTACATATAAATATTGTTCCTTTCTTTTTAATGAAAATAAACTAAAGAAAACAATGCCAGACAAATTTTAAAACAAAAACAAAAATACAAAAACATTAATAATTAATTCATAATGAAGAGAAATTTTCCTAATAACAGTCAAATTAAAAATTGTGTAAATCTCCCGGCTGACAGACATTCTTTACATTACATAGCAGACAACAATTTTTGTATCATTAAAACAAGCTTGATGATATGACGAAAACTGTAACTGAAAATGAATGTTGAAATTTAAACAAAGAAATAAATTTTTATTAAAGAGGACGTGCAAATTTAGAGGCAATTCAATACGTATCCTAATAAAAATATACAATAAGTCCTGTTGTAACGTCGCTATTATCGACTTCGTCAAAAAATGCTAACTCCTGACTGGCATTTATTATAGAAGGCAGAAGGTGTGAATCAATGATCAGCAATGAATCGTTTTTTCGCTACTCATAAGTGCTCATGAAATATCGAGTATGAGTGAGTGAACAGTATTGAAATTCAACTACTTTGATTCATTCGTTCAAGGATCCTGAGGGAAGTTAGAGCTGTCGGGAGCAGTGACTACATGAATCCGCGGTACGAATTCACGAGGAGATTCAGGACATCGGTTCCGGACAACGGGGCCTGGAAGGGTAGTGTGACCCACCTGTTAAGAGACTCCGTACAAATCTACACCGACGTTTCTAACCTGAATAGAGCTGTTGGCAGTGGAATTTTTTCGGAATCGGTTGAAATAACTCAGTCTATAAGACTGCCAGACCACTGCAGTGTCTTTCAGGCTGAGGTGGTGGTCATACAGACTGCGGCGAGTATTATTGGGGACGTAAGGGTCTCCAAGCGGAGCGTCACCATACTTTTTGATAGCCAGGCTCTGAGTTCTAATGTGATGAACTCCAAGACGCTGTACGGCTATCGTAGATATCTCGACGAGATAGGGGAACAATATGGATACCGAGGCACAGTGGTATTGCGGGTAACTGCTGTGCTGATGAACTTGCCAGGTGTGACACGACCATCGAACTCTCCGATAAGTTCTCGAATCTGGGCATACCTATGAGGACCTGCAAGCTCATAATTGATAATGCGATCGTCGATTCCTTCAACGACAGGCGGGCGGCCTCAGACACAGGTAGAACGACTCGTAAAATCTGGCCAACGCTGGATGAGGGGCACACAATGAACCTACTTAAACTCCAAAGAGGCCCGCTCGGTGTAGTTGTCGGTGCCATTACGGCGAATTGCATTATGGATATGCATGCGAGGCGCATTGGTCTTGGACGCCTTGCTAACGACATCTGCAGAAGCTGCAGAGATGAGGAAGAAGAGGAGACTGTCCCTCATCTGCTGGGTACATGCCCGACTCTTTGCCAAGGGAAAAGGAAGTACTTGAGTACTTACTACGTATGCGAATCATACTTATTTTGTGATTCTTGTAAATGTTGAATCATAGAGAGTCGAAATCAATAACATCATGCGTATTGTTAAGTATGAGTACAATGAGTACTTCAAACTTTGAGAATGAGTAGAGGTTCCTTGATATTGAAATAAGTATGAATGCATATAAGTATCAGAAATTATGAGTATGATTGCAATCTTGTCATCTTTTGTATAATCATTGCTGATCTCTAGTGTGAACCAAAATCTTTCTGTGGAGTGTAAGCAATTTTTTGAATTATACTCAACCAAAAGAAAGATACAGAGAGGGAGACTGTTCTCCTTTGTCGGTAAATTACGCAAAACGAGATGTGAGTTATGTAAAAGACTATCTAGAAATAACCCGATATTAAGTTATTAAGTTATTAATAGGGGGCAATATAGACTCAAGATCATCTTGAACCAAAATAAAGACTCTGTGACGTTGAAAATTAATCATCAGAACACATTTTTGAAACCTTTTTTGGGGTCTTAATGCATTCCAGAAGGAAACACTGCTTGGCAGAGTACTTTCGTCACTGACACCGAGCAGCATTCTTAAGTTAGTTAGTGTATATCACTTGGTCGCAGTACTATAGCACCCCTTCACGACAATAATAATGATAATCCTGTAGGTGAATGACTATTACCACTATTTTTTGGTATGAATACGGAATACCAATTCCTCATACATCAACTCCTCTTATGTCTCTTGTTGTAGTTTTGAAAAATGATTGAAATCTGCTTATCATCTGCACGTGGATCGTCTTGAATCCAAATATAGATTCTCTTATGTTCAGAATGAGTCATCTGAATACATTTTTGAAACCTTTGGAGGGTCTTAAGTCATCTCAAGTCCTATGCATAAAGGGTCCGCCAGATAACTTTTTTTTTAAATGCTTTAAACAAAAACTACTGAATATTTTCTCAAATTTCTTTTTTTATTTGAAAGTACAATCCTTCCGGTTAATAATGGAAAATAATTTCATTCAAATGGCTGCCTCGGCTGGCCATGCAGTAGCCTACACCAGAAGATGCCGATTTTGGCAAAAAAAAATCATCTTTTCAGAGGAAGCTCATTCTGATCTTGGCGGGTATGTAAACAAGCAAAATTGTCGCATTTGTGGCACATAAAACCCCACGCATACATTGAAAAGCCGACGCACACAAAACGAGTCACTGTTTTCTTGCGGATTTTGGTCCAGAGGCATAATTGGGCCATTTTTCTTCGAAAATGAGCAAGGAGTGGCTGTTACAGTCAATGGCGATCGTTATCGGGCCATGTTGAACGAATTTTTGTTCGCAAAAATTGAAGAGGAGGATATTGGCAACATTTGGTTTCAACAGGACAGCGCTACGTGCCACACAGCCGAAGCTACACTCGATGTTTTGCGCCCTGTTTTTGAAGATCGCATCATCAGCCGCAGAGCTGATGTCGTTTGGCCACCTCGGAGCTGCGATTTGACACCGTTGGACTATTATTTGTGTGGTGCCGAATGCAGAAAATATTCAGTAGTTTTTATTTAAAGCATTTTCAAAAAAAAAATTATTTTGGCGGACCCTTTATATAGTCAGGATTGCAACCTACCTTCTCAAATATTGCGGGTGTTAATTCATCCATGAATTGCGGAGAGTTACAGTTTAAAGTAGACTCCGAACGACAGATTATTGACTAACTTTTCATTGCCCTAGTTCAGCAGGTAGTGTGTTAACTTTTTAGACAAGAGTCCGTGTCTTTAACAAAACGAAATATGAAAATTTATATTTCTTTCGTCGACTTCCTTTTCAACAGTGTTCTTGTAGAAGCTTTGAGAGTAAAATAAATTATTCATGAAAAGTTTCTAAACCGTAGATCGAGCCTTAAAAAACTTCATAATTCTAGCTTATGTATCACTTTTGATTCCTTGTAGTACATGGAATTGTCACGATTATTGAAAGTTTTTTAAAAAAAATTTTATATTTTAATTCATTTTAATGAAACGATTTATTTACTATTATTACATTTTATTATCACTTTTATGAAATTTGCGCCAAAAATTTTTGGCATGATATACATTGGCATGGTTTTTTACGGGTTTCCCCAATTACTGCTTAAAGTAGTTGCTACGCACGTAGCATGTAATTGTAGCTAAAATTGCCAATTCGACTTCGGTGGACCACAAAATTTATAACGACCATCAAATTCAATTAGTTACGAATCTCCAGCGACAAAATTAAATATGAGTTGAAAACGTGATAAAACATAACATAAGAAAAGAAAACATAAATCAATACCAAGCATTACTTCGTAAATCTCTTTATGAAGCTTGATTTATACAAATATCCTTAAATTATTTCCCAAACAATCACTGCAAGCATTTCATCATTAATTATCAAATTTCAATTAAAAACACTGGAGGTAATTTTCATTTTCCACAATAAAACCAAAAAGCTTTCGAATTCTATGGCTAAAAAACTTTAATTTGAAATGAAAATATACCAAAAAGGGAACATAAAAACATAAGCATCATTATATAAATATATTTTCTTTAATTTTCTTAACTTTTAGGCGATCAAAAAATTAAATTTTTAAAAATCTTAAAAAAAGGATATATGGGCTGCTCTGAAAGTATGATAGCTAAATGCAAACTATTTACACAGTATTATTTCTTACATAAAACTACAAGTTGTGAGAGAAAAGTTTTATGAAAATTATTAAAATTTTCTAACAAAAAATTAAGATAAATATATTTTTCTTCTTTAGAAAAAACTCCTTTTCATTCGAATTTCAAAAAGAGGCTTTAAGCATGATTATTAAAGGCTGTAATACTTTCAATTCATTTTTCGAAAAGACATAATAGGTGTAAATTAATCATTATCAAAGCGAATGATTATGTTATCTCACCCGTACGTAGTTAACCGTAGTATTATCCTCTGTAATAAAACATGGGACGAAACACATTCCTCTAATGTTTGTTTGTCCCGTGAGATAAATATAAGAAAGAGCAGTAAGAAACTACTAAAGGCAGTTTGTTCTGTTCCAAGTAGTACCATCTTTATCTGGCGATAAACATCCTATTGTCATGTTTGTTGCTGCCAATACTTTCTCCAGTTCATAAGATGAGCTTCTATCGGGTCCGCCATCTAAAGTTTTTTTTTTCCAACTAGTGCTTATTTCGTGAATGGTTACACTTCGCTCATGTCTGATTTGACCGATAATTAGTTTTATCCTTCCGCTGAACGAATATGGTTGTGTATACGCTTGAACAACGCTGGGAAATATTGCGACATTACTTTGAAAATCATGGTAATGTTGCAGAATGTGTGCGAAGCACCGTCAGCTCCGTATGTTCGTTATCTTGTGAAGAAAGTGAAAGAAACTAGCATCATCATCGATAAACCAAAGCGTGAAAAGCCCAAAACAGTGCGTACACCCGAGAATATTGCTGCTGTGGCAGAAATTTTAAGTCACCGTCGTTCTCAACAATTGAACATTTCGGAGACATCATTGAGAAGAATTTTGCATAAAGACCTTGTTATGACGCCATACGAAGTCCAATTGGTTCTTCCAATGCGTTTTCACTTCGCTAAGTGGGCCTGCGATCGACTTACAGAAGATGCCGATGTTGGCAAAAAAAAAATCATCTTTTCATCTTGGCGGGCATGTAAACAAGCAAAATTTTCGCATTTGGGGCACAGAAAACCCGCACGCATACATTGAAAAGCCGGCGCACCCAAAACAAGTCACTGTTTGGTACGGATTTTGGTCCAGAGGCATAATTGGGCCATTTTTCTTAGAAAATGAGCAAGGAGTGGCCGTTACAGTCAATGGCGATCGTTATAGGGCCATTTGGAACGAATTTTTGTTCACAAAAATTGAAGAGGATGATATTGGCAACATTTGGTTTCATCAAGACGGCGCTACGTGCCACACAGCCGAAGCTACACTCAACGTTTCGCGCCCTGTTTTCGAAGATCGCATTAATAGCCGCAGAGCTTATGTCGTTTGGCCACCTCGGAGCTGCGAGTTGACACCGTTAGACTATTATTTGTGGGGTGCCGTCAAAGATAAGTGTTACGCCGACAAGCCAGAGACAATTGACACTTTAAAGAACAATATTCGTGAAGCCATTGGTGAAATACAGCTGCACACAATCGATAATGTGCTTAAAAATTGGACCGATCGTGTAGGCTACTGTATGCCCAATCGAGGCAGCCATTTGAATGAAATTGTTTTCCATTCTTAACAGGAAGGATTGTACTCTCAAAAAAAAAATAAGTTATTTGGCGGACTCTTTATATTCTTCTTCTTCAAAGTCTTTAGCAGCGGGAATATTATATATGTAATTAATCGGTCATTACAACCTAATTTCCTATAAATTGGAAATGTCTGACCTGAGGTTTGAACCTTGGTCTGACATCTATTAAGGTAATACGCTACATACTAGACTACGACTACTTCAATCAATATCAAGAATATATCAAGAATAGAAATTTCAATCTTTTCGCTTTCATCTCACACTTAACTTTCAATTCTTTCTCAAAAACCGTAAATAATGTACTATTTACGATAAAACTTCACAAAATCTTTGAAATCTTAAAAAACTTACATTCACGACACCAAAAAATCTCTAGAAAAGCCGTATGTATCAAAAATGATACATAAGCCAGAATTATTAATTTTGTAACCCCTGTTTGAAATTTTCTTTTTTTATTTGGTTTAAAATAATGGCGATAACAATACTAACGAATTATAAAAATATCAGGCATCTAACTTTTTCTGAATTAAAGTTATGTAGTCTAAAAAATTGAAATGTATCATTTTTGATACAAAGCTCGATCTACGGTTAAATCTGTCGTTTGAAATCGACTTTAAACTGTCGGTCCCTCTGCTCATAAATAAAATTAACACACACAACATAAGTGGTGTCAGCAAGAAAGGTTGTAATCCTGAGTAAATAGGAAGTGCGCGGAACAGCCTAAGATTCAGTTTTTCTGAAAGGATTCAACACCCTGAATACTTGAGAGGCATGTTAATGAAAGGATTTATCCGGTATCTTCATTGCAAAACCAGAATCCCAAGTGCGTTCTATATTTTGGTTTCAATAGACATACGCAGGTCAATTAAACTCAAGGTTTTGGCATAACAATTCTCATCATTGCCGTACTAATTATCCACTAGCATTAGCCTAAAGAGTTAAAAAGTAAACGAAATTTCTTCTTTGCATTATGTTTACATGGTTATATTATTGAGAGATATTGCCCATTTTACAGCACATAACAAAAGTATGCAACTCCTTTATTTTTATGATTTTGCTTTTGAGGGAGCAATCTGAATTCCCAGTGATTAAATCGTGAATAAAAAAAACTTTGAAATAAAATATTTGTTTTCTTTTTTTTCGAAGGAAGATTTAACGTTTTAAGTTCTGTAGGAAACTTTTTATTATGCCGCGCATGAGATCAGGTCTTCCATCAAGCGCTTTCTGTCTTTAACTTAAAGTAAAACAAAGTGCATGTGACATAAGCAGCACATTTTTTATTCGTTTTAAAGATCTATTGACGCCCATTTAATTGCAACATTTTCTCTGCGTGGACTGCATTCAAAATGTCTAATTTTTCATGACTCATGACGCATAAATCAGGCCGAATTGGACCTTTGATTTGTATTTAATTCGGATGCAGCCCACAAGAAGAAGTCTAACACGATTATATCTCACGATTTCATGCCGTATAAATCAGGCCGAAGTTGACCTTTGAGGACCACTGTAATTTGTATTTGATTCGCATACAGCCTACAAAAAGAAGTCTAATGCGCTTATATTCCACGATCTTGATAGGTTGAAGTGGTAGCTTTGATAGCAAAGTTCACTTGACCACTTATAGCGGCCCGTTGTCATGCCACAGTTAAGCGCAGTCCATGTACTAACCGAATTCCACCACAGGGGCCTCATACTAGAGCACGACGCTCTATGCTGGTAACCATCCCCCGAAAGTTTAATAACCGAAACTATTCTCGTGATATCAATGGATGATAATGCCGATAAACTGGCAAAGAATGGAGAGTTAAATAACCGAAATCTGCAGCTCGATAGAGATAGGCATTGACAAAGAAAGTGGATAACGTTTAGGTTAGTTTAGGTTAGAGGACGTGTACTTGTCAATTAAGACAAGTACAGTACCCAGAGGTCGAATTGACCCATTGTACAACGTCCTTAAAGCGGGAAGTATAAATAGAGGGATAAAAAGGAGGGGATGTAGGAAAGGGGAGAATGGGAAGTGGAGGAATTACACAGATAAGACACAACAAAAAGGGGAGAGTGTGACTACACGGATGAAGCCCTAGCGCCTCTCAACCAGCCTAAGCCACTAATAAATCTGTGGAGAGCCTTGATGTCGGCCCTCAACACAGAATTCAAACTCTTAAAGAAGGCCCTGCCAAGGGTCCTCAACCAAGGGCTGGGCAGTTACAGAGGAGGTGTTCGATAGTCTCTAACTCCTCCTCATTGCAACATGCCCTGCAATAGTCCGGCTGGGCTCTGTTCCATGTCCCCGTCAGCGACCTAATCTCGCAGTGCCCCGTGATAAAACCGACAATCAATCTTAAGCTGGCCTTATCCAAGTCCAGCAGACAACCTGTTCTCCCATTGTCCACAGCAGGCCATAGACATCTAGGGACAAAACAACCCGATCTGTTCCCCCAACGCCTCTGCTCTTCCTCCCTGACCCATCCATTGATGAGGCCGTAGTGTTGACAGACTGCGGGGATAACAGTTGATATTCCTCCACTTCAGCCGACAGGCAACCTTGGCAAAAGACGTTTGATAGGAGCTGCAGTCTTTTCATGTGTCTTCCTACGATCCACTGATCTGTAAGCGTGGCCACTGTCGTCGAGATGGCATTGCAATCAAGTTTAAATAGTTATAGTAGCGCGCCTTCACGATATTTAGTGGCCAATGTACATTATCTCTACGCTGGCTGAACATGCCCCCATGTTCGAATATTTAACGCAGTATAAACAATATGACACGTAGAGCCGACATGTTGAAATCACTTGTTGTTCGTATCGAAATCATCCTCTCATCCTGAGGCTAAAAGAAGTTCGTAATCATCCAACTACAATGCTTGCCATGAACAGTGGTGGCCCGGTCAAACACTTTCTCAAAGAAATATGAACTCATTACGCCACCAGTGCAATTCCACTGTTAACAGCGACCTGTTTGGAATGCAGAGTAATATGATCTCATATGAATTACTTTCTGTGAATGCATATGAATTGTAACTGAAAGTAGGGGTATTACATTCCAATAACTATCACATACAATACGTCAAACTCTACAGTTTTTTATTGGCTTTGACACAATTGGGATTCTTATATCGGGTCCACCATCTAACGTTTTTTTCTTCGACTAGTGCTTATTTCGTGAATGGTTACACTTAGCTCATGTCTGATTTGACCGATAATTAGTTTTATCCTTCCGCTGAACGAATATGGTTGTGCATACGCTTGAACAACGCTGGGAAATATTGCGACATTACATTGAAAATCATGGTAATGTTGCAGAATGTGTGCGAAAATTGCGTACGGATTTTGGAAGAAGACAGACACCATCAGCTCCGTATGTTCGTTATCTTGTGAAAAAAGTGAAAGAAACTGGCATCCTCATCGATAAACCAAAGCGTGAAAAGCCAAAAACAGTGCGTACACCCGAGAATATTGCTGCTGTGGCAGAAAGTGTGTGTGATGAGCCATCAACATCAATTCACCGTCGTTCTCAACAATTCTACATTTCGGAGACATCATTGAGACGAATTTTGCATAAAGACCTTGGTATGACGCTATACAAAGTCCAATTGATTCAGGAGTTGAAGCCAATTGACCATCCAATGCGTTTTCGCTTCGCTAAGTGGGCCTGTGATCGAGTTACAGAAGATGCCGATTTTGACAAAAAAAATCATCTTTTCAGATGAAGCTCATTTTGATCTTGGCGGGTATGTAAACAAGCAAAATTGTCGCATTTGGGGCACAGAAAACCCGCACGCATACATTGAAAAGCCGACGCACTCAAAACGAGTCACTGTTTGGTGCGGATTTTGGTCCAGAGACATAATTGGGCAATTTTTCTTGAAAATGAGCATGGAATGGGCGTTACAGTCAATGGCGATCGCTATCTGGCCATGTTCAACGAATTCTTGTTCACAAAAATTGAAGAGGAGGATATTGGCAACATTTGGTTTCAACAGGACGGCGCTACGTGCCACACAGCCGAAGCTACACTCGATGTTTTGCGCCCTATTTTTGAAGATGACATTATCAGCCGCAGAGCTGATGTCGCTTGGCCACCTCGGAGCTGCGATTTGACACCGTTGAACTATTTTTTGTGGGGTGCCGTCAAAGATAAGTGTTACGCCGACAAGCCAGAGACAATTGACGCTTTAAAGGACAATATTAGTGAAGCCAATACAATCACAATCGATAAAGTGCTTAAAAATTGGACCGATCGTGTAGGCTACTGCATGGCCAGCCGAGGCAACCATTTGAATGAAATTATTTTCCATTATTAAGGATTGTACTTTTAAATAAAGAAAGAAATTTGAGAAAATATTCAGTAGATTTTTTTAAACATTTAAAAAAAATGTTATTTGGCGGACCCTTTAGTTACATTTTTACCTTTTTAAAAACGTTTAGAATACAACTTGACGAATACAACAATAATTACTTGTTCGCTATTATTCTTTGCTTACAACGCTGATCTTTTCAACGGCGATCTTCAAACCACGACTGTTCTCTTCACACTCAACGTGACTTCACACAAGACTGACTGAATTCTTATTACTCGTTGCCTGCTTTGCCTTGCCTTTTTATATGCCCTCGTAATCAATCTGACGAAAGCTCTATCGGAACCTTATTGTTGTTTGTTTATTTTGTTTACGTTGCTTGTTACTGCGTTCTAGCTTACTTGTCTATCCCTTTTTCTTTCATACCAATGTTAATGGTTTACTTGTAACAAGTTCGTTGTATTTGTTTGTGTAGCTTTTGCTCATTGTAATGTTAGACGATGTTACACCGTTTCCATTTTCGTGACATTATTTTATTCGTTATATTCAGTGTTATTTTCTAATACGGGATAAACTTTTATTGTGTTAAACATATCAATTATCCAATATCGTATTACTTTTTTTCCTAGAATCGAGTGGCAATTTTGCCTCTGGCAGTGGTGCTGCCTCAAGCGGCAGTGAATCTTATGTGTCGTCAAAAAAACGTCATCTATTGAGACGCGTAATGTCAGCCGCTAATCCAAATGCTTCAACATCATTATCGGCAGCAGCATCATCGGTTATTAGTCGTCAACGTGTTGAATTGAAACTGGATAAGTATGACAAGCCAGCATCAATGAGAACGGGTGGAAGTATTGCCATTGGCGGTAATGTACTGTCAGCAGGAGCATCAAGTGATGCTGCCACACCAGGCGGAAGCCCAGTGCCAGTTGTTAAGGAAAAACGTATGACAATGAGAGCTGTACGTAATATAATACGTTTGGGTCGTAGTCGGCAAAGTTCACAGGCACGTGACAGCAGTACCGAGGATGAGGGCAGGTAAGTTGTAGGGAAAAGTTGCTAAAGTAACTAAAAAAACAAAAAATAAAACATAAACAAAGAAAAGTAAAAGCCAAAGAATAATAAAAAATACACGCCTGTTTAAATTACAATACTTTTGGTAACTACAATAAAAGTAGTCTGTCCCCAGTAAATAATTATTTATGAAAGAAAAGAAAACACATTTTTTCGCCCCCACAAACCCAAATGGTTTTCATTTTCTCTATGTTGCAACATTTAAGAAATTTCCTTTTAAATTCAATAACTTTTTTCGTTTCGAATTTCTTTTGTTTATGCTCGTGTTAAAACAAAACAAAACAAAACAAACAAAACTTTTGCATGCTTTGTTGCTTTCAAATGAAAAAAAAAATTTTTACAGAAAATTCCTCAAAATGGGGAGGAAAACAATTTGAAAATTGAAACAAAATATGCTCACGTAGGTTTATAATACTTTGTTGTTGTAAAATATCACTTTAAGATTGAAGCCATGATTTTTGGTTCAAACTTTTCATATTAAAAAATAAATACGTGTAGGAGCTGTGGGGTTTTTTTTGTTAACAATTGTAATTAAAGAAAAAAACTTGTTGGAAAGGAAAAAATAAATTTTGCGAATGAAGAAAACTCCTTTTAGAACGACACATATTTCATAGCTACATGCATAAAATTTCGATACTGGTATTTTGCTTTCACATCGCTTAACTTTAAAAATATAAACAAAAGCTAAAGGGTCGGCCAAATGACTTTTTTTTGAAAATGCTTTAAAAAACTACTGAATATTTTCTCAAATTTCTTTTTTTACTTGAAAGTAAATCCTTCCGGTTAATAATGGAAAATAATTTCATTCAAATGGCTGCCATGCAGTAGCCTACACCAGAAGATGCCGATTTTGGCAAAAAAAAATCATCTTATCAGATGAAGCTCATTTTGATCTTGGCGGGTATGTAAACAAGCAAAAAACCCGCACGCATACATTAAAAAGCCGACGCACCCAAAAAGAGTCACTGTTTGGAGCGGATTTTGATCCAGAGGCATAATTGGGCCATTTTTCTTCGAAAATAAGCAAGGAGTGGCCGTTACAATCAATGACGATCGTTATAGGGCCATGTTGAATGAATTTTTGTTAAAAAAAAGTTGAAGAGGAGGATATTGGCAACATTTGGTTTCAACAGGACGGCGCTACGTGCCACACAGCCGAAACTACACTCGATGTTTTGCGCCCTGTTTTTGAAGATCGCATTATCAGTCGCAGAGCTGATGTCGCTTGGCCACTATTATTTGTGGTGTGCCGTCAAAGATAAGTGTTACGCCGACAAGCCAGAGACAATTGACGCTTTAAAGGACAATATTCGTGAAGCCATTGGTGAAATACAGCTGCACACAATCGATAATGTGCTTAAAAATTAGACCGATCGTGTAGCTACTGCATATCCAGCCGAGGCAGCCATTTGAATAAATTTATTTTCCATTATAAACCGGAAGGATTGTACTTTCAAATAAAAAAAGAAATTTTTAGGAAATTTTCAGTAGTTTTTTTTAAAGCATTTTCAAAAAAAAAAGTTATTTGGCGGTCCCTTCACAAAAACAAAACAATGCAGTGAACAAACCTGTTTACAAAGTATCGTACTGCTTAACACGCTAATCGCTATGTCAGTCATATGTGTCTGACGCTAAGAAGTTCTACATGAGTCACGTCAGACATATATATCTGATCTACGCGATTTGGTAGAAGTCACGTCAATCAAAGATGTCCGACGCTAATGCCACTTTGTTCAAAACAACAGGTTAATACTTGTTGTATCTTGTTTGGATGCGTCAGACATATAAGACTGAAACGGCTTTTCGAGAAAAAAAGTTTTAATATAGGGCCATGTCAGTCATATGTGTGTGACGCAAAAAATAGTGTTTTTCCCGGAATTTTGGCAAAAAAAATTTCTGTGATACATTTTAAACTAAATTATCTAATAAAGTTACCATGGCCCATGTGAAAATTTTTCTGATATTATCGTGGCGATTAACGTCTTAATATAACCACAAACACCAGCATAAAGAAATTAAAAACAAAAATACAACAATAAACACCAGCATAAAAATGGTAAACAAGTAAACAAAAATATACCAACAATGTTTACATTTATAAAGGTTTCGTGAAGGCAAAGTCAATAACGTTTGCCTTCAAAAACATTCATCAGACTGTTTACCCTGCCATATAAAAGGCAAGGCAAAGCAGGCGACGGAGCTAGAGAAGTTCAGTCAGTCTTGTGTAAAAACGCGGTGTGTATGAAGAAATTAATCGTGGTTACAAAGATCTCCGTTACAAAGATCTGTCGAATAATTGTCTAGTAATTGTTATTGTTTATGCAAAGGGTATAAACAGAGGAATAACAAAGAAATGCAATTATTGTTGTTTACCTCCAGTTGTGAACAGTGGCACACAGAATTGTATGAATTATAAAGAATTTTAAATAAAACTAAACACAAATTTATTTTTATTTTATTTGCAATCTACGAGCTCATATTTTAAACGTTTTTAAAAGGCAAAAAAGTATTAGTAATAACTACCAACCTTCTTTAAATAGTCACCTTAACCGCAAATACATACAAACATAACATAATTGATCATTACAACCCTTCAGTCAAGATTACGACCTTGTTTCTCACACCACCTATGTTGTGTGTGATAATTTTATACTCCTCGACTCCGAACGACAGATTTTTGAGAAACTTTTCATGGCAATTTTATTTACTCTCAGAGTTTTGCCATAAATCTGCTGAGAGGAAGTCGCCGAAGAAATATTTTTTGTATTTTGTTCTGATGTCTGGCCTGGGGTTTGAACGTATAATAAGCCAAAACACTACCTACTGGACTACGGCGACTTCTTAGCTGCAAATTCTACTCTTAAATTGTTAGACTTTATATCACCCAACCGTTTTTTTTAATTGGTAAGAAGAAGAAAAGAAAACTAGTCCCATGGAACTAAATGTGGGGAATACGATGTGTGATAAAGGAATTATAAATTTTAAAAATTAATTTTTAACATTTCTGTAGCAGATGCTCGTACCGGGGCGTTGTATTTCAGCCAACGCGTCTTGGTTTCCAATAATTTCTTCGGTTAATTGTTGTAGTAAGAGCAAGTGCAATGTTTGCCGTTGATTAATTTTCCGTTTTCGATAACAATCAATTAAATAATACCAGACGGATCCACAAAAAAAATCATAACTCTCTTATCCCTCTCGGTATTATAGCATATCAATAAGACTCTTCCACTGTTCTGTTGTGAGTAAACGCAATACACATATTTTTTAATTATTTTGAACAGAGGCTATAAAAGAAAAAAATAAAATTCTAACGGGTCCAAATCACGAAAATGGCTACTCGGTTTGATGTGGTTAGTTGAGCTTAATGGCATATTGAGGCAATTCGGAAGTAAGGTAAGGAGGGTGTTGGCCTACGCTGACGATCTAGTATTGGCATCCATTATCCAGATTTTTGAATGTTTTCCACAGGTTTTAACTGATCAGAAACTGTTTATTGCGCATCATTTAACTTTTCTTCTCAGTACTTATCATATTCACACTTAGCAACACATATGATGTTATTGATTTCGACTCTCCATAACTCAACATATACAAGAATCACAAAATAAGTATGATTCGCATACGAACACTAAAATACTCACTAAAAGATTGTGTGTTTGCTCTGCTTGCTGCTCTGTCTGTTTTGCTTATGTGTCTTGTCTTGTAAATGCAACAATAACTAAGATTCTAAATTTTGATGAATGATTCGAGTCACTCGAACCTCGAGTCACCGGTACATCTGGTATTTATAATCCTCTAAAAACTCTTATTTTACAGGAGCATGCTCTTTAATTGCAAATACACATATTTTTACATGAAATTATTAATGCAAACGTGGTTCACAAATTTACTACTTTAATACCACCCCCCTTACAATATTGTATACAACTCAGAGCATTGCGTTTCCTCAAGGTACATATGTATGTACTAGTGTGTTGCCTTGTAAATACTCTCCTGTTCACTTCTTCTTTTTCTACTTAAATTTGGCTGCCAAATGTTGTATACATTGAAATGCTCATCTTACGTTATTTAATAGAAAATTTTCATTGAAAAGTTTTTCTGAAGCAGAATAGTTTGCATCTACTTAGGGAAGCATACAATAGAAAGGATTCTTAAGAAATTTTCAAGCGTTTCAAGCTTTTAAGAATTCCTTTTGTTCTAAAATTCCTTGTTGTCTTATGTTGTATCATAAAACATAAACAGGAATGCGATTCATAAGTATTTATAATAAAACAAAACAGAATAGAACAATGCTGGTAGAAATTGTTAAACAATATTTCATAATAATTATGAAGGCTTTATGAAATAAAAGAATTTTTTTATTTGGATTTTTCAGGGTAAATTTTTTAAGTACAAAGGTAAGATTCGTGACATGTGATAGTGCTAAAAATGCTCAATGAAGTTGGCCATTTTACTATAAATAGATTAAAAACGCAAATGCTGTGTTAGAAACATTTTTAACACAATGGCTACATCAGCAAACATTGATTGTTGAATTTCGTTTAATGAGCAGCCCGAGACAAATCTAGAGCTGTCAATGCAAGCTGAGAAATACAGTATTTTTGTGCAGTTTTTGAACTGCACTTCTTTAAGTGGAAAGGAAATCGCATTTGTCCAACTTGAAAGGGCTGTATATTCCTCAGCGTTTGCATAGTTAAAAGGATTCTTTCGGCATTCAACATAAACAAGTCTTCAGGGCCGAATGGTACTCAAGAAATAAAGCAGAAGCAACGTTTGCTCATTCATTAGGGAATCTTTTTAGTGCAACAAAACGCGTAAGAAATGCGTATGAAAAGAAGAATAACCAATAAAGCAATTGTTGTTGTTTACATCAATTTGTGAACAGTGGCACACAGAATTGTACGAACAATAAAAAATTTTAATTAAAACTAATCACAAATTTATTGTTATTTAATTTGCAATCTACGAGCTCATATATTAAACGTTTTTAAAAGGGTAAAAACGTAACAATATTATGAAAAAAACAAGACGTTGTGATTGTGAAAACTTATTACAAATATTTGGAAAAATTTTGCTTAAACCGCTCGTAATTTTCGAAGAATTTTCAGTAGAAAAAGTGCACCTAATGTTTCAACAATTCAAAGAGTGGAATGACAGTCAACGTACTTGTTGGTTTCTTGAAAATACTTTTGCTATGAAGGAAAGAGTCTCACAATCATAATAATTTCAATATTCTACATATTTAAATAATAATTCAACTTACAAAACAACCCCAATTTTAATTCATAACCTTTATGATAAGCTCCGTAATGGGACTTAAAAAACTAAAAAACAATTTAAAAGTTTTTACAGTTTACCGCTTATGCGATACATATTGGCTTGCAACCCCTTAATGACTTAATATCACGATGGCTTATAATAAACTTTTAATTCCCAACAAATATGGCGAAAAAGTTTTTGTGATTTGATAAAGCCATGAATTAAATTACAACACAAATTAGGAAAACCAAACCACATAATGTACTTATGAAGGGGGAACGGTATTTGTGTCTGTTATAGGGTAAAGTAACGTTATACATTAAAACAGTTGACCTTTAACAATTTCCGCTAAGATTAAAACCATCAAAATAAATACGTATCATGGGTTGCATATCATGGATTGATTTCATAATTTTGTTAAGAATTCGAACCACCACAGCATTTCTGCATTCATCTCGATTCGTCCATGACTTTCCATCTCCACATTTATATTCAAAATATAACCTATACGGTCCTCAATATCTATTTACGTTACATCAACTGAAAAATAGTTTTATCAGCCTTTCTAATACTTGTAAAACCAGTCTTCCAACTGAGACAATTTGACAGTTGTTAACGGCCATCTTGCTGAAGCTACATCTGTCAAATTAATTGTCATTTATTCAGTCTGTTTTCCAAATTTCATATGTAGCATTCAACAACACGTGCAAATATTAAAATTTTTTTATCAAAATCTGTGTTCTCTTCGGGCAACGTAACGCGTGCTAGAACTATTGGCAAATTGATTGATGAACTCCACAGGCTCAACAAATGGTCGGCCAACATCTGTCTCGCGATGAAACACAAGACTGTGCACTGTTCGTGAGTATGCAGATTAATTCCAAACAGTTGATTGATAAACTCGATTCAACAGCTTCAATAAATGATTGACCAACATCTGAATGTCAATGAGATCAAGATCTAACGCTGTCCGTGAGAATGCACAAGATAATGCCTTACAGTTGATTTCCCATCGCTCTCAAGAATTCGGTCTTTTGCAAACTAAAACTTGACAAATTTTGTTTCGTGCCTTAGACCTTCAGCCACACAAAATTCAACTGACATAGGAACTGAAGGCAAACAACCATAAACAACGACAAGTGTTCGCTAAATGGGCATTGGATCAGTTGGCAACTGATCCTAATTTTCATCAAGTCATGAATTCAGCGACGAGGCCAATTTCTGACTGAAGGGGTACATGAACAACAAAATTGTTGAATTTGGGACGATACCACATGAAATCTACGGCGTTGAAAAAGTCATTTTTTGGCGCGTATTCGGAGTAGCGGCTTCATCGATTAATATATTTTTGAGGACGACGTTGACCAGACTAAAACAGTCAATGATAACCAACATCTTTCGACTTAAATTAGATGATCTGGTCATCACTGTCTATGTTCCTATTCTTCTCTAATGTCAAACGTAGTTTAGGTCATCGTTAGATACTTTAAAAATCAACCTTATACTTGAGAATATCTCTTTTATGTTCTGTTGTCTACTCGTCCAAAATTAGATTTAAAAGCTTAAAACAGATTGCAGAATTCGCCACGCACATCGCCCACTATCCACCACCTACAGAACTTAAATTGATTGCCAAAAAATTGCTTTTTTGCTACGAAAATAACACTGTGCAGCGGTTATCAGACTATGCTCTCATGGCTGCCGAGGCTGGCATCACAGTACCTCATTTGATCGGAACAATTTTCGTGCACTTTTTCGATTCTCGGCAATGGCATTACGAATGTTGGTGTTTAAAAGACAAGGGTGACAAATCGCAGTGCCTTGGCGGCCAATATTTCGGCCAATTAAACGACCATCAAATGTTTAACGCAATAAATAATAAGATAAGATGTTTGGCAAGGTGCATCATTTTGTTGAAACCAAACGTAGTTCACATCAATGCCATGAAGAGCGTGTATAAAAAATCGGTTGTTATGGTACGATTGACCGTATTGGTTGCTCCTTCCTTATTTTCAAAGAAATATGGTTTAATGAGTCCAAATAGTCACTCGTAATAAGTGCATTGTAAGACCGTAGGTTTCTGAGCCCCATACGAGAAACTGCACAATGATGTCGATTTTGCCAAAAAAAATCATATTTTCGGATAAAGTTCACTTTCATCTTTGTGGGTACGTTAATAAGTAAAATTGCCGTATACGGGGCTCAGAAAATCCAAACGTGGTCTTACAAAAGCCAATGCACCCATTACGACTGTTTGGTGCGTCTTGGAGAGCAGAGCCATCATTGGCTGATATTTCTTTAAAAATGGAGACACTTATCTTAATGGTATTGATGTGAACGATGTTTGGTTTCAACAGGGGTGATGCAACTTGCCACAAGTTCAAACGTTTGATAGCCATTTAATTAGTAGAAATGGTGATGTCAATTGGACGCCAAGAAGCTGCGATTTGATAACGTTGGACTCTTTCCTGTTAAGGCACCGTTAAATAAAAGTGTTAGGCCGACACACCAGAGACAATTGAGCATTTAAACGCCAAGATTCATTTTGCCATTGCCGATATACGACCACATACACTCCAAAAGGTGTAAAATTGATCCGAGCGAATGAGGTATTGTGAGGGCAGCCGCGGTAGCCATATGAATGAAATAATAATCCATTTCCAACCGGAACAATAAATTCATCAAAATTTCTAACCATTTTTGTTTTATTGCATTTTTAAATTTAAACTTTTAAATCGACCCCCCATTACATTTGCTTACATATTTAGTATGTAAAATTCATTCATGACAAGCACATACGAGTATATGACGTATGAGTGATATTTAATTCCAGTAGTTTCATACATGACAAAATCGAAAAAATTTATTGCATACTTTTCAGAGTAACTACTCCAGTACAAATAATCTGATGCGTATGAGTAATATATTTCAAATTCAATTAAAAATAAAGTATACCCCATTAATTTTGGAATTAATATGAAATTAAATTATGATATGACTGACAATTCTGATGGATTTTTAAAAAAAAATTTATACTAACCTAAAAGCAAATACTAGAACCACAAATCTAGGCTAAATTCTAGACCTTTTATGTTCTACACACATTTTTTCAGAATTTATTGTCCTCTTCTGTGCTCCATTAGCCTTTTTATGCATAAATAAGCGAGTATTACTTCAATGTCAGTCCTTTTCAATCAATTTCCCTTTGCATTAATGTACAAGCAACAGTTAATTGTTGCATTATTTCTACAAATTCATCATATCCATGATATTTAATTATGTGGCAATGTTTACCATACTTGGATCCTAGTGATTTATAATTTTATAAAAATAGTCTGCAGTCTGCTCATTTAACATTGACCCAATTAAGTCAATGCAACAACAAACATACCATACAACAGATGCATTCATTCATGACTATACCACTATACTACCCTGTACTAAAAATAGAGTCTCTATCTTTAAAGGGGATTTAATTTGAAAGCATTCAACATATTTGAATTGCATTCAATTTCAATGTAAACACCCACATGTTGCTATTACAGTAATAATGTCTAGCCTGTCGGTCTCCAACTATATATGGAAAGATGTAGGAGTACAGTGAGATAAAAGAAAAACCATCCGTTAAATGCAAATATAAACAGGGACGTAGGTAGTCTACACATTTGATGTATGAAACCTAGAAGACCTTCCCTATCTCTGCGCATAATCCAATGGGATGGAATTGTTAACTGCTTTTAATGAACGATGGCTAGATGTATTCGATTTTGTACTCATTTTCCAAAGAGGCAACTGGCGTTTTAATTGAATTTCATTGCATTTAGCAATTCTTTTCTACAATATCCTTGCATTCGCCATAGCCTGACCTATGTAAGTGTAAAAAGATCGCATGCGATAAATTTTTAAAAGATGGAACCGGCGTTTTAATTGAATTTCATTGTGTTTAACAATCCTTTTCTACAATATCCTTGCATTCGCCATCGCCTGACCTATGTAAGTGTAAAAATATCGCATGCGATAAATTTTCAAAAGATGCAACCGGCGTTTTATTTGAATTTCAATGCGTTTATCAATCCTTTTCTACAATATCCTTGCATACGCCATAGCCTAACCTATGTAAATGTAAAAATATCGCATGCGATTAATTTTCAAAGGATGCAACCGGCATTTTAATTGAATTTCATTGCGTTTAGCAATACTTTTCTACAATATCCTTGCAGTCGCCAGCGCTTGATCTATGCAAGTATAAAAATATCACATGCGACAAATTTGTAAAAGATGCAACCGGCGTTTTATTTGAATTTCATTGTATTTAGCAATCTTCTTCTAAAATATCCTTGCATTCGTCATAGCCTGACATATGTAAGTGTAAAAATATCGCATGCGATAAATTTTCAAAAGATGCAACCGGCATTTTAATTGAATTTCATTGCGTTTAGCAATCCTTTTCTGCAATATCCTTGCATTCGCAATAGCCTGACCTATGTAAGTGCAAATATATCGCATGCGATAAATTTTACTTCTCAAACGAATAATGCTGATTAGCAGATAAATGCCACTAATGTAGGATTTTTACCACACGACCGTGATAGGTTGCTTTATTTGTATATACCTTTAATACTGTTTGTGCATCTTCCAGCATAGGCTTCCGATTTCTATTTTGTTGTCTTTCCATGCAACAGTTGAGATATTGCCCCTACTGACATCAACACTGAATATTCTGAATGTTATCTTTCTCTTTTCATTAGTCTGTATTTCTGTCTTTAGTTCCAATTTGTGTTTGCTATTCCAAAACTTTCATAAAAGCTTCATTCAACACATTTTTTTTGCTACTAACACTAAGGGCATGGCCCCTACTCGCGCAGGGGGTTTTGTTGGAACTTAGCAAATAGGTTATGGGAAGGAGGAAAGAGGGAGTAGTGTTTGTGGACATGAAATTTGAATCTCTTTATACCGTAAATGACAGGAAAGAATTCTGCAGGGAAGAAGTTCCCTATACGGGTAGTCAACCTAAAGAATGAAGAATGAGCGGTCCAGTGGCCTATAAATCATAACGAGATATGTTCTGTGAGAAAAACGAGTGTTACATAAAAGTATATGATTCTAGGGAACAAACCCCTTTATTTTATTCAAGCACAATCCATTGTACAAGCGATAGAACAGTGAAACACAAGCTTAAGTGCGACGGTGCTCCAACAAATCAATAGAGTTGGAGCATATTCATCGTCTCAAGCACGCGGTCAAGAAGCCTCAAAATAGATTTCGAGGCACCTGCCCATACATCAGAGTTGTGATAATCATCGAAACAAATTCTTAGAACTTGTGAAGGCATTGATGTATCCCACGAAGAAACATTCGGGTTCATATCAATTCCTAAACAGGGAATTGTCGTTGTTAATAACGAGCAGGAGATCTGGAGCACAGGATGACTCTTGCCAACAGGTGCTACTATGGTATCAATAGACAATTGAGTAATAGAGACCTCTCTCGAATGACAAAACTAGTAGTCTACTAGACGCTCATCCTCCCCGTGCTTCTTTATGGCGCAGAGGCATAGGCCCTATTAAGCACTGATGCAGCAGCCTTGAGAGTATTCGAGAGAAAAGTCCTACGTAAGATCTTCTGTCCATTGCGAGTTGGTGATAATATCCGCTTCCGATCCAACAGTGAGCTGTATGAACTCCTTAACAACGTAGACGTTATGCTGCGTATTAACATCCATTGGCTGCGCTGGCTCGACATTGTCGTTCGAATGGAGGACGATGCTTTGGCGAGACGGGTAGTCGAAGAGGACAACCTAGTTTGCGTTGGAAAGACCAGATCGAGGAAGCCCTGTCATCGATTGGTGTGACCAACTGGGGTAGGCGCTCAAGGAGCAGAGGCGCCTGGAAGGATATGTTAAGATAGGCCGATATCCGTTAATCCGGTTCTTAATGGCCTGTTAAGGGAGTAAGTAAGTAAGTATTAACGATATGATATTGGTCAGTGCGCAAGTCTTGGAAGAGATATGTAAGAATACACTATAAAGCTTAAATGGCAGCCACACTACTAACGCACCTTTTCAAGACAATCTATAATTGGTTTAAGACCTACGCCAATTTCAAATGAATATTTTCAAATGCTTACTGTTGACATCTGGATGGTAGGTGCAAGACAAGTCTGCCTAAATTCCAAAGGAGCACGAGGACGAGGCACTGGGTACATGCCCGGCAGAAGGTATCATGGTTTTTAGTATGTAAACGATCTGGAGAAACTGTAAGGCATTGACATTGACAGCCTGAGTCGTTTCATCTGAAGCTTCGAGTGGATCCTGGACTAGGGCATAACGGAAAACTAAGTATCACAATGGACCCTATAGGGCTTATTTATTTAAAAAACAGTCCTTTTGCATACTCCTCCTCACTGTAGCGCACCTGTATTTTACTCTTTCTCCTGACATGAACATACAATTGTATATTACGGAGTGAATATAAGTTTTATGGACTTGGAAAATAGCGAGTGTAGCAGTATTTGTATTTTGAATTTGTTTTTGCTTTGTCTAACAACTGTTCGCTGTTGTGCATACAACAGTGACGCTTACCAAATTTACATTTTTATGGAAGATCAAGACTTTATGCTCGGTTGACGATGACAATGGCTATTAAACGTATTTGCAAATCAAATTGTTTTGTTAAACCAAACATATCTACAATGTTATCAATCTGTAGACAAGAGAATACAGAAAAGGTTAAGGAAAGGGAAAAGAAAAGAAAAGCAAAAACAACAGATGTTATTAGAATAACAAAATGAATTTGTGCAGCAAAATAGCAAATATGCTTGCAATACAGAAAATTAGTCGCTGATAGGAAAGCCAATTGCTAGATTTGGGCAATTTCTTAATGACAAGCTGTAGTATTTGATTGGTAATTACGTTGAGAATTGAATTTGTTCATCCCTCGTATAATGTAATGATAATCATCCATAATACAAGTCCTAATTAGTGACCTGCAGTGGTCCACCCATTCATTCAATCTTAATCACATAGAAACTTTGTGGAAAATAGTAAATATCGGGTCTATCATTAAGTGCTTCATATGTTTTTATCATTAAAATTTTTTTATTCGTTTGAAGGACCTCAGTGCTTTTCTGGAAGGAGCAAATCCGAAGTGTTCAATTTTTAATAACCCTGGCGCATAGGTAGGTAGGTAGAAGTGGCTGTCCCCTCGATGGAGTCATGAGCGGACACACTTAGGCCGCACACAGGGCCCATTGTGATATCACAGTTCCTCATTTCCCCTATTCCAGGAACCATTCGGAGCTTCGGATGAAGCGACTCAGGCTGCCAATTTCCATACATGACAGTTCATCCATATCCTCCATGTAGTAGGCACCCAGTTACCTCTTTCTACCCTGGCGCATAAATCAGGCTGAATTTGACCCATGAATTATACTGTCTTTGAAGTCCACTATGGTTTGCGCTTTATTCGTATACTTAAGAAACTCCCCAAGGGAAAAAGGTTCCGTAGTAGGTACTGTGTTGGCTTATTGGATATGAGGCCACGCTTTCAACCCCAGCTTAGACATCAAAACGAAAATATGAAAATATTTCTTCGGGAACTTCTTCTCAACAGATTTCTGGCAAAAACTGTGCGATCAAATACAATCGCCATGAAAAGTTTCCCAAAAGTCTGTCGTTCGGAGTCGACTTTAAACTGTAAGTCCCGCCACTCATGTATAAAATTAACACACACAACATAAGTTGTGTGAGAGAGAAGCTAGTTCGTAATCCTAACTGAAGGGTTGTGTTGTTGTATTATTCTTATTAAGATCTTGTTTGGAAAACATGAAGAAAAGCCAAGAAAAAACAGTAACAAAACAACGAGGAAGCTACATGTAAAGATATGCACAAATATCAAGTTAATATAACAAATCTACGGTACATACAAAGATCATGAAAGATTAAATAGAAAAATGACAACAACAAATCAACAGTTAAGTTCTAGAAGTTGCCATACCAAAAATATATAAATAAAGGAGAATGATAAATAAATGTAAACAATTTCTTTTATTTTCAAAATATAGTTTTGCAACGAAAAGTCAATTTTAAAAGCTCAAGCCAAAACAATTTTTACAATTTTGCAAAGTATACGGCAAACGTATCCAACTGAACTTTAGTTATCAGTTCAGTTAAAATAGACTGACTACTTTTTACTGGTCCCTGGTGAATATAATAATTTTTCTGCGATTCTTAAACACAACCAAACTTTTAGACAAATAATGGACATTCTACCTTGCACCTTGCAAAAGAAAAACAATTTCATCAAGAGAAATAAAACTTACCTACTTAATTGGCCATTAACAACGCAATTAACGGATCTCGGCCTGCCTTAACACATCCTTCCAAGCGCCTCTGCATCTTGCGTGTCTACGCCAGTTGGTCACCCCAATCGATGACAGTGATTCCTCGATCTAGTCCTTTCAACGCAGACATGGTCGTCCTCTTCCCCTACTTCAAATAAACGTCTCGCCGGATCATCCTCCTCCATTCGAGGAGCCGCTGGATGTTAATACGCTGCACAACGTCTATGTCGTTCAGAAGCTCATACAGCTCACTGTTGGATCGGATGCTCGGACTTTTCTTTCGAATACTCTCAAGGCTGCTGCATCAGAGCTTAATAGTGCCTATGACTCTGCGCCATAAAGAAGCACTGGATGGATAAGCGTCTTGTAGAGTATTAGTTTTGTCGTACAAGAGAGGTCTCTGCTACTCAATTGCCTATTGAGACCATAGCGGCATCTGTTGGCAAGAGTGATCCTGCGCTTCATCTCCAGACTGACATCTTTTTTGGTGGTAACGGCGAGAGAAATAAAACGCTGTAGAAAATAAAGGTTGACTTTCAAAATGTATCAATACAGAGTTTGTATGCAGTTCCACTACGGTATATAAATTTTGTAGATATGCAAAGTTATCACACAATGCATCAACTATAAATCCGGTGCCTGATTGCTTTTTGACTGCGTTAAAAATACACATTGACGACGTTTTGAAATAGTGTACATTGTAAACATTTTGTACAGCGGCTTTATGAAACAACCACAAAGCAACTAACATTTTGGAAGTCAGCCAAACCGTAACCTAAACATTTTAGTCCATTTTTTTTATGAATGAAGTGCAGCATTACCAGGAATTCCCTATTTTTTTTATTTCAAGGAATTAATTGGAATACTTTTAAGTACGCCTAAACATTATTTGATAATATGAGAGTCAAACGTTACAATTGAATACAATTTTGTTTCAATATTTTTTTAATCTTTCTTGTTTGATATTTGAGTTTCAAAGAACATAGAAAAACATCAAAACCACATACAATACAATACGTGACAAATATGCCGTATACGTGTATTGTATAAATAATATTACTTTGTAATGATATGTTAACAAAAATAAAACAGGCGAGAAGAGCTACAGTTTTGTGTATTTAACTAAACCGTATGCCATAATCAAATTACTGATAAAGCCACAAAATGACAAAATATTTCAAAAATCTCTTTGGATCCAAAAACTTATATTTATTTTCAGGTTTACAATAGCAACACAGTAAAATATAATGAAATCCAATATTTTTTTCTTTTTTTTTTTGTTTGTTTATGAACGTTCGTTGGGGTTTAATATAATGTTTGTTTAGGTATGAACAGTATTGTTACGTTTTTACGTTTTAAAAACGTTTAAAATATAAGCTTGTAGATTGTAAATAAAATAAAAATATATTTGTGTTTAGTTTTAATTAAGATTCGTTATTATGCGCACAATTCTGTGTGCCACTGTTCACAACTTTATGTAAACCACAACAATTGCCTTCTTTGTTATTCAGCTGTTTATACCCTTTGCATAAACAATGACAATTATTAGGCAATTGTTCGACTGATGTTTGTAACGGAGATCTTCAAACCACGATTACTCTTTTCAAACATACCGTGCCTTTACACAAGACTAACTAAACTTCACTAACTCAGTCGCCTGCTTTGCTTTGCCTTTTATATGGCAGAGTAAACAGTCTGATGAATGTTCTTGAAGGCAAATGTTCATGACTTCGTCTTCTAGAAATCTCTATAAAGGCAACCATCATTGTTTACATTTATTATTGTAGTGTTGTTTGTGTATTTGGTTTACATGTATTGTTGTAGTAATGTTTGTGGATTTTTGTTTACTTGTTTACCATTTTTTTATGCTGGTGTTTGTTGTTATATTAAGCAGTACGATAATTTGTAAACAGGTTTGTTTACTGCATTGATTGTTTTTAATCGAGATTTTCCAGTAGGTATGAAGTTATTCATGAATGCTTAAATCATATGAAATTCGTTGTATTCTACGACCCACATCCACCTCGTTTTCTGTCAAATTTCACGTTCAAAATGCCCTAGTGCCAGCTTATCTCTATTGACATGGCTAAATATGCCACGACTTGTCAGTATAGTGGCTTAGTAGCAAAGTCAGACAATTTCTTCATTGCTTTTGCTAAACCTGCTAAGGCATTCAGTATTTTTGTATTGATTTTATTTAGCTGAGAATAGTTGATAGTTCTGCTTTCGTATCTGAAACCGTATAGCTGAAGAGCCGTAAGCCACACACGCTTTTCCATTACTATTGGGTCTTCTAATAGGTATTTCGAACTTTGACAGTTGACAACGACCATCTTGTTGAAGCTAGATATGTATATGAAAACAGTTTTGATTTATTCAGTCTGTTTTGTTGACTGACCATCAAAAAATAAGTTTCAGGGGCCCTTCTTTGACGAATGAGTACGTGAACTGATGATATGAGGCTGCAGACCCCATCTACTTCCAAACGTAGTATTACAGACGTACAAGGCATTCATAGTCTTCTTTATCCTTTCTTCCATGTTCCTCATCCAGAACTATCGATACTCAGGCCGTCTTTTGATTCCTCGTCTCTTAGGAGGTCAGGTGGGGGAAATAAGGTGTGTCTCAGGTCATGTGGCTATGTCATGAGCAGTCATATGAGCTTGCTAGGAGGGGAGCTTTTAGGCCACTGATAGACACAGAACCTTGCAGTAAAATTGGAAGAGATGTTTGAATGGCGAAGTTGTTGGAGTTAGGACAATACTAAACCACATGAGATCCAAGAGTGAAAAATGCATCACGAAAAAATCACATTTTGATGAGTTCTTTGACTTTGGCAGCGTCATCAATCCATATTTCATTGAGAATGATGTTGGCCAAGCCTTGACTGTCAACGATGAGTACTTTAGGTCGATGATAATCAACAGGACGGCTCTACGTGACACACATCTCATTCCACATTGGATATTCTGCAGAAGCAATTTGAGGACATAATAATCTCACGAGCAGGCGATGTGTACTGGCAACCAAGAACGTACGATTTAACCACGTTAGATTTTTTTCTTGAGGAGTTTTCTTCAGTTGCAGTTTTATGCAAATAAGCTAGAAGCTACAGGGATCCTAAAACTCAACACGAGCCATGTCATTGGTCATTGATGCATACCTAATTGGCCATTGTAAGCCTTCAGTCAGGATTATGGCGTAGCTTCTCACATCACTCATGTTATGATTGTAAATTTTATACATGAGAGGCGGGACCTACAGTTTAAAGTCTACTTCGAACGATAGATTTTTTAAGAAACTTTTCATGGCAATTTTATTTGTTCTAAGAGTTTTTGCCAGAAATCTGCTGAGAGGAAGTCGCCAAAGAAATGTTTTTTCATATTTCGTTTTGATGTCTGGCCTGAAGTTTGAACCGTATCCTTACTTCTAGTAAGCCAACACACTATCACTAGACTACGGCGATACTTGGCTTATTTTATGTATCAGAATCATGGAAAATTTAACTTTTCGGATGAGCTCCAAGCAGAGACGCCATGGCGGACATTTGTACGATGTTGTAGGACTTTGAAACAACTAAAAAATTTCGATGTTATGTTCACTTCATCCCCAAGAATTTAGAAAGCTTTTGTTGTCTTGTTGTGTTGTTTTTGTTGTGTTTTGTTTATTTTAAGCACATATTTGTTTAACTTTCTTTAAAATGTTCAAAAAAGGTCACAGCAAGTGAAGGCTGCTATAACAGAAGGTTGAATTGGTACCAAACCAGCCGGAAAGTAAAGAAAACTTTTTGGAATTTTTAAATGCGACATAATTTTTTGTACATTTTATTCCATTTTGTTTACCTTATGCCGTTGACCAAAAAGGAAAACAGACTCTTAATATGTAATTTAGAAGATTGTAAGAAGACTTATCCTTTGCGATGTAAATTCCAAAAAAGAAATAAGAAAACTGTTTTTAAATTCCTTTGAATAGATTTTTATTTTTTAATATCCATTGTTAAATAGAAGGTATTTTAATTTTGATAACCATAATCATCGTTGAGGGATATTCAAATTTACATCAAACTTGCCTAAAGGTATGAATATTTGATGTTTGTTTGTTTATTACAAAAAAGTAAACATTTTAGTTTTAATGAACACATGTTATTGGGTTTCTTTAAAACCATTTGAGCATAAAAAAATGTAAAGCCGAACATCAAGAGAAATCATCTCATGGCCATGCTATCATGAATAAGTCTTGATTTTTTTACTTTTTTATAAAAATTTTACATTTTATGGATGGGAAATTTTAAGTCCAGTAAAATCTAAATGCCTAAACCAACCTTTTTTAAAATTTAAAGTAAAAAACAAGACTTTGTTTTATTTACCTCAAGCACTTGCATCAAGTAAAGCCATGCAGTAGCCAACCATTTATTTAGAAGTAAATTTTTTATTCAGATGTCAACTATAAGTTAGGGCGGTTAAAAAGCAAGCAAAATTATGCTTTACAAGGCTTTTTTATTCCAGTTTATGTTTATTGAGCTTGCAGTCGTAAGTCAAAATATTCGATTGCATTTTGTTGTGACATTGTGATGTAAAATATACGCCCCAATAAATTGTTATCGTTTTCGAATTTGAAAACAAGTATGGCTTCATTGTGTATTATATTAAGCATTTCCAGTCTTTAAGCAAAAACAAAACAAAGTCGCCGTTGTCCAGTAGGTGGTGTGTTGTCTTATTAGACAAAAGCCTATCGTTCAGGTATAAAAAGTCATGCAGAGCTTCTCTAAAATCTTTCGTTCGGAGCCAAGTTTAAAGTGTTAGTCTCGCCACTCAAGAATAAAATTAACGCCAGTGGTATATGAAGTTATGTTGTAAACCTGACCAAAGGGTTGTAACTACATACATAATTGGCCATTACAACCCTTCAGTCAGGTTGTGTGCGTTAATTTTATACGTCAGTGGCGGGACCTACAGTTTAACGTCGACTCCGAACGACAGATTTTTGAGAAACTTTTTCATGGCAATTTTATTTACTCTCAAGGTTTTTGCCAGAAATCTACTGAGAGGAAATCGTCGAAAAAATATTTTTTTAATATTTTGTTTTTGATGCCTGACCTGAGATACAAACCCGGGTCAACACACTACCTATTAGACTACGGTGACTTTATATGTAAAAAATTGTTATCGTTTCCGAAATGGAAAAATATTTTGTATCAATCTTAGGCCTCTATCGTGTATTTGATTAAGCACTTCCTATCTATAAACAAAAATAAAACAAAGTAGTCTAGTAGGCGCTGTGTTGTCATATTAGACAAGAACCCGTCGTTCAGACAAACATGAAAAAAATTCTTTCGGCGACATACTCTAAGTAGTTTTCTGGCAAAAGTTCTGAGAGTAAATATAATAATTACCATGAAAAGTTTCTCAAAAATCAGCCATTTGGAGTCAACTTTAGACTGTAGGCACCGCCATTCAGGTATAATATCTACACACACAACATAAGTGGTATGAAAAGCTAGGTTGTAATCCTAACTAAAGGGTTGTAACTACCAATTAATTATCTGGTATGCTTAAGATTATAGTGGAGCACGACGAGTATGTACTACAATATGCAACCATAGACTCAAAACAGCAGGCGTTGGCGTATTTATAGCCCACAGTATGGTGCCTAATATTGCAAAATATATGAGAAGTCGCCGTAGTCTAGTAGATAGTACGTTTGCTTATTAGACGTAAAGCCACAGTTCAAACCACACGTCAAACATTTCGAACATTAGCGAAATATGAAAAAATATATATTCGACGATTTCCTCTTAGCAGATTTCTGGCAAAAACTCTGAGAGCAAATAAAATTACCATGAAGAGTTTCTCAAAAATCTGCCCTTCGACTGTAAGTACCGTGTTTGGGCGATTTTGCCCGTGAAGAATTTGTTAGGAGAAATAGGAGGTATAGCGGAGGCAACCCCGAAATGTGATCACCCACGTGGTGTTCTTCGTGTCGTGCTCTTATTGCCGCTTTCGTCTGTCCCTGGGCGCAGATAGGCATGCGATCGTTGACAGTTTTGAATCGATTGCTGCTGGTTCTTTTGCTCCGCTTAGCCGTTCCTGTTGTTGCTGCTGCTGTTTATGTGCGGGCCCAATTTGCCCCTCTCCCTTGCTGTCATCATCCCCGACATCCCCGTCATTGCCGTCACCGCCGCTGCCAAGCCTGCTGCGTTATTGTGTGATCTCCTGTCACGTTCGTTTTGTCCACTCCTGGTGCCACACCATGTGGCCAAAGCCTCGTCCGTGAGGACGCTATTCAATGTCAGTACTGTAAGTGTTGTTCTTTATGTCGATGTATGTTTATTGTGTTGTTGTGGGCCACCAGTCCCGAACTGTTTGGAGTTCAACTGGGAGTAATCAATTTGATTACGAGGTCTGACCGGAGACTTAATTTTGGTACCACGGGAGCCTCGGTTCCAGCCTGGCTGTTGGTGTGGCCCCTTTTGGGAGCTTCGTGGTGGCTGTGGTTTGAACCCAAATCGCAGGAAGAGTCTAGTCAGTAGGCTCGGTGTGGAGTTGCATTTTCAACCGGGTGCCGTGACCCAAAGACCGGAAGGAGTTTTAGATAGGCTCCGCTCCTAACCAAGGGGGAAGTCATGTCAAAATACATGGTTTCGAATTGGTATTCAGGTGTAGCAGTCTGCAACATTTGGGGGCGTTGGTAGACGCATTGTATTTCACCCTGTGCGAAGAGCACCATGGGATTAGGTCCACGCGGACAGGTACCCATGTAAAACCCCTCATCGTTGTAGGTACCGTGTGTATAAAATTAAAAGATACCACATAAATGGTGTGAAAAGCTAGGTTGCAATCCTGACTAAAGCGTTGTAATGATCAATTAAGTAAGTAAGGCATGCTGAAAATTATTAACTGGAATGCTTTGGATTATAGTCAAGCACTACATTTACTACAATATGCGATCATAAGCTCAAAACAGTAGGCGTAGACGTATTTCTAGGACTCAATACAGAGCAGAGATCAGCAATGAGTATTCAAAAAGATGAGTAGAATCGAATCATACTCATTATTTCTGATACTTAAACGGGTTCATATTTATTTTAATATCATGGAACATCTACTCATATTCAAAGTTTGGAGTATTCATCATATTCACACTTAGCAACACATATGATGTTATCGTTGATTTCGACTCTCCATAACTCAACGTATACACGAATCACAAAATTAATATGAATCGCGTATGAACACTAAAATACTTACTAGAAGGTTGTGTGCTTGCTCTGCTTGGTGCTCAGAACTTTTTGTTTATGTGTCTTTTTTCTTTTTAATAAATACTGTTAATTTTGATCAATGATTCTAATCACTCGAATCATTTATAGGTTTAGGTTTAGGTTAGAGGACTTGTACTTATCAATTGAGACAAGTACAGTACCCTGAGGTCAAATTGACCCATTGTACAAACGTCCTTAAGAGGAAAGGATAATAGAGGAGATAAGGAAAAAGGAGAGGAAGTAGGGAAGGGAGAATAACGGAGCGGAGGAATTACACAGACCAATAAACACACAAGAGAGTGCACGACTACACTAATGAAGCCCTATCACTTCTCAACCAACTCAACCTAATAATGAATCTATGGAGAACCTTGATGCTAGCTCTCGGCACAGAATTCAGACCCTCAAAGAAGGCCCTGCCAAGGGTCTTCAACCTCAACCTACGAAGGGCTGGACAGTTACAGAAGAGGCATTGGATAGTATCCATCTCCTTCTCATCGCAACATAGCCTGGGATCTGTTCCAGATCCTTGTCAGCGATCTAGTGCCCCGTAATAAATCCAATAACTAACCTTAAACTGGCCCAGCAGCCAACCTGTTCCTACACTGTCTATAGCATGCCATAGACACCTAAAAACATAACAACCCGATACATGCTCCCCAACGCCTCTGCTCTTCCCCCTTGACCCATCCATTGATGAGGCCGTAGAGGTGGCAGATTGTGGTATCAGGGCCAACTATTAAATCGCCCTCAGAAAGTGAACCTAAACAAGCGAGAGCATCCGCCGTCTCATTACCGAGTATTCCGCTATGAGCCGGAACCCAGCATAGACGGATTCAGTCTGGTTTAAAAATCCTTAACGATTCCTTGAACTCCCGAACGAGCCGTTATTTTAATCATTTATAAGTATTTTTCTAAAATTATAAATCTAAATGAGTAGGCTTATTTATGAATCAAACATATTTCGAATGGTATGAGTTTGATGTCAACGTTGTACTCATACTCATTGCAAACTGCACTTATAAATCTACGTTGTAGTGGGTACGAATGAATAAGAGTAGTTAGGTAACAATATTGTTGACTCACTTATACTTAAAATATCATGAGTGCTTATGAGTACTCACTCACCGTATTTTTGAAAAACCTATGTAATTGCAAATAATCCAATAATTTAACTTTTTCAACTTTCCTCATGCGTTTAACAACCAACTATTGAACGCTCGTAGCCTACTGATAAAATAAAATTTTCCAATTTGTGTTGGCGATAAATGGTTACACACAGCTTTAATTGTATGAAATTGCATCCTTACGGCTCTCTCATTAACATTATCCACATGGAATTTGTTTGTTTTACAACAATTTTGGAATAAATTATTTATGACAGCTAGATGCAATTAATGGTCAGATTCCATCAAAACAAAACAGACAATAAAGCCACACCACTTCTGATAGTGCAAAAATGTTTGGTTACAGGAGTTTTCTGGGAAGCATAGGCATAATGTTTTCAATTCTAGGAATTTCAATTACATCAATCAAAAACATTTAAACAAAAATGTAAAGCAGTAACGTAAAATTTAAAAATTTCCTAAAGTACGCACTTCAAGAAACACTTAAAGTACACATTTAAGAACTTAAGAAAAAAATTAACCAAAATAATCTGTAGTAGGGCAATTGACTTAATTTATAGCTTCACTGCATATATGCAAAACAATTTAACTTTTTTCGAAATCCCAAAATATTTCTTAGAAAATTAAAATATAAAATTAACCCCTAACAGGTAGAAGGAATTTTTAAGCGTTTTCTGCTTCCAAATTTTAATAAAATAAAATGCGTGTGTGTATGTGTGATATCATCGAAATATTTTATTCGTTTGAAAGACCTTTTAATGACGTTATGTGTGCTATACAACATCGTTCAAATGGCCGATACGGCTTTTCTGGGTAGAGCGCATTCGAAATGTTTAATTTTCCATGACTCTGTCGAATAAATCAGCCTGAATTTGACTGATAATTTGAGTTAGGTTGATTTTCACGACCTCTGTGATTTGTGTCTTATACTCACGCACTTGAGACTTAGAAAACCTCACAAGAAAAAGTCAAACAGGGTCAAATCGGGTCACCACCATGTGAAATGGTCATTGCCTCAAATTGTTCGTGCAGATTATTCAATGTGGCATGCGCTGTCCGTTTGAAAGCACATGTTGGTGGTGTCCAGATCATGCAATTTAGGCAAAAAGAAGTAGGTTGACTTATACTATAGCGCTCAACGTTGACAATTTCGATGTGGATCGACCAGATCATTTAATTCAGGCCAAAAGAAGTTCGTTGAACTATAAAATATCGCTCTCTATTGACAATGTCGACCTGAATCAGCCAGAGCATTCAATTCAGGCCAAAAGAAAATGGTCGACCTATACCATAGCGCTCACCGTTGACAATTTCTGCTTTGCCAAACTCGTTCTCTCAGAAATATGAACCGATGTAGCCACCAACACAAAATCCACACAACACACGATCTTGGATCTCGTGTTAATTGTTATCAACCCAAATACGACAGTTTCTTTTGCTCACAAACTTATTCATTCAGCCATGGGCCACATCGCTGCAGATAATTTCACGATGAAAATTAAGGTCACTTACCATTTGCTCCAAAGCGCATTCAGCGAACCCACGTCATTGTCTATGGTCGTTTACCTTGAGATACCGGGACAGTACAATTTCGTACGGGTGCAGGACAAAGTCAAAGGTGCAATGTTGTGGTTTGTGTAGTCAAGCAAGTGGTTCTTGTGAGCGGCGCGATTTTCCTGCATACATTCACGTACAGTGGCAATATTTTCGGAAGATCTTGTGTTTCGTCGACGTGAGGGTTTTAGTCGTTCATTTTTCTTCCATTACCCCTCTCGGGAGCATATGGCTTCCACAAAGTATCTCCATCTGACACGATTCTCCGCTGATGTTTTTGCGCCTTCCCATGTCAGGTCATTTAGTCTTAGTTCTTAAAGGACCGTGCGTCTCCAGGTGTTTTTGGTCTGCCACGATTTCTTGAGCCCTGGGCATGCCATTCTAGCGCCATTCTTGTAATACTGTCGGGCTTCTTTCCCAATGTATAGCCGATCCACCATCATTTTTTCTTTTTGATCTGTTTCTGTATGGGTTCCTCCTCTGTAAGGGTCCAGAGATCTGCGTTGCTGGTAGTGTTGGGCCGGAATATTCCACATATGATTCTTAGGCATTTATTGATGAATACCTGAAGTTTTTGCGTGATGGTGTTAGATATAAGCCAAGTTTTGCTACTATATAGTAACGTTGACTTCACACAAGCGTTGAATATTCTTCTCCATACGGAGTGCAGTTGCCCGAATGCTGCTCTTGCTCTACTGAGTCTGTTATCTACGTCTGTTTCTGCGCCGCCGTTTGTTGTCATAGTACAACCTAGATAGCAGAAGCTATCGACGTACTCGACTGTTTGGCCCTGTAGCATAATGTTTTCTGTGCTAGCATTGTTAATTCTGATGGCTTTGGTTTTCTTGATTTTATCTCAAGTCCAACGTTGCTAGCCAATCTTACCAGGTATTCGAGCTTTGACTGCATGTTGGAGACCTTGTGCGAGAGTAGACAAATATCATCTGCATTATCCAAATCCCCGAGTTGGCGAGGGAGACTTTCATGTATCCTATCGTTAGTCCTCTCGTTAGAACGATTATGGCGATCGTAGAATGGCTGAAGTACGCGCTATGCTACCCGAACTGAATATCATTTTTGATAAAACATATATACATACATAAATAATTGCTTATTAATAACGATCACAACCTTGTTTCCACCCCACTTATGGAGTGTGTTACTTTTATCCACAAGTGGCAGGACCTACAGTTTAAAAAACCCTTCAAACAACAAATTTTTCAGAAACTTTTAACTAAGCAATTCTGTTATTTGTACGTGTTTTTTGAATGATATATCTGTCCAGGGCGATTTGGAAAAATAAACTGAACAAATGACAACTAATATGACGGATGTAGCTTCAATAAGATGGCCGTTATCAACCACCAAAGTGAGAAAGTCTCTGCTGGAAGACATGATGTGCGCAAAAAAAGTTAATGTTGCAACATTTCATTCTACTTTTCGCTTTTTAATGGATTTATCCGTGAAGTCTCTATAGTCAAGTATTCGGACGAATACCCATTTCAAACCCTGGCTTGGAATATATTTCTTTAGACAACATCCGCACAAAAGCCTTCTGGCAAAATATCTGAGTGTGAAATAAAATTGCCATGAAAAGTTTCTGGAAAATCTGTTGTTTGAAGTCGATTTCAAACTGCAGGTACCGCCGCTGATGATTGAAATTAACAAACACAACGTGGGTGATGAGAAAAGCTACGTTGTAATACTGACTAAATGGTTGTAATGACCAATTAAGTAAATAAGTAAAGTTCCTTTACCCAAAGGGTAAAAAATAAATTTTCTTCGTGCAGATGTCCAAACTGGCGCTAGCATATTGAATCTTTGTATTTGACTTTGTTGACCTATAATTTGGCAATAACTTTATAGAATAAAAATGGAATCGATTGCGAAACCTTATTATTAAACATACCATTGAACGATTTTACCATACAAAATTATTGTGTTAAAACCAAAATAAAATCTTTTTTGAATTGGTTTTAAGTAGGTTTTATGAAATACAACCTTGTTTTGATGTACTAAATGTACTAAATCAGAGCTACCAGCTCTGAAATCTTGAAAACAGCTGATAAAAACAAAATAAAAACAAAAACAACTGTAAATAAATAAATAAATGTAAATAATCATTTATTTTGTATTAAAAAGGGAAAATTTGGAATATTTTTAATTTCTTCAATGAAAATTATAAAAATTATTAAATATTTAATTATTAATCGAAATGCGTGTGGTTTCTGGTTACAATGAATATAGTTTCTTCTGCAAAAGGTAAGTCAGAAGCTAAGTATATCAAGATGAAATAAGGCATATTGCTCATAAAATTTTTTTCTCGCAGTCATAAATGTCATGAATTTAAAACCAATTTTAATAAAACCTGCAGTGTGAACGCAAAATCAGCTGATTATGGTTTTAATGCTAAAATCAGGTTTTAAATTTTGGTGTGAAAACACTATTAGCTTGTATATGTTTAATTCCAAATTAATGGAGTATACTTTCTATTTAATTAAATTTGAAATATATTACTCATACGCACCATATTACATGTACTGGCATAGTTACGCTGAAAAGTATGCAATAAAAAATTAATGATTTTGTCATGTGTGCAACTTATCGAATTAGATATCACTCATACGTCACATATGTATGTTTCTACAAGTCATTATGAATTTTACATATTAAAATATAAGCATTAAGTGAGCCAATAAGGGGTGGACCATTCAAAAGTTTAAATTTTAAAATGCAATAAAACAAACTAGGTCTCCTTAAGGCATTCATTCGAATTTGCAGTTTAAATTGAAAGGGAATGCATTCCACCATTGTGAAGTACAAATTATACAAAAGAATGCAGTTACAACAACTAAATTCAGAGTATGGATATTAATTGGTTGCAACCATAGCTGCCAGGTTTGACGATGAATCGTCATTTTGACGATTTTGAGCTCCAAAAATATCATATTGACGATTTGACGATTTATGCCCTTATTTTGAAGATTTTTGGAAATGAAAAATTTACATCATATTCTTTACTTTAGTATATTAAAAGCCACTTTGAACTTTGTATTTGCTTTATGTTAGTTAAATATAGTTATATACTCCTCGTTATAACTATATATATATATATAAGTATTATATTTTTAAGTTATTTGCGAACACCTGTGATGATTTTACTACATCTTATGCCTTTTTCGTCCCTCAAAAGTAAAAAAATTACAACCTCTTCACGAAGGCAGTTCCACATAAGAGTAGTCCAACTAGAGAACGAATTTCATCTATAACGCAGTGTGCGATCTCCTGGCCAATAGACCACATATGTGCTCGCCGAGAAAGACGAGTGTTACTTAGGAATACATGATTCTCGGAAACAAGTTCAATTATTTCGCTCGAGCAAAATCCATTGTAATAGCGATAGAACAATGCAACACAAGCCACATTGCAACGATGCTCCAAAGAATCAACAGTGTTCGATACCCCAACGTCATTAATGAGCAACTTCGCCCTCTTTTGTATGCGGTCGAGAAGTCTCAAAATAGACGTTGAGGCACCGGCCTATACATAAGAGTTGTATAACATTCCCTTTCGGATATAAGTGGCGTAAATAGTAAGAACATCGGATGAAGTGAAGTATTTCTTGCACCGTCTTAAGAAGCTAATGCAGTGAAAAATATGCCGGTTCCAGCGAACATCACATTGAATTTTCATGCTCAGAACGTCAAGAACATCTGACTCCCTAATATGTACACCACCCATACATTTAGATAATGAAATATTATTTCTGCGCTTAAATGTCAATAAACAACACTGGTATAGGCTGTTTAAACCCTAAACTATTATTTCCTGAAAATGATATGAAACTTATCAATTTCTGGAAAATTAAAAAAATCAGAAATGATTTTAGCCTTGGCTAAATTTATTAAAAATTATTAGTATTATCACATTCTTCAGCTAATGTAGAGAGAGTATTAAGCCAAGTTGATTTTAATTCAATTCCTTAGAAGCAATATTATATAAACAGATAATTTAAAACTTTGCAATAATAACTTCTTCGACTTTAATATTGCATCTGATTTTATTATAACGTTTAATTCTAAAATATACGAGTATAAAAAAAACTTTTTCTTTTTGAAAATGCTTTAAAAAAAACTACTGAATATTATCTCAAATTTATTTTTTTATTTAAAAGTACAATCCTTCCGGTTAATAATGGAAAATAATTTCATTCAAATTGCTGCCTCGAACGGTGCAATTTTTAAGCACATTATCGATTGTGTGCAGCTGTATTTCACCAATGGCTTCAAGAAAATTGTCCTTTAAAGCGCCAATTGTCTCTGGCTTGTCGGCGTAATACTAATCTTTGACGGCACCCCACAAATAATAGTCCAACGGTTTCAAATCGCAACTCCGAGGTGGCCAAACGACATCAGCTCTGAGGCTGATAATGCGATCTTCAAAAGCAAGGCGCAAATGTTGCCAATATCCTTCTCCGCAATTTTTGTGAATAAAAATTCGTTCAACATGGCCCGATAACGATCGTCATTGACTGTAACGGCCACTCCTTGCTCATTTTCGAAGAAAAATGGCCCAATTATGCCTCTGGACCAAAATCCTCACCAAACAGTGACTCGTTTTGGGTGCGTCGGCTTTCCAATGTATGCGTGCGAGTTTTCTGTGCCCCGAATGCGACAAATTTGCTTGTATACATACCCGCCAAGACCAAAATGAGCTTCATCTGAAAAGATGATTTTTTTGCCAAAATCGGCATCTTCTGTAAGTCGATCGCAGGCTTACTTAGTGAAGCGAAAACGCATTGGATGATCAATTGGCTTCAACTCCTGAACCAATTGGATTTTGTCTGGCGTCATACCAAGGTCTTTATGCAAAATTAGTCTCAGTGATGTCTCCGAAATGTTCAATTGTTGAGAACGACGGTGAATTGATTTTGATGGCGCTTCTCGCACACTTTCTTTCACAGCAGCAATATTCTCGGGTGTACGCACTGTTTTTGGCTTTTCACGCTTTGGTTTATCGATGAGAATGCCAGTTTCTTTCACTTTTTTCACAAGACAACGAACATACGGAGCTGACGGTGCTTCTCTTCTTCCAAATTCCGTACGCAATTTTCACACACATTCTGCAACATTACCATGATTTTCAAAGTAATGTCGCAATATTTCCCAGCGTTGTTCAAGCATATACACAACCATATTCGTTCAGCGGAAGAATAAAACTAATTATCTGTCAAATCAGACATGAGCTAAGTGTTACCATTCACGAAATAAGCACTAGTTGAAAAAAAAACGTTAGATGGCGGACCCGATATATATGTTTTTAAACATATAAAACACTCCTTTTTAAAGATTATTTCTACAATTAAAGCGTTAAAAAAACTTCTTAAATGTTTTTTTTTTTCTATTTATTTTTTAACTAAAATATGTACATTGACTTAACTTTATATGTTTCACCACAATTTTCTTTAGCTTTTAATTTATGTATTTACGATTTCCATGAACATCGTTGACGATTTTTTTCTAATATTTGACGATTTGATGCTTTATTTATCTGGCAGCTATGGTAGCAACAGCTAAAATGTTTTAAAAATTGTAGTTGGAAAGAAAGAAAAATATTTATAATCAAGTAGTAAAGGTTACAGGTTTAATGACACAAATCAAATCTTTAATGGATTTCCACTCTTTAATTTGAAGGTATACAGGATTTCAAGTTCATATGGCCTTTTGTACAATTTCACAATGGATTCCATAACGCTGACTTACTTATGTTGTGTCCAATGTGTTCAGCAAAATAAAAAATATCATGAGAAGGTAGAATATTGCATTTCAAGAGAACACACAAAAAAATATTTTCTTTTCCTTTCCTTAATTAGCATAAAATAGTAAATTAATTACACATACGTATGTATAATGTGTGGATGGATTAGGAGACAAAACAGTCATGCAATACTCAACATTAATATTTAATTAACATAAGACATATAACAGCGACGTACAGTTAAATTAAGACAGTTTGAACCTACTCATATATAACACTGTGTATATAATACTGTGCATAATATTATGGACATTAATTATTAAATTTGTTAAAAGGAAACTAATAGCTTTTATTTGCATCAAATATTGACACTCCTTTCATAATGAGCGGAACAGTTGTACACAGTTGAAGTAGAAAAAATCAAAATGAAACGAATAATCGGTTCTCACTGCCGGAAGACCGCTATTCCATCATATCGCGTCTTTCTTTCTGCCCGTTAATCATGCAAAGCAGATTCCTTCTTGAAGAAAGAGGTCCCACTTCGGGGAGCATTTAGGCCCATTGTGATACCATAGCCAATATTCAACCCAAGAATCCAACATTCCCCAGAGAAAACCTGTCTTAGGTTAGGTTAGGTTAGGTTAGAGGACGAGTACTTGTCAATTAAGACAAGTACAGTACCCGGAGGTCGAATTGATCCATTGTACATGTCCTAGTTTGTCACACCACTAAAGTTGTGTGTGTTAATTTTATATTTTATGAGTGGTGGGACCTACAGTTTAAAGCCGACTCCGAACGACAGATTCTTAAAAAACTTTTTCATGGCAATTTTATTTACTCTCAGAGTTTTTGCCAGAAATCTGTTAAGAGGAAGTCGCCGAAGAAATACTTTTTGTATTTTGTTTTGATGTCTGGCCTGGGGCTCGAACTCTGGCTTTACGTCTAATAAGCCAACACACTACCAACCAGACTACGGCGACTTGAAACACGTGTCTACATGACATTTAATTTTAAATCTGTAGAATCCAATGTAATTGCTAAACTTTATAAGTTCTGTCGATAAATCCAAGAAGCTATGCGCCAGTAGACAAATATCGTCGACGTAATCAGGATGATTTAGGCGAGAAAACGTTATGCTTCAATCTTATTCTAATAATATTTTGGATTTTTTTTACAAATTTTGTCCAAATGCTTTTGGTCGGCATTGTACATCTCCTTGAACATTTTGTTCCCTTTTTATTCAAATTCATTTATGTCTACTTGTTTCATTGTATATTGGGTTACATTTCGACAAACGCGTAGCCGATGATATTTCTCCTAAAATGTAAAGGACATTGTGAACATACTCTCTTATGTATTGTATTTCCTTGGTACTTTACAGTTGTTATTCTTAAACATTTTTACTTAAATGGAAGAAATACTCACCAACACATACTTACATACATAACCGGCAGTAGTTTACTGTTGAAAAAATTCAACCATTTGTTGTTGTTCAAACAAATCCAAGGAAAAAGATGTCAGAATTATGCTCTACTACAGCATACCACCTTGGAATAATTGGTTTCTTATGTTCCAGCCACATCAAATTAATCAAGGTTAACGCTTAAGTGATTTTAGACAAATTTTCTCTTAAATTGATCTCATTTAAGCCATTTCCAGATACGAAAAAAATTATGGAGTTTAAAGAATTTTTAGATAAAAATCTTACATACTACTTGAGGGGGCAATGATGAAACATTTTAAGCTAATTAAGCACCATAGTAGTGAAGGTAAACTGATACCAGTACATACCCATATTGTCATTAAGAAGTTTTATGGATTGCGTTTTTCCGAACATGATTTTACAAAGCAAGGAAGTATACAAGAAGCATTCGAGACTACCTACCGAATCTGCCAATTATGGCTCATGTGGCTCACCATCATTCAAGGCATTTTCCGAGAGAATACTTCTGAGTGGTAAGAATCCGAAATATCTGCAGGAGAGTGAAGAGATCTGGATGTGATAGACAAAGATTGTTTACTACGATAGACATCGTTTTCCTGACATAGAGGTTGGAATATCCTGGATAGGGGGAAAATATGGAGACAACATCAAGAGGCAAATGACTAAATACGAAGAAGAAGTGGTGCATAAATGCACACTACAGGAATAGCGCTAGATATAGAGATGGAATAATACTGGGTCTCTTAAGAAGAATCCGAAACCAAATTATGTCTTCGGCTACTGGATGACAATGAGGTTTTTTAGTCAGAGGCACCCGCGATCGGGTTATATTTGATCTGGGCTAGTAATACTTTCGTAGACAATGGCATTTCGGACAATAGCATCCAAAGATATAGGATCAATGACTGTCCTGGAATGAAAGAGACGATGAACAAGTACCACAGGTGCGGTAGGAATTGTAAGGATGCCCGGTCATCAAAGTGTGGTCGGAAATGAGGAAGTAAATATAAACTTGGATAACCGATATGATTTTCAGTGCATTATATACCATGCTGAAAAAGTGGACATCTTGTGTCCACTAATGAACGTACTCACGGTACAATTCGCCTTACATGTACACAGGAGCCGAATTAGCGAAATAAATAGTAATGAATGTTGAAGACATCGAAGGTTAGGTTAGGTTAGGTTAGAGGACGTGTACTTGTCAATTAAGACAAGTACAGTACCCGGATGTCAAATTGACCCATTGTACAACGTCCTAGTTTCTCACGCCACTTATGTTGTGTGTGTTAATTTTATACATGAGTGGTGGGACCTACAGTTTAAAGTCGACTCCGAACGACAGATTTTTATTTATTGAGAAATTCGGGAATTACCTCTCCCAACCTTCTGATACCGTGCTAGGTTTCAGTCAAGGCGATACCTTATCATGCGACCTCTTCAACTTCGCAATGGAACTATTTTATAAAAAAATGTCCAGCTGCTTGCGTACGCTGCCGATATTGACATCATGAGGAGTACCAAGCGATTATTACTGCTGCCTTTAGTGCTATTGAGCTAGGCCTGGTAGTAAATTAGGCCAAAATGAAAATATATAGTGTCGACAAATAGGGACGTGTGGCGTATTGAATCCTAGATTAAGACCGATAACTATACTCTTGATGTTGTCAGTAATTTGTTTATCTTGGCTCCGACGTTGCCAGCAAAAATGATGTCAGTCTGGAGAGACCTCTCTCGCACGATAAAACTAATACTCTACAAGACGCTCATCCCCTTGTGCTTCTTCATGGCGCAGAGGCATGGACTCTATTAAGCACTGATGCAGCAGCTTTGAGAGTATTCGAGAGAAAAGTCCTACGTAAGATCTTCGGTTCAATGCGATAATTTCCGCATCCGACCCAACAATGAATTGGATCGGAGCTCATCAACGACATGGACGTTGTGCAGCGTATTAACATTCAGCGACTGTGCTGGTTCGGCCATGTGGTGCGAAAGAAAGAGTAGGCTTTAGTAATGCGGGTATTTGATGCGGGCATTTGCTGAAGTCAACGAAGAGGATGACCTTATCTGCGTTGGAAAGACCAAATTGAGGATGCCCTACCACCGAATGGTATGACCAACTGGCGAAGGCACGCAAGAAGCAGACGCGCGGGGAAGAATGTGTTTAGGCAGGACGAAATCCATATATCGGGTTGTTAGTGGCCAATTAAGTGAGTAAATTCAACATCATCATCTTCAATGGAATTGGAGTTAGCCTCGGTGCTAAGGTTTCATACTAACACTTTGGAAAAGCGGTAGATCTATGAGTAAATCACCAGACTTCCCCTTTCTTCATCTCTGCAGTAGGATGTCCTAGAAGTACAACCATTTGTTAAAATTAAAAATCTTCTGTGCAAAAAGCTATCCCTCCTCTCTCCTTTTTTCTCGATATTTTTTCATGCCCTTCACGCTGAGTCGTTTCAGAGGCTTCACGACATTCCTGGTCGTACCAAGCGTTTCTCATGGGAGGTTTCTGTGTATGGTCGCAGCTGTAATTTAAACGAAGTTAGCAATATGCTGCCATCGCACACTAATGAACGAGGAGTGCTTTACAGCGTTTGGTCAATTGAGTAATAAGCAACCAGTAGTTACGCGAGTAGAGCGCAGCATCACGAGAATTGTGTTTTAACAAGCTTTTCAATAGAAATGAAACCTTTCAGTTGCACAATATGGCTGCCTTCCAAAATGTATCAATACAAAGTTTGTATGCAGTTCTACTACGCTATATAAATTATGTAGATATGCAAAGTAACAATGCATCAACTATAAATCCGATGCCTGATGGCTTTTCGACTGCATTAAAAATACACATTGACGTCGTTTTGAAATAGAATACATTGTATATATTTTGTATAGCGGCATTATGAAACACGATACTTTGTTCAAACGCAAAGCAACTAACATTTTGGAAGGCAGCCTATAATTGAAGCATAAATCATTACATTTGTAGGATTACATAGGTCATTTCTTATTCTTTACTATAACAACAAAAACAAGAACTAATTGCTACTTAATTATTAATTATCAAAAATCTTAATTAATCTCTTTATTGCCTTTTACAATAGTAAACCCTTTACTTACAAGATATCAAAACAATTAAATCCCTAGGCAACCATGATAAACATAAAATTTGTGAAATATTTTTTGCTGAATGTAATCTTTGTTACTTAGACGCAGCATATGTTGATTATTTTTAGTTCATAGCAGATATTATTTTAATACTTATACGATATGTAGGTCAGTATCATTATTATTATTCTATTTTTTACTCATATACTATATTATGTGTACACTAGACATAAAAAGTCTGCGTACATCAACTAAAATAAAAATACTAGAAATTTATATATTTTTTTTAATTCAAATTAAAATAGTCGCCTGAAATAACGTGAAATGTAAATTAAAATAAATTCCTGGTAATAACAACAAAATAAGGACAAAAGAATTCAATAAAAAATGCACACAAAAGTCTGTATACAATTTTAAAATTAAATGTAAACAATTGAGATATTTTTTGCTAGGGTAGGGTAGAGAAGGATAGCCTTTTCATTACAAATACTTTGCCAATGGTTTTTGCATACTACGAACAAATTTTTTTAGGTGTATTGTCTTCATCACATATTCTTTAGTACAGGTTTTAAAATTTCTTGAATCTAACTAAATAACACAGCTACTCAAAGGAATTAAGGTTGAATGGTTGAGATACGTCTGTGATTGCTTAGGTTCTTTGTATACAAGCCAATATTTTACTGGTGTTTTGCTTTTACATCGTTTAACATTAAAATTTTAAACAGAAGCTATAAAAAAATAATAAACAAGTAAACAAAAATATACCAACAAACATTAGCATAAAAAAATTATAACAAGTAAACAAAAATACAACAACAAACACTACAAGAATAAACGTAAACAAAATACAAATAACAATAATGAAGCAACTATATTTACGTTTATAGAGATCTCGAGAAGGCGAAGCCACGAACATTCGCCTTCAAGAACATTCATCAGACTGCTTACGTTACCATATAAAAGGCAAGGCAAAGCAGGCAACGGAATCAGTAAAAGTTCAGTCAGTCTTGTGTGAAGACGCGATATGTTTGAAGAGAATAATCGTGGTTTGAATAATTGACTAGAAATTGTTATTGTTTATGCAAAGGGTATGAACAGAGGAATAACAAAGAAAAGCAATTATTGTTGTTTACATCAAGTTGTGAACAGTGAATGGCACACAGAATTGTGCGAACAATAAAGAATTTAATGAAAACTAAACACAGATTTATTTCTATTTTATTTGCAATCAACAAGCACATATTTTAAATTTAAACTTTTAAATGGTCCACCCCTTATTGACCACATTATGCTCATATTTTAATATGTTGCAAAATTGATAAAGACTAGTGCATACATACATATGTGACGTATGAGTAATATCTAATTTGATTAGTTTCATACATGACAAAATCATTGATTTTTTATTGCATACTTTTCAGCGGAACTATTCCAGTTCGTGTAATATGGAGCGTATGAGTAATATATTTCAAATTCAATTAAAAAATAAAGTATAATCCATTAATTCGGTATTAAAAATGAAGTTTCCGTAGTCTAGTAGGTAGTGTGTTGGCTAATTAGACGTAAAGCCAGGGTTCGAGCCCCAGGCCAGACATCAAGACAAAATACAAAAAGTATTTCTTCGGCGGCTTCCTCTCAGCAGATTTCTGACAAAAACTCTGAGAGTAAATAAAATTGCCATGAAAAGTTTCGCTAAAAATCTGGCGTTACGAGTCGACTTTAAACTGTAGGTGGCGCCTCTCATTTTTATTAACACACACAAGTGATGTGAGAAGCTAGGTCGTAATCCTGATTGAAGAGTTGTAATAACCAATAATGTATGTATGTAACCCATTTCGTATGCTGAAATATAACTTTAAAACTATGCTACCATGCTTCATAATAGTAGATAAATACTCCTCATATAGAGTAGTAGTACTTGTGGGGCTGAAAGGGGAAACAAATAAAATAAAATATTTGGCAAAACGAGAAAAAAACGACTGTCTATTTTTCTATATAAATATATTTTTACGCTGAAGAAACGTACCTTTGATTTCGGGGTGGATTTGATAATAATCTCTTTTCGTTTTTATAATTAATAATTCACAATTAAACTCATTTAGTACACACAGTTGTACATTACTTAAACTAAAACATTACATTAGGGTGGCCAGCGTGAACAGTACTTTTTCCAACACTATTTGACTTGTTTGCTATCGTAGAATATAGTAGTCAGAAGTAGTCAAGTTTGGTGAATAGGGCGGGTGGGATAGCAGCTCCCAGCCTAATGCTGTGATTGTATCCTACACTGGTGGGGAACGGATCGGGTTGTTTTGTATCTAGGTGTCTATGGCCTGCTGTGGACAACAGGAGAACAGGTTGGCTGCTGAGCTTGAATAAGGTCAGCTTCAGGTTGGTTGTCGGTTTTATCACGGGGCACTGCGAGATTAGGTCGCTGACGGGGATCTGGAACAGATCCCAGCCGGACTATTGCAGGACATGTTGCGATGAGGAGGAGTTGGAGACTATCGACCACCTCCTCTGTAACTGCCCAGCCCTTGGTAGATTGAGGTTGAGGACTCTTGGCAGGGCCTTCTTTAAGAGTTTGAATTCTGTGTCGAGAGCCGACATCAAGGCTCTCCACAGATTCATTAGTGGCTTAGGCTAGCTGAGAGGCGCTAGGGCTTCATCAGTGCAGTCGCGGCCTCCCCTTTTCGTTGCGTCTTATCTGTGTAATTCCTCCACTTCCCATTCTCCCCTTCCTACATCCTCTCCTTTTTAATCTCTCTATTATCCTTCCCTCTGTAAGGACGTTATACAAGGGGTCAATTCGACCTCCGGGTACTGTACTTGTCTTTATTGGCAAGTATACGACCTCTAACCTAACCTAACCATCCTACACTGGTTTTACTTTGTATGCAGGTGCATTGTCAATTACCTTGTCGTGTTTTGTGGCCCATTCTGGTTGTTTTTCCATCAATGCATGATGGTTGTCGGTAACGATCTGTATTAACGTTTGCACCACGTTTCAGGAGTTTGTGCTACACTACACCCTACTGGTTCCAACAAACACTCATCATTATCATCCTGAAAATTTGGTTTTGGAAAAGCAATTCATTTTTCATCGCCAGTATAATTAATACTGATTTTCTATCATATCTTTAAACCAAATTTCACAAAAGATTTTTCGGTTTTGCAGAAATTGTGTAATTTTTAAGCCTTTAAACGACTAAACACAGTTTGTTTTATTTTTTTTTTTAATACTAAACTTAAGCTTAAGCTCTGTGTTGGTTTATTATATGTGATCAAACCCCAGGCCAGATATCTCGAACGAAACGAAATACGAAGAAATATAGCTATGGTGACTTCCTCTCAGCAACTTTCTGTCGAGAAAACCACCATTTGTGGTTCAGATAGTATAAGATTGATGGGCACAATATATCAACATTATCCCATAACGTAGAATCAGTATAAATAACTTCCCTATGTAGTCTTGTTATTAAAGTATTTAATGAACGTATGCATATGGTATGTTACATGTGTACATTCAATTGTCTAACCGCTGTATATATCGTTAGCCATCCTTGAAATGAGCATATGCATCTCGCGAGCAACTAAAAAACATGAGGTTGTGGTGGCATCTTGTGGCTTTTTTATTAAATGGCTTTGAGTATTATTTCGCATATGAGTGTATGTATGAAAGATGAATTCATTTACTCACATGTTTAACACAATAATTAAGAGGAAAATAAAGCAGATGATTAATCATTTACGGTATGGATACGTGAAATAATTTTCAGATTTCTTGTGAGATTCAATTCAAAATTCAATGTAAAGTTCTCCAGGTCTTTCAGGAATTCTACTGTATTTGTTATAAATATGTATATGTATGCACACATATGTACACACATTATGATGCTTATAAAACACATGTATTTGTCATGTTATTTTCTTGTGGATATTTTCCTTACAACTCCTCAACAGTCTTTAAAAGTGAAAACAAGCCTTGTCAGTTACATGATTTATTTCATTAACCACGTTTACGTTACAATGTAAAGTTGAAGGGTGTTTAATTTCAAATTTAATGCATTCAATTAGAATATTTAATTATGGTAACTGTGTTGTATTCCCAGGAGAATTAAACAGTGAAACACAATGAAAATATTTAACCTTGGGCGGTTACTCTTCATTTTTATAAATTTTTTTTCGTCTACTGACTGCAAGCTTTCATTATCAACTAACGTTGTTGAAAAAAAGGGCGAAATTTGGTCAAACATAAAAGAATTACATGATAAAGAGTAAATAAGCTTCGTCGATTCGACGAACAGTAACTGTCCAGGGTTAAAAATTAAAGTACATGGTAAAGTAAAGAAATTTTTTAAAAACTTTATTTATTTATTAATTACAATACAATTACAAATTATACCCTAATTATATACGAGCGAAGTAACTTGACTATGTGCTCGGTGTAGTATCACATACCAGAGTCTCTGGTGGGAATCGAACCCACGACCCTCACGCTAATAGTCTAGCACACTACCCACTAGACTACCAGGGCACCCATTTTTTAAAAACTTTAAAGTTTTGATTTGTTTTTTCTGAAATACTGAAGCTAACTTCCTTCTTATCTACTTTATCTCTGCTCTCCTCTATTCTACAGTTAACGTGTCTACCGAACAATTCCACTGTCATCCAACTATTTGTGACCTATCCGTATACAATTCTTGTCAATGTGGTTGCAATCTTGAAGCCCAAACCGATATCAAGATAACGACGGAGGACTTTCTCCTCGATGATACCGACCTTAACATTTTTCTTTAGGTTAATGCCGTATTATTTCTGGAAGTCTGCCTCGTTTTGCTGGTTTTGAGATAAAGAAGATGACAGACATTTAATAACGGCTATATTTGAAGTCGCCGTAGTCTAGTAGGTAGTGTGTTGGCTTATTATTCTGCTGAGAGGGAGTCGCCGAAGAAATATTTTTTTATTTTCGTTTTGATGTCTGACCTGGGATTTGAACCCTGGCTTTACGTCTAATAAGCCAATATACTACCTACAAGGCTACGGCGACTTATAATATACAAATAATGGATTTATTTTTACTACACCTAATATTATTTTAATTTAATTTCATATTGGCCTGCAGTTGATTTCGTAATTAATGCTGATTTATTATTTATGAATTTGTTTTCAAATCAAAAATATACGGAAAACAAACGGAAAGAGATCCCTGTTATGCATATTGTTCAAACCCTTTTCAAAATCAAGTACACATTAATTATTTTCCACCCCTTATATTACCTTAAGGTAATTCAGCGTAATTCAGTGTAAGCTTTTTAGGTAAGGAATGGCGAATTTAAATATTTCTTAGAATTTTTTATGCACTGCGAAAAAATATTAATTATTCTGTCTACTCATTTTCATAAATTATTATTTTATGAGCTATGAAAGCAAAACATTTATAAGAAAATTAGATTTTTACGTTTAAATTGTATTGCCAGAGAAGTTTATTACCATTTTGGATATTCTAACCTCAAACTAAAAGAATAAATTGTGACAAAATTGAGCTTTTAAGAATACAATTAGCTGCGATTAAGGTCGTTCACGGTGACCATCAAATTGAAGAAAAATTCTTACTATTTAGACTTTGATTGCAAATGATAAGCAGAGCCCCTACAACTAAAGAGGAGATATTCTCAGTACTAAATTCTTAAATTTTTTCCTCTTTCGTTCGGCGACCATCTCTTGTGTCAGAATAAGGTCCAGCAGAAATAGGCATAAAATTATATCCAGCAATTCAGCAATAATAACCAATAATTTGATGCAAAAGTCTGGTGCAAAAGTCGCTGTAGTAGTGTGTTGGCTTATTAAATGAGACGCCGGGGTTCAACCCCTCGCTCAGATATCTCGAACATTACGAAATGTGAAAACTTTCTCTCAGCAGTCTTCTGGCATAAACTTTTAAGGCCATTTTTACAACTTGCCGTTAAAGTTGGGTTTAGTTAAAGGTAGCTAAAGTGAACTTTAAAGTCATCATTAACTTATTTACGTTATTACAACCTACAGATAAATAACTTTTTCAAAAATCTGGCAGTGACAGAGTAATGTCGATAACACTGTTCAATTAAAAAAGTTTTTTTTTAAAACTCAGTGGCAACGACGGGCTCCTTTTTTTGTTGTGTTTGCTTATTTTGTTTATATTTGAAGTTGACACATTGAAAATAATATATAATATGGCAAGTTCTAATATAAACTTAGCTTTAAAAGCTAAAGGTAGGATGATCCTCCCTTTAGCGTAACGCTCACTTCTACCTTATTGTCCATAAATAAAAAATACTACAAATTGATATTATTTTTTTCAATTCAAATTAAAATAGTCGCCTGAAATACCATGAAATTTTAATTAAAATAAATTCCTGGTAATAACAACAAAATAAGGACAAATAAAAAAATACATTCAAAAGTCTCTATACAATTTTAAAATTAAATATAAACATTTCAGAGATTTTTTTTCTAGGGTAGGGTAGAGAAAGATACCCTTTGCATTACAAATCCTTTGCCAATGGTTTTAGCATACGATTTTTTTGTGTACTCTTGCATTATACTCTTGCGTTCATGCTTCATCACATATTTTTAGCACCGATTTTAAAATTGCTTGAATCTAACTAAATAACACAGCTACTCAAGGCAATTGAGGTTGTTGAGATTCGTTTGTAATTGCTTAGGGACACTATATTATCGGAAATGGAAAAGATCTGTATACTGGTCTTTTGCTTTTACATCGTTTAACATTAAAATTATAAGCAAAATCTAAAAAAATATGATAAGCTAGTACACAAAAAATATGTATACCAACAAACACTAGCATAAAAAATGATAACAAGTAAACAAATATACAACAACAAACACTCGTGAAGGCGAAGCCACGCACATTCGCCTTCGAGAACATTCATTAGACTGTTTACTCTGCCATATAAAAAGCAAGGCAAAGCAGTCGACCAAGTTAGTGAAGTTCAGTCAGTCTTGTGTGATGACGCGGTGTGTTTCAGATTAATCGTGGTTTGAAGAGCTCCGTTACAAAGCTCTGTCGAACAATTGACTAGTAATTGTTATTGTTTATACAAAGGGTGTAAACAGGAAAATAACAAATAAAGCAATTGTTTTTGTTTACATAAAGTTGTGAACAGTGGCACACAGAATTGTGCGAACAATAAGGAATTTAATTAAAACTAAACACATATTTATTTCTATTTTCTTTGCAATCTACAAGCTCATATTTTAAATTTAAACTTTTAAATGGTCCACCCCTTTTTGACTCACATTATGCTCGTATTTTAATATGTATGTAAAGTTCCTAATGACTAGACAGACATACATACATATGTGACGTATAAGTGATATCTACTTTGATTAGTTTCATACATGACAAAATCATTGATTTTTTATTGCATACTTTTCAGCGTAACTATTCCAGTACATCTAATATGGTGCGTATGAGTAATATATTTCAAATTCAATTAAATAGAAAGTATACTCCATTAATTCGGTATTAAACATGAAGTCACCATAGTCTAGTAGGTAGTGTATTGGCTTATTAGACGTAAAGCCAGGGTTCGAGCCCCAGGCCAGACATCAAGACAAAATACAAAAAGTATTTCTTCGGCGGCTTCCTCTCAGATTTCTGGCAAGAAGTCTAAGAAGAGTAAGTAAAATTGCCATGACAAAAGTTTCTCAAAACAAATCTGTCGTTCGGAGTCGACCTTAAACTGTAGATCCCCCTTCTCTGATGGTTAAAAGCAACACGCACAACATGGGTGGTGTGTGAAACTAAATGGTAAAACTGGCTAAAGTGTTGTAATGTAATATACAAGAGCGAAAATTTCCCCCAAAATATTCGTATATTTTTCTATTGACCTTATGGCAAACAAAATCCCCTTAGCTTCTTGGTATTTCCGTTGAGATTGTATAAACATTTACTCTTAGTTGACTACATAACAATCATTATTATCATGTAAACACATTTAAAAACAGATTTTTTCTCATACTTTTTGATTCACAACAGGTCTCCCCTAATTTTTGAACATGAAAATGGTACAAGTACGGCAGTACACAGTGCAACTGTAACCGCAGGCGATAATGTGGATTCACACAACTTTTTGAGAATGGGTGGCAATGGAACAACAACAGTTACCACAACGCCAGGCGGTGAAAGTGGTCAATCAAATCAATCCAGTGATGTTGAGGAAATGCAAATTTTGGATAAGAGTAAAATGTATGTACCACATGAATGAATGATGTGAATACAGAATATATTAATAAGTTTCCTTAAACCATACAGGATGAAACAAATGACTCGTACGGCTGACCATTTGAAATCGCAAGATTTTCAAGTTTGCATAACAATTATAGAAGCACGTCAATTGCCGGGCTTAAATATGGATCCAGTGGTTTGCATACAAGTGGGTGATCAAAAGAAATATACCAGTGTTAAGGAGAGTACAAATTGTCCGTATTACAACGAAGTAAGTTCATTAAAAATTATTTTTTCCACAGGATTCAATAGATTTCCTATTAATAAATAATATTTTTGATTTATTTTGTTTTGTCTTCTCTTTTTTTTCATGGGAAAAGTATTTTGTATTTGATTTTCATATGCCACCTGTGATGCTGTTTGACAAAATCATAACTTTGTCGGTAAGTCTCTTCCACAAAATTTAATTAAGTTCGAAAAAAATATACTAGAATTCACATATGTACTCATATGTATGTATGTATACACCTATGTATGTATACGGATATACAATGTTAAGTTCATTAACACGAACATGATTAAATAATTGCTTTATTAAGGTAATGAAGTGCATTAAATTATAAGCCTTTTACCACCACAGTGTGCGTGTGTATAATTAATTATTTAATATTAAAGGCAATTATCATACAGGTATTTATTTATTTTTCATTTCTTATTTTCTTTTTTTTAGTTTCTTATTTTTTTATTTTTTTCACTTACTCACTCCCTTGTCCTTATTTCGTATTGTATACGCCTGCTTTGAACTAGAAACGAAATATATACGACCTTACTCCATACATAATAAATTAATTAATACGTTATGCATACAATATACAGTGAGCGTCAAAACAAACTATACACTATGAATAAAATTCTAAAAATCACCAAACTCAACTTTTGTCACTTAAGGAGAGTGCCCGAAAAAATTTGACGATATTTCGAATTTTTTTTTAATTTTTAAATTTTAAAACTGGCAATGCAACAATTTTAAAATACAAATAACAGTATTTTATTAATGTATTGTTACGGAAATGCAAAAATCTAGACAATGGTGTCTCGCTTTTACATCGTTTAACATCTTATATATAAAAATGAATGAATGTGTGCCCAAATACCCAATAAGTATTTAATGTCGCATATCTCATAAACTGCAACAGCCAGAGTTCTTTGACATATATATGAACAAAATGGGGGTATTGGCTATAGTGGGCGTGTCACCTCCCATAGTCTACATATATAAAAATGAATGTTTGTTTGTATGTACCTTATAGAATCGTAAACTATGCATTTGATCATGCTATGATCTTTAGCAAAGTTGTTGCGCATGACCCGGGGAAGGTTTCTAAGTTGGTATGACCAATATCCGATAGGTGGCGCCACTGAAAATTACTTAAAATGAATTAAATCGTAAACTGTGCGTTTGATCATGTTAGCAAAGTTGTTGCGCATGAGCCGAGGAAGGTTTCTAAGTTGGTATGACCAATTTCCGACAGAAGGTGCCACCGAAAATTACTCAAAATGAATGACAAGCAATTGGTCGACCTAAACCTCAAGCACGGAAAAAAGAGCATTACGAGCCTCAGAATCAGACGAACATTTAGACTGAAAAATCTTCGAGTATATGCCGCTGAGACCCGTTCGCTTGAACCACTTGCACAACGAGAAGTGAGATTAGAAAATGATCGAATGCGTACTACTCAGGCCCGTTCATCTGAATCATCAGGACAACGGGAAACAAAATCAATAAAATGATTCAAAATTAATTGGACATTTGCGTAATGTCTTTGCTTCAAATTCATTTTAGTTGGTGGCGCAGCAACACGCGCAGGGTACAGCTAGTTAAAATTATAAACAAATGCTAGAAAAACAAAAACAAGTAAACAAAAATATACCAACAAAATAAATATAAACATACATAAAAAACATATAAACAAGTAAACAAAAATGTAACAACAAACGCCACAAGAATAAATGTAGACAAAATGCACAAACAACAATAATGAAACAACGATGTTTACATTTAAAAAGATTTCGAGAAAGCGAAGCCACAAATAGTCAACTTCAAAACCATTCATCAGACTGTTTACGTTGCCACATAAAAGGCAACACAAAGCAGGCAACGGAGTCAGTAAAAGTTCGGCCAGTCTTGTCTGAAGACGCGGTGTATTTGAAAAGTGTAAACATGGTTTGAAGATCTCCGTTACAAAGATCTGTCGAACAATTGTCTAATAATTGTTATTGTTTATGAAGAAGAGTGCAAAGTAAAATAACAAACAAAGCAATTATTGTTGTTTACATCAAGTTGTACACTGTGGCACACAGAATTGTGCGAACAGTAAAGAATTTAATTGAAACTAAACACAAATTTATTTTTATTTTATTTGCAATCTACGAGCTTATATTTTAAACGTTTTTAAAACGTAAAAACGTAACAGTACATTGTATTTTTTGACGCTCACTGTATAAACAAATAAATAATGTTATAAGCGTTATCCTTGGATTAAATTACATCCAAGCAGCGAATGAGGAATAAAATACCAGCGATGTATACCAGGCGTACCTGAAAACAAAAAACCCGTTATTCCCTGTATTGAGCATTGCTTGCTCCACATTTTTCCCATTTTCAGGTAATTTATTGATTCCATACCAATAAAACTTGCAAAGCAAACCATTTAGCCACCTAATTTTCAAATTCCTCGTAGGAGTCAAAGTACTACTCATCGAATGCGTATCCCATCGATGACAACAAATAGTATTCAGAAGAAAGCAAGTCTGCTGCCTCTGTTGGGGTAGCGCCCCCGTTAATGCTTTGATTCTATCCTAAGCTGGTTTCGCTTTGAGTGCAGCGGCATTGTCATGTTTGCAAACGTACACTGCCGTGTCTTGTGGCCCTTTCTGGTGGTTTTTCGATCAGTGCATGGTTAAAATTGATCATTTATTGTTGATAGCGATCTGTATTAAAAGTTTCATCATGTTTTAGGAGCACATGGAACTCCACACCATTCTGGTCTCACCAGGTCCACAGCATCATCTTCCTGCCAACTCGATTCGTTTATAGCGATTTAACGATGATAGATTTTTTCTTGTGCGGTTTTCTTAAGTCGCAGGTGTATGCGTTTTTCAAAGCCAACACAACCCGAATCATTCGTCAAATTAGCCTGCTTTAAGCGCCAAATTTATGGAAACTCAGACATTTTTGGTGCTCTCCACTGAAACCGATGTTATTCCACACAAATAAAAAATTTCGATGACATGTCACACACTCTTTTGTTTGGTTTCAATTTAGAGATAGGAAGGGCCTAATAAAGCACCCTATATGACACATTCAACTAAGCCAACTACAACATCCTATCTTAAAACATTACAGATCAATAATGGCTTTGACATATAATACAAATAAACTTTTGTTGTTAACCTTAATATTTTCCTGACTGACTATGAGCAGAGTATCCATGCTCTTCCAGTGTAATTTAATTAAAAGTATTTAAAACAGAAAAAACATCTCTTGTATTACAAAACCAAATAATTATCATGTCTAATTAAGTAATTAAAAAACAATAGAGAAGGCTCATGGAATCAAAATTAATTGCTTCTATGCCAAGTCTTAATGATTCTTGTTTCTTAAGCCAAATTACAAAACTTCAATACAAAGAGAGACAAAAACATCGTTATTAACAATTTGAAGTATGGGAAAATGATACATGGAAAAATTTAAGAAATTAAAGTAAAATTCTTAGAACAGATTAAGAAACAGGCAGCACTTCAAGCTATCAAATTTCAAAGAAAACCAGTGTGATGAATTGCTTCTAAGTGTAGTAATATTTGATATTATTTTTGTAACAAGGTCTTTAAATAAATTTCTATGTTTAAATTAAAAAGGAAAAACAAATTGTGGATGAGATTATGTTTCAAGACGTTTCAAGCAGTTTCTGAACTCCTTTTGATCCCCAGAGATTGAGGTCCATTCCCTTATTTACGGTTACTAAATTTTGTATGTATTATTTTGCGTCAACTTTTATTGATTATTTTCGCAGAAAAATCCCATGGTGAGTACTATGCTAAAATATTGTACGGTTTAAATGATGATAAGAAAAGTTCACATCATCCATTATTGTGACGATTAAAGTCAATTGTTTAAAGTTCTCATAACTATAGGGTCTCGCGAGCATTTTCTTCCGAATTGTACATTACATACATAGGCGGGACCCACAGTTTAAAATCGACTCCGAGCCACATATTTTTGAGAAACTTTTTTGATGTAATTTTTTTCACTCTCAGAGTTTTTAGGGAAATCTGCTAAGAGGAAGTCGCCGAAGAATTACTTTTTGTATTTTGTTTTGATGTCTGGCCTGGGGCTCGAACCCTGGCTTTACGTCTAATAAGCCAACACACTACCTACTGGACTACAGCGAATTTTGTTGAAGCTAAATCTCTCAAATTAGTTGTCGGTTATTCAGTCTGTTTTAGCCAAATTATCAAATTGATGAATTGGCTATGCAACAGTTGGCAAACATTTCTAATTATCATAGAAAAATCGTCTTCAGCGATGAGACCCATTTCTGGATGAATGGATCCATTAATAAACAACCGCGTTTGGAATGATGACAATATACATACAATCATTACAACCCTTCGGTCAGGATTACGACCTAGTTTCTCACACCACTTATGTTGTGTGTGTTAATTTTATACATGAGTGGCGGAACCTACAGTTTAAAGTCTACTCCGAACGACAGATTTTTGAGAAACTTTTCATCGTAATTTCATTTACTCTCAGAGTTTATGCCAGAAAAAATACTTTTCTTGTACTTTGTTTGATGTCTGGCATGGTATTTTGTTTAACCCTGGCTTTACGATTAATAAGCCAACACACCACCTACTAGACTACGGCAACTTATAATATACAGATAATGGATTTATTTTTACTACACCTAATATTATTTTAATTTAATTTCTTATTGCCAATACACGTGAGGTCTAAAAGCGTTCAATTCAATACAGAAGAGTCACTTTTTAACATGAATTTGGGGTGGTTACAGGCATAATGTCGCTGCAATCTAAAAGGTACTGTGTTGGCTTATTGGTTTGAATCCCAGGTCAGACATCTCCAACAAAACGAAATATGAAAAAAAAAAATTCGGTGACTTCCCCTCAGTAGATTTCTGGCAAAAAATCTGTAAGAAAAATAAAATTGCCCTGAGAAGTTTCTCAAAAAATATGTCGGCCAGAATCGATTTTAAACTGTAGGTCCCGCCTCTCTAATGTATAAAATTAACACCCACAATGTAAGTGGCGTGAGAAACTAGGTCATAACCCTAACTGAAGGGTTGTAATAATAAAATATATATGAATGTATTCAGTCTGTTTCGACAAATCACCAAATCGGTGAATTGGCTCTAGAACAGTTGGCAAACGACCGTAATTTTCATCGGAAAATCATCTTCAGCGATAAGACCCATTTCTGGATGATTGGGTATGTGAATATGCAAACGCATTTGGATACCAATACACATAACATCTAAAAGTGTCCAATTCATTCCAAAACAGTCGCTGTTTAATGTGACTTTTAGTCCATATTTCTTTGAAATCGGCATCGGCCATCACTATCAGTGGCAAGCACTATAGTTCGCTGGTTACCAACTGCTTTTGGCATGAGTTGGATGCTCTAGTATCCAAGTACATGTGGTTTCAACAGGATAGCGCTGCGTGCCATACAGCCCATATCTCAGTAGATATTCTGCACGTGTAATTTCAAGACACGTGGAGATTATGTAAAGTGACCGCCAAGATCATGCGATTTGACCCCGTTAATGTCGCAGATTTTGTTTTTTGTGATACATATAACATTTCTGCCATTTGCTTCTGACCCAAAGCATCATCTTCATCCAATATTGTTTGCAATTCGGCGTCTTCAGATTTGTCATGAGCTACATTGGACATCCTGTACGAGTGAATTGAAGGCATGGGCATCAAGATGTTGCGACACTCAACAGATGACTCCGATTCATGCAGTGCAATGTTTTGAAATACAGGAAAGATAGATTATAGGAGAATATATTGTTTTAATAATAAATTTTTTTTTCGAAAAAGCTTTTATTATAGCAATAATTCTCACTTTCTTTTTTCTATTGTGAGTAATCACATATAATGTCCGACAAACAATCAAACATTCACAAACATCCAAAGTTTCTGAAGGGAATCGAATTTAGGGCCTAGGTACTATAAGTTTAGCACACTATCAACTAGATCATCGATGCATAATACCTAGAAAGCCACATAACTCGTACTTTCGGTCAAATTCAGATTGATTTATGGGCCAGAATTATTGAAATTTTCAATTTTGGATGCGCTTCATTCAGAGAAACCGTAACGGATATTTGAACGATGTTTTATTATATACAAGCCACCATAACCTAATAGATCGCGTGTTGGTCATGGTTTAAACCTTAGCTAAGACATCTCGAATAAAGCAAAATATGAAAAAAAAATTTTCGAACCACGTCCTCTCAGCAGATTTCTGGCGAAAAACCTTGAGAGTAAAAAAAAATTGTAGCACCCAGCCATTCCTGTAAGAAATTAACACACACAACATAAGTGATGTGAGAAGCTAGGTCGTAATCCTGGCTAAAGGGTTGCAATGACCAATTAAGTAAGTAAGCAAGGCTGTTAAATTTTCTAAATTTAGATAAGTTTACGGACTTGCTATAGGTAATGTTGTATAAATCAATCAAATTTTTTAAAGGTGAAAGAATCTTGTATAATTTTATTATTTTCTGTTCTTTTCCAAAAAAGGTATTGCAATCAAGGAAATTTTTACGTTCTGGTACTTTAGTGGGCTCGTTTAAAATTGACTTGACAACAGTTTATGATGCTCCTGGTATATACTTAAAAGTTTTAATAGAAACTGAATACAATTTAAAAAATTTTCAATGTTTTTACAGTTATTGTTATGCAGTTAATATTACTTGTTTTTAGATTCTAATAATTTTATAAAATAGTTTTATTATGAATATTTTTAACGTATTTAAATTCTCAATATTTATTACACATATGTTCCGAATAGTTGTTAATATTTTGAATATTTTTATTATTCAGTTTTTAATTTTGTTTTTTTATAAATTTGAAATCTTTATAAAACATTTTTCTTATGATTTTAAAAATTTATAAAAAAAAATTCCTCAAAAAAAATAAAACAAAACATAAAACTTTAAAAAGTTTTGTTTAATACCATTGGAAAGATATTGGAGATTCATAGATATCCATTACATGCCTACAAGTTTTCCTTTTTGTGTTTCAGTTCTTTTTTTCTGTTTTTTGTTTTCTTAAAAATTTCATAGGAAAACAAAGAAAAACAAAAAAATTTTTTCTTTTAAACTTTACTTTTAAGGAGGACTTTACTTCACTCACCGAAAACAAAACGCACATACATATACCTGTATGACAAAAATTTAAGCATACCCAGTGAACATTTTTGTCTGCGGTCGAAACAAATTATAAAAGGTTTCCTTTTTCTACAAGTTTTTAAATTTTTTAATATTTTGCAAGAGATTTAAAAACGTATTCAAAGGAACTATTTTTACTCTTTCATTACGAGAAAGCATTCTGATAATATACACTAATCACAAAAAGCCTGCATACCAGAGATCAGCAATGAATATTCAAAAAGATGAGTAGCATCGAATCATACTCATAATTTATGATACTTATACGCATTCATACTTATTTTACTCTACTCATATTCAAAGTGTGAAGTATTCATCGTATTCATACTTAACAACACGTATGATGTTGTTGATTTCGACTCTCCATGACTCAACATTTACAAGAATCACAAAATAAGTATGATTCGCTTACGAACACTTAAATACTGACTAAAAGGTTGTCTTGTGTGTTTGCTCTGCTTGCTGCTTTGTCTTTTTTGCTTATGTGTCTTTTTCTTTTTTGTAAATGCAACAATAACTAAGAATGTAAATTTTATTGAATGATTCTAGTCCCTCGAATCATTTATAAGTATTTTTCTAAAGTTATGATCTGAATGAGTAGGCTTATGAATCAAACATATTTCGAATGGTATGAGTTTGATATCAGGTTAGGTCTGAGTGGTAGCTCTGATTTCACAAAGCTCACTTGAGCACGCATAGCGGCCCATTGTGATTCCACGGGTGAACGCAGTCCCTGTACTGACCAAGTTCCACCAAAATCAGGGAAGAGGAAGAAGTTGGTCAGCGCAAGGGTTGCAGTTTGATGTCAACATTGCACTCATACTCATTGCAACCTGTACTTATAAATCAACGTTGTAGTGAGTACGAATGAATCCGCGTAGTTTAATTTCATTATTGTTGACTCACTTATATTAAAAATTTCATGAGTGCTTATGAGTAGCGAAAAAGGGATTCATTGCTGTCCTCTGCTGCGTACATCAACTTAGCTTAGTAACTCTAATATAAAAAATACTAAAAATTTACATTTTTTTTAAACTCAAATAGTTTTTATTTATCGTACATAAATGTAAATTAAAATACAGTAATCCCTAGATTTACGACGTTTCGAATAACGTCTTCAAATTTTTTGTTCCTTCTCACTTCGATTTACATCGTCGTTCGATTTATGTATTCTTAGATGTTTGTCGATGAATTGCAATTTCGTCGTTTCGCATTAAATCCTCAAATTTTATGTTTATTCTCACTTCTATTTACGTCTTCATTCGATTTACATATTTTCTTAGATGTTGGTCGATGACTTGCATTTCCCATAGTAAATTGTCGATGACTTACATTTTTTTGTAGTAAATTTTTATAATAAATTGTCGACGGAGTGAATTCTCTATAGTAAATATTTCGATAACTTGCATTTTCTATAGTAAATTTATCGATAACTTGCATTTTTTATAGTAAATATGTTGACGGCTTGTATTTTGTATAGTAAATTGTCGATAACTCGCATTTTTTATAGTAAATTTGTCGATTACTCGCATTTTTAACATTTGGTAAAAGAAAACCTCAATTTCATAACATAATAGTTGTAGGAGAATCAGCAAGTGCAAACAGCGAAGACACTAACTTCCAGAAAAGGTGAAAGCAAATATTCATTGAGGGTGGAGATATATCTGTAAGATTTTAATGTCGACTAGACTGGATTTTATTCTAAACGATTGCCCAAAAGAATATCTTTATTAGAGGGTATTTTTACCAAATATTTTTAACTCACGAAATGAATAATAATAAAATGCTCGAAATTTAAAGACTATGCCTTTGTAGTATATATAAAAAAAGCTTCGAAAGATAAACTGTCTCACATTTTACCAAAAGTTTGAATTACTTTCAAGTTATTTAACGATTTTTTAGGAACAATTGCTATCAGGAAATTGAGAAATTGTCACAAATGAAACTTCATATAATTAGTGATAATTTTAAAGCCAATACTTTTAAAGCCGATAATCGTAATCCAATAGGTCTTACAGCTCAATAATGGAAGCAATGAACAATATAAACGAAAGTTGAAAGGAACTATCTACACAGACAATAAGAAATACGGAAAAAACTTGGCCTACATAGTCGGATATTCTGGTATAGAATGTGATTACATTTATGATTATTTTAACTTGGATGATGATCCACTTACAAACCGAGAGTAATTTCTTGCAAAGACAAAGAAACTTCAGGCACCAAGAGACAACTCACAGATTTGATTGGCAAAGCTCTCTGAAACCGTTGATTTCATTCAATGCAAATTTTTTGAAGAAATTAAAGATTACAAGAAAATAAATGAGTCACTAAGAAAGCAGTAAAATCTAATTTTAAATAATATCGAAATTTTTCTTGCTGAAGTGAATTGATATACTTTTCAAGCCAACTTTATTGGAAATTTCTGCACAAAGCATGATAAGAAACATCACTGATTTAACACATACAAAAAAGGTTGTGTGAGAAGGTAGGTTATTGTACTGACTAAGTAAACAGGTAGCCAATTTAGTGAATATGGCTGCCTTCCAAAATGTATCAATACAAAGTTTGCATGCAGTTCTACGACTGTATATAAACTATGTAGATATGCAAAGTAGCCAAACAATGCATCAACTATAAATCCGATGCCTGATTGCTTTTTGACTGCGTTAAAAATACACATTGACGACGTTTTGAAATAGAATACATTGTATATATTTTGTACAGCGGCATTATGAAACACGATACTTTGTTCAAACACAAAGCAACTAACATTTTGGAAGGCAGCCTATCTGACTAACTATTGTATACCAAACTTCTGTTTATTTAGGCTTTCAAAAAGTGTAAAAAAATACTTGAAGTTAAATTCCAAGGCAAAGACATTATCTGTGCAGTTTGGTCGGTATATAGCTATATCAACTTATCAGTCAACTCAAACATAATATTTTGAATTTCATGTGAGGTCTTGATACAATTTAATTAATTTGGAAAAGTTTCTATTTTTCTAAGTATGTGGCTCCTAGGTACTATGGGAATATATGACGTTTACATTCTAAACACTCAATTCGCCCTCTAAGTGATAACAATGTTAGATCACTTAGATAGAAACGTCAAGCATTAGCATAATATAGCATAAGTAATGCTAAGTTTTTGAGTCTTTTCAAGCAAAATTAAAGGCTTGACAATATGGTGGCAATTATCTTACCTAGGCGGCCTCTTAGCAATTTGCAGGCAACTGTTTATACATTAATTGGAATTGATAAATTTACAACAGCTTTAAATATTATTTCTGTATCAATTAATTGAAACATTCGTTTGCCTTAACTCATTTTATTAAAAAATCTTAAAAAAATATTCACTGGGTAAAAATATAATTGCGTGTATGGGTGTGTTTTTAGTTTGTAAATTTATACACATTATTGTTATTGTTATTTTTGTATGTTAATGATATGATTGACATGTTTTATTGTTGTTTCTTTATCTCTTTTTTTCTATATTTTCCCATCTCTTCTATTCTTATATATCCTGTCTATTAAAATCCTTTTCACCAAAAAACAAACAAAACAAAAAAACGCACTTTTGTTGGTATTTGTAAATGCTGAACACTTATACACTCCTCTCACCCCTCCCAAATAAATATCCAAAAAAAAAACATACAAACTATCAATAACGTTAAATAAACATGACGTTGTTGAATTCAATGAATTGGCAATTAAAATTCAATTAAAATTTAATTAAAAAAAAAACAACAAATTCGTGAAAAGGTTTTACAAAGTCGTAACGTATTTAGTCGTAACAAATTAATTGGCAACTTTAAATTGGATGTAGCGACTGTATGGAATCAGAAAGGTAAAAAAGTTATAAAAAAAACAGCAGATATAATACCGTTATTGTTATTGCACTCTTATAATTACGCACAAATATTTTGCAATATTACTTGGTATTGAACATATCATTTTAAAACAAGGATTTGTTAACATTATTCTTTTAATCTCATTTTGCCACACTATCATAATTTACCCTAACCTCCCAAAAAAAAACCCTTGCAAATCATGTTGCTTCACTGTTAACGGGCACATATTTGTCCCCTTGTAACATCAGCTTGATCACTTGCATTATTCTATTGGGTAAGATTCAACTACCAGGCTACCATTTTCGGATTTAACATATTTTTTTGGTGTGCATCAATACACGTCTTCGTAGCATTCTGTTAAGCCTGTACCATCATCATTAGCCGGACATCTACAGTGGTGGCCTTATAATTAGAAACGATGTTTCTGGAACAGAGTTCTCTGGAGTGACGAATCTAACTTTAATTTGTCCCAATCTGATGGAAAAACGTATATAAGACGTCCTCCAAACAGAGCCTTTGATCCCAGGTAAACAGTGAAAACTGTAAAAGAAATTAACAAACATACATATTGCTAAGTCGTTTCTAATTATAAGGCCACCACTGTAAGTATTCTAAAAATTGTTGTAGAAACTACTTTATCTTGTGGGGTGAATTTCATTTATGAAGTGAGGGTTGAACCTCCTTTATCCTAGACAAATCTTCATACAGGGCATATGTATAGTAACCTCTTTCTCATCTAATACGGACTACATGTGATCATCAGTGATATATTTACATAATATGCCAGTTTAGACAATGGTAGGTCTGTAGGTAGCTAGGTTGGACTGGTAGCTTTGATACCAAAGCTCACTTGATCTTATCTTGTGGGATGAATTTCGTTTGTAAAGTGAGGGTGAAACCTCGTTTGTCCTAGACAGATTTACAGACATTCTTAGTTCTAGAACACGCAATCAAATCTTCATACAGGGCATATGTATGGTAACCTCTTTCTCATCTAAGAGGGACTACAAGTGATCATAAGTGATATACATATTTACGTCATATGCCAGTTTAGACAATGGTAGGTCGGAAGGTATACCTACCTGATAGGTTGAATTCGTAGCTTTGATACCAAAGCTCACTTGAGCTTTCATAGTGGCTTGTTGTGATGCTACAGGTAAGTGCCGCCCCTGTACTGACCGAATTCTACAGAAAGGTTGGACTGGTAGCTTTAATACCAAAACTCAGTTGAGCACGCATAGGGGCCCGCTGTGATGCCACAGGTAAGTGCAGTTCCTATACTGACCGAATTCCATCAAACTCATCGATGAGGTTGGTCATATTAGAGGTTTCATTCTAAAGCACGACTCCCCTATGCTGGAAACCAAAGTGAAAGCTTAATAAATGATGCCTTATCCTTGGTATAAATAGATGATGATAACTCCGTTAGGCTGATAAGGAATGGAGAGTCAAATAACCTATACGGGCACCTCGCAAGAAATGGGCATTGCATAATAATTTCCTCCTCTTCAACAACTCACAACCTCAGCATAGGTCGTATGATGTGAGGTGTATTATTTCCTCTTGTCTTCCCACAACGCACTGACCTTATGCTCTGCCACGATAAATGAAATGATATTGCGATCAAATTTAAGTAGTTAGTTGATTCCACAATGGTTACAGAGACGAATTTATTATTCTGAAAAGCCACTAAGACTATGCACTGTAAACAGTTAGGTTAAGTACGCATAGCGGCCTGTTGTGATGTCGCAAGTTAGCGCAGTGCCTATACTCACCGAATTCTACCTAACTCATGGATGAAGTTGATCAGCGCAAGGACTGCACACTAAAGCACGAATCCCCTACGGTGCAAACCAGCCTGAAAGTTTAGGTTAGAGGACGTGTACTTGTTAAATGAGACAAGTACAGTACGCGGAGGTCAAATTGACCCATTGTACAAAACGTCCTTAAGATGAAAGGATAATAGAGAGGATAGGAAAAAGGAGTAGAAGTAGGAAGGGAGAATAGGAAGCGGAAGAATTACACAGCTCAACAAACAAACAAGGGAGAACGCGACTACACTAATGATGCCCTAGCTCTTCTCAACCAACTCAAACTAATAATGAATCTATGGACAGCTTAATGTCGGCTGTCGACACAGAATTCAAACCCTCAAAAAAGCCCCTGCCAAGGGTTTTCAACCTCAACCTACTAAGGGCTGGACAGTTATAGAGGAGCTGCTCGATAGTCTCCAACATCTTCTTATCGCAACATACCCTGCAATAGTCCGATTGGGATCTGTTCCAGATCCTTTTCACCGACCTAATCTCGCAGTGCAACGTAATAAACCCTATAGCTAACCTTAAACTACACCACAACGGTTACGGAGACGTATTTATTGTTCTGAAACGTCACTAAGGCTGTGCACTGTAAATAGTGGCACTACACGACTTTTCAGAATGGTCTTAAAAATATCACTTTTCTGATGGCAGAAATTTTATATTGCGTTGGCTTTTAAGATCCATCTGAAGAACGGTTAGTTTACATATCCAGTAATAATCCTAACATTGAAAATTTTCACGGCATTCTCTCATTCCTAGTTCTGAATTGTATTAAACTTATAGATCGCCAAAAATTGGGGACCTTCTCCACTATAGTTTCAGTAATCAGATCCAGATGAACTGGCAGTTTTTATTCAATTGTGATATCGCTATTGCCACTATCACAGCTCTGTGATATTATATTGGCTACCAACTCTACAACTAGGATAACTCGAGAATCTAATTAAATTAAGACAACTTTGATACACACCACGTGAAAGCCCTGAATTGTACGTGTAGCTTATTTTATTCACTAATGCCTAGCATATCTGCTGCGATATCCACTATACGCGAACTTTGAAGATGTTTTGTTGCACTTTGCTAGAGAGTAAGTGCCCTAGTCCTCTCAAAAGTCACTGGATAGTCTGTATGAATAAATTGAACCAATCTTTTCTCATTTTTTAAATAAAAAAATTCTTAATCTTTCCAAAACCCGTTTCAAACTACTGCTCCTTCTTACATCCAAATCTTTTGTAGCTTCTATCCACTGACTGGCTTTATACTTTGCTGTGTGGCATGCAAATAAATGTTTTATTTTTCCTTTATTTTCGTTATCCGAAAACACAAAATTATTAAAAAAAATTTTAAACAAATTTTTCTTACTTTTGTCAAATAGATCATCAATTTTATCATAAGTGGGCCTTACTAACGGATCCCGATGACTTTTATAGTGGTCCAAAGGGTTATTTAAAATGTGATATTGGTATCATTGGCAAAGGTGATACCGTTAAAGTGCCACAAAAATCTGAAAAAGATCCCGATGACATCGAAGCGTAAGTTTAATACACTCTCATAAATGTTTCCTTAATATTTCCAATTAAATTTTTTTTTGGAATACTTTTAGAAATCTTTTATTACCGGATGGTGTGCCCATTGAAAGACAACGAGCTAAATTTATAGTGAAAATCTATAGAGCTGATGGTTTGCCCCGCATGAACTCCTCCATTATGGCGAATGTTAAAAAGGCTTTGACAGGTGAATCAAAAGATTTGGTTAGTCCGTATGTGCAAGTTTCCTTTGCTGGCCTAACGGGGAAAACCACAGTTAAGAAAAATGCCTATGCACCGGTATGGAATGAACAATTGGTTTTCACCGAAATGTTTCCGCCTTTATGTCAAAGGATTAAGGTAATTATTGCGTTAACAACTGATTCCAATGGAATATTTTTGTATTTTTGTCTTGACTCTAGAGGAGGTCGATATCATCACATTCATCATTATCATCACACTTATACATCATTATCATACTCAAACATAATTATTATACTTATACGTCATCACCATACTCATATGTCATACTCATACATCATACTCATATTCATACAACACTCTCACACTCATACATCATCATCACACACATACATCATGATCATACTCATACATCATCATACATCATACTCATATTCATACATCATGCTCACACTCATACATCATCATCACACACATACATCATGATAATACTGATACCTCACCATCATACTCATACATCACACTCATATTCATACATCATTCTCACACTCATACATCATCATCACACTCATACATCATGACCATACTCATACATCATCATACATCATACTCATATTCATACATCATCATACGCCATCATCACACTCATAAATTATCATCACACTCATTCATTATCATGATCATACTTATACATCACTCATCTAAACTTATACATCATCATCATACTTATACATCATCATACTTATACATCATCACGCTTATACATCATCATACTTAACCATCAGAGTATAAAGTGCAGTTAAGGTCCGGTGCCGAGGTAGCTAGAAAACGAACACTGTTCAATGAAACAGCTTTATACGTTTAAGTGACTTTGAAGAACACTTTCTATACATCGCACCCAAGGAAGTTAACCTCTAAAATCGTAAGAACTCCAACAAGAAGGTCAAAATAGAACAGAAGAAGCGCTGTTGTGACGACTTGCAGAAAACTACACGTATTTCGAGTCTTAGTAAACTTCTCTCAGGCTGCATTTTCACTGAAAGTAGTGCGGAATTTTTCAACCTTTTAAATCGTGCAGATTTTATGAAAAGCTTTTCCGAATGGCCTTACTCTGATAAGAAATCGTATGTTGTTAGCTTAAATAGGAATTATCGCTTAAGAAGATGAAGTGTTGGTCGGAACTGCAAGCAAAGATCCAAAATTAATGTTTAAAAACCTAGAATCTGAGATTAGTATCGAAAAGGTGCAATGAATGAGGACTGGAAGTTTAACAATCAAAAAACAATATTCACTATTTACGAGGAGATACAAAGTCCCTTAATTTGCTACACCCAGTGTCAATGTCCAAGTATCTTGGAATCTAATCTGATAGCAAACTAAACAGCAACATGAACACACAATCCAGAACTACAAAGGCGATAATTTCTCTTAACTGTTATACTGCGAGCAATAAACCTAAACTGTGGCATTAATCCTAAAAATATATACAGGGTATACGATGTGGGAGAAACTAGGTCGTAATCCTGACTGAAGGGTTGTAATGACCAATTATGTATGTATGTATGTATGTATACGATGTGGTAATCAAACTAACAAACCAACCCTATTCCACGGTGTTGCGGTTTGGTGGTTGGCTTCGGAGACAAGGAATTGTCAAAAACCAGTTTGTGTTTACTATGAGAGTGGTGGCGACTATAATAACAGAAGTCCTTAGAACTACATCACCTAATGTATAAAGGACATTGGGGGATTGGCCATTACAAAAGCTTGAAAGTGTAGAACCTGTTGTCATGCCAAAATTTCGGGCATAACTGACCGGTATAAACCTAACCTGAATCCGCTCCTGATGAATGGCATCTAAGTATATGGAATCTTTACAGTACAGCCGAATCTTAAATTGTCCCTTGCACTACCCAATAATTGTAATACTATTCATACATACATACATACATAATTGGTCATTACAACCCTTCAGTCAGGATTATGACCTAGTTTCCCACACCACTTAAGTTGTGTGTGTTAATTTTATGCATGAGTGGTGGGACCTACAGTTTAAAGTCTACTCTGAACGACAGATTTTTGTGAAACTTTTCATGGCAATTTTATTTACTCTCAGAATTTTTGGCCAGAAATCTGTTGAGAGGAAGTCGCCGCAGAAATACTTTTTGTACTTTATTTCGATGTCTCGCCTGGGGCTCGAACCCTGGCTTTTCCTCTAATAAGCCAATACACTACCTACTAGACCACGGCGACTATAAACCTGGTTATACGCTCTGATAATCAAACCAACAAACCTACTTTATTCCGTTATGTGGTTGGCTTCGAAGAAAAGTTATTATGAGGTTAGCGACGATTAAAATAGCACGAGCTATTAGAGCTGAATCATCTAATTAGCTGAACTAGCTACCAATTAGACTGACCATTACAAAAGTAGAAGCTGTAGTCAAGCCTAAATAATGGGTATTGTTGACCGAGATACTCCTATTGACTAAACCATACCCGAACCCGCTTTCGATCTTAGTTTTATAGCAAAAATACCTTTTACGATAATGGTTTTCATCCCTTGAAAAATTTCAACTAAATATTCACTAATGGATCGAACTCATTCGACAAAGTCTGATTTGGAGTTTTTCCAGAACATCTGAATCTTAGACCTTGCACTACCCAATTATTGTAATACTATTCAGTCTATAATAATGGCTATTAATACTTCCTCGATACGAATCCGATATCATTGTGTTGGCTTATTAGAAGTGAGCCTACGGTTCATACTTTAGCTCGGATATCTCGAATAAAACGATTACACAGCAGTCCGCTGGCAAAAATTCTGAGAGTGAATGAAATTGCCGAATAAGTTTCTGGAAACCACGTTAAAGTGTTGCTACCGACACTCATGGCTAAAATTAACACCCACAACACGGGTGGTGTCAGAAGTAATCCTGACGAAACTAGGCTGCCTTCCAAAATGTTAGTTGCTTTGTGTTTGAACAAAGTATCGTGTTTCATAATGCCGCTGTACAAAATATATACAATGTATTCTATTTCAAAACGTCGTCAATGTGTATTTTTAACGCAGTCAAAAAGCCATCAGGCATCGGATCTATAGTTGATGCATTGTTTGGTTACTTTGCATATCTACATAGTTTATATACAGTAGTAGAACTGCATACAAACTTTGTATTGATAATTTTGGAAAGCAGCCAAGCTGTAGTCATGCCAAAATTTTGGGTATAACTTACCGGGATAAACCTATTTACTATACCATATCTGAACCCGCTCTTGATGACTGGCATCTAAATATGTATATGGAATCTTTACAGTATAACCGAATCTTAAATTATCCCTTGCACTACCCAATAATTCTAATACTATTCAGTCTATAATAATGGCTATAAATTCTGCCACTATACTAATTCGATATCAGAGCCTATCGTATGGTAATAACTGCAGACTTATCAACAGTAAAGCGGCCATTGAAGGCACTGTGTTGGCTTATTAGAAGTGAGCCTGTGATTCACTTTAGTTTCTCAAATCTGTTTTTCCGAATCGGCATTAAACTGTATGGCCCGCTATTCGTAGGTAAAATTAACACCCACACAACACAAGTGGTGTCAGAAGCTAGGTCGTAATGTTGACTCAATGTTTGTAATGACCCATTATGTATGTATGTATGTATGTGAAATGACACGGAGGAATCGAGAGGAAGACAGCATGATGTAGTGGTTACTCGTTACTTACTGTAACTTAAGAAAACCCTACAAAAAATTCGCACAATCGACAGAATATACAATGTGGGAATATAGCACGTAGATCATCCAATTTAAGCAAAAAGATTGACTGTCAAATGTCGAAAGTCTCCTTTGAAGGACTCTATATCTGTATTTATTAACAATTGTGATTAGGTTTTTACATACTGACATAAGAGATGGTTGCCATACGAAAGACAAGATAAAAATTAAAGAATTTAGTACTGAAAATTTCTCCTTTATAGTTCTAGGGGCTCCGCTTATCATCTGCAATCAAAGTCAAAATTGTAAGAATTTTTCTTCAATTTGATGGTCACCGTGAGCGATCTTAATTGCTCAATTTTGTCACAATTTATTCTTTTAGTTTGAAGTTAGAATATCCAAAATGATATTAAACTTCGCTGGTAATACAATATAAACGTAAATTTACAATTTTCTTAATGTTTTGCTTCCATAGCTCATAAAATTGTAATTTATGAGAATGAGTAGACAGAATAATTAAATATAAATTCTAAGAAATGTTTAAATTCGCCATTCTTTACCTAAAAAGCTTACACTGTATTACGCTGAATTACCTTAAGGTAATGTAAGGGGTGGAAAATAATTAATGTGTACTTGATTTTGAAAAGGGTTTGAACTATTTGTATGACATGGATCTCCTTCCGTTTGTTTTCCATACATTTTTGATTTGAAAATAAATTCATAAATAATAAATCAGCATTAATTACAAAGTCAACTGTAGGCCAATATGAAATTAATTTAAGATAATATTAGGTGTAGTAAAAATAAATCCATTATTTGTATATTATAAGTCGCCATAGTCTTGTAGGTAGTGTATTAGCTTATTAGACGTAAGGCCACGGTTCAAACCTCGGGATCAGACATCTCCAACAAAACGAAATATGAAAAATATTTCTTCGGCGACTTCCTCTCATCAGATTTCGGGCAGAAACTCTGAGAATAAATAAAAAATTACCCTTAAAAGTTTCTCAAAAATCTGTCGTTCGGAGTCGACTTTAAACTGTATGTCCCACCACTCATGTATAAAATTAACGCACACAACATAAGGGGTGTGAGAAGCTAGGTCGTAATCCTGACTGAAGGGTTGTAATGACCAATTATGAATGTATTTAAGTAAGAAAAAATGCCACTAGATACGTAGACAATGTGTGCATGTTGGGAATACTTCACATCGGCTTTTGCGGAAGATATAACGACGAAAAAGAAAAGAGGACCACAGAGCATCTTGTCTATCATTGTCCTTTACTTAGAAGCCTAAAAAGATAAAATTCTTGGGCACACAGACGGTGTTTAGCCGAAGGTAATTCAAATAGAAATCGCAGCTTCATAACCCTATCGAGTAGGCTAACAGATGCCAAACACGAGATTTAATTTTGTGATACATACATACATACATACATACATACATAATTGGTCATTACAACACTTCGGTCAGGATTACGACCTAGTTTCTCACGCCACTTATCTTGTGTGTGTTAATTTTATACATGAGTGGCGGTACCTACAATTTAAAGTCGACTCCGAACGACAGATTTTTGAGAAACATTTCATGGCAATTTTATTTACTCTCAGAGTTTTTTTTTGCCAGAAATCTGCTGAGAGGAAATCGCCGAAGAAATACTTTTTGTATTTTGTTCTGATGTCTGGCCTGGGGCTCGAATCCTGGCTTCACGTCTAATAAGCCAACACACTACCTACTAGACTACGGCGACTTCAATAATTTTGTGATACAACAGATAACATGGGGAGTTACAATGGCGCCTCATAAGACCTTAGTATGCTTTGCTTATTAAGGTCATACTTTGCAAGACCACTAGCGCGTAATTTCTTCACAAGGAAGAATATCAACTACTAACATCAGGCTGTTGCTTCTCTTAAGTAAACTCCAACTTAAAGAGCAAAGTTTTTAATTACCACACCATAAGTAGACATTATGTCTTTATAAAAAAAAACCTAGTTTTCAAGCAACGGTGGTTGGCAACACTACCTATTTAGGATATTGTATGATTGAGCATGAGACGACGAAAAAAAATGTATGCGGCAGCTGCCTCATTAGGCATTACGAAGAGTGAGATTTGAACTCATGTTCTAGTTTCAGGCTCTGAGTAGGTGTACACCGAATAATCACTTCTTTCAGGATTTCGAATGCTTTGTAAACCATACTATTGTTGTCACAATAATTGCCTCCAGTGCTAGTCAAGTATCACAAGTTGCCTAATGGCTTCTGACTAAAGTTGCATCTGAGCTACCTTGACTCATCATATGAAATCTTTCCAGAAACCTAAAACATAACTTAGACCGAAGAATTACTGCTTTCAGGACTTTGAATGCTTTGCACATCATACTACTGATGTCTCAATAATTGCCTCCAATGCTGGTCAAGTATCACAAAAGTTTCAATGCCTCTAAGTAAATTTGCTCCTAAACCACGTGAAATTTTTCTAGAAACCTAAAACATAACTTAGACCTGCTATATGCGTTATCATTAGGAATCCATTATTATAAAAATATCTAGAAATTCTTCTTCTTTTTTTAGATACAACTTAGAGATGCCGATCCCATGAAACCCTCCATCATAGGCACACACTATATTGATCTGAAGCAAATTTCCAATGATGGCGAGAAAGGTTTTCTGCCCACATTTGGCCCCTCATTTATACATTTGTACGGGTCCACACGTGATTATTCGCTGTTGGATCAGCATTCGAATTTAAATACTGGTTTGGGTGAAGGAGTCAGTTATAGAGCCCGCCTTTTAATAGCTATACGCACTGAAATCACCGAAAACATCGAAATAACCACCGAAAAGAATGTAGAACTGGAACCCACACAATTAATATCGGAATCATCATACTCACGTAATGAGGAGTTCTTCTTATTTGGCAGCATTATAGAAGCCTCTATGCTGGATAAGAAAATCAGTGATAAAACGGTTTTCTTTGAGCTGAGTATGGGTAATGCTGGCAACTCTATAGATGGTCATAATGAAAGTTTTGCTACGGCTCTAGAAGATGGCGAGGATGGTTGTTTGCTAGAGACCGTCGATACAACATCGTTTAGCAGTACAACCAATTCGTGTAAGCCGATAACACATGATAAAAATCATTATTATTTGCCGTATTGGGACTACAAGCCCTGTATGGATGTCAGGTGTACTCTGCCCGATTTGAGAAGAAGAATGTACAACAGCAATATGTTATCCAAAATGGCAGAGAAATTTGTAGGTTTTAAAGAAATTCAGAAGCGTTTTGAAGGCTTTTAAACAAACTTTTCTCTGTGTTCTTTTTCTGTAGGAAGATGGCTTAAATGAAACGAAACGTTTAATAGAAAATGAGGATGTCAAGGCTGAAGCACGTTTACGTTCGATACTAGAGGACTTGGCGGCAGCTTGTTTGCGTTTTCAAACCATTACCAAAACAAATTCAATGAGTCCGGGCAGTGGTAAAACGAAATTGGATAAGGAGCGCATTAAGTTATGTCTAAGAGAAATTGTAAGTTTGACGCGGGTTTGGGCAATTTATAAAAATTTGATGTTTTTAACTTCCTTTTTAAAGGAGAGTTTGGGTAATTTAGCACGCAATCTACGGGCTTTGGTAACACGCAGTTCTCTTAAGGAACGCTTTAAACAGGCCCAAAACTATTTACAAAAACTGAAATTTTTAATTGACGATGTAAGTACCTTGGCAAACAATTATTTCGTGACAAAATATATGCGAACTGAAATGAACATTTTTATACAGCCTCAACATTCTTTGCCGGATATTTTCCTTTGGTTGATAGCTAATGGCAAACGTTATGCTTATCATCGCATGTCTGCACGTGATTTGGTATACTCTCTTACTGAAGAGGAGTGTGGCGTACACTGTGGTAAAATACAAACGATTTTTCTACGTCTGCCGGGTACACAGACAACGGGACCAGCAAGTTGGTTTATTCAAGCCAAACTGTCCATATACCTGTGGCTGGGTGTGGTCAATCACAAGGGCCATTTCTTTGATGGCCTACCCATTGGCTATGATTTATCCCATGAGCTAAGAAATGCTGAAAGGCCGGGAGCCATGGCTCCCAATAATATCCATTATCTAGAGAAATCGGTAAGAAGACCAGTCTTTCAAATCATTTTTCTACAAAGTTTTGTATTTCTTTTACTCCTTTCCTTAATAGACATTTCAATTACGCGCCCATATCTATCAGGCTCGTTCCTTAATCGGTTCCGATGCTTCGGGTTTAAGTGATCCATATGCTACAGTTTATATCACAGAATTTGCCAAAACAACACAAGTTATAGAGGAAACATTAAGCCCCACCTGGGATGAATTGCTGGTGTTTGATGAAATTCTAGTTTATGGCACGAAGGATGAAATCAAAAAAGGTCCACCCACTATAATTATCGAGATTTACGACCAGGATAAAGTAGGCAAATCAGAATTTATAGGACGTGCCATAGCTAAGCCGCGTGTAAAACTGCGTGAAAATCCGTATGTAACACCCACTTTGGAATGGTTTGATATTGTGCGTGGGCCCGATAATGCTGGCGAATTATTGGCTGCCTTTGAGATGCTAGAAATTGGTTCCACCGACATGCCACGCCTAACCGAACCGAAGAATGTCGCAGCTGAACAGAAAAAGGAAAAAAATAATGCTCAACAGCTAGACACCATATTTCCAGTGCCGAAAGAAGTACGACCACATTTGGCCAAGTTTCGCTTAGAAGTTCTATTCTGGGGTTTACGTGACCTAAAACGGGTGCACTTGATGTCTGTTGATAAGCCACGCATAGATGTGGAGTGTTCGGGCAAGATTTTAAGTTCAAATATCATACAGAATGCCAAAAAAAATCCAAATTTTCCAAATATGTTGAAGTCCATCGAATTGGAATTGCCTTTGGAAGAGACCTATGCTCCACCCATAACCATACGATGTGTGGATTGTCGTTCATTTGGACGCTATACCTTGGTGGGTACCCATCAAATCACCTCAATACACCGCTATCTATATAAACCGCCTCCCAAGGAAGATATAACGAAATATAAAACCATAGGAGGCCAGATAATATTGTCGGCTCCTTTAAACGAGGACAGTCTACAGAATTTGGTGGATGGCTATGGCATGCAACCAATGATGGATTCTTTGCAACAGGCCAGCATGAAGGATTTCTATGGCAATCGCCGATCATCATGTGACCAGTTTACCTTATATGGAGCAGCTTGTGTAACTAAAATGTAAGTTTTTCAAATGTAATGTTATCCTTTGCCTAGCTTTCACTTACTTGTTGTTTCTTAGGGTCAAAAAACAAAACTCTAAAAAGAAAACCTCTAGAAGAGGCAGCAATAAAGAGAACACTTTAACCCCCGAACCAGATTCCGATGATGAATTAAGTCGTGATTGGTGGACAAAGTACTTTTGGTCATATGAACGTCTTATAGACAATGCCAAGGCCGAGAAGGCTCTTAATCAAAATGATAAATTCCTGACGCCAACTACAAATCAACCAACATTAAATACGAATATATTCGGCGTCAAGGGAGCTAAATTAGTACAAAAATTAAGTCCAAAAGCCATGACAGGTTTGGGTCGCAACAAACATGATTTAAATGCTACGGCCCAAACGCAAAAAGTTAAAACCTTTAATAGTACGACAGCATTATGTCAGGTAAGTAGTCAAACGAATTCGTCTAGACGAATTCGTAAGGTGGCACGCCGTGCTCCTCACTTTCAGATTTATCCCAACGAATTGGAGTCCCTGCCGGAATTTGATAATTTCCGTGAATGGCTGCAATCATTTGCCTTGTATCGTGGCAAAAAAACTGGTGACTCTGCTGAAGATGATAATCGTACGGTGGGCTTCTTCAAAGGGACCATAAAAGTTTATCGCCTACCACCACCCAAGGGTGTTGATTATCCCATACCGAATTTACCGGCCAACGAACCTATACATGTGTTAGTTAGAGTCTATATTATTAAGGCCACCGATTTACATCCAATGGATTTAAATGGTAAAGCAGATCCCTATGTGGTCTTACATCTAGGCAGTAAACGTATTTCCGATAAGGAGAACTACGTTAGCAAGCAGCTTAATCCGGTTTTTGGTAAATGTTTTGAAATTGAGGCAACATTTCCTCAGGATTCCATGTTAACCGTGCAAATATTCGACTGGGATCTAGTGGGCTCGGATGATTTAATCGGTGAGACACGCATAGATTTGGAGAATCGTTTCTACAGCAAACACCGTGCCACTTGTGGTTTGGCCTTACGATACGAGGAGTAAGTATTTTATTGTACAAAAATAAAAACAAAAAACAAACATTTCTAAAAAATTCTCTTTCCCCCAACTATAGTTGCGGCTATAATCAGTGGCGAGATCCCATGAAGCCCACACAAATTCTATCGCGTTTATGCAAAGAAAATAAACTGGATACACCACATTATTTTCAAGATCGCGTGGCTATAGGCAAGTACTGTATGACTTTCTCCGATGAGGAGGTTATAGCCTGGAATGGTCCCAGTACTTGCCGTAACCGCGATGAACATTTAGCATTAGCTTGTCTTCATCGCTGGAGCGAAATACCCAATATTGGCTGTAAGGTAAGGCGTCGTCGTTTGTGGTGCCTGTGTATATGGATGTCAATATTACCACTTTAACGATACGAAGATAGATTGATAATTAATCAAAAAGATTGGTCTATTGAAAAGACCGTTTGTGTTTTATTACTTTGTAGACAAAGACTTTTAAAAGAAGTTAAAAGCGGCCATTCCACTTTGTATGCAAAGTTTGTTACTTAAAAAAATCACATTCATAAACCCCATTAGATTCTCCGATCCACAAGTTCCTCAACAAATTGGTATGTCTGCCTACGTACCTGAAAAAAAAGACAGTAAGTCAGCATCAGCGATAGGCAGTATTTCTTCTGCCTCCTTACATATCCTACCTGATTTTGTGCTCGTCTCGATTTTAGACCTATCCGAGAAGATGGTCCCACTAAAAGATAATTTATCCGAACACTCAGTTTAAACTTTTTCACAACGCCCGTGTTCTCACCATTCAGCTCCTGTTAAAATAGAGCCATGACTGTACGCATATCCAGCAATTACTCACCGCCATGCATCTACTGTTCACAGCCTGCTTAGCATAGCATCAAATTGTAATTTTGCGGGAAAAATGGGCTTTCCTAATGCGATAGGAACTGTAAGGCAATGGCAAGCCAGCTAAACATCGTTCAACCTTACATTCTTCAGTACGTTATTCGTTAAGAGATGAGAAGACTGTCCTTGCAACAGTTATTCTCAGGAATGGAAATTTTAAGGCTGTATCCGATTGTCTGTATGGACATTTACCAAATTCCTAAAAACTACAGTCCATCTTATCTAGTCTACTGTCACCTTGTTTCCAACGATTTCCACATGGCAAAATAGTATTTTGTTGTGGGTCATGTCCCTCGTGTATATCCCAAAACCAATGCCCTTTTCGATTCGCTTAAGTAAAAATTAGCACATTTCCTTCTGGCATTGGCACATTTCATCCATTGCGTTCCCCGGTTCAGTACCAACCCAGTATATAATAGTGTCCATAGTCCCACAACGCCCGTAAGTATTACCAGTCCTTTATGAAGTACTCTTCAGGTGAATTGCAGAATTTGAGTGTACTACAGCAGTATTAAACGAACTACGATGGTTAACGTACAGTGAACAACTGAGATACACTCCAGTTCCTTCAAATAGTCTTCTAACTGACACTCTCCTCAGCTTCTCCACGACATCCTGCTTGGAATTTAGCTTGTTACCTAAAATGATGACGAGATATTTACTTACGTACATGCTTAATTGGCCATTAACAACCCGATTAATGGATTTCGGCCTACTGTAACACATCTTTCCAAGCGCCTCTGCTTCTTGCGCGCCTACGCCAGTTGGTCACACCAAGCAATGACAGGGCTTCCTGGATTTCATACTTCGAACGCAGACAAGGTCGTCCTCTTCGCCAACTTCCGCAGATCCCCACATCAAATACCCGTCTCGCCGGAGCATCCTCCTCTATTCAAATGACATGGCCGAGCCAGCAGAGCCGCTGGATGTTAATACGCTGCACAACGTCTATGTCGTTGAAGAGCTCATACAGCTCACTGTTGGATCGGATGTGGAAATCATCGCCAACTCGCACCGGACCGAAGATCTTACGTAGGACTTTTCTCTCGAATACTCTCAAGGCAGCTGCATTAGTGCTTAATAGGGTCCATGCCTCTGCGCCATAAAGAAGCACGGGGAGGATGAGCATCTTGTAGAGTGTCAGTTTTGTCGTACGAGAGAGGTCTCTGCTCTGCCTATTGAGACTATAGTAGCACCTGTTGACAAGAGTGAGTGTTGGGTCGAGCACTCTGCCCTATTTATAAAAAAGACTCATAGTGGGGGAACTCAAAGTTGACGTAATCCATCTCTAAAGGAATAGGCGACCTAGCGCAATATCTATTCCAGGATTTGACATCAACACGATAATTACATCCGAATTAATGTCATTAAAAGCCAGCCACCATCTCATATGCACTAAAAGATAATTTAATGATAATCACTATTTACTTTGGAAAGTAGGTGCCACGCCCCTGCCCCGTTAAAAGTCGGACTATTTTGTGGTAAACAGATGAGTACAGAACGGATCTTGGAAAAGCAGCAGAATGACAATCAGTCTGTCATGCGAGCACACAGGAGGCTAAATCAGCTCGATAGGCGATATAAAATTACCGGCTTCTGGGTTCCCAATTATGTGAGAATTGTCGTCGATGAAGCTTTCATACTTTCTATGGAGTGAAGCGAAGATAAAGAGCGGCAAAGACTCTTCTCAAACCAAAGGGGTTTGAGGCAATTAAAACTTTTGTTGAGAATTTACAGTAAGAGGGCTCTGAGTCATACATCAGACTACTCTGGAATAATCTAAGTTTAGTAACCAGTTTTTTGACAAGGCACTGTGGACTCAGAGTACATCTAAACACAACGAGTAGTTGTCTTCAGTCCAACATGTATATTCAGATACGATGAGAATCAATGCATCCCAGAAGGAAACACCCAGGTTCATATCATATCATGTCATTGTTGACACCAAACAGCATCCTAAAGCTTTTCAGAGCAATAGGCCTGGAGAAGCTATTATAGGGATACCCTACAAAATTGGAGGAGGATACAATAGGTCGCATGGTGGTAGTACTAAGGCACAATAATACACAAAGTGAAGTTTCACAGCCTGCGACAAAGCCAAGACTTATACCAAGGAATGTTAAGCCGTATGGCTAGGGGAATTAAAAGGCATTATGAACTTCTACTATGAGGTCAAATGATTGATTCCGGAAAAAGTAAACACAAATAATACTACCAGAATTGATCAACAAGAAAGGCGTTGTGTTCCATGCCATGGAAGAGCTTGTCTAGTTTTGCTTAATTTATAGTTTTGATGTACCATATCGTCCGAATACTGAACCATCTGAATATCACTTCCTTCGATATCTGCAGCTCTCTTTATATTTTAAATATAAATTCCATAAAGGCCAACAAAACGCCATTGGGCGAGTTTTTCGCTCAGGAGGTTCTGAATTTCTACACTGATGAAATAAAGGCTTTGCCCTAAAAAATGGTAAAATGTTATCGATAAAGCTCGTTCCAAAAATAAAAAGAAGGAAGTTTATTTTTAGAAAGGCACCGTTTCTAGTATGAGTGGGCCATCTATGGATTTAATTTGAATCATCGGTTATTTCGTATCTGGCAATACTTATGTCGTTCACTCTGTTACAAAATTTAGTATATAATCTTCACTGAAAGTAATGAATCGGTTTACGATTGAGCAACGTTGAGATTTATTGGAAATTTATTTCCAAAACAAAGGCAATTGGTCGGAAATTGCACGAAAATATCGTACAAAATTTGGTCGCAGAAAAGGACCAAGAGTGCCCGGTATATGCAAGTTTATTGCAAAAGTTGGTGAAAGACGTCGGCGTGCTCATACACTGCGTACATCCGAAAATATCGAAGCTGTTTCTGAGAGTGTACGTGAGAATGGGTCAACATTAACTCATAACGTCATCGTTTTCAAGAATTGAACATTTCACTTACCAGTTGCATCGAACTTTTCAAAAAGATCTCGGTACGACGCCTTAAAAAGTTCAATTGGTTCAAGAGTTCAAGCTGCATGACCATCTGCTTCGTTTTCGCTTCGCTAGATGGGCCAACGAGAAACTGCGCGATGATGTGGTTTTGCCAAAAAAAATAATCGTTTCAGTTGAAGCTCATTTTTAGCTTGGTGGGTACGTTAATAAGCAAGTATTTGGAGCACAGAAAACCGACACGTGGTCTTACAGAAGCCAATGCACCGATTACGAGTAACTGTTTAGTGCGGCTTGTGGAGCGGAGGCATCTTTGGATCATATTTCTTTGAAAATGAGGACGGCGCAACCATTACGGTCAATGGAGGCACCTATCGCACTATGATAATCGATTTTTTTGTACCCGCTTCTCACGGTATTTTTTTTTTTTTTTGTTCGAACGTCCCCGGCCTCTCACTAACCCACCCTCACCCGACGGCGGAGGGCTCGTCCTCATTACGTAGGGACACGTACACACTACAGTCCGGATTGTAGCGGGTAAGGGAAAAGTAATGGCAACGAGAACATAAATCAGCTACAGAACTTAATCACAAGCTGAATAAAATAACAATAAACAGGAACTACCTATGACAAGAGCGAAAATACATTTTTATATAATAATTTACAAATTAATGCCAGCATATAAGCTACGTTTTATATTACAAACACTACAATTAAAATCAATAAAATCATAATATAAGTTAAAATCAGTATATAATCTACGAAAAGGAAAATTACATCCATAGTTCGTTCTATAAAAATCTAAAGAAAGAGGACGATAGTGCCGTGAAAATCTTGCTGGAATACTGAAATTCAGGTTATAAAGCAAAAACTCAGAATCGATATCACCTTTAACCAGATTAAAAACAAAACAAGCCCCTAAAACAGCCCTTCTACGTTCTAAAGTTGGAAATTTTATCAAACCTAATCTAGCCTCATATGACGGAAACGCTTTGGCACAATCCCATCCTAAGCCACGTAAACAGAATAATAAAAACTTCTTCTGCACAGACTCTATTGAATCACTATGACAACGATAGTATGGATTCCAAATAATAGACGCAACGATGTTGTCAACGATGATGTCAACGATGTTTGGTTTCAACGGATTGGTGCAACTTGCCGCACATCTCATACCATAATCGATTTATTGCATCAAACGTTTGATGGCCATTGAATTAGCCGAATTGCTGATGTCAATTGGCCGCCAAGAAACTGTGGTTTGACACCATTGAAAAGAACACAAGAAAAGTGTTATGCCGACAAACCAGAGACATTTGGGCATTAGAAAGCCAACATTCGTAGTGTCATTTCCAAGATACGGCACCATACACTCGATTCCTGATAGAAAACCTACAATCTACTAACGTTCGTCTTTCGTAAATTATGAAGCTCTTCTGCAACTAATCTGCCATGGTGCAGGTCGGGGCAAGTCTACGACATGACTCTCTGCCTAGTGTTAATAGGATTCTCTTGACTATGCCTATAAAGTCTGCTAAGGATCCATCTTTTTCAGCAATTTTTTCGCAGTGATTTCACAGTAACAACGGCGCCAAACAAATTTCAACTTTGTTCACCACATCGAGTTGTAGAAAATGATTAAAGCACTCTTCGACCAGATGGCATTCCATGCATTTTTGAAATTGCTTATATCGAAGGAATACTGTATTCTAAATTTATACATAACATACATACATATGTACATAATTGATCATTACAACCCTTCAGCCAGGATTACGACCTAGTTTCTCACACCACTTATGTTGTGTGTGTTAATTTTATACATGAGTGACGGGACCTACAGTTTATAGGCGACTCCGATTTAAAGTCGACAGATTTTTTGACAGTGTTTTTGCCAGAAATCTGCTGAGAGGAAGTCGCCGTAGAAATACTTTTTGTATCACGGGTTTAAAACCTGGCTTTACATGTAATAAGCCAACACACTACCTACTAGACTACGGCGACTTCAAGAGAGATAAAGAGATACGACCCCATACACTGGAAAATTGGTCCAATCGAATGAGGTACTATGAGACCAAACGCCGCAGCCGTATGAATGCAATAATATTCCATTTCCAAACGGAACAATTGTACTTCAAAACAAAGGAATAAATTTGGCATTTTTAAATTTAAACTTTAAAATAGCCCACCCTTTAGTTAGTCTTGAGTGATTTAGAAGTGTGCAAATGCCATGAATTCTTATATTTTTAATTTTTCCTTTTTATTTTATTTCTTTATGGGTTAATTATCAAACTACCTACGTATTTAAATGTTTGCTTGTTTTTTTTAAAACTTTCTCTTCTATTTTCTTAAACTATTTTTTATTGTAAATGAATAATTGATGGATATTTTTTTAAAAGCGATTTCTCTTTACATTTCTCTCAAATTTTTACTCTTTTTCTAATTAAAAAAAAAAACATTTTTTAAACATATTGTTGTTCATTTTTTATAAAAAATTTATGAATGTTACTAACTATTGTACGCCTCAAATATTTTAAGATTGTACCGGAGCACATTGAAAGTCGTCCACTATACAATCCCGATAAGCCGGGCATAGAACAGGGTAAAATAGAAATGTGGGTAGACATGTTCCCCATGGATATGCCGCTGCCAGGACCAGCTGTGGATATATCACCACGTAAACCCAAGGCCTATGAATTGCGTGTGATTATTTGGAATACGGATGATGTAGTTTTGGAGGATGATGCCTTCTTTACGGGCGAAAAAATGTCCGACATTTATGTTAAAGGGTAAAGTATTTCAATACGTTGTTGTTTTAATTCGCGGTTAAAAATTTTCTTTTTATTGCAGCTGGCTTAAGGGGCCACAAGATTGTCAAGCCACCGATATTCATTATCGTTCTTTAACCGGTGAAGGTAATTTCAATTGGCGCTTTATTTATCCGTTTGAATATCTGGCTGCCGAAGAGAGAATCGTTTTATCCCGAAGGGAGTCATTATTTAGTTGGGATGAGACAGAGGTAAAGATACCAGCACGCTTGGAACTACAAGTATGGGATGCTGATCATTTTTCCGCTGATGATTTCTTGGGTAATGTTAAGCATTTAATACAAAAACCTTAAAGATTCCATTAATCTCTTTTCCTTTTTAAGGTGCCATATCATTTGATTTGAATCGTTTTCCTCGGGGTGCTAAATCTTCCAAATTGTGCACATTGGATATGCTTAAAACCGATAATGTGCCCACTGTAAATATATTCAAACAGAAACGTGTACGTGGCTGGTGGCCATTTTATATTAAAAAACAAAATGAAGAAATGGAATTGACTGGTAAAGTTGAAGCTGAATTTCATTTATTGAGCAAAGAGGAAGCCGAACAAAATCCCGCTGGCCATGGACGCAATGAACCCGATCCATTAGAGAAACCAAAGTAAGTTTTTCTCTCTCTCTCTCCTTCTCTCTCTAATTAATTTTATTCATTTCTTTCTGTTTCAGTCGTCCAGATGCATCATTTATGTGGTTTGTAAATCCTTTGAAATCTATACGCTATATAGTCTGGCACAACTATAAATGGGTCATCTTAAAGGCTTTACTCCTATGCGGTATTGCATTATTCTTTATATTGTTTGTGTACTCAGTACCTGGTTATTCGGTTAAGAAAATTTTAGGAGCTTAAATGTATACGTTTTAATTATACGATATTGCTCACTCAGTTTATTAAACGTAGGGTGTCTGTAAATATGAGAATTTATTTATCGGTTCATGAATGAAAATTATTTTCATTTAAATCATAAACATATCATAATCAAAATTATAATCATAATTAAATAGAATTTTTCCATTTTTCAAGCAATTTGTGGATTCCACGCAAATAAAAGTACAGTAATCCCTCGATTTACGTCGCAGTTAGTTCCAAAAAAAAGGCGACGTAAATCGAAACGACGTAAATCGAATATCATATTGCTCATACTACAAAGTAGTATGTTTTTAACAAGGAACTTAAAAAGTTACAGTAATCCCTCGATTTACGTCGCAGTTGGTTCCAAAAAAAGGGTGACGTAAATCGAAAGACGACGCAAATTGAAGTTAGAGGGAAGAAAAAATTTGACGACGTAAATCGAAACAACGTTAATCGAGGCGACGTAAATCGAGGGATTAGTCACCCAATTTTCGACCTCATCGTAGGAATCGAAGTGTTGCTTAATGCTGAATGAGTGATCCACCTATGAAAACGAAATGGAATATTGTTTCATTCATGTGGCTGCACCGGCTGAGCTGTCAGAACACCTCATTCGATTCGACCAAATTTTCGTGTACTTTTTCGAGTGTATGGGGTTGTATTTTTCGGCAATGACATCATGAATGTTGGCCTTCAAGTGCTTAATTGTCTGTGGTTTGTCGCCGTAGCACTTTTCTTTAACGTCTTCCTACAGAAAATAGTCCAGCGGTGTCAAATCGCAAGTTCTTGGCAGCCAATTAACATCACCATTTCGGCTAATTAAATGGCCATCAAAAGTTTGACGCAATAAATCGATTGTAGCCTGAGATGGGTGGCCATTCAGTTGAAACCAAACATAGTTCACATCAGTGCCATGACAAGCGGGTACTAAAAAATCGATTATCATGATATGATATACACACATATGTCTCCATTGACCGTAAGGGTTGCACCATACTCATTTTCAAAGAAATATGACGCCTCCGTCCAAGAAGCTGCACCAAATAGTCGCTCGTAATGGGTACATTGGCTTTTGTAAAACAATGTCTGGGTTTTCTGAGCCCCAAATACGGCAATTTTGCTTATTAACGTACTCACCATTATGAAAATGAGCTTCATCACAAAACGTATTTTTTTTTTGACAAAATCGACATTAGCAGTTTCTTGTTGGCCGATCTAGCGAAGCGAAAACGAAGCAGATGGTCATGCGTTTTCAACTCTTGAACCAACTTGAACTTTTTAAGGCGTCATACCGAGATCTTTTCGAAAAATTCGCTCCAACTGCTAAGTGAAATGTTCAGTTCTTGAAAACGATGACGAGTTGATGTTGACTCATTCTCATGTACACTCTCAGCCACAGCTTCGATATTTTCGGATGTACGCACTATATGAGCACGCTCATAAATTTTGTACGACATTTTTGTTCAATATGCTTCCCCAAAGCAACTCAATTTTATGCGGTTTGTTGTTTTAATTCTAGCTTCTTCTAATGTAAGATTGAACTGCTCAAGCTCTCAGAGTATTGTAAGAGTCCAGGTGTTTTTTGGTGGAATTCTTAAGTCTTGAGATTACCACACCATTGCTATTCGCTTTTTATTTTCAGGTTTCTTTCTGATAGCAAGACCGATCCAACTCCAATTTCTCTATTTCAATTGTGTCATTGTGGCTTATTCGTTGTTAAAATTCCACAAGATACCTGCGGATAGTACATATTCCGTACATACAACTAAAACATATGGCTGTTGTTTCTTAACTATCCTGATAGAATTATGCAGGCAAAGATTCTATTCGAATAACCTCTGGCTAAACACGTTTTGCCAATAAATTCTGGGTGTCTAAAATCATTCCCCTGGTTCGCAAGTCCCGGACAATTACAATAAAGACTACGGTCTACGGTCTCCTCTTCTTTTTCATTACAGCTTCAGCAGTACTTATTTTGAGGTATTCCCAGCCGGTATAAGATTGCTATGAGGTTTCTAATATGAACTCGCCTTCTACATATTGCGATCCAGAATCGTTTTTGGACTCATCTGTATACCACAAAATGGAAACTGTACTAAAATAGTATCTAGCCTCCAGATCACTCCCTTTATTGTTCCTTTGCGAATCTTTTACGAAAATCATAGAGCCCAGTATCTACGGCAGAGCAAAAGAGGACGCTGTCAGTCACCCTAATCATTAGGTCACGAATCTCATAATGAGTTTTATGTTAGTTGTCAATGGCTTGAGAATCATTTGCGCCCCGAATGTGGCATTTAACTAGAATTGAGCATTATTACCATACTTAACAATTCTTTAACGAAAATGCTTATCTTCGGCCAATTTCAAATGAGACCAGAAAGCAAAAATGCAAAGCAAACAATAGTCGTTTGGTTACAAGCTATATTTTACACGAACGATTAGTACGTAAATTTTTTTACGAAATCGAAGAGCAAACAACAATGACTAGAGGTTTTCAATGAAAAGGAATAAAATTAATGCGAAAAACGGTCAGTAATTTCACGAATTGTATGCTCGCTCTGCCAATTATTCATTATGCACGAATTATAAATCTTGAATGCATTGAATAGGCAGCAGTTAACTGGCTTTCTGGATTAAATGGCTCAGTAATTTGAAATTCCAAAATGTTCCATAATAAAGCACTTTATATAGGTGGCATGACCCTTTAATCAGGACCACAGTTTAAAGTCGACTCCGAACGACAGATTTTTGAGAAACTTTTCATGGCCATTTTATCATTAATTATTTTTATTGAAAGAAGTGTGCTGAATCGGTCATATTTCAGTTTATTGGAGATGTCTGACCTGGCGTACGAACCGTGGCCTCAGATTTATTAAGCCAACACACAACCTACTAGACTACGGCGACTTCAGCGCCGACATGGTACGGTACGAAGAAAATCAAATATCAGCACAGATCTACTGGTGAACTGCCAACAACGGCTGATCGTTTTGCCTTAAGAATGAAAGTAGCTTTGTAACCGTGGTAATGTAATCAAAACATTTGCCGAAAGTGGCTGAAGATGAAAATAAGATAACTCGTAACCCATCTGCAACGTTCGATATCTTAACTACAAGATATCTCGTGAGCCATATGCAATGTGCGCTTGCTAGACCAACTATGTTGACCGCGAAATGTACAAAGTGTTCTATGGAAAGTAAATTTCTAAAATGCGGAATCTTTGTTCTTGTGTTAAATAATTCATGATGACTTGTTAGACCTTACTGAACAGAAATGTCAATACAATTTGACATTCTTGCTATAAACACAATAAACGCAACGCAGCAAATGCAGCAATCACTCGAAAAGCAGCACGACAACAAGCAAAGTTTCTGCTGCTTTGCTTTTTGGCTAAAGTCTATTTTTATTCGCAGCAATGGAAAAATGCAAGGTAGCCTATAAGAAGCATTAGTATCAGAACTATTAATAAATATACCACCGCCTGCCCTGTCGCTCAGCTTTGAGCCATCAGTGTAAACCTCGAGATCTTAGTAACAACAAAGCCTCCAGTGCCACTCTAGTAAAAGTTCTCCTCATCAACATATTCTTGTTGCATTTTTTTACACTCCTTCTGAGTTGGTTAAAGCTTTGTGATGTCTACCTAAACAATAGTCGCATATATCACCATTGGTCTGGTCATCATGATATTATATTCAGAATTTCCCTGCCCGCCTTCTACTCCATAAATGTGTCCTCCAGGTCAATTTAATATCCAGTAATATCCCAGATTATGAAGTCGCCATAGTCTAGTAGGTAGTGTGTTGGCTTATTAAACGTAAAGCCAGGGTTCGAGCCCCAGGCCAGACATCAAAACAAAATACAAAAAGTATTTCTTCGGCGATTTCCTCTCAACATATATCTGGCAAAAACTCTGAGAGTAAAAAAAATTGCTATGAAAAGTTTCTCAAGAATCTGTCGTTCGGAGTCAACTTTAAACTGTAGATCCGCGCTGCTAATGTATAAAAATAACACAAACAACACAAGTGGTGTTAGTTGGCGCATACCGTAGAGTTTCCCTTTTTCAGGACAGAACAGAGGACTTTGAGGTTCAAATCGTTGGGCATATTTTGTAAATAAGGTAGGTAGGGCATGCGCCCTACCAATTCATTACTTCCGATCTTAAACATTTCAGCGTGGAGGCCATGAGGCCCTGCAGCTTTATTATTTTAACGACGTATAATCGCGACTTTGACCTCTTCATGGCTAGTCGGCGGAATCTCCACGCCGTTATCATCGATCGGGTTCGCTACATCATCTATAAAGGCGTTTCCTCCACAACCTCAGCACCCCCTGAGAATCTGTTATCAGGTTTCCATTCTCATCTTTTCAGGAAAACTAACATACATCATCCGTAATCCTGACTGAAGGTTGTAATGACCAATTATGTATGTACATATGTATGCCTTGCTGCTGTTGTCTTTATTTCAATTAATACGCCTTCGGCTTACCTTAGGCTGCAGTTGCAAAATGGCTACGTTTGCTGTGATGCGTTTATTGTGTTTATGGCATCTCAGTTATCAATATAGAAAATTCTCTACTACGATATTATTAGGCGATATTATTTAGATTTAGAATTTGAATAACGATATTTTCATTGAACTTTTATTTTATAATCAATGCCTGACGTTATATTATACTTTTCAAATTTTTTCTTAAGTTACCTACATAAAACCGATAAATAAATTTCTCTTTAAACCCTAAACAAAATAAAATAATTATACCATATTATCTAAAATATACACTTAGAAAATTTAATCATAATACCAAAGAATAACAAAAACATTAAAATTTTCTACAAGAAGGCAATTTTGCAAATCTAAGAAAAACAGAGGGTTGTACCTGATTTTGTCGGTAGTTATAAAAGAAAAAAATGCACGAAAAAAAATTAATTATTTCAACTACTTCTACTTTATTAATGAATATACAATATAAATAATAATAATTTCTTTCAGTGTATTTATATAATATAATATATACATACATACATACATACATAGTATATTTATATGGCATATAAAATTCTATTTATAAGAGTACAGTGTAGTTAGTTAATTTATTTTTTTCTAAAAACACAAGTATTTCAGGGTACTAGCAACTAGATTTTGGTTTTTTTCTATTCTAAGAGTGCAAATAAGTAAATGATAAAATAAAATAAGAATTGTGAAATGAATTATAATAATTCAGTATAAAATTAGAAGAAAAAAAGGATAATTGAAATGCTAAAAACAATTTATATCGATAACTTTTGTAAAGAAAAAGCGGAAATAGGAATGTTTATGACTGGCTTTTTATTTAACCAATACAGTATTCCCCGGATATAAGCACCCCACCTCGCTTAGTAGTGCTGAAAATTAAACTTCATACTCAAAATATACTTTAAAAAATTCGTTTATATGCACTCGCTTTGTGACAACTTTTGTTCCAAAATTCGTCCTGTTAACTGGCCCCCTTGCTCGTGCGATTAAACGTTTCTGGATTTCTTTTTAAGGGGTTATGTTAAGTCATTGGGTTATGCTAATAAAATACCAACTCTTGAGCCATTGCCATTGCAATTTTATTCTCCTCAAGGCACAGGCTGCACTCTGTACCATCTAAAAAGCATAACCAATTGCCGCAATGCAATCTCAGATAATTGATTCCTGATAGAAAACCTAAAATATTCACCATTAAATTCATACGGCAGATTTATTGGAAAAAGTAGTAAAAAGTTGGAAGTAAAATACAATTTTATAAAACGTTATTCATTCTCCTCGAGGCACAGGCTGCACTCTGTACCATCTAAAAAGCATAACCAACTGCCGCAATGCAATCTCAGATAATTGATTCCTGATAGAAAACCTACAATCCACTAATGTTCGTCTTCCATAACTTATGAAGCTCTTCTTCAACTAATCTGCCATCGTGCAGGTCTCGAGCAAGTCTACGACATGACTCTCTGCTTAGTGTTGATTGTTGATTATGCCTATAAAGTCTATTGCGGATCCATCTCTTTCAGCAATTTTTTCGCAGTGATTCCACAATAACACGGGCGCCAAACAAATTTCAACTTTGTTCACCACATCGAGTTGTAGAAAATGATTAAAGCACTCTTCGACCAGACAGCATTCCATGCATTTTTGTAATTGCTTATATCGAAGGAATACTGTATTTTAGATTTATACATACCATACATACATACATAATTGGTCATTACCCTTCAGACAGGATTACGATCTAGTTTCTCACACCCCTTATGTTGTGTGTGTTAATTTTATACATGAGTGCCAGGACCTACAGTTTAAAGTCGACTCTGAACGACAGATTTTTTGAGAAACTTTTAATGGCAATTTTTATTTACTCTCAGAGAAATCTGCTGAGAGGAAAGTCGCCGAAGATATCCCTCCAGAGTTCGGTATCTGGCAATCAGGAACTCATCCATCTTCCTCTACTTAGGAAGGTCTGAACAAGGCCATTGAGACTGTTCCCAAAGACCTAAGGTGTGCTCGGGGAGTTTGGTGGAGCAAATAGTATTTTGGAGTACGAACCCTGGCTTTAACTCTAATAAGCCAACACACTACCTACTAGACCACGGCGACTTAAAATAAAATACGTTTCTAATAAATTATAATGTTTATTTCTAACTTAATTAATCATTACAACCCTTCAGTCAAGATAACGAGATAGCTTCTTACACAACCCTTGTTATGTGTATTAATTCCATTCACAAATGGCAGGACCTACAGGACCTCGATTCCAAACAACAGACTTAAGAAACTTCTCATCGAACTTTTATTTGCTGACAGATTTTTTGCTAAATCAACAATCAGATCTGCGGCTGATAATGCGATCTTCAAAAACAAGGCGCAAAACATCGAGTGTAGCTTCGGCTGTGTGGCACGTAGCGCCGTCCTGTTGAAACCAAATGTTGCCAATAACGTCCTCTTCAATTTTTGTGAACAAAAATTCGTTCAATATGGCCCGAAAACGATCGCCATTGACTGTAACGGCCACTCCTTGCTCATTTTCGAAGCAAAATGGCCCAATTATGCCTCTGGACCAAAATCCGCATCAAACAGTGACTCGTTTTGGGTGCGTCGGCTTTCCAATGTATGCGTGCGGGTTTCCTGTGCCCCAAAAGCGACAATTTTGCTTGTTTACATACCCGCCAAGATCAAAATGAGCTGCATCTGAAAATATGAATTTTTTGCCAAAATCGGCATCTTCTGGTGTAGGCTACTGCACGGCCAGCAGAGGCAGCCATTTGAATGAAATTATTTTCCATAATTAACCGGAAGGATTGTACTTTCAAATAAAAAAAGAAATTTGAGAAAATATTCAGTAGTTTTTTTTAAAGCATTTTCAAAAAAAAGTTATTTGGCGGACCCTTTAGAAGACTGCTGAGAGAGTCTTACGTTTGGGAATTTGGGGTAAGGATTTCTAATACTTTAATGCATGATACCCATCTCATAAAGAGCGCTGTATGCGATGATTGTCCTGTTTGGATGTCCAAGTCCCACCAACTTCCAAGATGTATAGCATTCACAAGTTGCCGTAGTTTAGAAGGTAGTGTGTTAACTTATTAGACATGAGGCCATGGTTTAAACCCCAGGTCAGATATCTGCAACAAAATGAAATTCGTAAAAATATATCTTAAAAATTTGTCTTCTGGCAAAAGCTTTAAGAAAAACTAAAATTGCCATGAAAAGTTTCTCAAAAAACTGTCGACTTTAAACTGTAGGTCCCGCCACTCATATATAAAACTAACACACACAACATAGGTGGTGTTACAAGCTAGGTCGTAATCCTGACTGAAGAGTTATAGTAACCTTAATACCTTAATGCATGATACCTCTCTCGCAAAGAGCTCTGTATGACATCGTAGTTCTGTTTAATAATCCAAGCTTGGCCAACTACCAAGATATCAGCCGATGAATGCAAATTGCATTCTCTATTGCATTTGCAATAGAAACAATGTATAATCTTTTCTTCTTCCTTGCTAAAAAATTTTGATTTTTATTAACTTATTTCGATAAATTTTTAGAAATTTTATTTTGGTAGCTTTTTTCAAAAACAAGAGTAAATAACTTGGAAACCAAATCCAACTAAAATATCATTAAGCCAGCATAAACATTCTCCACTATCTATTTTATTGCAAAAAAAGGGTTTTACAAGCTTGAAGTAAATTTTTTTTGTAATTTTTCCTCCTCCAAATATGGTTGCAATTCGGCGTCTTCAAACTTGTTTGGAGCACCTCCATGTTCTTTAATTCTCACATAAAAGTCGTTATCTTTGAATCGTTGATGTTGCTTCTGATAGAGCGTGATCCCCTTATGCCTTGACAAGCATTTGATGCGTCTCTCTAGCACTTTACTTCAAATGTAAACAAAAAATGTAATGCTTTCATCAAATCATTATTTTGCGATACAAAATTCTTTATCTTAAACACGATGATAGCATATGACGCGATGTTTGATGTGCACCATACTAAATATTGTTACGTTTTTACCTTTTAAAAAGCGTTTAGAATATGAGTTTGTTGATTGCAAACAAAGTAAAACCAAATATGTGTTTTGTTTCAATTAAACTCTTTATTGTTCGCACTACTTTTGTGTGCCGCCGTATACAGCTTAACGGATTAACAATAATTGCTTGTTCACTATTCTATTTCACACTTCTGTCCGCGCAAACATTACAAACTCTTCAGTAGATCTTCACAATAGCGCTCTTCAAACCACGACTGTTCACTTTACACTCACGCGTCTTCACAGAAGACTGACTGTATTATTACTACTCCTGGTTGTCTGCCCTGTCTTGCCTTTTTACATGTTCACAAAATCAGTTTGATGAACATTCTTAAAGCAGGAAGTTCTTGTTTTCGCCTTCTCGAGAATTCTATCGCGACTGCATTGTTGTTTTTTTAGTTTACTTACGTTGTTTGTTGTTGCTTTTGTTTAGTTGTCTCCTTTTCTCATACTGATATTGTTGTTGGTTTACTTATAACAAGTTGGATGTATGTGTTAGTGTAGCTTTTGTTTATCGTTTTTAATGTTAAAGCCATCTCCAACCCGAAAAAAAATTAAGGCTCTATTACTATGGAAACATTTGCATCTTGATGGTCACATCTCTTCCGGCCCATTTGTTTATACATTTAGACAACAGTTGTCCAGAACTTTGGTTCTAAAAACTTTTCTTTCTAGTTTTTTTTTAGTTCTATAACACACTAAATTAATGTTTATTTACACTTCTCTTAATATAAGGCGGTCTGGACCAGAGATCAGCAATGAGTATTTAAAAACATTAGTAGAATCGAATCATACTCATTAATTTCTGATACTTATGCGCATTCATACTTATTTTAATATCATGGAACCTCTACTCATATTCAAAGTTTGAAGTACTTTATCATACTCATACTTAACAATACGCATGATGTTATTGATGTCGACTCTTCATGACTCAGCATTAACAAGTATCACAAAATAAGTATGATTCGTGTACGAATACCGCAATACTCACTAGAAGGTTTTGTGTTTGCTTAGCTTGCTGCCTTTGTCTTTTTGACTAAGACTGTAAATTTTGATGAATGATTCGAGTATTATAAGTATTTTTCTAAAGTTATGAATTTGAATGAGTAGGCCTATAAATCAAACATATTTCGAATGGTATGAGTTTGATGTCAACGTTGTACTCATAGCCATTGCAACCTGTACTTATAAATCAACGTTGTAGTGAGTATGAATGAATCAGAGTAGTTGAATTTCAATACTGTTGACTAACTCGTACTCAAAATATCATGAGTACTTATGAGTAGCGAAAAAACGATTCATTGCTGATCTCTGATCTGGACATCTAGGAATAGGAATAATACTTCTCTTGGGAGCATATAGCTTCCACAAAGCAACTGATACGTTTTATACGTTTTGCTTCTTTAATACTCGCATTTTCTAATGTAAGATTGTGTTTTTTGGTCGGCCACGATTTCTTAAGTCTTGAGTCTTGACGGTTATCTCATATACCCGGTATTTCTCTCAACACTGTACATGTAGTTAATTTTTTACAACTCCTAACAAATATTTTGGTTGTGAACATATTAAAATCTTATATATAAAAATTAATGTGTGTTTATTTGTTTTGTTTCTTTTTTTGGAGTCTATAGACGGCTAAACGGCTGGACCGATTTTCATGATATTTTCACAGTACCTTCCTGTATGTCTGGAAGGAGTTATAGGCTACGTTTTATTTTAAAATTTCAAGTAGACGAGGTGCCACGCCTACATACCCAATAAGTATTTAATGCCACATATCTCATTAACTGCAACAGCTAGAGTCCTCAAATTTTGTATGGACGACATTGACGTATATATGAGCAAAATGGGCGGATTGGCTATAGTGGGCGTGTCACCTCCCATAGTCTATTTATATAAAAATGAATGTTTGTTTGTATGTAACTTATAGAATCGTAAACTCATGCATTTGATCTTGTTATAATCTTTAGCAAAGTTATTGCGCACGAAGCCGACGAAGGTTTCTAAGTTGGTATGACCAATTTCCGAAAGGTGGCGCCACTGAAAATTACTCAAAATGAATTAAATCGTAAACTGTACATTTGATCATGTTATGATCTTTAGCAAAGTTGTTGCGCATGAGCCGACGAAGGTTTCTAAGTTGGTATGACTAATTTCAGACAGGTGGCGCCACTGAAAATTATTTAAAATGAATTAAATCGTAAACTGTACATTTGATCATGTTATGATCTTTAGCAAAGTTGTTGCGCATGAGCTGACGTAGGTTCCTAAGTTGGTATGCCTAATTTCCGACAGGTGGCGTCACTGAAAATTACTTAAAATGAATTAAATCGTAAACTGTGCATTCTTTAACAAAGTTGTTGCGCATGAGTCGACGGAGGTTGGTGCCATTAATTCCGATGGATGGCATCACTGAAAATTATTCAAAATGAATGACAAGCAATTGTTCGACCTACACCTCAAGCACAGAGGAAAAGAGTATTACGAGCGTCAGAATCAGATGAGCATTGAGACTGGAAAATCTTCAATTTTTGCCGCTGAGACCCGTTCGCTTGAACCACTTGAACAACGAGAAGTGAGATTAGAAACTGATCGAATGCGTACTACTGAGGCCTGTTCGTCTGAATCATCTGGACAACGGGAAACAAAATCAATAAAATTATTCAAAATTAATTGGACATTTGTGTAATGTCTTTCCCTCAAATTTATTTTAGTTGGTGGCGCAACAACACGCGCAGGGTACAGCTAGTATTCTACAAAAAATAAAATCTTAAACAAAAAAAAATTTACCTCAAGCTTGATCAAATAGAAAAAATATTTAACGGCAGAAAAGATTGAACAAATAATTCAATTGAAATGAAATATATTTTATGAAATGCATATTTATTAACTATTTTAACTAAAAATGATAGAAATTCTGTAAAAGTTTTATTAAAAAATTTATTAAATAAGGACAAATAAGTAACTCTCAGTATATCTATACTATTAACAATCAAATTATATACGTTGTATTTTCAAGAAACATGTTTACACAATCAAAAGAGTTTTTTTTTTCGATATTTTAAAAACAAAAAAATTATGATTAAATGAAAACATTGTGCCACAATATTTATTTTTTTTTGCAATTTTTAATTAAATTTTTTGTGAACCACCTTTTGTGTATAAATTTAAATCTATATTTATTCCTTCAAACCTGGTAAAACATTACAATTGAAACAAAAAAAGTTTAATCAAAAACACAAAATTATTTTTGCTCAAAAATTTTTTTTACTTTTAAGAAACTTTATTAAAATTTAAAAAAATAAATTTTAAATTAATTTTAGTGTAAAATAATTAAAAGTTTATAAATGCATAACAAATTAAATTATTTATAATTAATGTTGTTATTTATTTCAAATTAAAATTTTATTAATAAAATTAAAAAAAAATAAATCATATATAATTAATGTTAACAAACAATCAATCATGAATCTGGTGCGAATTGGTCCTATGGCCTCAGCAGTTAAATTTTAACACACTACATACTAGGCCATCAAGGCTAAATTGTGTAATGTACACAAGTAAGTGCCATATAAGGTGCGTCCTAAGGAACATAACCAGACGTCGGCACAAAGAGAACATGCTAAAAAGGTGAGTATATTTGGGAGAGACATGTTTTAACCCAGAGGAAAATTGCTAGTAATATTGTCAAGTATACTTATAAACCCAGTAATATGTATGTACGAGCGTATTTAACTTGGCAGGTATTCTATCAAAAATCGAAACCATTTCTCATTGATATTAGTGAATCCTACTGGAATATTTCTTTGGGTATATAATTGAAGCCTGAAAAAAGCGACAAAGCTTTTTCAAAATATCTATCAACATCTCAATAAATTCCTGTTTCAGAACTCGTTTCTTCTCTTGACAGCTCTTCTGCAGTTTCATAACCCCACACACAACAATACCTTGGAACCCAATACAGTACAACTGTGGTTCTGTCCAAAAGAATAGTAAGAGTCATTGTGCAGACTGCAATCAACCTTAAGCTAACATCGTACCTAGTCAATGCATTAAGCAGTTTCACTGTTCCTATAGATTATCACCATACCCTGATAATATCCGCTGTCTTGGTGATCCTAGACTCCTCCATACGCTGGCATACACTGTACTCATCGGGGAGCCATCCTGAAAACAGACACTGTCACAGTGCCAAGCTTTTAATAAAGACGCCGTATCCGTCAACAACATGATTTTTTCTTTGGAAGCTGACAAGCAATTGAATCCATTTTTACGCTCTTTTTAACGAACATTATTGATGTTCGTGTCCTATGTGTGTAAAAAGCCGAAGATGTTCTTCCCCTGGGGACATTGGTGCCGACGTCTGGACATGACGAATAAACGCTTTTTTTTATATCAAAAAAAATTGTGTTGAAAGAAAGTATTAAGAGAGAACTGCAGGAACCATTGTTCCCCTAACAAACAGTTGGGCATGTGGGTTCTGTTCTTCCATTTTATAGACTCCCTATTTTTAGGTATAATTTAAGTATTTTACATGGAATAATATTGATAATTTTATCAAAACAAAGCCCGATTACAGTCATTGATAGTAATAGCAAAAATTTAAATACAATGAGACCACGTTTTATTAGCAAAACCAATTTATCTGGTGTTATTGATAGGCCTGTCTCAAAATCTTCCACCAACCTTGGTCCTAAGGACGTCATTTTATCAGGATTCCAAATAAAATAATGAACCTAAACTACTTTCCAACTACGCAAACACTTTAGAATGCAATTATTAAAACATATTGTTTAAGTTAACAATTTATTCATAAAAAAAGAGAAAAAAAATTAAAAGAATTAGAAACAAAGTGAAAGCATTTCATATAGGATCATATTCTTAAAAATTCATGTTCATATTCAATTGCAACATGTATCTCTATGTTACAACATGTTGACAGGATTAAGTATTAACATTTTTCATGTTGGTTACCTTACTACATTATGAACATATTCATTGGCTGCATGTATCTGTATGTTAGCAACATGTTGACAAGATTAAGTATCAATCAATTTCTGTATAATCAAATGGTGTGTAACCTTGCTAACATACAAATAAAGAAAAGATTTTACAGTGGTTGAAATGACTAAAAAGCGAGTGTAAGAATAATAAAATTAAATTATTTCTTAAACCGTACACTACAATTGGCCATTAGGCAAAAATTTTTTCGGGACGCTAATGAGGAATCTTGCTCCATTGCCACTTGGCCCACGATTGATAGGAGGTGTATCAACCAACTACTCAAACTTGATCTCAATGTCATCTCAACCACAGTGGCGGTATGTTAAGACACGATGAACAACTTCCGCTCCCATCAAACAACTTTTACTGAGGTTGCTGCTCGACTGAAGAGGAGGGAAAAGTTATCCGATTTCTCTGTTAACGCCCATCTCTTGTGAGGTGCAATTTATGTTATTTGGCTCTCCATTCCTTGTCACTTCAACGGAGCTATCATCCATTGATATGAAGGATATATGTAGCTTCGTTTATTAAAATTTCAGGCCGGTTTCCAGCATAGGGGAGTCGTGCATTAGTATGCAGCCCCTGCTCTAATCAACTCTTTCAATGAGTTTTGTGGAATTCGGTTAGTACAAGAACACCGCTTACCTGTGGCATCACAATGGGCCACTATGCCTGCTCAAGTGAGCTTCTGGTGGCCTTAACTAAACATGGCGGACTTAGACGACGTATGGTTTCAGCAAGATGACAAATTCAGCGTTTATTTGTAACTGCGTAATACTGAAACAGCGTTAAGCGGGTCTTACTCTATATGAAATATAACGCGCAAAAACGTTCGCCGCTGCCTTTATTATAATTAAAACCTATGCAGCTTACCTTAGGCTATAATTGCAAAATTGTTGTGCGTGCTGCGTTGCATTTATTATGTTTATGGCATGAATATTTTAAAATGGATCTCAAAACAAGCTCGTCTCTGTGTGCCCAATATTTTTACGGAACGTATGGTTTTAATAATTGCAACGTACATCTGTTTTATACCACCTTGAGTTATATAAGCTCCCGGAGCACATAAGACTGAGACCTTTTATGCTCGACACCACCGCCCACCACAGCTACCCATTAACGCCGCCATATTCTGGTAAATCCATTTCTGAGGTAGAACGTTTAAATTGCATTGACAGAGGCCTCCTCATTGGTTTTTTTGCGCCGAGGAGGGATAAATATACCTAACCGCATCATAGAGGAAGTCGTCACATCCTCCGTGTGTGGGGCCCTCACCCACTAAATCTCCCTAGTCTCCTATGGACTTGTTTGTGCCCACTCCGGAACTACGGTGGTTTTACTTCGGAGTAGAGTTCTTTTGGCTCTTTGGCCTCTACATGTCTATATCCGCGTCCAGATTGCGTATCGAAAGTTGAGGAGACATCTAATTGTCTCCACTATTCCTTTCGTCCAAATCATCGTTCCGGTTTCGCTTGGCACGTGTGACAGTATCACCTATGCCGACATGCTTACTTGTTCCGCAGCCTCAAGATAACTCTTTTTCCGTCTCAGAATGCGCTCTACGTAATTCCACTGCTCGCAAGCATGACCCGGACAATGTTAGCGCCTGTGATCGTTCCAACTATTGACGTCAGTACAGAGCGATAGCTCTGCCAGCGTGCACACTCGAAAACAGTGCGCTCTGCGTCGTCAATTATCTCCCCCTTCCTCGTAAAGTCAGTAAGGGGAGGCGGTCTTGCTCATTCTGTGCAGATATTTCCTAAAATATCCGTGACCCGATAGCATCTGTGTAACGTAGTAATTTACCTCCCCAAATTTCCGAACAATCCATGGCCTTATGTCCGGAATAAATCTCGCTCTCCATCTTCCTCTATCTTCCTCGTTCCATCGTTGCTGCCATTTTTAAATGGTGTTTTCCCTGAATATAAATCTCCATCCGCTCCGCTGCCAGCATATCCACAGGAATTATACCTGCTATCACCAGTACGGCTGGTGCGAACACTGTACGATATGCCGACGCGATACGCAATGCAGCCGTTCTCTGTACCGATACAAGTGAGTTTCCCCACTTCGGAAAATCAAGTGTTTCGGCCAAAATTTTGCACCCATAAAGCATAATGCTGTTTCCAACCTCCATCAGGAGGTCTCCGTCTCGCCGGTAGCGGGCTTCTAATGTTCGCCATTAATCTGTTGAGCTGTCCAACGATCTTCTGGGCCTGGTTAGCCGAGTACTGAATCTGATGCGAAAATGTTAGTCTGGGATCCAGCCTTACTCCCAGGTATTTTACCGAGCTCTTGGTCGTTTCCAATACTCATGTCCACATGCAAAGGGCATGTGGCAGCAATTCCGTTTTATGCATGGCCAGGTCTAGGCTGTGGGAATCCAACCACTCTGTGTAACAATTTGTGGCCTTTTACGTTTTTCCATTTTGGGTGTGGCCTTCAGTAAAGGATTAACATCGGAGATAACTTGCATGGTGGTATTAATTGCAAAATTGTTGTGCGTGCTGAGTTGCAGTTATTGTGTTTATGGCATGAAATTCAAATCTGTTTTTTTTAATATTGTCTTTAGGAATGGTTTTTTTATTTACATCACTTTAATCTGTCATGGTATAAAAATAAATTAAAATTTTAAACTTAAAAACTATTTTTTGGCACTGGACAGTTTCGTATAACACTTATAGTCTAAATAATAAAATAAAATTACTTAAAATATAAAACAAATAAATTTAATATTTAAATACAAAAAAAAATATAAAATTTCTAATTCAATACTATCTGTACAACGGATTATAAATGCGTTGATTCAACTTTACGTCGCATTTGCAACAAGCGTAAGCGTTCTTTGCCCGGAAAGAAATTACGTTGCGGTAAATTTAAGCCTCTTTTAGCCATACGGAAAGTGAAATCGGGCAACAGACAGCCGACAGTAGTAACAATACAAAACAGCCATACAGGTATAGAGCTGAGCAGCTTATTATAGGCCCAGTAAATGTCAGTGTCATAATGGCTAAACGTAAAAAATGAAGCGTTAAAATTAAAAGCTAGGCTGGGTTAGGTTAGATTAAACACTTACAAGTCTATTACATTGTAGATGACAGTGGTAATCATAAATGCCAGTATTGATCCTATTATGGTTGCAATATACCAATAATTCAAGTATTTCGATTCCAGCCATAACTTTAAATTGCCCACAATAACCACCAGCTGCATGAGTAAGGTGCCAAAACATGAAAATTCGGCAGTTTGTCCCACATTGAGTATAACATCGTTGGTGGAAAAGACAACAAATGCAAAATAGAAACAGATCAAGGAGTGGTATACAGCATTTAAAGCCCATGCTAGGAAAAAGCGCCAATGTAACTGTTTATTATTGATGTTTTTCTTATACAGTTCCGGTTCTCTAGAATTTCAAAAACAAAAATGTTTTTTTACGATGATAGCATATGACGCGATGTTTGATGTGCACCATACTAAATATTGTTACGTTTTTACCTTTTAAAAAGCGTTTAGAATATGAGTTTGTTGATTGCAAACAAAGTAAAACCAAATATGTGTTTTGTTTCAATTAAACTCCTTATTGTTCGCACTACTTTTGTGTGCCGCCGTATACAGCTTAACGGATTAACAATAATTGCTTGTTCACTATTCTATTTCACACTTCTGTCCGCGCAAACATTACAAACTCTTCAGTAGATCTTCACAATAGCGCTCTTCAAACCACGACTGTTCACTTTACACTCACGCGTCTTCACAGAAGACTGACTGTATTATTACTACTCCTGGTTGTCTGCCCTGTCTTGCGTTTTTACATGTTCACAAAATCAGTTTGATGAACATTCTTGAAGCAGGAAGTTCTTGTTTTCGCCTTCTCGAGAATTCTATCGCGACTGCATTGTTGTTTTTTTAGTTTACTTACGTTGTTTGTTGTTGCTTTTGTTTAGTTGTCTCCTTTTCTCATACTGATATTGTTGTTGGTTTACTTATAACAAGTTGGATGTATGTGTTAGTGTAGCTTTTGTTTATCGTTTTTAATGTTAAAGCCATCTCCAACCCGAAAAAAAATTAAGGCTCTATTACTATGGAAACATTTGCATCTTGATGGTCACATCTCTTCCGGCCCATTTGTTTATACATTTAGACAACAGTTGTCCAGAACTTTGGTTCTAAAAACTTTTCTTTCTAGTTTTTTTTTAGTTCTATAACACACTAAATTAATGTTTATTTACACTTCTCTTAATATAAGGCGGTCTGGACCAGAGATCAGCAATGAGTATTTAAAAACATTAGTAGAATCGAATCATACTCATTAATTTCTGATACTTATGCGCATTCATACTTATTTTAATATCATGGAACCTCTACTCATATTCAAAGTTTGAAGTACTTTATCATACTCATACTTAACAATACGCATGATGTTATTGATGTCGACTCTTCATGACTCAGCATTAACAAGTATCACAAAATAAGTATGATTCGTGTACGAATACCGCAATACTCACTAGAAGGTTTTGTGTTTGCTTAGCTTGCTGCCTTTGTCTTTTTGACTAAGACTGTAAATTTTGATGAATGATTCGAGTATTATAAGTATTTTTCTAAAGTTATGAATTTGAATGAGTAGGCCTATAAATCAAACATATTTCGAATGGTATGAGTTTGATGTCAACGTTGTACTCATAGCCATTGCAACCTGTACTTATAAATCAACGTTGTAGTGAGTATGAATGAATCAGAGTAGTTGAATTTCAATACTGTTGACTAACTCGTACTCAAAATATCATGAGTACTTATGAGTAGCGAAAAAACGATTCATTGCTGATCTCTGATCTGGACATCTAGGAATAGGAATAATACTTCTCTTGGGAGCATATAGCTTCCACAAAGCAACTGATACGTTTTATACGTTTTGCTTCTTTAATACTCGCATTTTCTAATGTAAGATTGTGTTTTTTGGTCGGCCACGATTTCTTAAGTCTTGAGTCTTGACGGTTATCTCATATACCCGGTATTTCTCTCAACACTGTACATGTAGTTAATTTTTTACAACTCCTAACAAATATTTTGGTTGTGAACATATTAAAATCTTATATATAAAAATTAATGTGTGTTTATTCGTTTTGTTTCTTTTTTTGGAGTCTATAGACGGCTAAACGGCTGGACCGATTTTCATGATATTTTCACAGTACCTTCCTGTATGTCTGGAAGGAGTTATAGGCTACGTTTTATTTTAAAATTTCAAGTAGACGAGGTGCCACGCCTACATACCCAATAAGTATTTAATGCCACATATCTCATTAACTGCAACAGCTAGAGTCCTCAAATTTTGTATGGACGACATTGACGTATATATGAGCAAAATGGGCGGATTGGCTATAGTGGGCGTGTCACCTCCCATAGTCTATTTATATAAAAATGAATGTTTGTTTGTATGTAACTTATAGAATCGTAAACTCATGCATTTGATCTTGTTATAATCTTTAGCAAAGTTATTGCGCACGAAGCCGACGAAGGTTTCTAAGTTGGTATGACCAATTTCCGAAAGGTGGCGCCACTGAAAATTACTCAAAATGAATTAAATCGTAAACTGTACATTTGATCATGTTATGATCTTTAGCAAAGTTGTTGCGCATGAGCCGACGAAGGTTTCTAAGTTGGTATGACTAATTTCAGACAGGTGGCGCCACTGAAAATTATTTAAAATGAATTAAATCGTAAACTGTACATTTGATCATGTTATGATCTTTAGCAAAGTTGTTGCGCATGAGCTGACGTAGGTTCCTAAGTTGGTATGCCTAATTTCCGACAGGTGGCGTCACTGAAAATTACTTAAAATGAATTAAATCGTAAACTGTGCATTCTTTAACAAAGTTGTTGCGCATGAGTCGACGGAGGTTGGTGCCATTAATTCCGATGGATGGCGTCACTGAAAATTATTCAAAATGAATGACAAGCAATTGTTCGACCTACACCTCAAGCACAGAGGAAAAGAGTATTACGAGCGTCAGAATCAGATGAGCATTGAGACTGGAAAATCTTCAATTTTTGCCGCTGAGACCCGTTCGCTTGAACCACTTGAACAACGAGAAGTGAGATTAGAAACTGATCGAATGCGTACTACTGAGGCCTGTTCGTCTGAATCATCTGGACAACGGGAAACAAAATCAATAAAATTATTCAAAATTAATTGGACATTTGTGTAATGTCTTTCCCTCAAATTTATTTTAGTTGGTGGCGCAACAACACGCGCAGGGTACAGCTAGTATTCTACAAAAAATAAAATCTTAAACAAAAAAAAATTTACCTCAAGCTTGATCAAATAGAAAAAATATTTAACGGCAGAAAAGATTGAACAAATAATTCAATTGAAATGAAATATATTTTATGAAATGCATATTTATTAACTATTTTAACTAAAAATGATAGAAATTCTGTAAAAGTTTTATTAAAAAATTTATTAAATAAGGACAAATAAGTAACTCTCAGTATATCTATACTATTAACAATCAAATTATATACGTTGTATTTTCAAGAAACATGTTTACACAATCAAAAGAGTTTTTTTTTCGATATTTTAAAAACAAAAAAATTATGATTAAATGAAAACATTGTGCCACAATATTTATTTTTTTTTGCAATTTTTAATTAAATTTTTTGTGAACCACCTTTTGTGTATAAATTTAAATCTATATTTATTCCTTCAAACCTGGTAAAACATTACAATTGAAACAAAAAAAGTTTAATCAAAAACACAAAATTATTTTTGCTCAAAAATTTTTTTTACTTTTAAGAAACTTTATTAAAATTTAAAAAAATAAATTTTAAATTAATTTTAGTGTAAAATAATTAAAAGTTTATAAATGCATAACAAATTAAATTATTTATAATTAATGTTGTTATTTATTTCAAGTTAAAATTTTATTAATAAAATTAAAAAAAAATAAATCATATATAATTAATGTTAACAAACAATCAATCATGAATCTGGTGCGAATTGGTCCTATGGCCTCAGCAGTTAAATTTTAACACACTACATACTAGGCCATCGAGGCTAAATTGTGTAATGTACACAAGTAAGTGCCATATAAGGTGCGTCCTAAGGAACATGACCAGACGTCGGCACAAAGAGAACATGCTAAAAAGGTGAGTATATTTGGGAGAGACATGTTTTAACCCAGAGGAAAATTGCTAGTAATATTGTCAAGTATACTTATAAACCCAGTAATATGTATGTACGAGCGTATTTAACTTGGCAGGTATTCTATCAAAAATCGAAACCATTTCTCATTGATATTAGTGAATCCTACTGGAATATTTCTTTGGGTATATAATTGAAGCCTGAAAAAAGCGACAAAGCTTTTTCAAAATATCTATCAACATCTCAATAAATTCCTGTTTCAGAACTCGTTTCTTCTCTTGACAGCTCTTCTGCAGTTTCATAACCCCACACACAACAATACCTTGGAACCCAATACAGTACAACTGTGGTTCTGTCCAAAAGAATAGTAAGAGTCATTGTGCAGACTGCAATCAACCTTAAGCTAACATCGTACCTAGTCAATGCATTAAGCAGTTTCACTGTTCCTATAGATTATCACCATACCCTGATAATATCCGCTGTCTTGGTGATCCTAGACTCCTCCATACGCTGGCATACACTGTACTCATCGGGGAGCCATCCTGAAAACAGACACTGTCACAGTGCCAAGCTTTTAATAAAGACGCCGTATCCGTCAACAACATGATTTTTTCTTTGGAAGCTGACAAGCAATTGAATCCATTTTTACGCTCTTTTTAACGAACATTATTGATGTTCGTGTCCTATGTGTGTAAAAAGCCGAAGATGTTCTTCCCCTGGGGACATTGGTGCCGACGTCTGGACATGACGAATAAACGCTTTTTTTTATATCAAAAAAAATTGTGTTGAAAGAAAGTATTAAGAGAGAACTGCAGGAACCATTGTTCCCCTAACAAACAGTTGGGCATGTGGGTTCTGTTCTTCCATTTTATAGACTCCCTATTTTTAGGTATAATTTAAGTATTTTACATGGAATAATATTGATAATTTTATCAAAACAAAGCCCGATTACAGTCATTGATAGTAATAGCAAAAATTTAAATACAATGAGACCACGTTTTATTAGCAAAACCAATTTATCTGGTGTTATTGATAGGCCTGTCTCAAAATCTTCCACCAACCTTGGTCCTAAGGACGTCATTTTATCAGGATTCCAAATAAAATAATGAACCTAAACTACTTTCCAACTACGCAAACACTTTAGAATGCAATTATTAAAACATATTGTTTAAGTTAACAATTTATTCATAAAAAAAGAGAAAAAAAATTAAAAGAATTAGAAACAAAGTGAAAGCATTTCATATAGGATCATATTCTTAAAAATTCATGTTCATATTCAATTGCAACATGTATCTCTATGTTACAACATGTTGACAGGATTAAGTATTAACATTTTTCATGTTGGTTACCTTACTACATTATGAACATATTCATTGGCTGCATGTATCTGTATGTTAGCAACATGTTGACAAGATTAAGTATCAATCAATTTCTGTATAATCAAATGGTGTGTAACCTTGCTAACATACAAATAAAGAAAAGATTTTACAGTGGTTGAAATGACTAAAAAGCGAGTGTAAGAATAATAAAATTAAATTATTTCTTAAACCGTACACTACAATTGGCCATTAGGCAAAAATTTTTTCGGGACGCTAATGAGGAATCTTGCTCCATTGCCACTTGGCCCACGATTGATAGGAGGTGTATCAACCAACTACTCAAACTTGATCTCAATGTCATCTCAACCACAGTGGCGGTATGTTAAGACACGATGAACAACTTCCGCTCCCATCAAACAACTTTTACTGAGGTTGCTGCTCGACTGAAGAGGAGGGAAAAGTTATCCGATTTCTCTGTTAACGCCCATCTCTTGTGAGGTGCAATTTATGTTATTTGGCTCTCCATTCCTTGTCACTTCAACGGAGCTATCATCCATTGATATGAAGGATATATGTAGCTTCGTTTATTAAAATTTCAGGCCGGTTTCCAGCATAGGGGAGTCGTGCATTAGTATGCAGCCCCTGCTCTAATCAACTCTTTCAATGAGTTTTGTGGAATTCGGTTAGTACAAGAACACCGCTTACCTGTGGCATCACAATGGGCCACTATGCCTGCTCAAGTGAGCTTCTGGTGGCCTTAACTAAACATGGCGGACTTAGACGACGCATGGTTTCAGCAAGATGACAAATTCAGCGTTTATTTGTAACTGCGTAATACTGAAACAGCGTTAAGCGGGTCTTACTCTATATGAAATATAACGCGCAAAAACGTTCGCCGCTGCCTTTATTATAATTAAAACCTATGCAGCTTACCTTAGGCTATAATTGCAAAATTGTTGTGCGTGCTGCGTTGCATTTATTATGTTTATGGCATGAATATTTTAAAATGGATCTCAAAACAAGCTCGTCTCTGTGTGCCCAATATTTTTACGGAACGTATGGTTTTAATAATTGCAACGTACATCTGTTTTATACCACCTTGAGTTATATAAGCTCCCGGAGCACATAAGACTGAGACCTTTTATGCTCGACACCACCGCCCACCACAGCTACCCATTAACGCCGCCATATTCTGGTAAATCCATTTCTGAGGTAGAACGTTTAAATTGCATTGACAGAGGCCTCCTCATTGGTTTTTTTGCGCCGAGGAGGGATAAATATACCTAACCGCATCATAGAGGAAGTCGTCACATCCTCCGTGTGTGGGGCCCTCACCCACTAAATCTCCCTAGTCTCCTATGGACTTGTTTGTGCCCACTCCGGAACTACGGTGGTTTTACTTCGGAGTAGAGTTCTTTTGGCTCTTTGGCCTCTACATGTCTATATCCGCGTCCAGATTGCGTATCGAAAGTTGAGGAGACATCTAAGTGTCTCCACTATTCCTTTCGTCCAAATCATCGTTCCGGTTTCGCTTGGCACGTGTGACAGTATCACCTATGCCGACATGCTTACTTGTTCCGCAGCCTCAAGATAACTCTTTTTCCGTCTCAGAATGCGCTCTACGTAATTCCACTGCTCGCAAGCATGACCCGGACAATGTTAGCGCCTGTGATCGTTCCAACTATTGACGTCAGTACAGAGCGATAGCTCTGCCAGCGTGCACACTCGAAAACAGTGCGCTCTGCGTCGTCAATTATCTCCCCCTTCCTCGTAAAGTCAGTAAGGGGAGGCGGTCTTGCTCATTCTGTGCAGATATTTCCTAAAATATCCGTGACCCGATAGCATCTGTGTAACGTAGTAATTTACCTCCCCAAATTTCCGAACAATCCATGGCCTTATGTCCGGAATAAATCTCGCTCTCCATCTTCCTCTATCTTCCTCGTTCCATCGTTGCTGCCATTTTTAAATGGTGTTTTCCCTGAATATAAATCTCCATCCGCTCCGCTGCCAGCAGATCCACAGGAATTATACCTGCTATCACCAGTACGGCTGGTGCGAACACTGTACGATATGCCGACGCGATACGCAATGCAGCCGTTCTCTGTACCGATACAAGTGAGTTTCCTCACTTCGGAAAATCTAGTGTTTCGGCCCAAATTTCGCACCCATAAAGCATAATGCTGTTTCCAACCTCCATCAGGAGTCTCCGTCTCGCCGGTAGCGGGCTTCTAATGTTCGCCATTAATCTGTTGAGCTGTCCAACGATCTTCTGGGCCTGGTTAGCCGAGTACTGAATCTGATGCGAAAATGTTAGTCTGGGATCCAGCCTTACTCCCAGGTATTTTACCGAGCTCTTGGTCGTTTCCAATACTCATGTCCACATGCAAAGGGCATGTGGCAGCAATTCCGTTTTATGCATGGCCAGGTCTAGGCTGTGGGAATCCAACCACTCTGTGTAACAATTTGTGGCCTTTTACGTTTTTCCATTTTGGGTGTGGCCTTCAGTAAAGGATTAACATCGGAGATAACTTGCATGGTGGTATTAATTGCAAAATTGTTGTGCGTGCTGAGTTGCAGTTATTGTGTTTATGGCATGAAATTCAAATCTGTTTTTTTTAATATTGTCTTTAGGAATGGTTTTTTTATTTACATCACTTTAATCTGTCATGGTATAAAAATAAATTAAAATTTTAAACTTAAAAACTATTTTTTGGCACTGGACAGTTTCGTATAACACTTATAGTCTAAATAATAAAATAAAATTACTTAAAATATAAAACAAATAAATTTAATATTTAAATACAAAAAAAAATATAAAATTTCTAATTCAATACTATCTGTACAACGGATTATAAATGCGTTGATTCAACTTTACGTCGCATTTGCAACAAGCGTAAGCGTTCTTTGCCCGGAAAGAAATTACGTTGCGGTAAATTTAAGCCTCTTTTAGCCATACGGAAAGTGAAATCGGGCAACAGACAGGCGACAGTAGTAACAATACAAAACAGCCATACAGGTATAGAGCTGAGCAGCTTATTATAGGCCCAGTAAATGTCAGTGTCATAATGGCTAAACGTAAAAAATGAAGCGTTAAAATTAAAAGCTAGGCTGGGTTAGGTTAGATTAAACACTTACAAGTCTATTACATTGTAGATGACAGTGGTAATCATAAATGCCAGTATTGATCCTATTATGGTTGCAATATACCAATAACTCAAGTATTTCGATTCCAGCCATAACTTTAAATTGCCCACAATAACCACCAGCTGCATGAGTAAGGTGCCAAAACATGAAAATTCGGCAGTTTGTCCCACATTGAGTATAACATCGTTGGTGGAAAAGACAACAAATGCAAAATAGAAACAGATCAAGGAGTGGTATACAGCATTTAAAGCCCATGCTAGGAAAAAGCGCCAATGTAACTGTTTATTATTGATGTTTTTCTTATACAGTTCCGGTTCTCTAGAATTTCAAAAACAAAAATGTTTTTTTTACAACATTCCATACAATTTTACATGCAATAAAGCCTTCTCACCTCATTAAAGTCTCTTCCGTGTAAGGTTTCTCCGTCAACGAGATAAAGAATATCGGCAATGACGTATAGATTACATTGTATAAAGTCAAAAACAAAGAATCATATACCGAGGATGAAGAGAATAATGAATGAAATTGGAAAAGGAACATAATACCCATAAAGAATATGTTTTTATAGAAAAAATACAAGACCAACATTGATAAGCGTGTTGTATGATAGTGACCATGAACGAGGAGCAGTCTTTTCAGCATACAAAATTTGGCAAAAGCAAAATCGGCACAACGAGCTGCCTGACGACCCTCTTTACCCATTATGCCAATGCCCACATGAGCCTCTTGTATCATGCTAACATCATTCGCACCATCACCTATGGCGGCCGTGTTATAGTTTTGTGGCGAGGTCTTAATCAACGACACCACTTCACTTTTTTGCAAAGGACTAAGGCGACAGCACAGAACGGCCGTACATTTAATGGCCACATCACGAAACTCGTTAGGTGTTTCGGTTAAGGCCACCGCCAAACTTTTGCCATCAATAAGTAAGGCACAGTCACGACCCAAGCCAAATAAAATTTCCCTATCCAAGGCATTTAAATGCGTTAACATGTCTTCTTTGCGTGTACACTCGATGATGAAGTATTTTAAAGCATCTTGCGGTATATGGCCACAGGAGAGTGCAATATTTAAAGCAGTCTCTACCTTATCGCCTGTTAAAACCCAGATTTTAATGCCAGCCTTTTGCAACGAAATAAGCGTATCCGCTACTTCGTCCTGTAAGGCATCTTCCACAGCCGTAGCGCCCAATAAATCCAAATCTATTGTTTAAGAAATTAAAAAATTTAAATCCTTCACACATGTAAACCCAAACAACTTACTGCTTTCGATTTTAGCATAACATTTTTCGCTCAACTCTTTACGATTCTCCAAAGAACTATTGGCTTCATTTAGCTCCTCTATAAACTCTCTATACTCTTCATCGTTGATCTTTCGACGCGCTATTGCCAAAGTTCTTAAACCCGAACGTGCAAAATCACTAATATGTGCATCTGTCTTGGCCACCATATCACCCGAATTATTGCTACACAAAGGAAAGACATAACTTTCAGCACCTTTGGTGTAAATCCATTTAGTACCATTCTCATCCTTGACAATTACACTCATTCTCTTGCGATCCGATGTGAATTCCAATACATGCAGGCGATCAAATTGTATTTCATTTACTTTGCCCACACTAAACGGTCTGCTATAGTCCATATGTGGTGGAGTAACACGTATTTTTAAGATTTCATCATCATCACCCATATAAACTAAACCCAAATGAGCACAAGCCTCCACTAAGGCCTTTTCGTCCGGACTCGATGCCTGGTAATCCAAGTTACTAGAATAGATTAACAATAAATTATTTTCTATTAAGCATAATGGGCCAGCAATTCTTACTTCACCACTTGTTCAATTTCGTTTTTTCTTCTTATGGACTCGGCTCTGATAACAATTGTTGGTTGTCTTTGGAAATTTGGTGCCGCATAAGATTCTCTAGAAATTGTGCTGCCAGTGCGACTCATCAATCTCGGCATTGGATCTGAAATGTAAAGAAATAAAAAAATTACTATCATGCCTGATACAATGCACCACAAAGCTCTGTATTCTATATCGTTTAAACTAGAACGATCTGGTTATCTTCAATAATGTAGAACTAGGTGTCATATCTGGCGTACCGACAAGATGGAATCTACAGGACACTAAGCTAACTACTTGTGGAAAGAACGATCTATCCAACCCAAACGAGCACGCTTATTACTACAGAAATAGATGGTGGAACTCGAAATGGTTGGGTGCTGTCTACACTCTTATAAAATCTTAGAATGTATGACCTGCTAATATTGTTAGAGCTGTTCGAATTTGGGGCTATTTTCTATGCGGATGACGTGGAACCTACAATTTCGAACAGATATGTATTTACGCTGTTAGAAATAAGATGCAACTTGCTCTCTGCTAGAACCTTGAAAAAACGTGTGTCATACTTTTCATTAAAAGGTACAAGCCGCCTGCTTTACGTCTATTCAGGATAGAACTTCTCAAGGATTATTCGCACTTTTCGGGGAATATTCCCCTGAAGACTGAATATACTCAATAGTGTAAAAAAGGCTTCCCTTGCCATTTATATTTGTAACAAAGTGCTGAAAAAAATGAGTCTCGAAAATAGGTTGATGAGTCAGTGTAGATGGCAGATACAAAGATCTGTCCGTATCATCATTAATGCTTCTGATGTATGAGTATTCTGATGACGTACGAATATGATAATGATGTATGAGTATGATGATAATGTATGAGATATCATCATTCTCATGATAATAATATTGTAATAGTACGACGATATACAATGTATATATGAGTATGATGTTTGAGTATGAGTATGATGTTAGAGTGTGAGTATGATGTTTGAGCATGAGTATGATGTTTGAGTGTGAGTATGATGTTTGAGTATGATAATATTGTAATAATACAACGATTTATGTATATATGAGTATGATGTTTGAGTATGAGTATAATGTTTGAGTATGGTGATAGTGTGTGAGTATCATGAAAATGTATGAGTATGATGATGTATGAGTGTGATGTTGTCGTAAAGTGTATGATGATGTATGAGTATGATAATGATGTATGATGATAACCTATAAGTACCGTGATAACGTATGAGTATGACGATGATGCATGAATATGATGTTGTTGTTCAAAGTGTACGATTAGGAAGTGCGTATTACACCTTCACCTTTATTACAAGGGTTTAGCAGCTGAAACTACTCTCTGGACGATTGAACTGTAGAACTCAATGTTGGACACTTGAAGATCATAAAATAATTTGAAAACATCAAGACTATTCATTAGATGATACCAAACCACACTATTGCAGTCCACGGAAGTTCTGGGCATATTGTAAGACCGAATCACTGCAGCATATTCAAAGCGAAAGTGTCGGTGATACAAGCTGTGGTAAGGATAACTAGAAATTAAAATATCTCTGTAAGGGATTTCCACTAGCCAGGCGGCTATCAGAGTGCGAAGTTCTAGCGTAACGAACTTCAAGAAGGTTTATGATTGTCGCTTGACAATTCATGTATTATGAAAAGCATTTTCGTGTCTACAATGTAGACAATTTAAATGATCTGTCGCTAATGAACATTAGGGATCTAAGTCGCTTCATGTAAAGCTACGATTGGTTTCAAAACTAGGTGAAATGACATAAATGTGTCTGTTTGAATGTCTGGAATTGCAGCGTATGTAAATGTCGCCTTTAATAATCGGTATTTAAAATGGACCTCAAAACAAGCTCGTATTTGTATGCCCAATATTTCTACGGAACGCATGGTTTTAATGATTGCAACGTACATCTATTTACTTACCACTTTGGGTTATATAAGCTCCCGGAGCACCATAAGACTGAGATCTTCTATGTCCGACACCACCGCCCACCACACCTACACCATTAACGCCGCCATGTTCTGGTAAATCCATTTCTGAGGTAGAACGTTTAAATTGCATTGACAGAGGCCTTCCGGTTGGTATACTTTGCAAAGATGATGGAAACATCACCTGTTTACCTTCGCCTTTAGCACCGCCAACACCACCACCGCCATTAACCATTTCTAAGCCTTGGGGTGGCATAGACATGGGATGTACTTTTGCATTTACCCGCGTAAAATTAGGACTACGTTTGACAATTAGTGGCCTTTTACGTTTTTCCATTTTGGGTGTGTCGTTCAGTAAAGGATTAACATCGGAGGTAACTTGGATGGTGGTGTTAACATTGGGTGTACCATTGGGATCTGTGGATAAAGAGGTCTCCATAGCATTGACATCACTCTGTTGACTAGAATTATGACTTTCTTCGGTTATATCCGAAATTGAATACATTTTCGATAATGCAGCAGCACCAGGCGTTGAGGTATTTTTATTCTCCCCCTCCTCGGCCAGTTTAGTTTGATCACCATTATTAAGCACCAAATTATCGTTGGCCACTTGCACAGTGTGACAAACGGCCAAGGCTTGAAAGAAAATTTTTTGTTCTTTCTAAGGGAAGGAAGAAAAGATGATGTTAAAATAGTAAATTGGCTTGTATACCTGGCATACTTACATTAAATTTATTGATATCGACTTCTAAAGCTTGGCCCTCCTCCTGTAAGCGTGTTTTCTTATACATAAACTTTCGTCCCGCTATGGAACATTGCTGGAATATCATTTCGTTTTTCGTTAATGTGCCGGTCTTATCCGAAAATAAAATATTTATTTGACCCAATTCTTCATTTAAATTCGAGGTATTCACTATACAGGGTTGATCCGTAGCCTCATCATACAGTTGAATATCCCATTCCATAAACAGGCCACCCAAAACACGATGCATTTCAATGGTTACATACAGTGAAATGGGTATAAGATAGTTGAACAATATCAGAAAGGATAGATAGTCCTGTAAGAACTGTTTAACACTATAGCTATCGGCTGGTGGTCCCAAATAGGCCAGATTGGGTATGACAAACATTTCATCGTATCTTTTCAGAAAATACAACACGGTGACTATGATTATCAAAAGCACTAGAATTAGTATTAAAAATCGATTGATATAAACCTCACTGGAGGCAGATTTATTGCGTGTCAAACGAGAATTTAGTTGCAGTTTTGTAGTCATGCCCGTGTAAACGGCACAGCCAATTACACACTCTGTATTCTTAACACGTGAGCCTCTTAAGAGCACATTCTCGGCGGTTAAAGGCAATACCTTGCCTTCGGGTCCAGATAATTCAATTTTACCATTAAAACTATACAAATCAGTCTTGGCACTTTCACACTCAATCACACCCAATTTATGCATTTGATTCAGATCTACCATTGGCAAATCACGCGGCACCATGAGTGTCTTTAAATTGGATTCACCATCTAAATTGGCAGTGGTTATAAAACATTTGCCATGCGGATCTGAGGAACGTACTAAAACCAAATCACAGGGTACATCACAATCTCTTTCAACCACAACCAAATCTCCAGGCGATACATATTGTGATTGGATGTTCTCTTCCACACCGTTACGTATAACAGTTACTAAACGGTACATAATAAGTTAATTGTTAAAAATCATTTATGTTAACTTTTTTCTTTTTTTTTTTTTGTTTATTACCTGGTGAGCAATTGACAATATTGTCTGTTTTATAGCGCAGAAAGTCTTCATAGCCTTGTTTAGCGGCCGTTACAGCAATTACGAATACTAATGGTAGTAGTGATGTCATCGGTGATACGGGACTGTCTGTAATAAATAAAATCGTTTTAAATAAAACTTTTTACAATCAAATTAAAGCAAAAAAATCTACCAGAAGAACAGGCAGGTCCAACCAGATCAACACTCTACACATTATAACCGAAAAATCTCTAGAACGACTGACACTGTTGGCAGATTTCAGAAAAGCCTTCAGTACCATTAGACCAACTGTCATATGGAAAACATTTAAAGGAAGAGTGATACTTAAAAAATAATTCGAATCTTCAGATCTTATTAAGATGGCCACGGTTAAATTAATCAATCACTTCACTTGAATGCTGGAGTAAAACAACTATGTCTCCTATCACCTCATGTATAAACGATGGCGCAGAACTCTTAGTTCTTCACGACGGTTAAAACTACTATGCCTTCTATCAGCTCAGCTATTCACCATCAATATAGATGATATCATAACCGAAGTCCATTCAGAGGTAATAGGAATTACATGGACTCCCTCACGCCAACTCGATGGCATATTATGTTACACAATGTGGTGTAAGCCCCTGTCTTGTCATGATCCATTACGGGTGGAAACTTCGAATGAAACCGACTTGTTCTCTCAGTGGCACATTCGTCACCATGTCCAGATCTTCAAATGTTCTGTCACCCAAAAACCGATAACGTCTACTCTTAAGTGCAAAGCATTCGTATAAAAAGTGTTGCACGGATTCCGTAAATAGCTTCTGTTGTCAAGGCAGTAAAGTGACAACGAGTAGCTTAAATAACAGGCTCAATAAGGCGTGAGCGGCAATCACATATACTCAGACGAACTAAGCTTAGACTATTCAACTCTCTTGCGCGAAAGTGAAACTCGGTTAGTTTCGAACAATATTGTATAAAAACTAAAAATGCTTCTTAATGGTATGCGAAATATTCTAGCCTCATAACATCAGCAGCAGCGAGGCTGCCAGCGAGGAACCCATAATAAAGAATACAAATAAAGTGTAGGAAATGAAGAATAATTGTACGTCTTACGAGAATAGTTCTGTTAGTGTAACAGATGTAATACTATACTGGATATGGATCAAGGCTCAAAAAACCGCAGCAGGGCAAAAATCTCTTAGAGGTGTACAATAGAGGACTAGGAAGATGGAAAAATATAAAAGGTCCGCCAAATAACTTTTTTTTTTGAAAATGCTTTAAAAAAACTACTGAATATTTTCTCAAATTTATTATTAATGGAAAATAATTTCATCACGATCGGTCCAATTTTTAAGCACATTATCGATTGTGTGCAGCTGTATTTCACCAATGGCTTCACGAATATTGTCCTTTAAAGCGTCAATTGTCTCTGGCTTGTCTGCGTAACACTTATCTTTGACGGCACCCCACAAATAATAGTCCAAAGGTGTCAAATCGCAGCTCCGAGGTGGCCAAACGACATCAGCTCTGCGGCTGATAATGCGTAGCGCCGTCGTGTTGAAACCAAATGCTGCCAATATCCTCCTCTTCAATTTTTGTGAACAAAAATTCGTTCAACATGGCCCGATAACGATCGCCATTGACTGTAACGGCCACTCCTCGCTCATTTTCGAAGAAAAATGGCCCAATTATGCCTCTGGACCAAAATCCGCACCAAACAGTGACTCGTTTTGGTTGCGTTGGCTTTTCAATATATGCGTGCGAGTTTTCTGTGCCCCAAAATGCGACAATTTTGCTTGTTTACATACCCGCCAAGATCAAAATGAGCTTTATCTGAAAAGATGATTTTTTGTCAAAATCGGCATCTTCTGATGTAGGCTACTGCATGGCCAGCTGCGTCAGCCATTTGAATGAAATTATTTTCCATTATTAACCGGAAGGATTGTACTTTCAAATAAAAAAGAAATTTGAGAAAATATTCAGTAGTTTTTTTTAAAGCATTTTCAAAAAAAAAAAGTTTTTTTGGCGGACCCTTTATACATCGACGAACTGCATTACGTGCCACAAAGCTCGTGCCACATTAAATATTCTGCTCGAGCGATTTGAAGGCGTAGTCACCACACGTGGAGGTGATGTTAACTGGCGACAGCGATTATGCAGTTTGACCACATTAGACATATCCTTGTGAGGGGTTCCTTAGTTACAGATGATCTTCACGGCCATCAAAATCCATGTCGTTGATCAAATTCAGAGTCATAGAAAATTTGACATTTTTAGCGATACTATAAATATACATAATTAGCCATTACAACTCTTCAGTTAGGATTACGACCTAGCTTTTCACACATCTTATGTTGTGTTTGTTAATTTTATGAATGTGTGGCGGAACCTACAATTTAAAGTCGACTCCGAACGATAGATTTATAAAGAACTTTTCTTGGCAGTTTTATTTACTCTCAGAGTTTTTGCCAGAAATCTGCTGAGAGGAAGTCGCCAAAGAAATATTTTTTTATATTTCGTTTTGATGTCTGACCTGGGGTTTGAACCTTGGATTTACCTTTCAGGTCTTTCAAACGAATAAAATATTTCGATTATAACGCACACACCCTTTTTTTAAATTCAAATAAAAAGAGAAGCTTAAAATAAAATAACCAAGCTTTGTAATGTAAATTTCTTTTCTCACGAGTTATATTATTTAAAAAGATAATGCATCGAAATTAGTCACTCTCAGCACAAGGATCAATTAATTGTTATTCGTTGCACACTTCAATTTATGTAATTAATTAATTTACATATGGATTGTTTAGTGGCTAAAGTAAACTACATAATGATTGCTTAAATATTTTTTGCTTCGATTATAAGATGTGTGTAAAAAATTAAGACCTCGTGACCAAAGTTTACGTTCACGTCTATGAGGCTCAGGCATATCCTATGTAAAATGAAAGCCACAGTTATACAATATATTTTTGATGAATATTTATTTTTTATTATTTAAACTTGATTCTAAAAATGTTTTTAAATTACAATTTTTATTTTAAAAACTGAAAAAATTAATTTGCCGTGATACAATTACAGCCAGACGAGTATTGTAATCCAATGTTTATGACCCATTTTAGTCATTTAACTCTTCCTATTAACCCAACAAAGTGGATAATATTGTGTACGTGCTTTATAGTAAAATTGCTTCAAATCTTTTGCTTGCGATCAAATTACATCATAAAATAAATTGTTGTTGGGAGTATAATTAGTTTTATTGTTTAAATACAAATTAATTACGAATAATTCCCACAATTAAATAATCGAAAAAAAGTTTTAAAAGGGAGACCACAATCTGTCACGATTTCTTAAGATTAACGACGCCAAGGCAGGCATTAAAATATGAATAAATTTTTGAGAAGCAAATGACAAAATATAACAAAACATTGTAATTAAATCTTACAAGGCTTGCTTCTAGTTGCTGTTGCAATATAAAATCATAAAAATATTCTTCTGATGTAATAAAAAAAAACAACGAAGTTTTTCTTCTACAGAAAATTTCAGATCGCACGAGCTGTCTAAGAGATTGTAGGAAATTCAGCTGCACACTTTATAGCCTGAATAGTACTACTGAAGTTGCCATAGTCTAGTAGGTAGTGTGTTAGCTTTGTAGACGAGAGGTCTAAGGTTCAAACCCCCGGTCACTTATCTCCAGCAAAACGAATATGAAAGAAATTCGACGACTTCTTCTTAGCAGATTTCTGGCAAAAACTTTGAGAGTAAAAAAATTGCCATGAAAAAGTTTCTCAAAAATCTGTCGTTCGGAGTCGACTTTAAACTATAGGTCCCGCTACTCATGTATAAAATTAACGCACACAACATGAGTGGTGTGAGAAGCTAGGTCGTAATCCTAACTGAAGGGTAGGTTGTAATGGCCAATTATGTATGTATGTAACTCGTGAGAAAAGAAATTTACATTATGCAGCTTATTTATTTATATATAAAGGGCTTTTTTTAGGGGCTCCCTATATTTAAATTTAGATAAAATAAATAAAAATTTTACTCGTTTGAAAGTCTTGAAAGACCTATTGGCTTACTAGATGTGAGGCGACGATTCAAAGCTTACGTCAGACATCTCCAGTAAAACGAAAATTGAAAAAAATATTTCTTGCGGAGACTTTCTCTCAGCAGATTTCTGACAAAAACTCAGAGAGTAAACAAAATTGCCAAGAAAAGTTCCTCAAAAATCTATCGTTCGGAGGGCTCCGCCATTTATGCATAAAATTAACAAGCACAACATAATTGGTGTGGAATGCTAGATCGTAATCTTGACTGAAGGGCTGTAATGGCCAATTATGTATGTACATATGTCTGTATAGTACTACTGAAAAGATTCCACATCCGACTATTTCGCGTAATCTCGATCCGTCAAGAGATGACAAAATATTTCTAGCCAAAAGCACTTTGGAGGGAACCTATACCTTCATAAAAATATGGAGAATAACTGGAAAATGTCAGTCGGAAGATATATCGAGTATTTCATTAAACGCTTCCCAACATAAATTCACATAAAGAAAAATGTGTGTGAGATATCACCGAAATTTTTCTGTTCGTTTGAAAGACCAATTGATTCTGTTATGTGTGGAATCTAACATCCTTCAAATGTATGCCTCTTCTTTCTGGGATAAAACGCATTCAAAATATCCAATTTACTATGAATCTGTAACATAAATCAGTCCGAATTTGATTGATTGCATGGATAGTGTTGGCTTTAAGGATCGCTATGGATTCGCATACATATGCGATTTAAGAGAACTCCACAAGAAATAGACCAACTGAGTCAAATCGCACGACCACGTTGGCCAGATCACATTACTTCCGCGTAAGATGGCCATGCCCTCAAATCACTCATGCACTCAAAGCTCAGGTTTTGTTGTAACCACATGCCCATCATTAAATTCAGGGCAAATTCATCGATCTAAGGTGTTCGCCGTTCACAATGATGGTCTGGTCAAAGAAATGCAACGATGATACTGGCATCCGAAAATCTATACCAATCATTAAATTTTATGAGATACATTGTATGCTCTTGGATCTCATATGAACTGGTATCGTCCCAAATTCAATAATTTTGTTTTTTTTTTTTCACTGAACATTTTTCGACGAAAATTAGGGTCTTACAGAATCTTAATAAAACAATTTTATTATTTGCACGTGCTGGGTGCCGTGGTAGTCTAGTGGGTAGTGTGCTAGACTATTAGCGTGAGGGTCGTGGGTTTGATTCCCACCAGAGACTCTGGTCTGTGACACTACGCCGAGCATATGGTCAAAGTTACTCCGCTCGTATATAATTTGAATATAATTTGTAAATGTATTGTAATTAATAAATAAATAAATAAATATTTGCACGTGCTGCATTTTATACCCGTAAATTGGCAAAACAGACGAAGTAAATAGCAACTAATTTGACAGATGTAGCTTTAACGAGAAGGCCGTTATCAACTGTCAAAATTCAGAAGTCACTGTCGCAAGACCTAATAGTTATGTGACAGAATTGTTATTATCGGTATGAAAAGAAAGCTCTAGGTAAGTAAGCTATGCCCTTTGAAGCGGCTGCCAAATTAACCAATCTAACCCAATGTACTGATAAACTTTCGAGCTCAGGAATTGATTCTCGAATGAACTACAGTTAGTCATTACACTTCTAACGAACGATCGAAAGCGCTGACCTCCCCTAAGATAAGAAACATCTTTATGCCAAAGCAATTTTTATCATTGTTTTACTCTACTCTACTCTAGTTGACTGTAAGTCTGCAGTCTCACTAAACTAAAATGTTTTTTCTTGATTTAGCCGAAAAAGCAAGACAGTGACACGCACTGCAATAAATTTTAGATTATTCATATGCTAATCGACCAAAATTTATAAATAATGTAAAAGAGCAATACAGTAATCCCTTGTATTACGTAGCGATTGGTTTCAAAAAATGACAACATTTCCATCAAGCAAGTCCGTATTTTGAAATCTTTGCACTCTCTCTCCTCTTCTGATAGCATATCCTTTTGAACAATCGTTTACAATTTAATGCCGTCTGGTGGACATTAAAATCTTACTCAATGATATATCCCACTCTCATTAATTATTTGTTTTAATTTTCTGGAGAACTTAATGCCCTCATTATCTGCACATGCATTATTCTGCGAATATTTTGTTATAAAGTTGAGCTTTTCTTCTTTAGCGTATCATCCACCGGCGTTAAAACAGTAAAACAATAATAACAATAGTAAATGTAAGTTATCGATAAATTAACTTAAGCAAATGCAAGTCATCGACAAACATATAAGACAACCTAATCGAATGACGAAGGGAGAATGAACGAAGTAAGAAGGAATAATGAATTTGACGAAGGAGTAAATCAAAACGACGTAAATAAAGGGATTACTGTAATACTATTTATACCTGTAGACCAGATTTAACTGTAGTTAACTGACTGATTTTCGCTGAATTTAATTTGGTACGCCTTATGTTATTTCAAACTAAAACCATAGAGTATAACAAAACATACTAAAATAAACTGTCTGACATGGTAATTGAAATATTAACACTTGAATGCGAGTATGAATGAGTAAGTATGTGTAGGAAGTATATTTCTTCAAGTGATTTTAAATTAAATTTACACTTGAACGTAAAATTACTTGTTAAAACAACAGGTATTGTTTTTAAATATGAATGACAACATTTACAACGAAATAAAGACACCTTAAGACAAGTAAAACTATTTGACAGTTCAGTTAAGCATGTCAACACTTTATCTAATATATTGATAAGACTTTGAGATAACAATGTATAGGTAATGACGGGGAAATATTGTATTTATTATTATTTACTTTGTCTTCATAAATGTAATCTTTATGGCTCTAAAAATAATTTAGCGTACTAAGCAAACGCTTGAAAAATTTTAATTTTTGTAATAAGGCTGAAGTTTGAAGTCAAATTATATGTTTATTTTATCCTACACAGTCTAAGTTTCGTTGAATACTCATTATGACAATAAGCGTTTTATGACAGCCAACAAAAACAAATGAATTTTTCTATTGCCCATTAACTAACCCTGGCCGTGAACAATAGAAATAAATATGAAAACATTTTTAGCGAAATATATACTGTCATCCTGAAACAAAAAAATCAGAAAACATTTTTAAATAAAAACTTAGATCCGCAAAAATATTATAAGATAAAACAGAATCAATGCTTCAAAGAGCTCTAAGCGTCTAACGACACCAACAAACGAGCTGATATATTGAAAGCATTGAGTAATAAAGGAGTACCCCAGAAAATAGTCAAAATAATTAGAGCTATGCACGAGGACGCAGGCCTCTCAGTTCTCCACGACAGCAACATCAGTCAACCGTTTCAAAGAAAAGCTGGAGTCAAGCAAGGATGCCCACCATGACCTCTGTTATTCACCATAGTGCTGGACGAAGTCATGAGCGAAGTATGTTCAAAGAGAAGAGGTATAACATGGAGTCTCTCACGCCAATTCGAGCATTTGGATGATATTTGTCTAATCTCGCACAAGGTCTCCAACATGCAGTCAGAACTCGAACTCCTGGAAAGATTGGCTTGCAACGTTTGACATGAGATAAATATCAAAAGAATTAAAGCCATGAGAATTAACAATACTAGCACAGACAACGTTATGCTACAGGGCCAAGTAGTCGAGTACGTCGATAGCTTGCGCTATCTAGGCAGTACTATGCAACATTCGGGCGACCGCACTCCATATGGAGAAGCCCATATATCTAGGCGTACCAAGCTAAGAATATTCAACGCTTGTTTAAAATCAACGTTACTATATAGTAGCGAAACTTGGCTTGTATCTAACACCATCACGCAAAAACTTCAGGTATTCATCAATAAATGCCTAAGAATCATTTATAGAACATTCTGGCCCAACACCATCAGCAACGCAGAAATCTGGTCTCTCACTGAAGAGGAACCCATGCAGAAGCAGATCAAAAAGAAAAAATGGGTGTGCATCGGCCATATATTGAAAAAGAAGCCCGAGAGTATAACAAGAATGGCGCTAGAACGGAATCCACAGGGCTCAAGAAACCGTGGCAGTCCAAAAAACAGCTGGATACGCACGGTCCTACAAGAACTAAGGCTTAATGACCTAACATGGAAAGGCACAAAAACATCAGCGGAGAATCGTGTCAGATGGCGTTGCTTTGTGGAAGCCATATGCTCCCTAGAGGGGTAATTGAAAGAAAAGAATCGATTTATGGCGTCAAACGTTTGATGGACGTTTAATTAACTAAAATGGTGACGTCAAGTGGCCGCCAAGGAGCTGCGATTTGACACCGTTGGATTATTTTCTATGTGGCCGCGCTAAAGAAAAGTAAAAATAGAGATTTGAAGCTCAACATTCGTGATGCCATTTCCAAGATACGAATGAGGTACTGTAAGGCCAGTCGCGACAGCCATATGATAATATTCCATTTCTAACCTTATAGCAGCATCTTGTTTTCAATATTTAAATTTAAACTTCAATTTAAAAATTTTATTTTAATTTTTAAATACTAATTTATTAGAATAGAAATCAATAAAAATTTAAATTCGATAGTAAACTCACCAATTAATAGCGATATAATGGTCATGACTAAAAAATAAAAATTCGCTATCCGTCGAAATTGTTCAAGTAAATTTTGTGGCAGAAATGTGGCGAACGTATATTTTGTCGATTTGATGCGATTTAGTTTTTGTTTCCCTTTTTTCTTCTTAATCTCCTCATCGCCACCAATTTTTATTTGCAGCCAATCATTAATAGTGCTGACACGCGAACCCTAGAATTAAAAATTTTGGAAGAAAAAAATAATTTGTCAAATTATAAAATGATTGTGTGGAATTTTAAAAATTTGTTTAAAACACACATAAATAAATAAACAACAAAGCAATTGAAATCAGTTTTAGATTACAACAGACCAGACATGAAATGTGTAATTGTGTATCGAATAAAATAATTTAGCAAAATAAACAGAGTCTTTTAAGTTCAAATTTCTTTTTGGAATTTAATGCAAACATTTTGGACAACATTTTGTGAATGATAATTTTCAAATATGCTCTGCGTACAGGCTTTATCAATTACATATGGGCTTAACCGTGGCCGTATCTTTACGAAAATCGTCCTATGCGTTAAATCTGCCAATCTTGACATTAATTTTATTGTAGCGTGGGATAAATGCCCTTTCGCACTGCCTTATACATACATAATTGATCATTACAACCCTTCAGTCGGGATTACGACCTAGTTTCTGACACCACTTATGTTGTGTGTGTTAATTTTATACATGAGTGAAGAACCTATAGTTTAAAGTCGACTCCGAACGACAAATTTTTTGAGAAACCTTTTTAAACAATTTTATTTACCCTCAGAGTTTTTGCTAGAAATCTGCTGAATGGAAGTCACCGAAGAAATATTTTTGTTCATATTTTCGTTTTGATGTCTGACCTGGGGTTTGAACCGATTGTCGCTTGACGATGGCGACTGCAATCTATATCCACAAGGTCAAATTCTTCATGTTGAGGACAGTTGGCTACGGCCATCCTATCATGCAGTAACCATTTTCCCTTATAAACGTAACAAGTGGAAGCTAACTAAGCCTAGATCGAATGTAGAAGAAAGCAAACTACATCGTTGGGGTCTTGAATTGGAACGCAGAGACTATGCGGATATTGCCATGATCTCAAAATTTTGCGAACTAAATATATTAAAAGCTCGAATACAAATTTTAATAAAAATAAGCCGAACAAGCCTTATTAAACCTAGCTTTATCCATTTTGACATGGATAGCATTTTACTATTTTTGGAATACAGCTATTATACCAATCAGTGTATATCGTCTGTACTTGGAGTCCCCGTAGTCTAGTAGGTAGTGTGTTTCCCCCGATATATTGAAAAATTTTTATTCTGGGTGAGTTCCTATCAGCAGCAGTCTTTTGGCAAAAACTCTAAGAGTAAATAAAATTGCCATGAAAAGTTTCTCAAAAAACTGTCGTTCGGAGTCGACTTTAAACTGTAGGTCCCGACACTCATGTAGAAAAAATTAACGCACACAACATATGTAAGTGGTGCGAGAGCTAGGTCGTAATCCTGACTGAAGGGTTGGTTGTAATGACCAATTATGTATGTATGTAGGTATGTATGTCCACCGAGATCGTACAATTTAACCTCGTTAGACTTTTTTTGAGATTTCCTTAAGCCGCAGGTGTATGCTACAGCAACAGGAGCCCTCCAAGCCAACATAATTCATGCCATTGGTCAAACTCAGCAAATTTAAACACCAGAATCAAGGAAAATATATGGATGACGTTCCGAATTTATATTCATTTTTAATCGTAGAAACCTCTTTACAAAATGAAGTGATTTTAATAATGTCTTCTAACAAAGTGAAGCTTAAAATGTTATCTTCAAGCTAAGCGTAGTTTAATCAATAAGATATTAATTTGACTTCAATTCTTATATCATCTTGTAAAACTAAGCTCGTAGTTACAATTAATCCTATGATGATTGGGTTCGATTTCTGAGAGTCTTTGAACCCCTTTCCATAAAAAAAAAATTTATATTTTCGTGTAGTCCACTGGTGTAATTGGGCTTATGGTACCTAATAATAATCCAATACAATAAAATCTTACAATACTTTTTAAGAGAAAGGCAAACAAAATAACTACAAAAGAAATTTAAACTTAAATTACCCTGTAATTAAAAATTAACTTAATAGGAAAAAACACATAAAAAATCAAAAACTTGTTTGTTTTAAGTGTACAATTGTACACCCAATTAAGTATTTGAAGATAAATTTGACGAATTTCAAATTGTACTTAAATTACAGCAAAACTATTTTCATAATAATGTTTCCATGATTACTGTGCAAAAGCAAAAATTATTAATTTTTATTTGTTTAAAACTTATTTATAACAAAAATCTTGAGTAATTGTGTTAATTGATTTGATATTTTTCTCAAGTTTCATTTCACTTCAATTTGTTTTAAAAATAATATCAAATTGACTTTGAATAAAAAATAAAAACAAAAACAGAAAGAAGAACATTTAAAATCGTTAAAATTAAAAACAGACACAGAAATTGTTTTTCTATGCATTATTTAAATAATACAATAACAATAACAATATTACAAAAATATTTATTTTACAAATTAATACGAGTATGATCACGAAATATTATTTCCAATAATAAGAATACAAAAAATTCGAATGATTATGATTTCTTTGCATAGTTCGGAATGAAAAGAAATGAAGTTGGTGGAATCCAACTCTACGTTGCTCTATACCACTGTAAATATTTTGAAATAATTAGCATCTTTGGTCAGAAGAGGTTCCATTTAGGCCAGCATTTAGGCCCATTGTGATACCACAATTACTTCTACCCGAGCGTCAAGTATTCCCTAAAGAAAACAATCCAGGGTCCAAAAATAAATCATGTTATTACAGCAATCTTTATATAAGAAAGCTCGGTCAACGATGTCAGAAAATAAGAGATCAAAAACCTTCGTCTCTCCATGACAAGAGCAGGGCACTGGCACATAGATGTTAAAAAGCGGGCGAACTCACTTGTAGCGGTACAGAGAATGGCTGCATTGCGTATCACGTCGGCATATCGTACGGTGTCTGCCCCAGCCGTAATTGTGATAGCAGGTATAATCCCTGTGGATCTGCTGGCGGCAGAACGGATGGAGATTTATAGGGTGAAATCGGCTGGAAATCAGATAACCAGTCACTTCAGGGAAAACACCATTTTAAATTGGCAACGACGATGGAACGATAAAGATAGAGGAAGTTGGACGGCGAGACTTATTCCGGACATAAGGCTATGGATTGGTCGGAAATTTGTAGAGGTAAATTACTACGTCACACAGATGCTATCGGGTCAGGGATATTTTAGAAAATATCCGCACAGAATGGGCAAGGCCGCCTTCCCTTACTGTCTTTACGAGGAAGGGGGGTAATTGATGATGCAGAGCACACTGTTTTCGAATGTGCACGCTGGCAGAGCTATCGCTCTGCACTGACGTCGATAGTCGGGACGATCACGGCCGGTAACATTGTCGGGGTAATGATCGCGAGTAAAGAAAATTGGACCTCAGTGGCGAATTAGGGAGGCTGCGGAACATGTGGGCTCGCCGGCATAGATGAAACTGGCACACATGTCAAGCGAAATTCGAATCAGGGACCTGGACGAAAGGAATAGTGGAGACACTTGATGTCTCTTCAATTTTCGACACGCAATCCGGACGTGGATATGAACACGCAGTGGCCAAAGGGCCAAAGGGACTCCACTCCGAAGTAATACCACCGTAGTTCCAGAGTGGGCACAACAAGTCCACGAGAGGAAGAGGGGATTTAGTGGCCCCACACACGGAGGATGTAACGACTTCCTCTATGGTGTGGTCTTGTACATTTACCCCTTCTCGGCGTAAAAAAAAGGCGCTTGCACATCAGGTGAAAGACAATCTCTTCCTCCTCCGGAATGTCGAGTCTTTTGTCATGCTTACTAAAAGGATAGCGGCCCGTAAGGATCACTATCGTGCCATGAACAACCATGCGATTTAATAACAGAAGTAAATCAGTCCTCTTCTTATCCACACGGATCCAGCAGAGTCTAGCAAAATTGCATGTATCCTCTTGCTGAAAACTAGATTGAGTGTAGTATGATATGCAAATTAACTGAAGCATTGGAAATATTTATGCCTCGTAATACATATATCGCAAGTTAAGAGCTCCATACCTGCTCTGAGCAGTTCACTAACAATGCAATTTCTAAAGATATCCCAATGTCCCGGAACCCAGAAAAAAGTTATCTTTGACCGCCTGGCTGTCCGGGTTAATCAAGAGATTTAAAAAAAATTCTGTAAATCTGCAATTATTACGTCGCTTTCAAAATTGCCATTGAAAAACACTGCAGTGGTCAGGCAGCCTATAAGAAAGTTTAATATAAGAACCCTTATTAATAAATGTCCCACTGCCCATCCTGTCACTTACTTTTGAGCCATCAGTGTAAACCTCAAAAGTTCTATTTGGAACCCCAAGGTCTTTAGACCAGAAATCCCTATTTGGAATTCTAAAATCGAATGTTTTATTTAGCTGTAAGCGATCATATAATCGATTGGCATATAATATGTTATCGTTTACATTCCTTAGCCAGGATTATGGCCTGAGCTCTTACATCACCCGCGTTGTGTACGTTAATTTTATGTCCAAGTGACAATGATAACTAGATTTGAGAATCTTTTTTCTTGGCAATTAGTTTACTCTTCGATCTTTTGACAGCAGACTGATGAGATGGACAAGGGGACTTCGCGAAAGAAATTTTTTTATATTTCTCTTTTTCTAAGAGGTTTGAACTCTCGGGCTTTCTTCTGTTAAACTAAAATACTAAACTAGACAGAAGATTTTTTTTGAAGTCGGAATGACTTTCTTGGTTACTAATCGATGGGCCTATTTTTGTCATGAAAAGGTGCCATAGTTCTGTTTATTGTACTTCCTTCAAACAACGGACGTCGAATTGTCCCTATAATATCTCCTCCAAGCCTTTTGCCATGCCAAGCTTCAGGATGTTGTTCGACGTCAACAAAAACAATTCCCTGTATCTTCCTGGGATGCATTAATGCTTCACGAATTAAAAAAATGTGCTCTGATGATTCATTCCCATTATCACAGAATCTATATGATGGGATCGATCATGAATCCCATGATCCCCATGAATGGAAATCATTCTGAACAATTGCAGTCTAAATTTACAGTGCCAGAGTCATAGAAGAGTACGAGCCACTTATAGCATCGATCAACATCCGCTTCTGAAGTGGATCTATTTCTCGGAACTCAACAGCGAATTGCAGTAGAGATAATAATTAATAATTATAATTAAAGATTAAATGTTAGATGCCCTGATAATCTAGTGAGTAGTGTGCATGAGGATCGTGGGTTCAATTCCCACTACAGTCTCTGGTATGTTACACTATGCAGAGCCTAATGCCTAAGCTACTCAGTTCGTAATAATTATGATATAATTTTTAATTGTATAGTAATTAATCAATAAATATATTAACTGATTCCTACCGATAGAGGTTAAGGACTTATTTGGACCAATGATGGGCAAATTGAACGTAAAAAGAAAAGTATTTGTTTAGAACATTTGTGAGATCATTTTAAGAGCAATTGGCAATATATTTCGAATTATGTTTGTATGGACGTTTTTAAACTCATAGGGACCATATGATATGACCATTCTATGGGTATAATGGATGTGTACAATATACCCCAATTTATCTATGACGTAGGGTATATTGAAACTAAATAAACCAAATACTGAAAATAAATTAAATAAATACGGAATAACATTAAAATTTAAATTTAAATTGTTTAACATACACGCGTACGCAAGCACTAAAATGGGGGTCAGAAAGTCAAACAAAAAAATTTTACGTGGCTCCTAAATTTTTCATAAATTCAATAAATACAGAATATTTAGCAGAAATGTGACAGCAATTTTTTTGCAATTCAAAATATATTGAGAAATTATTTTTTATATCATTAAGTCATACGGTTCATTGTGCTTTTATTGAAAAGCTGGAGGAGGACGAATCAATTTTTTTAAAAGATTTTTAAATTTAAAATTTTTTAATTATTTCAGTTAAGTGGAAATGTTTGAATTGTCATATTGTCTATGTCTTGTACATAAATAATGTGATGAAAAAAAGGGTTCACTTATTCGCAATGTGCGGAAAACGCCATGATTGAATACCATCAGTGATGGAAAGATACGAAGAGCTGTTAAAGGCTAAAAGCTTAAATCACGTCGATAGTGTCAAGCACATGTAGTCGCCGTAGTCTAGTAGGTAGTCTGTTGCCTTATTAGTCGTGGAACCTCGTTTCAGCTCAGACATCGTGATCAAGACGAAATATCAAAAAATATTTCTTGGGCTATTTGCTACCAGCAGCATGGAAATTATGGACTATCCAAGGTCTCCCTAAGCATAGAATCATAATTGTAAGCTATTCCGCTAATGTACTGCTCAGAACGGGTACGACACTGGAAAACTCCATATGTGTTCTACCATTTGGTGTACTCTTAGGCACAATTAGATGAGAAATAAGGAAAAAAATCGTGTTTAACGCTTCCTGGATATCTAAGTTCAGAAAAGGCGAAACATTTCATTCACTCACAAACTGATTCTTCATTATGTGGTCTAATACGGGGCCGGGCCGCACACGTTGGGACTGGTTGTACAACTTGATTATTTTGTACAAACAATTGTACAAATTTTGATTTTCATTCAACCGACAACCAATACGATACTACAATAAGAATTTATAAGTAAAGTTGGTTGAAAAATCGAAACGAGTGAAGAATACGACCAACTTATTTTTTCTAACCGCAACGTGTAGAGGCCGCTTAATAGGAAGGCATGCCCGCAGCTAAATACCCCCTAACTTGACTTCAGTATAAACTGCAACTCGGAGAAGGAGAAAAAGCACGCCAGTCACTTAGTGTGTCCCTGCCTAGCAATCACGCAAACACGTGATTCTTTGGTGGGAACAACATTATTGACAGCCTTGATGGAATTGTTGCACTTTAGGATACGAATCCAGTTGGTTTAGACTAGAGGCCAGTTTCTAATGAATATGAAATATTGTGTAAAAACACAATAAACGCAACGCAGCAAACGCAGTAATTTTGCAATTAGGTACGCGCTGCATGCGCGTTAATTATAATAAAGACAGCAGCAATAAAGCATAAACATAACAAATGCATGTTTACTGGCCCACCATAATATTCAATGCCCAACTCTGGTCAGATACAAACTAACAACCAATTGAGAGGGGAATAAAGAGACGCAAGCGGGGATGGCTTGGGCACACTCACAAAGAAAGCCATAGACTGGAACCTCCAGGGAATAAGGCGAATGGGAAGACCATCACATAGACTGGAAACGCCAAATCACAACCGAACTACGTCTACAGTGGAACGAAGTCAAACATAGCGCTGAGGATTGAGCTCATTGGAATAAACTTGTTACAGTCTTATGCTCCTTAGAGGAGTAAAACGAACATATAACGAATACAAAATAAACAGTTTATTTTCAGTTTATCAATGGTGTCCCTGAAATATTTTTCGCCTTATGTTTCATACATCGCGTTTTTAAGACCTCGTTTTCATGCATGTTATTGTATTGACAGCATTAATCCTCGCATTGCTAGCACAAATCCTCCCACTGTGAGCATTAATTCTCTCATTGCAGCGAACATAAATAGAAATTAGCCTAAAAGCGAAGCGACAGAATCTTTGCGCTGCCTTTTTAAATAATCGCTTACATATTTTCTATTTTTGAGAGATTGCTGCGTTTGTGGTGTTGCGTTTATTGTGTTTTGGCCTAAGTAAAAACCCCATTTGTTCTTTATGTGAAGAAAGGCCACCCAACCTAAAACCTAACATTTTTTACGCACTGCACCGAAAAAGCTATTTTTCATATCAATAGGAGTTAGTAACTTCGAGCTGAATATTAAAGCATTTTAATAAACTGCTAATCTGTTTCATTTAAAGGGTTTAACAATGTTTTTTTTTTTATAATAAAATTTACCTTATGCCACTTCCATGACACACTATCCTTAACAAAACTTCTTGTGGTATCCTCATTTTTATGCCATAATGGTACACCGCATGCTGCTGCAGTATTAACGCGTCTATAACCGGTGTAATGGTCATGGCGCGCCACTAAATTCATGATTTTTTTCACAGAAAAAAAAGGAGACGCAATATTTCACTTTCTTTTGTTGTAACACACACAATTTGTTTTTGCTTTTATTTTATTTTGAAATATTCGCACATGTATGTATGTTTTATTAATTTTTTTTTTAATTTTTAATTAAAGGAAATATGTTTTTAATAAGAATTAATTTTAATTTAAAATTTTTTTCTTTTGTTTTATATTGTGATGGTAAATAAAATTTTTATTTCCGCAAAAAATTTCACTTTATTATGCAGGCGTGTTAGGCGTATCATTTGTTGTTGTAATTAAATTTAAACTAAAATTTTTTAATTTTTTTTCGTGATTTTATTTTTGTTTTCCTTTTTTTTTTTTGTTTAAGCCATTAATTGTTTAAAAAAAACATGATTACTTTGCCTTTTAATCCTAAACAATACGAAGAGTGTTTTGAGATTAAATTATTTCAGCTTAAAGATACTAAATATCATTCACTTTTGAAAGAGCCGGCTTACAAGTTTACAAAAAGACGATCTTGTTAATACTGTTTTTGGTTTTGTTTTTTTTTTGCTCGTTGCCGTAATCAAAGCCAAAACTATTTATCGCACACGAAATAATGTTTTTTTTTCGTCGAATTTAAGCCATTGTTTGGTATTTTTTTTTTTTTGTTTTCTACAACTACAGCTCTGTGGCAAAATATGGGTCTGTCTGTAGTAAGGCTTTCAATCTACTGCTACGGGCTGTAGAAAATCACAAGTCAGCATTAAGTTACTGAAACGAACAGCAATAACGGTTAAATATCTATACATTTCGTTTATACGTTTGTTTGTATGTTAATATTTTTATTTTTAGCAATTGTATCGCTTCGTTGTAGCCATTAGATGCGCGAATTCATTGAATGTGTGTGGTGGTACTCTTATTTACAAAATGTATTTACGTCTCTCTCCCTTTATATACGAGTACATTTATCTCCCAGATATTTACATTTGACGCTATACAGCTCTTATTATTGTTTACTCTATAAAGTATGACTTCTTTAACACTTTTTCAATTATTTTTTTAATTTTTTCTTTTTTGTTGTTAAATTTATAAAATTTTGCACACTCGATTTGTTTTATTCATTGACACTTTACTTTTCCTCTTCGGCGTTTCTTTATTATTAAAATTATTGTATATTTATTTACGGATCTATAAACGGTCATTGTTAAAACATTAAAACATTGTTGTGTTATTGAGTGGTTCAATTGATAAGTGATCTAAAGAGTTCAAAATTATTTATTTGCCGGATTTTTCTTATTTGTTTTTTGAGCAGCATTGCAGACAAAACGCATATAATTGCCAAAAATCAATTCAATTTCGTTAAAAGCCGTATAAAAATTATATACACTGAGCGCCAAAAGAGAGTAAACGCTACTGAAATAATTCATTTTCTTAGGATAGCGAGAAAAGTAAATGAGAATAGTCGAATAAATAAAATAAAAATAACAATTCATGATAAAGGAACTTTTTTTTATACTTAAGAACAAAACTGTTTTATACTTAAGAACAAAAGTCTTGACTCACTTATGGCGCTCAGTGTAAATCCACTAACACACTAGTGGACAGTCTTCCAGTTCATCCATTGATCACATTAATCCCCTGTTTCTGTAACACAAATGATTTCATACGAACGTCTATTTGAATGGAGTGTTTTTTGTGATTTCCACACAAACAGATATTAGTCTAAAATCGTTTGTCTTACAAAAACAGGCCCTAAGTCTTCAGTCTAGTCAATAGCTCACCTATCAACCACACTAAGTCATTAGACTAGTGGTTACTCTGACAGTTCACGCATCGATCACAATAGGTTAGGTTAGGTTAGAGGACGTATATTTGTCAATTAATACAAGTACAGTACCCGGAGGTCGAATTGACACATTGTACAACGTCCTAGTTTCTCACACCACTTACGTTGTGTGTGTTAATTTTATACATGAGTGGTGAGACCTACAGTTTAGAGTCGACTCTGAACGACAGATTTTTGAGAAACTTTTTCATGGCAATTTTATTTACTCTCAGAGTTTTTACCAGAAATCTGCCTGCTGCACTATTCAGCTTTAGGATATTGTACAGAGTCAGTTCATGCCTAAAACTTTACAAGTATCCCTCCTTTCCTTCTGAAATTCATTATCAGCGCATAGGTTCGAAGTATGTCTTCTGATGATTAGTTTTCCTTAGAATCTATCTCATCAGTGGCGCAAAAGCTAGAGATGTTTGGATCGTTATTTTTTCCAAAACACCATTAGAACTTGGTGCTCTGAATAAAATAGCCATACAATGCTATGAGATGGCTATTGCCGACTGAGCGAATACCATAAAGAAACCCTTGAATATGAAAGAGTTGACTATCTGTGCCTTAACCGTTTTCAAAACCGAATCAATAGAAAGAACGATTTTGGAAAATGTTTCGCAACAAAATGAATTGAATAATCTAGAGGACATATCCTCTTTAAAGAGAGGCACCATTCTTTGGTGTATAGATATGTCAAAATAATATGGGTATTGGGACAGGAGTTAAAATTTTTAATCACGGAATCAAGTGTTTCGAGAAAAGAAAGAAACTCGCAGCAGGAACACACGCCGTAGAAAGATACACTGAGTTCGACATGTACACTTGCATAAAAAAGGTGGGCCAAAGTGACAGTCTGGCCACCACCCACGCACTCGGCATTTATGTGCCTAACTCAAAGATAGTATCGGGACTATCTGAGAAAGCAGTATCAGCCAGTAGGGAAATAGGTTTCTCCTCTGCTAGATCCCCTATCATGTGGGAATTCGCGATATTGAGCAGGCAGGTAAGCTTCCACACTACTGCTTGGGCCAGAAGAGATGTTTGGAAAGGTATACGTAGCTAAAGGGAAGTTTAATAGAGGCAAAGAGTCTTCTCAATCAAAACTTTAGTTGGTAAATTCCAATAAGATGAAATTAGAGTCATCAGACTTTCGTATACCACGACTGCAGAAGTTGGATTTTATACAAAAAGTAAATGTTTCAATTTTCATAAGCAAAAATGGAGATGATGAGCTCCAAATGGCTAGGGAATTTGTCTAAGCGACATTGAGACTCTTCCAAACATATTCTCTCATATTCTCATAATTATTTCTGTGCTTTGTTTCAGTTTCATTCATCGAATTCGAATCAAGGAATTCCAGAATATAGTTTTCAAATCACAAAACCACGATAAAAAGCATATTTTGTTGTATATCCCTGGGTTCGAATATGGTTTGGTTCAATTTTTAGTCAAATTTTATTTAGGTTAGGTTAGAGTGGTAGCCTTGATGCCAAAAGCTCTCTTGGGCACGCGTAGCGACCTGTTGTGACGCCACAGGTGAACGCAGTCTCAAGTTCTCCAAATCAGGGGAGAAGAAATTGGTCAGCGCATGCAAGGACGTTGGAAAACCAGCCCGATCTGATTAACGAAGGTATATCCTTGATATCAATGGATAATTATTCTTTTATAGGTTTAAACGTAAAGCGAGAACATTGTAGTGTACTTATCTAATCATAGAGTAATCAGGTAATTTATTTGGACCTTGCACGCATCTTTCTGCGCTCACGCTTCAACCTACGCATTCGCTTCTTACGTCAAGCTGTCAAGGATTGGGAAGCCAAGTAACCTATATCTGCACCTCGCAGGAGATAGGCATTCAAAAAGAAAGTGGACAACAGTCTCCTCTTCCTCAGCGAAACTGCACCCACAGCAGAAGTCGTTAGATGCATTCTCTCCGCATGTTTTCCCATAACACAATGACCCATAAGCACGGCCACAGAGATTGAGATGATGTCACTACCAAGTCCGAGTAACTGGTTGGTGCGCCTTCTATCCATCGAGGGCCAAGTGGGCCTAGCTGTGAAGCAAGACTCCTCATTGACCCAGGACAGGTTGGCGTCTCGAAAGAATTTCCGCGCGATGGCCAGCTTGACCGAGGTAAGTGGCAACCCCAAGTCGACTGAAGAAGATTCCGGAAGTAGTGCACCAATCCTAGCGAGCTCGTCGGCTTTGCAGTTTCCCGGAATATTGCTGTGCCTGGAGACCCAGATAAGTGTGACACTGAAGCGCCCAGAAAAAAGATTGAGACAACGGCGACATTCCCTGACGACCCTGAAGTTATTCACAACGTTCGACAAAGATCTTATGGCAGCCTGACTATGAGAAAAGATCGAGATGCGGGTAACACCGTGGACTAGGATCTATTGAGCAGCCCGGTAGATGGCCATTACCTCCGTCTGAAACACGCTACAATAATCCGGCAGTTGGAGGGAAATGTTCAGGTCCAGTTTCCCGAAGTAGATTTCGCTACCCACTCTGCTATCGAGCTTAGAGCCATCGGTGTATACATCCAGGAGTTCCGGGTGGACGATCATGTCGGGGGCCCAGTCGCCCCTGCTCGAGATCAGGAAGTGTAACTTTTCTTTAGTCCTCAAAAAATTTATTGACCTTTAGTACTATGTATACATCGCATAACACTAAAACATTAAAAACTTTATTTAATTATTTATGATTGATGAATTTTAAATTGCCCTACTGCCTCGAAAAATCATTCATTAAGTAACCATATACTAAGTAAAAACAAACAATTCCTACAGTAGCTAGTAAGCAGTCCATCACATTTATGAAAAAAAAAAATACAAACAAAAATTGTTTATTTTAAACTTTTAAATTTCCTTGCCAAAATGATGTTTTTGTTGTTGTTGTAATTCAATAACATTAATACATTTTATTGATCTTAGTTATTGGGGTTTAAATTTTTTCTCGTTTTAATTTAAAACGATTTTTATGGGCTTTTCATTAGCACTTTATGATGCTGATATTAACGATGACAATGACTTGATATTTTTCTTTTTTTTTTATATATGATATCTACATACGTGTGTACGTACCATAGATATGGAAATGGGCACAACAGAATATTTGCAGATGTTTTAGATTTTGCAGGGCAAGAAAAAAAAAGCAAAAATGATGAATTGAATAAAAATTGAATTTAATTTCTATTCGACTACACACATGATTTGGAATAATTTTTTTGCCTTTTTCTTTTAGTGTTTTTTAAAATTTCATAAAATGAATGAATTTTAACACAATATCGTATTAGAATAGGCAATAATGAGTATAACAAAAGAATTCATTTAATAGCTGAAAACACGTACAAAATAATTTCAATTGGCAACATTCAAAACACATAACGAATATGATTTCCATTCATAAATTGAAATCCTATTAACAGGTGTTTTTAATTTATGGGTATTTCGTTCGATAATTAATTTAAAACATGATGTGAATATAATACAATTAGCAACATGGATTTCCTTAAATCTAACAAAACAAAAATCCGTACCATATTTAGGCAGTGAAAGCTTGATAATCTTGGTTTCGATAACTTCCTGGATTTGTTTCGTATTCATCAAGAAGAAGAAGATAGACTTAACTTAACTTAATTGATCATTACAACGCTAGTGAGGATTACAACCTAGCTTCTCACATCACTTATGTTATGTGTGTTCCTTTATACATAAGTAGCGGGAGCTACAGTTTAAAGTCGGCTCGGAACAACAGATTTTTAAGAAATTTTTCACGGCAATTTTATTTACTGTCAGAGTTTTTGTCGGAAGACTGCTGAGGGGAAGTCGCGCGCAGATGTATTTTTTCATATTTCTTTACATTCGAGTTGTCAGGGCTAGGATTTGAACAGAGCCCTCGCATCTAATAAGCCAACGCACTACCTACTGGACTACGGCGACTTTATAACCATTTTCTTCTCTTTAACATTTACTACCACCTACTCTTTTGCAGACGACAGTAACATTCGTCATTCATATTATTTCGTTCGTAGACCGTGTCGTTTCGAAATTGAGGTGAACAAGTACGGACAATCTCCGAACAGGGTCAAGTAAATAGGGTCGAAAGATTCAGTAATATTTACTGACCGCGATCATATTGGTGAGTAAGAAGCACTAGACGTTCTTATGCGAGATTTATTCGAAGTTGTGGTATTTTTTTATTTTGGGATTCTTTCACTCGTTATCGAATAAGTATTTCTCGTGTTTATTTTTTTTTTTCTACAAAACTCTCCTAAAAAATCGATTTGCAAGATATCGGGTACCACCATTAGAAAAACTCATACAATTGAAATAATTGTAGATGCGAATATATTTCGACCACGAGCTTCTGGTCATGAAAATTCAACACGATTTTCGCTGAAATCTGTAAATTTTTAATTGTCGAAAGAAGTATTCAAGGGTTTCGGTTTTTAAGGCCGTGCAAGTAACACTACACTCCAACAGAACTCCTTACTATTTACCGCTTTTATAACCGTCCTAAAATAAAACACAACTGTCATGTATAGGCAGGCGCTTAAGAGTCTACTGTAAGGCCTTTCACATGTTGAGAAGACCATTAGACGAAATTGTAAAATATACACTTTACTAGAATTGCCCGGGTCATAGGAAAGTGCGGTTAAATTAAAAGATAAGGTCCCACTTATACTGGCATTTAGACCCATTGTGTTACCACAATTAATATTCAACCCATGCAACAAATACTCACTAACGGAAATCGATGTGAATCCAGAACAAATCTAGCCATTGCAGCAGTCTTTATATTGGAGGTATAAGCAGGGCACTGACACATGATGAGAAAGATAGTCTCTTACGCCTCCTCAGTTTCACAGCTCCTACAGAATTCTTTCGACGGTATGCCTATTGGCGTGCTTTCCAATAGAACAATGGCCTGCGAGATTCACAATTGTGCGATTTATAACCATAAACTTTAAAGACAGAAGTCGTCTTTTCATTTATATAATTCCAGCTATGTGTCTAGCAATATTGCACATACCTTCCTAAGTCCAATTCAATTGTACTTCCCTGTAAAATGAGTGGATAACACCTAAGTTTACCAGAGGCAACTTTGATTACCAAAGCTAACTTGAGCACGCATAGCAGTCCATTGTGAATCCATGGGTAAGCGAAGTCCCTGTAATGACCGAATTCCACCAAACTCATCAAAGAAATTGTGCAGGCGCCGCACACTAAAGCACTGCAAACATATGATGGAAACTATCCTGAAAGTTTATTAAACAAAGCTATACCCTTGATATCAATACATAAATTTGTTAAGCTGATAAGAAATGGAGAGCCCAACCACCTAAAACTGCAGCTTATAAGAGATGGGCATTGACAACGAAAGTTTCCATCTCTTCAGCAGACCCACAATCTGTAAGCATTGCCACTGTGATCGAGATAACATTTCGATGTAAGATGTCAGCGATTGAGAGCTAAACCAGTTTATCAGTGATGCGATTTCCGACGACATCCATATATATTCCGGTAACCCATATAAGAGTTACCTTTGATCCAATATTTCCCAGAAAAATATTAGATATTCAAGGACAAGAGCGAACATCGAAGAGACATTTGTTAGGGAACTTTATCGACACCTGGCTTTTTGAGACAGTCAAGAGTTTTTCTTAGGAAAATCCTACTACTCAACAATCGTTAAGAAACATATACTTGGGAAAGATTGGTGAAAAGCGAATGTAAATCTCTAAATATAAGTTATAACCAAGTAGAGCGCATAGCCAATGCGGTGGAGAAAAATTTACTCACGCTCTATATATTTTTCATAAGATTTTATTCGTCTATTACGGCAAAATATGTATATTAAATGTGTATGTAGAGTGATTTAAATTTGAAGACGCCTTAGCCGTAGTATGTAGAATGTCGACTTACAACAGACGCGAGCCCATGCTTCAACCCCCATCTCTGACATCTCAAAATGTAAAAAAAAAAATTTCAGTGACTTCCTCTGGGCAATTTTCTGCCATAAACTCTGAAAATAAGTAAAATTGCAATGAAAAGTTTCTCAAATCTGTCATTCGGAGCCGACGTTAAACTCTAGATATCGCAACTCATGGAGAAAATTAACACACACAACATGGTGGTGGTGATGTTAGAAGCTAGGTTGTAATCCTGATTAAAGGATTGTAATGACCAATTGAGTAAGGAAGCAAATAGGGATATAATAATTCCTCGCTTAGTACCATTGAAACTTATGCAATCATGATTTTTGCTTCAACCTGTACTGAAACTATTTCGATAAATGAATTCCTCTTTCAAGTATCCCCCTATTAAATGCAAAAAATTGTACTTCGTACCCTAAATATACTTAAAGAAATTCGTTTAAATGCACCCGCTTTGTGACGACTTTTCTTTCAAAAATGGGTCCTGTTCACTGGCGCCCACGTTCGTGCTATTAAACCTTTATGGATTTTTTATGTGGACATGTTAAGTGATAGAGTTGTGCTGATAAATAACAACTTTTTAGTTATTAGAAGCTAACTCAGGTAATAGATTGGACAGCGCAATACAATTTCATAGAATGTTTCCTTTTGGTTTCATTTTCCTCGAGGCAGCATGCTGCACTCTGCCGCATTCAGAAAACTTTACCAACTTGGGCAACACAATCTCCGATAATTGATTCCTGATAGAAAACCTACAATCCATCAATGTTGGCCATTCGTAATTTGTAAAGCAGGTCTCGGGCGAGTAAACGATCTGACTCTCTGCCTAGTTAATACTGCAATAAAGCTCTTGACTATGCCTATAAAGTCTGCCGCAGATCCATTTTCTTCAGCAATTTCTTCTTGATACCGAAGTATGAAGTCGCCGTGGTATGGTAGGTAGTGTGTTGGCTTATTAGACCGTAAGGCGACGATTCAAACCCCAGGTCAGACATCTCGAACAAAATGAAATCCGAAAAAATATTTCTTCGGCGACTTCCTCTCAGCAGATTGCCATGAAAAGTTTCTCAAAAATTTGTCGTTCGGAGTCGACTTTAAACTGTAGGTCCCACCGCTCATGTATAAAATGAACACACACAACATGGGTGATGTGAGAAGCTAAGTCGTAACCCTGACTGAAGGGTTGTAATGGCCAATTATGTGTGTATGTTATGAATGATACCGAAGTAACACAGGGGTCCAACAAATTACAACTTTGTGTACCACAACGAGCTGCAGAAGATGATCAAATGTTAATGGCACAAAGATAATGCTATCTGCGTGAATGGCGTGTGACTATTTGCTCTCAGGTGCGGGATTTCGATACATGAATTCCGCGCCTATAATATCTGTCCTACAAGCATTTTTTAAAGTGCTTATATCCGGGGAATACTGTATTGTAAATAGCTGGGATATATGTATACCCTAATAACTTAAGCAGTATTTTGTTAGGTCTTATGTCCTATACCTTAAGTTCTATGACCAAGGGCCAGCATTACAACTTTCCGTTAAAGTTGGATTTAGTTAAAGGTAACTTTAACTAAAGTGAACATTAAAGTCACCTTTAACTTCTTTTTGTTATTACAACCTATAGACAAAATAAAGTTAACTTTTTCAAAAATATGGCAGTACCGGAGCAATATCGATGGAACTGTCAATTAAACAAGTGCTTTAAGAACGCAGTGGCAATGATGTGACTTTTTATTTGTTTATAAATATGTTGAGGTTTTCATTTTTTTATATTTGTGTTTTTTGTTTTAAAATAAATATAATGAATATGCCAATATCCATCTTAATTTGAAAAACTATTAATTATTATTATTAAAACTTGCCGTTAAAGTTTAATTTAGTTAAAGGTAAATTTAGCTAAAGTGAACTTTAAAGTCACATTTAACTTCTTTTCGCTATTACAATCTACAGATAAAATAAAGTTAACTTTTTCAAAAATATGCCAGTGTCGGAGCCAATGTCGATAGCACTGCCAACTTGTTTTTATATTTGCTCATTTTGTTTATATTTGAAGTTGTTATATTGAAAATAATATGTATATAATATGGCAAGTTCTAAAATAAATTTAACTTTAAATGTTAGAGGAGGGATGATCCTCCCTTTATCTTAAAGCTTACTTCTACCTTATTGTCCTCTTAAAATAATGAAAAATTATTTATCTGCCCTTTAAAATCCACCCTTTATTTAACGGCAAGTTGTAATAATGGCCCTTAATGTATTAACGTTTTTTTTCATGTTTATATTTGAAGTTGCCATATTGAAAATAATATAAATAATATGTTAAGTTCAAAGATAAAGTGAACTTTAAAAGTTAAAGGAAGGATGATCTTCCCTTTAGCTTAACGCTTACTTTTATCGTATTGTGTACCTTTAATAATGGAAATCAATTTATTTGCCCTTTAAAATACTGCCTTTAGTTAACAGGAAGTTGTAATAATGACACTAAATATGACTATAAAATCATTAAAAAACTGTAGAGAGGTAATGTTAAGTTTAGCAATTTCACGCTAAATGTTAATGGTATTGCAAATTATAAAAAATAATACATTTTACTGAGTCAAATATCATATACATACATATGTATGTACATATGTACGTGCACATATAATACAGTTTATTATCAGTAAAAAGAAAGAAAGAAAAAAGCAAGTGCCTGACTATGTACGAGTACAAATTTCCCGATCAAGTACTTCCCGATAATTTTGCACCTAAAAATTTATTTCTTTGCACTTAAAAATTATCGAACGGAGTAAAGAATATAAAGAAAAAATAGATAAAATAAAAGAAAAAAAAACGATAAGACTTTCTTTAGACAATTTCACAAATCATAGCGACTGATGATGATATTCATCAACATGTGTACATACAAAAAACTGTTACGGCATGTTAATCAATTTTACTGACATTCTAAAGCAAAAGCAAAATGAAAAGCTTGTCAATCATTTTATAGCCAGGCCAACTTTGAAGACCAACAATCTCTTTAAAAGTTGTAGATAACTGGGCAATTAATTACATTTCAAGTTTAAAACAAACAAAAATTTCTCATATTTATTGGAAGAATCAAAAACATAAAATACACAAACACACGTTGTTGTTATTGTAGTTTTTTTTTTGTTATTTAACGATTCGTTTAACCTTTTCGAACTTTCCACCGCATCATCAACTATGTATACCATACACACACACATCTACATAACTAAATACATAGACAGACATTTTGACTTTCATTCATATCCAAAATATCCAATAAATTTTCGTTTTTTCATTTGTTTTCTTAAATGATTTTCGAAAATTACATTTTAAAAGTTGAAAAAACTTTTTTTGTTATTGTTGTTATTGTTTTTTTTTATAATTTTCATTCCGTTGTTTTCTTTTTTATCTTTTCTAATTAGTTTTATAAAACGAAACCGTTCTTTTTCATTTTCTTATGCGGAAAACTTAAAACGCTTTTAACCGTTTTATTTCAAACCAACGAATAAAAACATGCAATCACTGAAGCATTCAAATACTGACTGAATATGACTGAATGACTGACTGAACTTGAAACTGGTCTTAGAAATAATGCTGATCGTTAAAGATACTGTGTTGGTTTTTCTTTATTTTTTCTACTCAAAACTTTGATTATATCATGACTCTCTGGTGCTTCTCTTTGTGATTACTAAACAAGATTGCTTGATGTTTTGTTTATAATGTCCCAATAGGCAAAATGGTTTAAATTTTATAATAAAAAACATAACTTTTTCCAAAGCCTATGATTTGTAATCAAATTCTTAAAACAATTCAGAAAGTAATTTCGTTTTTTCCCGACAGAGGATTTACACACAGTTACTAAAGTATACATACGGTTAACAAATTTTAGAAATTTTTTAACCAATCCGTTTTCGTTGAAAATCTTTATAGTTTCCTCGATTTTAAGACGGTCTTTTGCATTGGTTAAAAAATTTCTGAAATTGAACTGAATTGTGGCCCTACACATACCCACAAAAGTATACATCCCATTAACAAATTTCACAAATTTCTGAACCTATGCAAAAGACCGTTTAAAATCGAAGAAAGATGGTCAGACAATTATAAAGATTTTCAACGAAAACGGATTGGTTAAAAAATTTCTGAAATTTGTTAACCGTATGTATACTTTTGTGGCTGAGTGTAATAGTATTGCTTTGCACCCAACTTCACTTAAGCCGTATAATTTGTATATGCTTTGAGAGCTCATATAGTAAGGCTTGTGTGTGAAAAATTCCAATTAATTCTACGCAGTAGTTTTTGCTTGGTGCCCTTTTAAATATGGAGAGCGTTAAGCAGCATTTTCGACATATCTTACTGTTTTACTACAGAAAGGATAAAAATGCTGTCCAAGCCAGGTGTTGAAAGTACGCCAGTGCCAGAACTGGTTCGCTAAATTTCGATACGGCAATTTTAATGTCGAAGCAGCACCACGTTCGTGAAGACCGGTTGAAACTGATAAAAACGCGATAAAGGCATTAGTTGATGCGAACCGGGGAATAACAACATGTGAGATCGATTTGAGCCTAAATTTATCAAATTCAATATAATTCAATAAAGTATTTGTTTATTATACGAAAACAGTCTTTCATTTTCACAAAAAAAAAAACGAAATTACTTTCCGAACAACCCAATAGTTTGAGACAAGTTAAGTCTGTTAATATTTTATTAACGAGCGACAACCAAACTGTGAGAAAAGTTAAGTCAAGTGCGTTCATTTGCAATTTCTGAACAACATCAGTTGAATTGACTGTCAGACATCCCGAACAAAACGAAATATGAAAAAAATATTTTTTTGGCGGCTTCCTCTCAACAGATTTCTGGCAAAAACTCAGAAATTGCCATGAAAAGCTTCTCAAAATAATTCTATCGTTCGGGGTCGACTTTAAACTGTAGGTCCCACCAATAATCGATAAAATTAACACCCACAACATAAGTGGTGTAAGAAGCTAGAACGTAAACCTAACTGAAGGATTGTAATGATCAATTATGAGTAAATTTTCAATAGCTTTCATAATAAATGCCTCAGGTATTAAAAAAAATAAAATGCTGTGAATTTACCTTTAAATTTTCAAATTCAGAGAGATTGTCTGTTATTATATTTAATTTCTTACAGTAAAATTGTGCAGGTGCATTCGTCGCTGACTAAATGAGGACTGAATTGACAGTTATGGATATTATTATACTATATCGTGAACATTGCTATTTTATAACATTGAAGCACAAGTGATAATATCTTCACAAAGAATGAATCTGTCCTAGTTTTTCAAAACGACTAATTATTCATCTAGTGAGCCCCTGCGCTGACCAACTTCTTCGATGAGTTCGGTGGCATCACAACGGCCGCTATGCATGCTCAAGTGAATTATGCGCATACACTTGCGGTCTAAGAAAAACTCTCAAGAAAAACTTCAACAATGACAAGACCTATATGGTATGATCCAGATCCAATTCAAGTGAAAAGAATTTGATAATCATCAACCTATAGCGATGGGATGACCAAAGTCGTTCTCAACAAAATATGGAAAATAAAGGAAGTTTTATATCTTGGCGGATTGTCTCGCATTAACTAAGCTTTTGTATTATTTTACAATAGCGGTGAAATTCACAAAGAATTATATCAGGATGTCTGAAAAATCAGGTTAACGAATATGTCGAACTGGGGAAATATAAAAGAAATCTTGCATATAACTGGCAGGTTCGCTCAGAGTGAATGCAAACAGAAGGGATTGACCATTATTACCTATAGGATCTGCAAGTGTTTAGTTTCTAGACAGGATTATATATTTTGATAATATTTTGGTAAGGGTGCAATTGTGGATGTTAGTATATATCATCATATGATCGAACATACATATATCCATGAAAGAAGAAAAAGTATTCTAAACAAAAATCCTTGGGATCCAATGCAATAATCTAAGCATGGAAATGAGAACCGGGTTACCTATTCAGCTTAACATAACTTATAAAAACAGAATATGACCGACTCTATCATATTTTGATTACCAAAATATGCTCTTAGGACCATACATTTATGAAATATTTTGTTATCAATCTTTCCTAAAAAAAATATTTCTTTAACTCACTTTATTGCCTATTGGATTATCGCTATATAATTAATGTTTTTATTTTTCTTTTTGCATCATTCGTAAACAGTGTTTGTATCTCGTAGATACATTTTTTTTGTATCATTTATGTATTTACAGTTTAATATTTCTCTTGCTCTCTTTCTCTCTCTGTATCTCTATTGAGTTTAAGTTTAAATTTACAGATTTCGTTTGTTTATTTGATTTGTTGCTATTACTATCCATGCTATAAAGAATGCCATGCTACTATTACATTGCTCCATTGATTTTGTTTGTATCATTATTGTTGTGTTTTTTTTTTTTTTTGCTGCCGTTAGCATATTTTCATTCTTAACAATTTTGGCAATTTCTCATTTCCAGCACGCGATCACTTACTTTTTGCGTTTTTTTTTATTGGCTTGTTCTACTCTACCTTGAAGTAGGCGATAATACTATATTGTGTGTATGCTAAGGACATTTATTAAACTGCATAAGTACGACCAATATCGAGATAAAGCTATTGATATATGGAACTATTGTTTGACAACTAACAATGTCAAACGTTGTTGACATCACTGTTCAATAAAGTTTGGCAAGTTAGTATAACTCGATTGAAAAGCAGTTCTTCCATTATATTGTCAATATAATAGGCCTAGTAAGCAATCATCTCCAGTAGTTAGTGATGGTTTTCACACTAATTTTACTCTTCCCGATCCAAAATCGTCAATAAAACAAATAAATGTAAGTACCAAAGTATTGCTGTTGTAGCGCAAAGACATGAAAGAAATGCCGAAATGGCAATTCATTCTCAACTTGTTGACTTTTATCCTCCTGTATATGTATGTATAAAATACAACTCGTACATCGTTTGTGCTGAACTTATGCTGAGTGGTCCCATTTAATCAGTTGTGTTTACATTTTAGCTTCTCAGATGGTGGACATACAGTTTAACATCGACCGCAAAAGTCAGATTTGGCGATTTTATTTGCTTTGGGAGGTTTTACCAGAAGACTGCAAAGAGGAAGTCGCCGAAAGAAATATGTTTTTCCTAATTATTCTTGTTGACTAAGATGGAATTTCTACGGACTCTCGTCTAATATATCAACACACTATCTACTAGAGGATGGTGACTTCACTTGCCATACAGTGTAGTCTACAATTGATTTTCGGTGACAACTTTCTTTACAGAAGTGGTCCTGTTCACTGGCTTTTTCCCATGTACAATTTAAACTGTTTGACATTTTGTGGGCTTAAGTTGAATCATCGGGTTAAGCTAACAGCTTATCGGATTCGACTTGAATTTTTTACAACTATGTATATCAGAACCTTGTGCTGATTTAGAAGCTGCTTCAAATTCTAGAAGAAATTTATTTGCATCATCAATACAAGTGCTTTAAGAGTACTTTTCATTTTTAAAATACTTATATTGTACAAATCGGACTTAAAGGGAGATTTAGACGATCACACAAGTCGTATGAAATGTTAAGTTTTTGTGTAGAAAAAAAATTAGTTGCGTAAGGAAAGTACGAAAGTAAAGAGTACCAATTGTTCGATTACGTACCATTTTCTTTTCGCATCGTAATACGGAGTAACCCCCCAAGTTTTGCTTCCGTACAACAAGGACCATTATACACATACGTTGGATATACTGAGCATTTCTAACAAAAATAGCTAAAACAGTTAAAAGCATTTAAGAGAAGAGCTAAATAAAAGGCGGTAGTCGCAGTAGACTACAAGGTAGTGTGTTGGCTTTTCAGATAGATATGAGACCTCGGTTCAAACCCCATTTCAGACATGTCTAGAAAAACGAAATATGAAAAAATGATTCTTTGGCGACTTTCTCTCTCAGCAGATTTCTGGCAAAAATTCCGAGAAAAAATCTGTCATTCGAAGTCGACTTCAAAGTGTAGGTACCTGTACTTATGTATAAAATTATCACACCCAGCATAAGTGACATGAGAAGCTAGGCTGTAATTCTGACTGAAGGTTTGTAAAAACTAATTATTTACAATGTACATACACTGAGCGCCAGAAAAGAGTAAACACCACTGAAATAATTCATTTTCTTAGGATAGCGAGAAAAGTAAATGAGAATAGTCGAATAAATTTCCAAAAATAAAAACGTTTATTTATTACTTATGAAATGTTAAAACAAAAACAACAATTCATGATAAAGGAACTTTTTTATACTTAAGAACAAAACTGTTTTATACTTAAGAACAAAAGTGTTGACTCACTTATGACGCTCACTGTATATGTATATATATGTATGTTAAATAAAAGGCTAAAAACTAAATGAAAAAACTAAATGAATAATGAAAAGCCAAATCGAAGAAAAAGCTAATCACATGGCTATCTGAGAATATCAAAACTTCTTTTGATATGACCTACACCACCTAATTAAGAATGATACAAAAATTTACAAAAAATTCCGAATGTTATCAGATGAACTCTGATAGTGGAACCCATTAAAATCTCAAAATATTTTTTATAATCTTAAATTAAATATTGAAACAGCATAACCCCTTCCGCCCCATTCTATGAATGAATATTTCATTTACAAAAAGCTTCAAATGTGTTAGATTATGAAAAAAGTGCTTACAAGAGCAAATGAACGTTATTAAAAGCTTTGCACTTAAGAATACTAAACACCTTTTTATATTTAAAAATTGATAAGATTTGGGTTATCTTAGTTAACCAAAAAAATAATAAAAAATAAATGTTTTTAGTATCAGTTTTTTATTTTCTATGTATTTAAAACGGATATAGACAAACAATTTTTCTAAAATTAGTCATCGATAATAAAAAATCAATAGTACAAGAAATATTATATAAAATAAAAAGTTTTAAAAATAAATACAAAACTTACCCTTCTACCAAAAATTTTGTCAAAATATTTATCCATTTGATCCATATTCTAGGATTGTAAGCAGAGGGAGTGAGTGAGTGGGATATTTTATTTAAATTTTTGTCTAAAGGGAATATAGTTTTTCATTCAATATGGCACTGTAAACTTTATACAAAGGAGGATATTTTACACACTATTTTAACATTTCAAAATAAATTTTTTGACATTTTAGTTCCTTGGGATTTTCTTTTATTTCCAAAAATTTTAAAATTCCATTAACATTAACTCTGAGTCACTTTGGCACACTAAATACGTATTTTTTTTAATACAAATTTTTTCCAAAATTATTTATAAATCCAATTAAAAATTTGCCTGTCGTTCAGTGTTACTTGTAACCGCTCCCGCTATAAACTCGTCTCTCATCACTTAATGGCCAAAAGCACAAAAACACGCTCACACTTGTACTAAATTTAAAATAAATTGTCCAAAGCAAAAACTCCAATACAAATAGTTTTTAATTCATTTTTAAATATTATCGATAAAATAAAAAAAAGCATAAACAGAAATTATCGTTATCATTTGACAAAAAAAATTTTTATATAAAAATTTTTATATTTTGTTTTCCATTTAAGGCTTTCAACTTATTTGTAAAAATTGCGTTTAATTTCATATGAAATCGTCTACCAGTTAAGTTTTCATCGATTATCATTAGCGTTCAATCCGTTATTAATTGAGAATAAAGTTTAACTAAAATGACTTATTACCTCATAACTCCGCCATATGTCTTTAAAGGCATACACGACTGGTGCTGTCCCAGCCCATAATCGCAATAATGCTTTACAGAGATAACACTACAATGTACTTAATATTCTCCGAATGTACCCTTATCAAATGAATTGGATCTTATCTTATTTTAACCTTTTTTTTATTAGTACTTTTAGTCAACTTAAATGATAAGGCCCAAAATATTGACTAAATGTACATGGGTTGCTATTTCTATTTTGCGAATTTGCAGTAACTCTCTCTCATACTAGGAATTGTTTCTTCACTTTTTGAAGAAAAATCTTATCGAATGCTTGTTGAGGCATATAATGCTCATGCTTTAGCACAAGCAATATGCAGAAGATGGTTTCGACTGTTCATAGATAGGCTGCCTTCCAAAATGTATCAATACAAAGTTTGTATGCAGTTCTATAGTAGGTATATAAACTATGTAGATGTGCAAAGTAACCAAACAATGCATCAACTATAAATCCGATGCCCGATTGCTTTTTGACTGCGTTAAAAATACACATTGACGACATTTTGAAATAGAATACATTGTACATATTTTGTACAGCGGCATTATGAAATACGATACTTTGTTCAACACACAAAAGCAACTAACATTTTGGAATGGAGCCATAATAATTTTAATGTTAGAACTGAAGAATTTGTAAGACCACCAAAAAACTTTGATGACTTAGAATTTCAAACAATAATGTATGAAGTTGACACTTTGAGTCAGAAACAAATGCCAAAAATGTTAAATGTTGCAAAACAAACAATTCTTGGCCATTTAAAAGCTATAGAAAGATCCGAAAGGCTGAAAAATGGGTGCCACATAAAAATAATAAAACCAGTGTGCTTTAAAGGCACGATAGAAAATCAGTGTTGCATCGAATTATTACTAACGATGAAAAATGGTCTAGTAGGTAGTGTGTTGTTTTATTAGACGTGAGGCTTGGGTTCAAACCCCAGGTCAGGTATCTCCATCTGAACGAAAATCTATGCCTTTCAAAGTCGACTTATGGATAAAATTAACATGCAGAACATGGATGGCGTTAGAAGCTGGGTAGTATTTCGGACTAAGTAATTAGAATTTAGGGCTTGTAATCCTACCTTATCTTATTTGGCTGGCTATTGTACCGTATGTGAAACTACATATTGCTTCTTCCATAATCTGTTCCTCACAATTGTAGGGCCAAATGTGCCCTACTTTCCATCGATCATAATCCTATTGTACATTTTAGAAATAATTCGATTTCATTCCCTTTTTCACCAGCTTTCTTCAAATGGTTGATAAGAATTTACGGATGAATGCTACTTTTTCTATTGCGCCTGCCAACGGGGACTTCCGAATTTTCACAATTAATAACGATCATCTTGCCGAAATCTGTCAAATATTTGTCATTCATTCAGTCTATTTTGCCAAAATACTAAACAACGACTTGTAGTGGCTAAATGTTTTGTTGAACAAACGAAGTGTTAGAATTTAGGACTTGAAAATATACAAAGCACCCCGCAAAAGTCACTAGCTTGTGTGTAGTTTGGGCTACCACCGTTATAGTTATTTCTTTGAGCACGACGTTGGCCAGACCATGACTGTCAACAACTAACACTATAGCTCGAGAGTTTTTCTGAATTGGCAAATCTGGAAACCAATGAAATCTGGAAACACTACGTATTATACATATTATATATATAAGTCGCCGTAGTCTATTAGACGTGAGGCCTGGGTTCAAACCCCAAGTCAGGCATTCTCCAACTGAACGAAATATGAAAAAATATTTCTTCGGCGATTTCCTCTCAACAGATTTCTGGCAAAAACTCTGAGAGTAAATAAAATTGCCGTGAAAAGTTTCTCAAAAATCTGTCATTCGGAGTCGACTTTAAACTGTAGGTCCCGCCACTCACATATAAAAATTAACGCACACAACATAAGTGTTGTGTGAAACTAGGTCGTAATCCTGACTAAAGGGTTGTAATGACCTATTAAGTAAGTAAGTTTAATGAAAAGTGGATTTATTTTCAGAATTCTAAAACGGAAAAAATCATGAACAACAAATCCACAACGATTCGGCAGAAAGATAATGATGTGTATCACGAGTTTCTAAAACCTGGTGGAACCGTTTATACAGATCATTACCGACAACAAATGATCAATTTGAACCATGCATTTCTTGAAAAACATTAAGAATCGGCCGCAAGACACGGTAATATACAACATGCCACTGCATGTGGTAGCATCCAAAGCATTAGGCAAGGAGCTGCTGTCTCACCCGCCTTGTTCACCAGACGTTGGCACTTGATTTAAAATTCTTCAAAGTTTACAAGCAACCTCGGTATAGCATTCCAAATTTTTGTAATAAGCTTTCACAGTTATAATGCTTTGTTCTTTCCTAAAATGCTGCCAAATGTCAGAGTTATCACTTAAGCATAGAAAAATTACATTAAATTTAAAAAGTGCTCTCTAACAGAGACAGTCTCTAATTAGGAAGCTTTCCTGAGTCAGATTTACAATACATTAAAGTTGCTGTTTGATATTTCTGTATTTTTTATATCAAATTTTGCTAAGTCAACTTTCTAAAAAATAAAAATCTGAATACTCCCAAACCTAAATTAGTCTTAATTTATTCTCTACAAGTCGCTCTAGAGGTCGAATGCAGGAGCATATGAATTTTGTCTTCATTTTTATAAAGATCGGAATCAACTTTCCAACATCCTCATTTTTCGACATTTACTTGTATATCCATCTAGAAATCAGAACAGCAGTCCGTTGGCTCTATAGATTCAAAACTCCACAGGTCATCGTTGAAAAGTTTGGGCACCCATTCCTATATCAATTTTTTAGTCATCTGTAAACACTTAGACAGCATTACCTCAGTACTCATCATTCATTCATCATAACCAGCCATATATCATATGTGATCTTGGCGAAATATTTCATATTTTTTCTTTAACCCATATGTGCTTATCGCCATTTTTAAAACGGTAAGATATTGATCAGCTCTGTGGTATACCATATAGATTAGAATAAATACAAAAAATCCATGTTTTCACGAGAAAAAAAAGTTGGGCACATACGGGTTAATACGATTGCCTGACCCAATCCATTTTAAATCTTAGTATCGATCTGTCTGACATGTTCCGAAGCAAATATATGGAGAAACAAACTTGCGTGATATGGATGGCGGGACCTACAGTTTAAAGTCGACCCCGAATGACAGATTTTTTAAAAACTTTTCATGAAAATTTTATTTACTCTCAGAGTTTTTGCCGGAAATCTGATGAGAGGAAGTCGCCGAAAAAATATTTGTTCATATTTTCGTTTTGATGTCTGACCCGAAACTGGCCTAACATCCACATTATAAATTCAGTGTTCAAAAAAATTCCGTTTTATCCAAATAAAATAATGAAGTTTCTAAATACAAATAGGCTTTCAGTTCAAAATGGCACCAAAATACACCAGAACCTGTGGAAATTCCAAAGTTACGCCATCTGACCTAATTTTGCATTACCCTGTAAACGGGTCTCCAGTTATTGACATCAAATACATTGGTCTGAATTGCCGTTACACAACTTACAGTGTCTAGATATTTACATCTTATAAAACATCGCACAGTGGTATATTGGTGTGGAAAATGCAACTTTTTGACAGTTTTCAAAAATCTAATGAAGCTATTTTATAGAGAAGTGTTTGACTAAGAATCATCCCCTAACAGTATAACATCAGAAAGTTAGGTTAGGTTAAGTTAGAGGACGTGTACTTGTCAATTAAGACAAGTACAGTACCCGGAGGTCGAATTGACCCATTGTACAACGCCCTAGTTTCTCACACCAGTTATGTTGTGTGTGTTAATTTTATACATGAGTGGTGGGACCTACAGTTTAAAGTCGACTCCGAACGACAGATTTTTGAGGAAATTTTTCATGGCATTTTTTATTTACTCTCAGAGTTTTTGCCAGAAATCTGCTGAGAGGAAGTCGCCGAAGAAATAGTTTTTGTATTTTGTCTTGATGTCTGGCCTGGGGCTCGAACCCTGGCTTTACGTCTAATAAGCCAACACACTACCTACTAGACTACGGCGACTTCATAACATCAGAAGGTCTTAAAAGTTTGTTTGTTTTTTCAATTCAGAATACGATCGAAACCATAAGAGTAATCTCATATATTGTTCTCAAAATATAATTCGCAGCCCTCTCATATTGTAAACAAAAGAGAAACAGTGAATTGCTGGCAATAAGATAAGACAATACCAAACATTTTATAAATAAATTTCAAACAATTTTACGTCATTTGAAAGCACCGACACAGTAAGTACGGTCTCAAACCAACCATCACATACTGGCTCTATCGGGCCGTGTAGGAGCCAACCTTGCTCACTGGGGTACATGTTTGGTGGACGGTGTACAAACACCAATGCCACTACCAATTTATAGACAGAGTACACAGGCACAAGTTCCACTCTAACCAAGTTCCATTCTATTAAGGCCGAAGGCTGAGTTGATAGCAGTAAGAAAATTCAATACAGACAAATCCAGGCCAAATCCAGGGCTACGCACATAGACAAATCTGATTTGATTATATGATTCCTTATAACTTGTGATGTCTTTTGGACTTTTGTTCTGAAGATCCGGGGGGTTCACAATGGGATCCTTGAGGCTTACATTGATGGGTCAGTGGTTACAGTGATGGTGGTTCTAATATTAAACAGCAATGTTATCCAAGCATAGCTCATGACAAGTTTGAAAGCGACTCAATGCTTATTGAGTGGAGGAGTTTTCACTGAAAATTTCTGGATTTACTCGGACAGTCGGATTGCGATTAAATACCTAACGAACGTAGTTTCACCCTCCGTCCTTGTCCATTGATGCCAAGGATTTCTCTGAGAAATTTTGAATTATTCAAAAGTAACTCTTATATGGGTACTGGGAAATAGGGATATCGCCTTGCATTGCTAATGAGCTAGCCCGAGCTCGTACGGAGCTTGCAATCTCCAACATATTACAGGGCATAGATATTCCGATTGCTTCAGTTAACTTGATTGTTATTCACGCTTATTATAGGAAAGCTCAATCTCGTTGGCAGCATGAGGGTACGTGCACTATTGCTACAGTCTGTTGGACACGTATTGATAAGAAGAAAACTGATTCGCTTTTGTCCTTAAATCGCATGGCCATACATCGCCATGGCCGGCCACTTTTCTTTTAATAGGTCTGCCGAAAGACTCGGTATTCTGGCAAACGGCTTCTGCAGGAGCTGTGGGTACGAGGAGGATGAAGAGACTGTATGCTATTTCATGTGTCAGTGCCTTGCTCTTGTCATAAAGAGACGGAGGTTCTTGACCTCTTACTTTGTGACATCTTTGACAGAGCTTCCTAACAAAAAAAATTGCTGCAATGGCAAGATTTATTTTAGTCTCTGATTGCTTTTTTCTTTTCTATTTTCTGTTCACCCTTGGGTTAGAATTGATTGTCAGGTCACAATTGGCCTAAACATTAGCTGAGCTGGGATTTGAACAATGACCTTACGTCTAATTAGCCACTTGTACCAGCTACAAGTACCTTATCTAACTTAATATCTCTAACAGGAATTAATGCTCCAAAATATAGGATTCCTCATAACACAATGAACCGGAGATATGACAGCGATTTTTTTATGAAATTTTATCAGATTACGTCAAGGGAAAGTTTCTTTTTTATTTATAACTTAGTAAACTTATTACCTCACTAACTTTCCTGTTGCCATAAGTCAATAAATCAGATAAAAAAATTTATTTGTATAGTGAGTGAACGATTATATTTTAAAATTTCTCTGACGTTAGATATTCTAAAAGACTTTAAAGAATCGAAATGGTTGGCAAACTTTTTTGCCAGCAGCATTGATTTTCTAAGGTCTTCAATATTACAATCTACATCAAATTAATTAATTATTTAATCAATTGTGTTTGAAAATATAACACACAGTGACTCACAGGGAAATCAATGAAATATTTTGCAAAACAAAAAAAACTGAAACATAAAATTGATGACTCATAAACTATGAGTAAAGAAAATTAATATTTTATGGCAAACAATTTCAAATAGGGTATTTACCCCATACCGAAGTGCGGCAGATTAGATTTGAAATCATGCTCAATATCGGAATCATTTATACCAAAGTTCTTTTGATATTGAATTTATCAGGATCACAAAAAATCTGACTGAAAAGTAATCGTGTTTGGCCAAATATAAAGCAATATTTTATTTAATTTCCTTTCAATCGGAAGCCTAGACTTTTGCCTAAATTTCTCGCAATTTTGGATTTTGTACCCGAGAAAAAAATCGCTCGTCTTTTGAAGCCATAAATTATTCGCCCCCAATTTTTGATACTCTACTCACGTATGCAGCGATCGCAACAAATAGCTGTGAGGTAAAAAGGTATGATTTTCGGACCTAGTGAGTTGAATAGCTATTGGATCAGGGATTCCAAAACACGTTCCGGGATTACTTGGGTCCAGACATATAGGCCACGAAGACAATTGTTTTGTTTAAATGAGCAACAACAAGTATTCTATATAAACCGGGCAAAATTGTCGTATTTCAGTCTTTTTGTCGATTACATACATACATACATAATTGGTCATTACAATCCTTCAGTCAGGATTACGACCTAGTTTCTCACACCACTTATGTTGTGTGTGTTAATTTTATACATGAGTGGTGAGACCTACAGTTTAAAGTCAACTCCGAACGACAGATTTTTGTGAACCTTTTCATGGCAATTTTATTTACTCTCAGAGTTTTTGCCAGAAATCTGCTGAGAGGAAATCGCCGAAGAAATAATTTTTGTATTTTGTTTTGATGTCTGGCCTGGAGCTCGAACCCTGGCTTTTACGTCTAATAAGCCAACACAATACCTACTAGACTACGGCGACTACCTACGTCGATTACCTGTTTTTTTTTGTGCTTTTATTTATTGTGTTGATGACTTGCATATTTTTGGTCGATAACTTGAATTTTTTGGTCAATTACTTGCATATTTCTTGTCAATGACTTGCATTTTTGTGTCATCGATTTGTATTTTTAGGTCGATGACTTGCACTTTTTTGATCGATAAGTTGCATTTTTTTGGTCGATGACTTTCATTTTTTATCGATGATATGCATTTTTTGGGTCAATGACTTTCATTTGTTTGGTCGATGACTTGAATTTTTTTTTGGTCAATGATTTTTTTTCTATGATTTGCATTTTTTAGTCGATGACTGGTTTTTTTTCTATCAATGACTTGCATTTTTTGGTCCATGATAAAGATATTAGATAAGATATTTTGAATAAAATGAAGGGGACGCTTTTCCTTTTTAACTTAGACTCAGACCCGATAACAATTTATAAGATAAGATAAGATATTTTGAATAAAATGAAGGGGACGCTTTTCCTTTTTGCCTTGGACTCAGACCCGATAACAATTAGGTTAGCTAAATCGGAAAATTACTGTACTTAGATTTTAGTGATGACCAGTGTTATACATTTGTTGTTTTTATTAAAAAAATTACTAGAATTACAAACAAGATCAGGGAATCAGGAAATCTCACTGAGCATTACAACCCTTTAGTTAGGATTACAGCCTTGCATCTGACATCAAACATGTTGTGTGGGTTAATTTCATTCATTAGTGCCTATTTAATGTCGACTGGGAATGACAGATTTTTAGAAAACTTTTCATGGCAATTTTATTTGCCCTCAGAGTTTTTGTCCGAAGAAGACTGCTGAGAGGAATTCGCCTAAAGTAATAGTTTGTTCGAAATATCTGAGCCAAGGGTTGAACCACGGACTTTTGTCTAATAAGTCGACACACTACTCACTACAGCGACTTCAGTTCGCATTTTATTAAATTTTTTATGGATGTAATGATAGCGCACTATCGTGGTCCTACATAAAAGACAACTACACTAGGATCGCTCTTGCATACGGATATCGTTGGAGCTGACAATCATCGACATGTTACAGGTCATAGGCATAACCATAGCCTACGTTAATTTGAATATTGGTCACCCGTTTTACTAGGAGAGTCAATCCCGATACCAGCAGCAAGGTACATGCAATATTGCCCGACTCTGCTGGACACGTATGGACAAGAAAAGAACTGACTCACGTACGGTTCTCATTCTAACGGGACACTACGCTATTGCCAGTTTTGCTAACAGACTTGATCTGTCCACCAGGAATACTGTGGATTATGGCAAGATGTGGAGAAAACGGAATTGCTACCAACACCTTTTAGGCGAATGCACTGCACTTCAGAACAGACATCATCGGTTTTTGGGTGACAAGACGTTTGAAGATCTGGGCATGGTGGCAAACGTGCCACTAAGGGAACTGGCCGATTTCATCGGGGTATTCAAACCCACTAGTAATAGATCATGATAAGTAAGCTTACCTCACATTAGGTAACACGAGGGGCCATATGGGCCACTTAGTGAACTTGTCCACAAACCGAATTTAACTTATCTTAACCACTAGACTACCGGGCCACCGTTGTTCTTGTCTTATATATAAAAATGTATGTGTGTTTATTTGTTTGTTTTAACAGTACCTTCCTGTATGTCTAGAAGGAACTATAGGCTTATTTTTATTTTAAAATTGCAAGTAGGCGAGGTGCCACGCCCACATACCCAATAAGTATTTAATGTCGCATATCTCATAAACTGCAACAGCTAGAGTCCTCAAATTTTATATGGACGACTTTGACGTTTATATAACCAAAATGGGCGGATTGGCTATAGTGGGCGTGTCACCTCCCATAGTCTATATATATAAAAATGAATGTTTGTTTGCATGTACCTTATAGAATCGTAAACTATGCATTTGATCATGTTATGATCTTATCAAAGTTGTTGCGCATGAGCCGGGGGTTTATAAGTTGGTATGACCAATTTCCGACAGGTGGCGCCACTGAAAATTACTCAAAATTAATTAAATTGTAAGCTGTGCATTCTTTAACAAAATTGTTGCGCATGAGTCGACGGACGTTGGTGCGATTAATTTCCGATGGATGGCGTCACTGAAAATTATTCAAAATGAATGAAAAGCATTGGTCGACCTACACCTCAAGCACGGAAGAAAAGAGACGAACATTGAGACTGGAAAATCTTCGAGTATATGCCACTGAGACTCGTTCGCTTGAACCACTTGAACAACGAGAAGTGAGATTAGAAACTGATCGAATGCGTACTACTCAGGCCCGTTCACCTGAATCATCAGGACAACGGGAAACAAAATTAATTGGACATTTGTGTAATGTCTTTCCTTCAAATTTATTTTAGTTGGTGGCGCAGCAACACGCGCAGGGTATAGCCAGTAGGATATAAAGTTTAGATCCTTAAGTTAATTATTTATATCAATACTCCATACAAAAAGCCTAATATTAGTACTACAACCTTTGGATTCGCACATTTACATTTTTTTTGGTATGAATGAAGTGAAATTACTCATGTTATCTTGGTAAGAAGGAAATTGAATATTTTAAAATATCAAGAGGTATCATATGGTCTAGTTTCCTTACTATTATTCTTCTTATTATAGTATTTTTAATTTAGAAACTGATTAAATTTTAATATTCATTTCACTTAAACGATTACTTCCAATTGATTAAGAAAAACCCGTGTCTGTGTTATCAAAAACGTCAATGAGTTAACACGAGTTTTATATGTAAAATTTGTTTTTTGTTAGCCTGGCTATTTATTATTCACTATGTTCCACGATGTTGAAAATTTCTTAAAACATTAAGGGCCAATATTACAACTTGCCGTTAAAGTTGGGTTTAGTTAAAGGTAACTTTAGCTAAAGTGAACTTTAAAATCACCTTTAACTTCTTTTCGTTGTTACAACCTACAGATAAAATAAAGTTAACTTTTTCCAAAAAATATGACAGTGCCGGAGCAATGTCGATGGCACTATTAATTAAACAAGTGCCTTAAAAACTCAGTGGCAACGATGTGTCTTTTTATTTGTTTATAAAATTTGTGTGTTGAGGTTTTAGCGTTTTTTGTGTTTTTTGTTTTAAAATAATAAATATAATGAATATGCCAATATCCATTTTGATTTGAAAAACTATTAACGTTTATTTTTCATATTTATATTTGAAGTTGCCATATTGAAAATAATATAAATAATATGTTAAGTTCAAAGATAAAGTGAACTTTAAAAGTTAAAGGTAGGAAGATCCTCCCTTTAGCTTAACTCTTACTTTTATCTTATTGTGAACTCATAATAATGAAAATCAAATTATCTGCCCTAAATCCTGCCTTTAGTTAACGGCAAGTTGTAATAATGGCTCTAAATAGAACAATTAAATAAATATTAAGTTTTCTTGTAATTGTAATGTATTCTTAAATACATATTTTCAATATCATCTCGTTTGACCGCACTCAATTCTTTGTTCTCAATTTATTTCCTTTAATTTATTGTTATAGCACTTATTTAAGATGTCAAATATAGCCTGCGAAGAATTTCGGGACAATTCCAAGATAATTCTTATATAGGTTAAGGGACATAGGGATATCGTTGGAAATTTAATTTCTGATGAGCTGGCCAGTGTCAGTACGGAACTGTCAATCTCCACTCGTTACGTGGAGGCTCAATCTCGTTGACAGCAGGAGGGTACGTGCAATATTGTCGGACTCTGCTGGACACGTATGGACTAGAAGAGGACTGACTCACTTCTGTCATTAAATCACGTGGCCTTTCATCGCACAATAGCGATTCTTACGGACCACTGCCCTTTTGGTTGGCATGCCGAACTAGCCGTAGTCTAGTAGGTAATACATACATACATACATAATTGGTCATTACAACCCTTCAGTCAGGATTACGACCTAGTTTCTCACACCACCTATGTTGTGTGTGTTAATTTTATACATGAGTGGTGGGACCTACAATTTAAAGTCGACTCCGAACGACAGATTTTTGAGAAACTTTTCATAGCTCTTAGAATTTTTGCCAGAAACCTGCTGAGAGGAAGTTGCCGAAGAAATCCTTTTTATATTTTGTTTTGATATCTGGCCTGGGACTCGAACCCTGGCTTTACGTCTAATAAGCCAACACAGGCTGCCTTTCAAAATGTTAGTTGCTTTGTATTTGAACTAAGTATCGATTGCAAAAGCAATCGGATTTATAGTTGATGTATTGTTACTTTGCATATCTACATTGTTTATATACAGTAGTAGAAATGCATACAAACTTTGTATTGATACATTTTGGAAGGCAGCCACACTACCTACTCGACTACGGCGACTAGTAGGTAGTATATTGGCTTATTAGACATGAGGCAACATGGTTCAAACCCCTGGTCAGACATCTCCAACAAAATGAAATATGAAAAAATATTTCTTTAGGCGACTTCCTCTCAGCAGTTTTCGATTAAAAACTCTGAGAGAAAATTAACTTGTTTCTCAAAAATATGTCATTCAGAGTAAATTTCAAACGGTAGGTGCCGCCACTCATGTATAAAATTAATACAGACAACATACATATGTGGTATGAAGAGCTAGGTTGTAATCCTGACTGAAGGGTTGTAATGATCAATTATGTATATGTACATATGTATTCAGTTCGTAATATTTATAATATAATTTGTAATAAATAAATAAATAAAATAAATAGTGCGATCAAACGATTTTCTGTTACTAAGGGCTATTGTTGAAGTCGTCGTGGTGTAGTAGGTAGTGTGTTGGCTTACTATTCGTAAAGCCCGGGTTCGTATCCCAGGTCAGACATCAAAAATGAAATATAAAAAAAAAATATTTCTTCGGCGACTTCCTCTCAGCAGATTTCTGGCAAAAACTCTGAGAGTAAAATAAACCTGCCATGAAAAGTTTCTCAAAAATTCTGTCGTTCGGAGTCGACGTTAAATTGTAGGTCCCGCCACTCACGTATAAAATTAACGCACACAACATGAGTGGTGTGAGAAGCTAGGCCGTAATCCTGACTGAAGGGTTGTAATGGCCAATTATGTATGTATGTATGTAAGGGCTATTGTTTACAATAAAAATTTTAACTTACCATTATGAAATTCCGAAAATCCTTAATCCACTATAAATATTTAATAACTTCGTTAGTTTTCGTTACTTTTCCTTCGGTGTAACGTATAATTCACGTTCAATTTTAATTTTTTTTCGTTTTAATTTGTATTTTAAACTTGAACGTAATATTTTTATAGCATATTAAAGCGCTATTGATAGTAGCAAATTTTCTTATTAAATTTATATCATATCATATAACTTTTAAATTATTCGATAAATAAAAAATATATTTGCTATCGATTCCTAGAATTGATTCTTTTACGAGTTATAATTCAAAAAAAAGGAAATATTTTAAAACACCATAAAACTAGCCGTAAGTGCATACTTATTTGACCATTGCGTATACAAAATTTTGCGAATTTGTTTTTTTACTTCAAATGTGTCGCCTTTCCGTAATCAAAATCCGTACTAACATTTCAATATTCGACACTAATCAAAGACCCCCTTAAAAATAAAACAACAACAACAACAAGGAAAGCAATTGTATTCGAAAAATATATTCTAACGTTTTATAAAAGTCACTGTCAAAAGAGAATGAGAGTGTGATATTTTGCAAAAAGTTTTCTTTTTTTTTCTTTGTTGTTGCTTTTTTTAAGGTGGAATGATAAGCTTATTATATTCAGAAATCTTATCAGTTGTAGTAATACACCTGGAAAATGCGTACAGGTAACACTTTGTTTATAGATATTTGTTGTTTGTTTGATTGCTTTTCATTTTGATTACACTTGTGATAAGATTAATAGCAAACTAAACATACAAGATCCCAACTCACTTTACTTACTAACTTAATTGGCCATTAGCAACCCGATTAACGGAGTTCGGCTTACCGAAACATATCCTTCCATGGGTCTCTACTTCTTGCGCGCCTACGCCAGTTGGTCACACCAATCGATGACAAGGCTTCCTCGATTTGGTCCTTCCAACGCATACAAAGTCGTTCTCTTAGCCGACTTCCGCAAAACCCCGTATCAAATACCCGTCTCTTCGTAGCATCCTCCTCCATTCGAACGACATGTCCGAGCCTGCGCAGCCGCTGGATGTTAATACTCTGCACAACGTCTATGTCGTTGAGAAGCTCATACAGCTCACTGTTGGATCGGATGCGGAAATCATCGGCAACTCGCACTGGACCGAAAATCTTACATAGGTTTTTTTTCTCGAATACTCTCAAGGCTGCTGCATCAGTGCTTAATAGCGTCCATGATTATGCGTCGTAAAGAAGCACGGGTAGGATGAGCGTCTTGTAGAGTATTAGTTTTGTCGTACGAGAGAGGTCTCTTCTACTCAATTGCCTATTGAGACCATAGTAGCACCTGTTGGCAAGAGTTATCCTGCGCTTGATCTCCAGACTGACATTATTTTTGGTGGTAACGGCAGAGCCAAGATAAATAAATTCCTTGACTGTATCACAAGTATGGTTATCGGCCGTAATCTGAGAATCAATACGCCGCACGTCTCTACTTGTCGATAAAATATACTTTGTTTTACCCTCATTTATTGCCAGACCCATCTTAGTAGACTCCCGTTCCATAGCACTAAAGGCTGCAGTAACATCAAGATCCCAACATAAAAACAAAATTTCATAAATCTATAAAGTTTTGAGCGTAATGGGATCGGAGATGTCTGAGAAGGTGTCTATAGTGGGGATATATAGGACCCAATAAGAATACTTTTTCAAATTGGAATAGGCAGCATGAAATTCAACAAATTGATGGCAGTTCAACATACATTCAGCCACAAAATTATACATACGGATAACAAATTTCAGAAATTTTTTAACCAATCCGTTTTTTGAAAATATTTATAATTGTCTGACATCTTTCTTCGATTTTAAGACGGTCTTTTGCATTGGTTCAGAAATTTGGGAAATTTGTAAATCGGATGCATACTTTGTGGGCCTGTGCAGGGCCACAATTCAGTTCAATTTCAGAAATTTTTTAACCAATGCAAAAGACCGTCTTAACATCATGGGTTCAAATCCCAGGTCAGATATCAAAACGAAATTTGAAAAAAAATTCTCTCAGCAGATTTCTGGCAAAAACTCTGAGTGAATAAAATTGCCATGAAAAGTTTTTCAAAAATTTGTCGTTCGGAATCGACTTTAAACTGTAGGTCCCGCCACTAATGTCTGAAATTCACCCACACAACATAAGTGGTGTGAAAAGCTAGGCTGTAGTACTCACTGAAGGGTTGTAATGACCAATTATGTATGTATGTATGTCCAGCAGTGGACAACTGGAAAACCCGGAAACTACTTGATTTCAGCAAGAGAACGGTACGGAATTGTAATGGGATACTGCCCCACCAGGATTACTGCAGGAGCTGGACGCAAGATGTAGAAGAACCGGAATCGGTACAACGCCTTGTATGCTAGTGCCCTGCACTTTAAAACAGATGTCATCGGTTTTTAGTTGACAGAACGTTTAAAGATTTGGGCATGATGGTGAACGTGCCACTGAAGGAACTGACCGGTTTCTTCCGGAACTCGGAGTGGTTCAAACCCACAACTAACGATCATGACAAGGAAGCTTATTGCACACACATTGAGCAATATGGAACGTCGAGTGAACTTTTCTACGGACGGCAAACTACATGCTTACCTAACCTAACCTAATGTTAGACTTGACGTTAGGCTGGAGCAGCGTTGCCAGTATTTTTTTTAACTTTTTAATTCTGGGAAACTTTTTTTTTACAAAAAAAAATGTTTCAACATGTTTAAAGGAAACACCGGAGACCGGTGTCCTCTATTGCTGTTTCTTTGCTAATAAAGAAACTTTACTAATAAAATACTCAAAAATTTTTTTTTAAGAATGTAAATATTTCGTGTTATTTTTATTGAGTTTATTGAAAAAACTTGTTTTGTTGGAAAACAACTTTAATGAAAACTTTTTCGCATCTCAAAAAACTTGGAAAAAAAGGGGAAAACTTGGCAAATGGCAACGCTTGGCTGGAGGCATCAGCAACCCAAATTTCTTAGAAAACGATGTTCGCCAGGCCTTCACTGTCAAAGTACTATAGGACTATAGGTCGGCGAATACCAACTTTTTTTGATATGAATTGGAAGATCTGTATACCAACTACATGTTTTTTTGTCTTAGGCAGGAGGTGGGAATCTTCGAAAGACACTTTTGTTCCAACAAAAGAGTGCGCACGATTCACCACCACTGGTGCCTACGTACTAAACCCACCCCCTACACATTTCAACCACTCTCCCTCCGCGGCACTGCCATAAGTTATTACTTCGCGGAGGGCTGGTTAGCTTTAAAGCTCTGTCACACTAAGTTAAATTTCACCGCCGTTTCTTCAGCCTTCGGAGTTCTTGCATAACTTCAGCCATTCTCTGACTGTATTGGCTCCATAGAATCCCAGAATTCAAAACCTCTTCCATAAGCCGAATTGGTCTGAAACTCATTTCCCCGGGCCATCTAAATCTGGGGCTGCATGTTAGAATATGCCCCGCATCTTCCTTCTCATCTACACAGTTTGGGCATAAAGAGGAAGTATCATGTCCTAACCTGTGCTGGTACTTCCTGAAGCACCCATGACCAGTTAGAAACTGGGTCACGTAGTAGTTCAGCTCGCAATGTTCGTTCGCCATCCAAAGGGTTACATCAGGGACAAGGTGAAATATTCATCTTCCCTTTAAACCGTTCTCCAATCGATACTGACATTTGTGCATGGAAGTCCTTCGTTCCTCTGCTTTTATAGCTGTTATTTGTCTCGGGTACTCGAGACGGCGAAGGTATATCCTCCTGATCTCATCCGCCAATATGTCTATTGGTATTGTCTTTGCCAATACCAGTACCGCTTCATCAGACACTGTCCTGCAGCCGCTCATCTGTCTAATCGCGCTTAGACAATACACTGAGGACAGTTTCCTCCTTGTCGTCCCTACGGAGAGTGCCTCCGAACATATTGGGCAAGTATATAACATTATCGACGTCACAACACTCGATATTATTCTCCTCCTAAATGGATTTGGTCCTCCAATATTTGGCATCATCCTCGCCAGTACCAACTACATGTAGTTTCAATTGTATGGCGGTACGTGACACACAACTCATGTCACACAACTGCCATGGGTACCGCTTAATGAAAGACCTAATATAAATATAAAAAAACACAGAAGTAAGTGTAACAATAATTAGTGAGGTTAGCATTTAAACCGTAAAGAGTATAGGAGTAAGCTATGCTATAATTTCTAACACCACTGTAATTTTTGGTAGTATTGTAATTACAATAATTGTTTTACGTGTACATGCTCTCAAACAATATTTATTTATTCATTTAGTTTGTTCGTAATGATTTAAAAACTAAAATTATGAAGAGAGGAGAGCGAGAGAAAGCTAGAGAGAGAGTTCCAATAATTTTCTAAATCAATTATATGCGCCAATATTTAAAACATTGATAATGGAGGGAGTTCATTGTTTGTTATCATTTTGTTAAAAAAATATTTACTTATGGAATATTGCATATGATTGATTAAATAAATTCGTGGTAAAGAAATGGAAACAAACTCTTTTTGTGTAAACCCTGAACCTTTAAGACAAGTTCAAGGAAGTTATTCTGGAGCCATTACAGACATCATCAATAGCAACACTTTAGCAACCTATGTACATATTTATAAGCTGAAGAATATGAAAATAATTTTTAATTTTATTATCTCCATGAATAATTTACTCAAATTATGAAATTATTCTCGTTTATTTGAATTTGAACGTTTCTTCTTTTTTATAGATCTATAGGAGAATTTATAGGCATGTCTTATTAGAAGAGATAAATTCTATTAACAAATATTGTTACGAGTATTATTTATCTAAATTATTGTGTTATAAAATTTTAATTATTTGTCACAATTATTTAATTTTATTTGTAAACGAAAATAAAAACAAAACTCCAAGTCATTGTAAGATTAAAAAAATATATATCAATACACATACAATAAAGAAAGCAAAGCTGAAAAATGTTCAGTTCTTCCTACCGCCAACACGTGGGTGCTAATTGCCTTATATGGCATCCATCTTTTAAGACATTTGTCTCTGCTTATATGTCATCCCACACGTGCTAAGGCTTAGCCTGACGTGCGGTCCATGTAAAGAGTGTTTTTTATAGAGGTATAGAACTTTAAGTTGCAATAAAACAACGATGGATTATTGGATTGACATGAATTTTATTTATCCGAAAGATAATCTTGTGGCATTACATCTTAGATATGATTTCTGACATATGACCGCCACGGCTGGCGCGGATGTAGTCCAATCTGTACGGCCAATTTTCGATGACTTTTTCCAACATTTGTGGCTGTATATCGGCAATAATACGGCGAATGTTGTCTTCCAAATGGTCAAGCGTTTGTGGCTTTACCGCATAGACCAATGACTTTACATAGCCCCACAGAAAGTAGTCTAGCGGTGTTAAATCACAAGATCTTGGAGGCCAATTCACAGGTCCAAAACGTGAAATTAGGCGGTCACCAAACGTGTCTTTCAATAAATCTATTGTGGCACGAGCTGTGTGACATGTTGCGCCGTCTTGTTGAAACCACATCTCCTGGACATCATGGTTATTCAATTCAGGAATGAAAAAGTTAGTAATCATGGCTCTATACCGATCACCATTGACTGCAACGTTCTGGCCACCATCGTTTTTGAAAAAGTACGGACCAATGATTCCACCAGCCCATAAAGCGCACCAAACAGTCAGTTTTTCTGTATGTAACGGTGTTTCCACATACACTTGAGGATTACCTTCACTCCAAATGCGGCAGTTTTGTTTGTTGACGTAGCCATTCAACCAGAAGTGCGCTTCATCGCTAAACAAAATTCGCTTATGAAAATCGGGAACAACGGTAATCTCATTTTGGGCCCATTCGACGAATCTACGCCTTACTTGATGATCGTTTGGCTTCAAATCTTGCACGAGTTGGATTTTGTAAGCACGCAAACCAAGATCCTTCCACAAAATCTTCCATAAAGTGGATGGACACAGATCCAATTCCTGTGCTCGATGGCGGATGGACTCATTCGGGTCTTCCTCAATGCTACGCTCTACAGCAGCAATAGCTTCTTCTGTACGCACCGTACAGCGTCTCTGGGGATGCGAGTTATCAATAAGAGTAAACGTGGTGCGAAAACGTTCCATGGTAAACGAATTAACTGCTCTGATGGACGATTTTGTCGACGATAAAATGGACGTAGTGCGCGATACGTTTTCCGCACAGAACCATTATTTTCGAAATAAAGTTGCACTATTTGCAAGCGTTGTTCAGGCGTGAGTCTATTCATGATGAACTGCCAAACCAAACTGAGAATAAATCACTTGACAGCTGTTGAATCGGTCGCCATCTTGAAAAGTAATGCCAACTTAAAGTTCTATACCTCTATAAAAAACACCCTTTACTAGGTGTACTGGTATGAAACAGAGATCAGCAATGTCGCAATTCTGCTACTCATAAGTACTCATGAAAATTTGAGTATGAAAATGATAAATTAAAATTTATTTTATAAATCATTAATGAAATTTTCTACATTAATGCTATTATGACAGTTTCGTAGCAAAAGAATATTTTTTAAGTGTGCGGAATTTAATTTATTACGTTGTTTAGAACCAATGAATTTTAAGTCTGAAAAAATCTCTTCACATAGATAAGTTGAGGGAAAAATGATAAACATTTTTGATAATTCCTTTTTAATTCTGGATATAATAAATCATCCAAATTTTGCCAAAATTCGGTGATATTAATTTTATTAATGGTGAATTCTCTATGCAGTATTATCAACTCCGCTTGGATTTCAAACTCATATTTGGTGACGTCACAATTAAAAGGATTATTGCAAAGATCAAGCAGGAGTTGTACTTTGATAAAATCTTGGAACCTCTCTTCAAAGTTGGAAAATAATGTTTTGAATATAATGTGGTATTCATGAGTTTTAGATTGTTTTAAAGTTTTAGCAATATTTAAATTATTAAAAAGAATTGAAGTTTTTGGAAAGTTTGAAAAATCTTTAGCTTGTATTTCTAACGAAAGTGAAAATAATTTAGTTTTAAAAATAAATAGTTTATTTGAAAGATCACTTAAATTTTTTTCTTCACCTTGTAATTCTATATTAAACTCATTTAGAAATGCTGTAGTGTCCGCTAAAAATGCCAGATCTAAAATAAAATCATTATCACTTAAACTCTGTATTTCGGATTTGTCTTTGTTTTCGGTTTCTATGAATTGAAGTACATACATCATCTTTTAAATCATATAATCTATTAAGACAATCACCACGACTTAACCACCGAACCTTGGTAAACATTTTTAGATCGGGGTGAGCTGCATTTTTTATTTTATAAAAAATTTACAAATTTCCGATGGGTCAGTGAATGATGGCCCCGCGTATTTCATTTATTATTTTCTCTGAAGTCTTCATATAGAGGTGGTCTGTTAAAAATTTGGAAGCTAGGGCGGTCTGGTGAATAATGCAATGAAAGGTATGGACGGAGATTCCATGTTTTTTTAACTGTCCTATGAAGACTTCATACTTACCAGGCATTACATTAGCACCATCCGTGCAAACCCCAGCCAACACACTACCTACTAGACTACGGCGGCTTCACGCCTACTCATTCAGATTCGTAAATTTAGAAAAATACTTATAATACTCATAAATGATTCGAATCATTCATCAAAATTAGTCTTAGTTGTTGTTGCATTTACAAAAAAAAAAGAAAAAAACAAATACGGCAAGCAAAGCAAACACACAACCTTCTAGTGAGTATTGTAGTGTTCGTATGCGAATCATACTTATTTTGTGATTCTTGTAAATGTTGAGTCATAGACATCATGCGTATTTTTAAGCATGAGTACGACGAGTACTTCAAACTTTGAATATGAATAGTATGAGTATGTTGAGTATGATATTAAAATAAAAATGAATGCGTATAAGTATGAGAAATTATGAGTATGATTTTAAGCGCGATTAGACGGATAAGTGGCTGCAGGACAGTGTCTGATGAAGCGGTATTGGTATTGGCAAAGGCAATACCATTAGACATATTGGCGGATGAGATCAGGAGGATATACCTTCGCCGCCTCGAGTACCCGGGACAAATAGCAGCTATAAAAGCGGAGGGACGAGGGACTTCCATGCACAAATGGCAGTCACGATTGGAGAACGGGAAGATGGACATTTCGCCTTGTCCCTGATGTAACTCTTTAGATGAAGAACAAACATTGTGAGCTGAACTACTACGTGACCCAATTCCTAACTGGTCATGGGTGCTTCAGGAAGTACCTGCGCAGATTTGGTCATGACACTTCCCCTATATGCCCAAACTGTCTGGATGGGGAGGAAGATGCGGAGCATATTTTAACATGCTGCCCCAGATTTAGATGGCCCGGGGAAACGAGTTTAGGACCAAAACGGCTAATGGAGAGCTGTTGAATTGTAGTTTTCTATGGAGTCAATATAGTCAGAGAATGGCTAAAGTTATGTTAGAACTGACTTAATATGATAAAGCTTTCAAGCTAAGTGAAGTCGCCGTGGTGTAGTAGGTAGTGTGTTGGCTTACTATTCGTAAAGCCCGGGTTCGTATCCCAGGTCAGACATCAAAAATGAAATATGAAAAAAAAAAATATTTCTTCGGCGACTTCCTCTCAGCAGATTTCTGGCAAAAACTCTGAGAGTAAAATAAACTGCCATGAAAAAGTTTCTCAAAATTCTGTCGTTCGGAGTCGACGTTAAAACTGTAGGTCCCGCCACTCACGTATAAAATTAACGCACACAACATGAGTGGTGTGAGAAGCTAGGCCGTAATCCTGACTGAAGGGTTGTAATGGCCAATTAATGTATGTATGTTTCAAGCTAACCAGCCCTCTGGTGAATAGTGCACTCTTTTGTTGGAACAAAAGTGTCTTCCGAAGATTCCCACCTCCGGCTGAAGGCAAAAAAAAACATACATACATATTTACATACATACATTCATAATTAGTCATTACAACCCTTCAGTCAGGATTACGACTTATTTTCTCACATGTGTGGCGGGACCTAAAGTTTAAAGCCGACTCAGGAAGACTGATGTTTTCAGAAGCTTTTCATGGCAATTTCATTTTACTCTCAGGGTTTGTACAGAAATTTGTTTAGATGTAGTTGTCGAAGAAATATTTTCGTTATTATAGTACGTATTGGAAATGTCTGACCTGGGATTTGAACTGTGGCCTCTAGACTACGGCAACTTACCAAACACCTTGGATAAATTCGTTGCAGCCACAATACTGAAGTAATACGGTCTTTATATAGGGCTGTTGTGGTGCTAGCTGAATTCTTAACGTGCTTATTAGCCTATCCGATGGAATGTAGAAAGTTTATAGACGCTTGTCTGTCGCATAGGTAGATGGCAAGCCAGCATTTTAGGTCTTTGGGAAGTAGGGATAATACCAGAAAAGCTCAATAGAATGTACCAAACGCATTGGATGAATTCGTTGCAGGTGAAGTGAAACGTGTATAGGTGAAGTGAAATGCTCTTTGTATAGGGCTGTTTTAGTGCTGACTGGATTCAACTTACCCGAGGTAATGTAGACAACCGTCTCGAAAAGAAGACTCAGCAGAAGGTTAAGGAGAGATTTCTTCTGTGGTATACTACATGCGCGAAGTTTTTTATGAACAAGAATTAAGTTTACATATATAATTGGTCATTACAACTCTTCAGTCAGGATTACGACCTAGTTTCTCACACCACTTATGCTGTATATGTTAATTTTTTTGCATGAGTGGCGGCACCTAAAGTTTAAAGTCGGCTCAGGACGACTGATTTCTTGAGAAGCTCTTCATGGCAATTTATTTTACTCTCAGGGTTTGTACAGAAATTTGTTTAGAGGTAGTTGTCGAAGAAATACTTTTTGTATTTTGTTTTGATGTCTGGCCTGGGGCTCGAACCCTGGCTTTACGTCTAATAAGCCAACACACTACCTACTAGACAACGGCGACTTCGAAGTAAGCTTAGCAGCTTAAATATCACTTGTGATCTATGAGAGCGACTGAGCTTGAGGGTGGTTAGTTTTCAAAACTTATGCATTTTTTAAGCAAACTAGTGAAGGTCAGTCTTATGTAATAGTGGGGTATCGATAAAGAAATTTTAATTTCATAATCTTAATCTAGTCATATTATTTTTATTAAATATTTGGTTAATTTTAATAAAATTTACATATACATATATTTATACATCCTTATTATATGTTGCTAAAAAAAGAAAGGAAATATTCCCAAAATAACTAAAAAAATGTAAACCATACTTAAGCTATTTATAGTTGAAGCTTAAACTAAATAAATCAATCCTTAGACGGTAGTGTAATGGGCCTTGCAATGAACTGTAATAGAAAGAAAAAAATATCTTTATATATGTACATACTGGAGGTTCAATAAAAAATCACAAATTTCTTACCAATAAATTCCGATACTGGATCATTATCACCTTCACCGCGCATAGTGCCAGTAATTTCCTCATTTTCTACCATGGGTAGGAACAGTAAGACAAATTCTGGCGAATAGGGATGTGTTATCGTCTCTAAAACTTCGGTAACAAAGTAACGTATAAGCGATATATCGGTGTCACCCTTGCCCCAACATTGTTTAATATACTTGACCACAGGCACTACACAACCACGTGTTAATAAATTCACCATACGATCCAGCAGCATTTTTTTCATTTCAAGTTGTACTAAAATCTCGAGTTCATCTTGTTTGGATTCAAAGAGACGTATTAATAGCGTTAGAATCTGTTGATGTAAAGTGGGATGTACCGCAGCTACCTCATCCAGAATGGCTAAATGTGTAGGACAACTATCGGTGGATAGTTTGAAATACGACGGTTCTGTAACCGTATTCTCTATCCAACGTATAACGCCTACACCCACTACGGGAAATCTGAAACAATAACAACAAAATAATATTAACACACTAAATAGAGTTTAAATAACGAAATATTACCACCTACTTAATGCAGTTATATAATGTTTGTAGTTCAGCTATTAACTCAGTTGATCCTTTGTTCACATTACAGATGGCATGTACTTTTTCTATAGCCTGTATTGTGCTTTTTAGCTCATCTTTATTTAATACTCTCTCTGTTAAAGGACGTTTTTTCGCTGGTGTGTCTACCACGGAGGCAGCATAGGCTAGTAAATAAATATATTTTGATTTGTGTTCAGGATTTATTTTTACACCCGCTTTAAACAAAGAATCTACTAACAACTCTAGAAATTGTGGATTTCTAATGAGATCGATTGGCGGTGGATCTGTACCGGAGTAGTTACGATACAATACAGTGATATCAGCCGGGTTAAGTGTGTTACGAGAGAGCATCGAAGACAAAGCCTGACAAGCCTGCGGATAAGCTGCCGAACCATTTAAAGCCATGGTAATGGGAGTAACATTTTGATTGCTGAAAGAAAAATAAAGAAAATTGCGATAAAAGTATTCAAAATACAATCGAACGTTCAACTAAAATTAAAGCTCATGTAATCTAAAATTTAAAAATTTCAAGTTGATCAATCGGATGACGTTCAGAATCATAATTTATGTAAAAATCTGTCTAAATTAATGGCAGGAGTAAAGCAGTCAATCATTCGATAAATCAAAAAGAAATCCTAACCTAACACTTTCACCTGCAAAGTTTATTTACCTCCTGGACCAAACAAGTAAATTTGAATTTGGATATGACTATTGAAGGACAATCAATTTTAACGGTCCGTTATCCCAAGATCTTGGATACAAGAGTTGTCTTCGATAACATACTGTTTTTTGCAAAACTCTCCACCTGCGTCCAGGAGGAAGTAAAATACAGGAACAAGGTCTTAAAAGCACTAGCAGGCAAGACATGGAGCAATTCGAAGGCAGTCATAATCTCCGCTTATAAGACAATTTTTTTTCTCTCCAAGGAGGGGTAAATGTACCTAACCGCACCATAGAGGAAGTCGTCACATCCTCCGTGTGTGGAGCCCTCACCCACTAAATCCCCCCTCGTCTCGTAGACTTGTTGTGCCCACTCCGGAACTACGGTGGTATCACTTCGGAGTGGAGTCCTTTTGGCCCTTTGGCCCCTGGGTGCTCATACCCGCGTCCGGATTGCGTGCCGAAAGTTGAGGAGACATCTAAGTGTCTCCACTATTCCTTTCGTCCAGGTCACTGTTTCGAATTTCGTTTAACACGTGTGCCAGTATAATCTATGCCGGCGTGCCTACGTGTCCTGCAGCCTCAAGATCCCTCTTCTTCAGTCTTAGAACGCGCTCCACGTAATTCGCCACTGAGGCCCAATTTTCTCTACTCGCAATCATAACCTCGACATTGTTAGCGGCCATGATCGTTCCAATTATTGACGTCAGTACAGAGCTATAGATCTGCCAGCGTGCACATTCGAAAACAGTGTGCTCTGCATCATCAATTAATTCCCCTTCCTCGTAAGTAAGACAGTAAGAGGGATATCATACATAAAAATGCAGCTCCTGTATGGATCTTCTTTCTCGGTTACATTCAATGGAGTGAATTGCAAAGAATATAAAACAGTGCACTGATCACTTGCACGAGAAAATCAAGATACTGCCAGTGAAGTTATACAACGAGATAACTACCAAACAATTTCTGCTGGTATGCTTACATACTTTCCACCCAAACAACTACGTATTGCAGGATGATCCTTATTCATGCCGTATATGGCATATACAAGGTTAGGTTAGGTTAGGTTAGAGGACGTGTACTTGCCAATAAAGACAAGTACAGTACCCGGAGGTCGAATTGACCCATTGTACAACGTCCTTACAGAGGGATGGCATATACAAAGGATATAAAAAACTAACTGTAGACTCAGCAATTGGAAGCTATACCACAAATAGGGTACTAAATGCACATACACCCAATATTGCTTAACAGGAAAAACAACTTCCGCGGACACACAACACTGACTCTTAACCACCTCCGGTCGGGATTCTGCGATATGCTTAACAGATATGCATTGGGCAGGAATTACATCTAATACTTCTGTAGACAAGGACCGCAGTATAAAGCGAACCCATTTATTTGTCCAGAGAGAGTTACCTACCTAACACCATTGATCCTGCAATTGCCAACAACATCAATATAACAACACAATAAACAGTATTCAGTAACTTCTTTTTTATCTTCTTCTTGGAATTAGTCCGCAACAAGCAGTAGAGTTATTACAACAACAACACCTAGCCATTTCTGCCTGATTCATAGTTTTTTGCCTCTTAGCTCGGAACAAACAGTAGAGTTGTTACAACAACAATAATTAGCCATTTCTGCCTATGTGATCCATAGTTTCTTTTGTTTCTTCCCATAACCAATGGAAATCAAAGATATCACTGTGTCTAAAGGGACCATGCCCTGTTAAGATTTCTATAACAGCTCCCAGCTCCCTGCTTCTCACGCTTAAGATTAATTTCGTACCTGTAGTATCGAACTTCTAAGGCTATGACCTCCCTAAAGTCCAATCTACATTTCCATGAACCATTGAACCTTTTCTCAATAATCTTAAAAAAGAAGGCTGTTTATGGTTTCACCTGCTTCTCTTCTTTCATTACTTCTAAAACTGATCCTGATCTGGCCAGTTCATATGCAACTTTATTACCAGTAACATTACAATGACCAGGTACCCAGCATAAACTAATTCGATATTCCGACACAAGCACGGTTAGCACACTCATACACTCCCACACCAGATGTTACCTTCAGAGTTGTCTGATTATCAACATAAATTGTTACTTTTGAGCACTTCATTGTATGTTTCATGACTATTTTAGTAACCTTAACAATAGAATTTCCGATTGAAAGACATCACAATCCACTTGAAAATTAAAGGATCGTCCGACATTGGCTTCTGTCCTCAACTTCATTTGGCAACCAATCGTGAACACTGCGTAGCCATCAAAGAGTTTTTCCGATAATATTAGGAGTTCCCTATCAAAGCTGATTAAAAAGAAAATATTTGAAGTCGCCGTAGTCTAGTAGGCTGTGTGGTAGATGGCTTATTAGACATGAGGTTCAAAGCCCAGGTCAGACATCAAAACGAAATATGAAAAATATTTCTTCGGCGACTTCCTCTCAGCAGATTTCTGGCAAAAACTCTGAGAGTTAATAAAATTGCCATGAAAAGATTCTCAAAAATCTTTCGTTCGGAGTAAACTTTAAACTGTAGGTCACGCCACCCATGTATAAAATGAACACACACAAAGTGGTGAGAGAAGCTAGCCAATCAAGTAAAATAAGAAATTGAAATACCCGAAGATGCAAAATGTTCAGCTAATATTCAGAAATATTTCATAGGTAATATAATACTTGTATTCAACTTACTTTTGTAAGGCGTACTTTGTTATTTCCTGCGACAAACGTTTCATATTGAAACCACCTTTTGGCTCTTGACTCAAGACTTGTATTAAGACTTGTGAATAAACGTAGGTGTGCTGACCATGGCATACCATACGGGCACATTCCTGTATGGCACCCTGTATATCTTCTGGATTACTAAGAAACTTGGCGATAGAAGTTTTCAATACTCTTGAAAACACTTCAATTTGTTGAGCTGCCGTAGATATTGATGTAATTTCACTTTGAAAACCAGCATCGGAAATTAATTTGATGGTAAAATTTAACATTAAACAATCCGGATATTCCTCAGCCAAACGATAGATCAAAGAGCGCCATGTGGGATGATCTATCATTTCAGTTAACCAATCAGGAGTTTCACCTTCCTCAGTGAAAATGGTATCGGCTTTTTTGGGATCGAATGTTTTCAAAATCATATCCTTTAAATGATTTTCAACCATAGCTTGCACGTCAGTGACTTTAACACCGGCTAATATAAGCCATTCCGCTAATAAGTTAGCCATTTGTGCTACAGCTTTATAGTTTTCTGACAGCATCATAATGACCTCCTCTGGGGAGCCGCCAGATTGGAAATATCGTTTAAGCTGAGTAAATATACCCGGTTCCATAATATAATCCGGTGTTAAGAATTTGTCCTGGCATTCTTGTATTGTCTCCTGTGGATTGTCTTCGGTCATTTCCTGAAAAATTTTATTGAAATTCAATTAACACAAGCAGGCATAAAATTATTTTTTTTTATGGTTTCTTGAGGTAACTTGCCTCTTCCTCTCCCTGTTGCTTAGGTCTGGGCTGCTGCCAGCCTGTTTCGTCGTATTCCATTTCCATTGTTTTATTTTATTTCTTGTGAATTAATTTGTTTTTTAAATGTAAAGTAAATAAAATTATATTTTTAATAAAAAAAATTGTGTAAAATTTGTTTTAATTTTTCACATTTGTTGTTTTTGCCACATTCTACGTACGAAGCCAATGAAAGAAACTGTCAAATAAGCCAAAAACACAGGGTTGCATCTTCACAACTCAGGGTTGGCTTAAAGAGAATTGAGTAATCGGTTGTTGTGGTTAGGGCATTACGTTCAATATTTGCATTTTGTTATCTCATACAACCACAATTTTTTACTAACACACTCACAAATGGGTGAAATGAAACGAAATTGATGGTCGATTTTGCTTTCAATCGAGTGTTTCAATTTTTTGTTTAACAAGACAGTTGAGGTATGACATAAACCGGTTGTTTAAGAAACTCTGCTTTTAATCGAATGTTTTATTTTTGGTTTAACAAGACAGCTGACGTATGTCCATACACCGGTTGCTTAAGAAACTCTGTTGCTATAATTTTTTGTTGTTTTCGAAAGCGAAGGTTGATATCAAAATTAATTTCAAATTGCGTGCAGCTTGCGTACATATATATGTATGTATATATTAAGACCTTCTCATGATCTTTCTTTTCAAATTATAATTGAATTGAACACTCAACAATGTTCAGATATCAAGAAATCTACATGTTGGGTGCGAGACAATTATCATTCGGAACAAATGTCGTGTCATAAGACCGTTTACTAACCTCAGGTTGCTCCATAGAATAGTATATGACTCAAATCTTCCCTTGTTGCAATTTCCGAACCAAGGTTTCGATTGCCTCTAATCCAATTTGTTTACGAAGCCTTTTTCTCTCTATATTCCCCATCATTTAGCGTACACTTTCAAACATCTCTTACATCCCCCCTAAAGCTGTTTTCAAGCTAGTTCTGCCTGCCAAATGATGGCTCCAAAGATCACTTTTGCATGCATCCATCACGATGAACATCCAGTGCATCCTAGTAATTATTCAGGACCTCTCCTGGGAGCATTTGTTGATGCTCACCCAAGACATTTTTTTCTACCAATCTTTCTATTCCCAATACTTATTCTAAAATGACATTCCTTAACTAGCACCGTTCTATTTTCGAATAAAACATTTATTGCAATTCATGGAAGTTTATTTCACAACGAGATCTACTAAATCACTTCGTCGTTGTAGGCCAGGAACATTTTGTTCACTGCCTACAGGGTAAGATTCACTATTATGAGAGGCCCAATTAAATGAAACCACTTCACGTTTACGCTCTACATAATCATCTTCGATAGCTACGCTTAAATTATGTAAAGCACATATTGTCTCCAGTATTTTCCGGACTTCTCCCAAATCTTTAGCTTCTAAAGCATACAGAGCATTAAAACGTTTTGCCATTATATCCAAAGTATCGTTAGCCAAATTCAAAGCGGGCTGCAATAATAAATTGAATTCCTGTTCTTTGCGAAAACAAGGATTTGAAATAGGTTTCATTAAATACGGTTTGAGAGGGAAACTCTTATTGCCAATCAAATAACATCCCTTAGGCATGGTGTTTTCATTGAGGGCCAGTATCTGGCCCATGGGAGTCTCATCAAATGAATAGTCTTGTTCAAGTTCTACAAAGCAATCGATAACCTTTTGATCGACATCACAAACAATCTGTAAAATAATGGGTATTTCAGCATCCTCAGAGGCTAAAAATATTTCCAAACGTTTAATGGCTAAGACGCCAAATAAATTTGGAAATCTTTTAAGTTGTGAATGCTTTTGAAATCCTTGCAGCTGTAGTTCTTGAGACACTTGAGAATTTGGCCATTTTATGTAGGATTCATATTTGTCGGATATGATATGCCAAAATTGGCTTATAATGGCGCCACAGTCGTTTAAACTTATTTTGAAACGTTTTGATATTTCCTCAAAGTGTTCATCGGTTGTAAGTTTCCAAAGAGCCAGTGAAAATACTGTTTGCGATGGCACACCACCGGGAAATTTTAAGGGCGTAAGTAAATTTCGTATGAATTGAAAAGTTTCCTGTAATAATAAAAGCCGTTTTAAGGTAAAATTAATTTTTACTTCAAAAAATAATAAAAACTTACCAAGAAGCTCATTTTGCTCATATGCAAATAGCCTTCAAATTCATGGTTCTCAAATTCATTTAAAAGATTTAATTCTTTAGCCTGCTTTGAAGCTAATTTGGGTCTACTTGGCCTTAACTTCTGCTCTTGTTTACTGAGTCTATCCTGTTTTTCTGTAAATTTACGTTTTTTACTTGGTTTTTGGCTAGTAGTTGGCATATCTTGTTTGGATTTATTTTTCGGTTGAGCCAACTGCTGTTTACGAAAAAAAGCCTCATCCTCATTGTCAGCTGGTTCTAGCAATGGGAATCGTACATTGGCATTTACATCTGTTTCGGATTGATTGCTGTGCCATAGAAAATGTTTGGGCTTCTTAAGACTGCTACTCTCATCGACCAGTATATCCTTGGTTATGATCATGGCTATATTGGATAATAAAGCACTTTCATCCATCTTTCCTGCTTTATATTGTATTGATGTATTGAAATTTTACAGACAGTGGAATTTAACTGCCGTCTTTGTATAAAATTTTGTCCAACCCCATGTTTACCAAAAAAAAATTGTTAGTATAACATCCCTTGAAATCCTTTTCCATATGTCAATCACAATAACGAAAACGACTAATATTGTGAATTTTATTTGAATTGCTAAACGGAGTAAAAAGAATAATTCTAAAATGCAGTATACAATATGCAGCTGATATAATTAAACGTTCATTTCATTTGAAATTGATCTGGCATCGTTATGCATATGTTTTATTTTCATTCACTATAGCCTACAGCTGATTGCATATAACATTCTGCACGTGCAACTTTAGTTTACTGTTTGTATTGTTTTCTTTTGGTAAAAATTTAATAAAAACTGGTAATAAATTATTTATTATAAAGATGGATGCTCATGATCTATTCCGACAATTAACCAGAGGTGTAAGATTTACGAAAAGAAATAATTCTACAAAACAGGTAAATATATAAACATTAAAATATAATCGAAAAGATCTTACTTAGATTATTCAAAATCCATTTATTAGAGTCTACAAAAACAAAAACTTGAAGAGGATGTCAAAATTAAAGATGAAGGAATTGTTTCTGATCATGAGGATGAAACTATGCCTGAATATGAAAATGGAGATTTAAATGAAGAGAAAGATGTTGAGGAGGAGGAGAATGACGAGCCACAAACATTCGAGTTCTTGTCCGGTGTAACAACATCAACGAAGAAATCAAAGAAAAAATCTAAACCCTTGACACCCGCACAACAAGAAAAACAACTCGAAGAAGAAATGATACAGACCATACGCAAAGAAAATCGTATTGCAGTAATGGGGAAAAATATTCCACCGCCCATAAGCACGTTTGAAGAACTGCACACCACTTATAATATGAGCGAGAAATTGGTACAAAATCTAATCAATTGTAATTATGCCAAACCCACCGCGATACAAATGCAAGCCATGCCCATTATGCTTAAAGGCAGGCCTTTAATGGCTTGTGCTCCCACCGGTTCTGGCAAAACAATAGCCTTTTTGGCACCTGTTATAAATGACTTAAAGGTTCCTAAAAAAGTTGGCTTCCGTGCTTTAATTCTAGCGCCCACCAGAGAATTGGCCCAGCAGATCTACCGAGAATGCGTACGTTTATCGGAAAAAACTGCTCTTAAAATACATATTATCAGTAAAGTAAATCAAGCTAAACAGAAATTTGGTGAAAATTCATCAAAAAAATTCGATATTTTAATATCGACACCCAATAGAGTACGATTTCTACTACAGCAAGAGCCACCAGTATTGGATTTAAAGAGGTAAGCTTAATTGCATAAATTAGGAATGAAACTCAATGCTATTGGGATTATTAAAAAAATTTTTTTTTGATTAAAACCCAAAGCAAATCATTTTCATCGAAGCTTTAAATTAATTGTGAGACAATTGCGATGTTGTGGTGACAATAAAGTGATTTTCTTTAGTGCTAAACAGTTTGGTTCAAAAAAATTAAATACTTTATGGATTCATAAATACGGTCTGGTCTCTCTATATTTTATAGAATGACATCCATTTTTGTCAAATATCAAAATCTACGTGGTATTAGTACAAAACTAAAATCATTTTATCTTCAAAATTTTAATTTAAAGCTTACTATTTTACTTATTAAAACCTGGCTAAATGGCAGTTCCAAATACTACATAAATAACTTCGAAATCAAGTGTCCCACACCCCAGATTTATAGGCGTGATGGACCACGAAAACAGTGTTGGTGCGTATTTATTGCAGATATGAACTTAAATTACTGATGCAGGCGTTATCATTTGTGTTTTTTACCTTACAAATATTGAATATTTCATTTAACTAAAAATCAATCTTTAACCTTAGCACCGACAAAGCAGATTTGGGTTGATTGAATTTAGAAGAAAATTTGTAAAATTCCTTTATTTGACTTTTTTAGTCATCCTGAAGATTTATGTACAGGATATCTGAACAAAAGGTTATATCTAGGCAGTGAATTCCATGCTATGCTATCCTTAGGTCAGATGATCTTTCTAAATTGTCTGAAAAGTGCTTTTTGCTGCATTAAACCTTGTATGTGCTAGTTTGAAAAATTTTCGTTCAACATAGTATCTTTAGGTTAGGGTCAATCAGAAATCTTGCTCCGTTGCCAGACTCACTTGTCTCACGATGGATTCCAGCATTGGGTAGTCGTGCTTTTAATGTGACCACCTTCTTTGGCGGGATTGATGGAATTCGGTCAGTACAGGGACTGCGCTTACGGACCGCTGCATACTCAAGTGTGCTTTGGTAATCAAGGCTACCACTTCAACCAGATTTAGATTATGCTGGGCACTAATTTATGTAAAATCAGGTAGCACTGAATGCTTTAAGGGGGCATGATTTTATGTCAAATTTGCTTTGGTTGCTAGACGACCTTATCTCGGATTAACGAATTAGATTATGACGGGTTTCTGGTCATTGTAACGTTACAGGCAACGACGTTGCAGATTAACTGGGATAATCAGTATCAATTGTGAAATTAACGATAGAAGGGATGTCGGTCTAACAAAACTAATCTCAAGTATGAGTAGAAGGAAGTTGAGAGGTTTCACAGGGTATGACCCCTTGATACGCTGGACAGTTGGCAGTTGTAGATTATGCGAAGAGACAAAAGAAACATGGGATTTAATTTTGAGTCACAGTGCTTGCCTGCAGGTACGCAGATAATTTGTTAAGAAACCGATAGATCTGAAGAACTGCAAGCTTGAAGATCTAATAGGGTTTGTGAACGGAATTGACTGCCTATTGTTTGTCCCTCGTATTTTCTTATTTCTTTCGTTTTAATAAATTATATTTTTCATGCTGCTATATCTCGCTTTTCATTAATAATCGCTTATTAACTTTTTTTTTAGTATTGAATGGTTTATTCTCGATGAAGCCGATCGCTTAATGGAGGAGGGACAAAATAACTTTAAAGAACAATTAGATGATATTCTGGCTGCCTGTCCAAATCCTCAGAAAAAACTTGCCTTGTTTAGTGCCACTTATACAGTGCCAGTAGCTAAATGGGCGATAAAGAATTTAAAAAATTTAGCACGAGTAAATATTGGTGCCCAGAATGCTGCTACTGAATATGTTGAACAAGAACTGCTCTTTGTGGGTTCGGAAAGTGGTAAATTATTGGCGATACGTGATATGGTGCGAAATGGCATAAAACCACCAGTACTGGTGTTTGTGCAAAGTAAAGTAAGTTGAAATGATTATATAAATAACAAATCTTTTTTAATTACTATGCACAATCTCTTGTCTTAATAGGACCGCGCTAAACAGCTGTTTGAGGAGCTTTTATACGATGGTATTAACGTTGATATCATACATGCCGATCGCACCCAGCAACAGCGTGATAATTGTGTACGCGCCTTTCGTGAAGGCCATATATGGATTTTAATTTGTACTGAACTGATGGGTCGTGGTATAGATTTTAAAGGTGTTAATCTGGTTATAAATTATGATTTTCCACCTTCCACCATATCCTATATACATCGTATTGGACGAACGGGTCGTGCTGGGCGTACAGGAAAAGCTATAACTTTTTTCACTCAAGATGATACGCCAAATTTAAGAAGGTATGTTAAGTTGTCTTACATAAAAAGAGATGCATGTTTAAAACGTTGTATATTTTTTATTCTAGAATTGCTCAAATTATACAGAATTCCGGTGGTAAAGTTCCCGAATTTATGTTGAATATGAAAAAACCGAAAAAATCTGATAAAAAGAAATTGGCTAATTTTGCGCCAAAAAGAGAAGATATTTCCACTAAAATTAGACCAGACCAAGAGCGTCAAGACAAAGTAGATAAGCTAGAACAAGTTATACAAAAGAAACTAAAATCTGGCAAACTAAGTGAAGAAGAGACGAAAAAACTTAAAAGAATACAAAAAATAAGAAACTTAAATAATAAAAAACAACAGCTGGCTAAGGATAAAAAACAGAAGAATCTAAAGGAACAAACTAAAAAATTAAAAAGTATAAAAGAAATACAAGGCTTAAGTGATAAACCACAACAGCATAAAAAACAGAAGATGCAAAAATCAAAAAATGAAAATAAAAAATCGTAGTTGTGAACAAAGTTTGTAAATAGAAATTTCATTTTCATAATTAGTAATATATTTTAGAATATAAAATAACTTTTTTTTTTACTACACAACAATACAAAGTAACTCTTGTATATAGTACGTATGTATATCTATAAATTCATAAAAATTTCTTAAAAAAAAAACAATATAATTGCACTTATTGATATGCTTATTACTTAACAATTAACAAATTGTTTTAGGCACATGGTTTCACTGCCCTTTTGATGGGGCATTAGTTTTAAAGACAATAATTTAAAATAATTTTCTTACATATAAAAAACATATAAAAGACATTGATTTTCGCTTAAATACTAAATTATGACTCACAAAGCCAATCACATGGTAATTTTGGCATTTTACTTGCCGGCCATGGTAGATAGCCGGCTGTTTTAAACACCCAATAATCATAAGATACTTTGGTTATTAGGGCAATCAATAAAATCACTTCAGTTGCTATTAAATAATAAACATAATCAGTCCAGTCATGAGGCGATTGACAGACTTTAATTTCCTGTAATTCCATTATTCGTTGCGGTATATTACGGCATTGAATTTCACCATAATCGGGTATATCCTTGCTGCGTTGTAGCAACCAAAGCTAGAAATTGAAGCAATTAATTGTAACAACACCTTCTATGAGTATGTAAATCGTATTACCTTTAAAACTTTCGCAGAATTGCAGTCACATATTAGTTTATTGCCACCCAAAAATATTTGTCTTCCAACTAAACTATCCAAAACGTTTGTTAATAAGTACTCCGGCAGCTTTAAATGAATAATTAAGAAAATATTGTTTATTTTTTTTTTAATTAAAAATCATTCTGGTTTTCTTATTTACCCTTTTTATGTTATTATTACGCAAATATAAACGTTGAAAATGATCCATAAATTTAGTACCTTCCAAGTCATGCATTGACTCAATGTGATTATTATCTGCCAAAAATTTTACAATGCTTTGGTAGGTGGGATTATTGTGGAAGTGTTCACCAATTACTGTAATCTATTGAAAATTTAAATAAAATTCGATAAATTCAAAAGTTTATTAAAATTTTAATTTAAATTTTTATTCGCATTTAACCCTTTTGTGCCCAACTTTTTTTTTGTAAAAATTATGGATTATTTGTATTTATTTGAATATATATGATATACCACACAGCGGATCAATATCTTAGCGTTTTAAAAATGGGGCGATAAGCACATATGGGTTAATAAATATTAATAAGCAATACTTACATTATTATTGGTAATATTCAGTTGAAAAGTATTTTCCGGCAATTTTGGTGGTAGCTCCGTTAAACCCAAATTGGAACAGTCAACACGACAAAATATTTTGTTCTTCGATGGATCACCCTAAAAAGACATACATATGTATACTATTTGGTCATTGTTTTTATACAAATCCAATTCTGCCAAATGGAACACGATAGAATCACGTTATTTGTCATTAGAAAGATACGTTATAAAAACCCGTTGTTTTGTGATTACTTGACTCAATTGAGTTGAATGAAGGCTAAATTAGGTTAAATGGACGCCCGCCCTAAAAAGTATAGCTTACTTTGGCCCTATAAAGTATCGATGTAATATCGTTTGCACCTATTCCGTCAATTCCAGCTGGCAGTTCTCAATCATCCTGACAATTTTACAATTCATACAATTGGATTTTATTCAAGAAGAATCCTTTGTCTCAGGTTCCTTAGTACCGGACAAAGACAAAGAGGTTTTTTCCTCGTCATTAAAGCTTCCACAGAAAGCTTTGTGAGGTGTTCCCATCCATTCGGAATGAGTGTACCCTAACATATCGCGTTTTACAACTTTTGTTCTACATATATCTACAACAAGTCAAATTTGTCTGGTCACTATACAAATGGGTTAATCTTCCAATCTTTCTTTTAAACTGAGTAGTAAATTATGTGTGAAATCATTTGATTCCCCTTCTGAGGAATCAATGGCAGTCCCACACATCGAATTATCTGGTATACTAGACCTTACAAGAGTGTAAGCTACCTTCAATGGTCTTATGTCCAGGACTATTCCCATATCTCGTCTAAGGCAACCCGGCGTTCTTGAAACAATGGACACACACTTTAGGGATATAATGGTCACTTTACTGTAAATACACATACTCATGTACATCTACACTCGAAATACTTTGACACTAAATTCGCACAATAGCAGTCTTTATAGCCAGAGCGGTCTTGACATCTACCGGTTGAGGGGTTTTTCACATTCCTAAATTGTGATACAATTTAATTTGATATGGGGACACTGTCAAATTATTCCTCCAATCATCAAATTAAATTATCGATTTACTTAATTAGGAAGTGCAGCCTTTGCGCGACCAACTTCTTTCTTTTCCCTGATTTGGTGGAACTTGGTTAGTACAGGGACTGCGTCCACCCGTGGCATCACAACGGGCCGCTATGCGTGCTCAAGTGAGCTTTGTGATAACAGAGCTACCACTCCGGCCTAACCTAACCTAGTCTTTATAGCCAATATTTCAACCTTAGTACTACAGTGAATAAGTCGCTTGTTCTAAATTCGTCAATGGACACTTGCGTAAGGTTCTTCTTTAAACCACTGTTCTAAAAGGATCTACTAGTACTTCCTTAGCAAGAAAACGGGTCCAGATATCGTTTGAGTAAGAGGCAGATTTAGATCGACAGTCCATAAGATTTTGGCATTACCATTGCTCCAATACTTCCATTGGTAGTATCCAATAAAGGATAGCAAACAAAGACTGAACGAGAAATTGAGGCCCAAATGTGTGCCAGCAAAGGAATATACACCATAGACGAAACCGGGAATGGAATATGTTTTCAATTACGTGGAAAATGTACTCCAAACGTTCCATGCTCTTGTGACATTCCTTACCACGTTCGCAGCCACTGGTAGTATCCAATAAAGGATAGCAAACAACGACTGAACTGATAAAATTAGGTCAAAATGTGCGTCAGCGAAGGATTATACGCCATAGACGAAGCCGAGAGTGGAATATATTTCCCATTACGTGAAAAATATACAAAAAACGTTTATGTGAAAAAAATCGCCTTCACACTCATTGTCGCCGTAGTCTAATAGATAGTGTGTTGGCTTAATAGACGAGAGACTGTGATTCAAACCCCAGCTCAGATATGGCGAATAAAACGAAATATGAAAAAAAGAAATAGTTCACTAGGCGACTACTTCTCAGCAGTCTACTGGCAAAAACTCTGAGAGTAAATTAAAATGCCATGAAAAGTCTCTCAAATAAATCTGTCATTCAGAGTCTACGTTAAACTGTAGGTTCCGCCACTCATGTATAAAATTAACACACACAACGTAAGTGGTGTGAGAAGCTAGGTCGTAATCCTGACTAAAGGGTTTCAATGGCCAATTATGTATGTATGTATGTAATTGAATTCAATAAAAAGTCCTGAAAACTATTTCAAAACTTAATTACTTGCTTGCATTTAAACTTACCGCAGATAACATATGTTCTGGGGCACATGTACAATTGCCCTTTCCTGGTATTACAGGACAATCGGTGTAGAAACGCCGTATTATATCCAATTGATTAATTGCTATATAGTCCGTTGTATTAAACCAATTAAATGTAGAATCCATTAAACAAAATGAACTATTGGGTGCAACAAATTTAAATGAGCCACGAAATATGGTCTCCACTAAATTATTGCACAGCATGCGTTTATTATCCCTAAATGAATGAATAAATAATAATTAGAAAAATAATAAGAACAATAAAACAGAAAAAGCCTACCTACCTTATGTCCATTGTTATATTCTGATTGGGACCCAATTTGGGTATTTGCGTTAAATTATTTTTTGATAGATTCAAAAATTTCAAACATATTGGTGTCTTTATGGTGATATTCAATAGATTATTATTGGATAAATTAAGGCACTTGACTTTGGACATGCGTGAAAATGTCTTAACAATACGCGTTATATTGCCATCGGTAATGGCTAATGATTGTAAAGTTTGAAATATAGGCGATGATAGATCAATTTCAGTCATTGTTACATTATAGATGTGTAAATTAGTCCAATTGCTGGTATTGGGACAGCTGCTTATCATGGATAGATGGGTAATATTACAACAATACCAATTATTTTGTGTTGCATTTGAATTGGGATATTGACGACACTGGCATGTGTTGCCAAAGGGTGACATATAATGCGGTTTATCGTTATTAGTATTGTTATAGAAATTAAGGCACATATTTGATTCCATTTGAAAACAATAATCGGGAGCTGTCTCAATTTGACTAGCTGGTTCGGTTTTAATGGACTCTGTAGTAGCCAATGTATTGCCACTACCACTTGCTGCATTACCGCCCGAACTACTTATATTTGGTATTATAACTTGAGGTTCTTGAATTACAGCAACTTCTTCTGGCCTTCCCCTCACAGAAGCTCCACTGTAAACAATTAGCGCTATAAGCGTATAATACTAAAAATATACAAAAAAAATAAAACAATTTTTCATTTTTAATTATTATGACATTAGAATGACAACAATGCTGTAAAACTATACGATATTATTAATTGTTTAAATAAATATTGACCAACTGTGTAAATGAATGAATAAATTAATGCTTAGTTTGTGAAGTAAAACAAAAGAAAAGGGTTTGTTAAAAAGTACGTTATGAATTCTAAGGTGTGTTTACACATATAAACAGAGTAAACCCCGATAGATTTAATTACGTTTATACTTTTGTTATCAATAAATATTCTTTTTGTTAAAGTATTTGAAAACATAGAATAATTATAAGGTGTAGTAAAAAGAAATTTATTAATCTGTTTCAAGGCTTTTATTTTTTTCGACATTTCACTTCTTTTGTTTTAATGATTAGAAAATAAATTTCTTGTCTAGTTCATTGAACGTGTGTTCGTTATAAATGCTTCAACTGAATTGTTCCCTTTTAACGCGAATTCTATTTCCTATCGTTATTATTGAGAAACTAATGATGGTTGCCGAAACGAGCATATTTTTTAAATGGGCAAAGGATTCTTCAAATGCCTGCAAGTCAACTACCATTTACATCACCTATAACTGAACGAAAATTGAATACGTTTCCCAGGTAAGAGGGACTTTATTACGAGTAGAAAGTATAGGTATAGTAAATATGTAAGAAAGTTTCTCAAAAATCTGTCGTTCGGTGTCGACTTTAAACTGTAGGTCCCACCACTCATGTATAAAATTATTACAGACAACATAAGTGGTGTGAGAAACTAGGTCGTAATCCTGACTGAAGGGCTGTAATGACCAATTATGTATGTGGATATCCAAGGTCAAAATCAAAAAAATGAAGTAATCAATCAAAAAATACAATTCACGGACCAAAAACTGCAAATCATCGCCCAAAAAATGCAAGTCATTCAAAAAATGCAAGTCATCAATCAAAAAAAAATGCAGGCCTTCGTCCAAAAACTGTAAGTCATCGATCAACAAAGCAAACAATGCAAGGAATTGGCCAAAAAAGAGCAAGCCATCTACCAAAAAAAGGGTAAGTCATCAGCCAAAAAATGCAAATGCAAATGCAAAAAAATTATAATCTTTGATATCATGGATATTCATAAGTATAGTGGGATATCTGCACTAAGTCCCATTTTTCCACAATATCGATCATCCTTACCAGACAATGTTAACAAAGTGTAGGTTTGTAGCACGATTTATCAATTTCCAAAAATTATTTGGGATATACCAATAATTGGATTTTATTAGGGACACATTACACTACAATTTGTAAATAATGGGATACCTGTAGCAACTTCCATTTTTCTATAATGTGCAACATCCTGCCCAGACATTGTTAAAATAAATAATTTTTTTCTGTGTTTTTCAATTTCAACACAATTTGCGAATTACTAGAGAAGCTGTTCTACTTAGAAACGTGTGGGGTATAATTTTTAAGGAATGGAATAGATATTCCATTCTCCGAGATCGTATATTTGGGTGATTTCTTCCTTGACTTGACCATTTCTTGTACCTACTGTGAAACATTTAACATTGCTATGTTAACCTTAACATTAGGAGAGTTAAAATTTTTTGGTTTTTGCCTTTACTAGTCAAATTTGAATTTAGTTTTACACACATATAATCCTGTACCTTCACCTCTGCACTCCTCTACACGGAATTTGCTCGATAGTTTCAAACTGAAGTGGTATACGGCATAATAGAATTCTGTTTTAAATGGTAATAAATTATTAAGTTTTAAACATAATATGATAAATAATACAATTTTTATCACTACACCGAATACACAGTATTTATATTGCATTATACCTTGGATAGTAGCATTCTATTGAGATCTCATGACCAAATTTGAATTAAATTTCTTTATTTTGAAGATTTAAAAAGAAAATTAAAAAAAAAAAATTTGGCTCGTTTTATTAAAAAAAATAATTTATTTAACGTTTTCTTATGTACACACCACACAAGATTAATGTGACTTCGTTTGAATTGTAAATGAAGCTATTTTCTCTGGTACTCTAATAAGAGTGCTAACATTTTAAGGTTTGCAAAGTCATTATTTGGATTATTTTAGCATAAAATATATTTCTTTTAACAATTTATTGCTTTAAAACGAATAATTTCTTAAATTTGTTGGATAAAAAAATATATTATTTCGTTGTTTAATTGCGAAAGAAAGCACCTTAGATACACTTTTTTATCGCATAAACTTTTATGGTGTTTTATCATAAAATCTAACACCAATAATGTTAATGTGTTGTATTCAAGTACTTGAAATATAATTTTAAAATCATTTTTTTTTATTTATTATAATAACATACCAACTTGTGTCTTGTGGTGCTAAAAATAAATCATTATTTACTATACATTTTACAACTTCTAATCGGCAAAGAGAACATAGTAAACGTAAGTGTAGTTTCTTTTCTTTTATATATATTCATTGATATTCTAATTTAAGCTTTATTTAGACTTTTATTTTAGGTGTTTAAATTGTTTAAATGTTTTATTGTTTAGTTCAAAAAAAAAAAGAGAAGAAACAAATGTCTCACTTAAGTGTTAACTGAATTATTAATTAGCGGTTGAAAACCGTACTAATAAATGCAACAAATATTAAAAAATATATATTAAACGGTAATTATTTAATGAAAAGAATTGGCATGAGTTAAAAAAAATTAAAATAGCAGCGGGTTTTCTAAATAAACATAACATACACACATTATTAATCATTACAATCCTTAAGTCTGGATTACGTCTTAGCTTCTCACACCACCTATGTTGTGTGCGTAAATTAATTGTTGGAACACTTAAATTAAAGCCGGCTCCGAATGACAGATTTCTGAGAAACGTTTAATGGCAATTTTATTTACTCTTAGAATTTTTGCCAGAAATCTGCTGAGAGACATAACATAACTAAAGGTATTTAAGTTTGTAATTTGTTTAAAAAATTAGTCCCATCTTAAGCATCAGTATCTAACGAGAGTTGCAATGTGCCACAATTCAATGGCAACCATAATTTTAAAATCTTTCCTCAATAAAAAATACTATGTGTGCCTAGACGCAAACCAAGTCAGTTAACAGAGCTCTGTTATGTTACTAACCGAATTCTGTTAAACAATTAATTTAAGGCTGGAAGAGAAGAACAGGAAAAATTATTTAAATTCCTGGTTAAAATTAGGTAAAAAAGGAAAAGTTGGTAAAAATAAGTCCTATAGTTAATCACTGTTACAAAATATTGCAAATAAGAACTACAAAAAACAGATAATCACACATTTCCGAAAGTTAATGTAATCCGGTAAATAAATCAATATAGGGATTTTTTGCCCTCAGGCTGCTCTTAACACTATGCTCTGCCTGACTTCGCTTGATTTGTATGTCAGACGGTGTGAGGCGCGAAGTGCCATACTTCTGAGGGAATCGGGCTGCTGGAAACAGCGCTCGATAAGTCACTCCAGAGTCCTACATGTCGTCTTTCCTGATGGGAGGTATGGCCTTTCGGAAAAAGCCACCGATTATATTGTGACTGAGGCTATGTTCATGCCTGGTTTAAGAATATGTACTTACACCGCAAGGGCACAATGGAATGTTGGGGTACTCCAAGGGCAGAGAGGTAGACCCACCTTCACAGATGGATCTAAGTTAGGTGGATGTACAGGTGCTGGGGTTTTCTGTAGGGAACTCGGTCTTGAACTTCACTTCAGGTTAAATTATGACTGCAGCGTGTTTCAGGCGGAGATTTTCGCAATCTTGAAGGCTGTTGGGGCCATAGCTGCTGCCCCCGCTTCGGATTCGGAATCCTACGTGATCTTCGTTGACAGTCAGACAGCTCTAAGGGCCATTGCGTCGGTCTGGTGCAAATCATGGCTCGTTCGCGAATGCAAGGAGTCGTCAAGGACTTTTGGACCAGACCGTATCCGTCTATGCTGGGTTCCGGCTCATAGCGGAATACTGGGCAATGAGACGGCGGATGTTCTCACTAGGTTAGGTTCACTTTCTGAGGGCGATTTGATTGTTGGTCCTGACCCTCCAGTCTGCCACCTCTACGGACTCATCGATGGATGGGTCATGGAGGAAGAGCAGAGGCGTTGGGGGAGTGGATCGGGTTGTTATGTTTCTCGATGTCTATGTCCTACTATAGACAGTGTACGAACAGGTTGGCTACTGGGCTTGGATAAGGCTTGGATAAGTTTAAGGTTAATTATAGGGTTTATCACAGGGCACTGCGAGATTAGTTCGCTGACGGGGATCTGGAACAGATCCCAGCCGGACTACTGCAGGGTATGTTGCGATGAGGAGGAGTTGGAGACTGTCGACCACCTCCTCTGTAACAGCCCTTGGTAGGTTGAGGACTCTTGGCAGGGGCTTCTTTGAGGGTTTGAATTCATCAAGGCTCTCCACAGATTCATTAGTAACTTGAGCAATTTACATTTTGCGTCCGTTTAACTAAATTTATCGCCAGAACCTTTAACAGAGCGAGTTTTCATAGTAGATTTTGAAATTTTTCGAGATTTCAGATTTTAAAATCCACTGTGTCCTTTTGCGGGAAAACAGGACAACATGGGCGGACAAAGTGAATTGTTTTTAAAGCATTTTACGTCTCTTTAACTAATTTAATCGCCAGAACCCTTAACCCTTAACAGAGCGAGTTTTCATAGACGATTTTGAAATTTTCCGAGATTTCAGATTTTAAAATCCACAAAGTGCATTGTTTTTAAAGCATTTTACGTCTCTTTAAAAAGCTAATTGTTTTAAAAAATGCATGTCATCGACCAAAAAGATGCAAGTAATCGATCAAAAATATGAGAAATAGATCCATAGGTTAGAAAATGTAAAACTTTGGATTTGAAATATGAAAGCTTGGATATGTTGGCACAGAAGACAGCATCTCCTTTCCGACTTTCCGTCGCCTACTTTGAATGAATGTTAATATCTTTCCTTTTTACTTTGAAAATACTGTCTTGTTCTACTTTTACTTATCGTTTGTTATCATAGAAAGAAGGATTATCATCATTAGCAAATCAATTTGGGTACAATATCCTCCAAGTGAATCCGATATTGTGCATGGTTGAACTTGGACGCCGTTATGTATGTACTGTTTATAAAAGTCATTATTTAGTGTTAATCTTTGTTTAAAATCGATCTGTTAATCTTAGCAGGCATATAGCTTTATACATAAGATTTTGTTTGGTAAAAATACATACACTATGTATATATGTATTCAAGATATGGCCAAAATTTTACAACTTAAAACAGAAAAATAGGCGGTATCCAAGCTGATTGAAATTTTAATTTCATAAGCACTTAACAAGATAACAAAAGTAAAAACAAATGAATCTACCATATTATCAATCAAGTCCGATCATGTTATGCCCTATGTGCGGTCAGATTAGCTATACTACGGAATATAAAATTTTTTTATAGTGAATGTTGGGTTGCAGATGCTGTTACGTTAGCATATCAAAGACAAAAACCAAAATTCTTAACAGAGCCAATGTTAAAGTTAACATCAAAATAAACGAACTCGGAGCATGGAATATGTATCTATCTTAAAACTGATATCTAACACGTTTATGACTGGAACAGTTTCACTGGTACTCTTCAAATGATTTTACAAATTGAGAAACTTGGACATAAAAATATACTTTATTTGCATTGTCTGGCAAGGATGACCGATATTGCGGAAAGATGGGACGTGCTGCAGCTATTCCACTTTTTAAAAAAGACGTCACCAATAAAAATCAATTAAAATCCCATATAATTATTCCAATATTCAAATAGTTTTTCTGGTAGGTAGAAAATTTTCCTCTGCGCTGGGAGAACTGATGGAGTCTGCGTTTGGGATTTTATTCTCTTGGCCTGCAAACTGTGGTCTGGGTATGTTTTGTTCTTGTGTAAGTACAAGGTTAAAACCTTCAGGTTGCCGAGTTTAGGTGGTAGGAAGTTTCCGTTGTCTTTTGAGATCAAGTATCTCGGTGTTGTTCTAGAAACCAAGCTGAACTGGAAAAGGAACACCGAGGAAAGAATAAAGAATGGTAGTGAATGCTATTTATCAGTGTAGGAACTCTATAAATAAGAGCTTGGGTCTTCCGCCTAGGGCCATTTGCTGGATATATCTGGCGATTGTTAGACTGGTTATTACTTATGGTTGTGTTGTTTGGTGGAGTGCCTTGGATAAGACTTTCCAGCAGCAAATTTTGGAGAAGGTTCAGCGGATATTGCCTCCTTGAGTATCTCAGAAGTGGGGAAGAGTGGCCTCAGGTTGCTCTTGATACTATGCTCTGCCTGACTCCGCTTGATTTGTATGACGCCGCCTTTACTGAGGGGGGAACGGATCTTTGGTAAAAACCACCGACTATATTGTGCCTGAATCTATGTTCCTGCCTGGTTTGAGAATACTCATTCTGATAAATAAATATATAGGTAGACATGGTTGAGAAGTGCTAGGACATCAAGGTTGTAGGCGGGCTCTATTATGTGATTTTGGTCCAAATTTATTCCTTCGTGTCTTATATCCTCCCTTTCCTAACTCTCTCTTTCTCTCTCCTGAACGTATTTACATTGGGTTGCTTTGAGCTCTTGGTATTGTACTTGTTCCAATGACAAGTACACGTCCTCAAACCTAACCTAGCCTAAGAACCTGCAATCTTGAATACTTATAATTTATTGACATTAAACGCTGCACCTTTACAAAACTTTCGAGGTGGTTGGGAGATAACATACAACAATTGGTAATATTCACATTACAACATGGCTTATAGTTCTGTTGCATAACAGCCTTAACATAACTGTTTAAGGCGGCTGCCAATTTAGCCTGACCTAGCAGTTAAGATCGCCTACTAAAACTTCAGTGGCCCTATGGCCTAGCAAATGAAGTGGAAGATTAAACGCCAAATTGCTGTGATAGAGTACCCATTTACCATCCAGATATCTTTCTTCTTTTAGAAACTCCGATATGCTCGTTAACGAGTATGAAAGTTTTATTAAAGATGAATTTAAAAATATTTGAAAAATTAAATTTAAATCTTAACAAGATTGTTTCAGCAGTTCGTTATCAGCATAACTTGTAAATTTTTACAAACTCATATAGTTGCACATAATACCACCTATAAGAGGGTAGGGCAGATGAACGTAGAAGCAAAACAAATACAGAAAAAATAAGAATAATAAAGCCCATTGAAGCTAAAAATAGAAGCGCAAGGAAATAATCAACTTAACCAACAAACAATGCGCCAACAACTTAATATAGTAGAATAGTAAAGAGAGAGAAGAGATAACAACAAAATAGTAACAATAAGAGTATTTGTTTTTAATGTAAGTAAACATGTGTGTGGATTACTTAAAAAGACAGACAACAGCAGCTCCCCAAAATTTTAATGGACAGACGTCCGAGATTAAATCTGAACTTACTTTTATTTTTAGACACATTTTGTTATCGATGAGATCTTTTGTTTTCGTATTTATTTATTACATTTGTAGAAAATTGATGATTTTACAAATATTCTTTTTTTATTTTACTCAATGAATTTCATTTAATTGCACTCATATTATTATTATTGCACTTTAATTAAGGCACGTAAACGCGAGTCAACGACCAACACTTGTTGCATTTATTTTACATCCGTAACTATTGTTATTAAAGGTTGTAAAATAATCGGATATTTTCTTTTTGTTTCTTTAAAAATCAAAATTTTTTTTAAAAAGAAAAACACAAAACAAAAACACAACCGCCCGCGAGAATACTCAAAAAACAACTGAGAGAAATTTCTTGGAAACAAACAGTGTTGCCGTTTTTGGTTATGTCTAACAAAAACTGGTTATTTTTTTGTTCAATATGGAGATTTGTCAAAAAGTGTAATTTAATTAATTATTGTAAACTAAATAAACATAATTTAATTTTGAAAAATTAAAAAACTATAAATTTGAATTACTATTTAAGTTTCTATTAGAAAAATCTGAATAATGTGATTTATAATATTTTAACATACAAAATTTTAAACTTTCTACGTTTGTTGCCTGTTAACGATATTGACAACACTACAAGCATCTGATTCTTTCTTTTAAGAGTTGCCAATCTTTTGTTACACTCGGCAAATTTATTCTGTTAAACGTTAAAATTATTAATAACTAATAAATAAAAATCGTAAATAATATAAAAAATATATATATTTACTAATTATTTATTTACAATCTATAAAATATATATCATACTAGAAAAGTTTAACTTAATTAATTAAAACTTGTTTTAAAAAACAGGGAATTCCCCAGATTCTTTGAATATAAAAAAAAGTGATGGCAATATTGTATTAATCATCAGAACAAAAACAAATTGAAAACAAAACATTACATTGAAGTCTTCTACGAGACGATATATATCGAAAATTACGCGCAAATTTGCTAAATTAATTGTAATTTATTTATTAAGTAACTAAAACTTTAAAAAAATAAAAAGAAATGCCTTTCGATGGTAGAGAATTAATAGAAGCCCTTTCGGTGCTGGCTGATGAACAAAATGTGCGCGTTACAGTGAAGCAGTCTGGCAAAGGGGCCATTGTTTGTGGTGCCTGTTGCTTTGCTGGTGGCCTGCTTTTGGGACCAGCTGGTTTGGCCATTGGTGGTGCTGCTGGTGGCGTTGTAGCCTATAAGATGACTAAAGGTAAATGTGTAAAAATAGATATTTTTGTCATACCATTATAATCAGCACATGGACTTTGGATTACGTGGCTTTTAGATTGTGTTCTGATAAAAAGTTTTATTATAAGTTTAGACGAAGGAAGTGTGCATGTGATATTAAAACAATAGCATCAAGATGAGAAAGTTATTTTATTTTTCATATGAAAAGAAATTAAGTAATTAATAAAAAGAAACAAGTTGAAAAGAAGTCCCGGGCAAAATAGTAGCAATGTTACTACTAGTATAAGACTATAACTCTAACAAGTTTTCTAATGATCATAATACATAATTTATACAGCGAACACAAACTAAGTAATTGTTTAAGACAATAGAAATAGAAAATGTTTACTTATTGTACTGGTGTGATGCTATCAGTTTGACTGGTACTGTATATTGGGTAGGTTTATTAGATTAGAAATTACTTCTAGTTGGAATCCGTCTAAATAGCTAGGTATACTTTAAATTTTAGTTCACAATTTAAAAAACAAATAGTTTTAGAAACTAAAACTTAGATTGAATTTACTTATAGTTGGAATCCGTCTAACTAGCTAGGTATACTTTAGATTTTGGTTCACAATTTTATAAAAATTAGCTTTAGAAACTAAATACCTACAAATTTAAAAATTAAATCAAACTTTAGAACCTTTGTCTTCCATTAGATATTCTATTGACTATGTTGCACCCCTTGTATTATGGAGTCTTTTTACACAAAAAGTATTTAATAAATTTGGACTGCACATATATATACGTAGCTGTGAACTTATAAATATCATATTTTATCATTCCTTCCATTTCGAATATTATAAAATATAATTTTGTAGATAAACGTACATACGTGCATACTGACATACCGCAAAATAGATAAATATCACAGCTCGAAACTAATTTTTATTTTTTTGTCGTTATATTTAAAAAACAGGTTCCTTCCGTCCTTTGGGAGATGTAATAATAAATGATCTTACCGATGCGCAAAAAGAACGACTTGTACAACATGTCACAAAAGCTGTTCAGGATATTCAACCCACCGATTTGGTTTTGCTGCTGCCATTGATCATGAATAATGCATCTATACAACAAGCGGTTTTAAAAACTGTAGTTAGTTTTGTATCAAGCGAGTTGCGCCTTCAAATAATCGACTGATACGAACCTAATTATAGTAAAGTGCTGGTAATTTTGAACAAATTTGTTTTCTAAATAGTTTAAGTAGCTATGTTCTATGTTTTTCAAGTTGTCAGTTTAAAAGAGAGAGTATTATTGCCAAACAATTACTGCTTTGTGTCTTTTAATTATGTATTGTTTTTGAACGTGCTGTCGAAGATGGGGAAGGAAATCATACGTATTTAGTATATGAAAAACAATTTTTTATTGAAAGGAAATTTATTTGATGCCTATTGAAAACTTTTTTATAAAGTATTTATACTATGTTTTCCTACCTCAGGCAAGTTATCTTCTATTTTTTATATCATTTTTGTTTTGTATACATAACTTTGGTCAGACGAATCAATTTAAATCAAGTATACTTATATACTGGAATATAATCGTGCTAAAAATTCTTATCACAATTGTATTTAAAGTGAGTGACAGACAATACAGTAGAAATTTTTTTAAATTCTAAATAATTCATTCCAAAAAATAATTCTTGAGTAATTTTAATAACTTTTTATGAGTTCGTAAATACATAGCTATCTTTACTTCCAAATCTTCCTTCTTTAATTAATTCTTATTTCGTATTTTGTCAATACAAATGTTTCCCATTTACTACCATTGCCTGAAACACTAACAACCCTTTACATAAACAATTGTTGATAATACCACTAAAAAATCTGTTCACTTATAATTAAAAAAGGTTGTATTATTGGAAACTTTAATTAGTTTTAAAAATGTTTCAAATGTGTCTCACACTGCATGTAAAATAAGAGTAATTGTTGTTTTAAATATAATATTTACATGTATATTTTTAATTCTAATGGCGCACGATTATCTAAACTTTAAACAAAATAGTTTAAAATATCAGCTCTCTCATATCCTTCCTATATTTAATGTTGGAAATAAGTTTCCACGTGATATATATACCATATATTATTATATTATTTTATATATCTACATATGTAATTTTCTTAACACAAAAATGTATAAAATTAATTGAGTCAATAGCATTAAAATTCTTTTAACGATTGTAAATATTAATGAAAATGTTTATTACAAACTTATCGAGTGACAAGGCAATCAAGGTTTGTTGCACCATTACCCGTCCTTAAAATGAGGAATATATCATAATGTAACTGTTTTTTATCTAATCTTGTATATTTGATGTAGTACACCCGAAAAATAATTTATTCATTATATATTTCATCATCCTATGCCTTATCTACAAATAATTTAACTTCAACAATTAAAATAAAACGCTCCCAATATGCTAATATTTAAACATTTCCTCCAACTTTTCAAATAGTAATCATTGTTATTCCGTATGCTTTAAAATAAAATCTTAATTTATGTTTCACAAACAAATATTGTATATATTTTACATACATATATGCTAATAATTATACAAACATTAATTAATAATAAGTATGTAAGTTTAAGATATGAACACATTTGCCATTATTTTAGCATAAATAATGTTTCATTACTACAAAACAATTAAAAAGTACTTATAAATCAATTGTACTCTAAAAATTTATAAATTTTTTATTTAAATACAAGGATTTGTGCACAAGTTGAAGAAATTAAAATTTATTTTTATTGAAGACTGCAAACAGCATACATAATAAAAGCTTTAAAAATTAGGAAAAATCTGTTATATTAAAAGAACAGTTTCTTTGGGGAATCCATTAGAAAATATTTTTACAATCAATGGGCTTTCATTAATATTTTATTAATTTCGCGTTGTATGGATACAATAGTATGCAGGAAGGTGACTTGAGAAGGATACAATATAATAGTAAATATAAACAAAAAAATCAGAAGAACAAAAGCAAAAGTAGAAAGACTGAGTGAGGAAAAAAGTGAAGAGAATTGGAAAACAAAACTGGAAAGGTATTATATAGAAAATAAAGGAGAATAAATGTAGGAAATTTAAGAAGTCTTTTTACTACAATGTTCTAGATAAATATAAATAGATGCGCAACACTAATGGATGCTAACGACCTATAAGATCAATAAAGAAATCCTGACTAAATATCTTTAGCCCGTAACTTTTCTGAGCGTCCAAGCTGAAGTAAGTCCGAAGGTGCTTGCGACCGTTTTGTGCTTTCTTATCATCACATAATCTGCAGAAAACAGGAACATGCCCTCGCCCATAAGATACAAGTAGCATGTTATTGTAAACAAAAAACACAAGGCGTAATGTGTGGAATGAATAGTTTGGGTAGGAAGGTAAAAGCAGTGAGTTCGCTCGCCCAAAAAAGAAGCGCGGTTCAACCCCCCGGGTTCGGACATGTTTGTGTGGATGTTTGTTTGTTTGCTTGCTGCTGGTTTGGTTTCCTTGAAAGCAAAATTTTTTTTAAATGTGGTGAATTTCTTAATTGTGGTGAGTTTTTACAAAATGTGGTGAATTTATCCGGTGGGGTGAACAAAATTGAAGTGTGGTGAGTTCTTACAAAATTTGGTGAATTTATCCGGTGTGGTAAATAAAATCGAAACTCACCAAAGTGCCGTTATTCGAAATGTTACTGTATTATCATAAATAATAAAATTAATTAATATTATCATAATAAAATAATTAATTTTAACATCTGTTAGTGGAGGCATTCACCGATATGTCTGGTTACTGCATTAACAATGTTGTCATGTGTTATTCTATTTAAAATTCTAAAAAATTAACATTAGAAAACTGCCTACAAAAAATAATTAAATTTAAATTATTTTGTAAATGAATTTTTGAATAATTTCTTCCTATTATGTTTTATCCCCAAAATGCTTAGGTAGGTAGGTAGGTAGAGGTGGCTGCCCATCCAAGAAAAATTTTTCTTGTTGATGGACACACTTAGGCCGCATTGGGCCCATTGTGCTACCACAGTCATCCATTATCCCCTAGTCTCGAAACCATTCGGAGCTCCTGATGAAGCGATTTAGGCTGCCAATGTCAATCTCTGACAGTTCCTCCAGATCATCCATGTAGTAAGTACCCAAGTACTTCCTTCTTCTTTGACATAGAGCCGGGCATGTACCCAGCAGGTGAGAGACAGTCTCCTCTTCTTCCTCATCTCTGCAGCTTCTACAGAAGTCGTTGGCAAGGTGTCCAAGTCCAATGCGCCTCGCATGCGTACCCATAATGCAATGCCCCGTAATGACACCGACAACTACACTGAGCGCGCCTCTTTGGAGTTTAAGTAGACTCTTTGTGCGCCCCTCATCCAGCCTTGGCCAGATTTTACGAGCCGTTCTACCCGTGTCCGAGGCCGCCCACCTGTCGTTGACGGAATCGAAGATCGCATTATCAATTATGAGCTTGCAGGTCCTCATTGGTATGCCTAGATTCGAGAACTCAGCGGTGAGCTCGATGGTCGTGCCCCGCCTGGCAAGTTCATCAGCTCTACAGTTGCCCGGAATACCACTGTGTCCCGGTACCCATACGATATGGATGTCATATCGTTCCGCTATCTCGTCGAGATATCTGCGACAGCCGTACACCGTCTTGGAGTTCATCACGTTAGAACTCAAAGCCCTGATAGCCGCCTGGCTATCAGAAAGTATGGTAACGTTCCGCTTGGAGACCCTTCCATCCCCAATAATACTCGCCGCAGCCTGTATGGCCACCACCTCCACTTGAAAGACACTGCAGTGGTCTGGTAGTCTTATAGACTGAGCTATTCCAACTGATTCCGAAAAAATTCCACTGCCAACCGCTCCGTTCAGTTTAGAGCCATCGGTGTAGATTTGTACGGAGTCTCTAAACAGGTGGGTCACACCACCCTTCCAGGCTCCGTTATCCGGAACCGATGTCCTGAATCTCTTCGTGAAGTCGTACCTCGGTGTCATGTAGTCACTGCTCCCGACAGCTCCAACTTCCCTCAGGATTCTTGCGTGGCCTATGCCTGAGTCATGCCACTGTCCAGTCGCCCAGAGACGTTTACTTATTTTAGCAGCCACTCCCCTACAGAAAAGGTCAAGCGGAAAGAGGCCCAAAATTATCTCCAGTGCCGACGTAGGTGTAGTGCGCAAGGCACCACTAATGATAATACAGGCAGATCTCTGCAGTCGCTGTATTAGTTTCGAGTTAGTTTTAATTTCAAGGGATTCCCACCAAACTAGGCATCCATAGGTTAAGATAGGTCTGACCACCGCTGTGTAGATCCAGTGTGTCATCCTAGGTCCTAGTCCCCATTTTCTCCCCAACACTCTGTTACAAGCATACAGGGCAATGGAAGCCTTTTTAGTTCTGTTAATGATATTCGATTTCCAAGACAGCTTCCTATCCAGAATAAGTCCTAGAAAGTGTGCGTGTGTGTATTTCCGTTTTCACCGGGTTAACACCCAAACCACGTTCAGATGCCCACACGCAGACCCTTCTCAGAGCCAGTTGCATCCTATCTCTGATAGTGTCGACAAATCTTCCGGAGATAACAAGAACAATGTCATCCGCATAGGCAATTGCCTCACATCCATTTTGTTCTAGTATCACTAGTAGCTCATTCATCACCAGATTCCACAAAAGAGGAGAGAGTACTCCGCCCTGTGGAGTTCCCCTCCCTATAGCCCTGGTTGTCTGTGAGCTCCCAAGTGTGGGGTAGATTGTTCTCCCACAAAGTAGCTTAGTTATCCAGTTCACTATAGTGGATCGTACACCCAGACTATCCAGCGCCCTGGTTATAGCGCAAAGTTCCACATTATTGAAGGCTCCTTCGATGTCAAGGAAAGTAGCCAGAGTGTATTCCCTCTGTGCCAGCGATTTCTCTATCCTGCACACCAGGCTATGTAGGGCAGTCTCAACAGACCTCCCCTTAATGTATGCGTGTTGTCCCCCGGAAAGGAGATTTCCATCCAAGGTCTGACGCAGATTCACATCCACGAGTCTCTCCATAGTCTTCAGTAAGAAGGAGGATAGACTTATGGGTCTGAAGTCCTTGGGTGTAGTATGAGAGTTTCTTCCAGCCTTCGGTATGAAGACTACCCCCACTTTACACCATTCCGACGGTATATGGCCCATCCGAATACTGGCGACAAACATCGCCTCAAGCATTCTGATGTGTTTCCTTTCCAGACGTTGCAAGAGTGCCGGATATATTCCGTCCGGTCCCGGAGATTTAAACGGTCTAAATCCGTCTATCGCCCATTTTATCGCGTCCGCAGACATGATCGAGCAGTATTCCCACTGTGATTCACTCCCCGAGACGGTTGTTCGCACATCCGAACCTTGTCCCGGTGGAAAGTGGGTGTCCACAAGAAGATCCAAAGTTTCCTTCTCAGAGTTGGTCCATGAGCCATCCTCCCTTTGCAGTACACTGGGTATAAAGGATGTTGTCGAGAGAATTCTCCTTAGCCTAGAAGTTTCGTTGATAGTTTCCATGTTGCTACAGAAATTTCTCCACGAGTCCCTCTTAGCCCGTCTTAGAACTCTCTTGTATTTTCCAAGGGACACTTTATAGTCCCTCCACTGATCCGCATTACCGGACTTTCTCGCCACATTGAAGAGTCGTCTTGACTCCTTTCTGAGCATGTCCAGATCCCGGTCCCACCAGGGCGGTTTTTTTCCACCCCTGTTGACCCTTTTCGGACATGCTTTTTCAAAAGCCCCTACTATGACCTTTGTGAATTCAGCCACTGTAGCCTCAAGTCCAGAAATACTATCTATACTACAGCTCGTGAGTGGGTCCAAGCCCAGCCTGACAAGGCGATCATAAAGATCCCAATTCGTATTTCTAGGATTTCTAATCGCCCTTACAGTATTGTTCTCCCTACCAAGGGAAAATTCAATAAACCTATGATCAGAAAAGGAGTGCTCCTCCGAGACTCTCCAATCTCTGACACTATCATAAATATTGCCGGAGGTAAGGGTTATGTCCAAAACCTCCCTTCTGTTTTTCGTTATAAATGTGGGCTTATTACCCGTGTTACAAACTAATAGGTTATTAGATATAATAAAATCAAAAAGAGACTCACCCCGTTCGTTGACGTTCGTGCTGCCCCATATAGTGTGATGAGAGTTGGCATCACAGCCAATCAGCAGGCCAACATTTGAGCGCTTTGCCTCTGTAACCAGTCTCTTCACTGGATCTGGTGGTGGGTGATTGCTTAGGTCATGCGGCATGTAACAGGAGGAGATCCAATGTTGCTTACCATTGATCTCCGCCGTTAGTGTGGTTAGGTCTTCATTGCTGAAATTAGGAGGCAAATATGCCATTAAATTGTTCTTAATGAGTATACAGGATCTGGGTCTACCTACACATTTGGCATGGACCAGCCTATAATTTTTGTGCCCTAATCCACAAACCTTATTGGCTATGGACCATGGTTCTTGGATCAGGGCTATGTCTTCTCCTCTGTTCGCCAGCCGGAGAAGTAGTGCAGCCGATGCTGCCTTAGAGTGATGGAGATTTATTTGGATTACTCATCCTCTCTCTTCTCCACCATCGTAATGTCTAGGCCATAATCTTCTTGATCAGCCTCGTCCAGGAGATCAGATTCCCTTAACAGCATATCAAAGGCAGATGCTATATCCGACCCAGTGGAAGAGAGAGAGCTAACTCTGGACCGGGTATGAATCTGCGTTGAGGATGCTGTAAGGTTATCCTACTCCTTTTCTTCACTGACTGATGCGCCCATGTTTTCGTCTTCTGGCTTGTCCCCCTGAGGGGCGTTGTCACTCGACTCCATGGGGCGATTATCCTTTTTATATACTTTTAGGATAATGTGTTCAAATCCAAAGGCCACCACACCATTGGATTTTGCCAGGTGCTCCAGGGATTCCTGATTGATTATGATAGTCGCACAGCGAGATCCATGGCGCTCCTCCAACTTTGCAATTTTCCAATTGTGTGTTGGTAACTTTGGATTGCACATTTTTATTATTTTTAGCACTTTTTCTGGCTCCTTTGGAGTTAAAGGTATCCAAGAGCGTGTTCGGGGTCTGCTAGGTATGGCATCCTTGGGCACTACTTCTAGTTTGGCGCCCTTCCAGATTTCACCTACCCTCATTATGGCGATGGAGAAGAGATCCAGGGCTCTCTTATCGGCACACGTTACTAGCTTCACGTGTCCTTGGTGCCAGCCACACATTTGGTAGACTGGAACTGGTCCCGGATTCTCCTCCATTACTTCTAGGAAGACGTCTGCAAGGGCGTCTGCTACAAGTCTCCAGTTCGACGGTGTAATACTGCCGTCTGGATCTGAGCGATCTACAACCGCCATTTCTATACTGTCTTTTAGCACCTCACTGTATAAGGTGTTGGTGCGATGCGAGCTGCGTGATTTTTTAGCGCCTGGAGCGTCTCCATCAGAAGATCGCTGTCTTTTGACAGCCACCTCCATGGTCGACGTCTTGTATAGTTCTTCGAGCTTTTCCTTGGCCCAGGCCAGTGATTGTGCTTCGCGCTGCGTGCGGTTATCTATTGGGATCTTGGAGATCCTGTCTAGAACCCGCTTTGCGCTCAATCGCTCCCTGTACCTCTGCTTCGATTCTTTCATTTTCTGAGCCGTGTCAACCTTTACATTACCAAGGCCACTCTTGCTGGACGAAGGTCCGGCTTTTGGAGCAACCTTGCCGACGCTTTTGGCTTGTTGTGTTCTATTATTTTTTTGAGGTACTAGGTTCTTGGTCTGCTTTAGCATCAACCAAGTCTTTTCCCTCTTCTGTGGAGACGGGCGTCGGCTTAACACCCGTACGCGGATTTTTACGAGTTCCGTTCTCGTCCTCACTAGTGGAGGCGGTTTCCTGATTTTCCTTTAATTTATTTTTATTATTCATTTTTGGTCCCACGAGTTGCGGATAAGGGGAAGGTCCACCTGAGCAGGGATCCGCTGTGCCCAGGTAAGGCTAGTTAATCCTGGAGGTCGCCCGGTATCCAGGATACTCCGTTAACGACTGGGATATTTTTGATGGGCCCCCAGCCAGGCTGACTATCGGCACGGGTCGTATAACACCTTAGTCCAGCTCATACCTCTATCCTATGGTGAGAGCCATAATTCATTCGACCTACAATCAAATGAGTATGGACTCCCCCCTTGGCTGGTGGACACCCCATCGGGCAACCACCATTACCAGCCGACACCCACGTGGAGGGTTTGGTAGAGGATTTTCGTCGGCCCCCCAAAATGCTTACAAATTGGAAATTCTTTGTCGAAATATTTATAATTTTTTGTGCTTTGTTCCAAAGGCATATCGGATCTAAATTTAACATCAGGAAAAATTATTAAAGAATTCATTCATTTTTGAAGAAAGCTGACAAGCGCCGAACTTTGGAGAGATATTGCCATTCATTAGCACAACTGCTTTTAGACCATATCTAATGCATTTATTTTATAGTCTAATTAAAATCTTGCAAAACCGGATGCCCTGGTAGTCTAGTGCATTAGTCGAGGGTTCGATTTCTACAAGAGATATTAGAACATATGCTCGGCTTACGGTTCGTTCGTTAATTAGATATAATTTGTACTTGCACTGTAATAAATATATAAATTAATTTTCAAAACATGAAAACGCACAAATTTTGCGTCATTATAAGAATATTTCACCTGGCAACACTATTGGTACCTATTGTGCATGCTTCATAAATTGAAGAACGCGAGAAAATAAGCGGGATGTCCGTATTACCGTGAATGATTTTGTTTAAAATGCAAGCAATTTCATAAGAAAGCGCTTTAAATTATTTAATTACTTTAAAATAAATAAATAACACCGTGAGATTAAACTTTGTGCGTGAGATGAGCGGTGTGAAACGGGTAATATCACCATTTGAGGAACATAATGAAAATAGCCTCAAAAAACTCAAAAAAGAAGAATTAGAACCAGATAAAATTGATACGAATTCGTTGGAAAAGGAGGATAACTATGATTTTGTTTTTGACCAGGACAATGATTTTGATTTAAAAGCACTTGAAATTGCAGAGAAAAAAGTTGAGCCAGCAAAGTTAGATTTAACCCAATGGCAGAGGTGTATAGTCAAAGAAGTTTCGAAGGATGGGAGAACATTTGCATTGGTATTACATGTATCTGGTAAAGTTAAACGAGAAGGAGGAGATGAACAGGAGGCTGTAGGCAAGTGTTATTTGCTGGGTCCTTGGTCTCATACAAAAGTTCGCGCGGGTATTGTTGTGTCACTGAAAGCCATCTGGGATGAACGTCTGCCTGGATATAAAGTTGATAAAGACCATGGTTTTTGTGTTATAAACCCCGATGTTCTAATCAGTGGTACCAGTGTGGTGGCCTCTATGTGGTGCCCCAGGAAGACTGTGCTAGAGGATCGATTTAAAAGCTTAAACCCCAATAATAAAGTGGTAAGTATGTTCATGAAATGCTTTTAATCTAATAAAAAATATATTTAAGACTCAAGATTACTTCCCGTTTAACTTCTATTTACAATTTGTTTTTATTTTTGCCAAATTTGGTACTGATTTGTGTTTTATGTGTATACAGTTAACCTATGCTGTGCTTTTGAATAACGGTGTGATTATTTTTTATGATTGGTTGTAATTGATAACGGAATGTCTATAAACAAGACAAAATATTCTATGAGAAGAAATAGTTTCCAAAAATGAAGTACTCCTTGGGTCTCTGATTACTTATGGATAAAGCTTATTTGAAGACTTAATTTTATGCAGTCTAGCAAAGCGGTGTGGATTTCGATACCCGTTGCAAAGCGGTGAAGTTTTTAATACCTAAGGAGAGATAAGTATAGATGACGTGAGAAGATATTTGTTAATGACGGAGAAAACTGAATAATTTTAAGGAAGGATATTTAACCCAAGGACACTTAGTTGTAATGGAGAAATAATTCTTTAATGGAGAATAACAGATTAATTTAAAGAAGGAGAAAATAGCTAAGAAGGAGAGCTAAGTGTACCGTACATTGGTTGTCAGACCTTTCGTTTCGTTGAGTTATTTATGTTGGGGTTGTCTTACCCATTTTGTATTATCATGGTTATTTGCTTTTTACCGTACCGATATCGTTTTGGCTACCAGTTGATTCTGTTTTAGCATGATTGGCGACAATGTATGAATATGCTAAGCATTTGGACAGTTTTTATGCTTAAGCAGAATATTGGATCGTTTCCCAGTGTATCCGGCTGGCCATTTTTGCTTGGTGCTGTCTTCGGCTGCTGTGCTTGCGGGTCTCTGCTTAGAATCCCGACTTTTTACTTTATTTCCTCATTTGAATTTATTACCACATGTTTGCTGAAATTACTCTTTTTTATCTGAGAAGACCCTGGTAAAATGTAGGCACTTAGCTCCTTAACCAGCAGAAAATGAGAAAGCATGGCTAAAAGATTTTATTCATACGCCATATAGTTTTATTAAGTCCGTCGAGGCCTGCCAAAGGTGTAGTTTTAAACATGTAACTGAACCTTTTCAAACGCTAATATTTAAAGTAAATACTTCCTTTAAATGTTGTTCAGAAGTTACGACTATTAAAAAGTGTAAAACACCTCCCCTGTGATTGTACAGCCTTGACAGGCGATTCTTTATCCGTGTGGAATTGTATTTTCCATCATCATAGTTGAATAGGTGTCATGTATTAAATCTGCAATATAACCCAAGTTATTAATGATTGGAACTGTAAATTATATGTTTAGTTTTTTTTTATTGTACAATTATTTTCAGATGGTCATTGGTTCGCTGGTCCATGAACTATTTCAAACGGTCCTGGAGAAAGGTGTTAAAGATTTTAAGGGTATTGAGAAACTAGCTGCTGATCTGCTCAACTCACGAGAAACTGCATTTAAGCTTTATGCCAGTCAATTAACTCAAGCTGATACCACCGCAGAAGTAAAACATTTTGTAGAAAGTATTTATCAATTTGTGCAACAGTATGTGGACGAAAGACAAGTTTCAACTTTTCCGATTGAAAAGGAGAGTTTTCAGGGACGTATTACCGAAATAAAAGATATAGAAGAAAATTTATGGATACCTGAGCTGGGACTCAAAGGTAAAATAGATGTTTCGGTAAAAATACATCCACGACCACAGAAGGGCAAAACACACAGAAAAGAACAAATTGTACCGCTTGAATTAAAAACAGGTAGAGCAAGTTTTTCAATGGAACACAGAGGTCAGTTAATACTCTACGAAATGATGTTAACGGCAATAGGTGAGCCGACTGATACTGGTCTTTTACTATATCTAAGGGAGAATTTAATGCGTGAAATTCAAGGCTCCAGAAATGAGCAACGCGACCTAATAGGCTTACGTAATGAATTAAGTCATTATTTGACAGTATTAAATGACAATATTGCACTGCCTGAAGAGGAACAGGACGAAGATGAACTTTATATACATCCTTTTAAGTTGCCAGAACCAATATCGACTCCAGCTGCCTGTAATAAGTGTATATCTGCAACATTATGTTGTTCATTTGCTAAAACGGAGCTAACTTTACAAAAGTTTAGATATGATCGTCCAAGACTAGAGTTTACGGCAAAGAAACTGAGCCATTTAACAGCAGGGGATTTGGCCTATTTCGCTCAATGGTCTCAATTAATAGTGATGGAAGAACTAGAAGTCAGAAAATCTGACAATGCAAGCGCTCTTTGGTGCCAGACACCGGAAAACCGTCAACAGAATGGTCGAGCTATTTGTAATTTGAAGATTTCCCAACAGCCTATAGAAAAAGAAGAGTTACGTTACAAACATCAATTTGTTGTGGACAATCCTTTAAACGATGCTGTTCATGAAACACAAACTGAAGACAATATAGATTTAACATTGAGTGGGGTAAGTGCAAGAATGCTTTTGTGAAGAACAACTAAAAAAAAAAAACAAAAAAATATTAAACGTTTTATGTATTTACTACCATTCAGTTTTCTGTTGGTGAATACGTTACTGTCTCTACCACAAAACGTCTGGCCATTGCAGCCGGATATGTATTGGAATTCACCTCGTCTACTATAACGGTTAATTTAGAGCGTAATTTGCAAAAAAAATATAAACAGCAAACGTTCATCATTGACAAATATGATTCCCAATCTGGTGATATTTTCAATTTTACCACTTTGGGTATGTTAATCGAACCTACTGAACGTTCAGCTTATTTAAGAGCAATTGTAGCGGAGCGTGTGCCTCCCACTTATCAGAAGACGTTACCTAAGATTATAGCAACTGAGGGAGCGCCGATAATGGAGCATTTAAATAGTGTCCAAAGATCAGCTGTTATAAAAGCTTTAACGACAGAAAGTTATATGTTAATAAAGGGTTTGCCTGGAACAGGTAAATTACACCTACAAATATTTCAATATTATTAGTATTTAATAAGGATTGTATTTAATTACAGGTAAAACACAAACTTTGGTTGCTATAGTGCGTTTGCTTTATTTAATGGGTAAATCTGTGCTGATAACAAGTCACACACATTCAGCCGTGGACAATCTTTTGCTACGTCTGAAAACATTTCAACTGCCATTTCTACGTTTGGGCTCTTCTGCACGCGTGAATCCGCAATTAAAAGATTACAGTGAAGCCGCTTTGACTGCTAATTGTCATACTGAAAGAGACTTATCGAATGTATATGATTCCTTTCAGATTGTGGGTGTAACATGTTTAGGTTCTACCCATCCAATATTTCTTCATCGTACATTTAACTTTTGCATTGTAGACGAAGCTACACAAGTTATGCAAATCACAGTTTTAAGACCCTTACTCTTTGCTCAACGTTTTATACTGGTGGGAGATCCCGATCAATTACCTCCTTTAATAAAATCCCCAGAAGCCAGACAGAAAGGTGCTGATGAATCTCTGTTTCAGCGTCTTGATAGTGAAGAAGCAACATCTGTTCTAACGCTACAATATCGTATGAATAAAACTATTACCAAATTGGCCAATGAGCTTACATATCGGGGTAAGCTGCAATGTGCCTCCAATGAAGTAAAATCGGCTGTGATGGCCAAATCTATTGATCAAGCTGTCGTTAAAGATAAATGGTTGCAGCGTGTATTACAAACTCATGTAGACCAATCTGTATTTTTATTAGACACAATGGATTGTTCGGAAAGATCGTTTAATTATGCCAATTCCAAGCATAGTACAACTTGTTCTCGCATTGAAACCGCCTTTAATGACCAGACACTACCCTTGGAGGCGGTGATTAAATCTCCTTCTAAATCATCCAAACGTTTAGCAAAATATACCAACTATTGTGAAGCAGCTTTAGTTTTTAAAATCGTAAAAGCGCTTTTGATATGCCACTATGAACCGGAACGTATAGGTATTATCGCACCCTATAGAGCTCAAGTGGAACTTTTAAAAAAGCTAGCCTTGCAGTACCATACATTTTATCAAAACTTTTCTGAAGAGAATCATACTTTACTGGATTTTTCAGCAGTGGAAGTTAATACTGTTGATCAGTATCAGGGCAGAGATAAAGATATTATTATATATTCATGTTGCCGCACTGGTTCACCGTCTAACCAAGAAGCATCTGAACATAATCGTGATGTAGAAATTTTAGGTGATCAACGTCGTTTGACGGTTGCCATTACACGTCCTAAACATAAACTGATTATTATAGGAGACTCTGCATGCATTCAACAATATACGCCATTTAAAACTTTATTCAGTCATATACCAAGTTTTTGTAAATTACAATTGGAAGATGATAAGCTGGGCTTTCATTGGTCCCAGCTAATGGATGAATTGTCTCAGACTATTAATGCCGATTAAAATGAAAGGTTTGTCGCATTTTGTTTTGTTTGTCTTTTTTTTAATGTGTTTCAAATAAAAAATTTTTTACTTGTATTTATTTTATTAATTTACTTGTATTTTTAATCTTACACATCTTCATTTACAGCACATGCAAGTATCTAATCAAATTAATTTAAATCAAATCACAATCAAATCACAATCAAATCAAATCACAATCAAATCAAATCACAATCAAATCATTTTTAAGAGCATAATTTCAAGAACCCAGCAAGTGAGTATAACTTTATTTAAAATAGGAATTAAATTAAATTTTACATTTTGGAACAGAAATTAATTTGAATAAGTGAATATGAATTCCATAAAAATGTGATAACATATTCTAAGAAGTCTAAAGCATATTAGCCTTAAACAAATTCAGGTACGTTTAATTGTTTATATTATAAATTAGACTGCTTCAGTCATTTCTTTCCGACCTTCAATCTTCATGTTTAATTCCTATTCTTGGTGTATTAAATTTCATTCAATTAGTTCAGTACAGATTTATGTACAATCTTAAGCTTTAAATTAGTGAAAATGGTTCGTAATTAACGGTCAGACTATATTTTCGTTATTTTATCATCAATTATGGTATTGTTTTGTAGCACTTCTGTTGTTGCTGTTGAGAGCTAGTTTTTAAAATACATGCATACATAATTGGCCATTACAACCCTTCAGTCAGGATTACGGCCTAGCTTCTCAACACCACTCATGTTGTGTGTGTTAATTTTATACATGAGTGGTGGGACCTACAGTTTAATTTCGAATCCGAACGATAGATTTGTGAGAAACTTTTCAGGGCAATTTTATTCCACTCAGAGTTTTTGCCAGAAATCTGCTGAGAGGAAGTCGCCGAAGAAATATATTTTCATATTTCATTTTGATGTCTGACCGGTGATTTGAACCGTGGCTTCGCGTCTAATAAGCCAACACACTGCCTACTAGACTACGGCGACTTGCATCGCATCCAACTCTTGTGCAGACTTTCTCGGGAATGCATAAAAAACATCAAAAAATTCCGTTCGCTTTTGTTGCCCTCAAAAGCATCGAATCCAAATCTTGTGCAGACTTTCTCTGGAATGCAAAAAAACAACAAAAAATTTGGTTCGCTGTCGTTGCCCTCAAAAGCATCCAATCCAACTCTTGTGCAGTTTTTTTCTGGAATGCAAAAAAACAACAAAAAAGAATTTTTAAGACTAAAAAAATTCAGGAAATGAACAATAATTTCTACAAATATATAACCTCTGCCTCTATCGGTCATAGTCAGAGGCCAACCGGGTGTAGGACCACAGATGTACTGGGTCATTTGAAGAGGAGCTTGGTGTTATAAGCACTTTGTAGGCAGGGTGGGGCATTAATTCGGAGTTCAGGGAATTATTTCCTCACGGTATCTAATCGTATCTCAGTTGTGCTAGGGTTGATCGCCAGCCTGGACTGGAGCTTCTCACTGTCCACAATATTTCAACTCTATTATGGTCATACCCATAATATCAATTACTCCCTGCTGATGTACAGTGAGCGCCATAAGTGAATCAACACCCACTATAATTTAAAATTTTCTATTATGTTCTTAAGTATAAAAAAAGTTCCTTTATCATGAATTGTTTTTGTTTTAACATTTTATAAGTAATAGATAACGTTTTTATTATTGGAAATTTATTCGACTATTCACATTTACTTTTCTCGCTATCCTAAGAAAGTGAATTATTTCAGTGGTGTTTACTCACTTTTGACGCTCACTGTAATTGTCCTTAGGCATCTATGGGGAATGTGCGATCAACAATCGATGGAATAGTTGCTAGAATTACTTTGAGATCCTAGTTTGCCTGGGAAAGGAATCTTCCATTATCACTTGCCAAGTATGCTTAGTGCTTAGATTTTGTTGTGTTGTCCAACTGGAAGAATTCTGGTTTCGTTATGGTGATGATTAATGCTAGTCATTTTGACACAATCATTGTCAAAACTGAGTGCAGTTTTCACTTCCTTCCATTTGGTGTCGCTTACGAAAGGAGTCCAAACCGAGATTACATAGTTGAAGTTCAAGCGATCAATTGTCTTGTACATATGTATGTATGTATATTGTTTCTTTAATTACCAGCCATAAGGCACCCACATCTGGCTAAGGACCTCAGCTTTTAATTTCTCGGATATTTAATGTGGCTTGTGATGCAAAATGCAAAATTTCATCAAAGGCCACCTCTAATATCTTCGTGTAACGTATAGTGGGTGGCAGCCAACCGAGTTTGAAGCTCCATATTCCACTTTTTCTGCTCTCAGGAGCAGAGTGATTGATTTTGAGGGAGACAGCTTATTGATGTTAAGAAGGGAAATGTGTAACCTTCGTTTAAATGAATATCTTATACGATACAGTTCTGGGATCAATATTTTGTCACAGAGAAAGTTCAAAGATACAACCCTGTCTGCGCAACTTTGTAGTCAAACCGATTCGATTCTGCGGGGTCGGGATTTGGTGTTTGGCTTTAGAGGAAAGGAATAATCAAATCTGGTTTGAGCGTATTATGAAGATAGTCACAACCATTATAACAGATGCTCTTAGAATTATATCCTCTAAGGCGTTGTGTGCTATCCTTAACTGCCTACCACTAGACATGTTGGTAAAACAATTGACTGCGAATGCGGCTATGAGGCTGAGTGCAACAATACCATGAAAGTATGGAAATTATGGTCATGCCAAAAACTTGGGTATAATTGGTCTGAATGTACCTAGTGACTGTATGATACCTGAGCAAGCTTTCAATTTTATCAGACTACAGCTGTTCTAGAATTGCGGGCGTCTGCAGAGGAAATTGTAATACAATCGACAGTTACCCTTATAAGAGATTCAGCACACGGGTACATTGAAGGTAACAACAAAGCCTGGTGCACATGCAAAGGCTGGTAAAACGGAAATTTCTATTGAATTCATGAATTTCTACAGATGGACGAATACATTTTCTCAGCAAACTTTAATTTCCAAAAAACAAAAAGGTTGTAAATAACGCTAATACATCTTAGAAACCCTGTAGCAGTTATAATGGGGCACTAGCTCCTAAGTGTACTTGCCTGAGGGCTGAGAATATTTCACTATGATTTCTGCAGGAGCTACAATGATGAGGAACAAGAGGAGTCAGAAATACATCTTTGTCACTGTCCGGCACTTGGTAACCTGAGACGAAAAGTTTTTGTGCACCCAGAGTTTGTGTTGAGATTGTGTCTCGCCAAAGGAGATTTGGACGAAGGCCATACCCTAATAAAACTATCAGAATGGTTGAGAGTATGTAGCCGCCGTAGTGTAGTAGACAGTGTGTTGACTTATTAGACGTGGGTTGATTCCCCGGGTCAAACATCTCCGACAAAACTAAATCTGAAAAATATTTCTTCGGCAACTGCCTCTCAGCAGATTTCTGGCAAGAGTAAATAAAATTGCCATGAAAAAATTCTCAAAAATCTGTCGTTCGGAGTCGACTTTAAACTATTTGTCCCACCAATCATGTGAAAAATTAACACATACAATATAAGTGGTGTGAGAAGCTAGGTCGTATTCCCAACTGTAGAGTTGTAATGACCAATTATGTATGTATGTATTATTAATGTATTGTGCTTATTATAGACGCAGTTAAATGATTATTTCGATAAAAAATATTCACAATTATGTGAAGTATGTTTCCCATACGATCACTACCTTGGTAGTGTATTTATTTTTAACTGCTCTTGAAATTTATATGATGATTAGACTGGCTTACCTGCTGCTTACGAAATGAAAACCAAATTCTTAAGACTCTTTTGAATTCATTCAATTAATGTTTTCTTATAGGATACATTATCTATTTTGTCAGTTCATAAATTTAAGGCAAACCTGTCTAATTTTTTGAAAATCATTTTATTTCTTTTCATTTACCATGTTTTCTTCTTCACTCATTTTTCATATTATAAAGTGAAAAGAAAAGAAGTCCGCCTTTAAATATTTCTTTACAAACAATTGGCGGAGGTTATTTAATCTTCACTTTTATTTCTGGTAGGCTTATCGGTTTCATTTGGGTTATTGGAACTTTGCCAATGAAGCTGAAACGAGATTTTATAGGTAAAAAAAATAAATTATTAATAAAAATATACTTCCTGTTGAATTGTGATACTTTTTCAATATCTTTTTTTATTGGGTTACATTATTATTTATTGTCATAATTATTTAATAACATCATTGTACATGTTACTGAAAGAAAGCGTAGTACGTGTAATGAAATGTACATGCTTATGTTGCCTGTAGGCCTATAAGACAGACACAAAGTAACAAAACAATGACTACAACTATCTCTAGTATAACAATAATAGAAATATACATACATTCCTGATATAAAACATATAAAAGAAATGCACTGAACGCAATAATTCTTATATATATTGTATATCAATAAAGTATGTAAGACTGACTATTCATTAAATTTCTCATTGATTAGAGCTATAACAGCGTTGATTTCCGTCTGCAGAATTATCACAATGCGATTGACAATAGAGATTCTGCTTAGGGAGTATTGAAGGCCTTGTAGTTTATGAAACTTCCATGCTGATTAAAGAATGTTGATCATCTCTAAATGAGATGATGAAGCATTTTTAAGTGGAGTTTGTAATGCAGTCTATGTGCAGCCCTTGCGCTGACCAACTTCTTCTCCCCTGGTTTGGAGGAACTTGGTCAGTACAGGGACTGCGTTCACCTGTGGCGTCACAACGGGCCGCGATGCAAAATTGCATCGAATGCAATCAAAGGTTTCAGACAGCTTTGCCAATTAAATTTGTGAATTGTCTCTATGAGGCTCGATATCTGAAGTTTTTCTGCCTTTGCGACAAAGTGCTCTACGCTTGTAAGTGGTTCATCATACAACTTATAATAATCATCAATGTCAGCATCTTCTAACCAGAAAATCCTATTATGTGGGCCAAGTTTTTTTAAGTCTTTCTCATTGTCGGTGCAGATATTTTCTTCCAACTTTCTTTTAAATTGTTCATTGCGTGCATTATTGAGCTGTAAGACCTGTTTGATTATGATTATCGCCTTTAAACTTAGTGACATTAAAATTATTTCTCATGTTCAAATTAATGTAGTAGGCCAGTGCAATATCGATTACATGCAGTTCTTTTTGTGGCGAACCCCCCGAAGGAAGAGGTTGCACTTAGGCCAGCATTTAAGCTCATTGTGATACCACAATTAATTTTACCTGGGTGTTACCCATTCAAAGAGAAAACTATCCCCGAGTCCAAAAAAATTTTTGCTATTGCAGCAATCTTTGTTTAGAGAGCTCGGTCAACGGGCACTAGTGTCTATGAATATTGCTGCCAACAAGATTACGCCTCTCCGTAAAAGCAATGGAAATAATTATTATCCGAACTAGCCCTGTCCAGCTCATCTGCAGTGCAATTTCTAACGATATCCCTGTGTACTGGAAGCCATATAGGAGTTACCTTTGAATGCTCCAAAATTTTCCCAAGAAATCCTCGGCATTCAAGGACCAAGACGGACGTTGAAACTACGTTCGTTAGGGACTTAACAAAGCCTAGCTTTCCGAGTAAATCAATAAATTTTCAAAATTGCCATGACCTCTGGCTTCAATAACTCTGCTTTGTCCAGACTGCCTATAAGAAACAATCTCAGGACCGTCAATAAAGATACCACAGCCCGTCCTGTCACTTGTCGTTGAGTCATCAGTATAAACTTCAAACTCCTGTTCGTCAGGCCAAAATTCACCAGTTGGAATTGTAAAATCGAATGTTCTATTCAGAAAACTATTAGGAATCATATAATCGACCCTAGTGTGTCTATGTCTTCCCAGAATGTGAAGTATGTGAGTATGAGTTTAGAATGGTAAACATTCAAAGAATTCACCAAGGTGTGGGAGTTAGGATCGCCTTTGATTAATAGGAAGTCATGGAAAATTGAATTTTTTAGAATTTGCTGGACAGAATCACTTCTGCTTTAATTCTGCATTTTCTAGGGCAAAGCCGATATAGCTGCTGATGAGTTGATCCTAGTTACAGGGAAGTTTTTTTCTTACTGAATTGGTCATTACAACCTAGTTCTCACACTACTCATGTAGTCTGTGTTATTTTATAATAATGAGTGGCGTGACCTACAATTTAAAGTCGACTCCGAAAGTTTTAATTGCGGTTAATGCGGTCGTATGTCGACAGTAGACGGTCTGTCCTTAAGAGCTTGTAGTAAGTGTCTTGGAATTAACCCAAATCAAACGAAAATGGTTTTATTCGCTATAAGTTATAAGGTAGTCGTGTTTTAGGCCGCTACTTGCTTATAGTGTAGCGTGAAAACTTTCTGATAATGTGATATACTTGGGAGTTATATTCGACTCCAAGCTGTCATGGAGAATGATTAGTCAGAAGAGAATTGTGGTCGTTAGACCGTGGTCTAATTTTTAAGGCCATTAGTCAGGCAACATGTATTGAGGAGCTTAATAATAACAATTTACATGGTTGAAGGCTTTGTTAGGACATAGTTTTAGACCCCATCTGGTCTGGGAGTATTAATAAAATTCTGAATTTTAATAATTTTAGTTTAAGTAAACTATGTAGTGAAGTTTCCAGATTTTAAGCTCTTCATTTCAAAATTCTTATGTTGATATTTTCGGATTCTCAACAAATTTCCTTCAGTGTACTTGTACGCACCAAAGTGATTTGTGTGTTATTGTCAATCAACAATACTCTTCAAATGGCAAATTAAACAAAAAACAAACAAAAAAAATTGTTTATAAAAATGGTTCAAATCTCTTGGCATTTTCAATTTTGTAAAATAATATTTAAGTTTGTATGTCATTCGTTGACTTAGATGATGTGTATGCGCTGCCTGCCGTTTTAAAGACGATATGCGAATATTGAATAACTGTTTGTATGACATATTGACTAATTGACTGACTGACTTGTATGATTACTTTCACTTAAAACTATAAATGCAAGTTTTTAAATCTTTTTTTTATTATTTCTTTAAAATGTTATTGAATTTTTTTTTAACTGTTTACGACATCTTTACTTGTTTGTCTATCTCTACCAGCTTTATATTTGTTAAGCTGACACTGGTTTGAATATGAAAATGAATACAGTCATAATTATAAACCAGTGATGTACGATTGATGGTAAATAGTATTTATGCCATAAATTTGCGTTAATTTGATAAGCGAAAAAGATCAAATTAAATACAATTCAATGAACTGATAACGGTTTTAACGGTAATTTAATCCGAACTTCTGTCAACTTCGTTATTATTAAAGTGTGAAATTTGTTTAAAAGCATTGCACAGGACTTTGAGTTTCTTTTTCAAATGCAAATTAGACGCATTCATTTTAAATTATGTTCATTAAAAAATTTCATAGAGTCGACAAGTTATGAATAGAAATGTTAGTAAATACCTTCCTCGAGTTGCTTTTTGAAATGCAAAAAATTTACTAGAGAGTCGGCAAGTTATCAATAAAAATGATAGTAAATATCTCCCAAGTGCTAATTCTCTTGAGCAAATTAATAAATGGCATTTTGGCGTTTATTATTATTACTGTCGTCTTAGAGACGTGCCATAGTACTGGAACAATCGAAATAATGTATCCCTATAATGTCTCTTCCAACACTTTTGCCCTGATAAACTTCAGGAGGCTGGCGGAGGCTCAATGCCAACAATGACAACTGCCTGCCCTTCATCTGATATGCACTCATATGGCCTTAATGCATCTTAGGTTCCGAGTATGTATTTTGATGGTACATTTTTGTCATCACAGGTTTTATTCGAGACGATCCCCATTCTTTGTGTTTAAAGTGCCACCAAAAGACCGCATCGCAGGTTATTCCTGGATCGTCTAATGCATGACTTAAATCTCCTAATGTAATTGTCCAATGAAAGTTTTTGCATCCATTTTGATTTGAGAAGAATCTTTGCCTATCTTTATCTTCCTTTTCGTTGTGTAAACTTTTCCAATCATCTGTTTCCTCTCTCTTGTCCCCATGAGGGCCGTAAAAACTTCCTTTTACACTACTTGAGGGACCCAACTTCTCAATACAGTTTAATTGAGTAAGTCTATCGATGGTTTGGATTTATGTTTGAAATGTACCCGGTAGTTTCTCCATGGACTCGAAATATTTTACTCTAAGACCCAAATATCCCGCTTCTGTCCTAACATCCATTCTAGACCCATCATTTTACTATAGTATGGTTTTCCTTTTAAAAGATTATGTAGCCCCTACATTCGCTTTTGTTACTAAATCTCGTTCGCATTTCGCGAAAACAAAAAAACTTCATGTTCTGTCCAGGGAATAATTAAGGAGGAAGAAATCAGCTACTCAATTCATAGGGTCACGAGAAAATCCCGTACTTGAATTGTACCTTGTAATATTTACCATAGCCTCCAAAGCTTTGGTCTTTTCTACCATGTGTTTTACCATGTGTGTGTGGATTAAACCCCACAAACCTCCGGTGTCGCTGTAGGTCAAGTTTTACAGCTAACGCACCAGGTTGTATATCCACTATTACGATGGGCAAAATCAATGAATTAAAGATTAAAGTGTTTTCTATTTCCAAATTGGAAAATATATATGTATGTATCTCGGCAGTACAAAATTAGGCTAGGTTATGTTGCGAAGGTGGGTAAGCTCCTCCATCCAGAGACTAGAAAGATCCATTGTCAGTACCTTCAGTATTTTAGGTTAAACCAAGAAGAAAAACAAACAGCCAGAAGAGATATTAAAAAAAACCCAAACATTTTTTTTTTAACACAGATAACATAGAACAAGAGGAGAAGAAGTACAACTAACTAATGCCAAAGATGAAACTTTTCAAGGCAGAAAACCTAAAGGAAGTTAATTCCATAAGTCCCCCTCTGCAAGTCTAAGCAGAGATAAAGACTGTGTTTGTCAGTCTTAGACTCTCCAAGGATTTCACAAATCCTTCCAATCTGATCTTTGCCCTCAGGGCACAATGTCCAGTCAAAAAACTTATCATGACCCATTCACTCTTAGAACGGTAGAGACATCGATATGCTATTATCGAATTGCCATGAGTTGTCAGATTCTCCTTCTGATACCTTAATACTTTGATCAGCTCGTAGAAGAGGCCTACTTGAACGTGCCAACTTTTACCAGCCCACTTGTAATCTCATTGCCCCGGAACCAAACACAGAATCGCCATCATACAGTTCCACAAGCCTTGTGATGAGGGCCTTCCTGATAACTGAAATCAGCTATGAGCTGATTTGTCTCGTTAGCGCCTTAAAAGCAGTGGGATTAACCTAATAAATCGCTATCCTATAAATCGCTGAGATCCTTTCTCAGGGTCGTCAGGACTTCGCATTATCTCTAAAATACGAACCCTGCGTCAGTGATTTCCCTCCTTTTCAGGTGATGTGTAAAGATTGCATGAACGTCTGTACCTCCTTAAACCTCATAATTGTTCTCTAACTGGAAATTCTATCCATGGCATCTTGTCAAAAATCTATCTTCTGATTAAAGTTTCCCGCCTGCACAATTTAGTGGTACAAAATGTGCCAACAACAAAGGGGTAGAGTTTAAAGAGCTAGAGAGAGTATCAAGCTAAAGGGAGATTATGTTGAGAAATAAAGAACACTTCCTAAATTAGCTGTATTTTCTTTGTTAAGTAGGCTAATACATGTTCATCTTGATCGAATAAAAACCTTTAAGTATGGTGTATTTTCTATCTGTTTGGTTATGAATAGTGTGCAAAGAGTACTGCTGCTAGTGGCTCTAATCGCACCGGAACAATTGTGCAGGCGTAAAATGATAGTTTATAGGCAAGAGAGGTTGAAGAGAATGGTTTTCGATGGCGTAAAGTTTCAACCAGCTACAACCCCGTATTACCAGCACAAAACTAATACATGCACATTTTTAAAAAACAAATGAATGCAAAAACACTAATACATACAAAGCTGTGTATACGTATACATTTCATGCCAAACTCATATTCATCCCGTGTGATTTGAAAGGAACAAAAATTGTGCGACTAAAAATTGTTGTCGTGTGATTAGAGCCAGTAATCACAAAATTATCAAAGAAATCATATACAATTCTTCGAGTTGCCAAGTACTATCTTCGAGGTAATCATATAAGACCTGAGTGCTACAACTTTAATTGAGTAAACCTTGAAATATATCCGACAGTTTCTCCATTGGCTCGGAATATTTTACTATAAGACAAAAAACTCCCGCTTCTGTCCCAAGATCCACAGAATGGTTCCTTAATATATTTTAAAAATATTTTTTTTACTCCACCTTATATTCCGATATGATGACAAGTAGATTTTAAAAATAATTACTACAAGCCATATTCTATTTACTGCCCAGAAACTGATGAAAGGCCCTAGCTCAACAGCATAATATTTATATACAAATAACAGTCAAAGATATGACTGCCAAAAATCTCTGAAGTCCTCGTGTAATAAATTTTAAAAATACCTCAATGGTTTAAGAGAACATTTTTTCATCAGTCGTTCTATTTTACATTTTCATGCCAATTGTGATATTCAGTCCAACTATTGTGAATCAGTTGTTAAAAAATAATAATATTTATTCACTTTAATTAAATTTATTTTGTTTCATTATCAATTACTTAATGATTGATTGGTGACATTTAATTAAATGTTGGCATTACATTATTGTTACTCAGAGTTTTTGTTTTGCTTCATTATGTAACATTTTATTGCATATGTGGTAGTAATTTAATATCAATAAATATCAATTAACCCAAATAAATGTTAATATCCATAGAAAATTTGGCAACAATTAAATGCGAAGGCAAATAAAACAAATTAAAATGAATGAATGAATGAAATGAAAAGTAAATAAATAAACATATGAGCACTTTCATTACCTCAAATATACTAAAAATAGTACTTATTGTTATTACGTTAATATACGAGGGGTGTTTCGTTAAATTCATATGCATTTGTGTCTTTGTATTTCTTCTAAGTTTTAGAACTGCGGCAACTAGGGTTAAGTAGACATACCAGGTGTATCGCCCTCAAGTGAGCATCTCCATACATACATACATAATTGGTCATTACAATCCTTCAGTTAGGAATACGAACTAGCTTCTCGCACTACTTATGTTGTGTGCGTTAATTTTATATATGAGTGGTGGGACCTACAGTTTAAAGTCGACTCCGAACGACAGATTTTTTTGAGAAACTTTTTCATGACAATTTTATTTACTCTCAGAGTTTTTGCCAGAAATCTGCTGAGAGGCAATCGCCGAAGAAGTATTTTTCCATATTTTCGTTTTGATGTCTGACCTGGGATTTGAACCGTGGCCTTACGTCAAATAAGCCGACACACTACCTACTAGACTACGATGAAGATGGCACTTTGAGTCAGAAACAATTGACAGAAATAAAGATTGCACAACAAAGAACTTAAAAGCTTTGTGAAAGATTCAAATGTCTGGAAAACGGGTACCCAATGAACGGCAGACAGATGGTAAACCGAAAACCACTTGTGAAATTTTGATTCAAAAACATGATAGAAACTCAGTGTTGCAGGGAATTGTTATTCGCAATGAGAATTGGATTAATTTTCAGAACCCTTAGGGCCATTATAACTTCCCGGTAAAGTTAGGTTTTGTTAAGGGTAGCTTTAGCTAAAGTGAACTTTAAAGTCTCCTTTAACTTCTATTCGTTATTTACAACTTATTGATAAAAAAAGTTAACTTTTTCAAAAATATGGAAGTGCTGGAGCAATGCCGATAACAATTAAACAAGCTTGTTTTAATCGCAGTGACAACGACGTCCTTCGTTTTTTTTTTGTTACATATGCTCATTTTGTTTATATTTGTAGTTGCCATATTGAAAATAATATGGCAAGTTCAACTTTAAAAGTTACGGGTAGGATGATCCTCCATTTACCTTAACGTTCACTTCTACCATATTGTCCACTTATAATAATGAAAAACAATTTATCTGGCCGTTAAAATCCTCCCCTTAGTTATGTGCAAGTTGTAATAATGGCCCTTAATGGGAAAAATCATGGGTTAATCAGGAACAACTATCAACATCGGCTGTAAAATTAAATCGGTTAGGCAGAAATGCAATGCTATGTATCTGGTGGGACCAGAAAGCAGCTCCTTTAAACCCAGTAAAACCATTAATCCAGACCACTATCGGTAACAAATAATCATTTTGAACCATGCATTGAACGAAACACGACCAGAATAGGTCACAAGAAACGGCAAAGTAATTTTGCAACATGACATTGCATCTGCACACAAAGCAAAACCGGTTTCGGATACAATCAAAGCATTAGGCTGGTAGTTGCAACCCAACTTGCCGTATTCAACAGACTTGACTCCTTCCGAGTACTATTTGTTTGCATCGATGGGACACATATTGTTTGATCAGCTCTTTGATTCATACGGGGCAGGCGAAATTGCGTAATTTATTGGTTTGTTTCAAAAGGCGAACAGATTGGCATAGAATTCACAAATTGCCTGAATCGTATTATGGTCCGACTTATCTTGTTCTACGGAAATCCCTTGGCAAGATGACTAATCTCAACTTGGCATGATGGATACAACGATTAGCTTGTATCATTATCATCTGTGTATTATCTACTAGACCTACTGGAGACAATTTTACATCCCTTCCTGCAGCTCAGCAGCCAATACTAATCTGCGTCGTTCTGCGACATGGAGGTTGACATGAATCGAATATTGGTCACTCAAGGAACTTGATGGAGTTGGGTTCTTTGGAAACATTATTATATGACCATTTCGGATAGAAGAGAATGGAAAATAATGTAACTCACCTTGCCAATGACTCTGTACAGATTTCCACGAGACTGAACGTAACTGAGTATGGAGGCATCTTTACAAAGTCGGTAGTAATACTTCACTCGATGATACTACTGCATAATTGCGATGTTTTTCAGGCAAAAATGTTGGCCTACGGGTAGAGATGATGTTTGTTAAGGATGGCCGTAATTCTGGCAGAAGTATATATCCAGAATGACCTCTAGGACGGTTTTCGGCTTATGGGATACTCTCAAGGAGACCATAGATTGGAACAAAATTCACTTTATATATGTAGCTACCGGTACACTATGCTATGCCTGGAAATTGCAGAGCTGATAAAGTGGTCTGATGTGGCATAATCACTGAACTTTCGAATACATTCTCTATACGATGAATTCTATTAGGACACTTTAAGTTTAGGATTGCCTATGCAGTAGTAGACTATATCAACGCCAGATGGGAAACAATGGCGTAAGAAAAATCTGCTTCAACAAAAAGGAAAATGTAACACATCATTGTAGAAATAACTACGCATTAGCCTAGGTCATACGGCCTACAAATTCTGGAGAAGTTGCAGAAACGACAAATAAGTGGAAAAAGTTGAGGCATTTAATAAGATACAGTAACAGTCATACGACCTATAACTTCTGGAGAAGTTGCAGAAACGACGAATAAGTGGAAATAGTTGAAGCATTTAATAAGGTACAGTAACAGTAACTTCAGCATTTTGTACGGATGGAAGGGAGTAAATTACTTACTTCCTAATTTAATTTGCCATTAACAACCCGATTATCGGCCTGCTTCTGCACATCTGTCCAGGCGCCTCTGCTCCTTGCGGGCTTTCGCCAGTTGGCCACATCAATCGATGAAGGCGCTATATTAGCCTTGAAAAATTCCGGTTGACTAGTGTCCGGCCAAAGTCAATATCATTTCTTAAGATGAATTAGTTTCAGTGTATCTAAAACGACCCTCCTATGTAAATAGTATTCAATCCTCCTAGTCATTGTCGAAGTATTTGTATGTGCGTTTGTGATTAAATTCACATGTCAATGTACTTGTGAATAAATGTTACGTACTTTGAAATACTCTCGTTATTGTAAAAACATTGAAATAAACATGCAGTTGAGTAGCAGCATTTACAATAACAACAACAACAACATCGGCTTTAGTATAAGTAGCACGTATTTGTCGTTAACATGCAACTTGAACTCTGCGTCATCTGAGTCTATCAACTCCCCTGTCTATATGCGTATTCATACACAAAATATTTAATGCAATACACATACGAATGCATATAAATTATATAAAAGAACAACAAACACTGTGACACTACTATCACAATTACAATCATCAATGCTATTGCTGCAACATGTGCTCACACATACATATGGACATTCATATGTTTCATTTGAAATTTGTTTTAGTGACAAAAAACTAGCAGAGAGGCACAAAAAATAAAAAAATGTGCACCGAAACCAAATTTAAAATATAAAATAAAATACGACTTTTCCGACAAATGCACGTGGAAGTGAAGTACTCGTACTTAGAAAACAAAAAGAAACAAAAAACCCAGTACGTTTGATGAATAACAACATGGGAATGTTTAGGTTTGATGCCTTTTTTATTTTGGATTTCATTTTATACCCTACTATCTGTACACTGCGCGTGTTGCTGCGCCACCAACTAAAATAAATTTGAAGGAAAGACATTACACAAATGTCCAATTAATTTTGAATCATTTTATTGATTTTGTTTCCCGTTGTCCTGAAGATTCAGATGAAAGGGCCTGAGTTGTACGCATTCGATCAGTTTCTAATCTCACTTCCCGTTGTTCAAGTGTTTCAAGCGAACGGGTCTCAGCGGCATATACTCGAAGATTTTCCAGTCTCAATGTTCCTCTGATTCTGAGGCTTGTAATGCTCTTTTCTTCCGTGCTTGAGGTGTAGGTCAACCAATTGCTTGTCGTTCATTTGGAATAATTTTCAGTGATGCCATCCATCGGAAATTAATCAGACCAACCTCCGTCGACTCATGCGCAACAACTTTGTTAAAGAATGCACAGTTTACGATTTAATTCATTCCGCCACTTGTCGGAAATTGGTCATACCAACTTAGAAACCTTCGTCGGCTCATGCACAACAACTTTGCTAAAGATCATAACATGATCAAATGCATAGTTTACGAATCTATGAGGTACATACAAGCAAACATTCATTTTTATATGGGTATGTAGGCGTGGCACCTCGCCTACTTGATATTTTAAAATAAAAAGCAGCCTATAGTTCCTTCCAGACATGCAGGAAGGTACTGTTAAAATTTCAAGAAAATCGGTCCAGCCGTTTAGCCGTCTATAGACTTCAAACCCGCACCCACAAATAAACACACATTCATTTTTATATACATATAAGATTGAAGGTAAAAATATTTTGGGTCATTGTGTACCGCGAATGGAATGTGAAAAAGGACGATCTCTAACTATAGGGCTATTCAGAAAACTCAGAGCTTAATCCCGGTTTTATGTGGACCGAGTTATCGTTTGCTTGTGAAATGGTGAGCACTCTATCCTATGGTTTGTGCGTTTCATAAATTGTGATTTTGAAATTAAAGTCACAAAGCGTCCGGTTGAGTCACATACGTTTGAAGACCATTAATTGGAAACTTTACTTAATCAAGATACAAGAAGAGCTTGCAACGCCATTAGACGTGACTGAAACAGCCATTTCAAAGTGTTTAAAAGCAGCAGTATTCGTTCAAAAGCAAGGAAATTGGGTGGCATATGTGCATGTCAGAAATACTTGGGCAATTCACACAAGCCCTTGTATCGTTGTATTGAGTGTATTGTTGGACGAATATACAACAGTGTATGCTTGTTGTAGATAATATTAATATAAAAATCCGATACACTTATACACATTTTTTTCATATGTTTTAAAAAGGTGTATTGGTTTAGTGCTATCAGTTTATGTAAATGCCGGTAATCAAGAAGAAGAATAAAAATACAAAAAAATCTTCTATGTAACTTGAGTCAACAATTAACATATCAAAATTCTATTGTTCGCAGAAATAATTAATTAATTTACTTGTTCCCGTAATATTATTCATTTTGTTGCTTGAAAATTAAATTATGAATATTGCTATTCTTCTATCGCTTTATCGCTTTTTAACGTTTGGAATACGAAATACCCAATACAGCATACCAAACAAGAAGTGTATTCAATACAACATACGCGATACAAAGTTGTGTGAATTGGCCAACTGTTGGAGTGGATTTTGTTAGGTTAGATTAGCGCTCAAGTTCACTCGGTGACCCATATGGCCCGTTGTGTTACCCAGTAAGAGCCACCTTGTCATGATTCGTTAGTGTTAGGTTTGACCCACCCCGAGATTCAAATGAAACCGGCCAGTTCTGTCATTGGCACGTTCGCTATCATGCCGAGATCTTCAAATGTTCTGTCACCCAAAAATCGATGACGCCTGTCCTGTGAAGGCACTTGTATAAAAGATGTAGTATCGATTTCGTTTGCTCTACATCATGGACGCTTCTGCAGTAATTCTGATTCCCTGGTTCTCCCGCTGTCCACTGCTGGACACACTTATTTAATTGTTCATTACAACCCTTCAGTCAGGATTACGACCTAGTTTCTCACACCACTTATGTTGTGTGTGTTAATTTTATTCTCATGTATACCTACAGTTTAAAGTCGACTTCGAATGACAAATTGTTGAGAAACTTTTCATGGCAATTTTATTTACTCTCAGAGTTTTTTTGCCAGAAATCTGCTGAGAGGAAGTCGCCAAAGAAATACTTTTTGTATTTTATTTTGATGTCTGGCCTGGGGCTCGAACCCTGGCTTTACGTCTAATAAGCCAACACAGTACCTACTAGACTATGGCGACTGCTGGACACAGCAATTTTGAAATTTGGCAACCAAGTATTTCGGACCACCCACAGTGTGTTAAATTTCATTCTGCTTTTTTCAGTTTCGAAAAGTATTCTTGTAGGGGCTTGTATATCCCCTTTATTGTCTATTCCTCCCACATCTTCGATCCCTTCTGTACCAGTTCAACCGCCTTTTCGTTTCCCTCTATGAAACAGTGGCCTGGAATCCAGTAGAGGCGGCTTTTGTGTCGACGTGCAACTCTTGACGCCCTTTGATTTGACGAGATAGGATCCCAGTGGTTTGATTGCTGCTGTACTGTCCAACCATATGAACTGTTTGAAGGACTGTTAGACATTTCAACTTATCTTTAATATTAGCTCTAAATGTAGCTGATGTTATGCTCTGATGATTGAAAATTTTACTTACCAAAGCTTCAAACCTAACCTAATCAGCCCTGTGCAAAGTAATATCTTACGGTAGTCAGGCGTAGGTAGGGAATGGATTAAGGGATTGGACTGAAGTTTTCCACCACGCTTTCAAAACAATGTGCTCTCAAAACAATGTGCTTAACATGTCCAAAACTTTTAAGATTTTATGCCTACAGCTCCAATATCTTATTGCCTGTGCATGCATTATTAAGCGTAAGTTCAAGCATGTTTATGTTTTTCTAAAATTCTGTGTGCATACATATGTAAGTTTAGGAGCAAATATCTGTGTAAATGTAGAAGCTTATGTATTACACATACACACAACTCCATGGGTGGCACGTTCTCACTCAGTCATATGATATAAAATTCGTGTCATTCTATTTAAAACAAATAAATTAAAAACAATAAGAATCAAGCAGCAGGAATAAAATGGAGATGAATGCGGTTGTGTCATTTTGGTTGTAAATTTTCCGCTCAACAACAAAAAAAAAAACAATAAAAACTAAGAACCAAATCAACAGTAAATGAAATAAATTTTTTTTCCCTACTTGCTACTGTTGTTGATATGCAAGTAACAGGGACAAACAGTTGAATAGATATGCGTTCATAGTGCCTACCAAACACATACGTATGTATGTATGTATGTATGGTACTGTACGGTTGGTATCAAAATGCATTAACACTTCACAAACTCTTTCGTTTTTATTTTGTAGTTCTACTCCCTTTTTTTTTCCTTACTCTTTTTAGTTTTGGGCAATGAGCCAAAATAAAAACCCAAAATTACAAAAACAAAAAAGAGAAAAAAAATATATTTTTTACAAAAAGCATAAAGTTTTGGTTTCCATAATAAAAAGACTCAAGGGCATACGAGCGAATACAATCAGTCAGCTATAGAGAGCAGGAGGCCTTTTAATAGCAACTCTTTTTTTTTCTTCTTTGTACTTTGCGTTGGTCTAAAAGCAAAATTTCGAGTTTTTTTGAAAATAAAATAAAATATATAAAGTCTGAATGCTTAAGGCATTCATTCGAATTTGCACTTTAAATTGAAAGGGAATGCAGTTCATTGTGAAGTACAAATTATACAAAAGAATGCAGTTACAACAACTATATTATGAGTATGGCTATTGACTGGTATGAATACTGGGTTGCAACAGCTAAAATGTTTTAAACATTGTATGTAGTTAGAAAGAAAGAGCCCCTAGGCACAATATTTATAACCAAGTAGTAAAGGGTGCAGGTTCAATGATACATCTCAAATCTATAATAGATTTTTCCACTCCTTAATTGGAAGAAGGTATACAGGATTTCAAGTTCATGTTTGCTTTTCAATAAATTTTAAATTGTTTTGATAGACCGTTTTTTGGGGGTGCCAGCTGGGTTCCATAACCCTGTCTTAATTGCGTAATTTATCATTACAATCCTTCAGTCAATATTACGACCAAGCTTCTCACACCACTTATGTTGTGTGTGTTAATTTTATCCAAGAGTGGCGGATTCTACAGTTTAAAGTCCACTTCGAATGACAGATTTCAGGAACTTTTCATGGCAAACTTATTTACTCTCATAGTTTTTGCCAGAAATCTGCTGAGAGGAAGTCGCCGAAGAAATATTTTTTCATATTTCGTTTTGTTGGAGATCCTTGGCTTGGGGTTTGAACCGAGGCCTCATATGTAATAAGCCAACACACTGCATATTAGACCACGACGTCTTCTTCGACTTCATTCTTAATTGCTTAAATTATTACAATCCTTTAGTTTAGGTCACAACCTAGCTTCTCACACCACCTATGTCATGTATATAAATTTTATCCATAAGTGGCGAAACCATTAGTTAATGCGGACTCCAAACGACAGACTTGAAAAACTTTTACTTAGAATCTTATCTGCTTTCAGAGTCATTTTTTTTGCCAAAAGGCAACTGAGAGGTAGTGGCCAAAGGATATATATTTTTTAATATTTCGTTTTGTAGTCGGCTGACCTGGAGCTTGAGCCACGGTCCCTTATCTAATAAGCCAACACACTCAAATAGACTATGGTAACTTCTAGACTTCGAACGCCATTTGAGCCAAACGTAAACTTGATCATATGTATTCCTTTAATTACAGTTCGCTAATTTCCTTTTACCACTTCACCTGCTATTAGAAAAGTTACAGGGGAAACCAACGTTTTTTATATGAAATGTTTTCATTGTTTTGTCTAAATTGATAAACTTTTAATCCTCACTCTTCTAATAGTCGTCCATAAGAAAATCTTTTTACTCCACAATCTTGGAACCAGGCATAGGGTGGTTGCTTGATTAGAGTATTTGATTATAATACCAATCAAAAACCCTAAATAATGATATCCCAGAGAGGATAACATCGTTAACGTCTTGGGAATGGAAGACAACAATTTATTAAATTTTTATAAGTAGACAACGGCAGTAACGATTTCATTTAAGAAATAGGAATGACAATAAAGTGACCATAATCTGATAAAGGCCCACTTCTACACATAAAAACATATAATTGGCCAACAATACTAATGAAAATTTCAAATTTTAGATCCCAGCGGAGAACGCAGTAAAGGTGTAATTGCAAGATTAAGAACACGTTCCAATTTTGAGGCTAGAAGTTCAAAGCTCTCTTAACACACATAGTGCCTCGTTATGATACCACATACAGAAGACTCTCTGCCCACGTCATGTATATTAATTTTATTCCGTCGGGACCTACAGTTTAATGTCGAATCCGAACAATAGATTTGAGAAACTTTTCATGGCAAATTGTATTTACTCTCAGAGTTTTTGCCAAAAAACTGCGGAGAAGACGCAGCCAAAAGAAATATTTTTTCATATTTCCCTTTATTTGAGAGAAAGCTGGGGTTTGAACTACGGGCTCTCATTTAATAAGCATACTATACAATCACGAATGCATTTCGAATAATAATTTAACAGCCGAATGTGCTCAACTCCCTTGCAAATCTACTTTTCATGGATTTTGAGAGAGACTTTGATACTAGTCTCGCTAGTCCAGGAGGTAGTGTGTTGGCTTGTGAGGCCGCGGTTCAAACCCCATGTCATATCAATCAATCAAAACGAAATATGAAAAAATATTTCTTCGGTACCCTGAGAGTAAATAAAAATTACCATGGAAAGTTTCTCAAAAAAATTTGTCGTTGGGAGTCGACTTTAAACAATCGGTGTATGTGTGTGTGTATTGCAGAAGCTGGGTCATATTCCTGACTGAAAAGTTGTAATGACTAATTACGTCAGTATGTACTTGACGCTATGTCAAGAAATAGTATTTGCAAAGTCCTAGTCGGATGAGTGTTCCGGAAAAATCAAAGAGTTTCCCTATACCCATGACCAAATATCTGGTAGTCGCCGTGGTCTAGTAGGTAGTGTGTTGGCTTATTAGACGAAAAGCCAGGGTTCGAGCCCCAGGCCAGACATCAAAATAAATACAAAAAGTATTTCGTCGGCGACTTCCTCTCAGCAGATTTCTGGCAAAAACTCTGATAGTAAATAAAATTGCCATAAAAAGTTTCTCAAAAATCTGTCGTTCGGAGTAGACTTTAAACTGCAGGTCCCGCCACTCATGTATAAAATTAACACACACAACATAGGTGCTGTGAGAAACTAGGTCGTAATCCTGACTGAAGGGTTGTAATGACCAATTTTGTATGTATGTATGTAAATATCCGATTTGTTTATAATGAATGTGGAATCAAACGACATTCAATGCACTCCTTGGAGAAAACTAAATGACTCCGATTTTGCCGATGGTATTTATTTGTTATCCCATAATATCTTACATATGGAGGGAGATGTGGATGGCTACTGATTTGCACTAACATTTTAAATTACAAACAAATAACGAAAGCTGAGTCCTATTTGAAACCAATACACGGCGACTATAAATCTTTAATGCATACCATGATCCGCAGCTTTTTATCACTGCATCATACTTGCGTCTGCCATACAAGAATTAATTATTTTCTAAAGTTCGTTGTGTGGTGTATTTCCTATTTCCAATCGCTTTGTCAAGTGCCTGGCATTTTTAATTAATTTTACTTGAATTCGGCATTTAATTTAACCAAAAATATTTGTTTGTAACATAATTTGATTTTCTCATAGTTTACGATCGTATGTAAGTACCATCTGTCATCAGATCACGTTTTTCAACGAAATACAGATTTGACATCCACTTTCACTTCGAAAAACATTTGAAAGTTTGCAATTTCACTGAAGAAAAATTAAAGAAAGTGTATATTTTGGCAGTTTTTAAATGAATTTATTTAAAATAATTATCGTTAGTTAAGTATTATTGCGATTTTATTGAAACTCTACGCCTAAAATACAAATTGTTTTTAAAGTTTTCTTTTTATTTTGGAATGAACTTAGTCTTGAGATACAAAACAAAATAAAATAAAATAAAAATCTTTATTCTTGACACTCAGTTACATTGCCATCGCATTAATTACGAACGAATTCAATGACATTTATTGCATCGTTTTTCTTTACACGTTTTGTAAAGCTGTTAACGCTTACCATAGACGTTTACATGGTGTTCAGTGTCTAAGTACAGGTAACTACAATTTTGGTAGTAACGATCTTTTGACGGTCGATCTCTTACAGCGATTTAAAAATCTTAAACACAAATATTTGATGAAAAACTAATCAATACATGACTTTTGTAAAGCAAACCGTGTTACATAAAAGGCGTTGCAATGAAAACACACTTTTTGTGAATGAAATTGTAGACTTTGGTTAATGAATTTCATTAATTTGAAAAAGAATTTTGGTTTGCCTCTCTAATTAAAATAAAGAAGTATAGAAGATCAAAAAATGTTTTTCGCCACATAGGAATTGTGGAAGATTCCATGGAAACCTCCTAAACCAGAATTCAAGAACTTCAAACGAGCCACTATCGCTGTTTGCAGCCTATCGTTGTCATGATCAAACCCAACATAACCTTCAACTTTCTTCAGATGATCTGCTGTTGGCAGACTCGGTTTGAATTGATAGATATGGTTGATGATTCCCTGTTGAACTGCCTACCCTTGTGGCCCATCAACCTTTTGTATCGACTCACTGTAACAGATTTAAACGCACGTCACGTTGCCACTAGTTCACCGTTGATATTAAACAATGCTCATCTTTATTCAGCCAATAGAGATACAGGTTCACTTTGAGACGGGATTTACGGCCTATTTTCTCTTTGAAGGAGCCATAGATTGTATAATAGGGACGCTGAACAAACACAAGGTTATCCGGCTAAGTGTTTAGCATACCAATCGCAACTATAATTATGTCACTCTAATAAAGGGTCCGCCAAATAACTTTTTTTGACACCGTTGGACTATTATTTGTGGGGTGCCGTCAAAGATAAGTGTTACGCCGACAAGGCAGAGACAATTGACGCTTTAAGGGACAATATTCGTGAAGCCATTGGTGAAATACAGCTGCACACAATCGATAATGTGCTTAAAAATTGGACCGATCGTGTAGGCCATTGCATGGCCAGCCGAGGCAGTTATTTGAATGAAATTATTTTCCATTATTAACCGGAAGGATTGTACTTTCAAATAAAAAAAGAAATTTGAGAAAATATTCAGTAGTTTTTTTAAAGCATTTTCAAAAAAAAGTTATTTGGCGGACCCTATACCAACTTAACTTGCATCGTCAAACAGAAACATATCAGTACGGATTTGACGCTACATGCATGGCTCTTAATATACAAATAGGACAGGACTGTATCTATATATAAAGGAACCAGAAACCGGGCCATAGTACGGTTTTTCAAGTGGAGGTCGGGGCGATCAGTGGATATATATGATAAGTGATAATTTGGTAGACTTGACGTATAGGGATTTAAAAATCTTCACAGATAGTCGATTAGAGCAATAGCATCCATAAGTATAGGGAATAGAGGACTGTTCTGAAATATATGAAAACGATTAACAGTTACTGCAGACGTATTATATACGTATTATGTGGATATTTAGTCATCAAGGATTGATCGGAAAGTGAATGTTATGGCTAACAGAGTCAGAGTATTACATATCTTAAGCTTGGATAACTTGAGGCCTTGCAGTGGATTAAAGATCGAATTGAAAAAGTGGATGGAAACGTCACATCGACTATTGTGCAACATTGATACTCTAAGACGATGCCGATGAGAGGAAAATTATGACAATTTTGATGCAGATTGAATACATCAATGATAATACTCAGAGAGCACTCAGCCTTAGTTGTACACCAGCATTGGTGTGGTGGAAAATAATGAATGCAGGGCATATAACGAAGACAACGAAACGATGGAGCGCTTCTTGTGTCATTGCCCAGCTTTGGGGAGCTCAAGATCCCAATATTTTGTGGGATGACACTACATACCAGACATAACTCATCTCAGAGGAATGGACTGGTCGAATCTGAAAGAGTTTGTACAAGATACAGACTTTCTACAGAAAGTGTGGTTGGTATACCACACAGCTAAGTGAACAACTAGATTGCTTGATGGTTGAGGTTTATTTTGATAGGGTAGTCTCCTCCCTTTCAACGTATTAACGTTCTACAGCACTTATCTGTCTGTGTTAACTTTTTTCATGAATAGTCAACTCCGTACGACTCCAAATGACTTTTCATGGCAATCTTATTTACTCTCAGAGTTTTTGACAGAAATCTGCTGAGAGGAAGTCGCCGCTTAGTTGGAAATGTTTGACCTTTGCTTTAAATCGAGGCCTCACGTCTAATAAGCACACTACCTACTGGACTACCTACCTGACTAAGGTAAATAATATAGTAAACAGAATATTTTCATAAAAGCGTGCCCCAGACGTAGGTGAAGAAATGAGGTATTAAGGTATGGGAGGAATATCACCAAATGTGAACGTGCTGGCTAGGTGCAAGCTTTGCATACGGTTTACTGTGATGACACCATGATGACAAGTTGGACGTTTTTTAATATTTTTCTTTAATTTATACAAAGCACAGTTAGATTTCTATTCTTTTAAGGTGTTTTCTTTGTAGTTACGCACAAATCTGATAATCTTCTTTATGTCACATAAAATTTTGCATATCAGTTCAGTTTACATATGATATGTTTTACAATCTTAATGTATCATAAAAATCATGCCCTTTCGTTGTCAGCAAATGCATAAATTAAATCAACACTGCGTATAACAATAATACCGGAGGCCCTTTAAAACTTTCAATGCAAAGGCATTATTTCAGCATACAGCGAGCGAGTGCGTTAGCTGTTGTTCTGAATCATTTATTCACTCACTGCATATTTATATTCAGTTTTAGTTGTTATTTTAGGTTTTTTGTTTTTGTTTTTTTTGTATTATTTTTACTGTACATTTCGTTACATTCAGATGTTTTATATCCGCTATTACAAGCGGATACAGAACTAATGCTGGCATGTGAGATATTGTAAGAGAGTGTAAGAGAGTGTGTCATTTTATTGTGTTTGTTTGCATGTGTGACGGTATGAAATTTACAAACACATGTGCACTCAAACATCACAATTACATTTCAAATTCAGCATGGCAAATAGTGAGAGTGGAAGTACGACTATTTCTTATATGTTGTTGCATCCAGTATGTTTTGTATTATTTTATACGTATTATTGTTGCTGCTACTGCTGCTCCTGATGATGATGATGATGACGATGATTATAATGGTATGGCACATAAAGAATACAGAGTGAAGTGGTGTGAAGTCGCATGTTGTGTTTGATGTTGATGACTTTGAAGCGTGCCTTGCATTTTACTTTGTAAATACAACATATTCTCACACATTCATTTTCACACATATACGCGAACAAACAACTTTAAAAGAGTTTTACGTTTATGTGTTTAAGTGACTTTAGGAATACTCGTATATACTCTCTGCCTTGGGGGAGGGGATTGTATCCCAACGTTCACATTTGCCTGTTACACTGTGTTCATAGTAATCATTGAATACTTTGCTACATGGTTTTTCAAATTCATAGATTTCAAGAATGCTTTTCATTGTCACATAATCTACATGTTGAGCTCAAAACAGACTCCATTCTTAATAAGTGTACTCTGAGTCTATAGTACTCTGTCTAAAAACCGGTTATCAACCTCAGGGTATTTCTTGATAGTCTAATACATAATCTCCTCTTAATCTAATGTCATCATAAAATTTTGATTGCCTCAAATTTATTTGGTTTGAAAACAAATTTTTGACGCTCTTTATTTTCTCTTTTATTGAGCATATCTTTTTAAATATCCGCTTTTAATTCACAGAAGGGTTCTGCTCTCATCAACAGCGTGGAAGCTCTCCCCCTCGCAATCTCGTCTGAATGCTGACTGTAAAGAATTTCTCCATGACCTGGTATCTAGCAGAGATAACCTTCTTTTGCCCACCTAATTTCTTCAGAAAGTCTCATAATATATTCGATTTAACCTAATAACAGCCAAGAATTTGAATAGCTTCTGACTGTCAAATAGTGTTGCTATGTCCTGTCTTTTGTACTTCATATTCAAGTTTATTGGTCACACTTTCGATTGCATAAACTTTCACTTGGAAGATACCAATGAGCTCTCTCTCCTATGAATTCTAAAGTGTTTCAACCTGGTACCAACAACTCCCGCATCTGTTCCAAGATGGGTATTGCCCCATCTGCATTATTGCCATGTCTTGTCTCTTGTACCTCCTATCCAAGTTTATTGGGAACACTTTCAATGGAATAAACTTTCACTTGGAAGAGTTCTATCATGGGTTTTAAGTATTTCATCTTGGCACCAAAAATTCCCGCATCTGTCCCAAGATCGGCATTCGACCCATGTGTATACCGCAAAATAGGCCCATATTTTAAGAGAGTATGCAACCTGCAGATGACTTCATACATTTTTGTTACTGAGTTATGTTGTAAAGCATTATCCAAAATCATAGAATCTTCTGGATCTGTCTAGAATGCAGTTAAGAAGGGAGCTGTCAGCCATTCGAATCCCTTAATGAATTTCATATTGAACTTGTCTCTGATCCATATAATCAGTCTCCAAAGCTTTGGTCATCACTACCATGTGTAATAGAATTGGGTTAAGTTAGGTTAGAGGACGTGTACTAGTCAATTGAGACAAGAACAGTACCCGGAGGTCGAATTGGCCCATTGTACGGAAAGTCCTTAAAATGGAAGGATAATACAGGGGATAACAAAAAGGAGAGGAAGTAGGAAGGGAGAATGGGAAGCGAAGGAGTTACACAAATCAAACAAAACAAAAAGGGAGAGCGCGACTACACTGATGAAGCCCTAGCACTCCTCAACCAGCTCAAGCTACCAATGAATCTGTGGAGAGCCTTGATGTTGGCTCTCGACATAGAATTCAAACCCCCAAAGAAGCTCCTGTGCAGTTACAGAGGAGGTGCTCGACAGTCTCCAAATTCTCCTCATCGCAATATACCTTGGAATAGTCCCGCTGGAATCTGTTTCAGATCCCTGTCAGTGACCTAATCTCGCAATGCCCTGTGATAACTAACCTTAAACTAACCTTAAACTGGCCCAGCAATTAACCTGTTCTTACACTCTCTATAACAGGCCATAGACATCTAGAAACATAACAACCCGATCCGTTCCCCTAACGCCTCTGCTCTTCCCCCCTGAACCATCCATTGATGAGGCCGTAGAGGTGGCAAATTGGGGGGACAGGACCAAATATTAAATCGCCCTCAGTGTAATGGACTTAAATCCAATAGAACTTCCAGCGCAGCTATTGTAGCAATATACGGTAATCTCTATAGTAGTCGCTCTCTCTGAATTACTCCTGTCTTAGATAGCCTCTATTGGTTCCTAGAATTATTCATTCGGCTTGGTATCGATTCAACCATTAACCATTAACCCGCAACATTTTCACTAGCCTAGACATTTCTGAGGTGTTTATATATCCACAAATTATTTCTCTTTTTTGGTGATTTAAAGTCCACAGCATATTGCTGTAAGCAATTTAAGGGCCATTATTACAACTCGCCGTTAACTAAAGGGAGGATTTTAACGGGCAGATAGATTGCATTTCATTATTATAAGTGGACAATAAGGTAGAAATGAGCGTTAAGCTAAAGGGAGGATAATCCTACCGGTAACTTATTAAGTTAAAATTATGTCTGAACTTGCCATATTATATACATATTATTTTCAAATATAAACGAAATGAGAATCTCTTCATTGCTACTGCGTTTTAAAAAACTTGATTTATTTAGGTAATGTTATCGACATTGCTCCGGCACTGCCATATTTTTGAAAAAGTTAACTTTATTTTATCTGTAGGTTGTAATAACAAAAAAAAGTTAAAGATGACTTTAAAGTTCACTTTAGCTAAAGTTACCTTTAACTAAACCCAACTTTAACGCCAAGTTGTAATAATGGTCCTAAGTGTGTTATTTAATTTTTTATTCAAAAGTAAGTCAAGCATAAGAACCTCTAAAAGACCTTTAAATTTTATGACAATAGCTCGATGGCAATGGTATGGGGTACGTTGTCATCTTTAAAACTGCGTTAACATACTGCAAAGTGATGCCAAACATAAAGTTAATAATTCACCTTTTTGTTCGCTGTACTTTGTTTGTTGTTGCTTAATTTTTTTTTCGTTTTTGTTGTTTGTTAGCAATTTTATGTTGTTGATTTTTGCTGTTTAACAAGAATCATGATGAAAGTGATGATAACGCTGCTGTTGCTGATGCTTCTTATAATGAGAAGTGATACCGTACGTTAATGTTTATTTGTTTGTTTATTTGTTGATTTATGTATTTGTTTGTTCACTGTGTGTTAATGTTGTGTTTGTTTTTGCTGTTGTTGTTTTTAACACGTAAATCAAATTTACTGTTAATGTGTGCCACCGCCATGTGTTGGTGTTAAAAGTTAAATACCTTTAAAAACCTTTAAAACATTGCAGTGATAGAGGAAGAATGTTAAACTATGCGCGAAATATAAAGCACTCTACAAGCGAGATTGGCCTAGCTGAAGCACACCTACAATTTGAAGGTGAAGGCAAATGGATTTCCGTATTCTATTTCAACTGTTTGCTGTTACATATTTCTTATTAGTTTCTGCAGTCAGAGAGTTTCATGCGGGTTGAAATTAAGCGCTTATATTTGTGTGGATAACCCAAATTGAGTGTTTTTGACGTTCCTCTTTCAAAAACAGGGGATATATTTATGTGGTCGACGGCTATACTGTGGCGAATTGCAGAACTTACTGTGGTTTTCAATATTACAGTCCCTAGCAGACATACATAATTGATCGTTACAATCCTTCAGTCAGGATTACGACCAAGTTTCTCGCACCACTTATGTTGTTTTTGTTAATTTTATACATGAGTGACGGGACCTACAGTTTAAAGTCGACTCCGAACGACAGATTTTTTTTACTCAGAGTTTTTGCCAGAAATCTGCTGAGAGGAAGTCGCCGAAGAAATATTTTTTCGTATTTCATTTTGATGTCTGACCTGGGGTTTAAACCGTGGCCTTACGTCTAATAAGCCACACTACCTCCTAGACTACGGCGACTTCTTCGAATCTGTACACATGGATAAAATAGCGCCGATTTCTAAAATACTAGTGACTTCAGGCACGTACACCGATTATATTATTGCAAAAGCAGCGAATAACCCAAAAGCAATTCTGTATTGTGAATACTAAATGGGACAGAAAAGCCTCTTTCGATTTTCTTAATTTCGCACACTTATCCCGCCAAACTGATAAGTCTTTGGAAAGAACCTCTTCGAGTCATTTTATACCAAATGAAGCTTCAGGCCGAATGATTGATTAACCTCTAATCATTTCAATATTTTATTTTAAAAGTTCTTACGCAATGCGGAAGTTAATAGCACAATTCATACCAGAGGAAATATGTTATGCTGCTCGCATGTCGAACATTGCGGGCGGAAATTGGAAATATGAAAGGCAATTGATGGAATAGAGTTTGGCAGTAAGCGATGGCAAAACCAATGTCATCATATGGACTTTAAAGTTACAATTTTGAAAAAATAGATGAATTTAATAATTTCGGTACAGCCATAAATAAAATAAATGACATTAGTTTGAAGGTGAAGGAAGAATGATAGCCGCTAATAAACCTTTTTTCGGTTTTAGCAAGATCAAAGACTTTTCTTTCTTTCTGAAGTCGCCTGTAGTCTAGTAGGTAGTGTGTTGGCTTATTAGATGTGAGGCCTCGGTTCAAACCCCAGGTCAGGCATCTCCAACTAAACGAAATTTGAGACTTGCTCTCAGCCGATTTTTGGCAAAAACTCTGAGAGTGAATACAATTGCCATGAAAAGTTCTTCAAATCTGTCATTCGAAGTGAACTTTAAACTTATCCACTCTTGGATAAAATTAACACACAGCATAAGTGGTGTGAGAAGCTAGGTCGTAATCCTGACTGAAGGGTTATAATGGCCAATTATGTATGTGTAGGTGAATTTAATAATTTCGGTACAGCCATAAATATAACAAATGGCATTAGTTTGAAATTGAAAGGAGAATGATACGCTGGACCAAAGATCTTTCTAGAGTCTGATATTACCCGTGTTGTCCTTGACGCATAAGGGATGGGTACTTGCGCCGGCAGATAATCCAATGTTTGCAGTCTTGGTAAAAAAGTTCTTCGTTTAATGTACGTCAGTATTGAGGATGAGTCTTTTTCTGACATGGATGTCGTCAGCCGCTTCAAACTGCAATGTCTACATAGGCTTGAATCACGCTTACCGCGTAATGCCTGAGGTAATTGTTAAACGTCTTGCCAGATAGTTTTTGAACCCATATCCCTGGTCACTAATGCTCTAATTACCATTTGACTATAAGTAAAGATTTTTCAATCCCTTTGTGTCAAATTTATCAAATTATTACTGGCCTAGACTAAACACTCTCTGATCGCATGAACCTCCGCTTTTAAAACAATATTACGATCGGTAATTCATGATTGTTGGTTAATCAATATAGAGGCTCAGTGCCATTCTATCTCCATGTTTAGAAAAATCCGTATAGCATTGTTTGAAAGTGGACTCAGGAAAGCAATTTAAATCGATAATCGGAAGCGAATGGCAGTACTGATTAAACAATACGATTTGCACAGCAATTTAAATAAATATCCTTCCAACTTATTGAGAAGCTATGGAACTGGTTGCCAAAATTTTTAATTCAACTGTGTGTGGTTGACATTTGATGCCAAATTAATGTTAGTACTTTGTGAAGAAACTGTTCTACACGAAGGTACTCTAAAACCATTGTAAGGCTAAAGATATTCTTAGCGCCTGTTATAGAGCGCCGTGCATATGATATGTGATCAAAAAATAACTGTTATTTTCAAATTTCGTGAGTTGTTCGATTATTGCATTTTTTTCTGTTATGTTGGTACGCATGTCTGTTATATATGTTGACAATATCATCTATTTTGGATTGTCAGTTTGTTTTTGACAGATAAAAAGGTTAGTCGTGTTTTGGTGTGCTCTTCGATTTTTTACTATTCGAAAAAATGGGTTTTGGTTTCAATGTCATAGCCATACACCCATGATTCGTTACCAGTTATGATCTTTTTGAGCAAATCTGGATCGCCGTTGAACATCGTCAACATCTCCTGAGCGTATATATGTTATTGGATGTACTCTTCTTCTACAGTCCAGCTTAAGCGAGTGTAACTTACTTGTATTTGTAATTGACATGGTCGAATGGAAAAAAATGTTATGCCACACGTAGGGTATTCCACTTTTTAAACTGGAAACACTCCGAGTAAAAATTGTGCGTCAAAATGTCTGTCCAATTTGTTTGTTTGTTTGTTCGTCATATTAAAATATTTGCTTAAAATATGTCTTGTATGCGAAGTATGGGGTGCTGAAAACGTATAATAAAACAATCATAATTTGATGACCGCACAAAATACTTTAAATGTTTACATAACACTTTTGATTTCTTTCAACGCTTTTCAAATATCGTTTTTTTTTGTTTCATTCAGTTAATATGTTTTTTTTTGTTTGTACTTTTGTACATACCATTCCTCATATGGTTTTGTATTTCAAGAGGTGATGATATCGATTTATGAACTTGTTAAAGAAATATGACAAGAAAGTCAAAGAAATAAAGAAGAAATAAAAATATTTTGAATAAAAATCACAAAAATTTTAAAGTTTTCTCTTCAATTTAATAAACATGCAGCACGTTTTACTGAAAGCATAAAGCTTTGAATTGGAATTAAAGTTTGATTATCTCAATGAAATTGAGTCACTGATTTCATTCATTGAAACTTTTATACTAGGGGAACAGTTTGAGAAGGTTAAGAGGCTGGCGGATTTTGTTTTTTAACGCAAAGCTTCTCTCGTTAGCAAATGCTTTAAAAAGCGTGAAAAGAAATTCATTGTTATATAGTCTTGGAAATCAGTAATTAAAAAAATTGTGCGATATATACCTACTTTTCCATTCTCCAGGCACTAACCGCTATCCCAATAACCGATTTAAATAACTTAATTCAAAATAAGTTCAAAAAGGAACATCGACGTATGGTTACTACACGAGTTTACCCAAAGCATCCTCACTGTGAAGTCATTATAGTCTAGTTGGTAGTGTGTTGGCTTATTAGACGTAAAGCCAGGGTTCGAGCCCCAGGCCAGACATCAAAGACAAAATACAAAAAGTATTGCTTCGGCGACTTCCTCTCAACAGATTTTTGGCAAAAACTCTGAGTGTAAAATGAAATTGCCACGAAAAGTTTCTTAAAAATTGGTCGTACGGAGTGGACTTTAAACTGTCGGTCCCGCCACTAAATTAATAAAAATTAACACACACAACACAAGTGGTGTGAGAAACTAGGTTGTAATCCTGACTGAAGGGTTGTAATGAACAATTATGTATGTATCCTCATGTCTAATTTCCTACAAGCAAAAATGGTCGAGGACGCGTCTTTGTGGACCGTGTAATACTGTTCAAAAATTGACAAAGGGCATAATATTGGAATATACTACTATCATCAATCAGGCTATATGCTCTCAAATAAGTTGTCGAAATCTCTGGAATGTTGGTGTTATAATGTCCTTCAGTACACACCAAACTACAGTCAAAAAAAATTTGATGAAAAATTTGTCTTAATAGAGGCTTGTAAAAAATTCTCGTAACTTTTTTATATTTCGGGTCGAGGATTTCAGCAAGTAGGAAAATATTGTATATATAAATTTATATAAGTTTCTATTTACAAAGCGTCACGTGTTTCCCATGTTCCATTTCTCCATCTATTTATTTGTCAATCTCGCCTAAGATTTCCATACGGATTCCTATCGTTGGTTCGTTCTGTTAACGCAGCCAGAAGACTTTCGGAGTGTATGTTCGATTCACTTCTAATTGATCGGTACAAATCTATTTTTATTCCAGAAAGAGGCATCATAACCGCACGTGATAAAGGAACTGTCTTCGCTTTCTTTGAATACAATTCCCCCAATTCTTGATCTTTGAATGTTCCTTCCTCTTAAATGTACAATAGTGAATACATTCTTCTTCCGTTCATGATAACAAAATAATGTAAAAGATATGAAGACAAGACCTATATGAGCATTGAAAACTATTCTCTTACTTAACCGACTGAGATACGGGTGCGATAATGTCTCCAGGTATTGTTGGAGAAAGCAGAGAAACAAATTATATCATCCAGAGTATTAGTGCAACACTGATAGAATGCCTAATACATATACATAATTGGTCACTCAATATTACAACCTAGTTTCTCACACCACTTCTGTTGTGTGGGATTTTTACCCATAATAGGCGGAACCTTTTCTTGGTAATTTTATTTACTCTCAGAGTTTTTGCCAAAAGACTGCTGAGAGGACATCACTGAAGAAATATTTTTTCATATTTCGTTTTGTTGAAGATGTCTGACCTGAGGATTGAGTCGTAGCCTCACGTCTATTAAGCCAATACATTGCTCTGAGACAGGACCGAATCCCATGGTCAAATGGAACCATGACAGAGATGCACTATGTCTCAGACTACAGGACCATAACAGGATTTTCCAAGCGGGGGTACGTGCGATCATAGAGCCTGAACCAGTAATATTTTGTTAAAGTTGCCACTAAGGGGTTTAAATAAATTCACTTGTAGTCAAATGATAATTGAGACAATAGCATCCAGAGATACGTGTTCAAAGACTGTACTGGGCTGTAAGAAAGGGATTAACTAGGGATTAACCAGACCTGCAATGGTACTCGTTATATGGGTACCTAGTGGAATTGGAAAAAAACGATTAACCTAGCTAAAACAGTTTGAGAATTACAAAACATAAAACTGGATATCCCAATACTTGGTGGTGTATTGAAAGTCAGGTTATAAAAGAACGCGGGAACTTCGCCTAGACTATTGTGGAACAATGACTCAGGATGAAAAATTGCAAAGATACTCTGAGGCGATATTGATGTAAGAAAAACATTGAGTATATTAAGACTAACTCAAGATGTCGGATGAGCGGTCTTATGGGAGCACTACGTCTTAAACGAACATCTGAATCGCATACTCGTGGCTGATACTAATGCATGAAGCGCATGAGGAGAGGGTATTGAAACATTGGTACAGTTTTTATGTCATTGCACAGCTTTCGTAAGCGTTAGCTTCCAATATTTTAGGGAGGATACTACACCATGCATCCCATGCTGAGAGAAGTTAATGAAGAGATTTTTTTTGTACACAATATAGTTGCAATACCGTTGCAATACCTTAATGGCGAGTGCGCAACAAGCCGACATTATAATTTAGGTATATGCCTATAGACATGAGCCTTTAAACTCCTCTCTTCCCCTTCAACCTACCTACCTATGGTGAAAAAAATAATAACACTGTAGGGGCCCTGGTAGTCTAGTGGGTAGTGCGCTAGACTATAAGCGTGGGGGTCGTGGGTGCGTTTCCCACCAGGGACTTTGGTCTGTGATATTACACCGAGCATATGGTCAAAGTTACTCAGCACGTATGTAATTAAACATAATTTGTAACTGTATTGCAATTGATAAATAAAGAATTAAATAATACTGTGCGTCTTTCAGACTCCTGAAGGAATCTGGACTTCAGGCACGCTAATTTTGAGGCTCTCCTTGTATATAAAACTTTGTATACATAGATTTGAATTTCACTCAATAGGTACTTTCTTTATTCTATCAAAGCTGTAGGAAATATGGTTGCAATACCCTAATGGTGACATAACAAGTTGACATAATGGGCTTGAAATCTTGAATTCCTATGTTTGGATTTTTTAGCCCTTCATAGTACTTGTATGCTGCAGGTGGGATCGTTTTGATGGTGGGATCGAGATGATGGTTTAGGTGTATGCCGATAGGCATGGTAGCTTGAACTCCTATAGTTGGATTATCTAGCATTTCATAGTACTTCCAAGCTTCGGGAGGGATCGTTCTAATATACGTAATATATTTTTCTATAAATATACTTTTCTACCTGACTTGCTAAATCTTATTAATTATGCAGTGCGAAAGTGAAAAGTAGGTTGAGTAGAACTCAAAGATATTTTTTTATACCTCTCGAACCCTCCAAACTAGTTTTATTTGACAAAAACGGTATTTTTTTAATCTTTTTACACAAACTTATTGATTACCCAAATATTTTTTAACCTATTTTCAAAATCCAAAGTTTTTTTAAAAGGGGACAGGTAAGCCTTTAAAATTATATGCATAAACATATGGTTCAAACTTACATGTTATGAGTTTTGATCGGGTAAACTTGGAAAATATGATTTTTTTCTAATTTTTTCAAGTTTAGCTATTTTTAATTGCAAAATTTAATTAAAAAAAAAAAATATAAAATGAGTGATGACATTCTGAAAGTGCATTATCTTGTCAAGAGATTGACACTTTGTTTGATCAAATCGGACAAAAATTACCGTAGTTATTATTTAAATAGTATAACAGTCGTGTTAAATGTTTTATATATGTCATCTTATCAAATGAACACTTAGTTTCAAAATTTTCAAAAGTTTTGATGGGTCTTGATTGTTTATCGTAAAATGTTTCAATTTCACGTTTGCACGACTACCAGAAGTCGGCTAATATTTGTATTTTTTGTAAATATTATTATTTTTCTTTGCGCAAACATTGGTCAACGTCTGATGGTCGCTCAAACGTATAATTGACACATTTTCCGATGAACAATCAATTTACCACCACCATGTTTTAAAGTTGGCTTTAGATTTTTCAACTCAAGCCTGCCGTCTGATCTGGAGTATGCCAAAAACTATGTTAATAAATCAGAAGACTTCTGGAATACTGTGATATTTACGGACGAAAGTAAGTTTAATATTTTTGGCTCAGACGGCAGGAGATTTGTGTGGCGTAGAGAAAATACAGCTCTTGAGTTGAAAAATCTAATCTAAACTAATGATGGTTTGGAGTGCCATGTCAGCAGGAGGTGTCGGAAATCTTGTTTTTGTTGAAACTACAATGGATAAACACCATTATTTGAATATTTTAAAAGAAAATTTGGATGCTAGTGCAACGAAATTAGGAATGCTAGGGGATATTCGACTCGTTCACGATAATGACCCAAAACATAAGGCCAAAATTGTAAGTGAATGCTTATGTGAAAACGTAAAAGAAGTGCTTTCTGATCATCCTCAGAGTCCAGACCATAGAGCATCTATGGGGAGTTTTGGAGAAAAAATCCGTCAGCCTACAATCACTGGCAAGAAAATGGTCAAAAACGTTATTACCGAGGAATGGCCAAGAAATTACTAGTAAATTATTATTATCAATGAAGAACCGTTTAAAAGAGGTTATTAAAGCCAAAAGATATCACACCCGTTATTAAAACCACATTAATTAGGTTTAAGGTATAAATATTATTCTGTACGGATAATTTTTTGAGTTTGGTTTCTGAAGTATTTTTTTAATTTTGTTAGTTCAATAAAATTTATTTCTGTTTTAACCTTTATGTGCTTGTATTTGTGTAATATGCCTGTTGCACTTTTTAAAAATCAAAAACTCATTTTCATTGGATATATATTTTCCGAACTACATTAAATTATATTTTCAATAGTTTAGTGTACGGGCAATTGTTTGAGTCAGTGTATGTACATATATCGTTTTGAAGGCCCATCTATCCTTTCTAATAAGGTTTAAATTTTGGACATGGGTTCAGAAATGTTTGTGTGTAAAGTCCAAAAAATCAGTTTTTGTCAAATAAATCAAGTTTGGAGGGTTCAAGAAATATAAAAAAATTATTTTTGAGTTCTACTTAACAAAACTCACATCTTACACTATGTCGCATAGTGTTATCACTAAAAATAAACGAAGAATAATAGTTCGTGAAACGTATTAATTTAACAACTCCTACTAAATTTCTTTTAATTTTATTACATAATTTTCACTAAATAATATCGCTTTCAATTTTGTTTGAATAATTCATTCAAAAGTGTTTATAAATTCGGCACTGGTGGCATATACACATACTGATACATTTACCCAATTTTAAATCAAGCTTTACTTTCTTTCCAAGCAAATCTTTACATTGAAAACAGAGAAAAAAAATCGCCAAGCATGATGTGTTGTGATTCACAAACAAACATTCTCTCTGTATAAACAGTTTATTATGCCGTTACTAGCATTGGGCTTTTATAGGCACAACACTACGAAGTGCTCTATAAATATTTGATACACATACCAACCGTGAAAAAATAACAAAAAAAAAATCATATCAAATGAGACTGACTGCACACACAAACTAATAATTTAATTCAAATCGAAAATGAAAGTGAAAATGAATAAATATTTGATTTGATTTGATTTTTCGGTTGTAGTGTTGTGTGTGTTGTGATGTATGGTGTTAATAAAATTAGCATTACAATTTGGCGGTATCTCTCTCACCTGTATACAAATTATTAGCGAAAAAATATAATTTTTTTGAATAAATAAAACCAAGCAAAAAAAAATTTATGGTTTTAATATAATCAATGCAAATTATAGGAAATGATGTAAAAAACGCAATCATTACAAAGGCCTTTAGAGTTACACACTCACTCACATGGCCATTTTAATAAATGCTGGTAACAAAAAATAGCCATTAAATGACTAATAAACGCATAATGCCAAAGGGTATTGAAATGTATGTTTCTTTTTGTGTTTTTATTCATAAAAGTTGCCTTTTTTTCTCCTTCTTCGAAATCTTTAATTTCTTTATTAAATATTTTAAAACTGGTTTTAGTTTACAATATATTGTTGTTGTAATAGTTTTTTATTTTTCTATTGATTTTATATTTCTTACAATTTTATTTCAAGTTTTTAATTTATCGCCATTTTATTGAAACCTTAAACTTTCGTTTCATTTCATTTGGTTTCATTTTATTTTCTCTTTTCTTTTCTAAACGCTGACCTTGTAAAGCTATTATAAATGTATTAAATAAACGTGTTGAAAGAGATAAGTTTAAGTGGATAATTTATAAAAATTTTACGTCAACTTTATGACACAGTAAATAAACAATAGTTGAACAAAATTCTTTACACTGATAACTTCTAGAACTTTCAGTTGAAATGTCTTGAACAGTTCTGGCAAATGCCTAGACAGTAAATAATTGTCATGTGCCAGGTGTAACGGTATGAAGTGAGCGTTTTTTTTTTATGAAAATAAAACATTAGTTTTTAATGGGAAAGTAAAAAACATTTCATTCAAATTATTGGCGATTGCTGGCTTAAATTTTTTCGTATTTTCAGGCAGTTTATGGATTCCACGCCAATGAAATTGTTTGTCTTTTGAATCAAACCAATTTACGTCTTCCTCGTAAGGATCGAGGAAGCAGCCTATGCATCGATTTGTTTGATTGTATCCTGAACCCAGTGGTGTTATGCTAATTTTTTTTACCGGAACGCGATCCGGACTCCGGTTCACGGTTCGGAAAAACAAGCCGGTTCGTTCCGGTTTTTGTTTATAAAAATACATATAAAAATTCGTCAAAAATTAGAAAAAAAATTCAGCAATTTTTCATTTTTTTTTTTCAAAACGTCAGCCAATTCTCGTTATCAGAAATCATCTTTAGGTACGGAACGCGTTCCTGTCCAAAAAGGAAGTACCGGAACGAGGTTCCGGAGCGTTCCGGCTCGACAACACCACTGCCTGAACCTGGGGAAAATTAAAGCGAACCCGTGCTCATCTTTCTGACGCATATTTAATTGTTGATTTTGACCTAAAATTTTCAGCAATTTTCTGCACACTTTTGCCATGGTTATACTACTAGCAATTCACCAAAACAAGTCTGGTGAAGTCGCCGTAGTCTAGTAGGTAGTGTGTTAGCTTATTAGACGTAAAGCCAGGGTTCAAGCCCCAGGCCAGACATCAGGACAAAATACAAAAAGTATTTCTTCGGCGACTTCCTCTCAGCAGATTTCTTGCAAAAACTCTGAGAGTAAATAAAAATTGCCATTAAAAGTAAACTGTAGGCCCCACCACTCATGTATAAAATTAACACACAAAACGTAGGTGGTGTGAGAAACTAGGTCGTATCCTGACTGAAGAGTTGTAATGACCAATTATGTATGTATGTTACAGGCACATTGTCATGTTGCAACATTACCTTAATGCGTCTTATGGCCTATTTTGGTCGTTGTTCGATCAATGCATGTTACAAATTGATCTTTTGTTGTCGGTAGCGATCTGTATTAACGGTCTTATCTTCCTGCCAAATCAGTTTGGTTTTACAGCCCAAATTTATGGCTGTCCCTGGTTAACCCATGCTTTTTTCTGTTTAGTAATCTTAAATTAAATCCATTTTCCATCGCCAAATAACAATTCGATGCAACACTGGTGATCTGTCGTGTCTTTAAAAAAAATTTTACAGGTGGTGTTCGGTTCATATGTCTGTGATTCAATTCATGCGGCACCCATTTTTCAGGCTTTTGGATCTGCCCATAATTTTTAAACGGTCAGATATTATTTGTTGTGGAACATCTTCATCCAATATTGTTTGCAATTCGGAATCTTCAAACTTTCTTGGTTTTCTTCCATGTTCTTCATTTCTTACATCAAAATCGTTGTCCCTGAACCATCTTCTGCAAGTTACTTCTGATAGAGCATGACCACCATATGTCTCGACAAACATTCGATGCGACTCTCCTACTTTCTTCACATGTAGGACACTCCAAACGACACTTGTTCGTATATCTGTTATTTGGAGTCGGGTTTAAATTGTAGGTCCCGACACTCATAGATAACATTAAAACACACAATCAGGGTGCGTTGAAAGCTAGGTAGGAATCATATTTGCCTTAGAAGGGCCACTGAAGTATAAAGTATAGTACTGAGTGAAAGCCACTAAGGAAAGCTTTCGATAACAAAATATTGTTCTTTCATATCCTCGATGTTTTTAAAGGCTTTGCTAAGATCTGACATGAAGCTCTAATACATAAATTAAATAAACTTAGACATTGGAAAGCAACATAACCAGTCGCAGGTTTGTTATTAATGGAGATGGCATTATGACGGTACCGTAGCCGTTTACCAATGAGGAATCATATTCTTAGGTTGATCCACGGCTAAAGCGTTGCGAAATTCTTATAGACATGGAATACGAATTATATTGGGTCTTTCATCAAGTACTTTCTATCTTTAAATTTAAGTAAATCAAACTGTGTGTGAGATAATCGAAATTTTTTTCCTTCAAAAGTCCGCTACGGCTTCCCTGGGTGCAGTGCATCCGAAATGTCCAATTTTCCATGACTCTAGGGCATAAATCCAGCAGAATTTGACTGCTGGCTTGGGTTATCTTGACTTTCAGTACCGCTGTTGTTTGTAGCTTGTTCGCATACACCTGCAACTTAAGAAAATCCAACAAGAAAAAGTCCAATGGGATCAAATCGCACAATCTCCATGGCGAGTTCATATCACCTACACCTTCGATGACTATGAAAATAGAGCCGCGTGCCACGTAGCGCCGTTCTGTTAAAACCACATGTCGTAGGTGTCCAGATTATTTAATTTAGACCAAAAGAGGTTGATAAATACCGATCTATAGTGCTCGCCTTTGACAGTGATGGCCTCATCAACGGCGTTTTCAAAGAAACATGAACCGACAACAGCGCCAGCCCAAAATCCCCACCAAAAAGTGCCTTTTTCGTGATGCATTGATCACATTCCTGAGCTAGTGCACTCGAATTAATCCACCACATTGCGAATAAACCTCTCGGTAGGACGATTAAATGCGTGGTGCATTGCCTAAACAAAACTCCCATTTTGATAAAAATAATTCGACAAAACAGACTGAGTAATTGACAGCTGACATTTGACAGATGTAACTTCAATACGGTGGCCGAACTCTCAAAGTATGGAAGTTCCTGTTAGGATAGGTTAGGTTAGAGGACGGATGTCGAATTGACCCATTGTACAACGTCCTAGCTGGTGTGCGTTAATTTTATACGTGAGTGGCGGGACCTACAGTTCAAAGTCGACTCCGAACGACAGATTTTTGAGAAACTTTTCATCGTCTGGCCTGGGGCTCGAACCCTGGCTTTACGTCTAATAAGCCAACACACTAACTACTAGACTACGACGACTTCTTCTTCTTCCTGTTGGAAAACCCTGATTTTTAATTTTTGTTATCTCTAAACTTTATTTATATGGAAAGCGGTTAAGCCTTGCTTTTCCAATTGTAGCTATTGCCTGTTGCCACTTTTTTCTGCTTCTTCGTTTATATGCAATTATTACGCGCATATGCATTGTGTAAGGCGTTACAACACTTTAAATTAATGACAAATCTTTTTGACAATTTCACGTTGTATTGAATATGCGCTAGTGAAACTAATGTTCGTAGATATGCTTGACAGATAATAAAGCATTTCTGATGCACAAATATTATGTTCGTTTATTTTTTGTTAAACAAATTTTTTTTTAAGTAAATACCATACTGCAGTTAAATGCAGATACTTTTAAGTTTATTAGTGTGTGTGTGTGTGTGTAAAATTCCTAAGCCTCGTTTTTAAATGCCGTATTATAGCGTTGAATACGGCATGACGTATTACTGACATTGAATTATGCTTTTATAATAGAGGAAAATTAGAACACAATTACTTGCTCACAAATACAAATGCACATGCATACACATGTATAGATGGTGTAACATATATGTAAGTACATATGTAGGCATGGTATATGTGAACACACCTTTTTGTATTTAAAAACTGAATGGATTTACTGAATTGTTTTTACCTTTATTAGTGGTTAATATGGAAAATGTTATTTAACAGTTTTCTGTTAATGTAACATACCTATAAGCATTATGCTGTTAAATATTATGGTAATAAATTGTTATAAAAATTCCTTAAGATGGTAACAACAACAACAAATACAACAATACCAGCAATAATATTAAAAGCAACAATTGGCCATTGTTATTATTAGGCAATCATTGTACTTTTTATTAATAATGTGGCTTACACGCATACATACATACATAGGTGTTATAAGGAGAGAAAGACGTAGGCAAGAGAGAGAGAGAACGTAAACAACAAAATGTTGATGTTAACTTTTCATTAAAATTGGCCAACACTTCAGAGACTTAAAATAATACAACACCAAGCAACAAAGTAAATATGAACTGACAACCGGCTTTTACCTTCTTGGTACACGTATAACCATTACCATCATCATCATCATCATCATCAGTCGTCCATATTTAACCAGTTTCATGCAAAACGAAGAGTTAAAAACACTCTCATTTTTATTTCTGTTTTGTTTTGAAGTGCTCTTTGTGTATTAAACTGTTAAAGAAAAGGAGAAAACGAAAAAAAAAAAAAAACTTGTGGAACTGGTAGCAAAATGTGGTGAGACTAACACCAATGCACAATGAAAAATATTTGGTCACAGAAACACTTGTCGGTGAAAACCACCTGTGGAGGGTTATTGCGGCTGCGCATAGACAATTACCACTCTACGAACTCCATAACCATAGACACACACACACACACATAATCATTTTTGAATTCAACACAGTGGCTAAAGGAAAATATGACTTCAAGTCTTGAAGTTGGTAACTTAACAAATCAGTGCAACGTCGGCTCTTGAACGGTATTGTTGGTTAAGCGGTTAAAAAACCGTTAAAGGCAATATTTATTAGTAAAAGAAATTTAAAACGGTTTATTTAAAAAAAAACAGCGTTTTTTGTTTTCAAACGCGTAAATCTGTTAAACTGTCAAAAAGAAAGAAAAGATTTTTTTGCTGTTAATTTTTTTTTAAACAAATTTGGTAATTGTTAATAAATTATAAAAATAAATAACTAAAAAAAAAGAAACCAAAACTTACGTGGGTTGTCTCTAAACATGGCGAAATGCATTAATGCTCAATAACGCTAAAATAAATTATTATTTTCTGTATAAAAGTGAATTAAAAATAAACTGCGTGTTAAAATTATAAACAAGAAAAAAAAAATTATTTAGAAAATAATTAAGAAAATATAAACCAGCCAGCAGCCAATTTGTTTTGCACTATTAAACTGTTATAAGCGGTTAAGCATGCGCATCAAACATTTTCTTCCATTAAAAAAATAAAATAAAAATAAAATAAAATAAAAAAATTCAAGTGTTTGTGTGTAAAGAAAAGCAAAAGTGGTTTCCACAAAGCGGATTTTCTTGTATTTGCAAATGTAATTTCTTTAAAAGCAAACAAAACTGGAAAATTGAAAATAAGAAAAATAAAAAAAAGAAAACATTTTTCTTTAAATATTGCGTAAACGCATTTTTTAAAGCTGAAAAAACGCTTATTTTTAAACAGAGAAAAATTTTAAACCAAAAATTTATTTCAGAAATTCCTAAAAAATATTTAAATTTAATATGTTTTAAAATAAATAAAAAAAATACAAAATTTTGGTATTTTTTAGTTTTTTTTAAATAATTTTTAATGAAAAAGTGTTTTATTTAGCAATTTTGAAAACAAGTTGCTGGCCAAACCAAAAAAAATATTTTTAGCTGGTGTTATACAATCAAATCGAAAGTGAAATGAGCGAAATAACGAACAAAATATTATTTTTTGTTTGTTAAAATAACATTTTAAATCCATTTAAAATCATGCTGTTTTTTTATTATAACTGTCAATGGCAATTATGACACAAAAGGCAGGGAAGATGGCAAAATCGGATTATTATAAATCATAAATTCTGTGTTGTTTGGGTTTTTAAATATTCGTTACATAAGGCTAATAAAATATATGTTTTGATAACATGCTCTCAGTCTATTTTATCGGCAAATTTAAATCCTTATTTCTAAAGTCTCTATATTTTTCAATAAAAATATTGACGATGTTTTAACCGATTGGATTTTGAAATTTAAAAATTGAAAAAAAAAAAATTCTGAAAAGTTAATGAATTATTTATTTGGAGTGATATCCCAATACCTGCAATTTACTTTTAAAGATTACTTCATATAAGTTTTGCACATGGCTATGCCGTAGGTGGTTCAATCATGAGCTTAAATTTTGCCCAGTATTTTAGTTGCTTTAATATTGTCTTTCAAATCTGGAATTGTGACTAACTTGTTCGTGTACACGAGAAATTTCAAGTATTTCCGCAAAAATTAGACTAGCGCTTCAAAACATTAAGTTAAATGTCCAAAAAATGCGCCTCTCTACAGGTATCGCCTAGTTGAAACCACATACGAGTACATATCCACCAAGTTCAATTTCTTCATTTGCGATTTGATTCATTTACTGTAACATTGTGATTTTTGTCGTTCTTATGGAACTCCAATTCGATAATACCGATGGTCTACATCAAACACCAAGCAGTTGATTTTTCAGGCTGCATGGAAAGGTCTTGGCTGCTCATCACAGTAACTTCGGCACTTATGTTTGTTGACATACCCATTGAGTCAAAACTGAGCAAATTTGCTAATTTCTGGCAAAAAGCTCTGAGAGTAAATAAAATTGCCATGAAAAGTTTCTCAAAAATCTGTCGTTCGGAGTCGACTTTTAGCTGTAGGTCCTTTCACTCATGTATAAAATTATCACACACAATATACAGTGGTGTGAGAGAAAACAATTCTCTTTCATTGGTCAAAGTCGTATGGAAAAGTTTTGAACCTACAGACGGTTTAATTGTTGAATTAAAAGTTGAGCTATGGAGGCACTGGTCATAACAGATAATTAAGTGCCTGTCTCCCCAAAAACCAGTAAATTTTTCATAATTGCCAATCTTAACATGGAAATTGTAGTCTTGCTCACTCTTTCGGTTTTCTTATCACTCAAGTGCCATTATCCGTTTCTATTCTTCCTCAAGATTTTTTCCCGATTCATTAGCAATTCGTAAATGAAATCTTAGTTCAATGTTGTGAACATTAAAATTCATTTTGTGTCCTGTCTTATTCAAGTTTCAGACTTTTTATTAAATTATATTTGACTCGGGTTCCATCAAAATGGCTGAACTCAACTGATTTTTTCATTTCATTGACATGGGTTTATAGACCATGACAGACTGGTGGTACAGAAAATTTATTAAATTTGACGTATTTTCTCGTTGCTGAGTAATCACGAAGTGTTATCTCTGAGTCGCCACTCTACGTGACCCAATCAAGCTTATTCAATGTGACTAAAAAAAAGTAATCGGTTCAGTTGCAAAAAAATTAAATATTCGAAACTGGTTGAAATTTTGAAATGTAATAATGGGTTTTAAATACCAAAGTAAAGTTTCGTAGGCTATCATAGAACAAAAACATTTTTTATTGTGAAATGATGGCGCTATGATCCAATTCCACAAATCGATGTATAAACTTGAGGTTTTTATGGCAAACTAGGTTCAAACACTGCTTAGATCAAGCATTTCGTTATAGTTATTGTTCAATTATATGCTCACGCGCCACTCACTTTGAACAGAGCTTTCGCATGCGCAAATATTTATGATATGTTTACAGCCTCAGCTACATATATCGACCAACACTTTACTTTCTGGCATTAAAAATTATTTCCTGGTAACAGTATATTCGGGGCGCTTACTCAACTCAGCAATGCACTTTTTAATTGTTGATTTTCTTGGTGCAAAGTCCAACAAATGTTTTATCATACCTAAACTTGGCTTCAACATTAACAACAATAAAGCGAAGTGCTTTACTAACACAGGAAATTCCATTTTAACACTAATAATCCGATTATTATAAAGTTTGTACACGAGTCATTTGAAGATTTGAAGTTGCCGTAGTCTAGTAGGTAGTGTGTTGATTTATTAGACTAGAGCTCATGGTTCAAATCCCAGCACAGGCATCTCAAACAAAATGAAATATAAAAAAATTTTGCCTTCGGCGACTTCCCTATAGTAGTCTTCTGGCAAAAAACTGTGAGAGTAAAAATTGCCATGAAAAGTTTCTCAAATCCGTCATTCTTCATAAACTGAACACACACAACATGAGTGGTAAGAGAAACTAGGTTGTAATCTTAACTAAAGTGCTGTAATGACTTATTTAGTGAGTAAGACAAAATCTGGACGTAAAACTTTTGGCACAGTCGAAGGACAAAGGCCAACAAATTGAAGATAACGTCTAAACTCTATTGGGATATCTTTTTCAAGACCGAACTACATCAGGAATATTCTCTACAAGACTTACATTTCTTTGTGTGTGAGGAGATAGGTTGTAATCCTGACTAAAGAGTTGTAATAACGATTTAAGTACGTAAGACATTTGCAGATTAGGATGGATTAAAAATTAATGGATTCAATACTAATAGCGCCATCTGTACGTACAAATAAGTGTAATACGGTGTTCAGATATGCACGCTTATTGCGTAAATCGCGATAAACGCCATTGTTGAGAACAATATTTCATATAAAGTTTCAATTAATAATTGCGCAATAAATACGCAAATTGTTATAATATACTTAAAATGCAGCTCTGTCATAAGTGTGTTTAGTGAGCATATTACAATTGACCGAACACTTTTTGTTGATATTTGACAACTCAAATGCCAACAACGACAAAAAAAAAACAACAAAACAAAATAAAACCGATGTTGCTGAAACAACCTGCTGTTTTGTTTACCAGTTGTCAAATGCGTATTGAATAAGCAGCTGAACTGCTTATATAATTATGCCTGAACACTTAAAATATTGTACTCAATTAACCGAATATTGACTCAATAAAAGTGAATATCTGAACATAGTATAACACCATAGCCATAGTTCAAATTGAGGTCAATCAAGTTTTGAATTTCCCATCTTTTTGTTATTCTATGAGCTATTGTATCTGTTCGCTAAGGATTAATTTAAAATGCAATCATTTTTTTGTTCGTATTCCAATTGCAATCAATTGTTTTTCTCAAACCAAATATGTTTTGAAACCACGAAAAATCAATCACTCAAGTTTTTTTTTATTAAAAACAATGTATCTTTTTTTTGTTATAACATATGGTTATAAAATATTGGTATATTGTTTAAATTTATTTGTAACAATCATAGTTTTTTATTTATTATTATTATTTATTAAATTTAAATATATTTTCTCTGTTCAAAAATAAAACCATAAATATTTTGTAATATATTTACAGTGTTAATCAAGCGAAATTAAAAATAGAAAAAAAAGAAACACCAAATCGAACGATATCAAAGCAATTAAACCAATATTTTGGTAACAAAAAACCAACAACATTTAATAGAAAAAAAAGATTGAAATTAAATTGTATTTAAACAATAACAAGAAAAAAACAACATTTACGCGGGTTTTTTTCCTCTACTGAAACCGTCAACAACACAACTTCACAACTCTGGCCGACCGTCGTCGCAGACGTCGACGTTGATTTTATCCATAAATTATTTGCAGTAAAAAGAAAAACAGCACCAACAAAATGCTTCCGGTAAGTAAAAAAAACCAAAACCAAATCAAATCAAATGTTTTTTATTCGCTTTCAATTTTTTTTCGTATTTATTTTTTACATATTTTTTCTTTAAATTTGTTGTTTTTATTATTATTGTTAAAATCTTTTGTTATATTTTGTTGTATTTCTTTTTGTTTTTCCGTTATTGTCGTTTCATTCAAATATTCGTTGTGTTTTTTGTTTTTTCTTCTTCCCAATTTGAAAACCAAGTTTACATATAACAACAACAACAACAATAACAACAGTTGCAATGAAATGTTGCTTTAATTAAAAGTCGAAAAAACAGAAATAAATTTTTGTTGTTGTTTTTATACTTTTTTTTGTCAACTAGAAATTAAACAAAAACTCTCTTCGGAAAAAATTGTAAACAAAAAAATGTCTTAAAATGCTGTTCAGTTTTTAAGGGGGTAGGTACACTGTTCTAAAATCGTAGCATAATTATACCGCAAATACCCAGCAACCTGTTAAAATCAGCATGTTCTATAAGCTCTTTCTGATTTCTAATTCCGAGATGTTTTATGAATGGCCCCTGTACACCAGAGCATTCACATACAACTTAAAAAAATTGTGGTCTTGATGCCCAATGAATTACTCTTAAACATGTGATTAATTGCTTACCAAGCTTAGCTCTAAATAAGTTCATGATCATGTTCATCAGTTCACAGATCATGTGACATATAAACATCGTGTTACTGAAACCAAATATCAACTAAGTCCAGTACTTCCATTTTGGACAAAAAAAAGTTATTAACCATCGGGCACCATCTCTTTCAATTGACAGTAACTTTGCACTTTTCATTATTCTTGGAGAGTACTTACTTAATTGGTCATTACAACACTTTAGTTAGGATTAGAACCTAGCTTTCCATACACTACATATGTTGCATGTGCTATTTTTACTCATGACTGGCGGTCATACAGTTTAACGTCGACTCTGAATGACAGAATTGTGACATTTTTAATGGCAATTTTATTTTCTCCTTAAAGTATTTTACCAGAAGACTACTGAGAGGAAGTCGCCTAATGAAATATTTTACCTGAGCTGAGGTTTAAACCGTGGCCGCTCGTCTAATAAATTAACACACTACCTACTAGACTACGGCCATCGAATAATGTCGCCGTTGCGAAAATTGCACCAAACAGTGCATCGTTCAGAATGCATTGACCGTTCTTGGAATGTCTCTGGCTTTTCGTCACATCAAACCCGAAAATTCTGTTTATTGACGTATGTACCTGCTGTATCATTCAACAATTTAAATATTCGAAACTGATTGAAATCTTGAAATGAAGAAATGAGTTTTAAATACCGAACTAAAGTTTCGTAGGCTATTATAGAAACAATTTTTGTCATGAGTTAATAGCGACATATCTCATTCATTGTCACATATTGATGCAGCAATTCAGAATAACCAATTCTTTATTGTTTTTGTTCGATTGTAGGCTCATGCGCCACTCGCCTTGAACAGAGCTTCCGCATACCTCAACATACTATGGCGATCCGATAATTTCGAAGATGCATAAACTGTATTAAACTAGGCGCTCTTCAGAATGTATTAGGTTAGGTTAGGTTAGGTTAGAGGACGTGTACTTGTTAATTAAGACAAGTACAGTACCCGGAGGTCGAATTGACCCATTGTACGTCCTAGTTTCTCAGAATGTATTAACAGTTTTTAAAATGTCTCCAGCTTTCCTTTATACCAAACTTGGAAATTCTGTTTGTTGACCTAGCTATTTTATGTACGAATATTGTTTATAAAATTCAGTGATACTTTGCGTGTCGCCGTAGTCTAGTAGGTATTGTGTTGGCATATTAGACGTAAAGCCAGGATTCGAGCCGCAGGCCAGGCATCAAAATAAAATACAAAAAGTATTTTTTCGGAGACTTCCTCTCAGCAGATTTCTGGCAAAAACCCAGAATAAATAAAAATTGCCATGAGAAGTTTCTCAAAAAAATGTGTCGTTTGAGGTCGACTTTAAACTGTAGACCTTGTTACTTAAAATTAACACACGTAACATAAGTCATGTGGGCTGTTAGGGCGTAATCCTGACTGAAGGGTGGTAATGATCAATTATGCATGTATTATGTACACTTTGCGAAATACAAAAACTTATTGAGCATTTTTTGCATTGTCACATGTCACGAATTTTTTTTAGACTGCAAAAAACTGACATGAATTTTGATAATAAAATTTAATGATTTCGTTTTGAGCCATTTTGTTAGTCCCTTTTTCTGGAAGTGTTTAAAATTGTCACATGTTGCGAAATTTTCTTTTTATTCTACATATTGCTTTACCCATTTACTTTTTACTCGGTCGCCTAATCATCTTAATCTCATGAACATTTTCCAGTCATGTTTTAATATACGATGTTTTGTTTGTGTAAATTGGAATCCTAATGTTACCAAAAAGCTTGCGTGCACGACTGTATAGACTTGTATAAATTTCAGAAAGTGCTAAGCTGGCATCAATTCCAATGAAATTAGTGACAACGACCTTTGTTCCTTCCTTTTTGCAGAACCAGTTTAGTAAATCTGAAAATAATCTGTATTTCAAAAAACATCTAGCTTTATATTCTTTAAAAAATATGTAGAAAAGAAAATAAATTTAATTTTTATTTTTAAATTTCTAGTCCAGATCATCCCCTTAATCTCAAAGGAAATATTCATTCATAGATTTCTGTATTAAAAAACAAAAAGAAAATAATTGAGGTAACAAAAAATGTTACAAAGTTGCTTGGTTGTTGTGGTTTTTTTATTTTATTTTCTTAAAAAAAAAAATCTGAACTAAAGGTAAAAACGGAGGTAAAAATTATTATGGAAAAACGCCAAAGTTGTATGCAACATAGATTTGTTTTTCTTTTATTTTTTTTGCTGTTTTTTCTCTGTTACTGGTCGGTTAATCTAACACAGACCACCAATTCAACTGTGCTGTTTGACACAGATTTTTATTAAGTTTTTATATATAATTTTGTTGTTGTAGTATGTTTTTTTTGTAAAAATATTTTCTCACAGTAGAAAAAAAATTTTTGTGTCAGTTCCTCCCTGCCAATGCGTTTTTCTGTTGGTAAAATAAAAAAAAAAATTTCGTTTTAATAAACACAAGCTGTTCTTACGCGAAACGTGACACTGAAACTTGATAGTATTTTTTCTTTGCTGTAGAATCGTGTCAGTTGGAATATCCTTTAACTTTTGACGTTTAATTAGGGGCTTATTCAACTTAATTATCATTTGAGCTTAACAGTAAAACGAAATCCATTATTTTTGCATGAATTTGAAGATTTTATTTTGCAGAAATTCCATAAAATTATGTACTGTTGTGGGCGATAATGTGTTTCCAATTTAAAGTAGGTACGTTGAAGGGTTTGATGCCTATCGTCTGTCATCTGTATTTTGTACAAAATTCCTTAATTTTTTCTAGAGAAGTTGCTCTGGGATGAGTTATGTCTGGCACAGTGTCTTCCTAAAATGTTGAGATTTTGAGTTCACGGAAGCTGGGCATTCACCAATGTTCTGCATTTACTATTAACTACTGAGCCTATGCGATTCAGTTCTGTATCTAAGGCGGAGTGTTTCTTAAGGACGTTCATCAGTGGGCTCAAGTCGCCTTTATTCAGTCTCAGTAAACTCATGGTTTCCTTCTATTGGAATCACTCCAGAGTATCTTTACAATTCTTACAACTGTATCATTTTTTCACAACAGACGATGTAACATTTCCATTCATTTTTGTACTCCGGGTTTTAATGTATTAAATTATTAATGTAACCTTCCTTTTTTCTGATCATTCGCTGATGACTAGGACCCATATAATGTGTATCGTGCCATATATGGAGTAATGCAAATATTCAAATCCCTATCTGTCAAGTTTGTTAAATTATCACAGGGTTCGATTATACAATCATCTCCAATCAGGCGTAACTCCATTTGAAAGACCTTTTTATGATCTGTTTGCCGTAGGTATACTTTGGTTTTTGTTTCCTTTTTATAGACACCCAGTGGCGTTGTAGCCTTGTAGCAACTGGTCCCAAACTGGACCAAAGAAGTCGATCTGCTATCAAAATGATGAAATTGGTTTCGAGTGGTAAATTAGGCATACTGTCATACAAATCCGAATTAAAAGAGTATACGTTCAGTATACAAATTATTTCCTGGTGATAAGATTTCTGGCTTTGATCGAGCCATTCCCCTATAGGTTGTGTTGCAAGTACCATCTCATATTGAATACGTATCTCTATCTACTAAATGAAAAGTATTGTTTCCAATGCCATGATGTTCTCATTGCACCGCTTATCTCCAGATGTTGTTTCCCAACACACATAGTTCGTCATTACAACTTTTCAGTCTGGGTCCGACCTAGCTTCTCATACCACTTGCATATGTAGTGCGTGTTAATTTTATACATGAGTGGCGTGAGCAACAGTTTAAAGTCGACTCCGAAGCGACAGATTTTTGGAAACTTTATCTATACCCTCAGAGTTTTCTCCAGAAATTTGCTGAGAGGAAGTCGCCGTAGAAATATTTTTTTCGTATTTCTTTTTTTGGTGATGTCTGATCTGGGTTTTGAATCCAGGCCTTATGTCTAATAAGCCAGTATATTACCTACTTGACTACAGCGACTATAATGTTATCTCCATTTCATATTAATTTAAAAGCAACTGTGATAAGTTTTAGATGAAGCTGCTGTAATCTAGTAGGTAGTATGTTGACTTATTAGACGTGTGCCCGTGTCATCACAGGCATCTCGGAATATAAAAATAAATATTTCTTCGGCGACTTACTCTCAGCAGAAGAAATAAATTTGTCATAAAAAGTTTCTCAGAAATCTTTCACTCGGAGACTAGTTTAAACTGTAGATGCCGCCACTCATGGATAAAATTAACTCTGGCAATATGCGTGGCTGAGAAACTAAGTTGTAAGTCTGGCTAAAGAGTTATAATGATCAACTAAGTTAAGATGAAATGATTTTTATCAGTAATTGATTTTGAATATTTTATATTTTTTAAATCAAAGAATTAAACACAAAAGGCTATCGGCTTTAAAGCTATTTTTCAAAAGAATACAAAATTCGATCGATGTATGAATAATTCAATAATTTTAAATCAATTTTTTTTGCGCATTTTAGCGATTTCAAATTTTAATTACTAAACTTGACATTTTTCGTTAACGTCATGTTAACGTAAATGCCACCGAACAAAACTACATACAGTGGACAGCAAAAGTCTTAGTACGGCAATATATTTTAGCACTTTCATGAATTTTAGCCAAATGTTTGTATAAAAAATTATAGTTTATATATTTATTTTATTAATTTATTTCTGTTTTATTATAAAACAAATTTTTTTAATGTTTTTCATTAAACAAGAGAAAAATAAGGAAAAGTTTCAGATGTCTCCATAGGTACCCCCAAGCAGAACCCTGAGTGAATTTAAAATTCAAAGGCCTAATATATGAAATTGTTATCCCTTAAGGTCAAGCACTCCATTTAACCCATTTGGAATTGAATGTACAAGTTTTGTTTAGTGTTTCCTGGTGGCACCATGTGCAAGTTTTGCAGTTGACTTTTGTTTGAGGTTTAGCGAGTACGTAACCGTTCTTTCAAATGATCTCTCTTGAAGTCATATCGGGATTTTGTGCAAGTGTATTAAGCCTGTGGGGACTTTTTTTTGTCAAAATATATTGCCGTACTAAGACTTTTGCTGTCCACTGTATGTCTTCAATGTTTAGCAAAAATGTATCTTTTAAAATTTTTGCTCTTTTTGATAAATTCTTTAACTTAAATGATGATTTAAAATGTTTTGAATTTTGAGTAAAATAAAGTCGATCCCATAACTAAGCCATTAACATACTGAACGACCTTCACAAGGTTTATAATTTTTTTAAACGAGAAATAAGACTTCAAATTAAAACAAGATTTAAACGAATTTTTGTTTTTTTCTTAAACAACACATTAAGGTATTTTGAAATAAAAACTGTTATAAAAATAATAAAACTGGTATTTTGGAAATGCGTAAATACATACGTTTCTTATTGAATAATAACCAATAAGCCAAAAAAGCAACAAACAGTACCACTTCGAACTGGGCTTTTGGTAACCAGTTGAAACAAGAAAATTCGATTGTAAAGCGTTTATAACACGCCAAAAAGGCCTTAATTTCATTTATATAAGCTTGGCAAAAAAAAGAGAAGAAATATGCAGCTTAACCAACCAAAAAAAAAAATATTTACAAGGTCGTTAATAACTACTAAATAAGTTACAAAACTAAATTGTTTTTCTTTTTCATTTTTTTAAGTGAAATGTGTATAATTTGTTTTTGTAATTCCATTACAATTTTTTATTATTTTTATATTGATTGAATTTTTACAACAAATTTAAATTTATCATCGTGATAGGATTTTATATTAAAATTTTATTTTAAAGCTTCTCTAATGATGGGCGCCATAAAAGTGGCGAATAATAATTTTTTTTATTAAACTAAGGCCAAGCTTAGTTTTTATTATCTTTACAGTTTAATTATTTTAAAACTTTATTTTTATTGTCATGGTTTTTGTTTTTATTGCACTTTGTCTTTGAGATGATGCTGTTAATTGAATAATAAATGATAAAAATTATTAATATAACCCAGTGGCTCCAATTTTTATGGATTTTCATCATTTCCAATCATTTCTTAAGTTTGAAAACGGTTTCTTTAATGTCTTCCGATCTCAAAACTTTCGTTAAAATATTAATATAACCCAATGGCTCCAATTTTTATGACTTTTCATCATTTCCAATCATTTCTTAAGTTTGAAAACGGTTTCTTTACTGATCAAAGTCTTCTGATCTCAAAATTTTCGTTTAATAATCAATGCGTATATATTTTTAACACGTAAATCGATAATATCAGAAAAGTTTTCACATGGACCATGGTAACTTTATTAGATAATTTCGTTAAAAATGTATCAAGTCAAGGAAACTTAATGTATCATAGAAAAATTTTTTTTGCCAAAATTCCCGGAAAAACACTATTTTTATGTCACACATATATGATGACATGGCCCTATATTAAAATTTTTTTCTCGATAAGCCGTGTCAGTGTTATATGTCTGATGCATCCTGTTGTTATGAACACAGCGTTGAACGCATTGTGCAGGAATCAGTGGTACGTGTAGCATTTACCGAATAACACCTTGTTACTGTGACTATTTCTTTATAAATAAAATGTCAGACATATATGCCTGACATGGCTCATGTAGAACCGCTTAGCGTCAGACACATATGACTGACATTGCGATTAACGTGTTAAAATGCTTATCACTTCTTCCCATAATCATCCAATACCTATTATGTTGGTTTTTCAACCATTGTTGCCATAGGACCATAACGGTATTAAATATTTAATTTCGGATAAAATCGATAATTACTTCAGACCATTGAGAATGAGACATTTTTTTATCTCGATCATATAATGAGAGGTACTGATTGATAACGCAGGCCTGCAAAATTTCAAAAAATGAATAACGCTGGGACCAGATCGTTTTTTTTTTCAAAGGTTTTTGCAGCACTATATGCGAATCCTACCTCAGAAATGCTCAATTACTCTTGATTTCGAAATATTCTAACCTAAGTGAGCAAATCAGATAATCCAATACAAGGATAACATGCATTGTCGATCAGTTATAGAATATTCCAACTTAGATGAGAACACATTCCTAATTGTGGATACTCAAATATTTTTTGTCTCACTGTTTATGTCAGAAAAAATTCTTTGATTGCTTGACTCAGCATTGGTTTTATAAAGGATGTTCCAGTAAGAGTAAACCTTTTAAATTTGGTGTCATTTTTTGTGTTACTGGCAACTCTGATATTTGACAGCTGCCATACACACATATTTATTCCGGTTATTTAAAATTGAACGCTTTGGAATAGTTATGTTCAAACCGTTTGTGAACATCGAAGAATTTTCAGTTGAGTATAGTGTACATTGTAGTGTCATCCATTCGAAGAACGGCTAAAAATTTTAAGAAATTGGGTCGTTTATAGACCGTAACACTGCTGTGCCTTAACATACCGTAAATGTGATTGTCGCCGAAAATCCAAAAACAGCAATGCATCATGCATCATTCTTAACAACTTCAAATGCCAGCAGACCCTGGAAAATGCTGGCAATTCTTTAAATGGGGTATTGAAAATGAAAATTTTTAAAAAAATTATATCCTCTCCGCTAAAGCTCACTTCCATCTGAATGTTATAGTGGTAAGAGAATTGTTGAATTTGAGGATCAGAGAATTATCAGAAATCAGAAAATATTCATGCAAAATAAATGCACTCAGAACTCTGGATAGGATTTTGAACGAGCGGTCAGATGGTTGGGTCTTACTTATTTGAAAAAGAAGCCCATGTTAAAGCGACTATGAATCGTATTTGATTAGTGAACATGAGAATGCAGTTTTTGTGGCCTCAACTGGACGGCATTGATCTAGACGGCCAATTCTAAAACAAATTACAAACTCTGATGTCAACTGTCCACCAAGATCACTTAACGCCATGTTTTTTTTTCTATGGGGTTTTGTAAAATCTTGGGTTTAAGCGTATAAATCGAAAACAATTCCTGATCCAACGGATCATCGGTAAGATACAGCAAGACCTCTGTAAAGTAGTCATGGAAACTTTCATGAAAGTAATGAGAGCAATGGCAGGCATTTGGCGGATAATTTATTCCATACTTAATTAGAATTTCTGTACTTGACAATTCGATAATAAATCAACAAATGTCTGGAAAAATACGGATTTTTCTTTTAAAATTAATGATTGGTTGACTTATTAGACATAAGGCCTCGGTTTCTTGAGCGGATGTCTCAACAAATTTCTGGCTAAAACTCTGAGAGTAAATAGAATTGTCATGAAAATCTGTTCTTCGAAATCCTTTTTAAACTGTAGTTCCAGCCACTCTTGTAGAAAATTAGCATACATAACATAAGTGATGTGAGAAGCTAGGTTATAATCCTGACTGAAGCCATATTTTAATGAGAATGTCAATAAAATTATGAAAGTTATCGCCGACTGTTATGTAAACACCATTTGACTGCTGAAACAAAAAACGATTTGTCGTATTTTATTATTTATTATGAGATATACTTGCCGTTAAAGTTGGGTTTAGTTAAAGGTAACTTTAGTTAAAGTGAACTTTAAAGTCACCTTTAACTTTTTTCGTTGTTACAACCTACAGATAAAATAAAGTTAACTTAACAAAAATATGGCAATGCCGGATCAATGTCGATAACAGTGCTTAATTAAACAAGTTTTTTAAACGCAGTGGCAATAGGAGGCTTCTTTTTTTTGTATTTGCTCATTTTGTTTATATTTGTAGTAGCCAAAATAATTAGGGTATTCACACGACTTTGTATCGTTTATGTTGTATTGAATAAATTTTTTTGTTTGTGAACGCTCAATGCTATGCTGTATTGTGTATCTCGTGGCATTTAAACAATTTGATAGCCCGAAACCAACACAACATTTTAAAAACATATCAAAACATATACACATTTTTTCATTCACAAAATTTGATAACACAAAATCAATACAACTTTTAAAAACATATGGAAAAAATTTGTATAAGTGTATCGGATTTTTATATGAAAAATATCAACAACAATCATACACTGTTGTATGTTCTTCCAACAATACAATGAATACAACGATACAACGGCTTGTGTGAATTGCCCAAATATATAATAAGGCAAATTCAAACATAAACTTAACTTTAAAAGTTAAAGGTATGATGATCCTACCTTAGCGCTTACTTCTACCTTATTGTTCACTTATAATAAAAAACAATTTATCTGCCCGTTTAAATCCTGCCTTAAGTAATAATAGTTAATAATAAGTTGTAATAATGGTCCTTAAACTTAAACTGAAAGCTTGCTAATGTGTCTATACATCCACTTATTGCCCTCTATGACGAAAACTTTTGTTGTTGAGCTCGATTAGAAGAGATTGTGGAGATAGTTTTTCACAAATCTTTTAGAAAATGTTTGTATGATAGAAACCTACTATTGAACAAATATCTTCCAAGAGTTTTATATGTATATTTGACCTGAATGCCATTATTCTAATTACGTTTTTTAAAAAATTAAGCGACATCATTATCTTACGCCTTCTATAAGATTCACCCAGATTTCCTTTTGCTCCCTAACCTATTGAAATTTTTATTAAATTTTTGTTTGCTTTGTTTTCATTTGATACTTTATTTGATTTCTTTAGAAACATCATTTTGATTTGTTTGAATTTCTCAAAGGTTTTAAATCAAAATGATTCATGATCGCATTACTACTTCAAAAATGTACAAAAATCTTTATGATGTGAACTTTTTTCTTTATATCTTTTGTTTTATTTATGCTGTGTTAAAATGGGAAAATATGTGTAAAACAAAAACAACTAAAACAAAGAGAGTGAGAGAGCAAGATTCAATTACAGTTTCAGTTTTCAAAAAAACGATTTGTGTTCCGTATACGTAACAGTGGTGTAAATTAAACAAAAAAATAATCATAAAAATAAATCGTAGCAGACAAATAAACATTATGATAATAACCATAATAACAACAATAACAATAGCATTAAAAATAAGAAGAAAAAAATTATCAACTAAAAGTAATTGTTGTAAAAACATGTTTTATTTATAAAAAAACAAAAACAATTGCTTTGCATGTCATATAAATTTACCTAAAACATGCGTTCAAGCATGCATTATTTTTATATTTTTAAATAAAATAATTTTAATTTTGTTTTTTTCTGCATACATTTTTATCAAATCAAAGAATTATTATTCCTTTTAATTGCTTAGCATTTAATTTGTTTATATTTATATATTTTTGCATTATTAATTAAAAGAAGAACATGTTTTAAACATTAATGTGGGTTTCAAAATTAACTTCTAACCAGTTTTGCAATATAAATTTTTAATTCTCCATAAAATTTCAAATGTCAAGTTCTTAATATTCTAACATTTGCTTAACAATTATTGGCTATTCAAGTCATATAAAGATTTATTAAATTTAATTAAGCAACTGCAATTGATTATTAATTTTAGAAATGTTTTAAATTCCTTTCCACTTATATGATTAAGAGAATAACAGATAATGTTAAGTTATTTGCAGAGTTCTATGTTTTTTTTTCGAAAAGTATATAAAAAAAATCCACCTAGTCGAGTGAGCTTGGTTCATTTGTATTCATAAATCTCTCATCTAAAATAGTTTCCGTCTCTCATGGATAAAATTAATTAACATTAACATGCTGTGTGTCATGTTTGGTGTAAGAAGCTAGGTTGTAATCCTGACTAAGCGATTGTAATAACCAATTAAGTAAGAATAGACAACTTATTTCGTTTGAGTGCGAAATGAATTATTCGTCAATTTCTGCCATGTTTCCCGCCATGACTTATTCAGTGATTTCAGTGTATGTCATCAATGATGAGTTAGATTACGTATTTGAGCTTGGAAATTCCTTTTTTAATTTATTCGCAGAAACCCGAGATTTCTTAAACTTTCGAAGAAAAAAATCGCACGGCATTAAATTACATATTGTTACGTTTTTACCCTTTTAAAAACGTTTAAAATATGAATTCGTAGATTGCAAGGAAAATAAAAATAAATTTGTGTTTAGTTTTAGATATATTCTTTATTGTTCGCACAATTCTGTGTGCCACTGTTGTAAACAACAACAATTGCTTTGTTTGTTATTCTTCTGTACACTCTTTTTGCGTAAACACTAACAATTGTTCGTCAGGTTTTTATAACGGAGATCTTCAAACCACGATTATTCTCCTCACACGCAACGCGTCTTCACACAAGACTAACTGAATTTCTACTGCCTCGTTGCCTGCCTTGCCATGAATTTTATATGCCAACGTAAACAGTCTGATGAATGTTCTTGAAGTCAAATATTCGTGGCTAGGCCATCTCGAGATCTCCGTAAAAGTAAACATCGTTGTTTCATTGTTGTTTTTTTTACATTGTTTGTTGTTGCATTTTTGTTTACTTGTTTATCCCCTTTTTATACTGGTGTTGTTGGTATATATTTGTTTACTTTTTATCATGTAAACAAGTTCATTTGTTTTTGTTTTTGTAGCTTTTGTTTATCATTTTAATGTTAAACGATGTAACACCATTTCCATTTTCACAACAATATTCTTGGTCACCATTTGACATTAAAATTTCTAAAGATAACTTGTTCTGGAAGTGGTTGCAGCAATAAATCGATTTTTGCACGCGCAGTGTGGCAAATGACACCGTCTTGCTGAAACCCCAAATCGTTCAGATCCAAGTCGTCTAGTTGAGGCCACAACAACTTGGTTATCATGTGCCTGTAATGAATGCCGTTCATAGTCAATGTAGTTTCGACCCTATCTTCACAAAAGTATGTCCCGATTCCGCCGCTTGACTAATCCGCACCAGACAGTTGCGTATTCCATAGTATCCCCGTTTGAGCTCCAGTAAGCTGAAGGTCTTTTGTCAAAGTTTATTGTGTAGTGCTTCGGGAAATTGGAATTTATTAACAATAATGCCGATTTCCTCATTTACGTCAGCATTGTTTTTAAGAGACCGATAGGTATGTTAACCACTGGAATACACTCAGCCACAAAAGTATACATACGGTTAACAAATTTCAGAAAATTTTTAACCAATCCGTTTTCGTTGAAAATCTTTATAATTGTCTGACATCTTTCTTCGATTTTATGACGGTCTTTTGCATTGGTTCAGAAATTTGTGAAATTTGTTAATCGGATGTATACTTTTGTGGGCCAGTGCAGGGCCACAATTCAGTTCAATTTCAGAAATTTTTTATCCAATGCAAAAGACCGTCTTAACATCAAGGAAACTATAAAGATTTTCAACGAAAACGGATTAGTTAAAAAATTTCTGAAATTTTTTTAACCGTATGTATACTTTAGTAACTGTGTGTACATACATATGTACATAATTGATCATTACAACCCTTCAGTCAGGATTACGACCTAGTTCCTCACACCATTTATGTTGTGTATGTTAATTTTATACATGAATGGTGGGACCTACAGTTTGAAGTCGATTCCGAACGATCTGATGAGAGGAAGTCACCGAAGAAATATTTTTTCATATTTCGTTTTGTTAGAGATCTGACCAGGGGTTTGAACCGTGGCTTCACGCCTAGTCTATGATTCGATAAAGAAAGATAAAGAATTAGCCCACAGGGTATACTTTTCTAAAGGTTTACGGAGCGCAAAATTCGAATCAGGTCCTGCAATTTCTCTTTTAGCCTAGATCTTCGGAGTATTCTAACGCAGAAGTGGCACAAAACTTACATAAAATCTGACACAATTATACTTAAAAATTGTACTCTTACTGAGACATTCTTTTACTTATACAACGTGAGTTATGGATTGCCAAATTCATTCATTGTTAACACATTAGCAGCAATAAAATGTAAACGACAACTATTTTAATGTAGGGTATAGAAATAGAAAACATTACATAAAATTTTTGCTGCAGCCAAAGGGAAACGTTTTTTTGTTTTCATTCATATTCACAGCATCTGAATATGACATCAACATTTTGTGAGTTGTCTAGTTGTTGTATCTTAAAAAAGATGTTTTTATCTACAACTTTTTGACATAAAGAAATGGGACACACTAAAAACAAACAGCAACAACACAATAAAAATGTACAAAATATGGTATTTCACTCCACAAATGTGGTTGAATACAAATTAAAAAAAAAAGTAGAAAAAAAAGAGAAGAAAAAACAGAAGAATGTTATAATTTATATGAAATACATATTAAAATACATACGAATATAATGAAGATGATGACGATGGTAATATTGTACTGATGCTGACGATTATAGTGTGTAATATAATAATCGTGTTTAGCATTTAAACAAAAATTATTCATTTTTAATATGAAATATTGAAAAATAATAAGAAAATTTCATAAAACAAGTTCTTTTGTCTTGTTTAAGAGACACTAGAAAAAAAAAATACAATAGCAACAACATTTTTGGCTAATGACAAAATCATTTGTTTCTTAATTTCAATATCGTACCTACAGACATACAGTGGTGATCTTATAATTAGCACAACCATCTATATACTCGTATATGACCCTTTTCCAGTAACTAAGAAAGATGAAATATTTTTTTAAAATTTATTTAAACGCAGTTAAATATTCTTTGGGGTATACTTAAGCGATTTATAGGATGGGAAATTTAAAAGTCTTTTGGCATGAGATGAGTAGCAAGTTGCATTATACAAACACCGTTCACATCAATGAGCGGGTACAAAACAGAGATCAGCAATGAATCGCTTTTTCGCTACTCATAGGTACTCATGCAATTTTGAGTATGACTGAGTCAACAGTATTGAAATCCAACTACTCTGATTCATTCGTACTCACTACAATATTGATTTATAAGTACAAGTTGCAATGAGTATGAGTACAACGTTGACATCAAACTCATAACATTCGAAATATGTTTGATTCATACGCCTACTTATTCAGATTCATAAATTTAGAAAAATACTGATAAATGATTCGAGCGATTCGAATTATTTGTCAAAATTTACAGTCTTAGTTGTTGTTGCATTTACAAAGAGAGAATAAAGACATATAAACGAAAAAGACAAAGACAGCAAGCAGAGCAAACACTCAACCTTCTAGTGAGTATTGTAGTGTTCGTACACGAATCGTACTTATTTTGTGATTCTTGTAAATGTTGGGTAAAGGAGAGTCGAAATCAGCAACATCATGCGTATTGTTAAGTATGAGTACCATAAGTATTTCAAACTTCGAATATGAGTAGTATTAGTATGACATTAAAATAAGTATGAATGTGTATATGCATCAGAAATTATAAGTATGACTCGAATCTACTCATCGTTTTGAATACTCATTGCTGACCTCTGGCATAAAACAATCGGTTATTATGGTCCGACAGATGTCTCCATTGCGCCGTCCTCATTTTCAAAGGAATATGGACCAATGATGTCTGCACCCCGCTAGACTCACCAAACAGTCACTCGTAATGTGTGCGTTGGCTTCTGCAAGACCACGTATGGGTTTTCTGAGCCCCAAATACAGCAATTTTGCTTATAAACATACTCATCAAGATGAAAGTGAGCGTCATCCGAAAAGATGATTCCTTTTTTTTTTTTTTTTAGGAAAATGTACATCACAACGTGGTTTCTTGTTGGCCTAATAAATCCTCACGTTGCTCAAGCGCAAACCGAATTTATACTGCATTTTGTGACAGAATAGAATGAATAGTATTGTAAGATTAAAAATAACCGAGGGTTCAACCGATAGATGGGAGTAAAGGAATCTTTTATAAAAGAATTTAACCAGAAATGGCACTTTAAATCACTTGGTGACATAATTAAAGCACCCCCATTAAAGGTGAACAAAATCATCAATCGGGCCTAATTATTTTTAATATTTTGTGGAGGTACTTACTCCTTCTCTGTAATAAGCAATTGTAAACTACCAGCAAGACTTCCAAGAAGTCTCTGAGATCTTGTATGCCATTCCATACCACTAGAATCACTTTCCACAGATCTTGAGGATTTTATTTAGTTTACTGTTCAACCAGTACCTCAAGATCATACCATAAATTAGATTGGAATCAAGGTCTTGTGCTACCCATTTTAATTTCAACTTGTTGGCCCATTTAATACTTTATCCATTCGTGCGGTATGTCACCACTTTCCACAGGTCTTGAAGATTTTATTTTTTCAACTTATGTCTCTATTATATGATATTAACTTTTTGATCTTCTAAATACTTTGTCCAATCCTGTGGTGTATCATCTCTTTCCACAGTTCTAGAAGATATGTTTTTAGGTTTTTTTTTCCTTCAACTTGTGTCTCAAGATTGTTTCATGAGTTAGGTTGGAATCAGAGCTTTATCTTGTCTATTACATGATTTTAATTTATTGGTCCTCTAGGTTAGGTTAGGTTAGAGGGCATCTTGCCGTTCACAGGCAAGTTTACTTGGTGGCCATATGGCTTGTATTACACAGTGCGGGGTTAGCCCTCTTGCCATGATCCGTTAGTGGTGGGTTTGAAGCACTCCGGATAAAGCCAGCCAGTTCTCTTAGTGGCACGTTTGCCACTAAGCCCAGATCTTCAAACGTTCTGTCATCCCAAAATCAGATGACGTCTGTCCTGAAGTGGAGGGCACTCGCATAAAACGTCTTACGCCGATTCCGTTTCCTCCAATCACACAACTTCTGCTGTAATCCTGGTGGGCGAGACCGAACTTGTCAGGGAAATTGCCAAAAACGCAGTGTCCCGTTATAATTCCCTTTAGAATGCGAACCGTTTTCTTATCGAACTCAAGTAGGTCCGCTAAATATTTTATCCAATAGTTCATACATAATCGGTCATTACAACCCTTCTGTCAGGATTACGACCTAGATTCTCACAGCACTTGTGTTGTGTGTGTTAATTTTATACATGAGTGGTGGGATCTACGGTTTTTAAAGTCTACTCCGAACGCCAGATTTTTGAGAAACTTTTCACGGTAATTTTTATTTACTCTCAGAGTTTTTGCCAGGAATCTGCTAAGAGGAAGTCGCCGAAGAAATACTCTTGTATTTTGTTTTAATGTCTGGCCTGGGGCTGGAACCCTGCCTTTACGTATAATAATCCAACACACTACCTACTAGACTACGGCGACTTTCAATAGTTCGGTGTGTCATTATTATCATTATCGGTTTCGTATTAAACATGTAATCTAATTTAATTGTTTTCATCTCATTGAGAAAATAATAACAAAATGCATATATGGTGTGCTAATTATATGTCCTGCAGTATTTTTGATTTTTAGTGATTGTTTACATTCTACTAGGTTTTATTAATTACAGTCGCTACGTTATTTTAAATAGCATGCTACAAAAAATTTGGGTGTGTAGTGAGCTAGACTATTACACTACGCCGAGCATATGGTCGAAGTTACTCAATTGTATTTTAGTTAACAAATAAATAAAATAAATAGCATGCGACAAAAAAATTAATCCTTTTGAGAATAAAATATTCAACACCGACCTTTTTGTGGATGAGTGTGCTAATTAGAAAATCACTACTGTACATGTAGCTTTATTAAAATGCACAATGCCATGAAACAGTTTTTTTCTTCTTTTTATTAATATTAATCGTTATTTCCCTTTTCTTTTGAAAGCAAATAGAAGATGATTGATTTGCATGACAACCATGATTTGATGATTTGAATTCAAATTCGAAACGAGACAAGACGCTCTTCAAAAACAAAGCAAAATAAGAAAAGAAATAAAAAAACATTTTTTACTTGAAAAAGACAATCTCTATTGTTGTTATTGTACACCTCATCTTATAGCTAACATTGTTGCTGCTGTTGCTAGCATTTGAAAACGCTATAAAGTTTTACAAAATTCCCCATTTATAATTCAAATTCCGAAATTTTTTATTCATTTTCTTGTCTGCCTTACAAAACTACTTTTTTTTGGTATGGGTATGGGTATTCTATGATTTCTTTTCTCTTTTTGAACATCCATCCCAGCACACTCTGTATTGTAAATCATCAATGTTTCGTTTAATACGTTTTTATGGCTGCTGTTGCTGCTGCTGCTGTTGATAGTTAGTTTTTGGTGTTCAATATTGCGCAATATTTGATTTTTATTTATTCATATTGTTGCTGTTTTTTTCTTCTTCTGCTTTTTAAATTTTTAATAACAACCCAGCAGCAGAGGAATTATTGAAAATCATTGAGTAAAAAAGAAAAAAAGTAAAAGTACATTTTTTTTCTTTGATTTTGGCCAAAAGTATTCAACAATTGGGGTTTTTCAAATTCACAACGGGTTTCAAATTAAATTAAATTTTTGTTGCGATTGATTTGATTTTGTTTTTATTGTTATTGTTTTATCAAAACGTAATAATTATAATCTTCTTTAAGAAATAACAAAAAAAGAAAGCTTTTGTTGTTTCGCTCCATTTTAATTAAATTGTAATGGAAAGTGTTGTTCAACCATTTAAAATTCCATTATCAAATACAATTGAGTTTTAAGATTAATTTTCAATAAAAACAATTTAAGCAAGCAATTAGTGTATTGGAGAAGGCGAATTACAAATTACAAAATGAAATGCAATTTACCACACCAAATACATATGCGCCGCTTTGATCGACAATATCTTATACATTTTTCAGTAAAGCCAATTGCGTTCTTATAAAACTTATACTATGCTCAGATATGCACTTTTATTGAGTCAATATTCGGTTTGTTGAGTACAACATTTTAAGTGTTCAGACATAATAATATATGCAGTTCAGCTGCTTATTCAATATGCATTCGACAGCCGGTAAACACAACAGCTGGTTGTTTCAACATTTTTTGGTCGTTGTCAACAGAAAGTGTTCGGTTAATTGTAATATGCTCACTAAACACACTCAGACAGTGCTGCATTTTAAGTTTTACTCAATATTATAACAATTTTCGTATTTATTGGGCAATAATTAATTGAAACTTTATATGGAACACTGAGCTCAATAACGGCGTTTATTGCGATTTACGCAATTTACAATAAATGCGCATGTCTAGACACCGTATTACTTACTTAATTGGTAATTACATCGCAACAGGCTTTTGCAGATATCCAACCAAATGATAACCTGAAACTGCTCGGTCCGGGCTTCTAGGTGCGTTAAAATTTCTCGTCTAAGCTTTTGTTTTGTCTGAAAAATATGTGTGGTCTGGCGTATCGTTTAACACAATATCTTTTCTGGCCACTTCAATTGGTTTGTTTACAATAGAGATCAAAGCCAATCGTTCCCAGATACAAAGTATTATTTTTTTTGGTATACGTCCTAGTTTTGTCACCATCTGCGATCAACTCTTACTTATAAAAGAAAAGTCAAATATGAAGACAATCTTCCAAATTCTTACTCATTTTTAGACGTAGAAAACTACTCTGCAAGTTACAAATCGGCAAGAACATGGAAACGCAGTCGATAAACGACGACAAATCGATATTTCGGCATTTTCTTCTAGACTTCGTGTTACAGCAGCAATATTCTCTTCAGATTTTAAATTCATTTAAAAGCCTATGACATAATTCAAATGTATGCTGCGGTTTGTTAAGGCGAACTTCATTCGAAATGTCTACTTCGTTTGGATCTTATAAGGATTGGTTTCGCCCCAAATTCGATACTTATGCATTCATACAGAAATCGACTTCATCGATAACTTTTCGCTGAAAATTAGGGTCAGGTGCCATTTGTCCGAAAGCATATTGAGCGAACATACGTCGTTTTTTACTCTCAATTCCTAGATCAATTGAATTTTGAACGTGTGCAGGTCCCAGTCACGACTCAAAATTCAGCAAGTTTTGGTCTGCGAAAGGCTCTGTCCTTGTAAACGACGCACAATTGGCTGCCACGGATTCTCCTGCACACTCACATAGGATCGGCAGATCTTGTGTGTCATCGACGTGTTTGATCGCATTTTTATTGAACCCATGAACACGGATTTATTCACCACATTGCGAATAGACAGACCGATGGGCAAAACACGCGGTACCCGGAGGTCGAATTGACCGACCCATTGTACAACGTCCTAGTTTCTCACACCACTTATGTTGTGTGTGTTAATTTTATACATGAGTGGTGGGACCTACAGTTTAAAGTCGATTCCTTACGACAGATTTTTGAGAAACTTTTCATGGTAATTTTTATTTACTCTCAAAGTTTTTGCCAGAAATCTGCTGAGAGGAAGTCGCCGAAGAAATACTTTTTGTATTTTATCTTTAGGTCTGGGCTGGGGCTCCAACCCTGGCTTTACGTCTAATAAGCCAACACAATACCTACTAGATTACAGCGACTTCAAAATGGCCTTTATCAACTGTCCAAGTTCGGAAGTCCCTATTGGAAAACCCAATATTAGAGGAAATCATTGCGAAAACGATCAATAGCTATACAAATTGCTTCCTTACCAGACAGATTATGTTAACTGAAAAGTGGATGAAGAGCTTTCCAAAGCTGTAGACGTTGACAAATGTTGATGCTAGAAACACTAACGTTGTAATGATCTGAGAATAAACGAGAATGTTGCCAGATGTTTATCTGGGATTTTTTCTATATGTTGTGACCACTTAAGTTTTGCACAACTTCGTGAGCTTCCTTTTAAATTAGTATTACAAAGTCTATATCTATCTATCATATACATATGTACATATATGTACGTATATATAGTATGTATAAAACCACTACATTGCATGAGATCATGTGCTACTGTATCTATTTATAGCTTTTTATACTGGTCTGGTCTAGTGATTTTTATAGAAAACTAAACGTATGCAATTATTTAGAAATTTTCGACCTTTTCCATTTTATGTAAACGATTATTTTATTTTACATTGGCCAATAATTAAGAATTGCAACAACACCAATAAACAATCTAAACATTAAGAGAAAACTAGTTTTATTAGTTTCCTTCTCTTTTTGTTTTGTTTTTTTTTTTTTAAATAAAATATGCATTCGATACTGTTCGATAACTGTTTGAAGAATTTATTTCTTAACCGCTAACGTTGGTACAATGTGTGGAATCAAGCGAAAAAACTAAAAGTATTTTTTTAAAAAAACTAGTTGACCTTACTTTTGAAAAACGGCAAAAAAGAAGAAAAAATTATAACTATTATATTAAAAAAAAAATGGAAAATAAACAAGTATGAAAATTACAAGTGATACGCTGCAACACAATATACATAGTTGACTATGGTCTGGGTGATAAACCTCTTTCGAAAAGTAAAGAACCGGGTAAAAAAATTATTTCTTATTTGTTTAACACCCTTGTTTGAAAATAATTTAAAAATATTTCAGCAATTAAGTGTTTTTCAAATAAATTTTTAATCATATGAAATTCCCCGCGTTACTAAAACCTGAGCTTGCTCTATAAAGATTATTCCCTGTTTTTGTACGGCAAACAATTTCGCACGTTCGTGTAATTGTATGGAACATACATAATTGGCCATTACAACCCTTCAGTCTGGATTACCGCCTAGCTTCTCATACCACTCATGTTGTGTGTGTTAATTTTATACATGAGTGGCGGGGGACCTACAGTTTAAAGTCGACTCCGAACGACAGATTTTGGAGAAACTTTTCATGGCAATTTTATTTACTCGCAGGGCTTTTGCCAGAAATCTGCTGCGGGGAAGTCGCCGAAGATATATTTTTTCATATTTCCTTTTGAGGTCTGACCTGGGGTTTGAACCGTGGCCTTACGTCTAATAAGCCAACACACTACCTACTAAACTACGGCGACTTCTATTGTATGGAACACACAAACAAAAATCAGCCAGACGAACGTGTGAAATTGCTATTCTTATAAAAACAGGCCCAATGTTTATGTTTCCTTAAGTGTTTTTCTTTTTAATTTAAAGGCTTGTTACAAAGCATATCCCTCATCCCAGTATAAAACTGAAAAATTTTATTTTTACTCAAGCAATGTCGCTGACAGACCCTCCCTCCCTTGATGTATTCTGGCGTATATGAACTTTCTAGCTGGATTATTTAAAGTGAAGTTAATGTGTTATAATTTTAAAAATTCAATAAACATGATTTCACATTTTCCAGCTAAGTTTGGTATGTCATAGCAGGTTCTAGATTGATAGGGTTGCCAACTTTTGCATTGTGGAAACGTCCTGTGAGTAATGCTATTGGGTATAATTCTGAAGAATTTTACTTTTTCTTTACTTTACTTCAGTTTCCGTTTTATGAGTCCTGTTTTATGAGTTAAGGTTGATATGCTTTAGCAAGTTCTAGAATGATAGGGTTGCCAACTTTTGCTATATGAAAACATCTTGTAGATTATGCTACTGGTCATAAAGCTGAGGAATTTTACTTTTTCTCAAGCGATGTTGCTGGCAGGCCTTCCTTTGATGTTGTCTCATACTCAGGGCCACTTCAGCTGTATTATTATCATTTCTGTATGAAATTGAAGGATCTTTGTAGAATAATTAGAATGATTTGAAGTCTAGCAGCAAACCTCTAGCAGTAAACCTCAGCTCAGATATCTCTAACAACCTAGTATGAAAAAGTATGTCTACTGCGATTTTCTCTCAGCAGTCTTCTGGCAAAAACTCTTGAGTGTTAATAAAAAAAACTGTCGCTTGGAGTTGATGTTAAATTGTAGGTTCCGCTACTCTTGGATAAAATGAACACAGTCAACATGGGTGGTGTGAGAAGCTAGGTTGTAATCCTGATTAAAGGATTGTGTTGATCAATTGCTTAAGTAAGTTATAGTTCATGAGGGTAATCAGGGAATTTCAGCAAATTTCTATTGCTGACCTTGCTACCTCAGCGAATAGCTGATTAAATATATTTGCATCACAAACATTACTATTGTAGTGTAGGGCGTGGTGTAGGGTATAAATTCTACATTGAAAATAAAATGAAATGTTTAAAGTTAATCAAATAGAAACGTTAATACCAATACATTTAAAATGTCCATAAATATGCAGTTAAATATTCGTTTATAATTATTAATGCTTATAAGAAAAGGCATTAAATACTACTACTGGTGGTATTTGAATGAAAGAGAATTTAAATAATTTTATTTTTATAAAAGAAGAAGAAGAAAAAAACAAACAATACCAAAAAGCAAATTTTTAAGCTCTTAAAGTTAAATTACGAGCTGACCATTGCATTCGTTGATTTTGCCATTGAACGATTAGATAGTTTTGCTATGCCATCATTGTTAAAATGTTCAGTGTTCTGTGTGTATGTATGTATATGTTTTTAATGAAATTTATTACTTTAATATAGAAAATTTACATTTAAATTGATGCCAAATAGTTTAACCGAAATAAAAAAGATTAAGAGAAGCTGAAGACAGCACTAGCAATTTTTTTTTTTATAATATTTGTCTATGCTTTGAAAATCGATGTATAGGGTTTTTAAGTAAGCGTTTGCTAATTTTAAATTAAAAAAAAATAAAGTGTGTATGAGATATCGATATATTTTATTCATTTAAAAGACGACATCGATGCCGTTGAATGTGGCATATAACATCATTCAAATATCCGCCACGGTTTCTCTGGGTGAAGAGCATCTGAAATCATTGCATGCGTTATGCTGACTTAGAGAACCGCTGTGGTTTGTAGCTTATACTATGTTCAGACTTGCACTTTTATTGAGTCAATATTCGATTATTTGAGAACAATATTTCAAGTGTTCAGACATAATAATATACGCAGTTCAGCTGCTTATTCAATATTCATTTGACAGCTGGTAAACAAAACAGCTGGTTGTTACAAACACATTGGCTTTTTTTTTTGTCAAATCAATCAAAGTGTTCGGTTAATTGTAATATGCTCACTAAACACACTTATGACAGTGCTGCATTTTAAGTTTTACTCAATATTATAACAATTTGCGTATTTATTGCACAATTATTAATTGTAACTTTATATGAAATATTGAGCTCAATAATGGCGTTTATTGCGATTTACGCAATAAAAGTGCATGTCTGAACATAGTATTATTCGCATACATCTGCGGTAACCAGACAAGAAGTAGACTTACGCGCTCAAATCGCACGTTCTTGGCGACCAGTTCACATTATCTCCAAGTGAGACGACCATGCCCTCAAATCGTTTGTGCTGAATATCCAATGTGACATGGGCTATATCTCACGTAGCGCTGGCCTATTGAAACCACATGTCGTTGGTGTCCACATCATCCAATTCAGTCCCAAATATGATGGTAATCGTCGAACTTTAGTGCCCTCTGTTGGTAGTGATGGCCTGGCAAACGTTGCTAGTCCAATATTCACTATAAACAGTGACATTTTCGGTATGCTTTGGACGCTCTTGGATCTTATTTAGATTGACGAAGTCCCAACTTCGACAATTTCATATACTTATGTACCCATTTATTCTGAAATAGGCCTCTCTCCTGAAGATGATTTTTTTTAAGAAAATTATGGTCAGTGTCAACTGCTCTAATGCTCATTCAGGGAACAAACATTGTTAGCTATGGTGTATGTCTATCACTCCACGGTAATTTCGTAAAACATACTGAATAAATGATACCTACGCACGTACATAATTGGTCATTTCAACCCTTTAGTCACGAATAAAACCTAGATTCTCACACCACTTATGTTGTGTGTTTTAATTTTATAAATGAGTGGCGGGACCTACAGTTTAAAGTCGATTCCGAACGACAGATTTTTGAGAACATTTTCATTGCAATTTTATTTACTCCCAGAGTTTTTGCCAGAAGTTTGCTGAGAGGAAGTCAGTGAAGAAATATTTGTTCATACTTTGTTTTAGTCGAGATGTCTGACCTAGGGTTTGAACCAAGGCCTCACGTCTAATAAGCCCACACACTACCTACAAGTCTACAGCAACTTCTTATGAATAAATGACAACTAATTTAACAAATATAGTTTCAACAAGATGAAGTCGGCGTAGTCTAATAGGTAGTGTGTTGGCTTATTAGACGTAAAGCCCGGGTTCGTTTCCCAGATTAGGCATCGAAACGAAATATGAAAATATATTTCTTCGGCGATTTCCTCTCAGCAGATATCTGGCAAAAACTCTGAGAGAAAATCAAAAGTGCCATGAAGAAGTTTCTCAAAAATCTGTCGACGTTAAACTGTAGGTCGCGCCACTCAAGTATAAAATTAACGCACACAACATGAGTGGTGTGAGAAGCTAGGCCGTAATCCTGGCTGAAGGGTTGTAATGGCCAATTATGTATGTATGTATGTATGTCGTTTCAACAAGATGGCCGTTATCAACTATTAAAGTACTGAAGTTAACGGAAGGCTTTTCTGAAATAAATGAAACTAAATCGGGTAAATTTTTCTTATTATACCGCGCTGACGTAACTCTTCTCGACATAGGTATGTATGTATATAATGCAATAACAGCAAAGAAGAAATCCCCGATCTGCATAGGAAAGCAGGAGTTGTATTTATGCCATTAACGCTTCAGCAAACTTTTTGTTAAAAAAGAAGAAAAAAATCATTTCCAGTGTAGGTAAATTGCGTCTGCCATTAAAATTGCATTAATGGGTACATATGTATGTATGTATGTATGAATGTATAAGTCTTTGTTTATTTGTTTGTTTTATTTCGGTATTCATTCGAGGTGCATATGGTTAATCGTATGCATGCGTGTAGCAGCAGTTTTATTTTATTTTTAATAGATTTTGTCTTCAGTTTTTTTTTTATACAATTTCGGTTACGTTATAAAAATATTTAAATTTGTTTTTGATGTTATTTAATTTATGTTTCGTTTCTCCTTTTACTAGACATGCTTAAGCATGTATTTAATTTTACATACAAAAGATTCATTTGAAATGCATTGTTGCACAGTCGTAAATCGTAAAAGTACCAGAGGGGCGAATGGTTTATTCGCAAAAAGTAACATTAACGAAAATTTATTTTAAACTTCCGTTAATTTTGAAAAGCATCGTTTTGAATATTAAAATATTTCGTTGATTACATAACGGTAATGGTAAGCAATTGGTGGTTACGCGGTTATTCATACTGTGATGGTGTGAAAACTAAAAGCGCTTTTCGATAATTAATCAACCAGCAAGCTGTTAACAATAATTGGTTTTATTGGCGAAATTCAAAAAAGCTGTGGGAATTAAAATTAAATTTGAATTAAAACACTAAAATTGACATTTGATTTGCTAACTGTTCCAAGGGAAAATTAATTTAAAATTGTATTAATTTTTTAAATTATAATTTAATAAAAATTCAAATTTATTGAAAACATAAAAAAAACTTGTTCGTCAACTTGACTGGTTCAGTTTCTTGTGTGAATGACCATTAATGGTTCATCATTGGTTGTGATATTTATGTAGATTTGAAATATGGTTTCCTAGAAATAATACTACTTCCGCTTAAAGGTTTTTTTTCAGTAAAACGAAATAATTTGAATACTTCTGGTTAATTACAATGTTTTGAACAATTTTGAGTATAATGTAATGTAAATGTGACTTAAAATTGAAAATTTTATATCTTCAGTTTCCTTTATTTTACTTACTTACAAGCATTTAGTCAGGAATGCAACCTAGTTTCCCACATAAGCCATGATGAGTGCGTTAATATTATTCGTGAATGTGGCGGGACCAACGGTTTGAAGACGACTTCGAACGACAGATTTCTGAGAAACTTTTCATGACAATTTTATTTTTGCCAAAGAAATGCTGAGAGGAAATCGCCGAAAAAATATTTTTTCACATTGCATATAAGTGGCGTGACTTACAGTTGAACGTCGATTCCGAACGACACATTTGACAAAGTTTTGATGGCAAAGTCACCGGAAGAAATATTATTTTCACATTTTGGTTTGTTCGAGATATGATAGCTGGGATTTGAAAGCTCATTAAGCAATAATTTCTTTACTTTGCAAACATAGGTCAATCCCCTAAGATACCGAGCAGATGACATATAACAATTTGGCTGAAATCTTCTTAGATTAATGTTCGGCATATAAGTCGCTGTTGATAATTTTTTTTTCCTCTTTTTAAGATATTATACCATGTGCATACCAAAATATTGATGCCATAACCTTGCCAGCCGACATGCTTTGTATTTGATTTATCACGTGCAATTTACTCAGCTGACTGACATATCGGTTCTGGTGTAAACTGATGCCATCCTGTTTCATTCATTTTCATTAATCGATACTGACTTATTTCTGTGCTTGAATCGCATGACCATCCATTGCACAACAGCGATTATACGTTATTCCGGCAAATGATTTCTTCAGGAACTGTAGGTGTGACAAGGAGCAAGACTATCGTTCATCTCATTAGTCAGTAGTTGTCATAAAAATACTGAGGTTTTTAACTCTCATATCCTGTCATATCTGACCAAGTTCTGTAATATATTTCTCTAAGGAATGTTTCATCACCGGTCATAATCGTATGTGCATTCAAAATAGGCCTAAATGTTATCCCAAGTTGAAATAAAAATCTGTCGTTCGGAGTCGACTTTAAACTGTAGGTCCCACCACTCTAAATTAACACACACAACATAAGTGGTGTGAGAAACTAGGACGTTGTACAATGGGTCAATTCGACCTCCGGGTACTGTATTTGTCTTAATTGACAAGTACAAGTCCTCTAACCTAACCTAACTTAACCTATCCCAAGTTGGAGCTCTTTCTATGAGGGAGTCCGCCATCTTACCGAATATAGTGGTTGTAAAATAAGATAGATTGACATTTGTCATTGGCTAAAAATCACGACTTCGGTGAAAATGTATTCGGTTGCTGTATTAACGAACATAATGAGTATTACACCTTCCCGAGAGTAACCTTTTTGCAATATAGGTTTCAAATGTTATCCTACGAAGAGGTTAGTGATTTTAATTCGTTAAAGTACGAAAGCAATGATCATTATTTTCTTCCTTTTTCGTCTTCGTGCCTTGATTGTGTTGGTGACGTTGTTAAGCGACCTTAAGAATTGCTGAAATTGGTTTTTTTTTAAATTCTGTAAGTTAGGTTAAGTTAGTACTCTTCTGGACACACTATGTCCCACCTAAAAAAGCGTGAATGCCGAGTGTGATACCACAATTAATATCTAAACCCGGGGATCAAACTTTCTCTCGACTCCAGAATTAATCTTGCTATTGCAGAAATCTCCAGAGTGGAGAATTCCATCAACGATGATAGAAAATGAAAGGTCAAGAACCTTGACCTGAGGGCAGTAATCCGTAAGAAGGCTATTTATGTGATGAAAGTCATTTTCTCATCCAACAAAGTCTAGCAATATTGTAGGGCTATCAGTGAACATTGGCTACCTACCAAAATGAAATCATCATTATGTTATCTTTCGTTTTAAATTCAACTTGAGGCCATAATTACTTGCAATTTAAAAGACCGACAAAAACAAACATGAATTTCTGCATACAAATGAACAAAAACACAGTAAAAATTAAAAGGAAAATAAAGAGAAAAAAACGGAAACTCTAGGCATCATTTGCAGCAGCAAAATCACAGAAAATTGCAAAATTTGAAAATCTTGTTAATGCATACGTATGTATAAACATTTACCAGTTGGCAACAAACAAACAAAGAAGCAAAAAAAGGAAATTTTTGTATAAAAATCTACAAATCTAAATACATGGCATTGACTGAAAAAAAGTAACTTTACTTGAACATTTTTCATTTGTTTAACGCCTAAGATCATGAAATCTCATTTAAAAAGAAACAAAACAAAAACGATTTTAATTCAAAAACTTGCATACAGATAGATACACACCTTTTACGCATATTTTTCCAATGAGTTTGAGTTTCTTTGACAGCAATTGACAATGAACTCAAATTTCTGTAAATCACAGCAAAAAAAAGCAAGAAAAAAAAAACTAAAAATTTTGTCGAAAAAAACAAGCATTTAATGCTGTTGACATGCAAAGAAGAAAAAAAAATATTTTTAAATTAAAATGAAATAAACCTTTGCTGTCAGAAAGATCACAAAACATCAAAAAAGAAAAACAAAAAAATTAAAAATATTTTCCTTTGAAATTAAATTGTTGAGTGATTCTTTGTTTACGCATATAAAAGGACCACAAGAGTAAAGTAAATAAAACAGAAACGAAAATATTTAAAAAATTAAAATATTGCAAATATCTTTCAGTTCTAAGAATTTTAACTCACAACTCACATACATATTTACAAGCAAAGTGGGTAGGCCTCTGTCTGAAGTATTTGTTGTCAATGCAAGCGAAAAATGTCAGCGACTTGCTTGTATAAGCCACAACCAGTTCTCTGCATACTAATTCAAGTAGGCCTTTAACTAATCCTCGATGTTTGTGGATTATTATAATATAAGGCTGCCTTCCAAAATGTATCAATACAAAGTTTGTATGCAGTTCTACTACTGTATATAAACTATGCAGATATACAAAGTAACCCTACAATGCATCAACTATAAATCCGATGCCTGATTACTTTTTGACTTCGTTAAAAATACACATTGACGACGTTTTGAAATAGAATACATTGTACATATTTTGTACAGCGGCATTATGAAACACGATACCTTGTTCAAATACAAAGCATCAAACATATTGGAAGGCAGCCTAAGTTCGTGTTTCATATTTATATGCAAAATAAACACATATGCCATCTACAAGTGATTTACCAGTCTATACTTAAATGCCTCTATTTTTGAAGTAAATAGAATTCTGATAGATTCTGGTCGATTCTGGTGTATTTTATAAAATTTATCATGGAATTTTAATTTTTAAATGGCTTGAAATAATTTTTTCAAGACATTGTTTTTCTCTGCTTTACGTTCATCATTTAGATACGCCTAAGTGTTTGACAACATAAATACATACATACATACATTCAGAACTGGTCATTACTACCCTTCAGTCAAGATTTCGACCTAGCTTCCCACACCACTTATGTTGTGTGTGTAAATTTTATACATGAGTGCCAGGACCTACAGTATAAAGTCGATTCCGAAGGACAGATTTTTGAGAAACTTTATCATGTTAATTTCATTTACTCTCAGATTTTTTGCCAGAAAGCTGCTGAGAGGCAGTTACCGAAGAAATATTATTTTGTATTTTGCTTTCTTGATTATGTCTGACCTGGGGTTTGAACCGTGGCCTCACGCCTAATAAGCCCATACCGCCTACTAGACTAAAGCAACTACATGAATTTGAGAACTTCAAACGATAATACAAGAAGGAAATATTGTTATTAAGAAAATGTTTGCTTTTTTATTATAATCGGAGTTACTTCGATCGATCAGTCGAATTTCTGACACACTGCCCTATGGCGTTAATGGTTGCTTGAATCAAATATTTCAAAAGTTGCTAGTTTGTCTGCAAAGATTTAGTCCCGATCAAAAGTAATCCTGTTTAACATATCTCGCACGAACGTAGGATTCAATCCACTTGTTAAGCATAATTTAGAGCAAGTTGCACCTTGTTTGATGTAAATATCAGTGACGATTAGCTGATTATCTAGTTGCTGTAGAGCAAGCTGCACCGTCTTGTTGGAACCAAGTATCGTTGATAATTAGCTGATTAGCAAGTTGCACCGTCTTGTTGGAACCAAATATCATCGATGGTTAGCTGACTATTAACTTGCTGTGGAAGAAGTTGCACAGTCTAGTTTTAACCAAATATCGTTGATGCTTAGCTGATTAACAAGTTGCTGCAAAGCAAGTTGCACAGTCTTGTTGGAACCAAATATCGTCGATGGTTAGCTGATTATCAAGTTGCTGTAGAACAGCTTGCAACGTTTTGTTGGAAACAAATATCGATGGTTAGCTGATTAACAAGTTGCGCCGTTTTGTTGGAACCAAATATTGTCGATGGTTAGCTGATTAGCAAGCTGCTTCAGAGCAAGTTGCACCGTCTCGTTGAAGCCAAATATCGTTGGTGGTTAGCTGATTAACAAGTTGCTGCAAAGCAAGTTGCACAGTCTTGCTGGAACTAAATAACGTCGATGGTTAGCTGATTAGCAAGTTGTTGTATAGCAGGTTGCACCGTCTTGTTGGAACCAAGTATCGTTGATAATTAGCTGATTAGCAAGTTGCTGCAAAGCAAGTTGCACAGTCTTGTTGGAACTAATGGTTGCTTCTTGTTCATTTCGAAAGAAATAAGGAGACATGATCGCACCGTGTAATACGCTACAAACAGTCTGCACGGACATAACAATTCTTTGATAGAAACGTTTATTATCGGCCTGTTTTATTTGAATCTTATCGGCAAAAATACAAAGCAAACGATGGTCATTTTGCATCAAGCTGCGCTTTGTAGACATGCAAGCCAAAATCTTTAATGTCGCCGTAGTGTAGTAGGCAAAGAGTTGATTTATTTGACGAGCACGTGTTTCAAACTGTGGTTCAGATATTTCGAATAAAATATCCTCTCATCAGTCTTCTGGCAAAACCCGTGAGAGTACAATTACCATGAAAAGTTTTTCAAAAATCTGTCGTACGTAGTCGACGTTAAACTATAGATTCCACCACTTATATATAGAATGAACACACAAAACATTGATGATGTGCAAAACTAGGTTGATATCCTGATTTAAGCGTTAGAATGGCCAATTATGTAAGTAAGTAAGCCAAGATCCTTACGAAGGACAAAAACCAACAACTTGAGAACGACGACGATATTTTTGCGTCTTCTGCAAGTCTCTGCTACTGCAGCTATATTCTCTTCGGTACTCACATTTACATATTTGCCTGGTCGATGATTTTGAATCGAGGAGAGTAAAATTAAAAAACAAATATTCGCTGTAACGTCGTTTTTGAAGTGAAGGAAGTGTTCCCTTGAATTTTTTTCTACAAATTTGTTTTTTAAATCATTAAACAATTTACAATGACTTGCCGAAAATCACTAGACAGAAATGTCAACGCAGTTTGATGTTCACAGCTGTTAAACCGTTTTTCGATAGTCCTTATGCGGCTGAAAAAAATCTCTGAATCCTGGGGAAGATTTAAAGGAATCCTACGTTTTTTTTGGCAAGAGCCATTAATGTGCTTTTGCATATTCTAAATGCTTTAAAGCATTGAACTTAAATTGATTTTTTTTAATTAAATGCATTGCCACTCAACATTAAGTTTAAAGTTAAAATACAGAAGTTTCTTTATTTTAATTTTAATTTCTGTAGAAGTTCTATGAAACCTTCTCTGACATACAGAAATTCACAAAAAAAATCCAGAGTTTTATTTAAAAATGTTTCAAGTTGGCAGAGTTAATGAAACTTGTTTTATGTGGTTTTAAAATAAAATCAAATTTAGTTTTTTGAAATTTTATTTTCCCACTGCTGCTGACCTTGTGTCATCAGATTGAATAAAAAGTGCAAATGAATACATGGTCTCTTATTGCTGTATCTATAACAATGAGTTTTATTATTGATACTCCATCAATTGGGGAGGGAAGACTAAGGGAATGGAATTTTTTGAAAGTTGATTATTTTTAATGTCCTTCACTCACTTTGATTGAAAAATACGTATTAAAGGAATGTCCTTTTTGTAATTAAAAAAAAAATATTGTTGTTAAAAGATGATGTATTTTTAACCAGGAAATAATTTTAATGTCTGACCACTTCGTAAGAGGTTCCAACTTCAAAGCAAATGCTTATTAACTCCGTTATGTGGTAGTGGCCTAGTACTGTAATTCCCTTATCTGATATGCGCTCCGTTGTTCATTTATGGGGTGCTTTAATGCTTCTCAGGTACAAGTGTGTGTCCTAATGTTTAATTTTCGTCATCACAGAATTTGGATATAGAGTGCGAGAAGATCTCTATTTTGCAGTACTCTGTTAAAAAGTCAATCTGTAATATGAGGTTATTCCTGGATAGGCTGGTGTATGACTGAAATTTGATTCCATTATAATTACTAAACAAAAGTTTCGATTTCTTCAAATCTATTCCGTTTGCCTCTCTTTATCTTCTCCTTTATTGAGTACATAATTGGCCATCACAACCCTTTAGTCAGGATTACAACCTAGCTTCTCACACCGCTTGTGTTATACATTTTGTAGAGGATTCTCTTTCTTGTAAGTTTACCTGTTTACTCAATGCCGCGAATTTCCACATGTTCTGTGTCTTAGCATAGAATAAAATTTTTTTTCATCTACTTATCTGATTTAGCATTTGCAAATCGACCCATATTTGCAAATCGACCCAATGGCGGCCTGACTGTCAGCAAATGTTATGTTCTGTACTTAGTATCTTCTATCCAAGTTAAATTGAGCACATCTTTCGATGGCATAGACTTTTGTTTGAAAGACAGCCGTGAGTTTCCTTATTGGTGTTGAAAATGCTTACGAACTTAGGTTTTCTTGAGCCAAGGCTAATTACTGATGTAATGTGTGTTCTAGCGTTATTCGGCTATCGACAGTGTACACTAAGTTAAAAAATTGTTGGAAAAAGTTCAATTTATTGTAGGAACATTTGAACTTTATTCACCGTCAATAGCTTGACAGTTTCAAATAGGTGATCAAATTTTGATCGCCAGACAGCATGTGCATTCGTTCCATGCATTTGCTTGGAACTGTCTTTACCATTCGATTAGCATCACAATTTTATTAAAAATGGTCGTTCTAGAGGGGGGCTACGCTTTTCGCAAATTCGAAAAGTACTCTTTATCTCGTATTACAGTGTATGAGCCTGATCTAGATAATACCGTGGATGAAAGTTCTATGAAGGTGTGAATTTTTGTCAAATAGTCTTTGGCTAGACATGGCTTATTACTAAATTGTGAGTGCCTAAGAATTCTTCTTCATAGGTTCCCAAGCGTCGAACGATGGCGAAGAAGATGCTCTGTGGTCAGCCTTTCTTTCCCTTCGTTGCAGAAATCGTTATGAGGTATTGCCAGTCTACTACTACTGGTGTAAGCACACAACTGCCAGTGTCCCGTTACAACTGCTATAAGGTTCCATAGATAGAATGGTAAGCTTAATGCAAATTCTGCTCCATGTCAGGCCAGATCTGTGTTGCATCTCTGCAAGTGAGTTCATTATTCCATCTTATCTTTGCCAATGAAGCCGCCGTAGTCTAGTAGGTAGTGTATTGGCTTATTAGCACTACGGTGAGTGGTGAGCACTATCGCGCTGACAGAATTAATCACCGAAACATTAATGATATTTAGTTCCAACAAGGCTGTTCAACTTGCTCTACAACAACTTGCTAATCAGCTAACTACCAACGATATTTGGTTCCAACAATACGGTGCAACTTGCTCTACAACAACTTGCTAATCAGCTAACTATCGACAATATTTTATTCCAACTAGAGTTTGCAACTTGTTCTACAGCAATTTGCTAATCAGCTAACCATCAATGATATTTGGTTCCAACAAGACGGTGCAACTTGCTATACAGCCACTTGCTAACCAGTTAACCATCAATGATATTTGGTTCCAACAAGACGGTGCAACTTGCTCTAAATCATGCTTAACAAGTGGGTTGAATCCCACGTTCATGCGAGAGATGTTAATCAGGATTACTTTTTATCGGGCCTAAATCTTTGCAGACAAACTACAGTTCAAACCCCAGGTCAGACAACAAATCGAAAATATGAAAATATTTCTTCGGCGACTTCCTCTCAGCAGATTTATGGCAAAAACTCTGAGAGCAAATAAAATTGCCATGAAAAGTTTCTCAAAAAATCTGTCGTTCGGAGTCGACTTTAAACTGAAGGTCGCGCCAATCATGTATAAAATTAACACACTCAACATAAGTAGTGTGAGAAGCTAGGTTGTAATCCTGACTAAAGAGTGACCAATTATGTATGTATGTATGTATCTTTGCCAATGAATGGAGTTTTTGTAAGACATTTGGTTGCCTCTCTACAGACGAACGACAATCTTCTGCAGGAATTTAATAAAATTTTTCGTGATGTCAACTTAAACAAGTGCGTGGGCTTTGTTTTTGCCTTTGATGTCCCTGTGTACAGGAACTCTAGTCGAATGTCTCGCTTCTCTCTTCTGGAGACACTCGACATTCTTGGGCAATTATGGTAGTGATGTACACATTTTTTAGTATAATGTCCGCATAACTGTCGGTTATACTCTGTTCAATTGCTATTATTTTAGCCTAAAAAATACTACAATTAACTGGCAGTGCAAGAGACGATTGAATATTGAGCTTTCCTGTAAAGATTTCACATCCTGGTTTGTTGCATGATCTGGTTCTATCAGTGAAAACTTTAATGACGTTTCATGGAAGGTGTAAACCATTAAAGAATTATCCGGTAAAAGGATTTATCCGGTATCATGCTGGAAAAACCAGGCTCAGATATTGTGTGGTCGATAGGTACATATATTCAGATTAATCATAGCCAAGATTTTGGCTTGACCATAGCTTTTGTACTTCTATACTCTTATTGTGCTCAGTCTCATTGTCGTGTTTGCAGCCACTTGTATTGCCAACAAGTCTAGTGGTAGCCAGTTAAGGATAGTAAATTATTACTTATGGTCCCAAGGGCCACCATGATAATAATCCGCTCAAACCGAGCTTGATAGTTCCTTTTCTCTAAAGCCACCTACCAAACTGTGGGGCTTTAGAACAGAGTTGATTTGATTACAAAGTTGGAGAGACTGTATACATTTACACATTCGCTAGGGAAGATGGAAGTGGGCAAATATTGCATTGTAAAGACAGTAATTATCGAAATTTGCTGTAGCTTTTGTGTAGAATATTTTTTGAGACAAAAGCTGATGTGCCAACTGGTACAAAAACTGCTATTAACAAAAAAAACATGTAATTTGTTTTGTGAACAAAATTTTTTAATAGCCTATGCATCCTTTCGGAAGCAATCTGATCCATTTTATGAATTTAAGTGTGATTAAGTCACAAATATATCCACAAAATTTTTATGACTTTATTATTAAGCATTTATTTATATCACTGCGGTTCATAAATATAATAATAATTATTTGAAGTAAAATGTTTGTCTCGCCTTAAAAATGATTTTTAATTACCATTTATTTGAAAAATATTTCTTTCTGTTTCGCTAAAGGCAATTTCCTATTCCTCTAGCCAACTAATGAAAAAAAAATAATAAACGTTGCTCTAACAGCGGAAGTTTAAATAATGTTACCCAACAACATAAATAAATATTTGTTCATGTCTTTATTGTTATTGTTGTTGTTTTTTCATTTTTCTTTTTTGTTTTTTTTTTTTTACGAAAATCAATTTATTTTCCAAAGATCAACAAAAATAAACTGCAATAAAAATTCCTCTGTTATTAATTTCGTTGACTTTAACTGCTCTGAACTCTGAACATCAAACAGAAATCGTAACGTTTATTAAATAATATGGCAATAATAATGGGCCCGTTGATGGCTTCATGTTTATTGCCAAGTTTCTTGTTTTTGATGTCGCCCAACTCACGTTTATTTTTTTCTTCTTCTCTGTCTTCTATTTCTTCTATTTTTAACATCACAGTCATTATTATTGGCCTTTAAGAAGAAATCATCTTTAATTTGTAGTCTTTTGTTTTTTTTTTGCTTTGAATCTTGACTTTTTGCGGTTCTTTTTTAATCTGAAATAAAAAAAACCAAATTGAATAAAAAAAAAATTAAGTTTTATTCAACTATTGTTTCATAATACTTAATGTAATAGGGTTTCTATTATTTGATTTTATTATTTTTCCTATAAAAAAATATCTGCACTATTCTTCTCTATTGTTGTTTGATACTTGATGACTCGTTTATCGTAACAGCATGCGCTACACATTTGCGATGGTACACTAAGTTTGTTATCAAAAAATTTTCGTTAACAAAAATTCGTTATTTATGCCTGTAATGTAAGGCTTTATTAAACCCATGACAATTTATGACTCTGTTAAGCAGCTTACACTTAATATAGCCTGCAATAAAATAAACAGAATTATTGGGCATAGAATAGAACAAGCGATAATTCCTTAGTGGATGTTTAATACTTACTTACTTGGTCAGGTTCACAATCTAGCTTCTCATAGCACCCATGTTTTGAGTGTTAATTTTGTTCATGAGTTAAAATTTCGACGTCGTACGTAATGGTAATTTTGTTCTCCTCTCAGAGTTTCTAACAAAAGGCCATAGAGAGGAAGTCGTCGAAAGAAATACTTTTTTCATATTTCTTTTGTATGAGATGTTTGAGATAGGGTTTGAACCACGGACTCTCGTTTAATAAGTCCACACACTACCTTCTTAACTACGGTAAAAACTCACGATTAATTTATCGAACTTGCGGCATGGACGCTATCAAGCACCGATGGAGCAGTCTTGAGGGTATTCGAGAGCAAAGTCCTATGCAAGATCTTCGGTCCATTGTGGGTTGGCGATGATTTCCGGCATCCGACTTAATAATAAGACGTTTAAACTCCTCAACGACATGGACGTGGTGCAGCGCATTTACATACAGCAGCTGTTCTGGCTCGGCCAGTCGTTCAAATGAAAGAGGATATACGTCGAGACATGTATTTGAAGCAGAGATTTTCAGAAGTCGGCGAATGGGACGACCTTGCTTACATCGGAAGGGCCAAAATTGTGGAAGTGCTGTCATCGATTGGTGTAACCAACTGGCGAAGGCGCGCAGGAAACCGAGGAGCCTGGAAGAATGTGCTCAAACCGAAATCCGATAATATGGTTGTTAACGCCAATTAAAAAGAAGAAGACTTGCGGCATATCACTGTTGTTACATTTCACGTCTCACTTATTGAGCAAAACTGATCGCAATGGTCCAATTATTAATTACATGGTCAGCCGCCTAAACTAAGTATAGCTTACTTGAGTCCTCTAAGGCAGATATTAGCTACTCCATCGTACAATTATAACTTTTGGTTGACATCTTTCAGCCATGGCGATAGTTTTATGAAAGTGTGATCCATCCAAATCTGTTGTTAATAAATTCTGGGTACAAAAGGATCCTTTGTCTCAGGTTCGCAAGTGCCACACAATGAGAGAGAAGATGTTCTGCGGCCTCCTCTTCTTTCTTGTTACTTCAGCTGCGGAAGGCAATGTGAAGTGTGTGGAGCCCCCGGCAGTATGCACCCAGAAACCAGTGTTCCGTGATAACTGCTATAAAGTTCCCTGTAGACACTGTTAAGGTTTAGACAAATTTTCTTTGGAATATATTCATATTACGTTAGATCCATCTGTTCTCTCTACAAGTGGGCCCATTTTCCGATATGTCTTTTGAGTGAAGTTTGGGTGTGATCATTTGAGTCTCCCTCCGCAGGGGAATGCTAATCTCACGTATGAAAATTCAATTGAATTTTCTGTTGGACCAGCCCTTGCAAGTGCATCGGCTTTGTTGTTATTAGGAATGTCCCCGTGTTTAGAGACCCAGACACACCCGGTTTTTTGGACAATATTAGACGTGGTGTATACTTTCGCCACTTTACTGTCAGTAAATAAATCTTTAACTCCATTCGATATACTCTCATATCGGATTCGCATAGCGGCAGTTTTACAGGCCTTTTTTCATCCCGAATCATACTACAATAATCGGATAGTGTTAGGGACAAACTAATATGCACATCTATCTGTGTCACGTGATTTGAATCTGAGGAGAAACATACTATTACGACAAAAGGACCTATCAAGAATCTTTGTTGTGAAATCAGATTCGTATCGTATAGTCAAGGAATGCACCTAGGACTGCTATACTTAGACATAAAATTTTGAGCCATAGCTTCAATATTTCATGCTTTTGAGGCACTTGGTCTCATTGCCGCATAGACAGCTACTTGTTTCGCTAACATCTCTGGTGGTAGCCAATTAAGATTAATACGCAATAGCATAGATGGAGCAGTTGTTCGTATTATAAGTTCGAATTCAAATTGCAGGAATGATTTATTGCAGTTGAATACTTAAATTCAATCGCACATATAGCAAGAATAATTTGGTTCTCAGTCCTCTTCCTTTTTCACCCAGCATTAAAGTATTTTCAATGGATTTATAGGTTTTTCGTTGTGCTTCTTCACTAAGTCAGAGACGTGACTTCGTAGGGTTACAGATATTTTAAGGCAATCTCAGATGGCATCAATATATTTCCTGGATCAGAGGTCAACACATTTTAGTGCAACCCTCAGAGGGCAGAAGATGCCATCCGGTCTCAGGTCTTTACAAGGATAATTCGATTACGTACACACGACTGCTTATAATCAGCTATTCGAATATACAGAATATGCATGAAATGAAATAAAATTTAAATGTTTTAAGGATCAGTTTATCCATGTGGATTAGTTATAAGATATCACCCAAGAAATCAAGGCGTGATATGCCTAGCGTGACGTGAGAGCTGCTGATTTGTTTCCTAGAATTCCTAAATATTTTTCAAAAATATCTAAAAAGGGCTCTGAAAATTCGTTATAATTTCATTAAAAACTTTATTAGTATTGTCTCTCATGCTCATTGAAAGCACGATTACATGACTATTTGGTGGTAGACATGCCACAGACCAGCATAAAACACTTTACTGTCTCGTACAGAGCTTGTTGTTGTTTTTTTATGTTTTTGTTTAATGTGCATAAGGCATGTTGAATGGAGAATGTAGACTTTGGTATGTTCACTCATACAATGGCATGTACATAGAAACACAACTTTTTTGGTGCAATGATGTTTGCCACTGCTGTACGTACATCTTCTTCGTCAAGTTGCTTCAAGTTCAAGTTGAAGATTTTCTATAAGTTTTCCATTGTTGTCTTCGGTTTTTAAAACTAAAATTGAAGATTCACTTCAATGCTGCTGTAAATGATTTTCCTAATCACGTTTTTTTCTCCTCAATTGTTTTTTTCTTTCATTTTCCTAAGACACGAAGTTGAGATTCTTTTCCGTAATTGTGTTTTCAGTTCAATTCAGTTAGATATTGTTGGCTGTGCCGGTGGTGGTGGTGGAGGTGGTGGTTGAGGTTAAATACAATACATGTTGTTGGTAATAATTGCTTTACTTTTAGACAAGATTCAATGGATTAATCCATTCAAGAGGAAATTTTCCATTAATTGTTTAAACTTGTTTCAAGTTTCTACTGTCAGTTTTTCGTTTTTGGTTTTTCTTATTTTTTTTTTATTTTGTAGCATCCCTTATCGCTTTTAAAGTGTTAAAGTTTTCAAATGCTTTCTTGGTGGTAAAGTTGTAAAAAAGTTTTCTATTGTAGTGAAACAGAAAATATTTGGAATTCTTTTGTTTTAAGATTTTCTATTGTGAGCAGAGATTGTTTTTTAATAACAAATACTTGTTAAAATATTTTTCTTATGTAATCTGAAAAGATTTATAGATTTACGATATATTTTAAAGCATTTCTAATAAATTAAATTCCTTTTTTCTTTTCTTTTTAGGTAAGTTTTCTATGAAAATGATGTGTTGAATTACTAAGAAAAGCTTAATTTTATTAATTAAAATAAATAAGGCTCTACGAAAATGGTAAATATTTTTTCTTAATTCATTTTAAATTAACATCAAGTTATTATATTATATCTCTAAAATAAAAACTATTTAATCCTTATAATATTGAACACGAACCCGTGATCAGACATTTCGAACTAAACGAAATGTGCAAAAATATCTCTTCAGCAACTTCCTCTCAGCAGACTTCAGGCAAAACCTCTGACAGTAAATAAAATTCCCATGAAAAGTTTCTTATACGGTGTTGAGACATGCACCTTTATTGCGTAAATCGCAATAAACGCCATTATTGAGCTCAATATTTCATATAAAGTTTCAATTAATAATTCCGCAATAAATACGCATATTGTTATAATATTGAGTAAAACTTAAAATGCAGCACTGTCATAAGTGTGTTTAGTGAGCTTATTACAATTAACCGAACACTTTTTGTTGATATTGGACAACTCAAATGTCAACAACAATAAACAAAAAATGGCGACCAAAATAAAAACAAGTTGAAAGAACCAGCTGTCAAATGAATATTGAATAAGCTAAATTGCGTATATTATGCCTGAACACTTAAAATATTGTACTCAATTAACCGAATATTGACTCAATAAAAGTGCATATCTGAACATAGTATTAAGCATCTGTTCTTCGGAGTCGACTTTCCTCAAGACATAGTGTTGCCTGACGTTGGTAAAATGTGTTTTGTCGGTATTATGTTCTCTGGTCCAGGTGCCTTTTGAATAGATTATCTAAAGAGAGATTTCAAGTGCCTCTTATTTTTGCCTTCAACCGGTTGCGAACATAGATTGCTTAGATTTATAATCAAGCATTTTAATCACTACACCACGCCACCTAAAAGGATTTTCATTTTGTGGAAATGCTGCTGGCGGCCTCACATTCTATTGTAGTCTCTTCAAACTTTACCGGGTATCCCTCTAATGTCTCCATCAAGTCTATTGTCCTAACATACTGTACGATGTTTATCGTTGTTAACAATAACAATTCCCTGTCTAACACCTGACATCCACATCAGAGATCAGCAATAAGTATTCAAAAAGATGGGTAGAATACTCATAATTTCTGATACTTAAGCGCATTCATACTTATTTTTATATCATGGAACTTCTACTCATATTCAAAGCTTGAAGTACTCATCATATTCATATTTAACAACACGTATGATGTTGTTTGATTTCGACTTTCCATAACTCAAAATTTACAAGAATCATAAAATAAGTATGATTTGCGTACGAACAATGAAATACTCACTAAGTGGTTGCGTGTTTGCTCTGCTTGCTGCTCTGTCTTTTTCTTTCTTCTTTTTTTGTAAATGCAACAACAACTAAGACTCTAAGTTTTGATGAATGATTCGAGTCACTCGAATAATACTCATAGTATTATAAGTATTTTTCTAAAGTTATGAGTCTGAATGAGTAGGCTTATGAATCAAACATATTTCGAATGATATGAGTTTGATGTCAACGTTGCACGCATACTCATTGCAACCTGTACTTATAAATCAACGTTGTAGTGAGTATGTATGAATCAGAGTAGTTAAATTTCAATATTATTGACTCACGAAGTCACCGTAGTCTAGTAGGTAGTGTGTTTGCTTATTAGACGTAAAGCCAGGGTTCGAGACCCAGGCCAGACATAAAAAAATATACAAAAAGTATTTCATCGGCGACTTCCTCTCAGCAGATCTCTGGCAAAAACTCTGAGAGTAAATAAAAATTGCCATGAAAAGTTTCTCAAAAATCTGTCGTTCGGAGTCGACTTTAAACTGTAGGTCCCGCCACTCATGTATAAAATTAACACACACAACATAAGTGGTGTGAGAAACTAGGTCGTAATCCTGACTGAAGGGTTGTAATGACCAATTATGTATGTACGTATGTATGACTCACTTATATTCAAAATTTCATGAGTTCTTATGAGTAGCGAAAAAACGATTCATTGTTGATCTCTGATCCACATGATATTTTTCTTCTGGGATTCATTCATAAATGTCTCACAGGTTCGAAGAACGTATTCCGCAAATTCATTCTCATTAGTACAGAATCTACAGGTTGGGTTCGAGATGATGCCCATTATGAACAAAAGTATTTTGCTTTGGCAAAAGGCTTGTTACTAACGTCAGGCCATTCTTGAATTATTTGATGCCTGATGCCCACTTGGTTTAAGACAAATCTTTGCCTCTCTATATTTTCCCTTTTCTCTTTATTTCCACTTCACAGAAATGTCTTGGCCATACCAACGGCATGGAAATTCCCCTCCTTGCAAGCTCATCTGTTTGCTAATTGCCGAGAATTCACACATGATCTGGAACACAGAAGAGGTTAATTTTATTACACTACCTAACTGATTCAGCTTGCCCAGATAGTCTCATATGATCTCATGAATTTAAGTTCATAAGAGTCGATCGCTTGACTCTGACTATCAGATAGTATTGTTATGTTTTGTCTTTTGGAGCTCCAATCCAAATTGAATCCAGCATATCATTCGATGGTATAGGCTTCCGGTTGAAAAATACCCCCAAGTTTCTTGTTGGGTTTGAAATATTTTATTCTGTTACCAAAAACTTTTGCTGCTGTTCCAATTTCCGTTCTTGAGCCATCTGTATAACACAAATTAATCACTCTTTTAAAAGGGGAAATGCAGTTCCCACATTACTCCATTCGTTTTTTGTTCTGGGACCAAAAACTCTTGCTACTGTTCCAAGTTCCGTTCTCGAGTCATCTGTATAGCCCAAAATAATCCCTCTTTTAAAAGAGGATATGCAGTTTCCAGATTACTCCATTCATTTTTGTTACTATGCTTCGTTGCGAAATACTTCCCGAAGTCATATAGGCTCTGTCGAGAGGATAATTAAGGAAAGAGCTGTCAGCCACTTGATTCTTTCAGTAGCGATACCCCCTAATGAATTTCAAGTCTTTCTTTAAGTAGAGGATGTAGGTTCTAATTTTTGTTACTAAGTCTCGTTGAGAAGCACTTGCACTTGCTTTCGACTTCTGTTTCGGGAGCCAGTAAAAAAAAGAATTTTCAGCCACTCCAACCCTTAAGTCCGGAAATCCTCAATGAATTTCAAGTTAGACTTGACTTCCACCAATCTAACTATAGTCTCGAAAGCTCTGGTCTTAAAACCGAGCTTCAAGCGCCGCTGTATGTTCTCACTATCCCCTCTATAGCAACACACGCTAGTCTCTGTAGCATATCTAGCTCCAGGTTTTTTTTTAACAACCAAATGAGACACATGGTTTTAATTTCTTTTTAACTTTAAAAATAAAACCGAAAGTGATTTTGTGTAAATAAAAAAACAGAAATAGAATGGAACAACATCATATAACAACATCATCAACAAGTTTAGATCGCATTCAAGAAAATAAAAATTAAATACAATTTACAAAAGCTATGAAAAAGAGATGCCAAAACACCTTTTCTCCAAAAAAAAGAGAAATTATGTAACCATGTCTGCGGTTTCTGGTGTTTCCATGTTATTTTCATTGCAGGTCTTTTACTTTTTAAATAAACCAGCAAACATCTACTAACTCTACTGCTTAGTATGACTCTAAGGCAGTATGTAATATTGATACAGTAAATGCTTTAAAATAGGGACATTAAAGAGTCCATTCATTTCTCGCTGGGTATACATTTGCTGATCATATCGTCTTGTACTATTTTCAGATATGCACTTTTATTGAGTCAATATTCGGTTAATTGAGTACAATATTTTAAGTGTTCAGGCATAATAATATAAGCAGTTCAGCTGCTTATTCAATATTCATTTGACAGCTGGTAAACAAAACAGCTGGTTGTTTCAAAAACATTTTTTTCTTGTTGACATTTGAGTTGTCAAATATCAACCAAAAGTGTTCGGTTAATTGTAATATGATCGCTAAACACTTTTTGCTGCATTTTAAGTTTCACTCAATATTATAACAATTTGCGTATTTATTGCGCAATTATTAATTGAAACTTTATATGAAATATGGAGCTCAATAACGGCGTTTATTGCGATTTACGCAATAAAGCTGCATATCTGAACACCGTATTAGTCACCCAATTTTTTTTTAACGGTGTGTCCATTTTATGTAACCGCCACTGTATAAATAATGTTGCGCTTGTTGTTATGAATAATAATAATGGAAGAAATATGCCTGTATAGACATACTTTATAAATAAAAGGTACATACACCAGTGATGTCGACAAGTATCATCATTCGGAGAAAGACAGACAATTTTTTTAAATGGACAAAAAAGAGAAAAATAAAGAGGAAAAAATTTAATAAAAACTCTCACCAACATAAGGAAGCTGATGAAGATGATGGCAATGACGAGATGCCGCCTGAAGTATCTGTTTCTGATGCTGTTACTTTAACTGCTTGGCTCCCCGCAATGTCTGTTGTTTGACGACAATGATGTTGTTAAGCTCATTATGTTTTACTGGCTAAAGTAGTTTCAATTATTTTTCCTTTTAATGCTTGCTTGCCGTTGCTTGTTGATCTGTTTATTTTAATACGATGTTATTACATTAATTTACTCATATTAATGAAATTTTAAATTAAAATGTTGTTTAAATCTTGAACACCCAGTATTATAAAATATAAGAAAATTTGTAGTGACAGCGTTTTAAATCAGAGGTAATAGCCACGCTCCTGAATAAGTTAAATTTCACGAAATGATAAACAAATTATAAACAAAATATAACATCATATCGTGAGTACAGTCCAAAAAAAGTCCATAAACAACATTGTAAACTCTTATTCGGTTTTTATCTTCCTATTTATACAAACGCTACGAAAAGTTATTGTCAATAAAAGGGGTTTTTCATGATTGCAAACTTATTTACTGCCATAGAGTTAGCTCAAGCGAATTATGTTGAAAGTGATATATTTAATAGAAGTGGATCGTTGAACCATACTTTTGCAATAGCGTTAGACCAAAGAAAATAAAGTATAAAGAATGTGCATTTTAACATATTTTGGAATATTTTTCAAAAATATTTCTTGACGCGGGGGGAAAGATAGAAGGGAAGGATACAGAAACCAAGAGCGTAACAATGCGTTGTTCTCATCGTGCGTTTTTGTTGTTTGACCACTTTTTTATTTATTTTTCTAGTGTTAAAAACAGACGTCGGCACCAATGTCCCTCAGGGGAAAAACATCTTCGGCTTTTTACACACATAGGACACGAACATCAATAATGTTCGTTAAAAAGAGCGTAAAAATCTTGTCAGCTTTTAAAGAAGAAGGTTCATGTCGCTTTTTCAGACTTCAATTATACACCTAAAGTCTTTAGGGATTTAGCGCAGTACAATTTTTCTATATTTTCCGATCACATATACATATCATTGGGTTAATAAGTAGACTTGACATTGTTACTAACAATTTTCCTCTAGGTTAACACATGCCTATGGTTATGGATTAGTGAGTGAGAGAGAGAAAATAAGTTGAGAGAATTTATTTATTTACAGCCATATAAAATTGTTAGTAATATACTCTCTTTTTATTTTCATTTCATCAACATACATATGTAAAGCTGTCTATCTCTGGCTTAATAATTTTGGATAAATAAAAATAAAATAAAAAATCGATTTTATTATTAAAAGAACATAAAGCTATCCATCTTTGGCTTAAAAAGTAGGCCATGTTTTTTAGATAAATAAAAATAAAAAGAATAAAAAACCATTTTTTATTAAAAGAAAAAAAAACGAGCATTCCAAAGCATTTAAAAAAATATACTATGGGACAAAATAAAAAACAAAATACGCCCAGCTAATGACATAGAACATTTTTAACACAAAATATTCTTCGAGTGTTATTCTGAAATAAAATGAAAAAGCATCCACAGCACATGTATTCTTGTCGCAGTCTGATCGACAACTAAATCAAAAAACACAAGAATACATACACATGTACATACGTACGATGATAGCAACACATTGTTACGCTCTTTGTTTGTGTTCATTTTCCTTCTGTCTTCCTCCCCCCCTCATCAAAAAAGGATTTTTAAAAAGATTTTGGTGAGAGCGGGTCGTAATGTTACAACCCGCCATAAGAAATTTTACTTCTACATAATGCGTATGCTTTATATCCATATTCTTTGGTTAGACTTAAACTTATCTTGTTATTAATATTGTTAAGTTTTTACCTTTTTAAAAACGTTTAAAATATGAGTTCGTTGATTGCAAACAAAATAAAAATAAATTTGTGTTTAGTTTTAGATAAATTCTTTATTGTTCTCACTACTTTTGTGCCACTGTTCACACTTGAAGAATACAACAATAATTGTTTGTTCGCTATTCTTCTTTGCTTACAAAGCAGATATTTTCCCTTCCCACGCAACGCGTCTTCACACAAGACTGACTGAATTCTTACTACTCGTTGTTCGCGTTTTTGCTTTCTCAGGAGTTCTATCGCGACTTCATTGTTGTTTGTGTATTTTGTTCTCATTGCTTGTTGTTGCGTTCGCTTACTTGTCCATCCACTTTTCTTTCATACTGATGTTGTTAGTTTAGTCGTAACAAGTTCGTTGTATGTGTTTGTGTGGCTTTTGTTTATCGTTTTAATGTTAAACGATGGTACAATGTTTCCATTTTTGTAACAATATTATAATACTGTTTGCTGTTGCAGGAACTGTAATTGCATGATCTTGGCTGCTAATGCACTGCTCTAAAACATAAGCTTAATTCCTTTTCCAACTTGACTTTAAATAGGTTCGTGTTATCCCGATAAAATATTTTTAAAATGGCATTTCAATCAAGTCAAATTCTTTTGTTCTTTTCCGCTGGCACGCAAACCATACCAAAGAGAATATTTTTCAGCTTGCATTAGAAATTCTTACAGCTTAACTTTCGTAATTAGTCATTACATGCTTTTAGTCAGGATTACAACCAAGCTTCTCACACCTATGTGTGTTGCCTACAGTTTAATCCGAACGCCGGATTTGAGAATTTTTTCATGGCTCTTGGTGCTATTCACACCAAATTCTGCAATTCATTTTGTTAACTTACCCTTACTTACTTAATTGGGCATTACAACGCCTTAGTCTGGATTACAACCGAGATGCTCACATCATCCATATAGGTAGCATATAACGGCCTGCTGAGACGCCACAGGTAAGCGCATTCCTGTACTAACAGAATTCCACTAAATTAATCGAAGAAGTTGGTTAGGGCAGGAGCTGCACATTAAAGCACGATACCCCTATGCTGGCAACCAGCTTGAAAGTTTAATAAATGTAACTTTATCCTTAATATCAATGGATTATAACTCCCTTAAGCTTAGAAGAAATGGAGAGTCAAATAACCTAAATCTACAACTCACAAGAGATGGGCATTGATAAAGAAAGTGGATTAAAGTTTCTTCCTCTTCAGCAGACCCACATTCTCGGCAGAAATCGTTTGGTGGGAGCTGCAATTTTTCCGCGTTTCTTCCCATAACACAGTGACCTGTAAGCACGGACGAGTTTGAGGAGTTGGTTGGTACGCCTTCTACCCATCGTAGGCCAAGTGAGTCTACCAAATGGAGCAAGGTTAGGTTGTCGTCCCGAAAGAATTTTTGCATAATTGCTAATTTAACCGAGGTACGTGGCTTCCCCAGTTCGATTGGCGAGGAGGGAGTATGCCTTGTCTGGCGAACTCATCGGCTCTACAATTGCCTGCAATGTCCCTGCGCCCAGGAACCTAGGCAAGTGAAACGCTGAAGCGATCAGGGATAACGTCGAGACAACGGCAACACTCTTAATAACAAACCCGTCAAATCTTATTTTTTTTTACATTAAAAACGTTTTACAAAGTGCATAGAGACTAGGGAAGATTGTTAAACTACAAGCCTTTTTTATCTAAAAATCTGTGTTTTGTTAAAAATATCAGGAACATTCACAGAGCCATGTAACTCTATGCTCTTGTGATTGAAGCTTGTGTTGAGATGACTGCGAGTTGTGCGTTATCATCATGATGCGAGTTATTTACTGGCACTTGCCTTTACTTCTTAGTAATTCCGTTCTGAAGGTATCCAAGACTTCTTTAAACATCAACATTGATTTTCATTTGTATGTCAAAATATTTTACTTTTTATGCCTCTGCATATATTTAATTGAAACTGATGATTAAAATTTTTCTTTAAAAAATCCTAAATTACCGGATAATTTTGTATTTGAAGCAGTGTTGTAAAATTGAAATTTTGAAATGGTACTGAACGATAACTGAAAGAGTACTTTTTTGCTTAAATGGTACTTTTGTAAAAAAAAAGTATTTGTTTATACTTAACACGCGTATGGAATGGAATAGAAAAACTAACGATTTATACATGTTTCTCATATACAAAACAAAAAAGTTGATTCGAAACGTAACAGAACGTAAAAGCCCCGTTTAGTTAAACGTCGAAGGAATGTAACGGAATGTACGTTTATTTTAGCATATGAAGAGCAAATTAAATATTTACCGAAATTACATTAGGGGTCGGCAAGCGTTCTCATTGCTTTTCGTATTCTAAAAACGAACGTACGTTGCGTGGACGTTGGGCTAATCGGGGCTAACTACTAATTATACGTTTAGCATAACGTTGGACATGATGCTAACCCATTAATAGTTGAAAAGCGCAAACCATAAAATATGTAATAACAAAAAACTACTGAAAGCGGGGGTACTGTGGTATTTTTGAAATGGAAAAGTACTGAAAAAAGTACTAAAGTACTGAATTTTTCAAAACTGATTTGATGTCACAAATGACGATCAAGAAAACGATCAAGAAAAATACAATTTCTTACCATTTGCCATTTCGAAAATTCAATGTTAAAGTCATTTCTCATGCAAAGTCTAGCAGTCTTGTTGTCATCGGTCAATGCATGCAGATTTAAGCAAACAATACTATTCAACAAATTATCATTTAGACCAGTTTCTTTTGTTACTTTTTCTACAGCTCGTTTTAATTTGTTTTGATAACCAAAAAAAACGAAAGAAAAAAATTCAAGTCCCAAGAAAAAAAAAACATAAACAATTTCTTTTGAAAGAAATTTGTGTTGCTTGCAACATTGATGCATGGTTAGTAATGTTATGTGGAGAGAGAGAGAGAGAGAGGTTAACTCACACACATTAATTTTACAGTTTAATATGCCGAAAATTCAAAAACTGTAAAATACATGAAAAGAAATATAATCGATATGGACATGGACTGTTATTAGCTTTGAGTAGAGATAGTACGATGGAATGAAAAGAGTGGGTTTGACAATAGTGATGTGAAGATTAAAAACATATTTGCTCATGTTCATGTTTGTAATGCATGTGGCGGGCTATGAATAGGTTGGAATGATGGCATTAAACTTTGTATGACCGACAAAGGAAAGTTGTTGCCATATTATGAATCCAATATCCAATAAGATGAAAAGAAATCCTGCTTTGCATGATTTTATGTTTTTTTTTTGTTGTTTTCTATCCAAATGAGGATAAATGCTGCAGATTCACTAATTAATTTGCTGCTTGTCTTTTTAATGAAATTATTTTAGTTGTCTGGTTTTAATTTCTTTTAACCGTTAATGTGTTTGATAAACAAACAAACAAACATGTTTTAGGAATTGATTAATGATCGTTAATATTTATATGCTGAAAAAAATATAAAAAAAATTAAACATGCCAACCCAATACACCATATATGTTAATTAAAACAAAAACAAACAAAAAATTATAAATAAACTGTATTATATTGAAAATTTACGTACCTACATACATAAATAAGAAAGTAGTACGGAAACTAGAGCTATAAAAAACTGTTTATAAAACAAAAGTTTCAAATAATTCTAATTTTTTGTGCCATTTTCCGTACAATACTATGGAAAGCAGTTGAAGTTATATTTTAAAAACATAACCTAAATTATCGATTTTAACAGCACATTTTTGACTAAACTTTCTACTGATATGCTTAATATCGAGATATTTGTCTTGTCATTATCATGCGGCTTTACTGAAGTACAGCGACCAAATCAACCAATTGTACTGCTCTCAACCTATGTAGGGCTACCCTATAATGTCTCTCTAAATCTGTTGCCCTAATGAATTTCAGGACAATGTCCGTGTTTTCCATTGTACTTAATAAACACCCAGGTATTTCTTTTTGAAATGCATAAACTCACAGAATTTGAAAAATATGTGTTTTGGCGATTCGTTCTTCTTTGAGTCTAAAATCTCCAGTCAGAAGGCTGGTTATTATCGTCAAGCTCTATATCTCTTTCCGTTATAATTACTTAACAGAAGTTAAATTATTTCAAGTCCGTCTCTCTAACCTCAATTTCGCAAAATACTCTCTTCCACTACTTAACTAACTTAATTGGTCATTACAGCCATTTAGTCAGGATAACGACCAAGCTTCTCAAACCACTGAATTTTATCCATGACTTGTGGGATCTACAGTTTAAAGTTAATTCCGAACCTGGCTTCTCACACCACCCATGTTGAGTGTGTTACTTTTATCCAAAAGTGACGGGACCTACAGTTTAAAGTCGTCTCCAAGCTACAGATTTTTTTTAATTTTACTTACTCTCACAATTCTTGCCAGACTACTGTTAAGAGAAAGTCACCGAAGTTGTTTGAAATCTTAGCTGGGTTTTGAAACGCAGCTTCACGTCTAATAATCTCTAAGAAGTCAAAGAAAGTTGATAGTCCTCATACATACATACATAATTGGTCATTACAACCCTTCAGTCAGGATTACGACCCAGTTTCTCACACCACACATGTTGTGTGTGTTAATTTTATAAATGAGCGACGGGACCTACAGTTTAAAGTCGACTCTGAACGACAGATTTTTGAGAAACTTTTCATAGCAATTTTATTTAGTCTCAGAGTTTTTGCCAGAAATCTGCTGAGAGGAAGTCGCCGAAGAAAAACTTTTTGTATTTTGTTTTGATATCTGGCCTAGGGCTCGAACCCCGGCTTTACGTCTAATAAGCCAACACACTACCTACTAGACTACGGCGACTTCTACAAAGTAGAAAAACAGCATCAGTATTGACAGCGTTGTTTTAGAAAAAATTCAAAAAAATAATAACAAGAACAAATCAATACTAAAATTCTAGAAGTTCGCCAGACTGAAGATGAATGAAGTGTAAATAGAGCGAAAGGTAGTGTTGTCTTAAGTAAAACGATAGCGTAATAAATTAAAGAGTCTTGTTAGATTAGATAGATAGATAAATAAAGCATTTATTTAAATAAAAAATAACAACAAATATTTTATATATTGTATTTCAAAGCTGTTAATTTAGTAAAATTTTTATGGTGACTCAAACAGCCCAGTTCCATTCTCTTAGATGGATGGATAATAACGATTTTTTTTAATGTCACTTTAAATTAGAATTAAAATTTTAAATTCTTAAATGATTAAAATACAAAATGTATGGGTTTTTTTTCTTAATATTAAAATTAATCCAAAAAACTGTGACGCAAGTTAATATTATTATTCATTAACCAGTATCTGCATGAATCATTCTTTTTTAGAGAAAAGATATATGTCTTCTATTACATTTAAATTCTTGTTATCAATAATATTTAATATCGCATTTATTTTTAATTTTTTGTCAATACAATCAAATCATAAAACTTCTCTGCCAATACAGTTTCCCCCTATAAAAACACTTTAAAAAATGCTTGCAGAACGGTGCTTAAAAGTGAGGAATTATTATATCGAAATCTTGCACCTAAAGTCGCCGTGGTCTAGTAGGTAGTGTGTTGGCTTATTTGACGTAAAGCCAGGGTTCGAGTCTAAGGCCAGATATCAAAATAAAATACAAAAAGTGTTTCTTCGGTGACTTTCTCTCAGCAGATTTCTGGCAAAAACTCTGAGAGTAAATAAAATTGCCATGAAAAGTTTCTCAAAAATCTGTCGTTCGGAGTCGACTTTAAACTGTAGGTCACGCCACTCATATATAAAATTAACACACACAACATAAGTGGTGTGAGAAGCTAGGTCGTAATCCTGACTGAAGGATTGTAATGACCAATTATGTATGTGTATGCACCTGATAGCCGCGTGCTTGAATGACAGATAGAAATCTATTTGTCTCATTGCTGTCAATGGCTTCGTATTGGATGAAACGCCGGCTGGTCAGTATGGTGAATAAATTTGCAATTTGCTGGGCCTCCGCAGCAGACTTTATAGACATAGTCAAGAGTCCTATTGCAGCATTAACTAGGCACAGAAGCAGGCCATTCACTCGTCCGAGACCTTCACCAGGTCAGATTAGAAGAAGAAGGTTATGCCCGTGCTTCAAGGCCTCAATTGCAATAAATCTGCCATATGGCGTTAATGGTAAATATCGGTTTCCAATAGCGCCAGAAATCCAGAAAATTTTAATCGCACGAAGGAGGGAGCTAGAGAAAAGGATCAATTACGGAAAGAAAAAGTGCATATAAACGAAATATAAAATATGATGTACAATATTTCGCATTTATTAGCGGGGAGTGCTGAAAAGCGGGTTGTATATATCGAAATTGGTTCAGTATATTTTAAAACAAAAATCAAGTTGGCCTATGTTTCAGTGCTACTAAGCGGGGAATTATTATATCCGGGGAATACTGCAATTCCTGCCATTTGTGTTCATTTCTAGTTATTAAATGTTTTTGTCTTTAGTGGCCTAAAGTTATGAATATTAGACAGACGTTTAAGTTACGTCTTGTTGAGGTTGAATTTCTATGAATTGCACTCAAACGATTGTCTGATTGTCTTCATATACTCAAATCATTAATTTTTTTATATTTTTTGCTCAATTTAAAAATCAATCGATTTCGTTTTGCAATCCATAAGCTAATGATTCCCAGTTCAAATGAGGCAATAAATTCAATAATCACGGAACAAATAATAACAAAATTTGAACAAAGTTTGTTGCTTCATTACTTCATTGTTTACTTTCTTTGGAAGAAATATACGCGTATTGCATAATTCTGTGTTTCGTATTAAAACGTACGTTTTTCCAATTTGCTTCACATTAAGTTTTACAGATTTATTCGCTTTCTTATGATATTAGGTAACTGAAGTAGTATTAATGTAAACAAAATTTAAGCAATATTTTACCAGGTGTACCGGTATGAAATGAGCGTTTTTTAACAGAATTTTTTCAAAGTATTAAGTTTTATTGGCTGCACATTTTTTCCATCTTTCATTCAATCTGTGGATTTCACGCCACTAAAACTGTTCGTCTTTTGAAGCCAAACCAATTAGTCAACCAATTTTCGACTCCTAGGCACTGAAAACCTGATCAACCAGTGCGATTACCATCGATTAAAACAAATAGTAGTCGGAAAAAGTCGATTCTTGTGATTACGTCGGGTGGTCGTTTTTCGATCAATGCATAGTTCATATTGATCTTTTGCTATCTGTAGCAATCTGTACTAACGTTTTCACCAGGTTTTAGGAACTCGTATTACACCACACCTTTTTATTGCCATCTGACACATTGTCTTCCAGTTGAAGTTGATGGTTATCCTGTATATGTTCATGATATTCCACTTTTTATCGTCAGTAACAATTCGATGCAATACAGATTTTCTATCGTGTCTTTGAAGCAAAATTTCACGAGTGAATTTTCCTTATTCTATCTGTCTGTCATTCAATTCATATGGCACCTTTTATCCAGACTTTTGGATCTCTTCCATAGCTTTTAAGCAGTTTTTTCGAGGTTTTTATGGTTTGAACAGCTTCAAACACTGCTTAGAATTATGAATTCGTTGTTATTGTTGGTCGATTTCAAGCTTGCGTGGACTTCACTTTAAACAGCGCTTTTGCATATCGAAATATGTGTGCACGATAAGTCTAACACATTCTTTTGCTGCCATTAGGGCCTCAGCTATGTCGAACAATTTCACTGTGCGGTGCTTCGGTGACTGCCTCCCATCTTCTCAAAAAATCTGTAATTCGGAGTCGACTTTAAACTGTAGGTCCCTCCACTCATTTAAAAAAATTAACATACACAACATAAGTGGTGTAAGAAGCTACGTTGTAATTCTGACTGAAGGGTTGTAATGAGCAATTATGTTATGTATGATGATACTGTGTGCATCGTCCTCGAGGCTTAAAACTTCGCAACTCACTGATCAGCTGTTGATTATCTTCGCGTAATCTTCGTATAATGTTTTTTAAGCTAAGTCTTGGCTTCAACGCCATTTTTTCCCCAAAATGTAATATCCGGTTTCTTCAAACTAACAATAGTTTTTTTTCCTCTCCGTGTGTGGGGCCCTCACCCACTAAATATCGCCCTCGTCTCCTGGACTTGTTGTGCCCACTCCGGAACTACGGTGGTATTACTTCGGAGTGGAGTCCCTTTGGCCCCTGCGTGTTCATATCCGCGTCCGGATTGCGTGTTGAGTTGAAGAGACATCTAAGTGTCTCCACTATTCCTTTCGTCCAGGTCCCTGATTCGAATTTCGCTTGACACGTGTGCCAGTTTCATCTATGCCGGCGAGCCCACATGTTCCGCAGCCTCAAGATCCCTCTTCTTCAGTCTTAGAATGCACTCCACGTAATTCGCCACTGAGGTCCAATTTTCTCTACTCGCGATCATAACCCCGACAATGTTACCGGCCGTGATCGTCAGTGCAGAGCGATAGCTCTGCCAGCGTGCACATTCGAAAACAGTCTGCTCTTCATAATCAATTACCTCCCCTTCCTCGCAAACAGTAAGGAGAGGCGGTCTTGCCCATTCTGTGCAGATATTTTCTAAAATATCCGTGAAACGAAAGCATCTGTGTGACGTAGTAATTTACCTCTCCAAATTTCCGACCAATCTATAGCCTTATGTCCGGAATAAGACTCGCCGTCCATCTTCCTCTATCTTCATCGTTCCATCGTCGTTGCCACTCTGAAGTGGTGTTTTCCCTGAAGTGACCGGTTATGTGATTCCCAGCCGATTTCGCCCTATAAATCTCCATCCGTTCTGCCGCCAGCAGATCCACAGGGATTATACCTGCTAAACTAACAATAGTAGCTTCACTCAAAATGCTGTATTCCATTTGACAGCTGTGCACGCGTCTTCTGCAGATTAGGGGTAACAAAAAATCAAGTGGTTGTAATACTAGTAGCGCTATCTATATGCAATGTTAAGTTTACGTGCAGCTTGCCAACCACAGGCAAGTTCACTTGGTGGTCCACATCTCCCATTGTATTATCCAGAGAAAGGTAAGCCCCTTTTTCATTAATTGTTAGTGAACCACTCCGGATGAAACCGGCCAGTTCGCTTAGTGGCACGTTCAACACCATGTCCAGATCTTCAAAAGTTCTGTCAGCCAAAAACCTATTACGTTTGTTCTGAAGTGTAGAGCACTCGCATAAAAGGTGTTGCACCGATTCCGTTTCCTTTACATCATGGCAGCTTCTGCAGTAATCCCGGTGGTGCAGACCGAGCTTATCAGAGAAATTGCCAATTGCGAAATGTCCCGCTGGAATTGCTGTTAGAATGTGAACTGTTCTCTTGTCGAACTCAAATCGGTATGTTGGCTTATGAACTTCTTTGCGATTAAGCGGTTTAGTGGGGTTACCTTCATGAGAGTGGATCGAACAAAATTTTAATGAAAATAATTTTTCATTTTTTTGACGCGTTAAAACCATTTTAAATACAAAGAAAGCCTATCCGTTGAATACGAAACAAGAAAAACTGAACTTTTTTTCAATCATTTTTTTTGAATCATTTCTTTTTGCAACACATTTTATAAAATGTAATACACGTTTGATTGTTGTTGCAGATTAAAACAAAATAATTTTTGTTGTTGTTGTTTTTTCTTTTCTTTTTTCTATAATTGTTTTGTAAACCAAATATAAGAAAGTCAGTTAGTACGTTACTGTGTAAATGGTTAAAATTAAAATGTTGTTTACATTTCCAATGGATGGTATTTTATTCAGTGTTTTCGAAGTATGGCATTTGTGGAAGAAGGTGCAGCTTAAAGATATTTTCTGTTTCTGCAATAATTAATAATGCAACGTATACGCTGCTGATCGTAAAAATAATGAGGGAATAAATAACAAACAAACAAACGGGGTAAGAAATATTTATGGAGTGACACTACAGTTGTTGATTTATTATTTTGAAATTGTCATTTGAATTGTGTTGTTTCATTACTTAAGGACATTGTAAATTATTGAGAAATTACAATATGAGAATTACTTTTTATAAAGTTTTTTCGATGCCTTGAAGTCGCCGTAGTCTAGTGGTAGTGTGTTGACTTATTAGACGTAAGGCCAAGGTTCAAACCCCAGGTCAGACATCAGAACGAAATATTAAAAAAAAATTATTTCTTCGGCGACTTTTTCTCAACAGATTTCTGGCAAAAACTCTGAGAGTAAATAAAAACGCCATGAAAAGTTTCTCAAAAATCTGTCGATCGGAGTCGACTTTAAACTGTAGGTCCCGCCACTCATTTATATGAGAAACTAGGCCGTAATCCTGACTAAAGGGTTGTAATGGCCAATTATGTATGTTATGTATGTATATGATGTAGTCTGCCTTCCAAAATGTATCAATACAAAGTTTGTATGCAGTTCTACTACTGTAGATCAAATTATGTAGATATGCAAAGTAGCCAAACAATGCATCAACTATAAATCCGATGCCTGATTGCTTTTTGACTGCGTTTAAAAATACACATTGACGACGTTTTTGAAATAGAACACATTGTATATATTTTGTACAGCGGCATTATGAAACACGATACTTAGTTCAAACACAAAGCAACTAACGTTTTGGAAGGCAGCCGTAGTATTCATAGCAAATCTTTATAAGAAAAATCATTGAAATTCAATTTAACAAAATATGATGGAAAACGTCACTTTACTTACCTATTCAATTGGTCTTTACAACCCTTTAAGTCCGTATTGCAATCTAGCTTCTCACACCACCCATGTTGTGAGTGTTAATTTCATCCATTAGTGGCGGGAGAAAGTCAATTCCGAACTACAGATTTTTGAGGAACATTTCATGACAATTGTATTTAACCTCAAAAGAAAACTGCTGAGAGGAAGTCACCGAAACAAATAATTTTTTTATACGTCGTTTTGTTTGAAATGTCTGAGCTAAGGGTTGGACCACCGACTATCGTCTAATAAGCCAATATACTACCTACTAAACCACGGCCGTAGTTATGTGCATTAATACTCATTAGTGAGCATTAATACTCAAATTTAGTTTTTTCTTAGGTAGTAATGATACAATTACTTGACCCCCGGATAGAATTAATTGTAGTGCTGGCTTAAGTGTGACTTTAGACCTCCGACATGTTACAGAGCATAAGTATTCCGATCGCCTTAGTTAAATTAAATATTATCTAGCCATTATACAGGAAGGCTCCACCTGGTTATCAGAGATCCAATTCATCGCTATCCTATCTATCCTATATCTATCTATTGACATTTCATAAAATGGTTTCTGTGAGAGCTGTGTGCCTGCTTTTCGCCTGGGGTGTCAATATCCTGCTTTTGCCATAAAAAGAACGGATGTTTTTGACCCCTCACTTTCGGACACCCTTGGTCATTACAACCCTTCAGTCAGGATTACTATGTGTGTTAGTTTTATACAGAACGACAGATTTTTGAGAAACTTTTCATGGCAATTTTATTAACTCTCAGAGTTTTTGCCAAAAATCTGCTGAAATGAAGTCGCCAAGGTAAATATTTTTTCATATTTCGTTTCGTTGCAGATGTCTATCCTGGGGTTTGAACCGTGGCCTCAGGACTAGTAAGCTAACACACTCCCTACTAGGCTAAGGCGACTTAGATTGTTGTAATAGCAAGATTTATTCTGGAGTAGGGTTGGTTTCTTAAATTCGAATGTTAGATCTCCAGTTGGGATGTTGAATGTGATACCTCAATTGCCCTAAATGCTGATTTCAGCGAGACCTCTGCCTTCGAGTTATTTTCATCAACCTACCTACCCTAACCCAGTATTAGAGTCGGTTGAGTGTTTCACTCTTCTTCACTAGTCACTATCAGTAGCTATTTACCAACATTAATTCGGTGTATAACGTTTCTTTTGTCTTCACTTGTATGGCAGCAATACTCGAACTTGGTTTTATCTGTTGACTTATGAGAGTGGTTTTCTGTTGCAATCGAAACACTGTGTTCATGACAGTCAATTTCGTAATTTTATATGTCGTGATGCAATTATGCCCGGTTTAAATATGAAATCTTGCAGATGTTATGTATTAAACAGAAAACTGTAAGAAAAGGTGAAAAAACTTCTTTGAAAAATTAAAAACCCTTTAACTGTAAAAGCTTTTTTTATTGTTTTTAATAAAAATTAAACGGTAAATTGGACGCCATTGTATTTGTTAACATTTTATTGTTTTTGTCACTTAAATTTTTTTTTGGTATTTTTTCTGTTTTGCTTTACGTTACCAATATTGTGTTCTTTTTTTTGTATAACACTTGAATACAAATTAAATTTTGGCATTTAAGCCGGAATCCATTAAAACTGAATTCATTTCTGATTAAATAATAAGCAAGTAAAAGAAATGCTCGCAATAATGAAAAAAAGAAAAAATAAATAAAAACAAATTAAAAACAATAAAAAAACATTTCAATTGTTAGTCACAAACAAGTTACACAAACAAAAAAAAATAAAAAATCCAATTCGTTGCCAATCTGATTAAACATCACGATGTATTCAGCAAAGATTTAACCATTTTTAATAAAATTATAGGAAAAGAATTAAAATGAGAAGAAAAAAAAACTTTAAAAAATAATTTATTTCTTGTCAACTGTTTAAGAATGTGACTTGGGTTTCAAACCATTGATTGAAAAAAAAAGAGAATTGAATAAGAAGGAACTGAAATATTCAAACATGCGCGATTATTAAGGGTTATGAATCATGCAGGAATTTTTGTTTGTTTAATTCTTTATAAAAAAAAAGAACAAAATCATGCTTTTATCGTGCTTGTTATTTATAATTTCTGCACAATGAAAAGAATCGAATAGAATTGCAAAAGAATTTGAAACTTAAGTAGAATTAAAAAAGCTCGGACATATAAAAAAGGTGTTTCCTTAAGCCTTTCCTGTCTTTGAATTTAAAGAAATCAAACTGTGTGTGCGTTATCATTGAAAATTTTATTCGTTTAAAGGACCTATTGATGGCTCCTCTAAGGTCTTTCATTAAGTGTTTCTTATCTTCAAGTTTAAAGAAAACAAAGTGTGTATGGGATATTATCGAAATTTTTTACTTCTTTGAAAAACCTATTGATGCCATTATATGTGGAGTATAACATGGTTTTTTTGGGTAGAAAGCATTCGAAATGTCCAATTTTTCATAACTCAAACACAGAAATCAAACTGAATCTGACTGATACATACAGACATACATACATAATTGGTCATTACAACCCTTTAGTCAGGAATACGACCTAGTTTCTCACACCAATTATGTTGTGTGTGTTAATTCTATACAAGAGTGGCGGGGCCTACAGTTTAAAATCTGCTCCAAACGACAGATTTTTGAGAAACTTTTCATGGCAATTTTATTTACTCTCAGAGTTTTTGCCAGAAATCTGCTGAGAGGAAGTCGTCGAAAAAATACTTTTTGTATTTGTTGTTGATGTCTGGCCTGGGAATCTAACTGATGCCATGGTTTACGTAGGTTTTGAGAACTGCTGTGGTTTGTGGCTTATTCACATACACCTGTGAGTTCAGAAAACCCACTAGTTAAAGTCTAATGGGGTCAAATCACACAATCTTGGTAGTCAGTTCACATTACCTCCACGTGAGATGATCATTCTCTCAAATCGCTTGTACCGAATATCCAATCTATCATAAGCTGTGTAACTTGTAGCGTCAATCCTGTTGAAACCATATGTCGTTGGAATCCAGATTATTCAATTCAGGCCAAAATAAATTTATAATAATCGATTTTATACTTATGTTTGACAGGTATTATCGTCAATGTAAACAAAAAAGAGATAAAGGCGCGTGCACAATAAATGTTTCCTATGAAGACATTTGTATCTTGATGGTCTCTTTATGGCGGTACAACTGATAATTTTTAGAGAACAGCAGTTCTAATTTTGTCTTTCTTTCACTTAACTGAAGAGGCTTCACGTTATCGCCATAAAAGAATAGTCTAGTGGTGTTAAGTCTCATGATCTTGGTGTGAGATTAATTGTTCGCCATACTCGTATCTCAATGGACTCATAGTGCCACATACCGTGTGGCATGTGCCTTGTCAACTGTGACCAATTTTGTGATAATTTCTTACAGGTTAAAGCCGACTCCGAACTACAGATTTTTCAGAAATTTTTCATGGCAATTTTATTTTACTCTGCGAGTTTTTGCAGAAGACTGCTGAGAGAAAGTCGCCGAAAAAATATTTTCTTCAAATTTCGTTTTGTTCGAGATGTCTGAGCTAAGGTTCGAACCATATTAGATTGCGGTGACTAGTAGAGAAACAATTTTAAATTTATGAGGGTTATTTGAATAGTATGTACATATCATTTCATCATTATTCTTTATCAAATTTCTTTTATAGACGAAACATCATGCAACAAATACGCAATCTTTATTACCTCAATATTAAAAAATTTCAGTTTTCTTTTTGAATTTAAAAAATTTAAATTCTTATTTTTTTGGGGGGGTTTTTGTCACGATCGCAGCTATATAACTGTGAGAAGTTACCCATTTATGATTTCTACTTCGTTACAACCTTTTAGTGAGGATTGTGATATGTTATTTACTCTTAGAGTTTTTGCTAGAAGTCTGCTGAGAGGAAGACGCCTAAAGAAATTTTTTTTTTTTAATATTTTGTTAAGTTCGAGATGTGTGAGCTAGGGTTTGAACCATGGGTTCGCGTCTAATAAGCCTACTAGGCTACGGCGACTACCAGAAAACCTATAAAAGATTATTTTAAACGTACGAGGGTTGTTTGCATAATATCAATCAATTCATCATTAACCTTTATGCAAGTTTTTTTTTATAGACGAGACATCTTGCAACGATGTAATCTTTAATCCTCAATATTAAAAAGTTTCACACAAAATATTTCCATCTTTAACACTATGTTCAGATATGCAGTCAATATTCGGTTTATTGAGTACAATATTTTAAGTGTTCAGACATAATAATAAACGCACTTCAGCTGCTTATTCAATATTCATTTGACAGCTGGTAAACAAAACAGCTGGTCGTTTCAAAATTTTTTTTTTTGACGTTGTTGACATTTGAGTTGTCAAATATCAACAGAAAGTATTCGGATAATTGTATTAAGCGCACTGAACATACTTATGACAGTGCTGCATTTTAAGTTTCACTCAATATTATAACAATTTGCTTATTTATTGCGCAATAATTAATTGAAACTCTATATAAAATACATACATACATAATTGGTCATTACAACCCTTCAGTCAGGATTACGACCTAGTTTCTCACACCACTTATGTTGTGTATGTTAAATTTTATACATGAGTGGCGGGAACTACAGTTTAAAGTCGACTCCGAACGACATATTTTTTTGAGAAAGTTTTCATGGCAATATTTACTCTAAGAATTTTTGCCAGAAATCTGCTGAGAGGAAGTCGCCGAAGAAATATTTTTTCATATTTCGTTCGAAATGTCTGACCTGGGGTTTGAAATATTATTCCATTCATATAGCTGCCGTGGCTACCGATTGGTTTTAAAAAATGTGGTGCAATCAGCTTAAAAATAATTTATTTTGCACAAACCTCGTATGCGCTATTAAAGCTTTTAAATTTGATCATTTCCATTGCCAATTGCTTAAAATTTATTAAAATTCTATTGAATTACTTTTAAGGAATTTTAATGGCCAAGTATTCTTGCCATGAAATATATACGTATGTATGTAGGTATGTATGTGTTTGTAATTTTGTTTAAAAATAAATCTTTATTTAACAATTCTTTAGATGTCAAGCTGCTGCTGCTGCTGTTTTTTTATTGAAAATTCTTTCTCAAGTCATAAATCTCAATTCTATTTGGTAATCTATTTGGAATTCTCGAACAGAAAAACCAAAGAAAACCTTGAGTTAAATTTCATTATAAAATGCATTTGTTAATTAAATTTTTTCTTGTTGTACTTTAAATAATACAAAAACAAAAAAAAAAATACAACAAAAATTATGATGCAATTCAATCAATCGTTTTTATGTCAAATAAAGTCAATTTAAATTTCTGTTGACTTAACAAATTATTGGCAGAAATTATATTTTTACAAGCGCAGTGCGGTAGCTGTTCCATTCCATTTGAAGTCATAAAAGAGAGACAGACAGAATTGAAAACGTTCTTCTTTTTAATGTTGTGTGCTCTCTCTGACTATCGGTTTGGTATCATTTCAATTTTCAATTGATAATACCGTTCTCAACAATAACAATAAAGTGGAAAAAAGAGAAAAAAATTGCCGATTGTGGAAAATTAAAGGCTTAAAATAAGCGAATGAATAGTTTTTTATTCCTTCTTTTTTATTTGTTGTACAGGGTGGTGCATGCTTGGAGTTTCTTTTTTATATCTTTTTATAAATCACTGCAGGGTTTTCCAAGCAGAGGCCATTTTGGCAATTCTGAAAGCGGCTTAATACTTGTTAAGTGGCGGCATTTTCCATGAAAATCTCTTGTTTTACTCGAATAGCCAGGCTACGATTAAGTCTCTAACGAACTAAGTTTCAACGTCCGTTCTAGTCCATGATTATTCAAAGGTAACTCTTATATGGGTTCCGGGACACAGGGATAACGTTTGAAATTGCATTGCTAATGGGCTAGCCGAGGCCGGTGCGTAGCTTGCAATACTCGACATGCTACAAGGCATAGATTGGATATTGTCTCTGAAGTCGCCGTAGTCTAGTAGGTAGTTTGTTGGCTTATTAGACGTAAAGCCAGGGTTCGAGCCCCAGGCCAGACATTAAGACAAAATACAAAAAGTATTTTTTCGGCGACTTCCTCTCAGCAGATTTCTGGCAAAAACTCTGAGAGTAAATAAAAAATTGCCATGAAAAAGTTTCTCAAAAATCTGTCGTTCGGAGTCGACTTTAAACTGTAGGTCCCACCACTCATGTATAAAATTAACACACACAACATAAGTGGTGTGAGAAACTAAGACGTTGTACAATGGATCAATTCGACCTCCGGGTACTGTACTTGTCTTAACCTAACCCAACCTAACCTAACCTAACCTAATACTTATTAAGTGGCGGCATTTTCCATGAAAATCTCTTAATTCACTCGGATAGCCAGGCTACGATTAAGTCTCTAACGAACTAAGTTTCAACGTCCATGATCATTCAAAGGTAACTCTTATATGGGTCGTGGGACACAGGGCCGGTACGAAGCTGGCAATATTCGACATGCTACAAGGCATAGATATCTCATTGCTTCTGTTAGTTTGGTTAGTTTCGGTTAGTTTGTCCACTCGTTTTAAGAGGAGGCTTAATTTCGTTGCCAGCAGGAAGGTACGTGCTGCACTCGTATACATACACAAGAAGAGGACTGGCTCACTTTTGTCCATAAATCTTATGGCCAACCATCGTACAATGTCGATTCTTACGGCCCCCTGTTCTTTTGGTAGGCTTGCCGAAATACTAACCATTACAAGGAATGACTTCTGCACGAGCTATGGTTCTGAGAAGAAGAAAGTGACTTTTTTCACCTCATGTGTTAGACAGTTTCACTCTTGTCATGAAGAGATGCAGGTTTCTGATCTCTCATTTTGCTGTAATAGCAAGATTTATTTTTGACTCGGGAGGGTTTTCTCTAAAATTAATTGTGATATAACAATAGGCCTAAATGCTGGCTTAAGTGAGACCTCTTCCTTTGGGGGGGGGGAGTGGTTTCTCACCTAACCTAACCTATTTTTATTAAAATTTCCTTTTGGGAAGTAAGCAGTGCACAATTTACTAAACTTAGTTCAATTTTACTGCAGTGCTACATAAAAATAATTATAATTCTCCCCCAAATTATCACTACAGTAGATTTTTTAACTGGTTAGTTGGAAAAATCTTGGTTAACTTATGTTCTCCAACGGTTTTGTCACTACATAGTGGTTCTCAGTATAATTTGCAAAGGCAAAAGTGTGGCCGTATAACTTTATTGTCATGCCGAATAGAAAACTGGTTTTCTATTTACCATCCTGTGGCATCTTAGCGGGACTTTAGCTATAGCAACGCCAGGTACAAATGCATCGTACTATTGCAGATATTTAGATTGAATATGGATTTCAAGTAGTCAGCCAATAATTTTCATTATTCATAATTTTCATTTCAAAACTCATGTCTGTTCACTTATTGGTTGGGTTACGTTAGCGGGTAGCTTACATGCAAGTTCACTCGGTGGCCCATATGGCCAATTGTGTTATCCAGCGTGAAGTAAGCCCCCTTGTCACTATCCGTTAGTGGTGGTTTTGAACCACCCCGAGCACCGAATGAAATGGGTCAATTCCCTTAGTGACACGTTAGAGATATGATGCTCAGATCTTCAAACATTCTGTCACCCGAAACTCTGTCAAGTGCAGACCACTCACATTAAAGGTGTTGTATCGATTTTATTTCTTCCACATTCTGGCAGCTTTTGCAGTAATCCTGTTGGGACAGACCGAGCTTATCAGCTAAACCGCCAATAGTTGAGGGGCGCATTAGAATTCCTTTCATAGTGCGAACCGTTCTCTTGTCGAACTTAAGTAGTTTCTTGGTTTTTCTGCTGTCCACTGCTGGATACAGCAGTTTTGAATTTAGTCAACCAGCTATGTTGGACCATCCATGGCTTTTTGAATTCTACGCTGCTTTTTCCAGTTTGAAAAAGTATTTTTGTAGGGGTGCATGTATACCCTCTATAGCCTCCTCCTCACACATCTTTCATCCATTTCGTACCAGTTCGTCCGCCTATTTGTTTCCCTCTAAACCACAGTGGCCCAGGACATAGTAGAGGCTGTTGTTAGAGAGTCCGTGCAACTTCTGACGCCCTTTGATTTGACAAGATGCGATCCCAGAGCTTTTATTGGTGTTCGACTGTCTACACATATAATCCAATTCGAAGAAGGTAAATCCCCAATTTCAATCATACGAGCAGCTTATTCAATAGCAAAAATTTCTGCCTGAAATACTCTGGCCTGGTTTGGTTATCTGCATCACCCGTTCAGTGCCAATTTATCGGAATAGACCCCAGGTCCAGTTCCACATTCCACTTTTGAGCCATCGGTGCAGATCGTTATATCACCGTCACCGTGGTTGAATGTGAATTTTGTATATTCGTCCTAATCCAGGACTTTATTTGTGGATTCTTTTTGATGTCAACGATGTTTATATTGTAATAATCGTACTTTTTACAAAAGCAGCATATGTACGGTACATAACTGAAGGTTGGCGGGAATATATTAGAATAACTTATCAGTTTGTGCGGATGTTTAGATTTCTATGAGCAACTTGAAAAAGATATTCGAACTAGAAGGACAGTGTATTTTATGCCATTGTATATGTATATTTTCTGTTTTTAATCCTGTTGCTATTAAATCCGTATTAAAAACAATTATTGTAGCATAATATTTTTATGCTGATGCCACACAAATACATTCTCAAATATTCACCAATTAAAAAAAAGAAAATCCCTCACATGCACACACACAATCTCACATTGACTCACATTGACTCCTATTTTTCAGAAGTATAATCATATAACCGTAGACATATTCAATATAAATAACCACCACCATCATATTCATAGGTCTTGCCTTCATTGTGCTACGACTGCAGAGATGATTTCAATGATTTGTTGTTGGTCGTTTTTTAATATTCAACTGCTTTCTAGAGAGAAAAACAAAATGAATAAAATTTCTATGCTTAAAAAAAATGATGGCTTGAAAAAGAAAAAAAAAATATAACAGGGAAAATACTATGTTTTGTACAAATTTCAGATCATTCATGTGTAAAATAAAGTAGCAAACTTTAGTTCATCGCTTGTATATACAAAAAAAGAAAATAATTCTGAAAACAATTATGATTATTTACAAAAAAGACAGTGTATAGTATAGTATTACAGTACATCAAACCCAATAATATGGTGCAGTGCACTACAATTTCGTCAGAATAAAATCTTAGAATCACCATTAAAAGCTTTAATATCGTATCAAACAAGCCCATCCATTTGGGTTTAATTCGTAATTCTATAACAAGAACATGTAATTGATTTAAAGACTTATAAAATCCTCAATAAGTTCTATAGGGAGGGTCATTTAAAAGTTTAAATTTAAAAATGTAATCAAACAAAAATGATTTGAAATTTTGCCAAATTTATTTCTTTGCTGTTAGAAATGAAATATTACACACATATTACAACCCTTCAATCAGGATGACGACCTTGTTTCTCACACCATTCATATTGTGTGTTTCAATTTTATACATGAGTGGATCTACAATTCTAAGTCGACGCCGAACGACAGATTTTTGAGAAACTTTTTCATGGCAATTTTATTTACTCGCAGAGTTTTTGCCTGAAATCTGCTGAGAGGAAGTCGCCGAAGAAATATTTTTTCATATTTCGTTTGAAATGTCTGATCTGGGGTTTGAAGCGTGGCCTTACGTCTCGTAAGCCAACACACTACCTACTAGATTACGGCGACTCTATTATGAAATGTTATTCCATTCATATGCTGCCGTGGCTGGCCTCACAGTGCCTGATTCGATCGGACCAATTTTCGTGAATTTTTTCGAGTGTATGGGGTCGTATCTCAGAATAGGCGTCTCGAGTGTGGGCACTCAAATGCTCAATTGTCTCTTGTTTGTCGTCATAACATTTTTCTTTAACGGCTCCCCACAATAAATAGTCCGACGATATTCATCGCAGCTTCTTGGCGGCCAATTGACATCACCATTTCGGATAATTAAATGGCCATCAAACGTTTGACGCATTAAATCGATTGTGGCATGAGATGTGTGGCAAGTTGCACCATCCTGCTGAAACCAAACATCGTCGAAGAGCGGATACAAAAAAATCGGTTATCATGATGCGATAGGTGACTCAATTGACATATCATGGGCAAATGATACCGCCGCTCCACAAGCCCTACCAAGTAGTCACTCGTAATGGGTGCATTGGCTTCTGTAAGACCACGTGTGGGTTTTCTGAGCCCCAAATACGGCAGTTTTGCTATAAACGTACTCACCAAGGTGAAAGTGAGCTTCATCCGAAAAGTTGAATTTTTTTTTTTTTTTTTGGTAAAATCGACATCGTCGTTTTTTCTCGTTGAGCCAATAAAATCCAACGTTGCTCAATCGTAAATCCATTCATTACGTTCAGTGGAGATAATATATTAAATTTGTGACAGAGTAGAATAAATATTGCCAGATTAGAAATAACCGATGGTTCAAATTTAAACTGATAGATGTCCCACCCTATTATTCCTTTGGTACAAAAAGGCTTATTAAAAAAATGTGAATATTTAGAGTTCCCAATGAATTCAAAATGCCACAAAACTTATTTCAATTAACAATCATTTAAACAATAAAAACACATGTTTTATTCATATTTTTATATTTTTTTTTTGTGGCTACGAATATCTGCAGCAATTTGTTGCATTTACATTATTGCCGTTTTTATTTATGCTGCATATTTAATTTTTTTTGCTGCATATTGTACTTGAACGTTTTTTTTTTTATTCTAAAAATGCCTCAACAATATATGTAAGTAAGAAGTGTAATAAAATAATCCACAATGAAGTAATTTTAATAAGCACAGGGCAACCGTACAACATTTCAAGCCATGTACAAATTTAATTTTTTTTTATATTAATTAGGGATAAAGTCATAAGAAATATCGTAAAAGCAAAATTATTTTATAGCGCATTTATCATGGCATGAAAGCGGCATAATTCATGTTGAGTTACGGGCTTATCCCCGCAAATTTCTTGGAAAGCCGAGATGCGATTAAGTCCTTAATGAACATAGGTTCAACATCCGCCCTAGTCCATGATCCTTCAAAGGCAACTTTTATATGGTTTCTGGAACATTGGGATATCGTTGGAAATTGAATTTCTTATGAGCTGGCCAGAGTCGGTACTGAGCTTGTAATCTCCGAAATGTTACATGGCAGTCCAATTGTTTCAGCTAATTTGGATATTCTCGACACTTATTACAGGGCAGCTCTACCTCGTTGGTAGTAAAAGAGTGCGTGCAATATTGCCTGACTCTGCTGGACATTTATAAGTAAGAAGAGGACAGACTCACTTTTGTCTTTAAGTCACATGACCATCCATCGCACAATTGCGATTTTTATTGTCTTTTTGGTAGGTATGCTGAAAGGTTCTGCAATTCAGTCCTATATATTGTCCTAAGTGCGATTTCTTCCTTTTAGGGGGGTCCGCCAACTTACCTAATCTAACTAGTATTTTAAATCCTAATTTTTTAGGAGACCTTAATTCAAGAGCATCCAATGCATTTCGAAACCAACATCTGTTGGTCTGAATTAGATGATCTGGATACCAATTGGATGATTCCATGTGCCACACAACACATGCCATGTGGGATATTCTGCACTAGTGATTTGAGGGAATGGTCATCTCAGATGAAGATGCGGTGAACTGGTTGCAAATACCTTGCGATTCGACCTCGTTAGACTTTTGTTGTGAGGATTATCTTAAGTCGCAGGTATTTGCGAATAAGCCACAAACCGCAAAGGTCCCTAAAGCTAACATAACCCATGCCATCGGTATGATGAAGGTGCGGTATCGATACAAAATACCTTTTAGACACGGTGTGTCATTATATACTGGGTGCTCAAGAATCTGTCATCGCAGGTTTCCAACAGAGGAATAATCACAAAGAAAATATTTTGTAGTCTCCTTTTCCTTTTTTTGTCATTACAGCTGCTGCAGTAGTTGTTATTAGGTATTACCAGCCGCTTGGCCTTAACAAGTGTTTTAGCTTTGTTACCTTAAACGTCCGCACGTCCAGGAACCCATATGCGAGTAATCAGGTTCAAAGGTTCAGATTGTCAGTCCAGCTTTGTCAACCAATTAATAAAGTAGGATATAAAAAAAAAGTGTGATGCATTGGTACCAAGCTACATACATACATAATTGGTCATTACAACCCTTCAGTCAGGATTACAGCCTAGTTTCTCACACCACTTATATTGTGTGTGTTAATTTTTATACATGAGTGGCGGGACCTACAGTTTAAAGTCGACTCCGAACGACAGATTTTTGAGAAACTTTTCATGGCAATTTTATTTTCTCTCAGATTTTTTGAAATCTGCTGAGGAGTCGTCGAAAAATAAATACTTTTTTGTATTTTGTTTTAATGTCTGGCATGGTGCAACCCTGGCTTTACGTCTAATAAGTTAACACACTACCTACTAGACTACGGCGACTTCAAGGTTCAGATTGCTATTCCATCTTTGTCAACCAATTGCATAAATTAGGATATAAAAAGGATTTTGATGCATGGGTTTCAGGACATGTAGAATAGCCAGTACGTATACAGGGACAAGAAGAGAGAGAGAGAGAGAAAAAGGATAATGACGGAGACAAGAAAATGAAAAAGAAAAGAGGCAGGGAAGAGAGGATATAGGAACGGAGGAAAAAATATGAACCACAAACACACGAGAGAACTTATATATACCCTTAATTCCCTAATTCCTCAAACAAAACATATCTTGAATCGAATTGCCATCGAATTAGTACTGAATTGCATCAATATCGTCAGCATTAAGCAGATGACGGCAGAACGAAGACGAAGAGTACGTCACTTACAATTACATACGTATAGTGCAAACAGTAGTAGTTGAAGTGCAGTGAGCTGTGGTAGTTTACGATCAGATAGGTATTGCTATGAGTGTAAGGACCTAATCACACGAGAACAATTTTTAGTTGCATAATTTTTGTTCTTTTCAAATCACACGGGATGAATATTAGTTTGGCACACAATATGTATTAGTGTTTTTGCATTCATTTGATATTTGGCTGATTTTTAAAAATGTACATGTATTAGTTTTGTGCTCCTAATGCGGGGTTGTAGCCGGTTGGAACTTTACGCCACCAAAAAACCACTCCCTTCACCTCTCTTTCCTATAAACTATCATTTTACGCCAGCAAAATTGTTCTCGTGTGACTAGAGCCTAAAGGATTTAACTGCTATAGGATGCTATCCTACGTCTAAACTTTTATTACAGGAATTTAAAGTTCCTGGCGTCATAGTCTGGTAGGTAATTAGTTCGCTTATTAGAATGAACGTCCGAGTGCCGAGAAATATGAGGAAAATATTCCTTTCGGCGACTTCTGCTCAACAGTCTTCTGGTAAAAACTATGAACTGTTGGCAACGCCACGCATGAATAAAGTTAACCCACATAACATGGGTGGTGTGAGTAGCTAGGTTGTAATCCTGACTAATGAGCTGTAATGCCCAATTAAATAAGCTTACGAGGGCATTCTAACTAGGATTTGCTACAGTAAATCAATCATTAGTTTCACTAGTTTATGTAACTGAAACAAACCACGTTTATTTTAAATTTTCATGTTCAAAACACTACAATTCTGATAATTTTTTGGTAATCTCCTACTACTTATTTATAATTATATAGAGAGTGCAATATTCTATAGCAATAGAGCAAGTACTTGTAAAACAAAAACAAAAAATTGCCGTAATGATTATAATTGTTTTTGCATTCTCTGCTTTTAAATGATTGTTATGGTTACCATAGTTTCAAATTTTCAAAATATTATTATGAACTTGAGTATAATTCGTGATAATGTTAATGAGGGGCGAGGATGGTTGCTGATGCTTATGTTCATAGTTGTTCTTAGAATTTCGTTAGTCCATCTTATTTTTTTTATATTTTTTCTCATTTACAATTTTCAATTTGCAAGTGAATGGCTGTGGGCGTATTAATGCCTTGTTTATTTGATAACTTTTTTCTTATACAAATTAACACTTATATTTGTTTATGTGTATGTATGTGTCTGTTAATATTTTCTTCCAATTAAAAATCTAATTAAACTTTTTTAATGTTTTTTATGTTTTTTGTTCTCTTTCTAGGTAAGTTTTCCAAAGAGGATTATGCTAAAAATATTAAAGTTAAATTGAATCTAATGATGAAATAATTACAAAAAACAATGTAGCAGGTGATGTATAAGACATATTTATTTATTTATGATCCTCGAAAGCTAAATCGGCTTAACTGAAATGAAAATGAAAGATTTTTTAACAGCTTGCATCGAATTATTATTTGAACAGATTAAACATATTTTGTACATGGTATCTATTGAGTTGTTCTTAACATCGAGTACACCGATAGTCTAGTTGATAGTGTGCTAAACTTCAAGTGCCGAGACTGTGGATTTGATTCCCATCACTTAACTCTGAGTGTTTGTCTGATCTTCTGATTAGTTGTCTGGCAAAAAATGTGATTAATCACAACAAAAAAAAAAAAAAAAAAAAAAGGAAGTGAGAATTATTACTAAAAAGCAATTATCGTTAAAAAAAATTTCTCAGTCTACTTCTCTTTTTCTTCTCATATAAACTACCTTTCCTGTATTCCAACACAATGCACAGCTTGAATAGGGACTATCTCCCATTTGTTGGTCTCAAAAAAAAATAATTCTGTTGCATCTACTGCGTGCGGGGCTTCTATCCATAGAAGACGGGGTCTTTCTCATTTTGATTCTTCCGATATAGCAAATTTCGTGTTCTATGTTATTAAGTAGAACTATGTTATTCAGTGGTCTCGCTGAGTACCTGATTTTCTCTCTTTCATTCAAACGACATGAGAGTTGTATGTTCTTATGCTGAATTATGTCTATGCTCCACGGTCATATCAATCGTTGACAGAATTTCACAGTGTAACAAGAGTCGTGTTCTATGTTGATAACCACTGAGTATCTGTCTCAGTGTATCATGTCCATTGCACGTTCTTCTGCTAAATTATGTCCATGTGCCTAAGGAGCAGGATCATTAAATATATGGTTATCGGGCGTACTTCAGACCTCCCATATATGCCACACATCTATACTTGTAGAATTCCTGTAATTTGTTTTGCTCTCAGTTGCTCTCTGCCAAACATTTCTTGGTAATGATTTCAGGTCGCTGATATTTGCAAGGAACTGGATATATTTGCGCATTAATATGATGAGCACCTCTAGCCGATAGTTTTTCATGACGAAGTAAAACGTTTTAGTAGAAGTAGCGAATTGGAACACCTTATCTGAAACCGCTTACAGCATTGCAGGGTTCGGTGAGGTTATTTTCTATTTCGACAGAGCTATAGCAGTAGTTTCGCAATATTTTTCACTGTATTTTTTGCTTAGCTGGATATCGAGCTCGAACTCTGCTTCCAGCTATAATCTGCAAGTAAGCCTATGTATTCCATAAGCTTTAACATCTCAGTGAACAAAATATTAACACCAATGTTAACGTCGTCATAATGGGATGAGGTATAACAACTTGTTTCCAATGATGGAATTGACGATGTCATCGACTCGTAACAGATTAGAGAAGTATTGTCTACTTAGATAAATCATTTTTGCGAGTACATGCATCTGTAATCAGGTTACCTTCTGCACTTTTGTAGAAAAATATTCCCGGCTTGAAACCCTATGATCTGACGCTTGATCTTTTTGTAAAATTTGTGGAGAGAACAGTAACGTTTTCTCATAGGCGACGTTTGTTGCTGTGATGGCCTGACAATCCGCGTCGTACCATTGGTTTAGTTACATGTGCCTTCTAAATCAAGAATTGTTGCCACAATAGTACATAAGAAGTGAGAGAGGTTGGAAAGTGAACTGGTGATCACAGCTTCTTGACGTATATTTTTTCTACGCAGACCTAGATAGTTACAAAGTGCATTCATATCTTAGCCGAAGCAATTGTCGAAGCCAATGTACACATCTAGTATTTAGTCCAGGGCTAAAGCTCTCCACGGAGCTGTAAGCACGAAGAGAAACAATGCGTCTACCAATGATGCAGCCTCATGATAAGCATACTATGGATTTCATTGACGTACGTGAGTGCCAAAGTCATGCATTTGGGCATGACTTCCCTCTAAATTAGGCGTCAGAGACTATCAAAACTTCTTTATGAAAATATTTAAGAACCACAACCACCAAGTTGCTCCCTCAAGGTAGCCGGACAGCTTCGAGTCTCTGGGGCTCCCGACACCCATGGTACCAGATATACGCCTCTGGTCTAACTTCGCAGTCCAGTCTTCTACCACTTGAACCCCAAACAGTTCGGGACTGGTGACCCTACAAAGAAGGGTCGTACAAACAAACACAGTGAGAGAACACTACGCAGCAACGATGATAGCCGTGCTCATCACAGAGGACCGGGCATATCTAGCATGTTGGAAGCGTGCCTACCAAATGTGAATCGATCGGCAGATACCCAAGTGGCTTTGTCGATCACGAGATGCTAAAGCATGTTGCTTGCCGCGACGAAACTAACCAGCATAGGGCGTACTAGTTAAGCGCACGTTATAATATTGATTAAAACTTGAAATACAGCACTGTCATAAGTACGTTCAGTGAGAATATTACAATTTACCGAACACTTTCTATTGATATTTGACAACTCAAATATCAACAACGAACAAAACAAAAACAATGTTGTTGTTGTTGCTGTTTTGTTTACCATCTGTCAAATATATATTGAATAAGCAGCTGAACTGCGTATATTGTTATGTCTAAACACCGAATATTGACTCAATAAAAGTGCATGTCTGAACATAGTATAAAGCTTAGGGTAGAAGTTATCTCAAATTTCATCGTATTTTTTCCGTCAGAGCGTGATCCTAAAGTACTGCGAACTACAAAGCATTACAAAATTTCGTTCACATAGGTGAAACCAAAAAACAAGACGGCGAATTCCCTTACTAACCATGAACACGTATTAAAATTGGCATCTTTCCACGTAGGTGGTCTTTATTCCCCACCCATCATAAGACTTTCTGACCTTTAATACGAGTTATTTGGATACTTATCAGTTGAAGTCGCCGTAGTCTGTATGGTGTGTTGGCTTATTAGACGAAAGGCCAAGGTTCAAACCCCAGGTCAAAAAAAATATTTCTTCGGCGACTTCCTCTAAGCAGATTTCTGGCAAAAACTCTGAGAGTAAATAAAATTGCCATGAAAAGTTTCTTAAAAAATCTGTCATTCAGAGTCGACTTTAAACCGTAGGTCCCGCCACTCATGTATAAAATTAACACACACAATATGAGTGGTGTGAGAAACTAGGTTGTAATCTTGACTGCAGAGATGTAATGACCAATTATGTATGTAATTATATATGTATGTAGTCAGTTGGTATCCGTTTGGCTTTTGGATCTGTATGTGGCTTTATGAAATTCATTCCATATTTCAGAATAAAATCCAAAAATATTTGTTAAACAGCTATAAAAACTCTTTTCATTTGAATTTGAATTTCTATTCAAAAGCATTTAAACATTTTCAATTTTCTAAAACTTGTTTTTGAAAAACCGTTCACTAAATCATGTTAGTGAACTGTTGCCAACAAAGATGCAACAGCATTTGCAGCATGTTGTTAATTTTGGCCACATTATACTAACAGGATTTATTTCTTTTTATATTGTTGCTGCTACAATTTAAAACCACCTCCTCCTATAAGCGAAAGTTGTAATGGAAATAAATTATTGAGAAAACAAAACAAAAATAAAAGAAAAAATTGCAAAAAATAATCTTCAAACGGATGTTTTGAATTTAATAAACATAGCAGCGTGGTGGCAATGTGGAAACTTAAGCCAAATTAATAATGAATTTGTGGCAAATTTGATTGCAGACGATTTATTAAAATTCACACTAAAAAAAAAATTGTGAAACAAACATGTCTTGTTATTAACACTTTAGCGAAAACAAATCCAATTACTGCCAGCAGATGACGGTTGATATTTGTCATTGAGTTTGAAATTTATTGTTTCGTTATATTTTTCATTTCAAAATTTGCTTAAAACTTGGCTTTATTATTAGTTGACCGTTATTTTCTGAAAAATAAATAATTATTGCCGTTCAACAAACCGTTGTTAATCATGAGATGATTTTAAATCCATGGCTTGCAATTGACACTAAAACATCTTTAATACTATAATGCAAGTCAAATGCAATACATTTTCTTTTTTAAATATGACGTTTTCCATTGAAAAAGTAAGAAAAACAACCAGACTCTACATTTTTTATTGTTGGTAGAGTAAAACCTATTTAATCCCAATTTTATGACCACTTCAGTGTGCTGAATCACTAAATCTCAGCACAACAGTTTTGTATTGTTTTAAAATCTTTGTTTTTGTATCAGCTTTTGTTTCATTTTCATTCTGTTTTTTATTTTTTGTTGTAGTTGATATTGTTTCACTCCTGTGTTGTTTTTGTATTATATTTTACAAACTTGACTCTAGCAAATCTTTGGAAAAAGAAAAAAAATGCAAGAATTTAAATTTTTGCACGCTACTGTCAGAATATGTAACATTTTACTTTTGCCTGGAGGGCAAAGCTGCTGTTAGATCTAAGTAAAGCGATACAATTTCCTATTATGCTGGTATTAATACAAATATACATATGCACATAATTGGCCATTACAACCCTTCAGTCAGGATTACGGCCTAGCTTCTCACACCACTTATGTTGTGTGTGTTAATTTTATACATGAGTGGCGGGGCCTACAGTTTAAAGTCGACTCCGAACGACAGATTTTTTGAGAAACTTTTCATGGCAATTTTATTTATTCTCAGAGTTTTTGCCAGAAATCTGCTGAGAGGCAGTCGCCGGAGAAATATTTTTTCATCTTTCGTTTTTTGAAATATCTGGGCTAAGGTTTGAACCATGGCCTCATGTCTAATAAGCCAACATACTACCTAATAAACTGCAGCTAGACAATACCCTGAAAAGATACAAGCTGTGGAGTGTGAAGAAATGTTTTGAAACGTAAAAGGGAGGATAGAAAGCAGCTGAGATTCTTTTCAAACTTCTCTAAACTTTTGTTGGGTAATTAAAATTATTTGGTATTTTAATTGATGCATCAGATTATCCAGGAATAACCTGAGTTTAGTAACCATACGTTTGACAGATCACTGAAAGTATACTTGTTTAGATCGATTGGGGAGCGCCTCAAATTCAATGTATAGATTCTGTAACGGTGAAAATAAATCACCAGAACACATTTTGGAATCTATGAAGTATTAATGCATATCAGGTTCAAGACAGGGAATTGTCCTTATGAAACAGACATTTACTGCACCATGTCAATTCAAAATGTAATCAACATCAGTGTCCTAAGAAAAAAAGTTTTATGATTCCTTGATATTGGGATATTGTGGCACACGTTGCTTAATTGGTTCTACCGTTTAACATCGGCTCCGAACGACAGATTTAAGATAATTTTTACGGCAATTTTATTTATTCTCAGAGTTTGTGCCAGAAATCTGCTGAGCGGAAGTCGCCTTAATAAATATTTTTTCATATTTATTCCAAGCATTCCAATTCTCCTGGAGGGTTCGCCAATACACCAGTATCTCTTTATAATTACTAGGACCTTGGCAGATGTCCTCTGATCAGGGTTAACTTAAATTTTGTTCTGAGCAAGTGTAAGTAGGGCTTGTAAGAGATCATTACTTTGCTATTCTGCAGAGGTATGCCAATCTCAGGTATAAACTCTATTAAATTTTCTGTTGTAACTACCTTTGCAAATGCGTCAGCTTTTTTGTTAACTTTATTGTGCTAGTGTAGAGGTGCCCTCATGAGGATAACTGTTAAATGTGTCGCTATGTTCTCCAGAAACACTCGGAATTCTTGGACAATTTGAGATGAAGTGTCTACACTCTACAGTGTCGCTTTACTGTCAGCAAATATGTGTATATCTCCATCCGATATGCTCTAATGCTATAAATACTATAAACGCAACGCAGCAAACACAGCAATCTCTCAAAAATAGAAGACATGGGTGCATGCTATAAACACAATAAACGCAACGCGGCAAACACAGCATTCTCTCAATAATAGAAGACATGGGTGCATATGAAAATTATAATTTTAAAGGCAACGCGACAACAAGAAAATTGTTGTTGACAATTGCTGTGTTTGCTGCGTTGCGTTTATTCTGTTCATAGCATGATTCCGGATTCTCACAGTGGCAGTCTGTATAGACTGAATAGCTCCAGAGTAATCGGGTATTACATACATACATACATAATTGGTCATTACAACCCTTCAGACAGAATTACGACCTAGTTTCTCACACCACTTATGTTGTGTGCGTTAATTTTATACATGTGTGGCTGGACCTACATTTTAAAGTCGACTCTGATCGAAAGATTTTTGAGAAACTTTTCATGGCAATTTTATTTGCTCTCTCTCTAATAAGCCAACACACTACCTACACGACTCGGGTAGTACAAGGTACAATCTTGTCGCTGTCGCGTGATATAAATTCGTTTGCGAGTATTTCTAGTAATGGAATATATCCGACATTTTCGTTGTAAAACCAAGATTGAAAGCGGGGTCGGATATCATGAAGTCAAATATAGCTAAGGCTTTAGTATCACCATAGCTTCAATTCCTGTATGTATGTATGTATGAAATCGCGGCCACGCAGAACTGATTTGTTTTGATTACAGAGCCGTACATCTGGGATACATTTTTTCATTTTCAATTCCTGTATGCTCTTAAGGCGCTCAGTCTCACTGCTCACACTGAACAGTCTCACTGTTCACAGAAATTTGTTTCTCAGTCACTGTTTACGGCAACATGTCTGTTGTTAACCATTGAAGGAGAGTAAATAATGCCTTAGATTATGTAGTGCTAAGATCACTTGTTATCACGGTTGTCAGCATTTTTGCAATACGCTCAAAACGGGCTTGATGATTTCTTTTTCCAAAATTTGATCATTAAACCGCGGCCACGCAGAACAGATTTGTTTTGATTACAGAACCGCACAGCTAGGATACATTTTTCATCTTCAATTCCTGTATGCTCTTAAGGCGCTCAGTCTCACTGCCACGTTTACAGCCATTTGTTTCTCAGTCACTGGTTACGGCAATATGTCTGTTGTTAGCCAGTGAGAGCTAAGAGCACCTGTTATCACGGTCATCAGCATTTTTGTAATACGCTCAAAACGTGTTTGATGATTTCTTTTTCCAAACTTGATCATTAAACCGCTGCCACGCAAAACAGATTTGTTTTGATTACAGAGCCGTACATTTAGGATACATCTTTTGGGTTGAAACCCCAGTATTGTTATTCCAGTTTGGTTTGTTGCCCAATATGATTTCAAAATATTTGATGCTATTGTATATACTGAGAGCTACACCATATCTCCTAATGGGCATTACTCTGTCTGCCTTAATTACCTTAACACCCATTCGACGTATTATTCAAATTGACTTAGATTAGACTATTAAGCCATCCTTTTATTATTGTGTGCAATAAGCCAGCATCTATGATTCTGTAGAACAACATTTTAAATCTGAATTACAATCCTGAGTAAAATTTAAAATTTTTGCATTTTAAATTGTTAAAGATTTGTTTTGTTTTTGTTGTTGGTCTAGAAAATGTCATGGTGTCAGACACACATTTTAATAGCCGAGACAAGGCGAAACTGTATGAAACTGTAATCAGAGGGGGGGCCAAACATACAGCGACTAGAATATCGTTGATGCTGGACAACAGCACAATATTTTTTCGCACATTTTTCATTTTGTGTTGTTGTTTTTTTTATTGTATTCTAAAATAAGTCAGTTTTTCTGTTCGGGTTTTAGCTGAATGTATTGTATTTTCTCTCTGTTATATGAATACAATCTAGTGGAATCTGGTACGTATGCCGTAAACTGGCGTTATATTTAGTTTATGTTGTATTCATTGTTACAATTACGCTTAAGGGTTTATGTTGCAAGTATGTTGCTGTAGCTATTGTTGCTATTGCTATACTATTATTGTATGTTACTCTGTTGCTCATTTAAAATCTTTTATTTCTTTTCTTTTTCTATTGTTTCTTGTCGTCGAGACAAGAGTAAACGTTTTGGGTGAGAGTATGTTGGCTGCTGTTAAGCGGCCGCACATTAAACTGCCTTTTTAGAAATCATATTTTTAAACAGTGTTTGCTTAACAAACTCATATGTAAAGTTTGATTTAGATTTCTGCACTTTTCACTACAGAATTACATACAAAACATTACTAACATATGCATAGAATTTAATAAGACAGTTTCAGGTGTGGCCATACTGCTTCATAATGTTTGCTTTAGTTTTAACTCTTTTTTCCTGTTCGTTTTTTCTTCTTTGTTTTGTTCTCTTGTGATTATTTTAAATGTCATATTTAACATGAAACACAGTGCAAATCGTGTGCACTGCTTGAAATACAGACAACGCCTTTCTTTAGTTGAATGCTAAATGCAGTCTATTGTGTCTTGGTTTTCGTAATGATTTATATTCGTATAATTTTTGAAGGCAACACCAACTGAACTTAAAAATTAAATTAAAATCACTGTTACTTGCTAGGAGCCAACCAAAGTTGCTTAAAAAAGCTTGAAATTTTTATTCTCATACACTTTAAATTGCTATTGAATAATAGAATAAACGATTTAATATGTAATTTAAAATATATGTACATATATCGGTATCACGTTACACTTATTAAATATTAATCATACGTCTGGGTATAGTCTAAGGAAATGCTTGTATTCGAATTTATCATACGCTTCACTGGCCAAAAGGCATTTAGTTTTACGTACATATAGAGACTAAGGAGGAGTATAGGCTTTTAATAAATAATTTACAACATAATTACCTATATAAGGATGCTATGGTTAAGGCCAATGAATAGGATTTTAATTGTATGCATATGAATACATGTATGTTTTAAATTTTAAATTAATATTCACAAGCTATAACATATTTAGTCATGTAAATAAGATTTACTTATAAAATAAACTTAAATATAATTTCTATAAATTTTAATTAAGGGGTTCTTATTCTCTACAAGTAATTGATTTAGAATTTATAAGTAAATTTATTTAAATTTAATAAAATTTAAATCATTCATATAAATTTATATTAAACAGGATACAAAGGGTTAATCTGTTGTTAGGTGGTATGTAAATCTAAAGATTTGATAGGAGTGGTTAGGTATTGCTGAGGTTATTATTAAACGTATTCCTTTTAGTACCAATAAGTCCTACTGTCGATACAGTTATCTCATGAACTGCATATTATTACATTAGACACGTTCAGTTTAAATTCAAGGACACCGCCACAAGTTGAAATTTTTGTCTCCAGCTTTAATTCTGTCCGTTCTTTCTATAAGACTTCCAACTTCTACTATTTTAAAGCCTTCTTACATACTGATATGAAGTGATTTTTTGTGAAAGTAAGGCCAAAAGTCGCTGTAGTCTAAACAGTAACTTTTTTTGTGTCGCATTAAGTGCTCATGAAGTCGCCGTAGTCTAGTAGTTAGTGTGCTGGCTTATTAGACGTAAAGCCAGGGTTCGAGCCCCAGCCCAGACATCAAAACAAAATACAAAAAGTATTTCTTCGGCGACTTCCTCTCAGCAGATTTCTGGCAAAAACTGCCAGAAAACTTTCTCAAAAATCTGTCGTTCGGAGTCGACTTTAAACTGTAAGTCCCACCACTCATGTATAAAATTAACACACACAACATAAGTGCTGTGAGAAACTAGGTCGTAATCCTGACTGAAGGGTTGTAATGACCAGTTATGTATGTATGTATGTAAGACCAATATATTAGCCATTGCTCGCTACAAGGTTTTTCCATTTTTCAGGCAGTTTGTCAATTTCACGCCAATAAAACTGTTTGTCTTTTGAGGCAAACTAATTACGTACTTACGTAATTAGTCCTTACAGCCAGGGTTACGACCTAGCTTCTCATACCACTTATGTTGTGTGTGTTATTTTTATCCGTAAATGGCGAGACCTACAGTTTAAAGACGACTCCGAAAAACATTTTTTTTGAGAAACTTTTCATGGCAATTTTATTTACTCTTAGAAATTTTGCTAGAAATCCTTGGAGAGGAAGTCGCCGCAGAAATATTTTTTTTAATATTTCGTTTGGTTCGAGACGTCTGAACAGATTTCTAATAAGCCAGCACACTATCTACTAGACTACGACGACTAGTCACCCCATTTTCGACATCCTTGTAGCAAACGAAATGCTGTTTAGCCAATGCGTGTCCCATCGATGAAAAGGAATAATAGTCGATAGGAGCCAAGTTTGGTGAATAGGATGGTTGAGCTTGATTATTTGATTTGTGCGCAGATGTACAGTCATGTTGCAAAACTACGTTGCCTTGTTTTATGGTCCATTCTGGTCGTTTTTCGATCAATGCATGGTTCAAATCGAACATATGTTGCCGGAGGCGATTTCTGTTAACGCTTTCACCAGATTTTATAAGCGTGTGGTACACCATACCTTTTTGGGGACCCACCAGACACAAGGCCTAAGGTCTAAGGTGTAAGCAATGTGGACTAAAGTTGGCGCTTGTCCCTGATTTTCCCATGATTTTTTCGGTATAGGATTCTGCAAATAAATCAGTTTTTGTTTGCTAGCAACAATTGGATGCACCACTAATGTTCTATCGGGTCTTTAAAGTAAAAGTTCACAAGTGGTTTGTATGTTTTCCATCTGTCTGTCATTGAATTTATGTGACGATCCTCTTTCAGACTTTTTGATCTTTCCTTTAGCTTTTAAACGGTCAGAAATCGTTTGTTGTGTTGCATTTAACATTTCTGCCATTTGTTTCTGATTAAAAACGTCATATTCTTACAATATTGTTTGTAATTCGGTTAGGTTAGGATAGGTTAGTGTGATAGCTTTCATACCAAAAGCTCACTTGAGCATACATAGCGGCCCGTTTTGACGCCACAGGTGAACGCAGTTTTTGTACTGACCAAGTTCCTCCGAATCAAGGAGGGAAAAGTTGGTCAGCGCCAAACTTCAAACTTTTTTAGTGCTCTTCTAGGTTCTTCTTTTCCCACATTAAAATCATTATCTGTGAGCCATCGCAACCATGTCCTGCTTGTTGCTTTTGATAGAATATGAGCCCCATATGCCTTGACAAACTTTCGATGTGACTTTCCAGTACTTTTTGAATATGAAAACAAAACATTAGTGCTTTCCGTAAGCCATCATTTAATGGAAAAAAAAATTCGTCATCTTTGGAGCGATGAAAAAATATGATGTTTAAGACCATTATTACAACTTGCCGTTAACTAAAGGGAGGATTTTAACGGGCAGATAAATTGTTTTTCATTATTATGAGTGGACAATATGGTAGAAGTGAGCGTTAAGGTAAATGGAAGATCATCCTACTGGTAACTTTTGAAGTTGAACTTACCATATTATATATTATTTTCAATATGACAACTTCAGATATAAACAAAATTAGCATATACAACAAAAAAAAAAAAAAAAAAACGAAGCCCGTCGTTCCCACCTCGTTTAAAAAAATTGTTTAATTGAGCAGTATTATCGACTTTTTACGGAACTGCCATATTTTTGAAAAAGTTAACTTTATTTTATCTGTAGGTTGTAACATTGAAAAGAAGTTAAAGATGACTTTAAAGTTCACTTTAGCTGAAGTTACCTTTAACTAAACCCAACTTTAACGGGAAGTTGTAATAATGGCCCTTAATGTATTTAATGTATACTAAATATGTTTGACCTAATGTCATTGCCAACACAAAAACAGCTCGTTGACAATAAATGTTCCTTATAAAGCTTTGTATCTTGCCGCTCACTTCATACCGGTAAACCTGGTAGTTTGAAATAATCTAAGATTCGTTTTCGTTAAATACCACACTTTGCAATTAAATTCTGTTTAATTGTTAATTACAGAAACAAAAAAAAAAAAAGAGAAAAAAACACTCCCAATGACTTGTGTTGAATTTGTCGCAATTATAAACTCTTAAGAATGAATGAATGAAACAAGTACTTTTGAAAAAGACGACGACCGACGTTGTCTCTAATTAAAACTATTAACAAAAATATAAATCGTGAAAATTATGCAACGTGCCAAAATCTGAAAATTCTCACATCATTCATACCAACAGCCAGCAGCAGAGATATACAATTCAAATTCAAATGGTACTACAAAGATTGAAAGACGACTAAACAGACAAACACAGCAGCGGCAATCTAACGAACAAAAAAAAAAACTTCACAACAAAAGATTTCCATGGGATCAAAAGTTTTTAGTTTTCCAAAACCTCTTGTATTGTATTTCAAGTATCTGAAGAAAAAACTCAAAAAAAAAACACAAAACAATATAAAGAGTTTAGTATTTAACAAAGTGTTAGAAAAGTTATAAAAAAAAAACAAAAAAAAAACCAATTTTTTTAATAGAGAAAACAAACAGACCTAGAAATACGAATACAAGAGACATTTTTCAAATTTCAAATTGGGAACGCGTGAAAAGAATTATGGCCACTATTTTATCGGCAGAGAGAAAAAAGAAAAACTGTTTGTTTCCATCGTTTATTTGTATATTTTTGTTGTCATGTGTTGTGTCACTGCTGCGTTTCGTTGAAGGAGTGAGTGAGTGAATAAATGATTGGAAAAAAGTGACATGGGTCGTGTTTGTTTCTCTATTAATCATTTATTTTTTTTTTGCTTATTTTTATTACTTTTTTTTCTTGAACAAGTTTGTTATGAGAGCAAAAGTTAAAGTGTTAATACAAGTTAGGAACGATAACATTGAGTCGTAAAAACACCATGAAATGTTTTAAAATTTTATAAAACAGAACATGAGTTTGCTGGAGCAATATAAACAAAACGAAATACTCTGAAAGATTTTTTGGGACTAAAATAGGGTCCGTAAGTCGCCGTAGTCTAGTAGGTAGTGTGGCTTATTAGACGTAAAGCCAGGGTTCGAGCCCCAGGCCAAACATCAGGACAAAATGCAAAAAGTATTTTTCGGCGACTCCTCTCAGCAGATTTCTGACAAAAACTCTGAGAGTAAGTAAAAAATTGCCATGAAAAAGTTTCTTAAAAAAAAAATCTTTCGTTCGGAATCGACTTTAAATTGTAGGTCACACCACTCATGTATAAAATTAACACACACAACATAAGTGGTGTGAGAAACTAGGACGTTGTGCAATGGGTCGATTCGACCTCAGTCTTAATTGTCAAGTACTAACCTAACCTAACCAAATTGGGGCAAAGTGAACCAAAGTGTTCTTTCTTAAAAAGAAACAGAAAAAAATATGACAAGAAAAAATTAAGGACTTAGAGATTGAGATAAAGCGAATATCTGATACAAGACCAATCAGCTATGCGAAGATGAACGGACATCCCTAAGCCAGTTCAATGCCATTATAAACCTCAAGAGAGTGCGTATGTCGGTACATACATAACATAATTGGTCATTACAACCCTTCAGTCAGGATTACGACCTAGTTTCTTACACTACTTAGCCGATAGAAAGTACAAACTATCGAAGAGACCACTGCCTTGAATTCAATCTCATCCTAGTAGGAGTTGAATAGTTACAGAGAAGGTATTTTATAGCTTTCAACACCTCCTAATAGCGATATACTCTGCAATAGTCCGACTGAGATCTATCCCAAGTAATTGTCAGAAGCCTAAACATGAATTGTTCCCCAACATGAAACATCCTGTTCTATTGCTTCTGCTCCTTCTCCCTACCGTTGCTTCTGATAAAGGTTGCAAATTGAAAGATTAGGATGAAACATCGAAAGAAATTTGTATAAAAATTATTTTCTAATTTTATAAGATGTTGTTTTCAATAGCGTTCTCTATGGTATAGCGGGGTTTTCATTAAGCGGTTCCTATTTAAAATTTAAATAAAATAAAATGTGTTGCAGATATAATCGCAATTTTTTTTATTCGTTTAAAAGAGCTATTGGTGCCATTATGTGTATACGCCAGTACTTCCTTGAGTTAAGCGTATCTGAAGTCACAGGATGATTTATGTTGACTTTGAATAACGCTGTAGCCCCAGAAGTCCAGAAGTAGCCTTTAGTCTAGTAGATAGTGTGCTGGCTTATTAAGCGGGAAGCCGCAATTCCAACTCCAGGTCTCACACATCTCGAGCAAAACGGAATATCAAAAAAAATATTTTTTCGTTGATTTTCCCTCAGCAGATTTTTGGCAAAAAAAAATTCTGAGAGTAAAACAATACTGACCTGAAAAAATGTCTCAAAAATCTGTTGTTCGGAGTCGACTTTAAACTGTAGATGCCGCCAGTCACGTATAAAATTAACACATATGACATAAGTGATGTAAGAAACTAAGTCGTAATCCTGACTGAAGGGTTGTAATGACCAATGTAGTCCCACAGGAAATAATCTATCCCTGTCAAATTGCACGATCTCGGCGGCCAGTTCACATCACCTTCACGTTAGATGACTATGTATTCCAATCACTGATGCAGAATATCCAAAGTCGCAGGAGCTCCGCGGTAAGTAGCGGCATTTTGTTGAAACCATATGTCATTGCTATCCAGAATATCAAATTAAGAGCAAAAGAGGATGTTAATCATCGACCTGTAGGGCTTGCTGTTAATCCGGCTAACGTTCTTCTTAAAGATGTCGCCATCGGCCTAAAATCCACACTAAACAGTGACCCATTCGTGATGTATTGGGCGCTCTTGGATCTCATGTGGATTGGTATTGTCTCAAATTCGTCAATTTTGTCTGTTATGTAGTCGTTCATCCAGAAATGAGTCGCATCACAGAATATGATTTTTCGATGACAATTAGGGTCGGTTGCCAACTGATCCATAGCCCAATCTGTGAGCACAAGTTGTTGTCTTTGGTCATTTACCATCAGTTTATGCAACAGTTCAACAGGTCACGACTTAAAATTCGGCCAATTGTAGTCTACAATAGGCCGATTGAATGTTTCGAATTCGCCTGCGCAGTCTTTCACGCACACTTTTCTTGAGTTTTTTTCGATATGCGGAATCGTTTACTGATTCCGGTTTATTCATATACCATTCCTCTCGGTAGGATGATAATAGCCAATCGTAAATTGGCAGATGGGCACGCAGTGCGCAAATTTTACTTTTTTTTACCAGTAGTGCCATATATAAACTTTAATTGGCTCTATAGCCAGAACAAACATTTAATCCGTCGTCCTTGTTATAGCATTTGTTTCCGTCCATGTACATCTCGAGATTCACATTCATCCAGTTTGTTATTGAAGATTCGCAAATTATATTTTTGACAGTAAACCCTTTAAAGAATCCAGTACATCTGAAAAGATGTGATATACAGGGTAGCCTTAGTTGTATTACAATAGGACAATTCATATTTTTTTTTCATTTCCCAAAATCATTTGACATTCTAATCATTTTATTTCTGCTAAAAGTAAATACAATTCTATCATTCGCTTATTAACTAGAAATCTAGTTTATAAATCAGGACGGGTGTGGTATATTGAATAAAATCATTGAAAATTTTAATACTTTCGAAAATTCATTTTTCTAAACCAGAGATAAATGTCAAACTGTTGCAAAATACACACAATTTTTGTTTTATTGAGAATATTTACATATCATAAGCTCCCAAAACAAGATAAATTTAAAAAAAGTTTCAAATCTATTTAGTTACCCTCGATATAATTCCCATAAAATTTAAATAAAAGTTTTAAATTTATTTAATTACCGTCGAAGTAATTTTCCATATGGTAGAATAGATTTGATATATGCAAACAATTTTTGTTTGTTGGCAAATTAAAGTGAATAGAATACTCGTTGTTCATTGAAGAAGAATTCGTTAGTTTCTGGTATCGAATTGTATCAAGTGATCGATCTTGTCTTTCAGTTCTATCTGTTTTCCTTACACTGATTTAACCTATTAATGCCCGAATAAATTTTTTTTCTAACGGTTACTGTTATGTTTTTTACACTCAATTTCCTCTCAGAGCATAAAAACTAAGGCAACCTCTGCTGGCAACTTAAGCTGCTGTTCTTCATTCATTTAATTCAGCAAGCTTTCTGATCGATTTTGCTTCTGAACTTATTATATCCGTGCATTTTGCTAAACTTTCTTAATCTGTTGTTGCTTAAAAATGCCATGCTTTTTAGGAATTATGTTGGGTTTGTTGTATAGAGCGTAGTGGTACGGGTCTTGTATAATTGAGTCTTCACAAGAGTTGACGCCTCATGAACTTCTATGATGTGCAGTAGTGGTACGGACATTTGATAATTGACTCCTCAAAATAGTTGACGCTTCTTGACCTTTTACAATGTTGAGTAGTGGTACGGACTTTTGATAATTGAGTTTACAAAAGTTTTTACGCTTCTTGACCTCATTTAGTGTTCTGTATTTATGTTATCCGCTTCAAAAGGTGAACCACCATAGCCCAAATCTTATATTTTTCCCCGATTTTTTTTTATTCCTTGGCATTCGAGTTGGTTTTTGCTCCTTCCTCTGATCTTAACTCAATGTTGTTCCTTAGCATTCCAGTTGGTTTTTGCTCCTTCCTCTGATCTTAACTCAATGTTTTTCCTGATCTAGTTTTTTATCTTCTATCTCCTCTTTTTTCTAATATTTAATCTATTTCTCATTACATACCTTGCTTGATTAGTCATTACAACCCTTTAGTAGAGATTAGAACCTATTTTCTAGTGCCAACCATGTGTGTGTTAAATTTGTCTTTAAGTGACGGTAACTACATTTTAACATCGCCTCCAAATGACCAAATAATTTCAGAAACATTTGATGGCACTTTTATTTACTCTCAGAATTTTTGCCAGAAGACTGTTGAGATAAAGTCATCGTGAGAAATATCTTTTTCATGTTCGGCATATCATAACTGGGGTTTAAACCAAGGGTTTTCCTCTAATAAACTAGCTACTAGACTACGATGATTTCAATCACATAACATTTCTAATTTTTGTTTATTTTATGGACATAAAGAAAGAAAGACAAGAAAAACAATTAATAATCAAACATAAAATTAACAATGAAAGAATACATAGAAAAACCATGAAATATTACAATAACAACTCAACATTGGAGTTCTAGAAGTTGCCAGACTGCATTAGTTTATTCAAATGTAGAACGCCTGACGTATTTACACTGTATTGTGAGATTTTAGAATTGTTAGGTTTGACAGCGTGCTGTTATCAATCATTACAGCCCATCAGCCAGGATAATGACCACTTGTGTTGTCTTTGTTAATTTCATACATGAGTAGCGGGACATTCAGTTTAAAGTTGACTCCGAAAGACAGGTTTTTGAGAAACTTTTAATGGCAATTTTATTTTCCCTCAGAGTTTTTGACAGAAAGTTGCCGAAGAAATATTTTTTGATATTTCGTTTTATTCTAGATGTTTGCCCTGGGGTTTGAACTGTTGCCTAATAAGGCAACATATTACCTACTAGACTACGGCAACTTCAAATATATTAAATGCATCGCTGTTTCAGATAGCTAGGGTAAATTCCACAAGCAGGAAGTCTACAAGTCCCTTTTTTTAATGTATAAAGCGACAGTTATAAATGACATTTTATTTTATTTCAATTTGAAATTCTCAAATTCACAGAAAACACATGCTTCCAGTGAGTGATTTCTACATTCATTTCAGTAAAGAGAACGATTTCAAAGATCGGCTATTTGTATGAAATTAACCCATATTTGCCCAACTTTTTTTTTCGTAAAAACATGGAATTTTTGTTTTTATTGGAATCTATATGGTATACTACACAGCTGATCAATATCTTACCGTTTTAAAAATGGGGCGATAAGCACATAGGGGTTAACTCACAAATATTAGAGTAATTGAGTGCTTTTCATATAAATTTTCTAATTCCTATGATCGTTGGACTTGCAGGAATAGGATGTAAGTGTGGAATGTTGTATCAGATTTCTGATATATTTCTCGCCTTGATTCAAATTGTTTTCTTATCTTACACTTCTTTTTGCCTAATGCTACAAACACAATAAACGCAACGCAGCAATTTCACAAAAACGGAATACATGATTATTTTAAAGGCAGCGTGATGGCAACCAAAAATTCTGCTGCTTTGCTTTTCAGCTAATTTCTATTTTTATTCTCAACAATGAGAGAATCAGTGCTCACAGTGAGAGGATTTGTATTGGCAATGCGATGAAATAGAGTGACAATGCTTTGCTACCACTGTCTTTATTATAATTAATACGTATGCAGCTTACCTTAAGCTGCAATTGCAAATTCTTGTGCTAGCTGCGCTGCGTTTATTGTGTTTATAACGTAATACTCCATATCCTGGATGCCTATGAAATCTGGCATGCAGTTAGAAGCAACCAAATATGGACATCAATGGATTGTTGGCCAATTAATAACGTCATATAAACTACAAATACTTCTCTATTCGTATTTCTTTTTTTTTCAATAGTCACTGCAACTATGCATTTGGTGAAGGGTTTTTAAATTTTGTTATTTAACTTCATTAACTTTACAGTTTAAAATTTCAAATCTTTTGCGTTCACTTCCAATATTGCTGAAAAGGCCAATTAAAAAAAATATATTTTTACCAACTTGTTTATTCCGCATGCCAAAGTCACGATAGTCATCTTCATTCACTTTTTTTATTTTTTTTTTTTTTTTGCGAAATCTACACTTAAAAAGCCAACAACTTTAAGACATTCAAAGCCAATAAAAAAATTGAAAGAAACGCACAAATATTTCAAATATTTTTTCATAACTTTGCAAAATTTGATGACATATTTTTTTATTATTATTATTGTTGTTGTTATTATTTTTGTCTATTTCTTAATAACTTGCAGTCTCCTAATAAAAAATAAAAAAAAACAGAACGTAATAATGGCAAAATGGTAGAAAAAAAAATAGAAAAACAAAACTCTGCAACGTTTATTTGCACAAAAATAATAAAAAATTATACGAATTTCAACTACAACTGTAACTGCAACTGCTTATTTACTATTACTGCGACCACTTAGAAAATGAAAGCAAAAGAGAGGACGTAGTAGAGGAAGAAGAAGCAGAGAAAAACGCTTAAATAAAATATAACTGAATTCAAATAAATTGTGAGGGGAAAAAAATAAAATAAAATTGCTTGTAAATATTTTGCAGTCCACAGTAGTTATTGACAACATCAGTGTAAACAGGTTATAGGGTGTAACAAAAATAGTGTTATGTTTGGAAATTGCGAAACGAGAATGATAAAATAACTCGTTTATGGATATGCTTAAGAATGATTTTTCAATATGAAGGGTATTTCAGGGTGTAAAGTCTTCAGTTTTACTTTCTCAGAGTTGCTTATATGACGCCAAGATTACATGCAGTCAGGATTACGACCTAGCTTCTCACACCACTTATGTTGTGTGTGTGTTAATTTTATACATGACTGGCTGGACCTACAGTTTAAAGTGGACTCTGAACGACACATTTTTGGTGAAACTTTTGCATGGCAATTTTATTTACTCTCAGAGTTTTTGCCAGAAATCTGCTGATGAGAGGCGGTCGCCAAAGAAATATTTTTAATATTTCGTTTTGTTGGAGATGTCTGACGTGGGTTTGAACCGCGGCCTCATGTCTTATAAACCAACAACCTACCTACTAGACTACGGTGACTTCACGACAAGATTAGGAGGCTAATAACTAAACCTAGCTAGTTTGCAATACGCTTCATTTCTTATTTGATTTTAATTGACAAATTAAGGAGGATCTAAAATGTCTATTGAAAGGAAATAGGATTAAAATATTTACTCATATAATAAAATATGGCAGCTTTGTTTAACATTTAATTTCTGTAATATTCGCATATGGCCCCAGCTTTATTTCCCACCACTACACCAAAACACTAGAAGAGCGTTGTTACTACGCAGCGATAGATGACAGCCCCGTTATCCGAGGACTTACTAAAGCAGACCATTCACCTGCTTACCTGGAACAACAAAAATAGATTAAAGAAACGGAAACAAGACAGAAATGCTTTTGGGATAGCCTTATGCTTCCAAGAGGGTTACTGGAAAAAATAAAGCAATGTTATCTAACGGTTAGGCCGCAATCCGAGCACTAGACTTTTATTAGATTAAATCTTAGATAGAAGCTGAAGCAGCTAGGTAAGGAAAGGGGTTACCCTCTCCAGATCATGTGGGAATTCGTGGCAATGCGCCTGGGAGTCGTGGAATCTTCCAATGCACTGATGGGGCCAGAACATTTCTGTAATTAAAAAGGTATACTCAACGAAAGGAAAATTGACATGATTCATCAATTTATTATTATGTAATTACAATAGGACACATACACACAGTTACTAAAGTATACATACGGTTAAAAAATTTCAGAAATTTTTTATCTAAATCGTTTTCGTTGGAAATCTTTATAGTTTCCTTGATGTTAAAACGGTATTTTGCATTGCTTAAAAAATTTCTAAAATTGAACTGAATTGTGCCCCTGCACAGGCCCACAAAAGTATACATCCAATTAACAAATTTCACAAATTACTGAACCAATGCAAAAGACCGTCTTAAAATCGATGAAAGATGTCAGACAATTATAAATATTTTCAACGAAAACGGATTGGTTAAAAAATTTCTGAAATTTGTTATCCGTATTAATACTTTTGTGGCTGAGTGTACATAATTGGTCATTACATTCCATATATTCAAGATTACGTCCTAGCTTCTCATACCACTTTAGATGTGTGGTAAGACCCACCGCAGGATTAACCTAAAATTGGTAATCAGTCTTTTGACAGGGCACTGTAAAGATAAAGTACATGTGTTCAGAATGGGGATCACTTTGAACTCAACGTGTAGTTTCTATGATGATGAGTTGCGATAAATCATCAGAACATATAGAAACTGTGAGACACTAACGCATCACAGTAGTAAACACCTGGGAGCATAACATGAACTGGACCAGGATTTGTCCTTATTGAAGTTTATCAGGATAATAGGCTTGAAGGAGACATTATAAAATTTGAGGGGAGTACAACAGATCGTATGGTTACTACTACTATTTTCTTATGACGTCTTCTCTCTTGTGAGGAGCACTATTACCTCAGATAACTCCCCTATCTCTCATATTTTCAAATTATGTTAACTATGTTGTATTCTTTACTTCCGTGCTTACATCATATCTTTCTACATCCCAAACGATGAATAACTTTCTTTTTAAGTTTCCATATATTCATTGTTATATCTCTAAAAAAAATCACCCTTTATTATTATAGTGCAAGATTTTCTGTTGTGTTTTGGTTAGTTCAACGAAAAGTTTCATCAAAAAAACCGTATCCAACGAACGAATGAAAAACGCATGTTTGAATTGCAATCAATTCAAGCACACCATAATTTATTGCCATTTAAACTTTGTCAATTCTGATGTAAATCGCCTGAAAAAAAAAACTAACAAGAATATAACAAAAACAACAACAACACAAAAAAACAACACTTATAATGATACGAAACACAACACATTTGTAAATGTATGCGAGTGTTTTGTGTTGCAGAAAAATAAGCAGAAAAAGAATAAATCGACATAAAAGTGCTACGCAAAAATATGGAATAATTTTCGGTTCAAAAATAGCTAAAAATCTTCAATATGGATTGTACATACATATGTATGTACTCATATGTATACTATATACGGCATACTTATAATACGTACTTACATGTATTCAGTTGTACTACAATACAATAACAACAAAACAACTGGTGCAGTTGAGTGCACTTAATGCGTTGTAACGTCAACGAATTTACTAAAAAAAATTTAACGTACATACACTCCAACATACATACGTACATACTTACATATTTTCTAAAGAGAGCATTATAACAAGAGTATTGACGAAGAACAGCACTATTACCCACATTCACAGGCATACATGCTTATTATAACACATAGCGAACAGCAATATATGACATAATGTAAGTATGTATGTACATACATACATATGTCGGCATACCTTATATAAGAGTATACAACTGCCGGTGTTGTAGTTGTGATCACTATTGTGAGGATGTTTGCGTGCAGATGTGCACATGTGTTTAAGCCATTACCTTGTCTAGTTCGCAGCATGTAGAATAAGAAACTTTCATCATGTTGGCAATAATTCACAACATCAGCATCATCAACAACGTCATCATTATCGTCAACATTGTCATGTAGTTATTTCAGTCATTCATACATACATACATATTCATGTATTGCAGCAGTTCCATATTCTGTCATTACGTCTTTAAAAGGAAAAAACCATGCTATAATACAGTGGTTACGGTGTCCTTGTATTCAAAGAAATTTGTTTCCTTAAAGAGGGCATCTAATCGCACACTTTCGGATTTCTGAAATATGCTTACAAACGCGTGACATCCTTTTTAATATTTATCTTAACGTTCTATTAAGGAACCTGATATATGGGTTGAAGGTAAAATATATTATTTAATTGATTAGCTCCTGCTTTAGCGGCGATCGTCTAAACAGTCGCGTTGGTTTGTTGACCGCTCACCTAAAAGGCCTACTCAAATAGAATCCTTCTTTTATTGCACTTTGACTTCTTCAACTGACAGCAAAGTAACAACGTATGGGGTTGGGACAATTAGTACTTGATTGAGATTGATTTTTCCGGTACGCAACAGAAAACTTAAAGAAAAGTCGAAGTACAGATCCTACGTGGAATATACACAGAAAATGTGCGTTGTCTGCTTTGCCTTGCCTTTTATACGGCAGGGTAAATATTCTGATGAATGTTCTTGAAGGCAAATGTTCGTGTCGTCGTCTTCTCGAAATCTCAATAAATGTAAACATCGTTGTTTACGTTTATTATTGTAGTGTTGTTTGTGTATTTTGTTTACATTTATGCTTGTAGTGTTTGTTGTTGTATTTTTGTTTACTTGTTTACAATTTTTTATGCTGTTGTTTGTTGTTGTATTTTTGTTTATAATTTTACAAAATTTTTTTAAATCCAATCTCTTAGATGAGTACTGATTGGTAAAATATATTCGTATAATAGTTAAGTCTCGTGCGTCCTCCAATCTAGGCCATGACTAACGAACTATTCCATCTTTACGATGGCTAGTATTGCTAGTATTGCGGCTAGCTGGCTGGCTAGTATAGCAGCTACCTAGTATTGCAGCTAGCTGGATAGTATAGCAGCTAGCTGACTGGCTAGTATTGCAGCTAGCTGGCTGGCTAGTATTGAAGCTAGCTAGTATTGCAGCTAGCTGACTGGCTAGTATTGCGGTGAGCTGGCTAGCTAGTATTGCAGCTAGCTAGTATTGCAGCTAGCTGACTGGCTAGTATTGCGGCTAGCTGGCTAGCTAGTATAGCGGCTAGCTGGCTGGCTAGTGTAGCGGCTAGCTGGCTGCATTGCTAGTATTGCAGCTAGCTGGCTCGCTGGCTGGCTGGCTAGTATAGCAGCTAGCTGGCTGGCTGGCTGACTGGCTAGTATAGCAGCTAGCTGGCTGGCTGGCTGGCTGGCTGGCTGGCTGACTGGCTAGTATAGCAGCTAGCTGGCTGGCTGGCTGGCTGGCTGACTGGCTAGTATAGCAGCTAGCTGGCTGGCTGGCTGGCTAGTATAGCATCTAGCTGGCTGGCTGACTGGCTGGCTAGTATAGCATCTAGCTGGCTGGCTTGCTAGTATAGCAGCTAGCTGGCTGGCTGGCTAGCTAGTATATCAGCTAGCTGGCTGGCTGGCTAGCTAGTATATCAGCTAGCTGGTTAGTATAGCTGGCTGGCTAGTATTGCAGCTAGCTGGCTGGCTAGTATTGCAGCTAGCTGGCTGGCTAGCTAGTATTGCAGCTAGCTGGCTGGCTAGCTAGTATTGCAGCTAGCTGACTGGCTAGCTAGTATTGCAGCTAGCTGGCTGGCTTGCTTGTTCGCTATTCTTCTTTGATTACAGCGCAGGTCTCTACAACGGAGATCTTCAGACCATGACTGTTCTCTTCACACGCAAAGCGTCTTCACACAAGACTGACTGAATTCTTACTACTCGTTGCCTGCCTTGTCTTGCCTTTTTATATGCTCACGTAAACAGTCTGATGAAGGTTCTTGAAGTCGAATGTTCGTGTGTTCGCCGTCTCGAGATCTCCATCGCGACTTTATTTTATTTTGTTCACATTGCTTGTTGTTGCGTTAGGGATAGACCTTTTCTTTCATACTTACATACTTTGTTGGTTTACTTGTAACAAGTTCGTTGTATTTATTTGTGTAGCTTTTGCTCATTTTAACGTTAAACATTTTTGTAACAGTATTGTTAAAACGTTTTCCATAAAAAATTTTAAGATTTATGTTGTAGATTTTGTCTAATAAATTTCTTTCCGTTTTTTTCTCTTTTTAGGTAAGTTTTATTAGAAAATGTGCTTTGAACGTAAAGACAACAATGAGTTCGTCAGGTAAAAATTTTATTCTTTTTCTTTATTTAAAACAATCCACTCCACTGTACTTTAAGTTTAAAGTATCCGCTTGTGTCGTTCTATCATACACGACTGTATAGTGGACAAAAAATTATAATTTTTTTTGCGTGCTTGTAATCGCAGTTTTTCTTATACTTTTTTTTCCTGTGATAAACAACACTATAATATTCTATTCTATGCTATAAAATTATATGAGAAACCTTAGCTTATTTTTGTTCCCTGTGTCCAATTTTAAGTTTATTTTTTTTGTTAGCTTTAGTCAGTGTTATCGTATGTTTTGACAATAAAAGCAACTAAAAAGTGTTCATATGGATGAACGAAAAAATATTTTCGTACAGATTTTCATACACAGCTCATGTCACACTCGATAACTTTACTAGCAAACTTGCAGTTGCTTTTTGTTTTGCGTCTTTTTATACGCTACACCATCGTTGGTTGTTTATGGTTAAGTTAGTCGGTGTTATTAACTCATAACGAATCTTTGATTCGAAAGTAAAGCGTATTTCATGTAAATTTATAAAATTTTGGGTTCATAATTCTAAACGAATTCGTTAAAGGTCGGGTTATTGTTGTCCAATTCCATGAAACCCTGCAGGAACATAATAATCAGAATAACTTGCATAACTCTCAGAGAACGTCATCCAAATATTCAGTGATGTATTCAATCAAGCGACAAAGTCAGATTCGGAATCTTTTTAGAACAAATGAATCCCAGATTGTGCTTGTCGTTGTCAGGAAGATTGTATGTATACACGTGTGGATAAGAAGAGACCTGACTCACTTCTATCCTTAAATCGCATGGCCATCCATAGAACAATAATGGTTCATACGAGCCACTGTCTTTTTAGTAGATTTGTCGAGAGACTCGGAATTCAGGCGAATGACTTCTGCGGGAGCTTTGGAAGAAAGAGGCTGTCTTTCACCTCTTATGTAAATGCTCTGTTGTCATAAAGAGATCTCACACTTTCTCTCTAATATAAAGATTGCTGCACATGTACATAATTGGTCATTACAACCCTTCAGTCAGTATGATGACCTACCTTCTCACATCACTTATGCTGTGTGTTTTAATTTTATAAACGAGTGGCGGGACCTAGAGTTTAAAGGTAATTCCGAACGAGAAATTTTTTAAGAAGCTTTTCATGGCAATTTTATTTACTCTCAGAGTTTTTATTTGCCAAAAATCTGCTGAGATGAAGTCGCCGAAGAAATATACTTTTTTATTTCGCTTTGATCGGAATGTTCGACCTGGGGTTTGAACCGTGGCCTCATGTCTAATAAACCAACACATTAACTACTAGACTACAGTGGCTTACCAAATATTCGCTGTTATATTCAGATTAAGAGACTTAGTCAGATGTTGAATCTTTTCAGTCGACATCTAAGATTGCTTTTCTCGTTGCCAGCAAGAGGGTACGTGCAATATTGTTGGACTCTACTGGACGTGTATGGATTAGAAGAGGACTGAGTCACTTTTGTCCTTAACGATTTTAACGCATGGCCATCCATAGCACAATAGCTATTCCTATGGACCACGGTCCTTATAGTAGACATGTCGAATAATTCGGCATTCCGGCAAATAACTTATGCAGGAGCCGTTTAAGAAAGAGGCTGTCGAGTGCTGCAATACATACGTACATACATAATTCGTCATTACAACCCTTTCGTCAGGACCAAGCTTCTCACATCGCTTATGTGGTGTGTGTTAATTTTATCCTTAAGTGGAGGGACGTACAGCTTAAAGCCGACTCCGAGCGGCAGATCTTTTTCAGAAACTTTTCATGGCAATTTATATTTGCCCTCAGGGTTTTTGCCATAAATCAGTTGAAAGAAAGTCGCCAAAGAAATATTTTCTTTATATTTCGTTTTGATCGACATGTCTGACATGGCGTTTGAACCATGGCCTCATGTCTAATAAGCCGACACACTACCTACTAGACTATGTCAATTTATTTCAGACTCATGATGGTTTTCTCTTCGGAATGTTTGACCCTCCGATACAATTGTTCGGGGCATAAATGCTGGCCCAAGTGGAACCTCTTACTGTAAGGGGGCCCGCCATCTTAACTAGCCTAATGTACCTAAAAACTGTAGCACTATTCAAGCTGAAAACATGGCTATAAAGATTCCCACTGTGGGAATTCGGTATCAGATCCATTTGATGCCTAGGGAATGTGTACACAACATCTAAGATTGTCCAAGAATGTCAGATGCCTTTGAAGGAAAAAGCGATGCATTCAACAGTTTAATCTCATATTGTTTTTTTTTTTTTGGATGCCGGGACATCTTCATTCAATATACTCTTACACCGAAATCGCCCAGCGGTCATTATAATCATTAGTCGTAATCATAGTCTAGTAGGTGGTGTGTAGGATTATTACACAAGTGCCCAAGGTTCGAACCCCAGTTCAGACATCTTGAATAAAACGAAAAAGGAAAAAAAATATTTCTGTTGAGGACTTTCTCTCAGCAAATTTTTATCAAAAACTCAGAGAGTGAATTATTCGGAGTAGATGATTCAGTGTCGACTTTATACTGTGGTACTGCACACGCAGCATGGGTTTGTAGGAGAAGCTAGGTTGTTATCCTGACTAAAAAGTTATAATGGCCAGTTAAGTAGGTAAGCAGGTAATAAGATAATGCAAGAAACTGTCCAATTTGCCAATGAATACTGGTATGTTTTCCTCTGTGAGGTGAAAACCTCATTTTTTTTAATTCTGCCCTTTAGTGCATCGGCATAATCAATGTCGACCGACCATAACTTTCTTGCTTGTTTACTGTGCTATTTTGTTTTTTTTTTTGATTCTTTTGGCCAATTTTTATTATTTTTATGGATGTTTCTTAGTTGTTGTTAAATTTGGAAGTTGTATCATCCATAAATGCTGTTGGATTGGACATATGTACTCCTATGCTAGCAAAGCAAATAAAATTGCAAACAACTGAAAAACCAACTAACCAAGTTGGAGATGGAAAATCTTGTAATAGTATTTTCAGTTGTGGAGTTTTCAACTTTTTTTGTAGTTGTTGTTTTTTTATTACATACAATATTTATTTTTTATTTTTTTTTATAACTTTGTTTTTCCAGTAGAGTCTGTTTTATTTCATTTGTGTTTTCACTTATAATTTTTATTTTTTGCAACAATAAACAGAAAGAAAAAAAATTGTAATAAATATATAAATAAGTGTGTGTATGTGTGTATGAAAAAGTATAAAGTAAATTATATTAAATTTGTTACATTTTAAATAAATTGCCATAACAACCATGTAAACAATGTTGTTCATTATTATGATTGCAGATTTAAGGTAAAAAAGAAGCATAAAAAAATGTTATTGTTTTTTATTTCAATTTGCTTAATATTCTTTTTTACGTTTCATTTGTTATAAACATAAGTGTATTATGTTTTTATTTAGGAATTAAATAAATATTGTTGCGATAACAAAAAACACTATGTGAGAAAATAAAATAAAAAAATTAAATACACCCAGCTAAGTGTAGGTTGTGAGGTTTGTTGAGTAGAACTCAAAAATATTTTTTTTATACTTCTTGAACCCTCCAAACTTGTTTTATTTGACAAAAACGGTTCTTTTTTGGACTTTATGTAAAAATTTATTCATTACACAAACATTTCTGAACCGATATCCAATATTTAAACCTTATTAGTAAGGAGAGGGATGGGCCTTTAAAACAGTGTACATATATATATTGTTTGACTTAATATTCTATGAGGTTTGATGAATTAAACTTGACAAATGCGAATATTTTTATATTTTTTCATGTTTGTCCATTCATAGTAGCAAACTTTAATTAAAAATTATTAAATATGAAATGAGTGACAACATTCTAAAAGTGCATCATCTTGTGAAGAATTAGACACTTCGTTTGATCAAATTGGACAAAAATTACCATAGTTATTATTTAAAGAGCCTAACAGTCATGTTATATTTTTCATATACATTTTTTTTCAAATAAACTTTCAGTACAAAAATGTTCAGAATTTTTGATAAATCTTGATTGTTTGTTGGAAAATGTGTAAATTTTTCATTTGAGCGACCACCGGAAGTTGGCCAATGTTTGCGCTAATTGAAATAATAATATTGGCAAAAAATACAATTATTAGTCGACTTGGTCGCTCAAACATGAGATTGACACATTTTGCGGTAAACAATCAGGATCAATCAAAAATTTTGAAAATTTTTGAACTGAAAGTTCATTTGATAAGGTGACATATATAGAAAATATAACACTACTATTATGCTATTTACATATATATAAACAACGGTAATTTTTGTCCGATTTTATAAAACGAAGTTTCAATATCATTACAAGATAATGCACTTTCAGAATGCCATCACTTATTTTATATTTTTTAAATAAATTTTGCAATTAATAATAGCTAAACTTGAAAATATAAGAAGATAATATTTTCCAAGTTTACCTGATCAAAACTCATAACATGTAAATTTTAACCATATTCTTATGTATATTGTTTTAAAGGTCCATCTCTTTGGATTTTGAAAAAAGGTTAAAAAATAGTTGAGCAATCAATAATTTTGTGTGAAAAGATCAAAAATATCGTTTTTGTCTCAAAACCGATTAAACTGAAGCCAATATTGCCTCCACTTAAAATCATATTTAATTATTCACTTAATTAATTAATAATTACAATATTTTCGTCAGGCATCAGCATCTCTCATCACCCATGTTTTATGTGTTAATTTTACTCATGAGTAGAGGGGCCCGCAGTAAAACATCGACTCCGAATGTTTGAGCAACTTTTCATGGCAATTTCATTTTCTCTCAAAGTTTTGCTAGAAAACTGCTGAGAGGAAGTCGCCAAAGAAATATTTTTTCATATTTCGTTTTATTCAAGATGTCCGAACTGGGCTTCGATCACAGGCCTGTCTGAGAGTTGAGGTTTCAACCATGAGATCTCGTCCAATAGGCCAACACACTACCTTTGGTTTAGAATTCATAATTTTTGAGTTCTACTTGGTTTTGTTTACGAAATAATTGTGTAGTTAGTTTGGCAACAGTTCAATATATAAGCTTGCTTCAATCTAGAAAAATTTTTCAAGCTTTGTTAGCTTTTAACTCTCGTTAAATACGTGTAGTGTTTTTAAAAGCTAGAGAACCAAAATTATAATACAAGACAGAAATATTATTGAATGAATCTTTTTGTTATAATCTCGGCATTAATTATTTAAATATGATTCTCGACATATGTCCACCACGGCTTATCTGATTTGTCCACATTTTAACAGTTTTTTTCAATAAATCTGGCCGTATTGCTTCCTTGAATGCTGATTGCCAATGCTTCAGTGAGCAGGACCACTTCTACAGAAAGAAAGAAATTTGTCGCCAAATAGATTTTGCATCTGTATCACACGTTGCTCTGTTTTGTCCAAATGTCTGATATTAAGATGATTAATTCATGAGTTTCATTCAAATGAGTTTCATCACTAAATACAATTTTTTGATAAAAAAAATCCAAAAATATCCTGTTTCAATGAAGCCCAATCTGCAAAAATGCAACGAAAACGAAAGTCAAAATCCTTACGTAACATTATCCACGTATTCGAAACACAAAGGCCAACATATTTCTCAAATCTGTCGAAACCGACCGCCACTCATGGATAAAATTAACACACAAAAATGGACGAGAGTCCGTAGTTCTATTTCAATGAAATATGAAAAAAATATTTCGACGATATCTTGTGGCAAAAACTCTGAGAGTAAAATACAGTTGCCATGCGAAGTTTCCCAAATCTGTTGTTCGAAGTCGATATTAAACAGTAGATCGCACCACTCATGAATAAAATTTTCACAAACAACACGAGTGGTGTGAGAAGCTAGTTTGTAATCCTGACTAAAGGATTGTAATCACCAATTAAGGAAGTAAAGAATTCAATATTTTATTCCTGTCTGCCTTAGTATGCAGCAGGACTTTAAAAGCACATCACCAATCTCTTAAATACAAAATTAAAAAGGTTTTTACTTTTCATATAAATTTTCCGCATTTGCATATGTGTGTGCGTAGTATTTGAAAACATTTTATTTTTTCTGAGTGCAAAATAAACTCTTCTCATGCTGCAATACTATGTGCAATGTATGCACACAGTATGTCTGCAATCAAATTTCGTTGCAAGTGTAAATGCAGTAGATTAGTACATGTGTGTAAATTAAACTTCCATATCTCGAGTCTATCTGTATGGACATAAGAGTATATTTTTTTAAAATTTTTTTATGCAGTAAATTGACCATTTAAGATAATAAAATTTCATAAATTTTTAAAACTAAAAAAACTAAAAATCTTTTTGCTATGTAAAGTACAAGTGCATTTCAACATACGTTATTTCATTTCAAGAGTTTTTTGGTTTTTTTTTTCAAAAATAATATTAAAAGAAGCTTTATGAATAAATTTAATTAAACAAAACTATTGTAAATTACTTCAATTTAAATTAAAAAAAAATAAAAAATAAAAAAAAGCCTATTAAGTAATTTAATTTTCTACGTAATTGTGTCTATCTCCACTCCCTGTGGGGAGAGTTAAATTCATAAAAATAAAAATAATTTCAACAATTAAAGAGATAACTATGAAATAAATTAAACATTTTAAATATTCACCGAAAAGTCCATAAAAATATTACACAGTAATTATATTAACATGTATAATATATTTTTATAAAATATCATTTAACGCAGACAAATTAAAGTGGATTTATTACTTTGGGGGATAAAATAAAAATTATAAATCAGGCGTTCATTCTATTGCGCTGTGTGTGTTGTTGAATGTTTTAAAATTTTAAATATTTTTAAACCACAGTACTGTGTGTGTGCTCTCTGGTTGGCTGATTGGCAAAACATATTACTTTGTAATGTTTTGTATTTAACAGCTATAAATGGCCAGTGTTTAATAAAACATTTTGATATGCCAGTACATATGCAATTGTTTATTGTATCTTTTCTATTTCTATAGCCCAAGTCTATAAATAAATTTAATTTTCCTATGGCCTTAATTTTCTTTTTTTGAAAAATTGCGTATAATTTGCAAAGGCGATATACAGTGGACAGCAAAAGTCTTAGTACGGCATCTAACGTTTTTTTTCAACTAGTGCTTATTTCGTGAATGGTAACACTTAGCTCATGTCTGATTGGACAGATAATTAATTTTATCCTTCCGCTGAACGAATGTGGTTGTGTATACGCTTGAACTACTCTGGGAAATATTGCGACATTACTTTGAGAATCATGGTAATGTTGCAGAATGTGTGCGAAAATTGCGTACGGATTTTGGAAGAAGAGAATCACCGTCAGCTCCGTATGTTCGTTATCTTGTGAAAAAAGTGAAAGAAACTGGCATCCTCATCGATAAACCAAAGCGTGAAAAGCCAAAAACAGTGCGTACACCCGAGAATATTGCTGCTGTGGCAGAAAGTGTATGTGAAGCGCCATCAACATCAATTCATCGTCGTTCTCAACAATTGAACATTTCGGAGACATCATTGAGACGAATTTTGCATAAAGACCTTGGTATGACGCCATACAAAGTCCAATTGGTTCAGGAGTTGAAGCTAATTGACCATCCAATGCGTTTTCGCTTCGCTAAGTGGGCCTGCGATCGACTTACAGAAGATGCCGATTTTGGCAAAATAATCATCTTTTCAGGTGAAGCTCATTTTGATCTTGGCGGGTATATAAACAAGCAAAATTGTCGCATTTGGGGCACAGAAAACCCGCACGCATACATTGAAAAGCCGACGCACCCAAAACGAGTCACTGTTTGGTGCGAGTTTTGGTCCAGAGGCATAATTGGGCAATTTTTCTTCAAAAATGAGCAAGGAGTGGCCGTTACAGTCAATGGCGATCGTTATCGGGCCATGTTGAACGAATTTTTGTTCACAAAAATTGAAGAGGAGGATATTGGCAATATTTGGTTTCAACAGTACGGCGCTACGTGCCACACAGCCGAAGCTACACTCGATGTTTTGCGTCCTGTTTTTAAAGATCGCATTATCAGCCGCAGAGCTGATGTCGTTTGGCCACCTGGGAGCTGCGATTTGACACCGTTGGATTATTATTTGTGGGGTGCCGTCAAAGGTAAGTGTTACGCCGACAAGCCAGAGACAATTGAGCTTTAAAGGACAATATTCGTGAAGCCATTGGTGAAATACAGCTGCACACAATCGATAATGTGCTTAAAATTGGACCGACCGCGTAGGCTACTTCATGGCCAGCCGAGGCAGCCATTTGAATGAAATTATTTTCCATTATTAACCGGAAGGATTGTACTTTCAAATAAAAATAGAAATTTGAGAAAATATTGAGTAGTTTTTTTTTTAAAGCATTTTCAAAAGTTATTTGGTGGACCCTTTATATTTTAGCAATTTCATGAATTTTAGCCAAAAATTTATATAAAAAAATTATAGTTTATATATTCATTTTATTAATTTATTTCTATTTTATTATAAAACAAAAATTTTTTTTAATGTTTTTCATAAAACAAGTGAAAAATAAGGAAAAGTTTCAGATGACTCCATAGGTACCCGCAAGGAGAACTCTGAGTAAATTTAAAATTCAAAGGACTAATATATGAAATTGTTATCCCTTGCATATGTTATCTCCATTTAACCCATTTGAAATTGAATGTACAAGTTTTGTGTAGTATTTTCTGGTGGCACCATAAGCAAGTTTTTCAGTTGACTTTTGTTTGAGGTTTAGCGATTACGTAAACGTTCTTTCAAATGATTTTCTGAATACTCTCTTCAAGTCATATCGGGATTTTGTGCAAGAGTATTAAGCTTGTGTGGACTTTTTTTGTCAAAATATATTGACTTTTGCTATCCACTTTATTTTTAAAATATTTTTCATTACTTTGTTGTTGTCATTTATTATACGTTAATACCAAATATTCCATATTCAATGCTTTCTTTATATATATTTATTTATAATGTATGTAAGTAGACTACGAAATAATTTTAAATATTTTATGATTTTTTATTATGATTAAGAATTTTAAGCGTATTCATTCATCATCAATTATATGGATGGTCTTATAATCACTTCTTGAAGCGAATAAAGTATTTCAATCTAGGCTATTGAATTGACTTGCATTTCTATTTAACTTAATTTTTTTCATAAAACATTCACAAAAAAAGTTAAAATTTTGTTAAAAGATGGTTGTCCAACAATAATAAGTTTAATTCTATAATGTTCATCCATTATTTTGAAATATTGATTATATAAACCGTTAAGATTTTTAACTAAGAAACTAGACTTTACATAGGGTACATCATCTTCATAGTCATTCTTTATCATAATAATCATACATCATCATCGCACTTATATATCAAGATCACACGCATTCTACAGCATCATACTAAAACTTCATTATCATACTCGTATATCAGCTTCATACACAAACATTGTCGTCATGCTCATCTTCATGCTCATACATAATCTACATACTCATACTTTATCATAATACTCATACATCATCATCGCACTTATAGATCAAGATCACACTCATTCTACAGCATCACACCAAAACTTCATTATCGTACTCGTATATCAGCTTCATACTCAAACGTTGTCGTCACACTCATACATCCGTGACGACGAGAAGTTTTTCACACATCATCATAATACTCATACGTCATCAATACATTTATACCTCGTCATCATACTCTTATACTTCAACATCACACTCATACCTCTTTAGCACACTCATCATAATCATCATACTCATACACCATCATACATTATCATCATACTCATACGCCATCATACATCATACATCATCATCATACTCATACACTATCATACATCATACATCATCCTTATACTCATACACCATCATACATCATACATCATCATCATACTCATACACCATCATACATCATCATCATACTCATACATAATCGCCACACTCATACATCGTCGTCATAGCTTTACATCATGGCCATACTTCTACATCATCATCAAACTCGTGCTTCTTCAGCACACTCATACATCATCATCCTACAAATTGAAACCCAATCCTTAGATTCTCTCCAGCACTCTAGATTCTTGAGATATCTCTAATCTAAACGTGGAAAAAGTTGGTTTCGGCTCACAGAAATCCTTTAGAATAGTATGATCTAGTTCCTGCGTTATTAATTTTGTTTTAAATTTTTTCGGCCTGTGTTTTTTCTATTTCTTATTTATATGCATAAAGTCGAGATTTTACAAAAGCCCAAACAAGAAATCGTATTGCATGAAATCACATAACCTTGGCGGCCCGTTGATATCAGAATTTAATTTAGGATTATTTGTTCTATAAATCGTTGCCAAAATAAATCGATTTTTGCACAAGCGTTGTGGCAGATGGCGCTGTGTTGTTGAAACTACTTGTCATCCAGATCCATGCCGTCCAGTTGAGATCACAAGAACTCTAGAACTTTAGCCCCGAAGTAAACAGAGTCCCATTCATGCCGTCTGACCATCATCCGCAAGAGACAGTTACTGGTTGAAAATACAGTTGTTTCTCATGGATTGCATGAGAACTTTCTATTGATTTGCATGGAAATGCGCTAAGCCGAAGAAGATGTCTTTATTCGAAAAATAGGCATTGATTTTGCCAGTTTGAGTTCCTGGTTAAGAAGAAATTTTTACGAATAAAAGTGCAGGTCGTTTGTCAACATCCTTCGCATAGTTCTTGGGTTTTGAACGAGTTTTTTCTTCATCTACAGCAGCAATATTTTAAAGAGACTGCCCTGTACGTATGTCTTACATACAATTATACATAATTTGTCATTACAACCCTTTAGTCAGGACTTCGACCTAGCTTCTTACACCACCTATGTTGTGTTTATTAATTTTATATATAAGTGGCGGGACCTACAGTTTTAAGTCGTCTTCGAATGACAGATTTTTGAGAAACTTTTAATCACAATTTTATTAACCCTTTGAGTTTTTGATAGATATTTACAAGAGAGGAAGTCGCCGGAGAAATACTTTTTTTCGTATTTCGTTTTGTTGGAGATGTCTGACCTGGGGTTTTAATCGTGCTGTCACGTCTAATAAGCCAATACACTACTTAATAAACTAGGGAGTCTTACTGTCCATAACCGACCCAGTTTCTTAAAATTGTTTGCCCACTTTTCGGACGGTTGTTACGTTAGAAGCATTTCCTTGATGGATTTTTTTTCGGGCAGTTTTTGCATTACTTTTAAAATTTTTGCAACTAGTTTTCGTGAATATAACGCGTTGTTCTTTCGTAAAGAACAAGCAATTTTAAGTTACGCTATTCGGAGAGTCTTGCAGGTCTGGACTATAGCTCATATACACTCAGCCACAAAAGTATACATACGGATAACAAATTTCAAAATTTTTTTAACTGATCCGTTTTTGTTGAAAATCTTTGTAATTCTTCGATTTTAAGACGGTCTTTTGCATTGGTTCAGAAATTGTGAAATTTGTAAATCGGATGCATACCTTTGTGGGCCTGTGCAGGCCCGCAATTCAGTTCAATTTCAGAAATTTTTTAACCAATGCAAAAGACCGCCTTCTTAACATCAAGGAAACTATAAAGATTTTCAACGAAAACGGATTATTTAAAAAGTTTCTGAAATTTTTTAACCCGTATGTATACTTTAGTAACTGTGTGTAGGTGTGTGCAGTAAAACTTATAAAGTTCTGCAGTGTCCGCACCTTTTCTGTTGAACAATTCTGTACTTCAATTTCGTTATCTTTTCATACTTTTAACTTAACTCTGTATTAAACATTACTCTTAACTACTTTAGTTTGTGCTGATCTACTTGTACTATACGATGTAATCATGTCCTCTACGTTTTTTGTTCCATTTTCATAAAAATATTTCGTTTTAACTCCCTATGGCCTTCCCCCTAATTTTCGACAATACAAATTTATTTTGCGAATACCATACTACATATTCCTATTGCCAATTGTATGTTTTATTTTTAGTTACAAGCCATAATAATTATTACCTTTGCTTTGTATTTCATTATATGGTGGCGGTGTTTAATTTAGATTCATATTGTATCTGTCGGTCTGCCAATAGACAGCCGTGCCAAAAATTCAAATTCGAAACAAAAAAAATAAAAATTTTAAATCAAAATACAAGACACAAAATAAAATTTTAAATAAAATAGAAAAAAAGAGGAGAAATACAATGAAAAAAAAAAGAAAAAATAACGGAAATACATTCAGACTAATTACCCAATTTCAAATGAAATAATTTTATTTGTTTGGTCAAATGGGTGACGGCAATAATGAGGTGGCTTGTACCATATCCTAATTGGTATATGGCACAACGATGCCAAAAAAGGTAAAAACTTATGTTGACATAAATGGCAACAAATTGGTGACAAATAAAAGTGAATTGGGGGAAAAAGTAAATGGTTGCGGATAATAATTTGAAAAGTAAACAGAAAAAAAATTATTTTATGTGTAAAAATGTATACGAGTGGAGTAGAGTAGCTTAGTAAAATTAAAATCCAATTGAACAGTTTAAGTTTCTTTTGATATGATATTCGTAATACCATGTAAATACAGTGGTGGATAAACAAACATTCAGTACATGTGGAATAAACATTAAAACAATAAACAATAAAACATTCAGTCCATGTGGAATAAGTGGAGAGAGGGCAGCTGAATTCAGGCGTACATGGGGCTTAGAAAAGCCTACAGGAAAAAGTCGTTTGCCAACTAACAGTACTTCTTGACAACAAACATCGTTCACATCAATTCTACGAAGAGCGGATACAAAAAAAAATCGGTTATAATAGTGCGATAAGTGTCTCCACTCACCGCAATGGCTGCGCCGTCCTCATTTTCAAAGAAATGTGGGCCAATGATGCCTCCGCTCCACAAGCCACACCAAACAGTCACTGGTAATAGGTGCATTGGCTTCTGTAAGACCACGTGTGGGTTTTCTGAGACCAAAATACGGTAACTTTGCTTACCACCAAAATAAAAATCCACATCAATTTGCAGTTTCTCGTTGGCCCAATAAAACTCAAAGTTGCTTAAGCCTACTTTACACGGTCCCAAAAGTAATATGATCTGTCAAAATTTTGTGTAGAAGAGTACGGATGTGATCGTCTAAACGTACTACGTAATGAAACCATCACACATTGAGAGAAAATACGGATGAAAAGTTTGACAGCCGTATGGCTCTCTTCATTTTTTGAAATGATTCAAAAAACAAGCAAGTCGCATTAGATCAGGGATGTATTTTTATGTAAACACAGAAAAAAGTGTAGCAGCTGTTTTCATTTTACTTTGTTATTGTCTTATACTGTCATGTAAACGCGAAAAATATAAACCATATGACTTTTATTATCTTTTGTCATACGGATGGAATTTCATTTTACTTTTTCATTAGACTTTACGTACGTAAAGTATTACCGTGTGAAGTGGGCTTTAAGCATAAATCGATTCATTATGTGCAGTGGAGATAATATAGTGAATTTTGTGACAGAATAGAATGACATAAGTATTGCCAGATTCGAAATAACCAATGGTTCAAATTTAAATCGATAGATGGCCCACCCTATACAATTCAATCCAAAATAAGTTGGTAACCTTTGACCTATAGTGCTCGCCGTTAACAGCGATAGTGTGGTCAATGTTGTCTACAAAGAAATAGGGATCCATGACGAAGCCAAACAGCGTCTTTTTCGGGATGCATTGGTATCTTCTGAGTCTCACGTGAATTAGCTTCACCCCAAATTCCCTTCGCTAAAGTTGATTTTTCAATAAAAATTAGCTGCAGTTACCAACTGGTCCAGAGAGCATTCAGCAAGCACACGTCTTTGTCTGTGGTGGTTCATGGTGATTTGGCAAAACAGATTAAATAAATGACAACTAATTTGTGTCTTTACCAAGTTTCAGTGAACACGAGTCGTTGTTTGTGGTCATCAGTTGTGATTTATTTTAAATTATTATTTAAATTTTATTATTTATTTAATTTAAATAAATTTAACAATAAATAATTTCCCCGGTAAAATACTTCCCCAATAGCAGCTTAATAAAATCGATTTCCCAAGCTAATTACCAATAGGAAGGAAAGTTACTATGACAACGAAGTAAGTTATCGTATTTAACTGTGCTTATATGACCCAAGAAATGGAATTCGAACTACGTCTGCAAAATATAAAAAATAACGAATTTCTCTACACTACAATACAGTTTAAATAGTTTTACATTAAAGTTAAATTAATAATTTCCAAATATTTTAAGTATTTGTTTTAGCATTTCTTTTTTGAAAATTTTTAAGTCGTAACACATTCACTTACAAACACATCAATTACATACACGTACATATTGTTATAATGTTATGTCATAAAAATAATTTAACACAATTATTAACAGTTATTACCACAACATAATTTGCTGTTTTTTTTATAATTTCCCAAATAATCGTTTGGCTTCTGCTGGTTTTCTTCTGGTTTTTATAACGTCTTTGTCGTAACGTCTTTGTCGAATCTTTAGCGGCAATGGTATGTTAAGCAATATTAGAAGGAGAGACTTGTATACCAATGAGGTTATGTTGAAATTTAAGAGCGCGGACAAACAAAAAGAAATTGACAAACAGGTGTTTAAGCGACAATGCATTTCAACTTGTAAAGATCGTTTTTATAGAAGTTTTTAATTAAGGAAACTTAATTTGCTTAATTCCTACGTTTCCCCCGTTAGGTGGCGGCACTGCACGACCTCCCTGTGGTGTTATCCTTTTTCCATTTGCAGAGGCGGGGGGTGAGGTGTCTTCTTAGATGGATTGTATTGGAGGAGGTGAAGCCACTTAATTTGAAATTTGAAAACCATAATGACAAAAGTAGGAATCAACGGTTAACAAGGTTCCTCACCCCTACAGCGCATTCTCGGAGGCAGTGTTTACTGCCCACTGTGCTGTTTGCTGATGGTGCTCGAGTTCATTTTTGACTGAGCTTTTTCAATTCTTAAAATATTTCTTTACTTCTGCCAAAACGCTGGCACTCTAAATAGTTTTATGGATTGCCTTTCCAGGGTACATACTTACTCAATTGCTCGTCACAATCCTTTAATCATGATTGCATCCTAGTTTCTCACAACACTTATGGTGTGTATGTTTATTTTATAAATGAGTCCTATAGTTTAAAGTCAACTTCGAACGATAGATTTAAGCCTTTCTCATAGCAATTTTATTTATTGTCAGTGTTTTTGCCAGAAATCCGCTGAGTGGAAGTCACCGGAGAAACATTTTTTCATATTTCGTTTTGTTGACAATGTCTGACCTGGGGATTTAACTGTAACCTCACGTCTAATAAGCCAACACACAGGTACTAGACTACGGCGACTAATGCAAAATACCTTTTAAAACGCCGGTGCTCTGGATAGTTTGATGAATTGCCTTTCCAGGCTACATACTTACTTAATTGCTTATTGCAACCCTTTAGTCAGAATTACAACCGAGCATGTTGTTTGTGTTAATATTTATCCATTAGTGGCGGAAGTTTAAAGCTAACTCCGAGCGATAGATTTGAAAGCTTTTCATGGCAATTTTATTTATTCTTAGAATTTTTGTCATAAAACTGCTGAGCAGAAGACGCCTAAAGAAATATTTTTTTTATATTTCGTTTTTGTCCAAAACATTTGAGGTAATGTTTGAATCACGGGTGGTTGCTTAAAACTTCTCAACTTAATCCGCAGAAGGATCGGCTGATATGTAGCCATTAAACACAAGACAATCAATTCTGACTTGGTCATAGTTTGTGCCAGTTCAGCGTGTTTCGATCTTAATCGTTTTCTTACGACATTGTTGCCCAACGGATGAAATTTTGCTGCTATTCGCCGATCCACGGGCTTTATAAGATCTATACGGTGAATAAGATTCCTTGTACGATTTTTGGTTACTGGACATTCGGAACAAGGTTACGAATGACATATGAAAGGAAATGTCAAGAGCTGGGACCTGCTGTTATCGAAACTATTTAATATACACTGTCTTAAACAATAGGCCGTACTCCAAACAGGCGAAAACTGCTTACCAGATGTGAATAATAAATTAAAATTTAATTAATTTTAATAGTGCATGGATAACATATGCCTCGACAAGCATTCGATGCGTGTCTCTAGCACTTTTCTTCAAATGAAAACAAAAAATTAATGCTTTTGGCAAATCATTATTTTCTGGTACAAAACTCTCCATCTTTAACACGTTGAATAGATGTGTTCTGGTATTTGTTTGCTGATTGATGTACACACAGTTACTAAAGTATACATACGGTTAACAAATTTCAGAAATTTTTTAACCAATCCGTTTTCGTTGAAAATCTTTATTGTTTCCTCCTGCACAGGCCTGCACAGGCCCACAAATATTAACAAATTTCAGAAATTTTTTAACCAAGACCGTCTTAAAATCGAGACAATTATAATCAGACAATTATAAAGATTTTCAACGAAAACGGATTGGTTAAACAATTTCTGAAATTTGTTAACCGTATGTATACTTTTGTGGCTGAGTGTATACTGAATACGTTTGACAGATGTCATCTTCAACATATAAAAAATTAAGGTTCGTTTACAGTAAACGTTTCTTATGGAGACATTTGTATATTTAAGATCACTTTATACCGTTGTACTCTCAGTAGTATATGTAGGAACAATTATTTGAGGCAGTGTAACTGGCAAAAGTTTATCGAATTACGATGAGATTATAGTGAGAAAAACCTTTTTTTTTTTACAAATTTTCTATGATTTTCCCAATTAAGTCCGCTAATAAGATGTTTCAGCCCTAACCTTTTATTATTTAAATTTTATTTTATTTACATTTTTTATTATTATTTAAATTTAAAATTTGTTTACCCATTAAAGGTTAACTGCCAATAAAATTATTATATGGTTCCGTTACCCATTTGCATAAATTTTATACACCTGAAAAACCTTGATGGTGGATTTCAACCTTTAATTTAAAAGAATTTGAAAGAAGCATAATTGTTAATAATTTTAAGTAATTAAATTAAATTTATGTTTAGATAATTTGCATTTAAGTGTAGGTATTCTTTAAAGTGAAACTCTTTTTTTATAAAAAAAAAGTTTACAAATTAAAAATATAATTAAACTGTAAATGCCTAAAAAACTACTTAAGCAATTAAAAAAAAAATTTTAAAAATTAAAAAAATTTATAAACATTAAAAATGTTTAATAAAACCAACACCTTTAAAAATATTATACCTTTGAAGGAGGCCAGGGGTATTTACACTGTTTGTATTAATTATGTAGCCGTTCTTTTTTCTTCTCTTTTTTTATGCAACATGGTTTCCATTTTTTTAATTTACGAGTACGTTGATATCAATTTTAATTTAAAATCTGCAGTGGTTTTTCTAGAATTTCCAACTAATGATTGTGTGGTTAGTGCGATGAGTACGAAAAAGGTAAAAAAAAATTATGAAAAAATTATAAAAAAAATTTATAAAATTTTATAAAACAAATAAACGCATTTGGATAATTTTTTTTTATATTTGCCAACATTTTAAATTGGCTCAAATGTGCTGATTTGACAAAACACAAATTTAATTATATAAATTGGCTAATTAAGCTGATTAAGTGTAAATAAAATTAAGCATCATAAAGGGCTACACGCAGCACAATATTTCCTATAAATATATATTTATCGAAAGGTTATAGTAGTTATCCGAATCAAAAATTGGCAAATACTTCCTAGTACGTTGAGCTCAATATTTCATATAAAGTTTCAATTAATTATTGCGCAATAAATACACAAATTGTTATAATATTGAGTAAAACTTAAAATGCTGCACTGTCAGTAGTATGTATGTTCAGTGCATATATTACAATTATCCGAACACTTTTGGTTGATATTTGACAACTCAAATATCAACAACGACAAACAAAAACAAAAACAACAAAAAAAAAACAATGTTGTTAAAACAACCAACTGTTTTGTTCAACAGCTGTCAAATGAATATTGAATAAGCAGCTGAACTGCGTATATTATTATGTCTGAACACTTAAAATATTGTACTCAATAAACCGAATATTGACTCAATAAAAGTGCATATTTGAACATAGTATAAGGCTTGTGACTAAAATTTCAATTAAATCCTCTTTGGCTAAAATTTTTTGTATTTAAATTTGATTACATACATTTCAACCCTTCAGTCAGGATTACGACCTGACTTCTCACACCTTTTATGTTGTGTGAGTTAGTTTTATCCATTAGCATCGGGACCTAAAGTTTAAATTCGAAACAAATTTGAAAAACTGTTCATGGCACTTTTATTTAATCTCAGAGTTTTTGTCAAAAGTTTGATGAGAAATCGCTGAAAGAAATATTTTTCATTTTTCATTTAGTTGGAGATGTCTGGGTATGAACCGTGACCTTACTTCTGACCGATCATAAGTCTCTTTCAAAGTAAAAACTGACTGAATGAAAAATAACGGGAACCATATAACAGGACATTGGTTAAGAGCTTCCTATCTTTAAATTTAAATAAAACAAAGTGTGTGCATACTGTCACTGAATTTTTTATTTCGTTTGAGAAAGACCTACTGGTGGCATAACTTACTTAGGTTAGATTGGTGGTAGCCAAAGCACTCTTGAGCACGCATAGCGGTCCGTTGTGACATCACTTAGTCACTTAATTGGTTATTACAACCTAATTTCCCATACCACTCATGTTGTGTGCGTTGGTTTTATTCATAAGTGGCGGGGTCTAGAGTTTAAGTCGATTCCGAACGACTCTCTATTTTTTTGCCAGAAGAATCCTGAAAGAAAGTCTGCGAAAGAGAAATTATTTTCGTTACGTCCGAGATATTTGAAATAGGATTCGAACCACGTGCTCTAGTCTAATAAGCTAACACACTTGCTACTAGACTATGGCGGTTTCTAGGCTGAAAGTTAACAATTGAGTATCATGATTGTATCACGGAAGACATAATATTCATGTAATGTATAATACCCAATAAGCTATGCTTTTTGAGGCGGTTATCAATTTAACATAACCAAACCTTTAGTTTCCTTTTATTACTTAAATTTTTGCAACTAAACGGGTGATTCTGTTAGTGTAGTCATGGTTGTTACTATCCATTATCGTATAGAAACAACGGGCTCTTTGATTATATATTGGGTTATTCTATTTGGTGTTAGGTTAGTTATGGAGTTGCCGTAGTGTAGTGGGTAGTGTGTTGGCTTATTAGACCCAGGGCCACGGTTCTGACCTGCGGTTAGACATCAAAACAAAATATGAAAAAATATGGCTTCGGCGACTTCCTCTCGACAGATTTCTGGCAAAAACTCTGAGAGTAAATAAAATTGCCGTGAAAAGTTTCTCAAAAATCTGTCGTTCGGAGTCGACTTTAAACTGTAGGTCGCTCCACTCATGTATAATATTAACACACACAACATGAGGGGTGTAAGAAGCTAGGCCGTAATCCTGACTGAAGGGTTGTAATGGCCAATTATGTAAGTATGTTAGGTTAGGTTAGCGGGTTGGTGAGGTTAGGTTACCGTTTACAGACAAGTTCACTCGGTGGCCCATATTGTCCATTGTATTACACAGTGCGAGATAAGCCACCTTCTCAAATCTGTAAAGGGTGGGTTTGAACCACCCCGAGCTTCGGATGAAGCCGGTCAGTTTCCTTATAGGTATGCCCAGATCGTCAAACGTTGTAGTATCACCTTAAAACCGATAACGTCTGTTCTGAAGTGCAGGGCACTCTCAAAAAGGTTTTGTATCGATTCCTCCACATCCTGACAGCTTCTCAGTAACTCTGGTGGGCCAGATCGATTCCGTCACGAAACTGCCAATAGTGCAGTGTCCCGTTAGACGTACATACATAAATAATTGGTCATTACAACCCTTCAGTCAGGATTACAAGCTAGCTTTTCACACTGCTTATGTTGTGTGTATTAATTTTATACATGAGTGGCGGTAACTACAGTTTAAAGTCGATTCCGAACAACATATTTTTGAGAACTCTTTTGAAGCCGCCGAAGGAATGTTTTTTCATATTTGGTTTTGTTGGCGATGTCTGACTTGGGGTTTGAACCGACGCCTCATGTTTAAAAAGTCAACAAACTATATACTAGACTGCGGCAACTTCGTTCTGTCCCGTTAGATTTCCTGTTATAATGCGTACCATTCCCTTGTCAAGTAGTTTCTCTGTTTGGTGTCACGATAAGAAAAAGTTGTTCTTCCAGTTTCTCTCTTTCTGCAGATATAACGAGTATATAATGTCCTATGAAGTTTGTTTTTGATTTTGTTTTCTCTTGGCGTTTAAAAATCAGGAGAAGTTTAAAATTCATAAACCATGATGCAAAATTTTCTAACTTTCTCTTGGATTCAAATCCTTCAAACTGCCAATATGGGAAAAATCATAATTTTTTCTTTATTTTGCATGAACAATTTTTTCGTTGAGTGTATAAAAACCAAAAAATAAAAATAAAAAAAATTGTTTAGTTTTTCTTTTTCTTTTTCCATTCGTATGTAACTTTCAACCGTTAATACCCTTTTATTAATATTAAATCCCTTCTTTTCATATTTATTTTTACAGCTTCCTCGAGGAGCGGTATGGCAATTACTCTTCCTATTTTGTGCGGCACTCTATATAAATGGTAAATACTTGATAATTTATTATGAACTTTGTTTGTAAAACTGACTGTACACTACCGACTGAACTAAAATAAATAAACGTTTTTATTCATATTCTTAACAGGGGTCCGTTCCGATGGAAGAGTGGTATGTTACTACACAAACTGGAGTGTCTATCGTCCGGGCACAGCGAAATTTAATCCACAAAATATAAATCCATACTTGTGTACACATTTGATTTACGCATTTGGAGGATTTACGAAAGACAATCAAATGAAGCCATTTGATAAATACCAGGATATTGAACAAGGTATGTGAAACAGCAGGGAATGCTTATGCACTGAAAGCAATACAAACAGTTTCTCTGGGTGGCTCAGTGTAGTGTTATGGCAAAAAGACAAAGAATCATATACTGATTTATGCCTTTAAGCTTTTTTTAACATAAAAAACAACAAAAAACAAAAGCTTTCAAAAATGAAAGGGGTCACTAGGAGTAAGAGATTCATGTTGCTACGTTTGTTGTTGTTACTCAGCATTTATGGCAACTGCAATTGATGAATGCTGAGTTTTAGTGTGTATTTTCTTTTTTCTCTTTTTTTCTGTTGTATTTATCATCATCATCATCATCACTATGCTTTCCTTTTAGGTGGTTATGCCAAATTCACTGGCCTAAAAACATACAACAAACAGTTGAAAACGATGATTGCCATTGGCGGCTGGAATGAAGCCTCATCACGTTTCTCCCCTTTGGTGGCAAATGCTGAACGCAGACAAAAGTTCATTAAGAATATTCTAAAGTTTTTGAGACAAAATCATTTCGATGGCATAGATTTGGACTGGGAATATCCGGCACATCGTGAGGGTGGCAAACCCAGAGACAGAGATAATTACGCTCAATTTGTGCAAGAACTAAGGGCTGAATTTGAAAGGGAGTCGGAGAAGACCGGTCGTCCGCGTCTGTTGTTAACCATGGCTGTGCCAGCAGGCATTGAATACATTGAAAAAGGCTATGACATACCAAAGCTAAATAAATATTTGGATTGGTTTAATTTGCTCACCTATGATTTCCACTCATCCCATGAGCCTTCCGTTAATCATCATGCCCCCTTGTATTCATTGGAAGAAGAATCTGAATATAATTATGATGCTGAATTAAATATTGTAAGTTTCATTGCATATAAGATTGCATGAATAAATTAAAACTGAAGTAATAATTTAAAATTTTTTTTCTTAAGGATTATTCAATTAAATTCTATTTAAATGCTGGTGCTGATCGCGATAAGTTAGTATTGGGTATACCCACGTATGGTCGTTCCTATACCTTAATTAATGAGGAGAGTACAGAAATTGGTGCCCCAGCGGAGGCGCCTGGAGAACAAGGTGATGCTACACGTGAAAAGGGTTACTTGGCCTACTATGAAATCTGTCAGAATGTCAAAGAAGATCCAGAATGGACTGTTGTTCAACCCAATCCCAATGCTATGGGCCCGTATGCTTATCGACGCAACCAATGGGTAGGCTATGATGATGAGGCAATTGTCCGTAAGAAGGCACAATATGTTGTGGAGAATGGTTTGGGTGGCATTATGTTTTGGGCAATCGATAATGATGATTTCCGTGGCATTTGTACTGGTAAACAATATCCATTGATTGAAGCCGCTAAAGAAGCCATGTTGGATGCTTTAGGGTAACTTAATTTACCGCTTTTTTCTTGAGCATCTTTTTTATTTATTTGATTTGCTAATTATTTATTATAGTTTTGGCATCAATGAGGTGTCCAAGCCAAGCGCACCACAGAAACCTTCACGTTCAAGAAGTCGTGAAAATTCCGCTTCAACACGTAATCGCATTACGACCACAGAACACAAGTTGACCTATGCTGAACGTAAGGGTAGTACTAAACGTGTACAAACTGCTCAACAAAGTAGTAACCGTAGTAAACAACAACAACCGTCTACAACCGAAGCACCAATTAAACTAACCGAAGTAGAAGGTTCTTCACTATATATTGGAGGTAGAACCACCACACCGCCACCACCAACTACACCAGATCCAGGCACTGGTTAGTTATTAATTATAAATTCTTATTAAACCTCCATAAACAAATCTTTGTTGTTTTTTTTTTTTTAACAATATTTTACAGACTTTAAGTGTGAAGAGGAAGGTTTCTTCCAACATCCTAGAGATTGTAAGAAATATTACTGGTGTTTAGATAGTGGTCCTTCTGGTTTGGGTATCGTAGCCCATCAATTTACTTGTCCTTCCGGTTTGTATTTCAATCCAGCCGCAGATTCTTGTGATTTTGCCCGAAATGTACCCTGCAAAACTAAAAAGTATATAAAAATTCTACAGTTTAGGAAAATGATATGATAATTTATGAATTGAATTTTATTACAGATCTACCACGGCTGCTCCGATTACTACACCTGCTACAACGACTACCACAACTCCTAGACCTAACCGCCTAACAGCGGCCACCTCACGTCCCACAACCTTCTTTAGAACCACACCCAGAACAACCACAACAACTACTACCGAAGCTAGCGAAGAAGATATTGAATATGAGGAGGAAGAAAACAGTGCTCCCTCTCCGTTTGCAAAACGTAAAGGTTCAGATAAGGATGCCGAAGAAGATCCCCAAGTAATTAAAGAACTTATTGAACTCATACGCAAGGTAGGCGGTATTGAAGAGTTGGAAAAGCACTTGTTGCGTAAAGAAGATGGCACCATTTCAATTAAAGAAAATAGCTCCAGTAGTAGTTCTAGTTCTTTAACAGCCACCACACCATCCACCATTAGTAAATCCCTGTATGAAAAGGTTTTAAGCAAGCCAAATGCTTTGAATTCCTTCCGTAATCGTTTCACCTCCACAAGTAGTTTCCGCACCACTAAAACTCAAACGAAAACCCAAGACAATGCCGCCGCAGAAGTAGAAATTGAAGAAACGCATGAAACCGATAACAAGAGCTCTGGTGCTACAACAGGTTTCAGTAAATATTCATCGGTGCTGAGAGGCAACAGTCGTCAGGGACCACAAAATGAAGGCATTAGTAAATTAAGTGAATTCGATGGTTTCCATAAGGAAAAGAAACAATACATTACCATCAATCGCAATCGGGGCACTAAAAAGACCTCTGATGTTGAAGAAGATGAAGAGGTTGACGAAGAAGAAGTAAGCAAAACTAAATCTGACAGTCTTACCCAGGAAGAGGAAGAAGAATACGATGTTAAAACAACTAGAAAAGTATTTTCATCAGCTACGCCTTCCTATTCTACCATACGTAGAACTAGACCTTCAACTACCACTGAGTCAAACAATGACGAAGCCGAGGATGCAGAAGAAAAAGAGGTAACGGAACGTAAATCGTACAGCACTTTAAATAGAAGTCGTAGCAGAGCTACCACCACAACGGAAACTCCCGATGTAGTTGAAGTTACAGCAGGTTCTACCAGGTGGGTTTAAATGCTTTCAAAATTTAATATTTTTTTTTATTGTTACTGTTATCATATTCTGCCTAAATAGATATAAATACTTGGAGCGTACACGACCAACTCGTCCCACGACCGAGTCATCCAATAAGATTGCTGAAGAAGAAGACACAGTCAATACTGAAGATGAAGACGATGATGAAGCGAAAAACAAGGAAAATACGGTACATTTTAAGGCTGTTAATATTGAAAATACACGAGAAACACAACAACAACAAGAAATCACTACAAATACACAAAGAACCTATGCCAGTATAGGTCGCAGGACTACAACTTCAACACCAGATACTGAAACCACAACAGCTGGTGCGGCTAAAACAAGTACAACTACTACAACAACAGCAGCACCAACAACAACAAGAACAACATCTACCACAGAGACTCCAATAACAACTCCTTTAACTATTATAGAAACCACTACACCCGATTCTATATTACTAACCACAAACATTCCCATTACCACCACTACTAACCCAACCACAATTTCCACTACCACTGCTACCATTACCACAACCACGACTAAGACAACAACTTTGCCAAACGGTGAAGATGTTTTAGGTACTTCTAATACCACACCCGTACCCAATGAAATCAATTCCGATATTTCCGAAACCCTTGATTCATCCTTACACCTGAATTCCCTTTTAACTGAATCATCCACTTCTTCCACCACTCCCACACCCACAACGGAGTCTGGTCTAGATACAAACGAACAGGAAATTGACAGTCATTCGACAACAACTGAAGCGACCATCTCTTCTACGACTGCTACTGTTCTCAATGGCAGTGACAAGCTAACAAAGACCGCGGACACCGAAGAACATGAAGAGGTAAATCTAGTGAGTAAGCAAAGAAATAAGACTGTATATAACACACGTACTAGAACCACTTCCACAACAACAAAAACACTACCAACTATCACAACAACTACCACAAATTCAGATATTGAAACAACAACAACAACTAGTCCTACTAATGCCAAAAAAACATTGGGTGTTAGAAGACAACAACAAGTTTTACTAAATCGTTCTTCGCAGACGAAGACCATCACCACAGATACACCCAATACTACAACAGAATCTGTAAATAATGACTTCCTGGGTACTGTATCTAGTCCAAGACCATTTGGTTTTCCCAAAAGACGTACAAGACCCAGCATCAATGCAGCTGGCACTACAACCACTAGCGCCATCCCCAACACCACAGACGAAGAAGTTGTCAAATCAACTGAAGAGTCATTAATTACAAAACAAAAAGCGTCTACTAAATTAAATGCGGCCGCTAACAGCCAAACCAAGGTGAGTTCCCATAATACAATACTCTCTGAAACTGCCACCACTACCACCACCACCACCAATGTCCACGACGCTCAAACTTCCTCTCAGCAAGAGCTTCTTACACAACAGGACGAGAGCGAAGTAACCGGCACTGAGCACCTTAATTCTAAAGACACTAAAGTTGAGTCTCTCAACCAGCATGTGGTAGTCGCAATAAATGGTTCTGAGGGTATTAATGATAGTTTAAGGCATGTTAATAATGTAGTTCTTAATCTAAATAATAGCAATAGTAATAGTAATAGCAATAGCAATAACTCAGCACAAACTATAATTAAAACACATACACTTGTACAAGAGGTAGATGATGATGATAATGACGAAAACAAAAAACTTTTTAGTTGGCATGATGCCAGACAACCTACCAAACCCACGCCAAAACAGAAAAAACTTATCGTCACTGAAGTTACCACAGAAGAGAGAGTTAGGCAAAAAGTAAGTCCCGATCATCTTACCGCGGTCAATGTACTCGAAACAAATGACAAAATTGAACGTTTAAGTAACAAAAATGAAAAACACGATGAACTATTTAAGGAAACAGGTAAATATCGCGGTAAAAGTTTAGAAACTGAAGAAAATTACGATTACAATCAGGTCGACGGTGAGGACGAGGGTAGGGCTTTTAAAACTTATACCACAATTAACAGAAGACGCCAACAAACGCAATCGACGACGGGTATTGATGAAGACGGCGATGTTGTTAATAACTTTAGAGTTACAGAAGTTGTTAAGTCCGGTATTGAACATGAGCTTGAGAATGAAAATAAAAATGTTGCTTCTTCCGTGAATAATAAATTTAAATATTCCACTGTTACACGAGGTCAAAATTCGAAAACTGAAACGGTTAAAGAA